>CP126896.1:43217500-45635000 GCA_030440675.1 Furcifer pardalis | reverse complement strand
AGTCACTACTCTACACTAGATACAGTATAATTAGTATTTAATAGCATCTTAAATACTGCACAAAGCACAGAAGGAGATTCCTGGTTTATATTAGAAGGGGGGAAAGAACAGAAGGGGGAGATATCAGGTGACTAGAGAAGAGTGCCAGACTCGTATGAGGACAGGCAGCCGTGATGGTGAACCTTGGCACTCCAGGTATTCCCAAACTTCAATTTCCAGAAACCCTGATCAGAAGGAGTGCTGACTTGGGATTCTGGGAATTGAAGTCCTATAATACCTGGAATGCCAAGGTTTGCCATCATGGGGCTAGTGGAACTTTGATCAGCATGACAAATTTTAGGGGGTACAAACATTGACTGCAGGAAGAGTGTGAACATGGCTATTGGTATTGGTTACAGCAAAGGTGGAAACTCACCCCCTGAGAATGTAGTGTAGCTCTAGCCTGTCCTCCATAGTAAAAAGGAAACACAAAATCATGGCTTTGCAAGTGGGGTGGCATACAAGTCTAATAATTAAATTAAATTAAATAGTCTCTGTGCAAAATCAAGATGGCTGTCATGCACTTATCCCCAGAAATTTTCCTCCTATTCCTAGATAGATATCTGTATCTGTATCTGTATCTGTATCTGTATCTGTCTAAAGATATCATTTCTGTGTACATGAACACAATGCTGCTCAGTGGAATAACTTCAAACGTCAGAGTCGTCTTCACGATCAGTAAAAAAGTTTGCTGAATGTCGCAAAGCGGGAAGTGGTACCCAAGAAGGTGGCTGCATCCAGATTGTTGAGTCAAAAACAGTGAGAGCTAGGGAAGAGGCAGTTTTCTTTGACAGTGCCCTGAGATGGATATATCTTCTTCAAGATTTGCAGGGGTGGTGGTGGAAATGCCACATTGATGGATATTGTGCTCTCAATAGTAAAGGAGATGTGATGAAAAGGTAAAGTCTGGTGGGTCCTTCTCTTACTTCCAAGATTATGCAAACTAATTTGTTACATTTGGTGACTGGTGTTCAGGATTTAAGCATAGGTTTCTTTCAAGTCTGGTATCACAAAGATAGAAAGGCTGCCTCAGACACTTCTGTGCAACATTATTGTGATTTCAGCTCTAATTATAAGTAATGCCTGATTTTATAATGCCTGATTTACAGTAGCATCATCATCTCTGAATGATCGTCAGCAAGATTGGAAGCATTTAAGCCAGCCAGATGCTTCTGTTCGAGAAGAAATCTGGATTCAAGAGTGAGCAGAAGAAAGTTGTGTGGCAGGTGTTTACATAGACACACTCACAGTGCCCTGCTTCTTCTTATTTTCTGACACATGGAGAGCAGCAGTATGTGCTACACACTCCATACTTCATGTCAACTTCAAACATAGGCTAAATCATCCGTAGAAATGGCTCCAATTAGGAAAAGTGAAATCCAAACAAACAGCAGTAACTTGAAGACTCTCAATACTAGGAGAGAAAAACCTTGGTGCCCCCTCCCACCCACAACACTGACGGGAGTTAATGGAAAGATAAACCTCTAACTGTCTTGGAGTTTACAGACTGTCATCAGCTCTCAGCTCTGATCTTTGCAATAAGGAAATGTCAATGTTTGCTCAGATCAATGTGGCTTGTATTATACAGGATATTTTCCCCTTGGGTTACTAGGAGTGAAAACATCAATATCCTATCCCCTTGCCCTGATACATAGCACACATGGAAGTGAAGCATATAAATGGTTTATATTATGGAGGAATAGCATTTCTTATCCGCATGATTCTAGTTCTTACTTCCAAGACCCTGATCCTTAATACATTCCAACCCCAAGAAAGGAGATGCCAAAGAATACAATAATTATAGGATCATTGTTCTAATTTCCAATGAAAGCAAAGTGAAGCTCAATGTGTTACAATAAAGGTTTTTTATTTATATGGAGCGAAAGATGCCTAATGTTCAAGCTCGATTCTGGAAAGGAAGAGGCACTTGAGATCATATTGCAAATATCCACTGGCTAATGGAGTATTCAAAGAATTTCAGAAGAAGATCAGTCTATACTTTATAGGCTACAGCCAAGCCTTTGATTGTGTGGGTCATGAGAAACTATCTTGATGTGTAACCTGTATTATGAGCAAAATATGGAGACAGGAAGGCTTCCTATAGGCAAAGTTGAGACAAGGGTGCATTTTATCCCCTTATCTGTTCAATCTGTCTGCAGAACGTACAATACAACCAGACTAGATTCAGGAGAAGGAGGAGCAAAAACTGCTGGAAGAAATATCAATCATTTAAGATATGTAGGTGACACCATCTTACTGGCAGAAAGCAACAATTACTTGAAACAACTTTGAGTGAAAGTGAAAGAAGAAAGGAGAAAGTAGAAAGTGTCAAAGCAGATCTGAAATTGAACATTAAGAAAAGAAAAATTATGACTACAGAAGAACTACATAGCGGTAGCTTCCCTACTGACAATGAAGTACCTGAAAAAATGAAAGATTTTTTATACCTTGGTTAAATCATCAATCAATGGGGACTTTAGCCAAGAAATCAGAAAAATACTAAAAATCAGAAGGACCACAATGATGGAATTAGAAATGATCATCAAGTGTAAGGATGTGTCACTGAAGACCAAGGCAAGGATCAGTCACACCCTTTTATTCCTGGTCACTAGATATGTATGTGAAAACTAGACAGTGCAGAAGGCTGACAGGGAAAAAATAATTCAATTGAAATATGGTGCTGGAGGAGAGCTTGTGGAAACCCTTGACTTCCAGAAACACAAACAAGTAGATTCTAGAGCAAATAAATCTTGAGCTCTTTCTGGACGCAAAAATGATGAAATTAAGGTTGTCTTACTAATGAGAAGGCAAGATCTTCTGGAAAAGACAATAAAGCTGGCAAAGGCTGAAAGCAGCAGAAAAAGAGGAAGACCAAATATGAGTTGGATTGACTCTCTAAAGCAGTGGTTCCCAAACTTTTCCATCCATGGGCTGTCTTGACAACTGAATGGGCCAGGCCACACCCCTGGAAGCAGAAGCAGGTGCATTTTATGCATGATGTAAACACATCAGCTTTCACTTCTAGGTGCAGTGGCGGTGGTGCTGGGAACAGTGGCATAGCATGGAGGCAGAGGGGGCACCCCGGGCGGCACTTTCCAGTGGGAGGTGGGGCACGTGGTCCAGCTTGCCAGCAGCCCTGTGTTGAGGAAAGTTGCCGCATCCCCAGGGAAGGGGGAGGAGAAGGCCGGGCCCCCACCCGTATTGGGCACCTCCTCCTGGCAGAAGTCTAGGCGAAAAAACCCTTTTGACACAGAATAATTTCTGACATGAAATTATTATTATATTGGTGGTCCTTCCTATCGGGTGCCACGTGGCGGTCATGATCCCTGGAGCGGAGAGAAAACTAGCGCCTTCCTCCTGGGGATCTATCCTTGGGATTGTCTCCCCATTCATAAAGCAAAGTGATCCCTTCTTTTTGGATTCCCCAACCAAGGGGCAGTGCCTAGCTCCCTGGCAGCCAACCTTTGCACTCTGGGTGTTCTTGGACTTCAATTCCCAGAAGCCCAAGTCAGCACTTCTGCTGATCAGGGCTTCTGGGAATTGAAATCCAAGAATAGCTGGAGTGCTGAGGTTAGCCATCAGGGCCTGATCCCCAACCAAATTGGTAGCTGGGGGGCTGTGATCGCAACTCCCTACGCACCTCCCCTACCCATGGCATGTCTTCCAGAGAGAGGTAAGGCCAGGAGGCTGCTTCCACTTTCGCTTTTGCTGACGAGCTTCAAAGCCCCGAAGGGGTGGCTGAGAAGGCGCTGGCTCTGTTCCCCCTCCGGCTTTGCTCGAGGTGTGCGGACTGCCCCTGGTGAGTGGGACTGGGACCCCCTGCTGGGGCCTGCGGCAGGAGAGACCCCCAGAGGCATCTGGCATTACACCTTTGTGGTGCGGGAGCCCCAACTCGTGTTGCCTCCCGGCCGGCAGGTGAACCCCACAGGTAGAGGTGGCAGAGCTGGGTGGGTGGGGGTTGGAGAGGGAGAGGGAGACTAGGCTGGACCTGGGGGGTGCTCTGAATAACAATCAGCGCTATGTAAAATTAGTCTCTGACTACATGCAGAGTGCCTGAGGACACCAGATAACTTTGCCTGGGAATTAAAGATTTCCTCAGAGTCGACAGATAGTTGTTGTGCCATCTCAGATTCCGAATATTGCTGATCATCATTGCGATCAGCCACAAATATTGGCTGGGGAAACATATACTGCAGTGGCCTTTCGCAGTGTGATACCCCTTACCTCTGATCCAGTTCTGCCCAGGGGTATACAGGGCACCATGGGAAGGTGCTGGACAGAGGGGGGGGGGTGTAACTATTCAGTGGCATAGCATGGGGAGCAGCAAAATTTCACACACTGGTGTCCTGAGCCCTGCCCAGGGGGTGGCGAATTTGGCTTCCGCTAGGAGCGCGGTGTGTGTGTGTGTTTTTTGTTGTTTTCTATTGCTCTCGGGTGCTGCTGTGGTGTGAGAGTGAGCAGGGGTTTGTATCTTATTTTTGGTGTTTCTGGTGCTGAGAGTGTGTGCAGTGCATTTGTGTTGTTTTCCATGCTCCCAGATGCAGAGGCGGTGGGGAGCATGGGCGGAGCTTTTTTGGTCTGTTTTCCGTGCTGCTAGATGCTGCAGCACTAGAGCCAGGAGCATGGGCAGTGTTGTTTTCTGTGCTCCAGGGTCCCACAGTGGCAGCACCAGGAGCAGGGGTGGTGCATTTCCCCCCACCCCCGATGCTCCCAGGTGCCATGGTGGTAGAGGTGGCAGGAATGGGGGCAGTTCATTTTTTGTTGTTTTCAGTGCTTCTGGTGCCACAGAGGTAGTGGGGGGGGGGCACATGAACTGGCACAGCGGGCCGTCTCCGGCCCATGGACTGTAGGTTGGGAAGCCATAGCTAGAGTTTTGAAAAGTTTAACAGGGCTGTTGAAACAGAACATTTTGGAAATGTCTTATTCATAGGGTCACCATAGGCCAGAGGCAATTGGAAGGTACGTACAGTTGTACCTCGCTTAAAGAGCATAATGCGTTCCACGGGATTGCTCTTTAAGCGAGTTTGCTCTTTAAGCGTAACACCATTGTAAGTGACCAATTGTGACTTCTGGTGGGGGGGGATTGTGAACCCCGATTTATTTGTTAAGCGAGTTTTTGGTTGGTTTTATTTGTTAAGCGAAGCGAACATTCAGAGAAAATTCTGCTCTTTAAGCAAGATGCTCTTTAAGCGAGGCGCTCTTTGTGCGAGGTTTGACTGTAATTGCATGGCAAAGTTCAGAGCACAGAATGCAGGCAGCTGAGGGCAGGACATTTTGAAGATCTTTCTTTCATAGGGTTGTTATAACTTTGGGATAACTTGAAAGTACATATCAACAATAGCCTTTCTGGATGTGGGACCTCATTGCAAAAATTCTATCTAACTTGCATCTTCAGTGCCTTTGTCTTATTTTTGTTGGCTCAGTATGCCGGGGCAAATGGTAAAGAGGTCTTCTGAAGTTTGTACCTAATGGACACTGTCTCAGAATGCATCACACAAATGAATTGAAGTAAGAAATAAGGTAAATATTTTTATTTTTATTTACTAATTTTAAGAAGCCTTGAGAATCTTGGACTATAATTGCATGATAAACATTTTCATTTGGTATTAAAGTAATACCTCGGATAACACTAAGACTTGGTTCCACAAGTCTTGGTGTTATCCGATTTTTAGTGTTATCCGATGCATGTTAAAATTCTATGGGATGTATCGGATAACGTTAAAGCTCCGTAGAGATACATTGTAACCGCACAGGCTTTAGCGGTTGTTATCCGATACATCCCATAGGACCTTAACGTTATTCGATCCAATTCTCCTCCCCAGATTACTTAACGTTATGCGATTTTAGCGTTATCCGAGGTAAACGTTATCCGAGGTATTACTGTATATATGTTTATTTATTTATTTATTTATTTATTTATTTAGATTTATTATCCCGCCCTAATCAGGCGAACCTGACTCTAGGCGGCTTACAGAAATTCATAAATTAAAACCTTAAGGTTCATAAATTACTTAAAAGTCAATTAAAAAAGAATTAAACCCTGAATTTACAAAAATCTAAAAGATTTAAAAAGGTTAAAGGTTTAAAAAGATTTTAAAAGTTTAAAAGAGTGAGGGAGGGGTGGCTGTCCCATCATATCAGCCACCCAACATGGGACCCCAAATTCCTGGAGCCCCACACCTGCCCTGCCAGCCAGGTTTTTAGGCCCTTCCGAAAGGACAGGAGCTCTGTCTGTAGACGTAACTCAGTTGGCAGGAGGTTCCAAAGGGCCGGGGCGGCCACGGAGAAGGCCCTCCTCCTGGTGCTAGAGAGATTACTTTTTGCAATAACTATGCTATTTTCCATATTTCTTTAACATTAATGTTTCACCTTGTGATGTGGGATGAGGTAAAGTAAACCTTGAAAACCTTCCTCCGGCAAGCCACAGATTGATCAGATGCCCTTGAAGACATTTAATTAGTTTCATGTCTGCGTTTTCAACGTGGCTGTTTTAAAACATCATTTCCCCTGTGTTGTTCAGCTGTAGCTTTCTGATGAACTGGAGCATCCACACAAGTCCTGACATGTGTAGAGTCATTGAATCAGAACCACAGTGTCTCTGCTGATGGGGTGAAACTGTGTCTGCCAAACATGAGGTGGGTTTTTTTCCACCTGTGATCACTGCCCTCCCCCTCCCCCAGGCTTGAGTCTTATGCCTTATGCAGGGCCATAGCTAGGATTCTAGATGTAGGTGGGTGGGCAAACTGCTAACTCAGGGTGGGCAAAACCCACTCTGGCCACTGCATGGCTACGGCCCTGCCCTTATGAGGGAAGAAACACCACTTGAATGTAATAGGACTTTAATTCAAAGAAAGAAATGCAAGACTGCACTATTAAGGTAAAGGTCACCCTTGCTCAAAAGCCAGTTCGAAAGCAAGAAATTGCAAGTACAATAATACCTCGGATAACGTTTACCTCTGATAACGCTAAAATCGCATAACGTTAAGTAATCTGGGGAGGAGAATTGGATCGAATAACGTTAAGGTCCTATGGGATGGATCGGATAACAACCGCTAAAGCCTGTGCAGTTACAATGTATCTCTATGGAGCTTTAATGTTATCCGATCCATCCCATAGGATTTTAACATGCATTGGATAACACTAAAAATCGGATAACACCAAGACTTGTGGAACCAAGTCTTAGCGTTATCCGAGGTATTACTGTAGATAAATAGGCACCACTCCGTTGGGAAGGTAAGCAGCGTTTTGTGCACTCCACTGTCTAGTTATGCCTGCCACATGTCTATGGAAACATCTGCAGACACAGACAGTGCTGGCTTTTTGGCTATAAACAGAGATGAGCACTGAACCATACAACCAGACACAACTGGCTTTTGAGCAAGGGCAACCTTTACCTCATGGAGTATAAAAGATGCTGCACAATTAAAAGGTGGGAGGGGGGGTTAATTTTATCAGTACCTTAGGTGGAAGTGCAAAAGAAGGAGTCTCATAGTTTTACCTCATAATGAAGCCCAAGACATCTCCTGTACACTTCACTTACTGAGAGTGTCTTACTGTGGCCATCAGGCCATAGCAGCTGCTCGCTGCATTTTAAAAAGCTGCATTATAATTTATAATTATAATTTATAACTTTATAATTTATAAAGTGGCATAGTGTCTTGCCTTTGTTCTCTTGAATGTTGTTCTTCATCTATCTTGGTGTTATGGGGGGGGGGAGAGGAAGGATGTGTTATTTGGTGATAGTAGTTGTAAGTTGTTCTGTTGCCTACATCTATAGTAGATTGATTCTTTGTTCCTTTGCCTTTGCTTTTTCAGAGTAATTTTTATGGGTTCTTCTTTGGACACGTGCCAAATAGAACATGACTGAAAGTACTAAACTCCCCAATAATGAGAAAGAACAGTCCCTTTCATGCTAAATTAGACAAAAACAAAAAGGCACCCCTTAGAAAGTACCCAAAATGAAACAAAATAAACAAAAATAAAACAAAAATAAAAAAAGTTCATAGTTCACATTCCTAGTTTTAAAAAACCCACACAGGCATCTCTGCCCACATTGCCATACAATCTTCTTGCAAAGAGATATCTGCCATGTGCTTGAAAATAAACAGAACACTACCAATAATATTCATTTTAAAGTAGAGAGGTGGTGTTTCACAAACTCAGAAGATCACAGTTCTCTTTCGGGATGAATTCATGTGAAAGAAAAGCACTGGTGATGTCATGTTGAGGAGTGCATATGTGTCAAATGCAGGTGTGTTGGGAGAGAAAAGGATCTGGTCCATTTGAGAATATGGGCAGCATCATGACATAAACATCTTGCAGTATGGGATTTCTTTGAATTCCCTTGTAGTTCTATATTAAAATATCTACTTTAGTGTATTTTTCCTTAATAGAACAATCGTGAAAACTAAAACAAAAGTAGGATTTTTGTGTGTGGCTACAGTAAAACACCGGATAACGATTGGATCGGATAACGCTAAAATCACATAACGTTAAGTAATCTGGGGAGGAGAATTGGATTGAATAATGTTAAGATCCTATGGGATGGATCGGATAACAACCGCTAAAGCCTGTGCGGTTACAATTTATTATTATTTTATTTATTCACGTTTGCTATCCCACCCCAATCGGGTAAACCCGACTCTGGGCGGCTTACAGCGTAGCTAAAAACACAGACCAATCCAATAAAAATAATAATGTTTAAAACCTCAAGAATTCATAAGAAAGAATTCATAAGAAAAGATTAAAACAGCGTAACGGATAAAATGTATCTCTATGGAGCTTTAACGTTATCCAATTCATCCCATAGGATTTTAACATGGATCGGATAACACTAAAAATCGGATAACACTAAGACTTATGGAACCAAGTTTTAGCGTTATCCGGTGTTTTACTGTATTTTACTTCTGTGGAGGCATCCTTTCAGACATATACAGATAAAAAGATTATTGGATAACTCTAGGCAACTAATGAGTATAATCTAAGCCTCAGAATTTGAAATCCTTAGCTAAGCTTATAATGATCTGTATCAATGAGAAGGGAAGCCATGTATAGCTTCACTTTCAAGTCATTCCATCTGATTTATTGTAGGAATAAGGTGAGTATTCAGTTTTCTTGCTGGTGTTGCACTAAGAGAATATTTTAGACACCCTAGTGAACCCATTTAAAAAATACCAGTCAGTGATCCTTAATGCAAATCATAATGCAGCTTGTTCAATAGGTAAGGATGCAGATGTGTATTTGTTGTTAGGCCCACCTGGCAAGTGGAAAAATAGATAAAGAGCATGGAGAAAACTAGGAGAAGAGGCAAAAATAGAAAGGAAGAAACATTTTTCATGTATATAGACTGGTGATTCAGTTCTGAATCAACTCTGTTTCCCAAAATGTAAGACTGTTTACAGTTCAAACATGGAATGGTGTTTCTTCATGGTGAATATTTTCTGCTACAAGAGTGGTGGGGCATTTCCCAGAGAGCGAGCCTTGGTCTGGTCCTGCTAATGTCAAAGAAAACCACAAAGCTGCATTCTTGCATCTCTCCAACCAACCCTCCTCCTTGTAATGGTAGAATTGTCTGCTGTGACAGAGCGTTAGGCTACAGACTAGAGGTACATTTATACCCCTTCCTTTAACATCTGGAATTCATTCTGTGTTTGATGGAACGGCACACAAGAGGCAGATGGAATTCAATAACATCTCTCTCTCTCTCTCAATCCTGCCTCATTGTTGGCTGCCTCAGATGGCCTGGTTCTAAGAACACTACTGTGAGTGAAAGTGTTTATGTATAGTAAAACCTCCCATAAAGAGTGCCTCACTTAGAGAGTAACTCGCTTAAAGAGCAGAATTTTCTCTGAATTGTCACCCTCACTTAACAAATAAAACCAACCGAAAACTCACTTAACAAATAAATCGGGTTTCACAGTCCCCCCCCCCCGGCCAGAAGTCACAATTGGTCACTTACTGTGGTGTTTCACTTAAAGAGCAAAAGAAAATATTTCACTTCCCCTGACCATTCATAGATGATCAGGGGAAGTATTCAATTTCATATATTCTAAGGTGGCTCATTACTTGCGTCATATGCCACATGTTGACACTGGAAACAGCTTTGACAGCTGGAAGGCTCCCATATATCCTGTTCCCATTGTCAACAGGTACTGGAGGCATATATGGGAGTATGCTGAAAAAGTAGAACTCCTTGACATGGTATTAAAAGGCATGCATTCGGAGAGAGTTGGTTCTTTATGGTGTTCAACATGAGTGGATACCATAAAAAATTAGTCCTCCCTCCCCCTCCCCATCATGAAGAGTAGAGTTAATGCCCATCTGGGCAACCTCCGAATCTGAAGAAGTGGATTTTTATCTGTGAAAGGTCACACTGAAAGAAATCTTTAAAATGCCAGTTTTCTATCGCTACCATTTTTTCTTCAGAAACCCCCCCCCCCAGAAGCTATACAGATGGCTGGGGGGGGGGGAGAAGAGTTCGGAAGAAAACACCACTGTACATTACTATCAGAATGTAAACTTCTGGGTAAGAGTCAGTATCTCTCAGCCAACATGATCACTAGATTCAGTGAGTTGCCTTCCCCTAAAGCTAACTTTTTTGAGCTAGATCCAAGGAGATTTTACACAAATAATAGTGTAAATATACTGTATTGGCCAGTATCTTGTTACTGCTGGCATAACATAAAGTTACACTGGTGTAAATGTGCTGAGCATTACACATAGGAACAAGGAATTGTGCAATGGAACTGAGCATTCAGTTGTGCATCCATGGCACGACTAACTGAGCAATGCACTGGTAGAACTGCTTCAGGGATACAACTTCAGCCTCTGCCATAGTGTCCCTACCATGCATACAACATTGAGTTACATGCCTGTCATTGTGCAATAGGATTTTGGCCATTATATTCTGTAAGGAACCTTTAATGCCAAGTGTAGTGAAAGACCAAGATTTACAAAAGGATCTACAAGCCTCTAATTTCATTTTTTAAAGCTTTGCCATCAGCCACTGGTGTAAAGAGTTTTTTAAAAAAATAAAAAAAAAGCACAATTGTATTCATGTCATCATAAATAATCAGATGCTAATGCAGATTCCAGGATGGCTGCTGTTGATGGTGTGTTTGAAGACACCAAAAAAGGTATACACTTAATAACATCCTGGGAAGCCAAATCATTCTTAGCAGCTATTGTGGATATGGGTTCTGAGCCAAAAAAGTTTTAAAATAGGTTTAAGAGAGATTTAACAGAACTTCTAGACAGAAGGTGCTGGTTTGACAAACATATTACATCTAATACACAGAGTAAACAAAGATTTAATGTTGGAATAGAGGTGATTGGGACATTTGCTTTCTTGACTGACATCTTATGGTTGCAATAATCCTCTTCTTTACATTTGACAGCAACCGCAAATTCCTATTGTAGAATTAAGATTTGTTCCCTTTTTCAGGTTTCGGACAAAGCAAGCAAATTCTATGAAATCCCTTTAGGCATTTAAGAGATTATATTCCAAAGGAAATGTTTCAGTTTTAAACAGCATTATTACAATGTCGCTATACTAATACTAAACACTATGGAACTGGAATTTTTTTTTTACTAGATTGCCTGCTAGTCTGACTGTCTTTGTGTTTTTCTAAAACCAACATGAAGACATAAAAACAGAATTTAAGAAAAGAGTTGTCCAGGAAGCAGCCCATTTTCATTTTATGATATACAGTAATACCTCGGATAACGCTAAGACTTGGTTCCACAAGTCTTGGTGTTATCCGATTTTTAGTGTTATCCGATGCATGTTAAAATCCTATGGGATGGATCAGATAACGTTAAAGCTCCATAGAGATACATTGTAACTGCATAGGCTTTAGCGGTTGTTATCCGATCCATCCCATAGGACCTTAACGTTATTTGATCCAATTCTCCTCCCCAAATTACTTAACGTTATGCGATTTTAGTGTTATCTGAGGTAAACGTTATCGAGGTATTACTGTATTGCTAAGCATAGTAGCTGTAGCATCCGGTGTGTTTTTAATCGGTTTTTAATCTTTTTCAGTTTTTAATTTTTAATTTTTTAAAAGTTTTAAGGTTTTTAGATGGAAGCTCCCACTTCCTAATCCTGGGCCTTATCTGCCCAGGGAAGGAAAAGACTAACATCCTCTGGCCGGAAGGAGGAATGGATTTTAGTTGTTTGTGTTGTGTGTGAATTATTGTCGGGTTTTTTTCCTTCTCCTGATTGTAAACCGCCTTGAGTCGCCACGGCGAGTGGGCGGTGATATAAATCTAAATAAATAATAAATGCTTGAGTGGTGATAGAGAAGAATGAAACTGCTGGGCTTGGATGTCAAATCCCCCCCCCCCAGGTTTATGAAAATATGGTAAAATTAATTAATTTAGACATTTATGTGGGTATATTTTTGAGTTTTTATGGTAGTGTTAGTACTTTTTTTTTTTACTGTATGTTTGAATTTGCACCACTGCAGTTTTGGGACCCTTAGGATCATTGACCCAAGTATAAGTCGAGTCCTCTTTTTGGATCTCATTTTGGGGGCTAAAAAAACTAGACTTATACTCGAGCATATACAGTAACCTAAGAGTGTTATTAATCATTACTGCGTTCCTTGGGGAACAGGTAGGGAAAAAAGATGTATTGGTTGGTTCTTATCAGTTCCATCTTGGACACCTTCATGGCAAGATGAATGGAAATAGAGTAAATAAGTAAATGAAACAATTTCCTCTTATCTTCAGGAGAATTGTAGGTCTTCTTCACATTGCTATGGAGCACAGGGACCCAATGTACAATAAAGTTGGGCTTAGCCAGCAAAACTCTAACATCAGTCAAATGCACTTTCATTGAGTGAAATAATTTATATGACTCACTGGACATAGTGAGAGGCATATACATACATACACACAATTTTAAAAATGAAAAGCAGGTTCCTTCTGTCTAGAAATTGTTTAACAGATAGTCTTCTGTTGAGGGATCTCTTGTTCACAGGTCTTGAGTGTTGTGTCTGAGCTTCAATCTTTCCCTTTTGTTAGCTCCAATTAATTATCAGAGATGAGCAGGTATTCAAAGATATTTCAAGTTTTAACATCTTGCAGTTTAGCGGAACAGAGCTTTAAAAGCAGGTGAGATGCTGCATAGAAGTGAGCTGCGCTTTTCAGGTAGAAATGTTGTTGGATGAGGACGTATGCCTGAGGAATGGGGATGCCTGAGGAATGGGTGAATAGAATTGGGTGTAATTTGTGTTTGAAGGAAAGATGCCTAAATTAAGATTCGAGTTTAAGCTGCATTCACATTATTTGCCCATGTTTATTCTGTTCTTGGCTTTGCCCACTGCATGTAACTAGCCTTCTGAATAAGAATTTACTCCTACCACTATGAAAAGGTTCTCCTTTCCTACTTTAGCTTAGGGAATGTGTGCTGTGAGATTGCTGAGGGGTATGAAAGGAAATTCGCTCTTTTAAGCAATTTGTTTTTGGGACCAATTTTGAGTATGTGGGTACAGTCAAACCTCGTATAAAGAGCGTTTCGCTTAAAGAGTAACTCGCTTAAAGAGCAGCATTTTCTCTGAATGTTTGCTTCGTTTAACAAATAAAACCAACCTAAAACTCGCTTAACAAATAAACCGGGGTTTGAAATCCCCCCCCCCACACAATTGGTCACTTACAATGGTGTTTCGCTTAAAGAGCAAACTCGCTTAAAGAGCAATCCTATGGAACGCATTATGCTCTTTAAGAGAGACACCACTGTATATCTATTTTAAAAGTCTCACACTAGAGAATGAATCCCAATCCAATCTTGGTTTGTCTTTGTTTATCTATTGAAGCGCAAATCAACCCAAATCCAAAATGTTCTATCCTTAGGGAATGAATATTACAGGTTTTTAACAGGTATTGCTCACTATGCTATATTTGTTAAAATAATAACTTGTTCCACTGTAAAAAAAGTATTAAATAATATTGCTCTTCTGTGAACTTTATATCCTTGCACCTTCCCACAGGGATGAAGAAACTAGAAGAGATTCCTACTAAGTTGTCTCGTACTAAGCATCTGCATAGAGTGGAAAGAAACATTTTATTAGCTGCTTGATGATAGAAATTGTGGTTTGCTAATTACATAGTTTCATCTACAAAAAGACTGTAACCTTCAACAGCTGTCATCGTTGAGGCTGTCTAAGGACTAAGGCCAGTGAGAGAGGGAGAGATTAGGAGGAATGTACAAAGACTGCAGTGAAGAAGAAGAAGAAAAATACCTCAGTAATTTTCATGGAGTCAGATTTTGAGGGAGAGGAATACCTTAAGGGGGGAAGCGGCCTGTGTTATTCCTTTATTGAATTTAAGGAGGCAGATGCCTGAGGAAATTATGCAGGCCACAGTATCTAGCAAGGAACAGCCAAGCCTTGTGTATTAAGATGTTTGAATGTCTGAGCAGAGGCCTCCTCTCTGGAATGAAAGAAAGAATGCTTCAGAAAGCAGAGCCAACATTGCAAATGGTTTGTAATCTAACATGGAGGGAGGAGAGACCTTCAAGAGCCAAATGCAAAATGTCCTCCTGGCATTGTAGCCATTTTTTGTGTTGCTCTAGAAAAGAGAAAAACCCCACTACAGAAGAGATGAAGTTCTTGGCAGATTCAATGTTAAAATAAGTCCAATGCTGAGCTTTTATATTAATTGACAACTTGAGGGAAATGTCTCTGCCATTCTTTTAGCTCGTATCTCACCCATTCACTGTGCCCATTGTCAGTTCCAGACTGGCAACAGATTTAGTGAGAAGGTTTGGTGTAGTACAAGCCCTGCTAGTGCCTCAGATGAAAAGAAAAACATCAGTAACACCCTCCCCTCTCACATTGCTCAGTGGGTGCTGCCTCCACTGTTGTGCCTAGCTGCTATATTGTGGAGGTTGATAGTTGTCTGGTCGTAATGTCAGCAGTAGCAACAGGGAGGCGACAGAGCAATTTCAGGACATGTGCGCCATCTCCACTGCCAGAAGTATACGGCAATGGCACAATTCCAAGGAATAGTTGCTGTTGCTAAAAGGCTGTGATGGTGAACCTTGGCACTCCAGATGTTCTTGGACTTCAATTCCCAGAAGCCCAAGCACCCTGTGAATCTACACGAAAAGGTTTACTGCAATTCACCTGGCCCACGTTGCCCTCGTCACTCCCAGAAGCAGAAGTAAAATGCAAAGATTTTAAAGTGTGCTAAAACTGTTCAAATGGTCGATAATTGGGTAATACATTTTTACATTGGAACATTATAACAGTTGCACTATGCCTGCTGCCGCCTCAGCTGAATCATGTCCCCTGGTGACATGCATGTCTGGGTAAGTCAGTGAGCTCATGTCAGAAATAAATATATAAGGCGAGATGGACTAAGGGCTTGTCTCTAGAGCGAAACCATCTTATTGGATAGTACAGCTCATCTATAGTGAATCAGTTTTGAGCTAAAGATGAGTAGGTGCAGCTGTGTTAATATAAACTGGACAATTTTTGCTAGATTTGTGGGAAATATACCCCACGTGATCAACGTAAGAACCTAACCAAGAGGATGAGATTTGCTAACTTAAGATCCTGATGATGTCCTAGGCAGAATCAGACTTCTGATTTGGACTCAGAACACTTGATTTAGTATAGGACAGGTAGATTAGACCAAGTAGCAGACAATATATATATTTTTTGTGATGCAGTCTTATTTATAAGAAACACATAAGTAAACAGTTATTTTTAAAACATTTTGCAATAATGGTAACTAACTATTTGGAAGGTTTGGAACTATAGTGGAAGCAGATTACTTTTAAAAAATAATGTTTCCAAGTTTTGGTTCAAACATTTCAGGCCTCATATGCAGTTTGAAGTAGCAGGCTAAAGAAGACCACATTCCTTAGAAAGGGGAAAGCTTTTGGTGGTGGTTATCACAAACTTCAGGGTTTGTTTGTTTTTTGTTTCTTCCCAAACATAGGAAACTGCTTTGTTCAGCAAATCACATTTTCCCATATTCAGTGAAGTAAGAAATGAAGGGACGTAAGAGATAAACAGACCTTGGAGTCTTAAGGTTCATTACAATAATTATGTTTAAACAGAAACCTGAGTTGCCTTAAAAGCTAACACGTTTTATTTGGCATAAACTTTTATGGACCCAGGCCCACTTCTTCAGATGCAAGGTAGCCTCTATTGAACTGTGTGTGTGTGCGGGGGGAGAGATCCAGCACGGTGATGGTCTTATCAAAGGTTATTAAGAGTCATTTAACAGTTCTTGGGGGTGATGTGATGGATTATATTTTTGAGGCAATTCAGTTTATCATTGATAATTTTACAAAGATTATGTTTGTTTATCAAGACATGGTTATGTCAGAAGTAACTTTGATAGCTTTGCAGGCCCATGTTTCTATGTTTTCAGTATGTTTCTATGCAAATGCAACCCCTTGAAATATATAGTTTTTGTGGATTTATAACTGTTTTTGTGGATTTATAATTCCAAATTAAGAAGTTAGGCAGCCTTCGCTTTGTACTATATTCTGATGAACAAAGGTGGCAGAAGAAAAATATTGCTATAATGTGAAGGCTCCTAGAATTTTGTTCATAAATAACTATAAGGGAAAGCAGTGTGTAGCAGAAACAAAGCATGAGTAAAAGTGTTCCCTGCTTGAAACAGCTGGGCCAGGTATGTGCAGGCCATGAAAAAGTAACATTTTCAAACTCTATGAGCAGTTGACATCTGTGTCTGCTTGCTGGTGAAGAAGAGAAAATCTATGCTGATTTTCCAGAAAGTACTAGTAGTACTGCAGTGTGGGGCGTTTGCTTCATTTCCAGTGACTCTGCTATATCATTTATAGTTTATTTAAAATGAGAATTAGGAACTAACAAAGTATTAGTCACAGCCTTTAGTGTATCCAAACTGTCTTTGAGTGTTTCTTTAATAGCTATAAATACATGGGCTCCCCTTGCCACACACAGAGTATCACTTCTAACTGTTATCAAATGAGCACATTACAGAAATGTCCTCTCCATCTTAAATACAATGTCTGCACTAAACTTTTATACAGGCATTGCATGTGAACTCTCACCCCCCCTTCCCCCCATTCCATATGTGACAAAATCTGAGTCAAATATTCCCCCATTTCAAGTTTCAAACAAAAAAATGGTATTTCAATGAAGTGGAGAATCCTCTCCCAATACATTAAATGTAAAAATGTTAGAGCACTATTACATGCATTAAAAGGCATACATTCAAAGCTAACAAGGGTGAAATCAATTCAAAGAATGAAGAGTACATGGTGTACAGATAATCTTGTATTATAGGGGTCAAACATAGATTATATGAAACTGATATTTGTATTGGAATATATTGTCCTGATTTGGCATATCTGCTTGTGCTATTGGGTATAGTTTTCATCTGGGGTTGATGTTAAGCTAAAAGGCAGCAGGCTGCAGAATTTTTTAAAACATGTTTTTCTCTTTTCCACTACATCACTTTAGTGTTAAGAAATACAGTAATACCTCGGATAACGTTTACCTCGGATAACGCTAAAATTGCATAACATTAAGTAATCTGGGAATTGGATCGAATAACATTAAGGTCCTATGGGATGGATCGGATAACAACCGCTAAAGCCTGTGTGGTTACAATGTATCTCTATGGAGCTTTAACGTTATCCAATCCATCCCATAAGATTTTAACATGCATCGGATAACACTAAAAATTGGATAACACCAAGACTTGTGGAACCAAGTCTTAGCGTTATCCGAGGTATTACTGTACATTGAAACACATGACTCTTGATTACTCAGGCTGTAAGAGTTTGTCAGGGCCATGGTGGCGTAGTGGTTAAGATGTTAGGCTTGATAACAGAAGGTTGGCTGGTTAGCAGTTTGAGACCTGAGTACTGCATATAAGAGTGAGCTCCCGTCATCTGTCCCAGCTCTTGCCAACCTAGCAGTTCAAAAGCAAGAAATTGCAAGTATAGTTGTACCTCACTTAAAGAGCATAATGTGTTCCACATGATTGCTCTTTAAGCAAGTTTGCTCTTTAAGCGAAACACTATTGTAAGTGACCAGTTATGGGGGAGATTGCAAACCCCAATTTATTTGTTAAGCGAGGTTTTGGTTGGTTTTATTTCTTAAGCGAAGTGAACATTCAGAGAAAATTCTGCTATTTAAGCGAGTTACTCTTTAAGCGAGGCACTCTTTAGCAAGGTTTGACTGTACAGTAAAACCTCTACATACATTTTTTCCCATTCCACGAGGTTATTTGTATGTCAAAAAATTTGCATGTCGAAAACACATTGCATTATCAGAAGAGGCCACTAGATGTCACCGTATTTTTTTTGCATGTCAAATTTTTCATAATAAAAATTTATGTCATTTTTTAAAAAGCCAGGATATCAGTGGTGGGATGTCAAAATTTTTACTACCCCACCGTGATGTCATCACAGTGTGGGCAGAGCTAACATCATGACATCATGACATGGGCGGAGCCAATGTCATGACATCATGATGTCATGATGTTGTGGAAGGGGCCGTATATTGGGGTTTTATCTTACTGTATTGTATATTATGATATTCTATTGTTTGAATTATTGATGTATATTTCACTATATTGTGACATTGTGTTGTTCTATTGAATTGTTACATTGTATTTGATTGTATGTTGTGAGCCGCCCTGAGTCGGTTTTCACCGAGTAGGGCGGCATATAAATTTAATAATAATAATAATAATAATAATAATAATAATAATAATAATAATAATAATAATAATAATAATAATAATAATAATAATAAGCACGCACACACACGCGCGCGCGCACACACACACACACACAAGAGTGTGCACACACAAGCACACACACACACACCCACACACACACACCCACACACACACCTGGGGAGCAGTCTATAGGGAGCTTCTGGCTTGCAGCTTCTCTTCCTTCTGCCCACTTGGGAGGACAGCAAGGAGGCTGTGCATACGCACCAAGCACTGTAGGTGTGCATGCACACCAAGTGCTTGGCATGCATGCACAGTAGAGGAACCAGTGAAAAGGTAAGCCCCAAAGGTGGTTCCCCCCAAAAGCTGCTACCGGTTCTCTGGGACACTGGGAAAAGTTACTACCAGTTCTGGCGAACTGGTGGGAACCTGTTACATCCCATCACTGCAGGATATCTATTTGTTTGTCAATTTTTTTGTAAGTTGAACCATTTGTATGTTGGGGTTTGACTGTAGACAAATAGATAGTACTTTGGCAGAAAAGGCAACAGTGGTCTGTGTGCTCTGGTGTATAGTCATGTTTGCCATATGACTACAGAAATGTCTGCCGATGTAGACAGCACTGGTTCTTTGTACATTTCAAACTCCATAGCAATAAACCAGTACATGTTTAGAGACTAGGTAGCACATGGGAATACATGAAACATTGCTGTTGTGCTATGTCAGTAGAAATAAAATATTAAAAATAAATTTAAACCTGCACTAAAAAGTTATGTGCATAAGAATGATAGGATCAACAAGCAGACAGAATACAAAATCTGGTTTCTGAAACTGTTTAAAAAGACATTATTTTCTAAGCCAATGTAGTTGCACATATTGATATACTGCACGGGCAATCCACTGAGCAACAAAAATTCACCATGGACATGAACATCAACTCAAACGTCAAATGGTCATATATCAGGTTGACAAAACACTGATTTCAAATTTGTTTCTTTTAACCTTGTAATTATGAACTTAATTTCTTAAAAATTTGGTGGCCGTTGTTTCTTCCAGCTACTTCCTTGTGGACTGCTTTTTCTCCTAGGAATGGCTTGTTCCTCCCATTTACCTTTTACTCATAGAACTATCTCAGTCAATGAAACACACTAAGAATGTCACGTACCAGCTGGCCCTCTGCTCTGGAAAACCCCTGAACCAAAGCCTCCAAAGGGCGGGCTGGCCGGCAATAAGAACTTTATAGCCCTTAGCTGCTTATCATCCACAAGGAGGTTTAATTAGTAGCGTGTTCAAAGGCTTGTGTGTGAAATGCAATGCTTCTCTTACCCTTTTAGTCCAATGAAGACACGTTGTTCAAGAAAATGATGAAGATTTATTGATCAGGTTCATAAAGCATAAAAGTCAGTAGCGTAGGTCAGTCCAATACAGTCCACAGGTAATCTAGGTAACCATTTTTAAGGAGCAAAAATGCATAGCTCCTAGGCAAAAGAATGTTAGCCCATAGAGATCCCGAAACAAAAAACTCTCAAATCAAAACAGGTCTTAATCCATGGAGAGGCAAAAAACGAACTCTCCAACTTCTCTCTAACATGGAGAATTTTCATTCAGGTGGTTTAGCTTTAGCCAATTAAGTAACAGAGAACAACAGAGAATAACTTTCTCAAAACAACACACTGTTTACACACGTGCACAGAGAGTGTTCTGGCATTTAGACAAAACATGGATCTCAGCTGGCTTAGAAAGATAAGAAATATTGAAAAACAGGCAGTCATGTGACACAGCCTTGAGGCTCAGAGAAGACAAAGGATTTTTTCTGAGGCCTATTTGAAACTACAACCTCACCAAGCTTTGAGAACCTTAGGAAAAAGATGTCGTTTTCTGACAAAGAATATAAGTAATCACACCATAATACACCTCTAAAAGTTGGCTGTTTCTGATGTTACTGATGGTCAATTAAATAAAGTGAAAGTGACAATATTTTATGCATTAGTGAACACCTTTTGAACTAATTAGGTGACAAAATTGTGGTGGGGACCTTTGACAGTGCTTAAAATACTATTAGGCAGGCTGTCCACTACTAAAAACAGCAATCAGGTGTCCAGACTGCCCCAAAACAATGCTACTCACACCTTTCCGATCCTCTCAGATGCTTCTACTATTTTGCTACGGGTAGTATCACTCTTTTTTAGTTAAGGCCCCAGCTGATTCCAACACCACCCTCTGAGGCCAGGAGTGAAAAAGCCGGCTGCAGTTCTGGGAGGAAGAAAACACCATTCCCCAGCTGATTCCAGCCCCACCCTCCTTCGGCCAGTCTGACTGTTATGTTTGCTAAACTTTTTCTGGGCTGGGGTTTTGTGGCAGCACCTATATGTTGGATGGACACATTGCCCTTCTCCTTTCCCTTGAACAGAAGGAAGGGGAGTAGTCAGTGTGGCCACCACCTTAATGGGTAGGATCCGGGGTGGGTGGGGTGGGGATGCCTTTTTGTAACTTTTTTTTTCTTTGTAAGATTGTGTAATGTTCCTATGTTTTTGTAATATTTTTGTAACTTTATGACGTATATTGGGGTTTTATCTTACTGTATTGTATATTATGATATTCTATTGTTTGAATTATTGATGTATATTTCACTATATTGTGACATTGTGTTGTTCTATTGAATTGTTACATTGTATTTGATTGTATGTTGTGAGCCGCCCTGAGTCGGTTTTCACCGAGTAGGGCGGCATATAAATTTAATAATAATAATAATAATAATAATAATAATAATAATAATAATAATAATAATAATAATAATAATAATAATAATTAATAATAATAATAATAATAATAATAATAATAATAATAATAATAATAATTAATAATAATAATAATTAATAATAATAATAATAATAATGTTCCTGACTGCTGGGAATGAACCAAAAGTCTTCCTTTTGTGATTTGCCACCATCATGAAGTGGCTTGATAAGAAAGTAACTTCAAAGTGATGGCTAGGTGAATACTTCCTCTGTTCCGTGGTAGAGGGTTACAGGAAATGGGAGAAATAAACTTCATTAGGGCAACAAAAATGAGTTGTATCACTTATAAAAATAAATAAAAATATTTTCTTTGCTCTTTCTTAAAGAGCTGGTTGAGAAATTGCCCATAGCTGAATCTGTAGTTCCATTTAGCTTTGAACAGGCTCTCAACCATGCCTTTAAGAGAATAATGCATCAGGTATGTGTATTAGGTTACAGGTAGCTTCTTGACATGATATTTAAGAGAAGTAGATATGTGTATTAGATACACATACAGTCTGCCTCCCCATATCCGTGGGTTCAGTATCCATGGTTTCATTTATCTGTGGGTCTAAAAATATTCAATAAAAATTCTCTGAAATACATAATCTGTATGACATGTCACCAGAGTAGACCACTAGAGGTGTCTGCAGTGCAATGTTTACAATGAATAGAAGCAGATATTTTAGTAGCTCTCATGTAGAAGAACAGAGGCATTTTAACCCCCTCCTCTCCTTCTATGACTCAGATATATGTGTTAAATATTGGGTTCACTGTTATCTGCCATTTTAGGTATGACCTCATCCATAGTAGGTCTTGGAACATATCCTCACTCACTTACCTCAAAATGGTAGAGACTCCATTTTTGTGAGGACAGTGTCGTTACTCTACATTTTACTTTGAACTGCACCAAAATGTCCTGGGATGTTGAATCCTACCCTTGAAATAGGTTCAGCACTTTGGATAGATCCTTGTTGTTCAGACTACAATCCAGTGTGGATTCACTACTCCTAAAAAATCAGATTCAGTCTCTATTTTCTCAAAATAAACTACATTAAGTTCAGTGGGCCTTAGTACTGTTTATACCTGTAGAAGATTGTGCTGTAAGGTTGTAGTCATATGCATTAATCACTAATTGATTTTAGGTGTGTGTGGGGGGTTCATACTGTTTTATATTGCAACTGCTGATCTGATGGATATAATTTCAGCTAAGGTCTCAACTATACAATATAGGAGCTGAGTGGATGCAGTTGGCTTTCTGTTGCCTCTTCCTCCTGAGGGTTTTCTTTACAAATATATAAAATGCAAAATGTTGTTTGTTTCTCCAAATTTGTATTTGAAAACAAAAGTGTGTAAACCAACCTTCTCTTATGTCTTCTGCTGGTCAGCAGCCAACGTAAATGCTTACACTGTCAGAACAAGCTCATTTCCTGCCGTTAAGGCTTTTTTGTTTATCCTAGGGCTGCTCACTGCCCCTGCCTCCCCCCTCCGGACTATTAACCCCTGTTTGTAACAGGCAAAACCAGATGTGGGTTTCTTAAGCAAATTATTGGTTATTTTGCCACATGTAGTTTTTGCAGTTAAGTGTTTCCAGCTTCTCAGAACATTCCACAGCAATAACATCACATTTCCCCCAACCTGTTAATTAGCATAAATTTTATCAGCTTGGAAACCACAGCTTGAGTTTGTTAAGTGACAGCCAGGGACACATTGGACTGTAGCCCACTCACTTGAAAGAGGGATGAAGAGACAGAGGCTTTGGAAGCCAGATGTGTGGTTCTCCGAAGCCAAGTCAAAAAAATTATTCTATCACCTTGCTTTTACCGAATTCTCCAGACTTTCCATTCTTTTCCATCACAAGGGAGAGAGAGCATGTTATGGTTGCTAAAAATGGTCTCCCTGTGTTTCACCACAGGAGCAAGACATTCAGCAGATGATTCAGATCATATTCATTCAGTGAACCGTCATGTTGTCAGTTTGCTTGCCCCATTCTACTTTACCATGGAGAAACTTAATTTGGTGGTACAAGTCATTGTTGAACATTTACTAGAAAGATGCATACTGAAGACAACATTAGGCTTAGAGTCCAAGCTGGGCTGATTCACCTCATAAGATATCTGTCTCATATCAGGCTTAAATCAAAACCTTTGTATGGAGAAACTAAAGCTTCATGTCCTTCCATTGATCTGAATGGCAAAAGCAAGAAATAACTGTAACTGATGATCTCTGGATAAAACTGCAGGAAATATGTAGGAGAGGAATATTTCCTTCTGTCTAAATAAAGTATGTCAAATTTCAGACAAATTGGTGCCATGGTTATGTACAAGTGGTTTCTCTTTTTAAAACAAAACAAAATGACTGCCTATTATTTTACATTTTGGCTGGAATGTCCCAAATTTGCATGAAAAGTTTTCTCCACCCAGGGAATAAAACTACAAAATTTTGACCCAGATAGTTGTTGAAATGGGGGGGAGTTACAAAAAATGAAAAAAAAAATGTTTATCTTTTGTTTTTGTTTTCTGCTCAGCTGATAACTTATAAGTTGTTTGTTTCATATATCTAACCAAAAACAGGAGAAGTTTAAAAAAATAGAATCTTGGTACTTTTACTCCCTAGTTGGAAGCTAGAGCTGTCAGTCATAAAACTTGACATTTCTTTTGACTCTGGTCCTTAACCAGAGGATTTTAATGAGGATTTTAAATATACATATTTTTGCAAATGCACTGCCTGTATATCTACTGAATCCAAAACTCTAGGAAGATCCTGATTATAGACTGGGATGCTTTGAAGAATGCCCTTGCTTCTTCAGAGAACTGAATCTCTCTGGAATGATGAGATTCCAGTTGTCATCTGGGATTCATCCAAACATCTTTAACATTTCCAGATGTTAGGCCAGTTTATAGATTATTTTTCATAGAAGGCCTTGGGGTGACCATAACATGGCCACCAGCTTCTATGAGAAGCAAAGTCAACTCATAGACTTACCAAATTTACATCTTAAAGGGGCTGTGGTTACTTTTGTTCATTAATATACTGAGATAGACTGCAAGAACGCTTGTTTTCTATTAAGTACAAAGATGATGCAGTACAAATCACTGCTGAAATATTGACACTCCCACTTCCCCACCCCTTTTTTTATTACTGCAAAAGTGAGTTTTATTGTTTGGCCAAATAAAAAAGAGCCTACCTTATATTATTAAGATGCTGTAACACAAAATCAAAGTCTGTTCCAAATAGAAAGCTAAAATTTGGTATAGACACTCCTAGACCAACATAACTTTATTATAAAAACACCTATTTTTAAAAATATGGCTTTGATTCAAAATGCATGACATGAAGTCTCTCCAAAAGCCAGCCAAGTTACACTTTTGATGGAAGAGGTCTGCAGAAATTCCACCTTCACATATTACAACTACGTAGGTTTGAATGAGGGAATAGAACATAATTCAGAGCACAAGAAAAGTTGCATGAATGACCAAATTCAAGTGTGTGGGAATTCTCATACACATTTTTTAGTTGAATAAGTGATAATTTCTAGTGGCAGCCAGGAAATCTATCTGTGTTTGTGGAAAGCAAGCTATATTTACTATTCTTGTGGCTAGGAGAAAGTGCAGCTTTTTTGACCTCTAAAAATTCCCCTTCAGACACCAAACAGGAGAGATGCATCACTGTTATCTTTCCTTGCTTCTCCTATTTTATGGTCTTCATTGGTCAGACTGATGAGAGAGAGAATGAGAGATTAATACTTGATTACTGATGGATGAGAATCTCATTTAGTTTGTGTTTGGAAAATAACTTTCCAATATGGCTTTTGATATAACATAAAAGAGTCAAACTAGGGAAATATTTATCAAATTTTAAGAAGAGCTACTTCCTCATGTCATAAAAGATGTATCTTGTATGCAGCAAGTTTGGTTTTCTGATTTGTCATTAACAAGTAGATATAGACTTGATATAGAAATTTGATTGATGAAGTATGTGTTTCTGAAAGTACCCTGTTATGGGACAGAAAATGGGTTAGTTAGAAGAAATACTAATTTCTTTTATTGTTTCACTTGATTCTTAAACTTCCTATGGCTAGATTTCCTTTACCCCTAAAATCTCGTTTTCATTCTTTCTGTTACAATATATGATAAAAAGGAAAAAACAAAGAGCAGCAAATTCTTGGGAGTATCAAAACAAAAAGCCATTCTGTTGTGTGTCAGAATCTTGCTCACTTGACACATCTTCTAGATGTGGACAGAGTGATGAAATAAGTGGAGTGATTTCCTCCAAGAAAAAGAGTAATGCATTCTCCAGCCCTAATTTATTTTGGAATTTGTTACCTTAGATGTTTCTCATTTTTCCACATGTGTATGAAAGACAGCCCATCTGCCTCAATTTTCTCCCTCCCTCCCTCCCTCCCTCCCTCCTCTTTTCTTTCATTTTACTTCTTTATATGCAATTTAAATATAGGCCAATGTGTGTG
Organism: Furcifer pardalis; assembly: GCA_030440675.1. Classification (NCBI taxonomy): domain Eukaryota; kingdom Metazoa; phylum Chordata; class Lepidosauria; order Squamata; family Chamaeleonidae; genus Furcifer; species Furcifer pardalis. The sequence continues at coordinate 45,609,023 of CP126896.1, read as the reverse complement.
TTTAATTTAATACAGCTCTGAATATCCACTGGAATGCTAGAAACTAGTACAGTATTACTGTGAAGCTTGTAATGAAAAACACAAGGCTCTGGGCCAGCTTGTGGTCTTTTCAGGCATTCCAGCTTAGCTCTCTAGTGGTTGTTAATTCTCCTCAAGGATTCCATTCTCAACCTTCTGCTATTCTTATTAAAGATGTCTGGAACTGTGGGTCACATAATACTTTGAATGACCACAGGACTAGGCCATCTGAAGTGCATAGACTCCAGAGACGTGGGATAAAATCATAACATTTCAATTTGTGTCATTTTCAAATTGGTGAGTCATAGAAATATATTGCTCTTTCTTCTTCTTCTGCCATATCCAAATCTGAATATAGGCGATCATCGTGGCAATCAGCCATAAAGACTGTCCTGAGAATATAATGAAGTGGCCTTCTGTATCACAGCATGAACCTGGAACACTGATCCTGTTCTGCAAGTAACTTTCTGGTCCTGATCCCTTTTGAGACACAAAGTCCTCCTCAGCCCAGGGCCAGTATTGATGAAGCTGCTGCCCTCCATGAAAATTGATTCAAGTGGGATTTAATCCACTTTGGGGACCATCACCCTTCCCTGACTTTGGCACCCATTAGTCCTCAGGGTTGTCAGGTTAGTTAACTGCCGCCTGACATTCTGCGTCGAGTGCTCTTTACTTTACATTTTAAAAAGAGCCTTCCTTCTAAAGAGGAGGCTGGGCTGAAGAGAGAAAGAGGGGGAATGCCCAGTGAGATGTCTTTGTCATGGTTGCAGAAGAGGACAGTGTTTAAGAAGATGCAGAGGAAAGTGAAAGCCTCTGATGGCAGAGACAAAGGAAGAGAAAATGCAGGACTTCCTCTTCTGATCCACTTTACCTTCTTATAACAGATGACAGAAGCTGAAAACTCTGGCCCCTTGTATGATGAGTGGCAAACCTGGTTCCTTCCATCCCTCTGCACAAGCCCTTCCTACAAGGGGTGCATCCTGATGTTAAACTTTTCCGGCACCTGTCTCTTAGCATCTGGACTCAGGAACTCGGGACCTGGCAAAAAGCACCCCAGGATCTAAGATCAGAGAAAAACAGTTGATTTATTGATCAGGTTCTTAAAGCACAGTCCATAAAAAGCGTAAATAAAAGGTCAGTAGCATATAGGTCAGTCCAGTAACAATCCACAGGTTCACTAGGTAATCATGATGAAAACAAAGGAATAGTCCCCAGGTAAGGATGTTAACCCATAGACATCCAAAAATGAACTCCTCCTGCTCTCCCCAAGATGGGAATTCTGCAGTCAGGTGGGCTACTCCCAACCAATCAGGGAACAGAGAAAACTTTCTCATAACATGGGAACATGTGGAAACAGTGTCTCTGTGGTAGCCACAATAAGGCTAACTACAGATAAGGAATGGAAACACTGAACTGAAAACAAGCTGTCTCGTGACACCCAGTCTTGTAAGACAACGAAGGGAAATGATTTTTGAAGCCTAGTTATGACCAGGTCCTCCCCAAACTTTGAGAACATTAGGAAAAAGATGTCGTTTCATGACACCTACACACCCTGCAATACCATAAATAAAATTAACCCTCTGCTTTGAGCACATTATGTGAAGACAAGACTCATTAGACAAGACAATAATGGCAGGAAACATTGAAAGTGGCAGGACATGAGGACTCAGTGAAAGAAGCCACAGTCTTAAATCTGCAAGAGATGAACAGGGATTTGACGATAAGGAGATTTTGGAGGTTGCTAATTTATATAGGGTTGTCATACATTGGAACTGGCCTATGGCGTCATTTTATGTGGCCTGCCCCCTTGCTCCCACTGCCACTGCCGCCACCGCCAAAAGCAGAGGAAGTGGCGAAAATGGTTGAAAACGCACCACCCTCACTCCTGCCACCACCAGAAGCGGCAAAAGCAGCTGTGGATGTGTTTTACAGCAGCATTTACAGTGGGGGAACCACTTGTCTGGTCCACTCAGCTGTTTGAGGGGGCATGGTCCGGTTCATTGATGGAAAATGTTGAGAACCCCTGTCATACAGCAACAAGCTCTGACAAGCTCTGGTGGGCAAGAATAATGTGCCTTGTCTGGCCTTGGCGAGCAGCACTCTCCCAGGGTGTCATCAGAAGAAGGGAATGGTAAGCCAGTTCTGTGTATTCTCGACCTAAAAAATTCCTGGAAAGGGTCACCATAATTTACTTAACAGCATGCTATTATCATTATCATTATTACTACTACTTCTACTGCTGGTGCTGCTGCTGCTGCTGCTGCTGCTGCTACTGCTACTGCTACTGCTGCTACTAATTCAAGTCAGCCTTGAGATGACTTTAGCCTTTTGAGTTATTACTATTTATTTATTTATTTTATTTATTTATTTATTTTATTGAATTTATTACCCCGCCCCACTCGGGAGAACCCGACTCTGGGCGGCTTACATCGTCATAAAACGGAGGCAAAAAATAAAAACATATAAAATCATGAAATTTAAAAAATTATCTAAAATCAATTAAAGTTAAAAAACAGTACAAACTTCACGCCAGTATCCCCCTGGTTCAAATCCGAAGTGGCACTCCTTAAGTGAGCCACTTAGTATGGGAACCCGTGTAGCCTGGTCCCCAAATATGTCCTGCCAGCCAGGTTTTCAAGCCCTTCCGGAAGGGCAAGAGCTCCGTCTGCAGGCGCAATTCGATGGGCAGGAGGTTCCAGAGGGTTGGGGCGGACACGGAGAAGGCCCTCCTCCTTTATTACTACCTCACATCTTTTTCCTTTTACTTCAGAGAAGGATAATTCACAGCTTAATCTTATGCATACTTGTGTTGAAGTAAACCTCTCTAATTTCTGTGGGTCTTCCCATCAGATACTTGTGTACATGGTTGCAGTTTGGGGTTGCGTTTTTAAGCAATTTTAGTTAATAACAAGATCTTTTCTTTCCAGCTACGTATGGTAACATTCGGGCTGAGTGCTTCTTTCCTGTATTTCCCAGTGATAGTTAGGATCTACAGAACATCTAGATAGACGTCCTAGCAAAGTGTATGTAGCATTTTCATTTTGCTGTTTTTTATGAAATAAAAATAGCCCAAGGTAAAATCTCTGCAATTACTAAGGCAATGCTAGCAATGTAAGTAACAATATACAGTACCAGCTTTCTTGAGAGCTGTGCTCTAGTCTAGCCAAGTTTAGCCTAGCCTAGTCTAGTCTATCAAGATGATTAATTGGATATAGATATTTAAGCATGATTCCTAGTTTGTGAGCTCACTCTTTGCATTAGCTTTCATCTGCTTAAAGGATCTGCCATGAATTTAGTCATGAAGTACTGCTAGTTTTTAGTACAGAAGAAGAATGTAACAGCTTGTTTTATGAAAACTGATCTCTTTCTGAAGCTGCCCTTCCACCAGCCTCATCTTTCTTCTTTTTAAAAATGCATCTGGATTTATAGAAACAGAATGGCTATGGGAACTAGCAGACAACAGTTCACTGGGACAGATGTTTCATCTTTTCCAAGGCTTGTTGTGATCTGGGGGCCAAACATATGTTAGCTACAACACTGTATTGTAGCTGAAATGGCAGTAGTGTTTCAGAGATGTGATGCCAGCAGAGCTTTGGATTTGAGAAATTAGACTTGCAAATGAAGTCTGTGCTTGCTTCCAGGAGAGCAATCACAAACATGTTGATCGGCAAACAATGATAAATGTGTGTTTGAGCACCTATGAAATTTCCTCCCTCAGCTGTGCATTCTTTGTAGTGTACCAACTGAAATCTTGTTGTGCTACTGGCAAAAAATTGCTTTCTTTGATTTGAGTTTACATGTACTGAGATTAAGTTATGTTCACCCCAAAATTGAAAAAGATAGCCCTTCATCAGTATCAATCTGCCACCCATGATGACATGATTCCCAAGGTGCAGGTAGAATCTGCCCAACAGGATTTTGGCCATGATTTGAGTGTGGCACAATGAGAGGGATTTTACCTGGGATCTGCAAAAAATGCCATAATGGGTTTCCAGACTACACACCAAATATTTATACTATTTTATTTTAGGATCTATTTGTTTTGTTTGTTTATGTTTAATATGTTGTGTGTTTTATTATGTTATTTTGATATTTGTATGCTCAGAGTGGGAATTTTCCCCAATTGGTGGTATAAAAATGCAATAAATAAATAAATAAACTGGATAATTTTATTCTTATCAGATGCAATAAAACCAGATGAAGTCTTGTTACTTGTGTTTAGCAACTCAAATTCATTTCAGCAAGCCTATTTGGGACTACGAAGAATTCTGGGTGTCTCCTGGTACAATTGTGTCACCAATTATTTATTTATTTATTTAAATTTATATTCCCCCCTACTCGCACAGGCGACTCAGGGCGGAATACAACCATTATACAATACATAGTTAAAACTCTAAAAAACAAATTAAAAACCATGTAAAACAACATCTCATTCCTTTAAGTAAAGGAGTAAGAAGAATAAAAGGGTAAGTATAAGATGTTAAATAAGATGTTAAATTAGGAAATATAGTAGTAAAAAGGATCTAGAAAGTTGCAGACAACTATGATGGAACGTCAAATGTATCTAGCTGATCTTATTCTTCACTTGCAAGAACATCAATATCCAAATAAATAAATAAATGCTGTGCAATGAGAGCTGCCAGAGGGGAAACAAAGATGGGGCAGACCACATGAAACTTGACATTTGACATTGAAAGAGCATCTATGGACAGTGGACATTGGGTGGGAAGATGCCAAAGATGCCGCCTCAGAAAGGATTTGTTGGCAGCAGCTTGCTGCCTTATGGACATTGCTCGAAAGGAAATGATGATGATGAAGATTTGGGTGTAACTTTGGATTTACTCCTGTGAGGTGGCCACACTGAGTTGATGTCTCATACCTGGTAGCCTCACTTGTCATTCATTTTCACAGGTATATCAACCCAGACATCTGTTTGCAGCATAGTGGATGGAAGAGAGTAAATTCCTTACCCTCTTCAACACAGTGCAATATTTGTTTCTGAGGAACCCCCTCACATAATCTTTGGCTTTCAGTCCAATGTTCTGGGCCCTGCATAGAACTTGCAATCCTCTTTCTCTCTTTCTAACAAAGGACCTTGCATCAAGTATAATGCTTCATCAAATGGGATACAAATATTGCAGGAGATGATGGAAGAAAGGGTCTTAACAAAGACCCACTCCTGTCTATACACGTTCTAAATCTTCTCCTTTCCCCCATTGCTAATCTTATACCATTACATCTCTTTCACTATCCTACTTACATATGTGGATACATGCTAAAGCTTCCTATCCTTACGTATGTCTCCTCTTTCTGCAGGGCTTCCAGTTCTCAACAATGTGGAAGTTGATGAGCAGATACATTGCATGATGTGACTACATCCAGCAAGTAAGAAGTGCACCACAGCTGACAGATGTTTCCGTAGACATGTGGCAGGCATGACTAGATGCCGGAGTGCACAGAACACCGTTTACCTGTCCCTATTTATCTACTTGCAATTTCTTGCTTTTGAATTGCTAGGTTGGCAGGAGCTGGGACAGAGGTGGGAGCTCACTCCATCATGCAGCACTTGGGTCTTGAATTGCTGACCTGCTGACCTTCCAGTCATCAAGTTCAGTGTCTTAACCACTTGAGCCATTGCAGAGATATAAATTACAGAATGCTGGAAACTGATCTAGCATCAAAAACACTTTGAAAAACCCAAGGAGGATCCACAGATTGTCTAAATTGTCTTCTTAAACACTAACAAGCTTGCCCTCTATCAGCAGATCACAAGGCAAAGTATAATTAGAGAAATAATGTTAATATGAAACCTTGCAAGATTCTTTAAAACACTGTAAAGTACAAAACAATTAAGAACAATACAGAAAGCAAGTAAGAAGTGCACCACAGCTGCCCTCAAACCAACAGTGACATATTATAAACATTTAGCACTACTGTGTCTAAAACATCCAGAATCCATGCAACAACTTTTAAAAGACAACAGCATTTTTTAGTGATTCCTAATTATGATCTTGCAAGAATAATAACATTTATAAGAAAACATTTTTATTCAACCAAACAGTCTGAGAAGAGGAAGGAACATCAAAATGTGTTATGTTTCATGTCCTAATTTTGTTTTCACCATGTTTAATTTTCTAATCTTAGTTTGCTTTTGCCTTTAAATTATTTTAAAGGTAGAAATAAACAAAGATTAAAAACCCACCATTCCATGTTCTCCTTCCTTCTCCATCATTGTTAACAAATCAGGCAGTTTCATAAGAGAAATGTTATTTCTAAATAAGGCAAAAAAGTGTGCTCTTTCAAAACAAAATACTGCTGCTATTGGTAGTTTGTGTGGTTTAGAAATATGTCTGAGGCAAAAGAAAGGGTGCAGAGCAAGAAGAAAGGAAAAACAAATGCAGATTGTGAGACAACAGTTCACAATATTTATTCCAGAAATGTGGGGCTTTCCAGATGTTGTGGGGCTAATTGCTGGTATTATTCTTCACCATGACTCTCCAGATGTTTCCCATCCATTGTCTAGATTTTAGCAGGTGATTTGGATGTTGGTATCAACTATCCTTCACAACTGTCCTTCTCACTCTATTTGGCTCCAGTAAATAAATTATCCCACAAAAGAGCAAAGGGAACAATCATTTGCATAACATTCAAACATAAATCATCAGTATAAATACAACTTTGGAAATAATTACTGTAGTTCAAATAGAAATACAACACAGAGACTGTGACCACATGGCCTTTGTTCTTGTATTCAGTCTGTTGCCTGAGAGTGCCACCTAAAACAGTGCTAAGAAGAAATTAAAGGAGAAAAACGAGGGTTGAAGGGAAGGAGGGGTGAGTGAATTATCCATGACTTCTGATGCTCCATGAAGTCACCACAACCTAATGTTTAGACAGAGGCAGTGGTGGGATGTCAAAAATTTTACTACCCCACCGTGACGTCATCACAGTGTGGGCGGAGCTAACATCATGATGTCATGATGTTGTGGGTGGGGCCAAAGAAAAAATAAAAAATACAAAAAATAAAAATAAGCACACACACACCTCAACCCACCCACCCACAACACAAACCCGTAAATAAATTAAATAAATAAATAAAATAAAATAAAAAATACATTAAAATACAGCCATTCACCCACCCACCCCAAACACAAATCAACCAGAGCTTTTAAACCAGAGCTTAAAGTTTATTCTGGCTATTTGTTATTTATTTGTTAGATTTGTATGCCGCTCTCTTTGCCGAAGCAACTCTTTCTCACACTAGGTCAGATGGAAGGAACTACAGAATGAGCTCACCACAAGATGGCTTCATTTTGGCACTTTTCAACTTTTCAACAGTTAAAGAAGTTAGGTACTAAGTCTTTGCCTAACCAGTTCTCTAGGATAATATACCTTAATGTAAATGTAAAACAACTGTACCTCCTTAAGGGTTCTCCAATTGGAACAGCACTTGGAACAGCACAGGTGTAGCTTATTGATGAGGTAACTCCAAGACTTTGCTTAAAAACCCCAAGCCAGGGCGCCATGCACAGTGGGGGAGCCAGTGAAAAGGTAAGCCCCGAAGGTGGTTCTCCCCCCCCCCAAAAAAAAAAAAGCTGTTACCGGTTCTCCGGGACACTGGGGAAAGTTACTACCAGTTCTGGCAAACTGGTGAGAACCTGTTACATCCCATCACTGGACAGAGGGCCAGCCCTCGTGCTATGCCATTTTCTCTTATTACTGCTACCGAGGAGGCAATAACAACCTTAAGCTGCTGTGGGATTCTAGGGAAAACTGTATTACAAATTACTTTAAAAGGTAACTTTTCAAGCTCTGATTTCTTTTTAAAGTTAACCTCCCACACCCTGCATTTGACTTCAGCATTTTCACACCTCATATTTAGGAGTCACTGATGAAGATTCATAAACTTTAGAAACAATATCCTAGGTTTTCAGGCACTAGAGGAAAATGGGCACTGCAGCTATAGTTTCTCTGTTATTTCCAGCTAAGTTTGAAAGAAGGGGGATCTTATTCAGAGGAAACCCATATCCTGAGAAGATGCCTTCATTCTTTGTGTCATAATCAGCAGACAACGATATGTTTCTTCATTTGTTATTAAAACATGCGGTAGGGATTGACCTGTCAATAGATCAGTGTGAATCGGCAGAAGTACTTCTAGAGAGCTGAATTTTTATGCTTTCTACAGAAGGACAGAGAGATAAAATAAAAAAGGAAGCAAAATCAAAACATGTTAGCAGCTAGAGCAGGGGTTCCCAACCTACAGCTTCCAGGCCAGATCCAGCCCCTGATTTCAATTCATCCAGCCCCCAACACCCTCCAGAAGTGGAAGTAAAATGCACCCATGCATACACATAATGCTGCTATAAATCGACCTACACAGCGTTCTGTGCATGTGCAGGTGCATTTTACTTCTGCTTCTGGGTGGGAGGAACCATGTGACTTGCCCACTCAACCATGTGACCAGCCTGTAGCTCGAAAAGGTTGGGAACCCTTCGGCTAGAGTAACCCTAGTGCATATCTGTATACAAAGGCCTTCCTAATACTCATTCTAGGTTATGTCTTCTTTTGCTGTAGAAAGTAGAATGTGCCGATTTACTGTTACAGAAGAAACCACATAACAGCAGGAATTAGATTTTTGTAGGCACTGTACTAATGAGCAGGCTATTAAACATCAAACAGTAGCTCTCTGACTCCTTACCATGGTCTGAAAGATCTCCGAAAACAAAGGGATAAAATTCAAAGCTGTATAGGACATAAACCATATAGTTTAATTAAAATTGATGTATGGAATTTTATTTGATTAGTGCTTCTATTTAATAATCTCTATTAAGGCAGGTCAGTGTGTAACCCTGGCAGGAATATCTGGCTGGCTCGTTATCTAAAACTATGCTTGTTAGTATTTAACAAAAAAGTGATACTTAAAAAGGTTTGCACAAGATACTTTAGCAATGCTGACATGAAACAGAATGGATGCATTTACAATAAATACTTCCATACAGACACTCATACTGTTCAGTACTATGGCAAAAGAAGAGAAGAAAAATAAGAGGAATGAAGAGAGATGCTGTTGATATACTGTCAAGACTTGAGCCATTCATCCACAGTAATCTTTGTCTAGATAAATCCAATATAAATAAATAGCCTGAAATAAATGTTCATTAAAACACTCATTCCATAAAAGTAGTGATGCAGTGGAATGTCACAAACAAAAGCTATCAAATCATTATTGAAAAATCTTTTGGAAATGGCCAATTTCATGTATTTTTTTCAGACACTTCCACCCTCCCCCTCTAGATTAACTACAAGAAATAGGGTACCACATGCCAATTAACAGTTCAGCTATTCAGGGAGTGCCATTACACATTGTCTGAAATTCCACTTGTTGCATAAATCGAAGTGAAACTTTCTGTATATCTGGTAAACAAACAGTTGCCACACCAATTCTCAAGGCTGTGTACAATTCTCAGGAGAATCGTGAACCCAAAAAAACATGGTAGCCGTAATTTGTTTATGAGTGAGGAATAGACACTTGGGCTTTGGTTACAAGCAGGATTTCAGCCACTGTTTTTAAATTAGGTAAAGGTAGCCCTTGCTCGAAAGCCAGTCATATCCAACTCTAGGGTTCAGTCTTCATCTCTGTTTATAGCCAAAGAGCCAGCGCGGTCGCCATTTGTAGATGTTGTCAGGAAACGACATATTTCCTCATGTTTCCCAAGGCTTGAGGTTGTAGATTTTTTTAGCTAGGCCTCATAGAAATCCTTTGTTCTCTCTCTGCCTCATAGACTCATGTCACAAGACTGCCTGTTTTCCAGTATTCCTTATCTTTCTAGCTAGCTGAGTTTCATGTTTTGTCTACATGCTAGAACACTGACTGTGCACATGTGTAAACAAATTATTGTTTTGAGAAAGTTTTCTTCTGTTCCCTGATTGGCCAAGGGTTACCCTCCTGACTGCAGAATCTCCATTTTGCAGAGAAGTTAGTTAGTTCGATTCTGGATCTCAATGGCATAAGACCCTGGCTATGGTGTGGGATTACTCTTTTCTTTTCAAAATGATTACATAATGAACCTGGACTGTGTACTGGACTGACTCTTTGTTTTAACCTTTTAATCTACGTTTTTCCATGGACTATCCTACATGAACCTGAAGAATAAAGCAGCTGTTTCTCTCTGAAGATTGTTGTTCTTTTATTGGCACACACAGAAAGCTACGCTACCAGATTCCTCCCTTGTTTTGCTCTTTTGCTCTATTGCCTGAGCATAGTAAGAGATCCTTTCTCTCAAAGGTGGAAGGTAAGGGTGAGAGTTCCAGGAATGGGACAAGGTGTCTCAGGAACTTAGGGGGAGGAGCCCTTACGATGAGATGGCCGATGTCTGACAGATGTTTCCATAGACATGTGGCAGGCATGACTAGATGCCGGAGTGCACAGAACACCGTTTACCTGTCCCTATTTATCTACTTGCAATTTCTTGCTTTTGAATTGCTAGGTTGGCAGGAGCTGGGACAGAGGTAGGAGCTCACTCCATCATGCAGCACTTGGGTCTTGAATTGCTGACCTGCTGACCTTCTAGTCATCAAGTTCAGTGTCTTAACCACTTGAGCCACTGCAGAGATATAAATTACAGAATGCTGGAAACTGATCTAGCATCAAAAACACTTTGAAAAACCCAAGGAGGATTCACAGATCAGAGGCGTAGCTACCGCCGTATCAGCCGTATCAATTATACGGGGGCCCCGGGCTACAGGGGCCCCCAACGGCAAAAAATAAAATAAAAAATAAAAAGAGCAAAAATTTACTGCGCATGCGGAGAAACTCAATCTGATGCATTGCGCATGCGTCAGATTGAGTTTCTGCGCATGCGCACTTTATTGGAGCCATTTTTGGCTCCAATTTTTTAAAAAAGCCGGAGTCGGAGAGTCGGAGTCTGAGCCGCAACTTTTAAGCGCGGCTCCGATGGCGGCCGTCAGAGGGCCGAGGTGCAGCGCGCGGAGCCGTAGCTGAGCTGGCGAAGGCAAGGGGCAGCTCGGCTGTGGAAGGCGAGGCGAGCGGGCGCAGCGAGGCAGCCCCGACTCCGAGCCCGAGGCCCTCCCCCCGGTCGCCGCGGTCGCCGCGGGGGCTCCCTGCCTGGCTGCGCCAGCCCGTCATGATGTCATGACGTTAGCTCCGCCCCCCATATAAAGGGCCCCCAAACAATTTTTATACGGGGCCCCGCCAAGGTAAGCTACGCTTCTGTCACAGATTATCTAAATTGTCTTCTTAAACACTAACAAGCTTGCCCTCTATCAGCAGATCACAAGGCAGAGTATAATTAGAGAAATAATGTTAATATGAAACCTTGCAAGATTGTTTAAAACACTGTAAAGTACAAAACAATTAAGAACAATACAGAAAGCAAAACACAATTTAAAAAAACTATTGGGTTTCAAGATCAAAACCAAGTCATGGTCTTATGGTGTAAGCTAGTTAGACCAGATCTACAGCAGGGATTCATCCTCAGTGCTTTGTGCTCTCACCTCTCCTATTTAACATCTACATGAAGCCATTGGGGAAGATCATCCATTTCCATGAGGTGAGATATCTTCAGTGTGAGGATGATACTCAGCAGGACATCTCGGCCTGTGGTGATCCAAGTGATGCAGTCAGAGTCCTATCCAGGTGTCTGGAGGCTGTTGGGGTCTGGATGGGGGACAACAGGCTCCAACTGAATCCTGGCAAGACAGAGTGGCTATGGGTCAGCCCCCCCCCCGCGTTATCTCGTGAGCTACCATCTTTGGTCCTGGATGGGACTATTTTGCCCCAAACAGACCCGGTGCGTAATCTGGGGTCCTCCTGGACTCGTGATTCCTGCTTGAAGAGCAGGTGGCAGTTGTGGCCAGGAGGGCTTTTGCACAACTTCATGTCATATACCAGTTATGCCCGCACCTAGATTGGAACTTCTTGCTAATGGTCATGCTTGCTCTGGTCACCTCCAGACTGGATTATTGTAATGCACTCTATATGGGGCTGCCCTTGGGGACCATTCAGAGGCTGCAACTGGTCCAGAATGCAGCTGCCTGGGTGGTGATAGGGTGCAGATGTTACCCTCATGTCTCTCCACTGCTTTGGAAGCTGCACTGGTTACTGGTGTGCCTCTGGGTGCAATTCAAGGTGCTGGTAATGACCTTTAAACCCCTACATGGTAGTGGGCCAGGATACTTAACAGACCATGTCACCCCGAGAACATCTGTCTGTCCCACCAGAGCAGACTGGAGAGACTCTCTTATTGTGCCATCTGATAGAGAGGCTCGCCTCTCTAGCACCAGAAGGATGACCTTCTCTGTGTCTGCTCCGGCACTATGGAACCTTCTGCCAATTGAGTTATGACTCCAGATGGATTTGCTGCCCTTCAGGAAAGAACTAAAAACTTGGCTGGCAAATCAGGTGTGGGGCACCCGTGATGCGGTGACCGCTGCCTGCTGGCAGATATAGCAATATTGCTCCTTCGTTCTTTTAGCTGTTTTGGGTAACTCCTGTAGTATTTTTAATTAGGTGCTTATGGGTTTTAAGTTTTAGATTGTGGTGTTAATTTTAATATTGTGAGCTGCCCAGAGTCATTTCGAGTTAGGCGGCTATATAAATCAGACAAATAAATAAATAAATCTGATCACAAGGAAAGATTCTTACAGATCTTAACTTTCAGTGTTTGTAGTACAGTAATACCTTGGATAACGTCTACCTCGGATAACGCTAAAATCGCATAATGTTAAGTAATCTGGGGAGGAGAATTGGATCGAATAATGTTAAGGTGCTCTGGGATGTATCGGATAACAACCGCTAAAGCCTGTGTGGTTACAATGTATCTCTATGGAGCTTTAACATTATCCGATCCATCCCATAGGATTTTAACATGGATCAGATAACACTAATAATCGGATAACACCAAGACTTGTGGACCAAGTCTTAGTGTTATCTGAGGTATTACTGTATATGCTTTGTTTTATGCAATGTCTATGTCACTGATTCTCATGCCTGTGATATAGGCCATCATTTCTGCTACTCTGTAGATACCTAACTGGAAACCAACGTCCAAGTGCAACCCCTGTTATTTCTGGTTAAAAGAATAAAAAAGATCCATGCTTATTGATTTTTCTCTAGCCCTACATCTGAGAGCAGGGGTGGAAATAGTTTAAACAACTGTCTGGGGGAGTGTTTCTAACCTTGTGCTTTCTGAGTTGAAAGGATTTCTGCTGGAGGAACTCTGCTTAGGGGATGCCTGAGTGAGGCTCCTTTCATGTCCCCAAGATCTTTTCCCACTGAGGCGGTCCCTATTAATCTACTTGCAATGTCTTGCTTTCAAACTGCTAGGTCAGCAGGAGATGGGGTATAGACAGGCACTCATTCCGTCATGCAGAACTTGGGTCTTGAACTGCTGACTTGCCGACCTTCCAGCTAAACACTGAACCACTGCAGACCCAACTTGTGCAGTGAACTTGAAGTATAATAATTCAAGGTTGTACACTTCACACTTAACCATAGTTCCTAGAAGTCCTTTTCATTAACTTCAGTAGCACTTACCTTTGTGTGTTTCAAAAATACAGCATCCTTGTGTTAATGAAAACTTCTAAATTCATTTTGCACTAATTCTGAGGAAGGTGTGATGAAAAGCAAAGGCAGTTTTAACACAATGCCTTTAGAACGGGGGTTCAGCCCGCAGGCCGGCCCCGGCTCACGACACCCTTTCACGTGGCCCACCTCCACATCTGCCACACCCAGAAGTGGAAGTGGACTCATTTACGTCAGCCGTAAATGCATTCGTGGTTGTCATAAATGTGGAAGTGGGCGCATTTACGACAGCCATAAATATGCCTGCTTCTGCTTCTGGGGGCATGGTCCAGCCCATACAGCTGCTCAGGGGAGCATGGTCAGGCCCACAGCATAAAAAAGGTTGGCCATCCCTGCCTTAAAAGGTGATTTTCAGTTCTTTTTCAAGTCATACATCTGAAGTATGCTCATCACAAGCATTAGACAGCATAGAAGCAGTTCAGTCCAAACATGAGCCAAGGAGGGCAAAGAGCATACTGGGATTACATCTGTTTGCACAAGGATATAGGCATTACCTTTCCAGCATACATGCTATCCACATATTCCCATGGAGAATTTGTTCACGATTTTATATTCCAACCACAAAATTATTCTTGCCGTAACACATTCTTGAAAATGAGTCCAAGAAACATTGAGGAAAGAACTTGGTCACCTCAAAAATCATTCCACTCATTTGTAAAGTATACTACCCACCTAACCTTTCTCCTGCTTTCTAGTACTTTATGAACAAAAAACAGAATAGATACATGATTTTTTTAAAAAATATATATACTGTACTGCGAGCAATATTCTGAAGACTAACTTTGTCTTCCACAGAATTGTTACCAGCATGAAAGCAGACGTTCATAGACAATTTCCTCTTTTTTACATGCAATAGATAAAACACAGATGATGATACAGCTGTACATAATTTCAGTTCGTGTTCCTTGTTAATCTTTAATCTGATGCTTGCCTTTAAGCAATGCATTCTTTTGTGGCTCTTTTTATGGATATCAGTCTCTAGATAATTCATGTATGAGGAACCCTATTGAGAAATCATGATATTTGGACTTTAAGCTGATTTTAAAAAATGTTTAATGAAAAAAATATTTTATTATGAGCTACATTTTTATATATTTTGTATAGCTTGTAATGTTAAAAGAACACAGAGAAGTGAAGGTGTTCAGAATGAAAGTTTCCTCACTTTTCTGTGCACATGCACTCTCTAGTTAACTTTATTCTCTTGCCACTCCTCTCTATTAACATTCTCCCCCCTCCATTGTCACCAACTGACCACCATGTACATTCTGATTTTAATCTTTAAAATGTGTATGTCACAATAGATATACTGTATATTTTTATACACTGTATATGAGGCTCCTAGAACCATAAGAAATGCAAAAAAAAAAATCACTGTTAATAACTCATTCTTGAATTGCCCCCCGCCTCTGAAAAATCAAATTGCCCCTCTGTGGGGCATGTGCCCCACATTGGGAACCACAGCAGTAGAGGAATGATGTCCCTCTAGTTGTTATCAAGTCTCGATTCTCATCATATCTGACCATTGGTTAAGTAAACTGGGACTAATGGGAACTGGAATCCACCAGCACATGTAGGGGAGCATAGATTCCTGCTCCAGATTATCAAGATTGGTGGCAGTGTTCCAGGGTTTGAGACAAAGACCTGTCCCAATCCTAGCATAGCCAGTTGAAGGGGAGATTTCACATTTGGGAGCAGCAACTTAAAGAAGACTTATTTGATTCCTTATTTGTACCACTTCACTTTCTCCTTCATTCTCTTGCTTCAAATGATTAACAGCCTATATTATGGTTGGATCTGCAGTCAACGATCACAGATTGATTCTGGAGTTTAGCGTTCACACTTGATGCAATAAGATTAGCATTTCAGCCCACAGTTCCACTTCTTTCCTTCCATCTTTTGTTCCTACCTCTGCCGCTCCTTTTAAGTTTTGCTGTCAAGCTCCTTGATTTTGAAAGGGTTGTACAGTGTTCAGGAAAAGTTGGCAGCATTCCAATGTTCTTCTTAATGTCTACTGAAATACCATTTACTAAAGGAAAGTCTTTTAACTTGTCTAGGTTGTTTCTGTCCTGTTTGCGATGATATAGCACTAAACTAGTATATCCATATTAGTGATATGGTAATAGTATCAAATACTGTATGTAAAAAAAATTGGGAGGATGATTAAGGGGGAAAACGTTGGGATAGGTGTTCTCACAGTCACATTCTGCCTACATCATCAAAATATAACCCACAGGCAGTACTTCTTTTGTCTTTAGAAGAATAAATGAAACTGATCACATGGGGAAAGTCTGTTTGAATCATTCTGGCTTGAAAAAAGTAGAAGCTCAAAGGAGCAGAGGAAAAAAGTCACATTGGGAGGAAAAAATGTCCAAATCGGTTTGAATTGGGCTTTGTATTGTGTGATCAGAAAAAAGTGCTATGAATTAACCACAACAAATCCTGTATTTGGTTATGTAGTTACAACTTCTCTTTCTCCATTCAAGTGTTTGGTTTGTTTCCTGAATAACTGCTTTTTTGTGTCTGTCTCAGGCTGGCATAATTTCAAGAATGTGTTTTCCCCTTTACCCTGCAAACTAGGCCTTCACTTAAAAAACCTGTTTACTGAGTCTCATGTTGTAGAACTAACACTGCACATCATCAAAATTTATGTTGCATGAGAACAGCAAGGGAAATATCCAAATTTAGCTACACCAACACGTTAATCTGTGAAATGTCAGCAATTAATGAACTAAACTGTAGACATTTTGGAAATCATGGAACACACTTTTTAAAGGCGGCAGCTAACTATAACATATTAAGGATAAAACAGGAAGGACAAATGAGTTGCTACATATCTACATTCATTTACAGTTGTACCTCGCTTAAAGAGCATAATGCATTCCACAGGATTGCTCTTTTTAAGCGAGTTTGCTCTTTAAGCGAAACACCATTGTAAATGACCAATTGCGGGGGGATTGCAAACCCCGATTTATTTGTTAAGCGAGTTTTGGGTTGGTTTTATTTGTTAAGCGAAGCGAACATTCAGAGAAAATTCTGCTCTTTAAGCGAGTTACTCTTTAAGCGAGGCGCTCTTTATGCGAGGTTTGACTGTACTTTAATACTGTAACAATTTTTTCAGCCTTCATGTGACATTCATACACTAAACAATGTAGTACAACATGTGTAATATTAATTAGCACAGTCCCATTCACAAACAGCAAATTGTATGTATATGTGGAGTTTGGTAATTTTCAGAAACAAATCTTTTTGTGTAATGATATATGAACTTAGCCAGAGCTTGTAAATGTTCAATTTATAATGTTCAACATATATACTATATTTTTATTCCTGCCTAGACTGTGTAGGTATTGAGTTATAGTCCAGAAAAATAATGTTCTCAAGTTCTGAATGTACCAGGAAAATTTGAAAGTCACTAGATATTACATCTAAGTAACATAGGTGTTACTCATCAGGCCTAACTTTGTTAACTACTAATAATTACCAATTACCCAAGCTGTAATTAGTTATCTGTCACTACATTGTTTCTAAATTGTTGCTCCCAGGCTCTGGTTCATCCAGGACAATGTTTGGCTTAATCTTTTTTTAAAAAAACAAGGCATGAACATATGCCCACATATTTTGCATATCTATAGAGAGAAAATGGCTTCAGCATCTAATTCCTGCTGTTGTAATGTTATCATGGCAATAACATGTCTGGCCAGACATCCTGCTATGGTAATGGAATAGACCATACAGCCAGCAACTCAATGCCGAGTGTTGGATGGCAGTCAATAACCTAATTCCCTAAAGGGACCAAAGGCTACAGGCAGATGTTCCCTTTTAGGTTGGGTGATGGTCCCCTCAGTGGGGGAAATGCCACTGGAAACCATCATATTGGGGCCAACAGCAAAATAAGTGAAGGAGGAACTCTGATTCCCAATGGTCATGGAGGCAGAAGAGGCCATGCCAGATGGAGTGGCTATGAAAGAGGACTTTGATAATATCCTCAAGATTGCAGCAGTCCATTGCCGTACTGGTGTTAAATCCTGCATGTCTCATTTCATATGTGCCACAGGAGATGACTCCGTGATCATAGTGTGTGGGTCACTTCATAGCAAGCTGGGATCCACCTTAAACAAATTCACACCAATGGTATTTTTCCTGCTTCAGAAAAAAAATGCATTTTTGGATATGAGCTGCAGCCGACGATCATGGCAAGCAACCCACTAGAGCTGAATTTCATGAGCTTGTTTAAAGTACAAGAGTTGATGGAGCTGAAAGGCTGTATGCTGAGTTGTGACACTTTGGTTGGTGCTAAAAAAAAAGTGTCAAGGTACCATTGATTTTGGATTCCCCCTGCCCAGTGCTCCCTGGAAATTCTATTCAGACTGCCACAGTATTTTTGATTCATTCAGTAGAAGCAGTGGGAAATGACAAAGTTGTAGTGCCTTAGAGAACCAGTGGAAAGGAGAAGCAAAGCTCTGCTATGGGACGTATACACAGAATTGAGGAACAAACGAATTCCCAGAACAGCAATAGCACACTTCAGGAGCAGCCTTTTTCTGTTATAAAGGCAAGCAAATATTTGCAACTTATCATTATGTAAACACTGTACCAGCAGCAGGACTGTTGTTTTAAAGAATTAATCACAGTAATGAAACTTGAAATAACAACCTGCTGGAAAGGACCAAACATTGCCCTCCCCAGCCAAGATATGCAGAACATCTGTCAAGAGCATGCTGTGGCAATAGTGATGGTTCTCAAAGGCTTGCAGATTGAATCCATCCCTGGTTGACACTGGCCCTGATTAGAACTTCTAGGTGTTTAGGACACTTGTTGGTGTCCAAGGGAATTTTCACACCTTCACAGATCTCTGGATGGGAAAACAAATTTCAAGTTGAACAATGCCAGAGTTTGATTTATTGTGTCTGGTGGCTTTTATGCTTGGATGCCTGTCTCCCCATCCTCACTTGCTGAATACAAGGATATTTTTATGTGTTGTGTACTTTATATTTCTTTAGGTTGAAAATGCAAGGAGCCCACATTCTCTCTTATATAAACATGCAAGTGCATTCATAATGGCTGACATTCTGTTGCTTAGGGTAATAGGTTGCACCAGAGTAGGCTTACTGAATCAGTGGGGATTAGGTGAGTCAACTCCTCTGCAAGTTCAATTGATTCAAAATTAGTCTACTTAATATGCTAATGTATGGAGGAGTTGACTCACCAAATCCCTGCTGATTTAATGAGCCTACTCCAGTGCAACTTACTCTGCTAAGCAGCAGGATTCCACCCATTATTTTACTGTTTTATACATGCCCTCTTTGCCTTCATAGGGCCCACACTAGTCATGAGAGTTGGGGAGACTTACACTGAAATACTGAAGCTTAGATCCAAATATCCCCACTTACAAGTGAAAGATACTTCTGTATATGCACATGGAATAATTTAGTTTGGATGTGCCTCATTGAAATAGTTCCACACATTCCTTGAAAAGTCATTCTAGAAGGTCAGCCTTTTAAAAACTTCCTCTTAGCCACCTGGAGTGTCCAAGAGGATCACATAGTTATCTAGACTAGATGTTGGCCAAACCCTAAGCTTACTTATCTGACCATAAGAATTCCAGTCTTGTCAAAATCACTGTTAAGACAGGTCATGAAGGTCAGATGTAATTTAGGTATTAAGATATATATCAGGAACATCTCTGATAACTGAACCATGGTGTGTAGACTGAAGCCTGGGAAGCTACTACATGCTGACCAGATTTTGAGAAGTTTGATAGCTGACATTCTTTGAAAGGTTACCAAAAGCAAAAGCACTGTAATCTTGCTTTGTGGCTTGTTAATATGATCTTTAACCTTCAGCCTATTAATGTGTTTATTGCCTCAAAATGCTCTTTTAAAATAACCTTTGCTTATACAAGAGATCAGAGAAAATAAACAGAACTGCACTACTCCATCCCTTGCCTAACAAAGATCAGGAAAGGAAGTTCTAGTACCACAGGCAAACCAAAACCAAGATTTGAACATCGGCATGCTAGGGGTGGAAAAGGTGTGGCTGTCCAGGTATTATTGGACTGCAATTCCCACCAAGCCAAACCAGTACAGCATAATTGACGATGTGGCATGCTGGACATTGTGGACCAACTTCTGCTTCCAGGAGCGACAAGGGCTTTGTGGGTTGGATGAATTGGTGTCACGGCTGGATCCAGCCCCCGGGCCATACTTTGGGCACCCCTGCTTTAGGGGGCCTTGAAAGACTTGTGATATCCTCACAAGCCCCCACCTAAATTCATCTCCAGTCTCAATCATTCACCACTTCCAGATTTTTAGCCACCTCTCTGGAGATCTGATTAGTGAGCAGAAGATTGTAAACCAAGACTGCCTGCTGAAGCACTTATGCTAAATGCCCATCTATGCACAATATTAGTACCTGTAATTAAATTCAAATATTTGACATGGGCAGTATAAATAAATAAACCAAGAAACCAACCTCATAAACATCCTGTGTCCTCTTTCCAAAGGAAACCAAACCTGGATAAGGACTACGCCCTTGAAGCTTCTCAAGTGTTATGAAAAGTTAAGTGTGCAGAAGGATATATTACTTTTAGGAACTCCATATCCGAGGGTTATTAAATTCCTGCTGGAGTTGTGGCTTCACAATTAGAAGGGGCAGAGTGTGCCAAACATTAGTAACAGAAGAGGGCAAATGCCCAGGTTTAATGGAGATTTCAAGGACAGTGGGAACCAATGGTACTGGCAGGACGCCGCTGACAACACCGCCACCACCACTGACAGCGACGGCAACAATAATGACGACGGCGACGACGACGACGATAATAATAATAATAATAATAATAATAATAATAATAATAATAATAATAATAATAATAATAATAATAATAATAATAATAATAATAATAATAATAATTGCATGTCAGAAATTATTCTGGTTTGAAAGGATTTTGCTGAGAAACTCTACTCAGGAGATGCCTGAATGAGGCTCCTTTCCTGTTCCCAAGAGCTGGGACAGAGACGGGCGCTCAATCTGTCATGCAGTACCCGGATCTCAAACTGCCAACTTGCTGGCCTTCCAGCTAATAAAGCAAACTTCTTAACCACTGAGCCATCGCAGGCCTTACTGGCAGGATATACATTAATCATTGTTTCTCATTACAGTGCCTGTGCCCTCATATGCCTGTCACTAACTAAGGCTTTGTATTTTTTGGAAGTCTGCTTTGGCTTTGAAAATCTTGTTTTAAAATTGAAATTCCTATCTGACATTGTAAATTCCTTTTCCCCTGATCTGAGGTCATATGTGTGGAGGAATAAAACTCCCACAGCCTTAAATTCCATCTTGTCTTTACTTTGGCTTGCTTAGTGCAGAAGAGCTGGCTGTTTTGAGGAGAGACATTTTATGCTCAATTTTTATATTCATCTTTTCTTTTCTTTTCTTCTTTCTTATTTAAGAAATAAGACCCATGACTCATAGCATATTTCAACCAAGTCATGAGGAATTATCCTAACAAATGTTATTTCTGTCCAGGCCATTCCTACCATCACAACTTTATAGGCAATGGTAAAGGTCTTCCTTGCGAGAAAGCTACTCTAGGTCTCAGTGCTCATCTCCTTTTACAGACAAGGAGCCAATGCTGTCTGAGTCTGCAGACATGGCCATGGTATTGTGGCAGGCATGAACTAGACACTGGAATGCATGGGATGCTGTTACCTTTCCTGCTGAAGCGGTACCTAATTATCTACTTATAATTCTTTCTTTTGAAATGCTAGGTTGGGCAGGAGCTGGGACACACAACGGGAGTTCACTACATTGTGCAGCGCCCGAGTCTTGAACTGCTGACCTGTCGACCTTCCGGTTGTCAAGCTCAATGTCTTAACCAACAAGCCACTGCAGCCTCCTCTGCATCTTTATAGGTTGAAGCAAACACAGGCAAAGTATGACTCTCCCATTAGTCCTAACAAGTACACCCAATGGGTGGTGGGTGGTTGCTTGCTGTCCAATTACATTAATATACTGGTAATCACACTTTTCCTCCAGTTTTCTCAAGGTAGCATAGATGGCTCTCCCCATCCCCCTTTTTTTCCCTCACAACAAATGTGTAGGTTGGTCAGGATGAGAGACTGTTACTGCCCACAGGCACCCAATGAATTTTATGGCTGATTTGAGATTTGAACCCATGTCACCTGAGTTTTGCCCAACATTTTCACCCCTGTACCATAGCCATGTGGTGAGAAAAGATGGGGTTTGTAGACCAGCAACACATAGTGGGCTGTGCTAGACCCAGTTCTGCTCTATATCCATGATGGTGAACCTTGGCACTCTAAGTGTTCTTGGATTTCACAAAGCTCAAGTCTCTGTGAATCCACACGAATGGGTTGATTGCACATACATGCACTAAATAGATTCATGTGGGTTCACAGAGACTTGGGCTTCTAGGAAATGAAGTCCAAGAACACCTGGAGTGCCAAGGTTCACCATCACTGCTCTATATGGTTTTAGGGGGAAGCATCACATGACCCTTATCATTGTAGTCAGGCTGCAACTTCAGCCATTCCTCACTGGTGGCTCCTGCAACACAACAATGGCAAGCCTAACAAGGAAGTTCAGTCTCCAAATGCATCTGCCTCTATACCTAGAATGGCTCCATTCATGTGGGAAAAGTGAGGTATTAGCACGACTGGGAGAACCCATGGTGTATTTTTAGAAAGAAATAGTAATCCCATCTGCATGGGGTATTTTCTATGTGCACGTACTAATCACAGAACTGCTGGTGTCCAAGGAAGGAAAGGAAACTGGGAAGAAGGACTATATGGAGTAGTCTGGAATAGGGTGTTAATGGCTTTTTGACAGAAGAACTCCACCCAACTTCTGTGTTGCTGCTCTAGTTTGTTTTTATACATAACACATAACAGGCAACCTACAATGTGCAATTAAAGCAGCTTGCATCCTGTGTGTCAAAGTACTTTAGGAAAGAGCTAAGTAACTTTTGCGGTTCAAAACCTGGGTCACAGCACACCCCACAGGCTGCATAAGGCTTAAAAATAGGGAGGGAAAGTTTTTTAAAAAATGACTGGATATTTTAATTTTAATTTTTTAGACTTATAGGGGTCTTTGAAAGACTTGTGATATCCTTACAAGCCCCCGGCTACATATTGGCAAGGAGTTCTGAGAGGGTCCTACAGAGGCCTGGGGCCCATAAAAAATAGAGGGATTTATGTGGCCCATGGAATTGCCTTCCCCTACTTTTGGATAAAAACTATTCTACTTCTTTGCATACCTTTGTAAAAAGGTGCAGCATTAAATTAAACTGTTCATGACTAATAGTCTTGTCAATTCAAACGTGCAAACTTGTTTGTGTGCCATATTTCTCATCATCAGTTCATGTGATCAGAAAGAATAATGATACAGTATAGCAATTACATTGTGAAATCAGTTCCAAGGAAATGTTGGGAAATATAGAGAGCAATATGCCAAGAAGCCAGATTACCAGACCCCTTCAGGGGGAAGAATTATGAGTGAGACAGAATTATGATAAACAGGGTTGATGTTTATAAAGTGCTTTGACTAATTTGGCACAGCTGAACAACAAGCACATTTATATTAAAAATTAATTGTGCCATTGTCAAATCCTTTCAAATACAGTATGGAATTTAGTTTTAACATTTGGTAAGAACTCAGTATGCTGTAATTCATTGTGCACATACAACTGGCAGCTGTTTATATTTTTAAAAAATGATGTTAATAAGGTGTTGAAGTTGTCAGAGATGACAAAGGTCAGTACAGACAAGGGTATTTTGATGCTTATGGCACAGAGCACGATGGCACCCTTCCCATGGTATGTGCAGAAGCCAGCTGGATTGGCCACTTTACCTTAGGCACTAAAATACCTCAAGATAGAAATGATGATTACTGAAGAGCTATATAACCTTATTGTTGGCAATAAAGAAATTAGAAAAATGTTTCCTCCTCTTGCTTCATCAATCATCAATCAAAATGAAAACTGAAGTAAAAAAAAAATCAGAAGATGGAAATCTTAAAAGGGCAGGTCTGAAGGCACTAAAACAGATCTTTAAGTGTAAAGATGTGTTGCTGGAGGTAAAGGTAAAGTTTGTCCTTGCTCAAAAACCAGTCTTATCCAACTCTAGGGTTCAGTGCTCATCTCTATTTATAGCCAAAGAGCCAGTGCTGTCTGTGTCTGCAGACGTTTCCATGGTCATCTGGTAGGCATGACTAGACACTGGAATACACAGAAGGTTGTTTATCTTCCCACCAAAGTGGAATCTATTTACTTGCAATCTTTTGAATTGCTAGGTTGGCAGGAACTGGGACAGAGATAGGAGCTCACACCATTGTGCAGCGCTTGGGTCTCGAACTGCTGACCAGCCAACCTTCCAGTTATCAAGTTCAACATCTTAACCACTGAGCCACCACAGGTTGCTGGCAACCAAGGCCCAAAAAATCCTTGTTACAGTACAGTACTTCCAATTAGGTAGATGCAAAAGCTGATAAGGGGGAAACCCATAAGATTATTTGAAATGTGATGTTTCAAGAGAGCTTTGCAGATGTTATGGGTACATTCATACACAGCAAGCCTCAATTCAAGAAATCACAACAATATGTGGGAACATGGGTAGCAAGGCTACCGCTGTGGCGATGCTGAGTTGTGTCAGGATTGCCATCCTACCATTGCTTAATTATGCACTGAGCACAATGCACTGTGTTCACTCTTATTAAAAGAAAATTTTCTAAATACTGTTGAAACTGCCATGTTTTTGTAGATAATGGGCTAAAATCCAATAGTAAATCTTTACTTATTTTATTGTTATTACGGTCTTTGACTAGCCTTTACAAGAGAAAAAGGTTTCACACTTTATTAACTATAGAAAAGGTTTCACACTTTATTAACTATAGAAAAGGTTTCACACTTTGTTAACATCAGAAAAAAAGTAATAAAACAGTACAGCATATCCTCTAGATAAAAAATGTTTGTAATTGAATGGCTTGATAAAAATATTTGGTTACCTGGTGCATGAATGTAGGAGCCGCATCCCTTAGAAGAAAATAAACATACAATCTATCACTATGACCCACAAATTTAGAAATAACTGGGGCAATTAAAGCGTCTCTTGGGACTTCATAAAAGGACATTGTAATAGTAGGTGGGCCAGGGGCTCTAACTCCCTCAAACCACACGGACAATGTCTCTGTGGATAAGGAGTCCCTTTGAATCTTCCCATCAAAAGTGCTGAGGGGAGGGCATCAAAACAAGCTCTACAAAAAGTCCAATAGTAAATTAAAAACAGAGTAGGCCCATTAAATCAATGGGGATTGGTTGGGTAAATTCCATTTCTTTAATGGACCTGCTCTACTGGATTTCAGCCAAGAGCTGAAATCATTCTGCTCAAAAATACCAAATATGTGAACATTTTTTAAATTTACTATCAACCATGTAAAGTGATTTCCCCCCCAGCACTGTTTTATAGGTTTCAGTTAAATGGTGTATGCCATTGGTAACGGCTGTTTTAATAATGAATATATGAGGACGTTGGACCTTCAGGCTTTACGGTGAAAAGATAAATGCAACTCCTACATTAACATTTCTATTAAAAATGCTGTCTAAAGGCAAAGTTGTGAAACAATAATGTTAAGCTTATTTTGCCCTTTTCACTTCAATATTTTTTTTATTTGTTGCAGGCTTACAAAATACCTAGAGGTTGAGGCATGAGCCATCTGTACTCCCTATGAGTCACTGGGGACAAGAATTTCCTAACTCTCAGCAAAAAATACTGCAAGTGCATTTCCATTATTTTGTAATAAATGGGATGTTTTAAAAAATCACATTAAGGCCAATGCAAGTCCTCTGTAGGAAGAATTAATAAGTACTGTATGTAAGTTTACTAACCAGGAGAAGCTCAGGGTTGATTTCACGAAGGGTCTCAATCCAGTATAATTCTCTATCACACACTCATCAATAATATTCTAGGAAAATTTGGATAAAATTATTATTGCCATGAATGATACATCTGTGCAGCATGGGTTATGGCCTGCGAGGAATTTTTTATCTGCTTTATTTTAGCACTCTGATTGATCCCAGCATGTATCTAAATTTCAGTCTGATTCTGGCAGTTTTCCAGGATAGTTTCTCATTGATAGTTACCCACTGCAATGGTAGAACAAACCTAATAAGCAATAAACTCCACTGAAAGTAATGTAGCACAATACAAGGTCTGAATAGTAGATGTAGTTGCAGAAGGCATTCTGAATGATAACCAAATATGAGTCTGTAGATTAATTCAGGAGGGCTTGGAAACATATAACTAACTATACATAGAGGCCATGATAGAGTCATAATTTGAATTGGAAAATGCCTTGCCTTTAAGAGTCAATAAGATTTTGGTAGTTTATTGGTTTTAATTGTATTGTTATTTGTATATAGTCATTGTTTTTATATCTGTTGTTTATATCTTGGTTAGAAACCACCACAGTGGTACTTTTGCCAGATGGGCAGTATATAAATGCAATAAATAAATAAAAAGCAGGCAGAGGCAGAAGTGGGGCAAACTACTTCTCCATGAGTCACATGCAGTGTTGACCAATTGGAAAGAGATCTGGAGGTTCTGGTGTATCATTCAATGAAAATATCAACCCTTGATGTAGTTATTGGAAAAACAGCAAATTCTGTGCTGGGGTTCATTAAGAAAAGGAATAAAAAATTAAAATGCCAGTTTCATCCTGCCTTCCAACAAATCTGTGATGCAAGCACTTCTGTTACAGTGTATACCACTCTCATCACTATACCTCCAAAGAGTTGGAGAAAGCGCAGAAAAGGTTGTACAGAACAACCAATGGTCAGATGGATTTATCTGTGAGAAAATGTTACATGCAATATTTAAAACTCCTCAGCTTAGGAAAAATATGACGAGATGGATTTAATATTATTTGTGTAATAATAATAATTTCGTGTCAAAGATTATTCTGGGTTAAAAGGATTTTTGCTGGAGAAACGCTGCTCGGGGGTGCCTGAATGAGGCTCCTTTTATGTCCTGGCGCAGCCCTTGGGTATCAAAACCTGACCTTAGCTTACTCTCCAAGCTTAGTGTCTTAACCACTAAGCCACCAGGGGAGTGTATGTCATATGCAGAAAAGACAGCTTAGCCTTCCTTAACAACAAGTCGATGATCCAGACAATTTATGTACCATAGCAATGTATGTCCTATAATTTGTATGGTGGAGGTGCAGGGTCCAACTAACGTACTCTTCTGACAATAACTATACTGTTCTTGGTTTTGCTTGCATCCTGTCTTCCAAAAGTAAGTATTTCCTGAGAGAAGGGCAACAAGACAAGATTGCCTTTCTGTCTTCACTTCAATCTCTCATTCTCTTTCTGCCCCCAGGAACCACTGATGGAGATAATGGGAAAGAAAAACAGTCATAGCAGAAACTCCTAGCTAACAATGAGAAGGTTTGTTTTCCACAAAGATAGCTTTGCAGCCAATCATCAAGAAATCTAAGGAAGGGGGTGGGATATGAAGACAGGTCTGTGACATTATCTAATCAATGTCTTTTATTGTTTGAGTTACCATGCTGGCAACTTGGGGAATGGGAAGGTTTTGATTGAAATTCAGGGAGTAGATCGGTATGGGAAAATTGGGCTTGAGCAGGACAGAGTCCACTGTCACAGGAGAAACTATGAGGTTTTATATAAATGATGACAGTTTTATATGTGTTTTTAATTAGCCTTCTCCTCAACTTCTGTCCCATTTTTGATTGCTTTGCATAATTGCTCAGAATAGTTAGGTTGTAAATCAGTGTTGGCTTTCTCCAGCTAAATAAATATATCTTCCAGAAGGCAAATAGAAAAAACTCAATGCTGCCTGGTTAAGTTTCCACTTCTTATATTTGAGATGAAATCATGTCACATGGGAGGAGAGTTTTTAACTGATGAAAATATTGAGGAAAGAGAGAGCTAAAGGGAAATAAATCTAGTCCTCTTAGGAAAGAAGAGAATGCAAACTGATGGAAAAGTTGTGGATGGTAAAAAGAGAACTTTTGTTGACTATATAGTAGAAGTCATGATGTCAGCTACTATCCTTCACAGAGTGCTATAGGATAATGAGAGCCTTCCTTACAGGGGAGAGAAACAGAGGGATGGATTACAGCAAGCCTGAAGTGGCTGGGATCAAGACAAGAACTTTAGGCAAATGTTCTCACACATAAAAGTGAGGTGGGAGCCAGAGAGATCAATTGATAATTAATTGTGGAAGCCAGGCATGGCAGATTAGGACATCTTTGGCAAAAAAAAAAAAAAAAAAACAGCCCAGCATCAGCATGCTTTTATGCACTTGATAAATGTGGAATGCCTACTATGGAAAAATAACAGAAGATCTTTGGAGTCGTTTCACATTCTAGTTATCTCACCTCCCCCAGCAGGCTGAATGACTTAGTGAGTCTAGTATCTAGCTAAGGGTACAATTCCACAGTGTGCCATCTGGTAGAAGAGCCATTCTGTAGGGTCTTGGGCAAACTATGTGGTTTCAGAGTGTTACAGAAGAAGGGAATTGAGTATCCAGCATGTTGGGAGCAAAATGCTAATTAACTTGTGAACTGCCCAAAGAGTGCACTAAGCACTATGGGGTGGTATATAAGTGTGATTGCTTTGCTTTGTTTTTCTTTAAACCACTTCTGAAAACTTTATACCTAGGAAACCTTGGCAAGTCCATGAGTCACTAGCTTTATGGCATATAATGATTATGACAATTTTATTATTCAGATGATGTTGTTCTCCACTCATAATTCTGTTTGGAAAAATAACCATCTTGCATGAGTGCCAGTGGGAGAGGGCATTTACAACCTGATGTAACTGCCCTTGGTCACTAATTTGACTTGCATTTGAAGCAAGCCCCACCTCCTTTTCCTATTTTTGTTTTGTTGATATTTCTCTTCTTCCTCTGATCTCTAAAAAGCAGCAAACATGGAAGTTATCTGTATGCTGGAGATTCCATTTCTGCCTGTTTTTATATTGACTATAACTACAAATGTCACATGCAACTAAAGATACCTTTTTCATCTAATAGAATGCTTCTAGAGCAGGGGTTCACAACCTATGGCCAGCAGGCCCGGCCTGGCCCACGGTGCCATTTTATGTGGCCCCCCACCCTCACTCCTGCCAGCACCACCAGAAGTGGCTGAAGCAGCAAAAAGAGCTGAAAATGCACTGCCCTTGCAGAGATTTTTCAGGTAACAGAGATACAAATTTTTCAAGATACGAATAACCTCATGGAATGGATTAATTCTATATCTTGAGGTTTTACTGTAATTCAATATTCTACCTTTTTCTCTGTAGTTAATGTGGTCCGACGTCTTGACGAGTGCCTGGACTCAATAATGGTATGGACAAAAGCTAACAGGCTGAAACTGAACCCTGACAAGATGGAGTTTTTGGTATTTGAGAGGCCATCTTCCCAACTGGGAGACCTGGTCCCTACCCTGGATGGAACTACTCTTGCTCCTAGAGACCAGATCTGCAATCTGGAGGTAATTATGGACCCACTGCTTTCA
The DNA here is from genome assembly GCA_030440675.1 of Furcifer pardalis. Lineage (NCBI taxonomy): Eukaryota > Metazoa > Chordata > Lepidosauria > Squamata > Chamaeleonidae > Furcifer > Furcifer pardalis. Next base: position 45,579,847 of record CP126896.1, on the reverse strand, counting down.
CTTGAACAACAAATAGCAGTGGTGTCCAAGGCTGCATTTTTCCAGCTCCGGCAGATTGTGCAGCTATGCTCCTACTTGGACAGGCAGTCTCTCATAACCCTGACCCACTCATTGGTAATCTCATGGATTGACTACTGTCATGGTCTCTACGTGGGGCTGCCCTTGTGTTTGATATGGAGGTTACAGTGGGTCCAGAATGCAGCAGCCAGACTGGTGACAGCCTTAAAGAAATTTCCTCAGTCTTGGCAGGCTTGCACTGGTTACCTGTTGCCTACCATGTCAGATACAAGGTTTTAATGTTATCATACAAGGCTCTATACAGTTTGAGACCTTGTTATCCATCAGAACATCTCTCCTTCAGAACAACTTCCCACATCACCCGTTCATTACCATTGGCATAGCTCCAGGTGCCAACCCCAAGGACGGCTAGAGAGTCTATAACAAGAAATAGAGCCTTCTCAGTGGTGGCACCAACACTGTGGAATATACTACCAGTGGAGCTGTGCCAGGCCCCATTACTAGATAGCTTTTTAAAACAATTTTAAAATTTTTTTTATCAAGGAGGGCTTCCAGGGCATTGTCCCTCTAGCAATAAATTAGCCAGCTAGTTGATCCTCAGTGCCCTCAGATGCCAGCTATAAAAAATCCCCTAGATTGGCAGGGTATAAATATAATAAATAAATAAATAAATATGCATTATGAGGGCAGCTAAAAACAAATTAAAATTCCTCAAATAACAACAATATAATAAAAAGACATAAAACAAATGTCTGCCTAAACAAGGAAGTCTTTCTCATGCTGTAAAATAGAGTTAAAGTTGTTTCTATATGTGCACAAGATTGTAATGGAAAGAAATGATATGCAGTGAGGCCATAAGGAATGAAATACAAAAAGCACAGACTGTGATAATTATATTAAATTGTAATATATGTAAAACAGATGCAGTGACTAATTATAAAGCAGTGCTTATGATAGCAGAGGGTCCTATTTTTAAACTATCCAACAATTTTCAGTGGGATAGGTTTGAATTATTTTGATTCTAGTCACAGGTTGTGGATTTGAACTTTTAAACTTGTGACATCATGGTGGAGTCTTCTTCTTGAAGACTATTTCAAGGCTTGTGCCCGGTTAGTAAGGATGGACTTAGAAAAAGTAGACTGTTTTTCACCTCTTGTGATTAATTACAAGAATAAAGGCATGGTAACTCAAGATATCACTTGTTTGTGAGGTTTAGCTGGCATTTCAGAGAAACAATAAACACAAAACCTAAGCATGCAGATTCAAATGGAAATGGCTAAAAACTGTACAACTGAAACATGCACAACTACATTTATTCAGTATATATAATAAGCACGTAGCTCAGAGGTTGATTTGAGGGATAGCCTCCCCTGCTGTTGGTTCTATCCCGTGGGGTTGTTTGTTCTGGTTATTTCTTGCTTTTTATGAATCTTTTACCGTTTTAAAATTTTTAATTATTAGCATTTTATTGGATGAGTTTGTGATTGTATTTTTGTCTTGTAAGCCACCCAGAGTCGGGTGTAAGCCCGATTGGGGCGGGATAGTAAGTGTGAATTAATAAAATAATAAATAAAATAAATAAAATCTGGCTGAAGAGCATTTGATTCCCCACTGTGTTTCCAGAGAGAAGAGCCAGCCAGCATTGGGCAAACTGCACAGACCCAGAAATACCCCCAAAGAATCCACTTCTAAAGTATTATTTCCCTAGACAACCCTAAAAAGGGTCGTCATCAGTCAGAGTTGACTTAATAGCATATAATAAATAACAAATGAATACAATAAATATACAAATAAATAACAGCACACATTAAGAAAAATGCAACAAAATGTGTACAAAATTTGAATGTCAGCAGGGGAAAAAAGTTACAAACTTATAGCAAACAAGGGTTGAAGCTGGGGAAGTGTAGTTACTACACATTCTGTCGTCATGTCCGAGTATACATTTTTTCCTGAGAATGTTTTCAGGAAAAATGCCATTGACATGAATGTGTTTAAGGTGGATCCCAGCTTGCAATGAAGTGACCCACACACTATGATCACAGAGCAATCTCCTGTGGCATGTATGAAATGAGACATGTTTTAGGAAAAAATGTATTCTTGGATAGGAGTTGCCACCAATGCTGCCAAAGCCGCCAACGCTGACGAGGTCGACAATGATTTTTCTTATTAATTTTATGGTTACTTTGTGATAATAATTCTTAATATGATTGTTAATATGAAGTGGGAAACATTTGAAAAGCAAAATGAATTATTTTTCATGTATTTTTCATGTATTCTCTCCCATTTCTTGACTCAGAATTGTCTCTGCTTTTGAGGACTGTCAACACAACTAATTTAGCAGGCCTCTTCTCCACCCTGACCTCCTCCCTGACCCCAGGATAGATGATCTAAGAAAAATAATGGGTTTTCAGTACTCATCTTTCATGTGTCTTCTCTGCAATTTACATTCTTGTTACTGAAGAGCAGTGAAATATGTAAGAATAATGAGATTTGTTAATATGACAGCTTTTTGATTAAATAACAACTTTGGCAATGATTGATATATAATATGTAAAGATAACATCAAAATAATAAGTAACTGTAATAGATAAAAAGCAAGAAACAAGGACTGAGTGTATAAACAATCCAGATTTTATGCATTTATGTTCAGATATTCCTGGTAGTTATAAGACCACTTGTGCATCACCAAAATAAAGGGCAAAAGAGGGCACACATTTGCATAAAATTGCATACTGTGTACCTATTTTTAGGTAGGAGCTGCAGTGGCTTAGTGGATAAGATGTTGATGGTGCTGATGGGTGGGAGGTGTTTCATGTTCTTATCTTGGCATCACATTTTATCTAGCATGTTCAATGATGTATATTCACGTCTGTCTTCTTACTTATCTCGATGTCATGTACTGTACTTTCCAACATGTTCAGGCATATTTGCTTTACTTTAGGATATGTTCTCAGCAAACTAGTTTGAAAAATAACTCTTCAACTAGAATGAACTTTATCATTCCAAGATGGCTCTGCTTATGTTCTTTAATTGCATACTTTATTTTGTCAATTGCATACTTTAGGTATATGCAAACTAAAATTGGCTATTTATTTTTGGGCTCACATGCTGACCTGCCAACCTTCCAGTCATCAAGTTCAGTGTATTAACCAGGGGCGTAGCTACCACCGTATCTGCCGTATCAATTATACAGGGCCCCCGGGCCACGGGGGCCCCCAACGTGCGTAAGCAAAAATTAATAAAAACTTCCCAATTTTTTTTTTCACAAATGACGAAAGTCAAAAAAAGCAATTTCTTTTTTTCCCACGTAAAGCGTACGTTCAAAAGTTGGCAACACCCTACATCGGTTATCGCGGGCTGCGGGATTTCCCCGTTTAAGTCATTTACTTCAACGGGGGAATCCCACAATAATCAATGTACATACGATACGATGATACGATGATAAACCACGGACGGAGAGCAGTGTTTATTGATAGATAATTATGATGAATAAATATTTCTTTTAATTTTATGCATTTTTTTTCTTTTGTGAGAAATCTTTACCCTTCCTAAGGGCCCCCAAATTTTTATATGGGGCCCCGCCAAGGCACGCTACGCTTCTGGTATTAACCACTAATCCATTGCAATTCCTGGAGTTGGTAAAACTATCCCTTAAACGTTGCATTTCCCTTGAAAGTTCTATTAGAAACGGAATAAGTCAATTCAGACTTGATGCACATAATAACAAATATATGACTGGTCATAAGGATCTGGCCTTGTTTAGTCATTTTGTTCTCTTGTAAATTATACCTGGATTTTATCTACTTAGCCAGATACTTCTTACTATGAAATATACCTGGCTGCAATGCAAATATATTGAAGTATAGACTACTAAATTCCTCAGTTTAAGGTTTTTGGTAGATCAGACTACAAAGATAGAATTGGACTCTATTGTTCTAAGGCAGGAGTTTAATTCTCAGATTAATCCAGTGCAGAAATAGGAAGGATGTTCACTTTGACAAGGCCTTTCAAGCAGCATGCGTTTCATGTCTCTTTTGGTAAAGGGGCCCAAAGTTTGTGTAGATGAGCCAATAATTAATAAGTTAAAGGATAATTAAAAGGATAATTAAAAGGGTGACTAGGTCCCTCCTCAGTAGAGGGGGCCCTGGCCCTGGTTGGCACAGGTCAGCTGAAGACTTTGCTGATTATCTTGTGGAGAAAGTCGCTTGGATTCGCTCAAAGTTAGACCCTGGCATGGACACTATGGGTCACGAGTTGACTGGTTTGCAGTCTTGCCATGTTATCTGGGATCGGTTTGACCCATTTGTCCCTGAGGAAGTGGACAGGCTCTTTGGATCTGTTCGCGCCACTGCTTGCCCATTAGATCCATGTCCCACCTGGTTGGTCAAGGTGTCCAAGGCAGTGACAGGCAGTTGTGTAGGAGCAATAGTCAATGCATCTTTGTGGGAGGGGATATTTCCTGCACCATTAAAACATGCTTTGGTCCGCCCCCTCCTTAAGAAGCCAGCGTTCAACCCAACAATAATGGCCAACTATTGGCCAGTATCCAGCCTCCCTTTTAAGGGAAGGCAGTGGTGCAGCAGTTACAGAAGGTTCTGGATTAAGCGGATTATCTGGACCCCTTTAGGTAAGGATTCAGGCCTGGATATGGTACCGAGACTGCATTGGTCGCACTGTTGGATGATCTCGGTGGGAGCGGGATGGAGGTCATCCCTCCATCCTTGCTCTTCTTGACTTCTCAGCAGCTTTCGATACTGTTGCCCACGGTATCCTTCTGGAATGGCTCAGAGGATTGGGGATCCAGGGCACTGTGTGGGCCTGTTTTGCCTCATTTCTGAGGAACCGTACCCAGTCAGTGTGGTTGGAGGATGGGATGTCCAGCCCTAGGTCTCTCCAATATGGGGTGCCTCAGGGCTCTCACCTCTCCTATTTAACATCTACATGAAGCCGTTGGGAAGATCATCCATTCCCACAGGGTGAGGTATCATCAGTACGCAGATGATACTCAGCTGTATATCTTGGCCCGTGGTGATCCAAGCAATACAGTCAGAGTCCTATCCAGGTGTCTGGAGGCTGTTGGGGTCTGGATGGGAGACAACGGGGTTCAGATTGAATCCCGGCAAGACTGAGTGGCTATGGATTAGGGCCCCCGTGTTATCTTGGGAGCTACCATCTTTGGTTCTGGATGGGGCTATTTTGCCCCAAATGGACCCAGTGCGTAATGTGGGGGTCCTTCTGGACTTGTGACTCCTGCTAAATGAGCAGGTAGCAGTTGTGGCCAGGAGGGCTTTTGCACAACTTTGTGTCATACGCCAGTTATGCCCTCTACTAGATCGGGACTCCTTGCTCATGGTCATGCATGCTCTGGTCACCTCCAGACTGGATTACTGTAATATACTCTACATGGGGCTACCCTTGATGACCATTCAGAGGCTGCAAGTGGTCCAGAATGTGGCTGCCCGAGTGGTGATGGGGTGCGGATGTTATGCTCATGCCTTGCCACTACTTCAGAAGCTACACTGGTTATTGGTGTGCCTCTGGGTGCAATCCAAGGTCCTGGTAATGACCTTTAAAGCCCTACATGGTAGTGGACCAGGATACTTAAGAGACCGCGTCACCCTGAGAACATCTGTCCATCCCACCGGAGCGGATGGATAGACTCTCTTATTGTGCCATCTGCTAGAGAGCCTCGCCTCTCTAGCACCAGAAAGAGGGCCTTCTCTGTATTTGCTCTGGCCCTATGGAACCTCCTGCCAATTTTGCTACAACTCCAGACGGAGTTTCTGCCCTTCAGGAAAGAACTAAAAACCTGGCTGGCAAAGCAGGTGTGGGGCACTGGGGATGCCGTGATCCCCACCTGTTGGATGATATAGTAATATCGCTCCCTCGCTCTTTTTAGTTGTTGGGCTATTTTTTTATTGTATTTTTAATTGGAGTTTTTACTGGTTTTAAGTTTTTTATAGTTCTCTAGTGGGATTTATGGAGTTCATGATGTAATTGTTGTACGCCGCCCAGAGTTGCTTGCTGAGTGGGCGGCAATACAAATGTGACTAATAAATAATAGATAGATAGATAGATAGATAGATAGATAGATAGATAGATAGATAGATAGATAGATAGATAGATAGATAGATAGATAGATAGATAGATAGATAGATAGATAGATAGATAGATATTTGCCCAAATGGTTTCATCCTTAAAACAAAGCATTGGTACCTGACAGGGGCTTGAAACATTCCCACATGCAGCTTATAACTTGTTTGTCATTAAGATTTAAATATTTTAGGTCCTAACAGTTCAGTTTGCTTCTTGCTGTTGACAGCGTGATGATCCGAGTTTCCTAACTGTGATGGGTCCCATTCATGATGATGAATATTCCCTGTTTCTCATATTCAGCCATTTCATCACACTGGTTAATAGGAGACTTGCTTAACTGCCATGAATAGTAGTAAAAGAACAGTCCCTTTGTGCAAAATCAGTGGAGGCTCCAGGATTTTTGCTGCACTCTTATTACAGGGAAATGAAGCCTTTTTAGTCTTTGTACAAACAATGGGGACATTCTTTTTTTTTTTAAAGGAATGCAAAAGAAAAAGATGATCAGGCCAACTTAAAAAAACTGATTTAGGTTTGTGCTCATATATGGAAAAAAGGCTTTTTTTGTCACTTTGGCTTGAAAAGCAGAGGTGGTATAGGATAGACAGGGGTTTTTAAATAAATGTCTCTGCCAAAAGAGATACTGTTTCTTTAAAGGATTTGAGAAGATTGGCTTAATACGTTTTGCAGTTGCACCGCAAAAACAAAACATTGTGAAATTGTTCCGTCTCTCTTCAGAACTGTAATATAACTGGAGTAAAAACCATACAGTATTGGTTTCGGGTTAAGCATAGGGCTAGATTTAGGGTTTGGGTTAGAGCTACTATTAGCTTTAGGGTTGCAGAGGTTTTTCTGGATTATTCTGGAGGTACTCTAGAAACTCTCTATAGGGAAAATCGTACAACAAAAATTTTCTTTGTATGATTTTCCCCATAGAGATTTTGTTGTACGATTTTCCCCACAGAGATTTTCATTGTACGATGCATGCATCATAGAATGAAAAAAAAAATCATATAACGAAGTGCCTTGTGGAACCAATTATTTTTGTTAAACAAGGTTCTACTGTACTTGACACAATATTGTATGATTTCTGTCTAATGAAATTTTTTTGTGTTGCAGTTAAGTTTCAGATTGGGACTATATTTATCGTTAGGCCTAGGGCTATTTTTTAGGGTTGGGGTGTAATTGCTGCAAGAGTTTTATTTATCTGCTTTTCATACACAAGACCAGAGAATTTGGCTTCATGCAGATCTGATGACTGCTTGAAAAATACAGGGTGTAGATTTCCTATGGGTGGATTTCCAAAAGTTGGGAAGCAGAGGTCTGTAGGGATGATAAATGTAGACCTTACAAAAGTTACTCTGTTAGACTATAGCAGGGGTGCCCAAACTTTTTGGACCGTGGACTGGTCACATGTTTCCTCCCACTGGAAGCAGAAGTAAAACGCACCTGCGCATGGACTGCCTGCACCCAAGCATGCACGTAACGCTGCAATAAATGACCAGCAGCTGTTGCAAATGTGTTTATGACAGCTGTGGGTCATTTACGGCAGTGTTATGTGCATTCATGGATACGTTATGTGCATGCTAATTGTATTTCTGCTTCTGGGAGTGGTGCAGGCAGTGTGGGCCAGATTATTTAGGGTCATGGGCTGGATCTAGCCCACAGGCTGGATCTGGCCCATGGGCCATAGTTTGGGCACCCCTGGACTATAGCTTCTAGAATCCCTCAGCCACTTACCTTCTTTACCAATTTTAAAAGAAGTGGCTGCTTTAATACAGAGGTTATCTGAATTTTAAAAAATATGATCATTACTTTGCACCAATGAAACCTTCCTCACAGGTAATCTCTACATACAGTATCTGAATCCACAATGCAATGGAGCCTAATCCAACTCATTTTCCTCAGTTGACAGAAGGGTCCTGTCAGTAGAACCACAAGAGAGAGAATTTCCATCAATTCCACCTTTCCCATTGCCATCCTATATCTGTTCCAAAAGAGTAGGAATATTTTTACTTTTGCTATAAGAATGTTTTTGGGAAATGTTACCTGTTTCTATACTCTTAGAAAGTGTGTTTTAAAATTTAATTTAAAGGAGGAAAAATGATTCATATGTTCCACTTTGATATTTGTTTCCTATCTTTATTCAAAGTGTTTACTAACTGATAAGATATTGCAGATCATTTCTGGCATTTCGGTTTATCTCAACTCTGCAAAAAATAATGCTACAAAAATGTCTCACATTTCTGGGAGTAGAAACAGGAAGGTATTTGCAAGCCTTATGACATTACATTACATGAGTAACCTTTATCACAGCTTTCTAGATATTAGAGCTATTGCAAGTTTATTTCAGTGATAATGAGAAAGATTTCTCCCTTCATTATTATTTGCATGAAAACTATAATTCTCCTTTTCTACTCTAATTGCAAATTTTATTAAGCACAGTTTTTGCACACATTTGCAATTGAGGCAGTTGTAATGAATCAAAATGGAGCCTTTGCTGTTAGTGAGTTAAGATGGTCACTGTGTTTCTTTGCTCCCTGAGCGGGGAGCGAAGAAAGTCTTCAAAGCCTGATCAGAATTCCTTTGCTATTGGAATGCAAAATACAATAATACCCCGGATAACGTTATGACTTGGTTCCACAAGTCATGACGTTATCCGATTTTTAGCGTTGTCCGATGCATGCATCGAACAACGCTAAAAAAAAAAGCCCTGACTTCAGGGACAAACCGCTTTAAAGGCAGGCAGGGAAAGAAAGAGACCTCCCTGCCTTTAAAGCCACCTCCCACGCGCAGCAGTCTCTGCCACTGCAGTAGGGTCGGGGAAAACACCTTTTCCCCGACTCTACTGCAGTCTTCCCTCCCTGTATTTAAACTATAGGGAAGGGGGAAAGAGAGAGATGTGATTGGTTCTCTAGAGAGATATGTGATTGGTTCTCTAGAGAACCAATCACCTCCCTCTCTTTCCCCCTCCCTGTAGTTTCAATACAGGAAGGGAAGACTGCAGTAGATCGCGTCTTTTTTCCTCCCTGTATTTAAACTACAGGGAGAGAAAGGCTTGTAGTTTCAATACAGGAAGGGAAAGAAAAAAACACAAGCCTCTCTCTCCCTGTAGTTTAAATACAGGGAGGGAAAAAGACGCGATCGGCTGCCTCTCCCTGCCATGAGGCATAGTTCTGTACTCTGCAATCGGCTGGTCAAGCCTGGCTCAGTTGGAGCGTGCAGCTCAGCAAGGGAAGCTATGGTGGCTTGAAGGTAAGCAGGGCCAGGGCTGGGCTGGATTCTCTCGTGGGCGAGCAGGCAGTGGGGTGGGTGTGGGGAGTCCCCAAACTGCGGGGGGGGGGGGAGGAAGGAGGAAAGTGGCAGAGAGAGGAGCTTTGGCCTCCTTTACTTCTTTATTACAATGGATCAGATAACGCTAAAAAGAACGTTCTCCAGTGCAAATCTTCCCCCCAAATTTGTGGTCGTTATGCGGTTTTAGCGTTATCCGGTGCAATCGTTATCCGGGGTATTACTGTACAGTAAAACCTTGGCATATGACTGCCCTGGGGTATGTTTACTGAAGGTTATGATTGAACATTTTATTTAAAAAATTTCTGGATTATGACTGATTTTCGGTTTATGACTGAAAATTGTGCTACAGTATTTTAAACTTTAAGATGGTAGCGATCTCCCTACCTTTGCCATGCCTTGGAGACCTTATCCGACAACAACGACAGCACCTCCGCAGCAGTAATCACTGCATTGTGACTTCGAGTGGAGTGGGTGGTGGCCATTTTACATTCTAAAATGGTAGTGGTATTTTAGAATTTAAAATGGTCACCACCCCTTCACCTAAAGTCACAATGCAGTGCTTACTGCTGTGGAGGTGCCATCATCGTAATATAAGGTCCCCAAATGGTGTGGAAAAGGTAGGAATATCACTCTGTTGCTTTTGTGGGGATGAGGGACGATCACGGTTGGAATTTTTTTTGGTGGTTTTTGTGTATATATTTGTTATTATTTTTGGTCCAGTTGGGACTTTTTAAAATTTTCAATGCATTCTTATGGGAAAACGTGCTTTGGGTTACAATTTTTTTGTGTTACGACAGAGGGTGTTGGAACGGACCGCCATCATAACCTGATGTTTTACTGTAAACTGAAACCGTGAGAACAGAAGTAAGTATGATGACCACTGAAAGTGAATCCTCATTGGATAACATACAGGAAGACATGTCTTTATTATTTTACCCAGGGAAAGGGGAAGTGCAAAAATGTTCCGTTTCTCTTTTTGTGAACGAGAATTTTGATCTATTTTCCCTTCAAATAAAAGCTGGTTTGTAAAAGAAGATGTTGTATTTCTTATATTGAGCATAAGCTGGTGGAAGATTTCCAGTCCCTTTATTTCTTTATGGGAAATGCTACATATTGCTAACTAATTTGCATTACTATTTCCTACCTGATCTGGATGGTCTGTAAGCTTAAACCAGGCATTCACAACCCCCAGACCATGGGCCTAATCTGGCCCATGCATATCATTAATCTGGCCCATGGTGGCCACCCGGCCACCTCTAGGACCTTCCCCCAACCACACCCATTTGTCCATCACCACCAGAAGTTGTGATACATCACTTCCCGCCACAGCAGGAGCAATCAGTTATTTCTTCAGGGCATTTGGACAGGCTCCACCTTTTCCCAGGGTGACAAGAGGCTTTGTGGAGCCCAATTGGTCCATTTTGAAAATTTTCTGCTGCTTCCCCACTTGGTCCCAGCAGCTAATCCACGGTGCTTGGAGACATCCGTTGGTGCATGGTGCCGATGTCAGTGCCTGGAAGTCTTCAAGCGCTGTGGATTAGCTGCTGGGACCAAGCGCTCCACAAAGGCTCCTGCTGTCCTGGCAAGCAGTGGAGTCTGTCCAAAAGCCCTGAAGAAATGCCCAGTTACTGCTGCTGTGCACCGCCAATTACGATGGAAATGTACCTCCAGGGAGCAAACAGGCCTCCGGCCCCTGGCGGGAAGTGTTGGAGTCGGGTCCAACCCCTGGTGGGAAAACATTGTGAACACCTGTCTTAAACCGTCAGTGATTGAAAACTATCATAGATTTCTCTAGCCTAGAGCAGAACCACATGTGCTCTGAAGCAGGAAAGGTTTTATGCTGGCTTCCTGGATGGGTGCAGGTCTCTGTCAAGTGAAACAAGTCCTATATAGTGGAATAATGGGCTTTGTTGTCCTTACAGTAGCTATCCAGATGGTTTCCAGGTATTCTGGGTTACAGCTCTTTCAATCCTAATCTCTTCTCAGTGCTAATCAGCATGGTCGTAAATTATGGGATCCCAAACCATCAGGATGGGATCAGACTGTTTCTAGCTGTTCCATTCCTGCTTGGTGCTCACCAGTGGTGAGCAGCAACAAGTTCACGCCCACCTCCCAGAGGGGGGGGGGGCTTTAGCAAAATTGGTTGGCCTCTGGGCAGGATGGTGGTGAAATTGGGTGGCCTTCAGGCAGGGGGGATAGTGAAATTGGTTGACCACACCCACCTCCCTGCCCTGCCCCACCAAGTTTTGTCCCTGCAAGTGGTTCAAGGTCTCCGTTGCTCAAAAGCCAGCCATATCTGACTCTAGGGTGCAGTGCTCATCTTCATTTACAGCCCAAGAGCCAGTGCTGTCTGTGTTTGCAAATGTATAGATGGCCATATGGCAGGCATGACTAGATCGCCCACGATGTAGGCTCCTCCCATGACATAGGCTCCACCCAAGATGTAGGCTCCAAACATGATAAAGGCTCCACCCACGGTGTGGTAGCATGATGGAGTGCTAGGGCCCTGCCATTGATTCCCTCCTGCTAATTCTCAGCCTTACACTCTGTGAGACGGCATACTTTTGTAAGAGAAAGGGCATGGAGGGGGAGGGGGGAAGAGAATGAATGTAAACAAGCAAGGGTGTTATCACACGAGGAAATAGAGTGCATGTTGGACCACTTGTGGAGTGGTCCAGTGTGATCCGTTTCTTAGTGATCACACTGCATATGGGGAGTTGAGTTCCAGTTTGACTCTGATCCCTCCTAAACTGGAAATTTTTGGTCCAACTTTAGGGGTACTACTTTTGGGTGGCCAGGCTAGAGCAATTCCCTGACAGATAGAAGGGTCACTTTAAGGAAGAGTGCTCCCAGCCAAGTGAGTCTTTCTGACTTAATAAGACACATGCCTTTTCTCATTACACCCTTAATCAGCTGCACTGTTTTGAAATGAGGCACAGAAGAGCCAGTACAGCTAGGAACATTTCTAGGAGCAGGCTGTATTATTCTTTGCTCTTCACCTGAACTGCAAAAAATGGGGTTCTGAGACAATGCCTGCCAAGTGACTTCTCTTGTGTGTAAATGTTTCCTTGCCTAACTATCTGCATGTCTCTTCCTGAAAGAAAATACTCATTTTAGCAAAATTTTGCACAACTTCGTGTAATACGCCAGTTACGCCCACTCCTAGACCGGGACGCCTTGCTCATGGTCACACATGCTTTGGTCACCTCCAGACTTGATTACTGTAATGCGCTCTACATGGGGCTGCCCTTGGTGACCATTTGGAGACTGCAGCTGGTCCAAAATGCGGCGGCCTGGATAGTGATGGGGTGCGGGCGTTATGCTCGTGCCTCACCACTGTTCCGGGAGCTGCACTGGTTGCCAGTATGTCTCCGGGTGCAATTCAAGGTGCTGGTCATTACCTTTAAAGCCCTATATGGTAGTGGGCCAGGATACCTTAGAGACCGCGTCACCCTAAGAACATCTGTCCATCCCACCAGGGCGGATCAGAGGGGCTCTCTTGTCATTCCATCGGCTAGAGAGGCTCATCTCACTAGCACTAGGAAGAGGGCCTTCTCTGTGTTCGCCCCGGCCCTTTGGAACCTCCTCCCAACTGAACTGTGCCTACAGACAGAGCTCCTACCCTTCCGGAGGGGCTTAAAAACCTGGCTGGTGGGCAAGTGTGGGGACCAAGGAATGTAGGATCCCACACAGGGTGGCTAATTTAAGGGACAGCCTCCCTTTCTGTTCGGTTTTATCCTGTGGGGCTGTTTTATTTCCTGTTTTTTATGAACTTTTAAAGTTTTAAAAGTTTTTAATTATTAGTACTCCATTGGTTTAGCTTATGATCGCATTTTATCTTGTAAGCCGCCCAGAGTCGGGTATACCCGATTGGGGCGGGATAGCAAATGTGAATAAATAATAAATAAATAAATAAATAAATTTTTGATACTGATCATAGATCTTCCAACCATTAGCTGCTGAGCACCAGCAGCCATTGCCTGCCTCCCTACCAAATTCTCCCTTTTTCTTTTCAAGTTCCCTCTGTCTATTCTATGTTGCCTGGTTTTTTTGTTCTCGCCTTTCCCTCCCTTTAATCTCACCACCTCTAAACTAAACCTGGCCTTTCTTCCAGCCCTGTCTCTCCTCTTATTCCTCATCTTCACTCTCAAGGCACCATTAGTAATATAGAGTCCACATGTATCCCATCATATATATGTGATTGGCAAAATGTGGCCTTGAGCAACGTTTTTCTCCTTAGCTGATTTTTTAGCCACACCCCTCATATTCTCTTCAATCTTGCAGGTCAAGAAATTACTTCTTCAAAAAAAAAAGTGAATTGACATTACTCCAATCTTCCAGGAGTGGGAGTTTACCTTTTGAATCGGGTACAGAACCCCTGGTGCTCCAACGTGAAAAATCTATTTTCCATCCCATCTGCCAATGGACTTCTCCGAATTCTGGTTCTGTTTTGCTGGAGTTTTGGCTTTTTTGGGGGGTGATCTGTGCAGCCTACAAAAGATTCAAGAGACAATAAGTTGCTTAAATATACAGTACTATACTGGAAAACAATATCTGATTTGGACACTGAGATGTCAAAGTGATAATTTCTGTGACGTTTACTTTGTATGTTCAGGCTTAAATTTCAGACACTGCCTCATACTAGGTTAGACCATTTGTTTTAACTGGATAAAAACATCTACATTTACTCTTGGGGTTTTGTACTGTGGACTTTCCCAGTGGTAGGGATAGGATGACAAGGACTAAACCTCCCACGTGACGTTCTTGCCTTGCAAAGCACAAGCTATCTCAAGGAGCTGTGGCCTCAGGCTTCATCTCAGCGTCCATTCTACTGGACCCAGGTCTCCTCCAGAAGCAGACATTTTTTTTACCCACAGCAAAAGGAAGGAGAAAGGGAATTGATTTTAGTTTCATATGCTGGTGCTTGTATGTGTGTGTTCCGAAATTTTCTACTGTTGATATTTCATGGACACTTGGGAGAGACCCAAATAAGCCTTCATGGACTACTAAAAAGGACCTTGAAAATGTTTTACCCTACTACACAGACTATAAATGTTTCAAACAATGACAGTTGCCTCCTTAGCCACTCGCTGCCTTCAAGGTTATGAAGATGTTCCTTGTCTCATGCATTTTCTTTTCCTCAACAGCTTGCTTCTGAAAGACTGTGGCATTTGACATACCAAGGCATTGCTCTCTTCTAATGAGCAGCTGCATGTTATCAAAGTACATATTAAATGTGACAAGGAACGGGATAATTGCAGGGCTATCATTCTTCCTGCGGCTCACTCTTCCACCCCTCCACACATCCCCACTGCACACCTTCTGTAAGCATACACAAAAATGAGGAAAACATCTCCAATTACTATCTGCTTTGGCTTGCAGAAGCACCTGCCTGTCACTACTTGAGCCTGACGTTACAAACCCCTCCAGCAAAGGCTGTCAAATGAGCCAAGAGGAGTTTAATTATAGGAAGAAGTGAATGTTTTGGAAGAGAGAAGGGGAAAAAGCTCAACACTTAGACATTCACTTTTTCCTGACATTAGAGGAAAGAATCAGCAGCATTGGGAGGTGAATCTCCCCCAACTTTTCTGTACTTGGCTTTAGTCTCTGAAACCAGTACAGTGATACCTCGCTTAAAGAGAATAATGCGTTCCATGGGATTACTCTTTAAGTGAAATACATTTTCCTAAAGGAATGCATTGAAAACCAAATATTCCATTCCGGACCTCAAAAAAAAGCCCCCAAAACATTTTTTTACATGTTCAAAATTCTTTATAAAGTGAACTTTAACTGCATAAAATCAAGCAATAACATTTCAAACATCAAACTTCGACTTTTAAAACATCACAAATCAAGAATAAAGAAAAAAGGAGTCTTTTACAGGGTACCTGTTCAAAACTCATTAATAAAGTGCTCTTTAAAGGCATACAGAACTCACACACCTCACACGCAAAGCATAATGGTGATTAAAAGCCATGCAAAAATGCTAGATATACAAATGCCCCTCCAAAGTTTCAAACTAAAAACGCTCCAAGAACAAACAGAAAATGGCTGTCACACTCCATTTTAATGTAGTAATCCCCCAAACTCAATCTAAAAAAACCTCCAACCCCCCTCAAATCCCCATGAACATTTGTGCTGCTTGAGAAATCCAAAACTGCTCCCAAAAAAATTTCCAGTAATGGAACTCCAAAAACCACACCAGGGGGGCATCAGGATTCTAGAGATGCTTAGGTGGGGCATGGCCAAAAAAAGGTTGGGAACTACTGGCTTAAATCCTATGTCTAATCCCAAGTATACCCACTGAATTAGTTGGTGAGCTGCAAGTCAACAGTTATGCAAATCTCATTGATTCAGAGGGTCTGGTGTAGTTGAGGTCTCCAAATAGATTCATGTCATAGTTTATTACTTCCAAATAATCTCAAGCCATCAAGACAGAACCCCCACACGGGAAAGAGTGAAGAGACAAGGAAAGAGTGCTTTCTCATGGGAAAATAGCCTCTCTCCATTACTGTTTCACCTAAGAAGGCAAAGAAGCTGTTTTCCTCTTTAGTCCCAATGTAACTCTATTCTCACTTGTACCCAGTGCTGCGCAAGCTTTCTGCACTTAACAGATGACCTGACCTTCTGTCTTTTCCTAGAGACACCATTCATCAATTTAAAACAGTTGTATTAGTGGATTTCTATTCTCTGGTACAGTATTTCCAAAAATAGCAGACCACTAACAAAGGATGCGGGGAATTATGAGTCAAACCACCTAGTGTGCACAAATTTGTGGGGGCAGGCTGGTGGACATAGTCAGATTATTCATTATTTCTGATATTGTGCATTTATCTATGGAGTACTGAATGTAAAGTGTGAGTGTCATAATTATGGAAATTAAGGTTAGTAGTTTCAGGCTGAAATCCTGTTGGGCAGTTATGGAAACAGTGTAAATTTTAGAGTTTTGGTTGTTCAGTCGCACAGTCGATTCCGACCCTTAGCGACCCTATGGACCACTGTCCGCCAGGCACTTCTGTCCTCCACCATCCTCCTCAACTTGCTCAGCTCTGTGCCCATTGTGTCTACAATACCATCTAGCCATCTCATTTTTGGCCGCCCCCTTCTTCTTTTGCCCTCCACCTTTCCCAGCATCAAGGCTTTCTCAAGCAAATAATCTCTTCTCATTTGATGTCCAAAGTACTTTAGCTTCATCTTTACTATTTGACTTTCTAAGGAGCAGTCAGGGTTGATTTCTTCTAATATTGACCTATTTGTTCTCCTCACTGTCCAGGGGACTCTCAAAACTCTCCTACAACACCATATCTCAAAGGCATTTATTCTTCTGTGCTCAGCTTTCCTTATGGTCCAGCTCTCACGACCATACGTTGCAACCGGGAATACCATTGCTTTGACTGTACAAATTTTTGTTTGCAATGTGATGTCTCTACTTTTCACTATGTTCCCCAGGTTTCTCATTGCTTGCCTCCCAAGAATCAGTCGCCTTTTTATTGTTATAAACTGAGAAATCTCCATAGGCATTATCTGTTGCATGCTGAGTCTTGTGACTTACTATGCAACAGAGAATATCTGTGATAATGTATTAATTTAAAACAATCAAGAGTTTGATTTTGGCCAATGACATAGCAAAGAAGGTGTCTTCATTTTGGCAGTTCAAAGTTTGATCTGGATTCTGGACACAAAAGAAGAAGAACGTAAAACAATTTGCTTCCAAAGTTAAGCAATTTGAGTACCTACACAGCAAGATTTCAGGTGTTATGCACTAATTTTTCCAAAATAAAAAAGAGAATTTTAAAAAATTCCTTTTTTTTTTGCAAGGATTTGATGGCCTGGAGACCAGTGAACTTCAACGAGTTTTTATACTGCTTTTGCTTGGTTTCTACAGGAAAAGGAAAAAACAGTGTTGATGTATTTGCAGACATGACCCTAAAAGTACAAGACATTAAATACTGATGTACAGTAATACCTTGGATAACGCTAAGACTTGGTTCCACAAGTCTTGGTGTTATCTGATTTTTAGTGTTATCCGATGCATGTTAAAATCCTATGGGATGGATTGGATAACGTTAAAGCTCCATAGAGATGCATTGTAACCGCACAGGCTTTAGCGGTTGTTATCCGATCCATCCCATAGGACCTTAAAGTTATTTGATCCAATTCTCCTCCCCAGATTACTTAACATTATGCGATTTTAGCGTTATCCGAGGTATTACTGTATTGTATAATCATGTTAATTTGCCTCAGTACTGTAGGGAAATATAGCAGTGATTTGATTTTGATATCAAACCAGAGTCATTATCAGGAATTTCAAGCTAGTTATGTGAATATTTGATTTTTGAATACACGCAGATGTTTAGTTCCATGAGAAATGTTGAATAATTCATGTGTTGAAAACTCTTTTTTTAATACTGAGCCATAGGCAATAAAATTCTGTTCCCTCAAGATATTTCTCCCTGAGATAATATAGCACTCAGGTGTTTTTTTTTCCTTAGATGAAGATAGTTCCATTTTCCACAATAGCAAAGAAAACACTGCTTGGTTCCAAAAATAAGACATGGTTCCAAAAACACTGAAAGTTGAGAGGTGAACCTGCACCAGTGGATGAGCAAGGATTTCTGTCTGGAGGACCTGTCATGATGGTGCCTTTCGTGAATACTAAATTAACTTCATTCCGGAAAGAAGATTTTATCAACCGGCATCATCTTTGGAGCACTGCCCATGTTTTCACTTGAGGATTAAGCTGTCAATTCTGTCATTCTATAATATATAGAGGAACAACGTTAAAATGCAAATATGCTGCGTCCCAACTTCTTCTGAAAACTTACAGAATTCAGTGAAGTTCTTCTTATAAACATCTTGTATGACATTTCTGATATATTATAAACTCTCTCTCTCTCAGATAAATTAAACATAGAAGGATATTATTTGAAAACACACACACATCAGGATCTGCAGTCTATTGGTACTGGATTATAAAGCCCCACCAAAATGATTTAACAGGTGTTCTTTTATCAGTTTTGGAGCCATCTTTGTGTTGTTTTTAATTTTTCTTTCCCACTGATGGATCCAGTCTCAGTGTAGGTGTAGTGAAAGGCTTGCTTTGGTCGGTATTTTGAAAGCCAGGGGGCTTACTTAGGACTCCATGAATCTATGTCTTTATTTTTTAAAAAACTTCCAGAGAGCTCTGTTATAGCCTCAGGCACCATCAGAACACTGATGGCAGGTGAGCCTCATAGAGGAATCTTTCCATTGCTGCACACCAGGAATGGCGTCTTTAATCTATGGACAATTCCTTCTTCATCAAACGAGTAAGATATCCATAACATCCTGGAGTCTCTCAGAGTTCCTCTTGCATCAGATTTGGCTAACCTCTAATCAGTGGCGTAGTGTGGGGGGGGGGGGGCGGGGGGGGCGGATGCCCCAGGCAGTGCCTTTCAGGGGGCGGCAAAATGTCCCCTCCCCACCCTTTTGCTGGCGAGCGCCCCACGTGCGCTTTGCCGCTTGCCACACACCTCCGTCCGCTCGCACCTCCATCCGCTCGCTCGCCCGGCTGGCCGTCGGGGGCTCTCCGCCGCCTGTTGCCCCTGGCAGCGGCTTTCAGGGGGAGGCAAAATGTCCCCTCCCCACCCTTTTGCTGGCGAGGAGGAGAAAAAGGGGTTTTTTTTAGGCGGACAATTCAAGGAGCCTCCTTGAATTGTCCGCCTAAAAAAAACCCCTTTTTCTCCTCCTCGCCAGCAAAAGGGTGGGGAGGGAAGGAGGGGCACGCCCGGTCGCCCGCCCAGCTGGCCGTCGGGGGCTCTCCTGGTGGGCGGCCCGCGTGCGCGCGGACGCTGCTCGCCTCCGCCCGCCCAGCCACCCACCCAACTTGCCGTGAGACGGGGCGCTCGTCGGGGGTGGGTGACGCCGTGGCGGGGAGCCCCTGGGGGCTGGCTGGGCAGGAGGAGGTGGGCAGCGTGCGCGCGCAAGCGGGCCGCCCGCCAGGAGAGCCCCCGACCGACAGCCAGCCCGGCGGGCGGGCCCCTCCTTGAATTGTCCGCCTAAAAAAAAACACTTTTTCTCCTCCTCGCCAGCAAAAGGGTGGGGAGGGGACATTTTGCTGCCCCCTGAAAGCCGCTGCCAGGGGCAACAGGCGGCGGAGAGCCCCCGACGGCCGGGCGGGCGGGCGAGCGGACGGAGGTGTGAGCGGACGGAGGTGTGTGGTGGGCGAGCGGACGGAGGTGTGTGGCGCGCGCGCGCGCCGCTAGTCAGCAGGGGGCCGGCTTCTACCTGGGTCGGGGGGAGGGGGCGGCAGCAGCGGCGAGCTGGGGGGGCGGCGAGTTTGTTCTTCGCCCCAGGCGGCTGAAGACTGCGCGACGCCACTGCCTCTAATTTGTATTCTTTAGGACAGGCGGGGGCAAAACACAGCCTTCTAGATGATGTTGAATGACAATATCCAATATTTCTCTTTACTCTGCTGGCTAGGTCTGAAGTCCAGCAAAATCTGGATGGAAAAAACATCTGGATGACCATAAGCTTCCCATACCTGTTGTAGGAGAGGAAAAAATTCACTACTATTTCTCTCAAGTTATTTCCATGTAATTAGCCAGATGTGCTCTGCCTTGGCTAGACAATTCTGGCAAGCAGAATCATATTCAAAAGTGTTTCTTTACATTATTGCTTAAGGAGGAGAGTTGGAAAAACAGCAAGATGAATTGCTGATGGTCTCTAGTGGACTATAGAGAAGCAAAGTTAATTTTAGAATGCTGAGGCAGCACTCAGGACTGTGAAGTGTTGTCAAAGAGAATAGCCTAGAGAAGGAGGATAATTTTTGGACCAAGACTAAAGAGTCTAGAATAAAAATATTCATGTATTGTGATGTTGTCACAATAAACAAAAGAGTGCAGGTCATCAGAACTGACTGATGTGAGTTTGCTCATGTAAAACCACAAATATAATAACAGATCAGAGCTTTTAAAAACATTGGTTTAATCTCTGAATTGCAAATATCTGAAGAATCATAATTCTGAATTACAATTTTGACACAGACTTCTAATAGGTAAGCAGAAAATGAACCCCAGGGATGGACAAAATGCAACTCTCCTGATGTTGTTGGACTCCAATTCCATAAGTGCTAGCCAGATGATCTGGAAGGATGTAGTACAATGAGATTTGCTCACGTCGTACAAAAATGATATTTTACAAACTTCAGATGAACATGATTCTCCACAGCTACTAAGGCAACACATTGGAAGCATCTGCATCCAGTTTTAAACTAACCATGTTTCTTATTATGGTTGAGCTCAGATAATTGTGGTTTGTTTAAATGATAGTAAGCAATCAAGCTAGGATTATAAATTCTAGTTTGATCCTGGATTGTTTTGAACTAACCACAGTTTACACCCAACTTGGATAATGTGTAGCTTTCCAAAGGTTGAACTGTAATTCCCATCCTCTTTCTCCACTGGCTATCCTGGCTAGGACTAACTGACAACAACACTAATTGGAGGCCCACACATTTTCCACCCACTAGTTAAACTAACAATGGTTCCATGGAGGTTAAGCATAATGAGCAACAACAATACAAATAACTATTTACTTAAACATATTTTTAAAAAATTACAAATGTCATTATTTTATGCTTGTAATGAGGGTTGGAATCGACTGTGCGACTGAACAACAAAAAATGAGGGATAGGTTTATTCTTCTTGCTATGCTCTTCAGTCATCATTGCTTGTGTGAACAAAGCAATGATGGATAGGCTGGAGCTACACTGAGGAACCCACAGGTTATAACATGGAGGAAGGACTGGGTCTCCGATGACCAATTGTGCACCTAGACCTTGCTTTGTACATGTTCAGAGACACTGTTATCTTGGTCTATTTTATTTTCAAAAAGAAAGGCCCAGACATGCTAGGCCATTTGGACCTTTTACAACAAAGGCTTTTTTAGAGCAAAAAGATACTCTGCATGTGCACAGAGACAAGAAAATTCAGGTGCCAAAATGTCTGAAAAATAAAAGCTTCTAACCCTCTCTGAGCCTTGCTGATACCCACCTGTTGCTCTCTGGTCATGTACTCAGAGAGGGGGGCATTGATGCCGACTTTGTGTTTATATTTGATGACTTGCTTGAAGAAGAACAGACCCCCTAATAAATTGCAGAGTCATTACCCTTTATGCATACTTGTTCTAATAGGTGTTGTGCATTTCTATGTCCTTATAGGGAAAGGAAGTACAAAAATGCATAAATTCTCCCAAGGGAGTTAGATAGCCTGAAGCCACATTTGACAGCTGTTGCTGTTGCCATGAGCACTGAGTGCAGAAACAAAGACTGCAAAGAAGGGGTGTTATTAAAAGGGACTTTGGCATGATTTTCCTGGAATAGAGAATGTGTTTTGTTTTGTTTTTGCATTGTGCTGCTCTCTGAAAAAGGGAGCACTCCCACAATGCAAGATGGTACGTTGAGATTAGTCATAACCCGGCAGTATTTCGCTGAAAAGGCAGTTGTCAGTTGTGTTTCTGAATCCCATTACCTTTTAAGAACACATTTTTATTTGCCTTAATGACTTTATTCTTCAGAGAGTGGGCAAGAGGACCCCTACTTCACTGAAACTACTTCCCCAAATATATACAGCAAGTTGTAGAAAATACATTCACAAAATTTAAATTTCATATCTGTTTTCTGTTCATTTCCAATAAAGCAGATCCAAATCTATGTAGTTTCATTGGTATCTGCAGGTCTACAAAGAAATGAAATTTTGATCCACCCATGGCAAAGAAATGTTCCTTTTTAAATAATAGTTTCTAGCCGTGTTCTCTGTAGATGCATATTCACTTCTTTAGGCAGTTCTGCTGAATAAATCTCTGAGGCTTTGGATGAGAAGTAAAATAGTCTTTAAATTATGTGTGAGCATGAGTCTAAGTTAGAGAGAATCAAACAAGCTACAGAATTCCAACTATGTAGCTTGATATTTGTCTCTTGTTTTCATCTGCTGCCATTGGAAATCAGGTTGGTTGAAACTTGGGACAGTTTTGGGTTTTTTGGTTGTAGCACCCAAATCATGAAACTCTTTATATTCTGAGAAGGGCCCATTTAGCTCTCCATTTTATTTCCACACTCAGGCAAACCTTTTTTATTCTGCCTCATTTTGGGGACAGCTTAACCCCATCTCCTTTACCTTCTATTTTTTAAGTACAGTACAGCTGTACTCACTTAAAGAGCATAATGCGTTCCACAGGATTGCTCTTTAAGCGAGTTTGCTCTTTAAGCGAAACACCATTGAAAGTGACCAAATGTGCGGGGGATTGCAAACCCTGATTTATTTGTTAAGCGAGTTTTTGGTTGGTTTTATTTGTTAGTTAAGCGAAGCAAACATTTAGAGAAAATTCTGCTCTTTAATCGAGTTACTCTTTAAGCGAGGCGCTCTTTATGCGAGGTTTGACTGTATATCTCACACCTGTTCCCTTCCAAAAATGTTGTTTTTGTTTCATCTTTTATTGTATGCATCTTATCTTGTTTTAAAAGATACTCTCAGTCATGTTCAGGTCTTGTAAGAGTTTGAAAAAACGGAACAGATATATTTTAACTAATTAATAGTTAAAAATTGTGATATGGACTACGATGGCTCAAGTGGTTAAGACGCTAAACTTGACAACTGGAAGGTCGGTAGGTCAGCAGTTTGAGATCTGAGAACTGTACGACACAGTGAGTTCCCGTCTCTGTCCCAGCTCCTGCCAACCTACCAAGAAATTACAAGTAGATAAATAGGTACCACTTTGGTGGGAAGGTAAACAGCATTCTGTGACTCCAGTGTCTAGGCCTGCCTGCCACATGTCCATAGAAACATGTGCAGACACAGACAGTGTTGGTTCTTTGGCTTTAAACAGAGATTAATAATGAACCCTACAGCTGGATATGACTGGCTTTTGAGCAAGGGTGACCTTTACCTAAAAATTGTGGTATGGAATCATGATGTAAGTATAGTCTAGAGCAGGGATCATCAAACTTGACTCTCCAGATGTTCTTGGACTTCAATTCCCAGAAGCACTGATCAGCAGATGTGCTGACTTGGGTTTTTGGGAATTGAAGTCCAAGAACACCTGGAGAGCCAAGTTTGCTGACCCCTGGTCTAGAGAAACACCTTCCAGCCTTCAACACTTAACATTAAAATCCATAGAAAATCAGCATGTACTGTATAGAAGAAAGGTTCTAAACTATAACCCTTCCTGATTAATTTTCCACATGCAGAGAGTTTTTATGAGAGGAAAGATTCAGATTTCAGCACCCTCCATCCACTAGTATGTGGAGTAGTGATTTTGTGGAATAATTCTACATTGTGACTCTTGTAAATACATTATCAAATGCAGACTGTGCCCTTAGTGGTGCCTTAGCGGTTCCCAACCTTTTCAAGCTGGGGCCTGGCCGGGTCACGTTCTCTCAGTCAGCTTCAAGGGCCAGACAGCCATTTTGTCCTGCCTGCATGATGGAGGTGGCCATTTTGTCCCAACAGCTTCGAAGGTGTTACCTGAAATCCTAGGGCTCCTGTGGGGGCCCATGGGGGGACATCACCTTTATTACCTGAATACCCAAAGCTTTGCAGTGCCCCAAAGTAAGGGGGTGCATTGTATAAAATACATCAGAAAAGAACATTCCAATAAAAGTTGTGTTTATTTAAAAGCAGGATCTAGCTGGCAGAGGACTGGATGAAACCTTAGGAAGAATAAATGAGATCTGCAAAGAGTTTCAAGGAGGATAGGGAGAAAACTATGACAATAGCAATACAGAGAAACATGAATGAACAACATAACATAATGAAAATATTCTGGGTCCTGAGTCCCAGGCCACACCGGGGGAGGGGGGGCATTGTGTGGCAGGCGTCAATGCCCACAGCTGCTGGCTGTTCCTAGCCTAAACTTAGCAGCAGTATCAGCGAAGATTTGAAAACCTCTCCTTTTATAGATGAGGCAACCAAAAGTCCAGGTGACCTCCAGATTGGCTCAAGAGGGGTCACATGGCAAATTATTGGTGAACAAGCCCCCTTCTCCCAAGAGGAGTAAGATGCCCAAAACAGCCCATACACAATGGAGAAAAACCGACTGCATAGGCCATAAATCTAACACTAAAACCTTCAACCTAAGTTCCCTCACAGGCAGCCCATCTTCTGAAGCAGAAATACACATCTGAGGCAGATGAAACAAGTTCAGTAAACGTTACAAACATCCTAAGGATCTAGTTACATCACCACCATTTGCTCTAGAAATCACACCTCAACTACGGGCCTCATTCCCTTACCAGTGGGGAACAACAGTATCCTGACCTTTGATCTGCAATGGGAGAGCAATGTTAAACTTCCTCACTATCTGGCAGGCAGAGACAGCCAATGTTTGACTCCTCTCTTGAAAATATGAATATTAAAAGATAGACCTCCAGAAATAAGTTAACAATCGCTCCTCTTCTCTTGGCAGTCTTGGATGTTCCAAGACCTGCCACATTTATAGATTTATGCATCCATAAAATCCTGAAGTTGTAATCCATCATTCTACCTGTTACACACATATTTGCAGAAAACTTCCTACTTAATAATGGAATAAACAATGATCCTAACCCCTAAGTAAAGCTATCTAAAGCTACCCCCAAACTACAGACAAAGCTTGTTATTAAAATATATTTTAACCTTTGAAAATATTTAAATAAATCAGATCTCTGAACTACTAGAGTGCAATTCTTAATGGGTCCACTTGAGGCAAAGAGCCATAATTTCTTTGGGAAAGTATTACCAAATTATTTTAGGACAAAAGAATCCTGTATTTCATTCTAACAAGATTTGTCTGTTTCTAGCATAGAACTGTTCCTTCCCAATGCATGTATGTACTGTACATACAAATTCATATGAACACAGCCCATTAATACATATACATCAGAGAAACTCTAGCAACAAATATTCAGACTTTTATGTCAAAACGTTATCAGTTCTTCTTTTGAAAATGATGATATATATGTGTGTGTGTGTTTTCCAAGTTCCTCCATCTGGCATAATAATAAATTTCGATTGGGCATGGTCATTTGTTATTGTTTTTTCCTTTTTCCATATTTTGTGTTCTGCAAGACAAGAAAAGAAAGATCCCTCTCCTAGCCTAACCCCAGCGCTATGACTATTCCCCTCTATTACTGTCAATGAAATTGTTACAAATTACTCTGAACTGACTGTCCGTGATCATATGGCAGGCACGATTCTACACCTTATCTACCTGCAAATTCCTTCTCCCAGATTGCTAAACTACTAGATTGCTAATTAAAATAATCAGGATAAGATACTTGATTTAGAAGACAGCACACACTAACACACGCTCCTCTTCTCTTGTGAGTCAAGAAACCCAAAGAAATCCTGGTAAAGATTTGACCTTCATCTCTTAATCCACAGTTCTTCATTGCCTGAAGGAAAGAACCTTAGTCTGGCATGATTTGGCATTGACCCCCAGAAATAAGACAACAAAGGGGTGGAAATTTTGTTACTTGAATGCCCTTGGAGGGGTGGGGAGCACATGAAATGGCGCTATGGGGCGTAGGTTGGGAACCCTTGCCTTAGATGTTAAATGCACATTTATTTATTTTCATTATCTTCCAGCCATGAATAGGTTCAGAACAGTTTGTTTATACCAGCCATTCACAACCACAGCCCGTGGACCTAATCCGGCCCATGCATATAATTAATCCAGCCTGTGGTGGCCCCCTGGCCACTTCCAGGACCACCACCTCCCACCACCAGAAGTCGCAAAACGTCACTTACCATGGCGGTGGCGAGCATGTGTTTCTTCAGGGCTTTTGGACAGGCTCCGCTGCTTCCCAGGGCAGCAGGAACCTTTGTGGAACCCAACCGGTCCATTTTGAAAAATTTATGCTGCTTCCCCGCTTAGTCCCAGCAGCTAATCCACAGCACTTGGAGATTTCAATTGGTACACGAAGTCTCCAATTAGCTGTGGATTAGCTGCTGGGACCAAGTGGGGCATCAGCGGACATTTTTCAAAACGGACTCTTTGGGCTCCACAAAGGTTCCTGCTGCTCTGGGAAGCAGTGGAACCTGTCCAAAATGCCTGAAGAAATGTGTGTTTGCTGCGCTGCACCACTGCCAATGATGACGCAAATGTACGTCTAGGGAGCAAATATGCCTCCGGCCCCTGGCAGGAAGTGTCAAGGCCGGGTCCAGCCCCTGGTGGGAAAAATGTTGCAAATGCCTGGTTTATACACTGACATTAAATACATATGCCAGTACAGTAGAGTACAATACATATGCCAGTTGTGCCGTTGCCCTGCGAGACCTCCAGCTGCTTTCCACATGGCCGGAGGTTAAAAGCCAGCAGCCATGGAGGGCGGACGGCAAGGAGAAGTTGCATTGTCGCTCCACGAGACCTCTGGCCAC
This sequence comes from Furcifer pardalis, assembly GCA_030440675.1. NCBI lineage: Eukaryota > Metazoa > Chordata > Lepidosauria > Squamata > Chamaeleonidae > Furcifer > Furcifer pardalis. The sequence goes on along the minus strand of CP126896.1, from coordinate 45,553,049 downwards.
TTTCCACCTGGCCGGAGGTTAAAAGCCAGCAGCCGCGGAGGGCGAATGGCAAGGAGGAGTTGTGCCATCACTCCGCGATACCTCTGGCTTTCTGCTTCCAACTGTGGCTGTGTCAGCGTCGGGTGTGGGAGACCCGGCATTGGTTTGAGCCATGGTGGAGTGGGTAGTGGCAGAAAGGGTGGCTCAGCCACACAGAGCTAGTGGCAGGGGCCCTGGTGTGGTGGAGTTTCTTGCCCTTATGCTGGCTGGTGCCGTGGACTTGGCCGTGGACTGACTATGGACTTGGTCATTGGGCCAGGAGGGCGACATTGCCCCCTAGCCAACCTAGACCGTGGACTTTTAGGTCTTGGAGTCTTTTGCGGTTGACCGGCTGAACTTTTTAGATGATTGACTTTTTTAAATGTTCTATGATGGTAGTTGATTGTGATATATGTATAATGTATTGGAAGTGGTATTGTTGTGATCACCCTGAGTCGCATTGTTGATTGGGCGGCATATAAGTCCTATTATTATTATTATTATTATTATTATTATTATTATTATTATTATTATTATTATTATTATTATTATTATTATTATTATTATTATTATTATTATTATTATTATTATTATTATTGAAACTACTGTCCAACATGCATTCAATGTCCATTCTTTATGTTTCATAGTATACTATTTTCTGTGCTCCTTTAACCCATGAGCACCAGTTGATATAAGCTTTGTTGCTTCACCAGAACTGCAGATTTATGCCTGCTTGCCTTTGTAGAGCTGCATGGGATTTCTAGGTAGACATGTATATAGGACTGTGTAGCATTTCTCAGATGTTATAAACAGTTCAGCTACTCCAGTTCTGTTTTCTGTCCTCCTATCCTTTGATTTTTATGGCAGGGCACAGAAATAGCCACAGTCTTGCAAACTCAGAGTCAAGAGAGCCCATAGGATGTCTTATGTCTAGACCTGTCCTCTCCTGCAGTGGCTCCCAGTGCCAGCTTCTCTCATCTGCTGAATAAGGGGACAGTTGCAGTGGTGGGCAGCAAGGGGTTCGCACACACACCTGGGAGGTGGGGTAGAAAAATTTGGTGGCCTCTGGGCAGAGTGGTAGTGAAATTGGGTGGCCTTCGGGCAGGGGGGATAGTGAAATTGGGTGACCATGCACACCTCCCTGCCCTGCCCCATCAGGTTTTGTCCCTGCAAGTGGTTCAAGGTCTCCTTTGCTCGAAAGACAGTCATATCTGACTCTAAGGTGCAGTGCTCATCTCCATTTACAGCCAAAGAGCCAGTGCTGTCTGTGTTTGCAGATGTATGTGGCAATCCATATGGCAGGCATGACTAGATCGCCCATGATGTAGGCTCCTCCCATGACATAGGCTCCACCCACAATGTGGTGGGAAAATTTTTGCTGCCCACCACTGGACAGTTGTAAACCTTCTTCCAGTTAGAATTGGTACAGAACAGCTGTTCCCACCCTTGCCAGAAAACACTGCTTGCTGATTGGACATAGGGGAGTTGTAGTCGAGGGCAAAGAAGAAGGGGTGGCAGAAAATGAGATGGCTAGATGACATTATTGACACAATGGGCACAAAGTTGGGTGGGCTGAGGAGGATGGTGAAGGATGGGGTGCCTGGCATATGGTGGTCCATGGGGTTCCAAAAGGTCAGAATTGACTGTGCGACTGAACAACAACAATAAAAAAGTTGGAGTCATCTCTTCTGCAGGGTACCAGGGTGGGATGGGGGGGAACACACACACAAATCTGGCCCTGTCTAAATCTGGCATTAAGTCTATATTGCAGAACCAGAAGAGGGTGCCAAGTTCATAAATGTCTTTTAAAATCACTCCATAAAATACAGATGAGTTTTCAAATCACATAAAAGTGAAAACAGTAATCATTATTGAGAATACTTTGTTGTAGACTTTCCCCCCAATTTATTCTTCCTGCTCCCCATTTTCTTCAGTATGTGCCTCTTGGTCTGAGAGGCAGCCTTGATTTACAATTAGGCCTTGACAGATTACCTGAAAGCCTAACCTTCAGGCAAATTGTGATTAACTTGACCAAAGACATCTGGGAGATCCATCTATGGGTGAAAATCATGACCCTAGTATGGGGGTGGGAGCTGAAACTAGACACCACATAAATTGCACTGTTGGGGGGAAAAACATTAAAAACATGAGTACAAAGGTCTCTGTGTGCATTTCTGAGCAACTTGTTTCTTTGTCTGTCTGTCTCTTTGCTTAAGGAAAAAGCTCTGGCAAAACACCTCCTGTTAAGATGCAGGAGAGGAATTAACGGGGGAAGGGAGAAAATGTCCCAGGTTTGCTTAGTTCTGAAGCAATGAAACCAAAGTTTCACACAACATTGCCCTGCCTCAATTGGCTTATACAAGGAAAGGCCCACAGACAATTAAACTTCTTAATGACTAGCAAATGCTGAGGAGAAGAGTGGGGGTTCCAGTTGGCAGATTTATGGAGCTAAATATAAAAGTATGACTCTCAAACATGTGATCATAATTAGCTTTCTTTTTTAAAAAAAACCGCTGGATACTGTAAAAGCACTGCGTCCTGTCACAGCTCATTGTCGGTTCCTGTTATCAACGTAGAATAAAAGCCTATATAAAATGCAAACCAGATTTACAGGTGCTAAAACAGCTATTTTATCAGTGGGAAACAGGCTACCTTTTGTTGTTTAGAATGGTGTTTCCTCATTGGGGAAGACTAGCAGTTACAACACAGAGAAAATCCAAATGTTTTCTCCAAAATTTTCAAAACAAAATCAAAGCTTGGCGTGGGAAGATTAAAGCAAGAATGCCAGAGAAAGAGTGCAGACAACTCTAGCCTTCTGTTGCTATGAAGTTTTGCTTGAGATTCTTTAAAAAATATTTTTAAAAGTTATTTTATTCTAAGATCTCTTACCTCGTTCAACACTATCACCCTGGAGCAAGTAAGTCTGGAAGGTTCCCATTTTAGAGACAGGAGAATTGAAGATGAAATGCTTACTGACTGACAACAATTTTGATCCTCCCTAGAGAGTTAAAGGCACTTTAGAGAAACGAATTATTGCTCATGCTGTCTGTGCACTCATCCCAATTTCACATCTGGCAAACAGGTTTCATTGTGTGTTTTTTTTAATTGTTTACCTGCCTCCACAGAGATGACATTCACATGTTATTGCAGTATTTAACAAAAAACACCATGTCTATCATCAGCCATGGAAAAAAAGTCCCTCAGACCCCACTCTTTCCCACTGTACAGACCCCACTCTTTCCCACAACATGGCGTCAGTGTCAGATTTTCTGACAGATGTTAGTTAACATATTTGTGTAGCTTTTTGGATCAGCTTTTTATTAGGCCTGCCAGACACGCAACAGATCTGGCCAGCCCCAGCTAAAGCTGGCCCAGAGTAAAGCAGCAAATGCTTCCACCCAAGTCAAGGTGCATATAATACACCAGGATGGTCAAGTTATGTTGGCATGTGCAAAGGAAAATCCCACAGACATAAAAACAAGAGTTGTTTAATTGCTAGTTTGTTTCCTTTCATGATCCATTGAACCCTCTGCCTTGGGTGGTTGTCTCACTCTATCTTATCATCTGTGGTGTAGCAAAGCCATGGCTTGCAGGGTGGAAAGCCCAGGACTTTCTGAATGGCAGGAACTTTGTCATTATCTGCCGCTCCTCTTAGGTTTCTGTTTCCTTTAATTTTAGCTGTGGTCATCAGGGTACAACAGGAAGAGCCTTCTCAAAGATTGTGGCATTTTTGAACCACAATAGGCATTTTTGAACCACAATGTCAACCTTGTTGTGTCAGCTAATCTTTCTCACACTAGGTCAGGTGAAAGGAACTGTGGAATGAATTTGCCAAAAGGTGGCTTCGTTTTGGCAGTTTAAAGTCTGGCCTAACATGAAAGAAGCAGCAACTGTGGTCATCTCACTGGCTTGGAGAGAAATGGGTTTTCCTGGGGAAAGTATATTGTTACAAGACATTTCTGTTACAATCCAAAATATTATTTGAGGGTGGTTTGGTCTTCAGTGGACAATTAAGTGCCATTAGATTTAGAGTGGGAGAATATCCCAGACTGGTGGGGTATAAATGCAACAAACAAATAAATAGAAAGAAAGAAAGAAAGAAAGAAAAAGAAAGAAAGAAAGAAAAGAGCTATCTTCATGAGGTAATAAGTACAATAATACCTTGGATAATGTGTACCTCGGATAACACTAAAATTGCATAACGTTAAGTAATCAGGGGGGGGGGATTGCATCGAATAATGTTAAGGTCCTATGGGATACATCGGATAACAACCGCTAAAGCCTGTGCGGTTACAATGTATCTCTATGGAGCTTTAGTGTTAACCGATTTTAACATGCATCGGATAACACTAAAAATCAGATAACACCATTCCTAAGAAGCCTCTCATGGCCACATATCCACAGATGTATAAATATCTATAGGAAGGGGCAGCTGAATGAATCTGTGCTATCCAGCGTGATGCTGAAAAGAGGTTACAATAGGAGAAACCAAGTCTGGTCTCAGCAGTACATTTTCTGTGTAACATATGCTATTTTCTGGTAAACCACTTGGCTGTTTGGATCCCTACTCTGGCATCCTTCCTCCAGTGGAACAGGGGGAATATAGACAGTTCTTAAATCTTTATGTACTGTGCTTTGGAAAATTGTCTTCTTACTGTTTTGTAAGTTCAAGGCAGTGATTTTCATTTTAGCAACAATCCATTGGAAAGATGCCTGGCAAGCAAATGTTATGTGATCATTTGATAATTAATTTTATGTTTTGCTAGGTCCAACAGTCATTATCAAGCAGTCTTCTATGATTACATTTCCTGATATTATTGCACCACTTTGCAAAATATTTAATTCATGTGGGTATAATATCTATAAAGATTTGAATGTCAAATAGCAATAATGAGACTGGCTCCAGACTGGCTGATTTCAACTTTTTCCAGGAAACAATTTTTTTCGCCAAGAAAATTATTTTACTTTGCTCCCCTCTATTCTAGCAAGAGGCAGAATAGAGCATGAAGACTACAGAAATTTGAGCTTTTTGAGTGAGTTAGATATTTAAAAATATTAGTACTGTCTCTCTGACTTCTGACGGCATCAGACAATGACTTTCATAGTACCTCAAGATAAAGAAAAAATATAATTATTTTGATATGCATCCTGACAATGGTTTGATTTTCATCATGGCTTGATTAATCATTATCTTGCATTAAGCAACAGAGCAAAAACAAAACTAACTATTATGCCTATACTGTTTTGTCTGCTCTGCAGAAGCCCAGAAAATGGAGTTCATTCCTTTTAACCAAGAAAGAACAGAAACACATCTTTGACTGTTGCAAAACATCAGCACCCTGTGAGGTGTTAAATGCCTGTGCTTTGGATAATTTGCAAATTTCAGAAGCTGACACTATTTCATTTATTAGATCTTGCTTTTCTACTAAATAAGCCTCTCAAGGTGGTTAGTATCAGTTAGTATCTAGTGATAGATTCAAAGCACAACATATGAATACATTTCAATTAAAAAAGGCATGCAACCAGTGGAAACAACTTCAAGAGCAACCTAATTTAGCCACTCAGAGAATAAGCCAACTTAAATGCCAAAGTCTTTGTCTAAATACCCAGAAGGCTGTTTTCATATGCTAGTTTGAGGGTTGGCAGAAGGCAATGTATGGTTTATGAACAGCAAAAATATGGGGTTTAAAAAAAATTTGGACTACAGCCAGGACCTCTTAATGAAAAGTCATTTTCTTATTTACATAAATTATCTCCATGGCCAACAGATAATAATAATAATTTTGAGTCATAAATTATTCAGGGTTGAAAGGATTGTTGCTGGAGAAACTCTGCTCAGGCGAGGCCCGAATGAGGTTCCTTTCATGTCTCCAAAATCTTTTCCCACTGAAGGGGTCCCTATTTATCTACTTGCAGTTTTTTGCTTTCAAACTGCTAGGTTGGCAGGAGCTAGGATGGAGACAGGCACTTGATCCATCATGCAGTACCTGGGTCTCGAACTGTAGGCTTGCCAGCCTTCCAGCTAACAAGGCAAGCTTCTTAACCACTGAGCCACCACAGCCCTTGCCCAGCAGATGTGGTACATAGATAAGTTGTTTATCAAATATACCCTGCTGATCAGATAGTGGCTATTTGCTGCTTGTATTAATGGACAGAGAAGGAACTTAACATTCATCCAATCAGGCCATAATCCTCCTTGTCTGAAAAGCCAGCCATCTCTTTGTTAGTCTTCTTTTCATGACTATCTTCAACTTGAATAAAACCAGAAAGAGAAATAGTCAACAATTTTGGGTTTTGCTGCTGAGCCAGGAAGGTGGTAATGTTTTCTGTCTCTCTCTCTTTCTCAGACTGAAGGAATGGCTACTGGTTCACAGCTGAGGAAAATCAAAGCTCAGTTGTTCCTCAGAAGGCTCTGCTCTCTCCTCTCTCTCCACAATCATCTTTGGTGTTACGTTAATAGTTTCCGGCACTTACCCCCTCACACAAATTGCAAAGTTTGATCCTACATAACAATATGTTGACAAAATGCCTCCAGATTTGCTGAACTTGATTCTTTGGCCTTAATCCAACTGGTAGTCCCAGAATAGACCCACTGGGATTTATACAGGTTATCAGCAACTGGTTCAGTGGATCTAACCTAGTTGGGATTGACAATTAGATTTTGGTTTTTATATTGACCAATTCACATCAATAGGAGTCATGTTTTGACCATTCAGGGCTGCCAGAGGTTACCTGACTCCTACTAGACTCCAGGGATGTAAGCAAGAAGAAGACTTGGCCCCATAGGAAAGAAGAGATGGGGGGAACAAGAAACAGAGAACAGTTTCCGCAGCAAAGTTTAAAAACATATTTTTAAGACAAAGTGGTTCCTGGAACATTATCCTTTCACTGTTCCTCCATGAATGGCTTAGGCATGTCATTACATGCACCTATTTTATAAATAATTCCTGAAGTTTTGTTGACAAACACCCATCACACACCAAACACTTATTTTTTCCTCTTTTTGCTGACTCCTGCGTCTTCTCTTTTCTTAAAAAAAAGTATCAAGTAACAGCAGTATTTTTTTTATTAATTTCTTTATTACTTGCAAACTGATTTTATTGCATACCATATAGTAGACCATACTGCCGCCATTGCCACAATTTGGGGCAATTTAATATCGCAGATGTTTATTGAGACAAGAAACATAGAGAGCAATTCAACAAACAATTACATCTGTATTCCTTGGCAAGGGCTATGATCTGCCGTTAATGTTCAGCCACTTCTCTGGTTTCGTTTATATAAGTTGCTTAGCCACTCTGCCGAGAAACAAGGATTGGGGGTGGGGGGAGAGACTCTGCCCTTAACCATCCAGCATGCTGGAATAGGACAGTACAAGAATGCTATGGTGCCAGGTCTAATTTTCCTGAGGATCTGACTTCTATATGCTATTCCAGCACTGAGGACCTAAATCTCTTGGGCTGTCAAGGGAGGATGGGGGAAAAGAGGCTGTGATGTTTACATGCAGAGAGGAGCACACAGTTGCTAGCCCTCCGGGGCCCAGAAAAGCATTAGGACTGTGCATAATATGTTACTGGGTGATGAGTCACGACAGAGGTCAGGGTGGAAGAAACCAAATACTTTTCAAGACTAACTTTCAATTCATCATGCTTCCTATAATAGCAACCTTCCTGAACGGCAGCAACATTTACAGTAAATGAACATACCCACACATGGATTGTGGATCCTTTCAACAATACTCATAGGTTTCTAAATAATAGCACACTGCAAGGTAAAGGTAAAGGTTGCCTTTGCTTGAAAGCCAGTCATATCCGACTCTAGGGTTCGGTGCTCATCTCCATGTATAGCTGTTTGTGTCTGCAGATGTTTCTGTAGTCATGTGGCATGACTAGACACCAGAGTGCACAGAATGCTGTGACTTTCTGTCCAAAATGGTACCTATCTATCTACTTGCAATTTCTTGCTTTCTAACTGATAGGTTGGCAGGAGCTGGGACAGAGACGGGAGTTCACTCCGCCATGTAGCACTCAGGTCTTGAACTGCTGACCTGCCAGCCTTCCAGTTGTCAAGTTCAGTGTCTTAACCACTAAACCACAGCTGTCCCCTAGCAAACTGTACCTATGTCTAAATCTGGGGAAGATGAGAATTTCATTTCTGTTTATTCTTAAAAAAATAAGAATTTAACAACGATCAGAATTCTTGTCCCATCTGGGAGGAGGAGAACTCTCAGAATACTATGACTAGCATGGTGACCACCAGCACATATACTTGATATTCCAGGAATCATAAATATATCATGCTAACCTATAGCACCTAAGTGGGGTTGGTCCCAACGAATGCCATATTTTATAGTGTTACAGTTCCCAGAACATTGTGGCTATCATGGTAACCACTGGTATGTGAGCTGGGTTCACTGGGAATGATATATATATTTAAACTTTTCTAAATTCTAATATTTTATAAAAGCTTATGCAAAAAACTACTTTGGCATATATGCAATAATAGAAAATGAAAATCACCTTGAAAATGAATTTCTCAGCGACTAGCTGCTTTGAACACACTGAGCAAAGGAGAGACAGAAATGAAAAAAAAATAGGATTAACTTCAAGTTGTTTTCCCTTTTGGCAAAAAAGATGTCCCCATCTCAAAATTTAAAAGCAAATATTAGCCTTCCAATAAACCTTTCTCTCGTTTCCAATACAAATGCATGCTTCACTGTAGAAAAATATTTTTTCATTTCCCGTCTGAGGCTTCAGTTAGAATGTTTATCCAAAACAATATGGAAAAGAGGGCTGCGACCTTCCAGGGCTTGCCTTTCCTATTGCAATATAATCAAGCTCTTCCTAGATGCCTTCCTTTTGGCCAACTGAACACAAAGGAACAGATCCTTTCTGCCATGATTGAAATCTTATTTGAAGTTGCTCATTAAAGCAGACTTTTTGCTATTTTTATGTTGTGCAGCCAGGTTTTTTGCATCTAATCCAAAAAAATTTTGCATCTCTAGGCATGCCTGCCACATGTCCACGGAAACATCTGCAGACACAGACAGCACTGGCTCTTTGGCTTTAAATGGAGATATAAGCAGCAATCCTTAGAGTCAGACGCAACTGGCTTTCAAGTAAGGGCGACCTTTACCTTTACCTTTTTCAGTGTATCTGGACCAGCAAATCCTTCTAATAGTCTTATGAACTTCTCATCCCTGCTCTTTCCCCTCAATTTAAAATTCAACCCTTTCCTCTTTCTCTTTTTTCCATGAATCTTTGAATAACTCTAGGAGCTTCCAAATGTACTAGTGCCCCTCCCCCCGCCACCACAACTCTGCATCTTTGTAGGGCAACCAGTATTGCATTAAGTGTGAAATAATGGAAAAATAAAAGTTCACCTATTGTGAAAAAAACGATATTTTTAGTTCAACAACTTGCTCAGTTACTATTGATAAATAACCACTGCTCTCTAAAGTAGTCATTTTAATATGGACTAAGAGCCTGTAATCTGGAAACTCCCCAAGTTTGAAGACTTACCTAAGATGCAGCATTTTTTAATGGCAAGGGATAACCCCATGTAAGTAAAATGGAAGCAGGGCTACGTATGTATGTACAGTGGAACCTCATATAACAGTTGCCCCGTATAACAATGAAATCGCATAACAATTAGGTTTTGGGGGGAAATGGTGCGAGTTTTCCCCCTTGAAACGGTTGTTATGTGAGTTTTTCCATAGGGAAAGACCAACTCGCATAGCGAAAAATTCTCATAGAAAGCAGCCTCGCAGAACGAATTAAATTCGTTATGCGAGTGATGTATGTATGTATGTATGCATGCATGTATTAAATGACATAAAGTCAATTCCAACTTAAGGCAACCCTTTCCAGGGTTTTCTAGGCACAGAGTACTCAAAAGTGGTTTACCCATTCCTTTCTTCTGGAGACACTCTGGGACTACATATCTTGCCCATGGCTACACAGGCCACCTTTTCTCTCAGGAAGTATAGTGGGAAATTGAACTTCCAACCTCCGAACAACTCAGCTATCTAGCCAGCTAGAAATATCATTTATTTATTTATTTATTTATTTAAATTTGTTTATCGCCCTCCTCCCAGGGCGATTTACATCAATTATAAAACCATTTAAAAGAATTTAAAAACTTTTAAAACTTTAAAAAAACTTAGTATTAAAAGCTAGAAATTGTAACATAGGCATACTGGGGTCAAACCAACCAATTGGCTGGGGAAATTGAACCATCCACTCCCCAGACCAAACCTGCCAGCCAGGTTTTCACTCCTTTTCTAAAAGGCAGCAACTCCATCTGCAGGCGTAGTTCTATTGGGAAGAGGTTCCAGAGGGCCAGATTGGACACCGAGAAGGCCCTCCTTCTCATGCCAGCGAGGTGTGCCTCTCTGGCTGATGGCACAACCAGAGAGCCCCTTTGGTCCGTTCTAGTGACAATGCGGTCTCTTAAGTATCCTGGTCCGCTACCATGTAGGGCTTTAAAGGTAATAGCCATCACCTTGAATTGCACCTGGAGGCAAACTGGAAGCCAGTGCAGCTCCTTCAGCAGCGGTGTAGCACGGGCATAACGCCTGCATCCCACCACTACTCATGCAGCCGCATTCTGGACCAGCTGAAGCCTCCAAATGGTCACCAAGGGCAGCCCCATGTAGAGCGCATTACAATAATCAAGTCTGGAGGTGACCAAGGCATGTGTGACCATGAGCAAGGAGTCCCGGTCTAGGAACGGCCGTAACTGGCGAATCACACGAAGTTGTGCAAAGGCTACATAAGACTACATCTAGCAAAAACAAACTTTGCCAAGATCTGGAAAGAAAACTTTGTGATTCCAAAGAAAGCCTCCACAAAAGAAATATTAGGTTTTAAGAATATTTTAATCTCCCCTTTTCTTGTTGTTGTTTAACAAAGTTGAGAACATAAAGCTATTTTATGAGGTTTCTTATTTTTTTTCCAGTACTATCATTTATTGCTTTTCTTTCTTTTCTTTGTTCTTTTAACAAAAAGCACTTTATATTTCTGCCAAGAATGAAGGAATATTATACCCTGGATTCAGTTAAGTCCCCCCACCCCCCCACCCCCAAAAAAAGAATGTTAGCAGACGAATCTTTGGCAAGAGAATATCAAAATAACAAGTCATAATAGGGTGAGTCAACTCCAGATAACTCGGTTCTCTTTATTTCTGTCTTTTTCTTACAAACACATACACACATAGATACACAACTTTCAAAGTGATCTTAGCTGAACAAAGCATTTTCTCCATCATCTGGTTAGCATTTCTGTGCCAGTTCACTTGAAGTCTTCCTATTTCCTCCTCATGTGTTTTTCAAACCATAGGGAGGACACGTTCAGAGGTGCAATTTTGGGAGGCCTCAGCAAAAGGTAACACTTGCTGTTTGCTTGATTTAGTAAAAGAAATATGTTGGCCAGGAAGGAGTCTGTGATGCAAATTAATTGGCAACCCCTAATTTAGAGAAGGGGCTGATAATGGTGGTGGTTTGGTGGCTGGAACCCGTGAGGCTTACCACCACCAGGTGTCAGAATTACTAACCCGTGATAAAAATATATATAGGTAGCATACAGAGTCACATCAAACAGGGCATCAGATGTTTTGCTGACCACACAAAGGTACAAAAATGGTACCATCCAATAATACAATTATTTTGGCAATGAAACAAAAAATATTCACAAGCACCTCTCATCTTAGTTAGCAGCTAAAATATGATAAAAATAAATTAAACAACTGAACTGACAATTTCTTCCTAGTTGTCAGAGCTCAAGTCAATGAATGAAGCCTCAGGAAATTACTTTGGTGTACAAATTGGGGGGGGGGGGAATTGCTGAGAGGAGTTTTTTGCACTCCAGTGTCTAGTCATGCCTGCCACATGTCCACAGAAATGTCTCCAGATGCAGACAGCATTGACTTTTTGGCTATAAACAGAGATGAGCAGAGAACCCTAGAGTCAGATTCGACTGGCCTTTGAGCAACCTTTACCGTTACCTTTAATTATCAGTTGTTCTTTCCAACTTTTGAATTCAAAAAGAGCCCCACCTCTCTCTGCTCGTTCTCTCCCTCTCTTCATTGTTTGATGTCAATTATTTTGTTGCTGTTGATCTGTTCATTTGGTTGCTAGCATGAGTTCACTAAAGAAGCATGCACATACAGTATATGTAATTTATTCAAAGGGAAGAAACATTTTTATTCTTTCTCCTACAAAAGTCTCCCAGGGGCTTATTGATACTTGGAGTGTCAGTTAATGAGAAAGGGATGGACTCTGGGAGACTTGTACCTATTCTCCGCTGTGTGTCTCTGTACTTCTAAAAGGTAAAGGTTTCCCTTACTCGAAAGCCAGTCATATCCGACTCTAGGGTTCAGTGCTCATCTCTGTTTCAAAGCCAAAGAGCCAGCACAGTCTGCTTCTGGACTGGAGACATTTCCGTGGTCATGTGGCAGAAATGACGAGACATGGAATGCTGTTTACCTTCCCACTGAAGTGGTCCCTATTTATCTACTTGCAGTTTCTTGCTATCAAACTACTAGGTTGGTAGGAGCTGGGACAAAGACGGGAGCTCATTCTGTCAGCTAAAGGGAATTTTATTAGAAATCCCAAAACTCTTCAACACAATCATCTCATAGAAAGGAAATCTTCAGACCTGACAACTGTCTGTTTGTTCCCTCTCACAATGCCGCAAATCATGTACATGAGAGATCTGCCCAGCTCCGCCTAATGGCAGGGCCAGCCCTATAGGCTCAGTGAGCACACAAAAGTTCTCACCTTGAAGCCAACAATTGGTTTGGGCAGATCTTACAATAACAAAACGCTATGTGATTTTGTTCCAAGTGAACAAGTGGGGATGGTTGCAATGGGGAGAATCTGAAAGCTTTAGCTGTGCTCTGAGCAATTGCCTATGAGGATCAGACAGCTTGCCCTCTTCATAGGCTGGCAGGAAGGAGATGTTATCAGGCTTTTGCTGAGGCCTCCCAAAATTGCACCTCTGCCTGTGCGGTTACAATGCATCTCTATGGAGCTTTAACGTTATCCGATCCATCCCATAGGATTTTAACATGCATCGGATAACACTAAAAATCAGATAACACCAAGACTTGTGGAACCAAGTCTTAGCGTTATCCGAGGTATTACTGTAGATCAGTATTTAATGTCTTGTACTTTTAGGGTCATGTCTGCAAATACATCAACACTGTTTTTTCCTTTTCCTGTAGAAACCAAGCAAAAGCAGTATAAAAACTCGTTGAAGTTCACTGGTCTCCAGGCCATCAAATCCTTGCAACAAAAAAAAAGGCATTTTTAAAAATTCTCTTTTTTATTTTGGAAAAATTAGTGCATAACACCTGAAATCTTGCTGTGTAGGTACTCAAATTGCTTAACTTTTGGAAGCAAATTGTTTTACGTTCTTCTTCTTTTGTGTCCAGATCAAACTTTGAACTGCCAAAATGAAGACACCTTCTTTGCTATGTCATTGGCCAAAATCAAACTCTTGATTGTTTTAAATTAATAAATTATCACAGATATTCTCCGTTGCATAGTAAGTCACAAGACTCAGCATGCAACAATAATGCCTATGGAGATTTCTCACTTTATAACAATAAAAAGGTGACTGATTCTTGGGAGGCAAGCGATGAGAAACCTGGGGAACATAGTGAAAAGTAGAGACATCACATTGCAAACAAAAATTCGTACAGTCAAAGCAATGGTATTCCCGGTTGCAACGTATGGTCGTGAGAGCTGGACCATAAGGAAAGCTGAGCACAGAAGAATAGATGCCTTTGAGATATGGTGTTGGAGGAGAGTTTTGAGAGTCCACTGGACAGCGAGGAGAACAAATACGTCAATCTTAGAAGAAATCAACCCTGACTGCTCATTAGAAGGTCAAATAGTAAAGATGAAGCTAAAGTACTTTAGACATCAAATGAGAAGAGATTATTCGCTTGAGAAAGCCTTGATATTGGGAAAGGTCGAGGGCAAAAGAAGAGCAGGGCGGCCAAAATTGAGATGGGTAGATGGTATTGTAGACACAATGGGCACAGAGCTGGTTGGGTGGAGGAGGACGGTGGAGGACAGAAGTGTCCGGAGTGCGGTGGTCCATGGGGTGACAAAGGGTTGGAGTCGACTGTGACACAACAAAAAAATTTCTTGCCTTCAAACTGCTAGGTTGGAAGGAGCTGGGACAGATGGGAAGGACGGGGGGGGCACGTGCACCCAGTGGTGCTTCAAGGCATGGGGGAGAGGCAGCGGTGGCAGCAGCAGCAGCAGCAGCGGTGGCAGCAGCAGCGGCAGCAGAGGCGGCAGCAGCAGCAGGAGGGGACACAGAGGGTAAATAAATAAATCCTAGGCATTTTGCTTTGTCTGTTGAAAAACAGCCTGAGGAAGCCTTGCGCAGCAACAGATGACTCACCACCTGTGCCTTTTTCCCATTGGCCGAGGCCACTGGGAGCCCTGCTTATTCCGCCCCCACCCTTCGCCCGCTGCCTTTCCTTTCCACACCGCCTCCTTTGATCGCCCTGCAGCCATCCTGCTGGCCCTGTTGCTTGTCCAGGTGGTGGAGCAAGGTGAGGGGAAGGGAAAGGAGTCAAGGCTTTGCCGCCCCCTGAAAAGCACCACTGGGGGCAACCGACCCCCCTGGCCCCCGCCTTGCTATGCTGCTGGCCAGAACCGATAGCAGAAACTCCGGCTGGCCCTGCCCATCCAAATTTTGAAATAAAGTACTGTAGTCCTAATTCGGATGTAACGGCCACCATACCACGCCCACAGAGTAGGAAGTAAAATTTTTTAATCCTACCACTGCATGCAACTGAACTTTCTTTTGCTTCTCTTCTATTTTATGGTTCAAACATATAGAATTAATTAGAAATATAGACAGGAATAACACACTATTTTTCAACAGCTGGTTTACAAAAAATATCATTTAGCATAGCTCTTAAGTACCTCACAGTTCTTTTCCCAAGCTTTCTTCCAATCTGGTTCTGACTTAACAAGAAGTGTTTCTATAAACTAAGAACTCTCTTAATTGGCTTTAAGTCTCATCTGTCTCATAACTCTTCTTATATTTGACACAAACTAAAACTCATTTGCTTTCTCTCTCTTACATACATTCTCATTATATATTCAAAACCATATCTACACCCCTGCATCACACAGTGCCATTCACATATGTTCTACTCCTCCAAATTGTTCTGATTGGGTAAAATGAATGAAAGTTGCAGGTCAAAATATCTGGAGGATCACAGTTATTCACCCACACCCACCCGATTTTAGATGCTTATGTAATATTGCTGAGATATTTGCAATCTTCCCATTTCAACAGCCTGTGCTTTTTCATTTTGTTTTTATATGTTGACATTTTAGTATAATTGACATTTATACTTCTGTGGAGCGGAATGCTTCAGTGTGAACATAATTTGACAGTTGGCCACAATTCTGTGGGACCAATTCGATGGAACAATGTACACTCTTATGTTCCTTCGAAATCAATGTGCCTTGAACTCTCTGCTGGATGACGGCCTGTATATTTTGGCCAGATTTATTTGAGATACATTCCATGGCTGGTGGCCAGGATTTACATAGTGTGTGGGTGCCAGATTGATTATTCTGTAATTGTTCATCTTTCAAAAGAACATTTTTCTCCCTCTTGGTTGACTTTGCATGTTAAATGAGACTTTTTCTCATAAAACTGTAAAGAAAAATTCTCTGTACAGTACTTTCCTCTTGCTTAATTCTTAGATTATACAGAGAATGGAACAGGTTGAAGGATAGGGAACACTTAAAGGCTGAGTTTGGAAAAGTTATTTTTTGCATATAGCTCACCAAATCCCTAAGCTAGTGAATTCAAAGATTTGCAGCCCCCAAAAAGTAACTTTTATAACCATTGAATATGTACAAATATCTCCATATATCTGAGTGGCCTGCAGCTCAGGAAACCTTGTGGCCTGCAAAAGCTAACTTTTAAGGCAAAAAATTGTTGAATGTTTCAAGGGAAATTTTTCATGTGCCATCTTTCTTATCCTTCTAACAGAAATCTGAATTACCTTCTGTCAAGGAGAGACAGGTTAAAAGATACCTATCCTATGTAGGTTGTGTATTCTGCACTGTTACACCTGCGGGAAGAAAAGCCCTCAAAACAAATGAGGTATCATAACAAACCATTCTATTTGCTTGATACATTATTTCTAATTTTTGCAGCCCCTAGTGTTCTGCAGTTTCATCATTCAAGTTTGCTTTTTATTTTTAGGGTGGGGATGGGGGTTTGTACTAATGAAGAAATCGTTGACATGTGTTTATATGGCACTTATATTCTTGGTGTATCAGTAACAAGGGGCAAGCTTTTACTGCTCGGGGATTTCATTGCCAGAGTTGGAAGGGATTATCATCTCTGGGAAAAGGAGATAGGTAAGCAAAGGCTTGGTAACTGCAATTCCATGGACTACTTATTCTTGGTCTATGTGCAGAACATCAATTATTCATCACCAACATTCAGTTTTAACTACCCAACCATTTTAAAACCACATGGATGGATCCCTGCTCCAAGTACTGGCACATACTTGACTACATCAGCACTCGGCAATGTGATAAGAAAGATGTCCTCATCACTAGGACAGCTAGAAATGTTGATGACTGTTGGACAGACCATAAACTTCTGATCTCTAGACTCAGGATTTCTCTTTGCTGAAGACCATCTAGGTTCCCACCTAACCTGCCCAAATGGAAGTTTGATATTTCTAAACCTTGAGATGAGTCCACTGTTGTGGATTTTCAGAATAAGATGTCCAACCAACTGTTGAATAACCCAGTCAGCACTCATGATGTCGAACAACAATGGGCCTCACTGCAAAATATTATCATAGAAACTGCTGAGGAAACAATTGGTTTTGTGAAAAAGAAGAGGCAAACAATGATGAAATTTCATGCCTCATCAATGCCAAAAGGGAAGCCAATCTATCCCTTCTTCAAGATCCATCCTCCAACATGGACCAGAAAGTGACTCGCAGAACTGGATCAGTGGTACGTGTGTCATACTACAATACAGAAAGTAGATGAAAGGCCACTGCATTATATTCTCAGGACAGTCTTCATGGCTGATTACCATGAGGATTGTCAATGTTGGGATATGGCAGAAGAAGAAGAAAATGGACCCGAGTAAAGTGGAAGCATGGAAAAGTGAGTGGAATTAATTTGAATGTGTATTAGAGAAGTCTTATTCAGGCATTCAAAAATGGTTAATGTGAAAGTGAGAGCAGGGAGATAGTTGAAGCTCCTCCTTCTTCCTATTGCTGTGTCTATGTGAAGAGGGTCTGTTCAAGAGAAAATCAGAACTCCTGACTGTGTAGAGGGGCTCAGATATGCAGGACAGGTCTCCTCTTTAGACTGCGACAGGCAAGTTCACTTTGTTCACACGTTCAAATTAACTCTTCTCTGAACACTTGAATTGGGTTATTGTGGGTTTTAATACTATCATTAAACATAAGTGAAAGAACGCTCACACTTAATCTGAGAACTAAAGAACTGCTATTGAGCATTGGTAGTTTTTCTTCCCAAAAGGGAATGTATTTTACCATCCTGAAACCATTATCTCCAGGGCAGAGGTAACCATAATGAATGATCCTGAGACGTTTTTCCCCACCATCATAACCTGATTACCATCTGTTTGCCAGACGGTTTTATGCATTTTCAGTCCATGCATTTAGAAAGTTAAACTGCCTTTTTAGAAAAGAAAAGAGGGTACCGGGATGCTTGTTTAATGGGAACATTTAGTAGAGTGAAATTTAAATATCTAAATTAAATATGACAAAAAAAGAATACACGGTTATGAGATTAGGCATCTTTTGGGGACAAGAAGGCTTTGGAAAAGATCTGGTGAAGCCTCTAGCTTTCCTGCCATTGTGTGCTGCAATAAATCATAAAAATCTTTAAAAGTGGCCACAGTGAAGAAAGAGACCACTATAGTATAAAGGCAGAATGTGACAAATGGTGTCAATACCAGTGGGAAAACAGTAATTAAGGGGAATATGTGTCTGTCTGCTTGCATATGTCTCAAGTTTACAAGTATTCCATCTTATTGTACAGCTTTTGCATTAGTCTGTAAATTTTTGAAGAAAATATGAATATTTACATTAATTTTTATGCACAATTACAATTACAATTTGTTTAATATGTGCAGTCTTATGTACAAGTTTCACTACTTCACTGTTATGTATGCAACATTCCCAAATATGTGCAAGGACTGGGAAGGAGATGCAAGTGCCTTGGTCTACCAAGTTATTTTGTCGCTTGATGTGTTAAACTCCACAAGCACAAGCTCTCTGTCACCCTGGTGGGGAGGAAAACCCAACAATAACAAGAAATTGATATTTCCTGCCTTTTCATTAATCCCAAAATCTGTCTCCTGGGTAACTGCTACCCTTTGCCTAATGATATGCCTGTCTCTCCTATATACCATTTTTTTATATGTGTCAGGGCAGGATTTATGCCCTGGTTCAGCCTCATTTCGGTGTTTAATGATTTTTATTAGGTATATAAAGAAAAAACAATACATATATATATGCAAGCATAAAAATCATAAGATAAAATAAGTAAGGTATCAATACTATATTAGAAATACATCACCCATATGATAAATATAAGAAAAAATCACAAACAATAAAGATACCAAATCACACATATTCTCTTACACTGTTACATTTTACATCATTAGTATCACCCTTGTGCTATATACATTGTCCGGGGAAGTATGTATCCTCATAATTTCCAAAAAACATTTTGTTCTGGAACAGGGGCCATGCCTTTTTTCTTAACCAATGTGTGATCAATAAATGGTTTCCAGATCCTCCAGAAGCTATTCCCTTGCAATTTACCTTTTCTAAGGTTTAATTCCCATGTAAGTTTCTCATTGAGGGCCAAATCCCACATTTGTGTGTACCAATCCTGCATTCTTAACTTTTCATTATACTTCCAATTTTTTGCTATACATTGTCTAGCCACTGATAACATGACAGACAACAATTCCTTGTCGTCGTTACTCATTTTATATTTGTCTACTTCCATTAGCAAAATTGTCTCCGACTCCAATTCAAGTTGCATATCCAGTATTTCCTTAATCTCATTTTCTAATTTCCCCCAGAAATCTTTTAAGCAATCACAACTCCACCACATGTGTTCATAAGATCCTTTTTCTTTTTTACATCTCCAACATATATCACTCAGATTATTATACATTTGATGCAACCCCATTGGAGTCCTATACCACCTCCAAATCAACTTGTAATTGTGTTCTTTTACTTTTACTGACATAGTTCTCATAATCCTTCTTCTCCACATTTTCTGCCATTTTTTCTGTAATTATTACATTAAGTTCTTGCTCCCAGCTTTGTCTCAATATCTCTTGTGTTTTTCAACCTTTATTCAAGATTTTATAGATTTTACTTACTATCCCCTTTATTCCTATGCCCCCATTTCTTACTCTGGCCAGAAGTATCTCAAATTCCGTGCACTCCCTATCTAAACCACCTTCTAATAAAAAACTCTTATTCCAATTGTTCATCTGGAGGATCTTAAACCAGCTCAGCTCCAATTGCAAATATAGCTCATTTCTTTTTTCTTGGTCTCTACAAGTTTTTACCCAATCCTTCAATAATAAAACCCCGTTTTCTGACAGGATATCCCTAATCCTCCTATCTATTTTTATTGGAAAATCCTTAAAATCTTCTACTTCTAAGACTGGTGAAATTCCTGGAATGAAGTCTTTCCTTACTCTATTCCATTCCTCTACAGTTGACTTTAACATTATTCCCTGCATTTTCCTCATTTCAAGATGGAGATTTCCATGCATAGAAGAACTATAGCACATACCTTAGAGGGGTTGGAATGTGAAAACATGTGACAGACATGTTATACTGTATGGTCATTGGCTGGTCTTTAGGGGAATGGCAAGGGGATGGACCATGTGTATGAAAATAAAACCCAGAAGGTGGGGGCAAGATGCTCTCTTGGTTTGGTGCTTGACACTGAGCAAACATGTAGGCTGGTAGGAGAGAGTGGCGGGCCTCAGGGCTTTTACAATTAGATAAGCTATCTTTATTTTGATATGCTTTCTGAACTTTTGTTGAATTTTCTTCTGTAACTTACTCTGGTTACAATATACTTTTGAATTACCTGAAGATGACAGGAGTGTTTACTCGGCTATGTGTTACCTTATCTACTGATGGGTAAGGAGTCCTACTCGTGAGTAAATTTGATTCCTGACAATATGCATATTTTCTATAATGTGCAGGCTTTTGTCCTCAATGTCTGTTTTAGAAACCTCATCACAACATGTGGGAAAAGAGCTTGAATAAGATTGGTGTTGAGATTGGTTTGATTCACTTTAAAACATGGTTTTAAAACAATGGAATTCTGATCCATCCCTACATGAGTGATAAACAGAGGTGCAGCAGATAAAGAATGGTTGAAAAAGAAGCCTTGGAGTTCAAGAACTGAATCAGAAAAATATAGAAGAGTAATATCTGTAAAATGGAGTAAAACAATATTCTAGACAGGAGAAAGTTAGAATTTCTTTGCTATAGATATGAAATGTTAAAGAAAAGCTAGATGTGACCTTCAACTGCTGGGGGCTAGAAATAAGATACGTAGTCCTATTTCATTGGTTTTTGCAACAATCAAAGTTATAAGAAAAAGACCTGTCCATGATTTTCCTATAAATCTAAAGATGATCTGAGAGTTAATATTCAGGTGTCCTATATCTGTCTTAAGGGAAATGCAACAGTCACCATTCCATCTAATCTCCTTTCTACCTTGGAAACCAATCTCATGTTGTCCCACTGCTTTCCAAGCCAATTGTGTGCCAAACACAGTCAGCCCTATCCTGCTCTCTGATTTCATGTACAAAAGCTTACTGGTTTGGCAGCAGAATCTTACTTCAGTACTGGTGACAGGAGAGGACAACATCTTCCACTACAGTTGACAGAAACAGGTTGCAACACCCTTTATACGGCACATACTGTACTCTTTAGCATCTGTCATCTGAAATATCTGGCTCAGAGTAGGACCAACATGGGACTGACTCAGGTACTAACAGAGGCTCTCCAGGAAGCCAATCAGCCCTGAAGTGTGAATTACACCACTTTGGCTACTTCCACACCTGTTACCTGGAGATGTGAGCAACACAGAGAGTTGAAAATGGTGGATCTGTGCCAATTCATCGTGTGCAACTGTAAGTTTAAATATTGAACATCATAGACCATTACTAAACCTCTTCACTTGACTGTCTATTATGAACATCACTGCATGCATGCTATTTGTCTGCAAGTAACCATTCAGGCTTATGTAAACACACCTCCTTTCTCTGTGTGCTGGAAAGGAGCAATGTGTGTTATAACAGCTGGTGTTCCACTGTTTAGCGAGTAAACATTATGTCCAGGGGTTAAAGTGGATTGGAATAATTCCAGTTTATGTCGGCTGTCTACACGGCTACTGTGCTAGAAATATTGCCCCTTGAATTCTCCTGCCTGCTCCTCAGTTTAATTTTTTCTTCTGATAAGGAGGACAACTTGTGTTTCTTGAGCTCCATTATATATTAATAAATTCCAGGGTGTTCAAAGGTTATTCACATACAGGAAAATAAGTATTAACTTTCAGAGTCTTCTTTTACATTTGTCCTCTTTATGAATGGGATCCAGTGATAGGTTTCTGCTGCAATAAAGCAGCAGATTCCAATGGATCAGGAAAGGGAATCTCCTGACCTACTGCAGCCATCCAATTTACCCATCCAATGACTCTGGGGAGTAGGAAACTGCTACGGAACCGCTATGGTTTCCAGGTAGCTCAGAGGTCTTCAAGGGGATCTGCTGTGAGGAAATCTCTGGGGGTTCCACCAGTAAGTAGAACACAGGATTTAGCCATATGTGTTTAAAGATCCATTTCTCAAACAATAATAAGTTTCATAAAAGAGAAGTCTTCTAGTGCTGTTATAATGTTGTGCTGAGGAGAGCTTCCCATAGACATGTAACTGGTCACTGAAGTGACAGAGTGCTGATCTAGAATTCATAACCCTCGACTTTGGTTTGATCCAACAATATTCTTTGTATATTCTTATGCTGTCATATAGAAATTGTATCTTTATCCAATTCCTTAAGAGCCATCTAGATGGGGGCTTCATTGGTACTCTTTGTCTTAGGCCAATTTTTTTTGCCCAGATGACAGAAGAAAACAGCTTTGTCATTGAATAACTATGTGGATTCCATCGGCTATACAGGGTTGCCCATTTGGTTGGTAGCAAGGGACACCCCATGTGTCTGGACATGAATGGATCCCTTAGTGGTTGGTTTGTTGTGAAAGAATCAAATATGGATTTCCTGTAGACTATAACAGATTGGCAAAGTTGCTTACTTTATTAGTTATACTTAGTTCCTTTTCAACCCTGCCTTTTTTCCAAGGCACTCTTTCTTCTCTCTTTATCCCTATAACAGCCCTGTGAGAGAAGCTAGTGTGACAAAGGGTGAGTGGCCAAATAGCAGTCAGCAAATTCCATGATTATGTGGGAATTCAAACCCAGATCTTCCAAGTCCCAGTCCATTGCTATTAGTATACCATAGTGGCTCTCCTCTACTCACTTGATCCTCACAAGAAAATTGTGAGGTAGGTTTTCTGGTATTTGAGAAACAGAACAGAGGTTGAAAAAGTTTGTTTTGAGGTTGTGATACTGCAAGATTCTTGAATTTGAGCATGTCTGGTGATCAGAAACTTAATAGAACTTAATAGAAGTAACCAGAGTAGAATCAAAGCAATACAGAGAAAATAATATGGAAGATAAATATTGTGGAGTTGTAATCCCTTTATATACCATAACCACTGCTATTGAGTACTAATTTACTGTGCTCAAAACTAAGACATAATTCACCCTCAGGTATTCCGTATAACTACTGTTGATACAAAGAATGCTCAAATACATTCACAAAGGGAGAATAAAAACCCCAAATTACTGGTAATCAAGTTTTCTTCCACAATGTTGTCATCTTCCTTTCAAAGCTCATCAGCTAGAACAGGTTATGGTATAAAAAGATTAGGATGCAAGCCTCTACCTCTGTAATTTTCAAATCATCTGGTAATGTCTATTCAGCCAACAGTGCCATTACTATGAATAGCTTATTGTAAACAAAATACAGTCCTACAAAGAGGGTGTCAAATCACTGGTTAACATAGAAACAACAGAGATAAGGGACTGGAGATGAAATGTAGTAAGGAATAGGGGGAAGTAGGTTTAATTCCTCTGCATTAATCTCTCAAAACGGAAAGGGGGTGGAAAGGTGACAATGGAAATGAAAAAAGAAGTAGAAAAAAGTCAGTGCTAAAGAAGGACTGGGGTGATTAATTTCCCTTCTCTCCCCACCCCCTGCATACTTTTTCAATTTCCAGATGTACATTTCTAGGATATTATGACAAATTTAAATAAAACATTTTTTTTTTAAAAATAGCCCCACATAAATTACCTGATATGTTCAAGAGCCATCTTGTCATTAGGTGAAAGAGAATACTGGCTCATGCAGTAGATGCCAGAGAGCAACAAGGGCGTCTTGTTCCTTGAAGCTCCACAGCCCTTCCCTCTGTTATGGGACCGAACATTTTAGCCTTTAAGCTACCTTGCTCTCCTGAACCCCATTAGGTGACCCTGTCTCCTCAGTAGTACTCTAACTTTGTTCATTTGTTGATATTGGAGCATCACATAAATAGATTTTATTAGAAGCAGGCTACATCAATGTCATCATCTCAGCAATTTATTAGATATTATTTTAGATATGTGGTGGGGCATGAATTGCCAAGAGTTTCATCTGTGCTGATTAACTTACCTTTACAGTCCAAGGGGAAACCTTTGAGTCTGTCAAACACCAGCTAACCTCTGCCTTAGACAATCTTCCCTTATACAGTATTATAAAGACAAGCAGCTGAAACCAAACCTTTTGGAAACACAGGCCTGTTCCTTCCACTTAAAGAACAGGGCAGAGGAGAAAGATCTGAATTAGGAAGACAAGATTTTGAAACCTTAGGTAAAGGTAAAGGTCTCCCTTGCTTGAAAGCCAGTCGTATCCAACTCTAGGGTTCAGTGCCCATCTCTGTTTCATAGCTGAAGAGCCAGCACTGTCTGAAACATTGCCCTAACCCAAAATGTCTGGGCATCACTCTGGATTAAACTCTGACCAACAAAATACACTGCCTAACACCAAACAGAAAGTTGTCGCCAGAAATAACATGCTTAGGATAGTGACTGGTTCTTTTTGGTGTGCACAACCAATAAAAAAGAACAACTGCTTCGTCCTTGCATGACTTCACGGCATAATATGGTAGAGTTGTGTGGTATAAATATTGAAGTTCAAGTTATCTGCCAGTCCAGTTGTTTCCTCTGCTTTGCATGGGAGGGCACTATTTTGTCCAATGCTTTGTGAAGCAAACTAGAGTGAGTTAGCTCTATTCCTTTAAAAAAAAAAACACCCCAGCAACAACTGTGCTAGACTAAATGGGTAGAGTACCTTGGAGACTGTTTTGGGTGCAATACAATGTCATTATTTATTGCTGCATCGTCCACAGTCCAGATAACCATAATGATGTTTAACCAATGATGCTCTCAGGGAGAGGAACAAAAGTCTGAAGAATAGATAAACTACGGTGAACCCCCACTTTATGGATGGCTCTCTGACCAGAAAATGTGCTTCTGGAAAAGAAAGCCATAGGAAATGACGGTCTATTTCAAGGGGGAAAATTGCTATACAGAACTTCTTCAGGTACTTCTTCAGGCTGTTGGGAGCATTTCTGCTCCATTTTTTGAAATTTTTTCATCAGGTTTTGGCACTTTCTGAAGCATTCCCCACAAACAGGAAGTGATGAAATTCCACCTTCCCCTCATCAGCTGTTCTGCTGGTACTTTTCCTGCAATTACCAGGGCTGGCCACTAGATGGCAGTGTTGGAAATGTGACAAATATTCATTGCAAACAAAAAGAAAATCAGTTTTGAAACTCACTAAAAAGCTAAAAAAGTATCCCCTCCACTCAAAACTTTTTCCAAAGTAAACTTTGGAATTTTTCCACTCTGTTTTTGCCACTTTAGAAAGAGCTTTGAACAGAAAAAACATGTTTCCTTGGCTCCTTTCTAACTTCTGGGATGGAAATATTGGTTTTCAATGCATTCCTATAGGAAACTGCAGTTCGCTTTAAGACAAAATCACTATAAGGAAAAGCTTGTGGAATGGATTAATTCCGTAAAGTGGGAGCTCCCTGTGTTTAGTTTTATCAAAATATTTTTGCTTTCTTCTGCTCCTAATTGTGCTCCAAGAGAATGGTTAACAAAGAAGAAAGGGCTGGTGACAAAATAACTTCCTTACTGAGGAAACGGTTTTAAATCAGAAGAACCATCAACACTGGAAGGATTCTCATTTATATGAGGAAATAAACAGCTGGCTGAACAGTTAAGTGAGTTAGGTATTTGGATGTTAGGAGTTCAGTTCCACACTGTGCATCCCAAATGAGTCAGTCTGTGTGGCCTCTGGCAAGCTCTGGAGTCCAAGGATGCCTCCACAAAAAGGGAAGGTAAATAATTTCTTAAAACCTCAGTGTTTCCCAATGTGGGCCCAAGGGCCCCACAGGGGGACTTCAATTCCCAGAAGGCTAAGTCAGTACATTGGCTGATCAGTGCTTTGGGGAATTGTCTCAGGCTTCTGGGAATTGAAGTCCAAAAACCAAAGATTGGGAAACATTGGTCTACCTAAAAGACCCTGAAAAGTGTTGCCATTAGTCAGAACAGGCACACAACTAAAAGATCAATATTTTAGTACACCTACCCCTCTTGTTTTAATTTTTGTGAAGTAACTGCTTCCAAACAAAGCAATTTTTGACCTGTGGAAGCTTAATCCTGTTCGCCAGTAGAAAAAAGAAATATGTGGTTGTTTTTTTTAATTTAAAGTGTGATCTCACTTTGAATGATGGTGTGGAATAGTAGATGGAGTGATAAACCAAAGCTCTAGAGACCTGTCAGATTCTTTCATGACAATTGAAACTCCCTGAGTGGTAGCACTGGTAATATTGCTCTATAAATATCTCACATACCTTAAAACCCCTATTAGAGTTCCTATAAGTCGGATGTGAGTTAACAATAACAGCAACAACAATCTCATTTTAATATCCTGTTAAGTGAAATCCATTGTTTCTCTCTGTTAGAGAGCTGGGTAACTTATAAACAGAACTATAACTAGGCATCTGGGGGAAAGCAGTGCAAAATGTGCCCTGAAGTCAACTTTGTAAATCACAATGTGAAAATAATATACAAAGGGATTACAGCACTTAACACCTTTCCAGAATCCCTCCTTTTCCACAGGGGATCAGCATTCCTGTTAGAGCTACAAAAACTAACCAAAAGTGTGTTTCATATATAGCCATACCAGCAACTTTTCCTGCTCTCACCCAAAAGTCTGGTCTGCCACTATCTGTTCCAATATGTATGCTAGAGGAAGAGGTGTGAATTTTAAACCTGACACCCTGAGAAAAACTACAGTTGATCACCATAATTTGCCCTGCTTATAGATCAAAATGAATTCATACATGAAAAAAGAGGTACAGTCTTATAGAGCAGATTCCCTTTCCCATTAATGGCTGGACTCTCTAGTCCAGCCTTTACATATTTTTTAGAGTTACAATTTCAAAAACCTTCTATTGGGGAAAAATAGCAGTTAAGAGCTTGAAAACCTACTCCTTCTCAAAATCATCCAGGCAGAGATTGTAAGAGTTTAGTACAATATCTCTTTTACAAAATCTGCAAAACCATAAACCAAGCAATGCTAACTCAAACTTTAACTGAACAATGAAGAAACTGAAAGTGTTGATCAGCACTTTGCACTTTCCAAAGCAATGGAAAGTCCAAGAGAAGATTGGTTTTCTTTAGATGAGACACCATGGTGTCATTGGTAAACTGCCTTTGTTTCCAAATAAGCAAACAAAGCATATTAGAAAGGTGATGTCTAAAATCCTGCCCCCCAAAAAACAAACCCCTGACTCCTATATCCAATCCCAGGGAGAGCAGCTGCATAAGTTCTCAACCCCATTCTCAACCCCAGTGGCTGTGCTCAAGTCCTGGAACTCCTTTGCCTTGAGAAGCAAGACTAAGTGCCTTTGTATTGGTTAACATTGTTTCTTGATGTCCTAAAAACAGGCAAATACTGTACTGTACATTCTTGTAGCTATTAAGCTGCTTGGCTTTGAAGAACTTGTGCCAAGATCTGAGATAGCTTCAGGGCTCCATCCATCTGCTATGAAAGTAGCTCTGGTAGTTGAAAGATGAGACCTACAGCCTGCTGCAACTGCTAGGACCCTCATAAGCTCTATCTGGGAGCCCTGGGGGAAGAGCTATATAAGAAGCATCTCCATGCCCTCAAAGTTGCCTCAGCAATGTGGGTTTGCTCCTGTTCCAGTCATAAAGATACCCTACTTTGTTTTCTTGGTTGACTTCTGGCCTACTTGGACCATGTCTTATTTATTGGACTAGTCTTGTTCCTCAATCTGCTCCTGCCTATAACCTTGGTCTTGGATTCGGATGTTTGCTTTTGATCTTTAGTTTGATTGCCTTGGTGTGTATGCAGCTAGTTGACTGCCTTTATTCTGGACTCTGACAGATTGCATATTTGTGGATGTTGTTTATTTTTAATTTATTTTTAACCAATGTGGCTATTTGATATTGTAATGTTTAATTCTGTTACTTTCTATTTGTTTGTTTTTTACTTACTGTTCCTTGCCATATGCAGATGGTTAGTGCAAGTTGATTAATTACAGAAATATCAAAGATGGGAGGAGGAAGTTAAGATTTTTTAAAAACTGTTTTTCCTTCCATTTTTTAATTTACTGTAATGGATGTTCAGACTCTCTGTTGGATCTCTATTAATGTGAAGATATCTTATACTCTGTTCATTTGTTTACAATAGCAGAACCTTCAACAGCTTCAGTTTATCATCTTTGCCTAACTTGGAAATGTATGTTCAGCTCTCTCCTCCATAAAACGAATGTTTAAAAACATCCTGCAAAGTGATTATTAACACACTTTGCATGACCCGGGTGCACAAGACTAATTTGCCTTGAAAAACAATCCTTTCTTTCTTTTCATCTTCTTCTGCATTTGCTTTTCCCCCCTTTCTTTTGGCCAGTAAGTTTCATATATAATATGGAACAGATGGGTGATGCAATATTTTCACTTGTAAACAGAATGTGGAAAGTTCTTTTCCAGTGATGCATTGTCTGCATTCTTTGTCCTCATACTATTATATGACTAGCAGTGGACGGATTACATTTTGCCACATTCATCACAACCATTGTACAGTATAAAAACTGACAGCACCCTGAACTTGCCCATCCATGGCTGACATTCAGCAGACTGTTCTCAGAGATGACCTTAAAGGCTGACCTTAAAGGTTCCTTTTCCCTTCAAGCATCTCTGATACCACTCTTGGTGCCAAGAATACTTTCAAGTGCAGATATGCAAGGTGTCACCTTTTTAAAAATCCTGGTCTCCTCAGACATTCAGCTTTCAGTAAAAAGATATTCCAGCAGAGGAAGCCAAATGCAACAGGAATGTGTCAGAATCTGGAGGGGGTGGGGAACTGCTTGCAAAATGCGATCCTATTACCACTGATGTCAAAGTTAACAAATGGCCAATCTAATAACTGAAATTTGACAGCATACCTGCTTTTCTTTCGGTGGTCTTTCATTTAACCATGTAAAATCTTCATATCTAAAGATAGTGCATAATCTAAATGAAGTTGTGATGAACTGAAGCCACAAGATGTTTGGAATCTGAACAAGCACTAGAACAATCAAGCACTAGCCTATGTAATTCCTTTCCTTATGTGGGTGTAAAAGAAGCTCATAATATGCCTTGGGCTGATTTTAATATCATAAAGAACCTGTATTCAGGCTTTTGAGCTGTTTAGCATAGCACTATAGTCAGCAACAGGTAGTAATGAATAGTTCTGCAGACCTACCCAGACAGCAACACTCATCAATAATAATATTTTTTGTGTGTCAGAAATTTTTCTGGGTTGGAAGAAACTCCTCTCAGGGAACGGCGAAATGAGGGTCCTTTCATTTCCCCAAGAGCTGGGACAGAGATGGGTGCTCAATCCGTCATGTAGTACCTGGGTCTTGAACTGCCAACTTGCCAGCCTTCCACCTAATAAGTTGGGATTCTCAACCACTGAGCCACTGCAGTCCCTATACTCATCAGTTAGGTAGGGTCATGGGAACTAGAGTTCAGAATTATCTGGCAGTTCACTGTCCCTGGGTTCTACTGATAAGCAGTGGCTCCATGGTGTTCCAAGCAGAGGTCTTTCCCAGAAATATTTAACCAGTAGCCTTTGACTTGCAAAGCAAATATTGTTCCACCAAGTTCTCAAATAAAGCAACTGATCTGATCTCACCTTGATTTGGAAAATGCAGTGTGTCTCATTTTATAGTTCAGTGGGGGAGTGCAATGTGAGACTTTAAAAGCTATTAAGACCAATTCAGTGTAAACCTGACACCTGGGGAGCATTACCTCTTTTCTAAAGCTATCACTTAATGCAAATATACAACTTGCATGAATCTTTTTATTTTTCTCTGTCTGCAAAATGTCATATACAGTACAGTAAAACCTTGGGTAATGATGGAGGTCTGTTTCAACAGCCTCCATCGTAACACGAAAAAATCGTAACCTGAAGCACGTTTCCCCACAGGAATGCATTGAAAATAAAAAAAAAATACACACACAAAATTACAAAAAAAAAAAACCCAAACCAAAAATGCCAGACACGATTGTCCCCCACCGTCACAAAAGCAGCAAAGCCATCTCCCCACCTTTTCCATGCCTTTTGGGGACCTTATCTGCTTCATTACAACCAGGGGGAGATGCATGTTGAGCCCATTTTCCTGCCACACAGGGAGAGTCTGGGGTCCTTATCTACACAATTCCCACATTCCTCTAAGCTCCCTGGGCAGTGCTACAATAAAAAATGCACACCTTCCGCAAGCATTGTGACTTCAGGTGGAGGGAGTGGCCATTTTAAACAACAAAATGGCAATGTTGGCCATTTTAAACTCTAAAATGGCTGTGGCGGACATTTTAGAATTTAAAATAGCACAATTTGGGATTGTAACCAGAAAAAGGTTGTAAACCAGGAGATTATTTTAATTAATCGCCATATTCCACAATTCTTTATACTACTACTCAAATCCCAATATCTATATGTTTCCAATTTTTAGCTATTAACATTCTTGCTGCTGTCGTCATCATTATCATCATAATATCTTTCTTGGATTTTTCCACATTTAGTCCTCCCAACTTGTTAAGCAATGCAATGCTAAAACACATTTGAATTTTAAGCGACAATATTTTGTTTACTTTTTCAAAAGTATATCCAAGTTTTATTCACCTCTTTGGGCTTCCACCATAAATGAAAATATGTCCCAGGCTATTTATTGCATCTCCAGAAATCTTTCTTATAGCTAGAATCATAGTGATTTACAAAAAAAACCCTCTGGGTTAGGAGTGCCCTGAGTTACATTTACCACAGTTTACAATGACAAATGTAATTAAAATAATTCCCTGGTTTATGACCTTTTTTCAGTTTACGACTGAAAATTGTGCTATTTTAAACTCTAAAATGGGCACCACAGCCATTTTAGAGTTTAAAATGGCCACCACTGCCATTTTGTTGTTTAAAATAGTCACCTCCCCTTCCACCCAAAGTCACAATGCCTGGGGGTGGTGCACATTTTTGGCTATAGTGCTGTCCAGGCAGCTGGGAGAAAAGTGGAAACTGAGTGGATAAGGTCCCCAGACTCTCTCTGTGGTGGAAGGGGTGGAAATGGGCTCAATGCATGCCTCCCCCTGGTTGGAATGGAGAGGATAAGGTCCCCAAAGTGCATGGAAAAGTTAGGGAGGTCACTTTTCTGCTTTTTTGGGGGTGGGGGACGACCGTGCCTGGCATTTTTGGTAATTTTTGGTGATTTTTTTTGTATATTATTATTATTATTATTATTATTATTATTATTATTATTATTATTATTATTATTATTATTATTATTATTATTGGTCCAGTTGGGACTTTTTAAAAATGTTCAATGCATTCCTATTGGAAAATGTGCTTCAGGTTACGATTTTTTCGCATTACAATGGAGACTGTTTTCACGTTACGATGGAGGAATGGACGTCTGTTGTAACCTAAGGTTTTTCTGTACAGTACAGTAATACCTTGGATAACGCTAAGACTTGGTTCCACAAGTCTTGGTGTTATCTGATTTTTAGTGTTATCCGATGCATGTTAAAATCCTATGGGATGTATTGGATAACGTTAAAGCTCCATAGAGATACATTGTAACTGCACAGGCTTTAGCAGTTGTTATCCGATCCATCCCATAGGACCTTAACGTTATTCGATCCAATTCTCTTCCCCAGATTACTTAACGTTATGCGATTTTAGCGTTATCCGAGGTAAACGTTATCCGAGGTATTACTGTATTTGAATTGGGGTAGTATACCACCTCCATATTGTCTTGTAACAATGTTCTAGATGGAGGGCCTTTTTCGGGATCCACCCTGGCCCTTTGGATCCTCCTGCCAATGAATCTCCACTTCCAACCACAACTGCTGGCCTTCAGGAAAAACTTAAAGACGTGGCTGGCCCAGTGGGTATGGGGTGCTGCTGTTGGATCTACTCCACCCTGCTGGCTCATATGACCATCTGACAATTTTGTAATGGGGATTTTAGATTTTTAGATTCGAGATTTTGTGATTTTAAGATTTGTAGATTTCAGAGATGTTAGAGTTTTTATGATGTTTATATGTATGGGTTGCTGGGGTGTGTTATGTTGGGGGTGTTTCTTGTGTTGTAAGCTGCCCGGAGTCACTTCCACAAGGGGGCAGCTAAACAAGTCAAATAAATAATAATTCTAACTGACATGTTTTTCATAATTCTTTGGCTCCAAATTTTATTCCATTCTACCTCCATAACTACACTTTTCAAGTCCGTTGGGTCTTGAATGGGGAACTCCAAGTGTAAAACATGGAACTGTTCTATCTGGTGACTTTGTAAAGGAGAGACCACACCTTCCTTGCTTTCTGCTTTGCCATGAAGTTGTAATGCAGCTGACAATTTCACAGGAAACTTATGAGATAAGGAACTTGTGAGACTCCGTCTGGACAGAGAATGCCAATTCTGTACTGAAATGACCTCAGGACATGAAGTCCAGTGCATCCTTATCATTCAGACTGGCTATTTTTGTTTGAGTTCAATCATTACCCTTGACTGCTGTATTTTCTTTTTTCATTACTCCAGGTTTATCCTCAGGCTACATTATATCCTTGTATTAAATAACACAGGAAATGAGTTTCTCCTTGCATTGAAAGTTCTGCATATGTATCAGCAATGAAGGACAAAACAAGCTACAATTTCTTTATGTGTTATGTAAGAGGTCTGTTGTTGTTGTTTTGTTTTCTGGCATCAGTGGTGGGCAGAACTGGTAGCAGAAATTCTGGCTGGCCCCGCCCACCCAAGTTTTGAAATAAAGTAGTCCTTATTCAGGGGCAACGCAGGGCTTTCCCCCTGGCCACACCCACCATACCACGCCCACAGTGTGGTAGTAATTTCCCCCCCAGCCCACCACTGTCTGGCATGTATATTGAGAACCCTAAATAGCTTGTGACATGCCTATTTAAGTGACTGCCTGTCTTTTTACAAACCTGTCCAACCATGGGAAGGTACTGTTGGACATATCTTCAACTCCCGAAGTCCACTTGACAAGTGTGCAGTGGAAGCTTCTTCTAGCGTGGTTACCAGACTGGGAAATGGCCAACCCTCAGGAACAGTTCCTGCTCTCACTACTCACTACTCACCCCATGGAAATCATCTTTATGGAAGGCCTTTTAAATAATGGAAATATATATTGATTGATTTATATTTGATTGAAATATAGATGGATTAATTGTTTTAGCCAGCAAATTTTTCCTTTTAAGCTTGGCTTGATTATTTGCTTTGGGCATATTTAATCAATAAAGCAAAGCCAGTACAGTATTAGTTTTTCACAATGCTGCTTTAATACTATAGTTATCTTATCCCATCCTAAACCAGTATTTTTTTTATGCTAAAATTGGGCAACTTTGATCCTCCAGACGTTGAACTGCAGTCCCATCAATTCTCACCACTGATGATGCTGAATAAGGGTGAGAGGAACTGGAGTTCAGCAACATAGGGAAGGAACATAAATCCTCTCCCTCTGGTCTGTACTAATTATCATCTTTCCTGAGCTCTTGGATATTGAAACTTGTCTTGCCAGCTACCCATGTAAGCAACAAGCATGCATGGCTCAACTCACAGGAGGTTTCTCTTGCTATACAGTAAAACTCCACTTACTCAGGGCAAATCAGAACCAGAACATCTTTGTTGGTCCCAGACACTCCATCTTCACTTACCTGGATTTGGGGCTGAAAAGACCAAGGCAAAGTATGGGTAGGCAGTAAACAAATACACTTTGGGACCTGTCAGCATTATAATTCCCACTCATGGGGCATGTTTAATGATATCAGCCTTTGCTTTCAATTTCCTGACTTTTCAGTTATCTTGAGTGTGTCTGAGATGGTTTTAATTCTGTATTTACTTTTTCACATATATAAGTAATTGAGCATGTAATTTAGATCAGTGCCCATTTTTTCACCTGCCATTTATACCTTAGTGGCAGCCATTTGATGTGAAATGAAGTTTGAACAATCTGGAAGAGGTGTTTGCTGCTTGCATGCCTTCTAACCACTCAGCTACTGCATCTAATAAGCCAAGCCATGGCTGAAGGAGTTGTTTATTTCATGCAACTTTCTCTCTCTTAACTTCTTTGGGCTGTAACTAGAAGTGTTGTTTCCTTCCTTTATGGTTTACTAATGAGATTTCACACAGAGGAATACTTTTAAGCATACCTTTTTCTGGCTCTAAGCCAACTTCAAAAGTGTTTATGGCTCTTTCACAGCAGCAGAGATCTTCACCAAAGCAAGCAAGCAAACAAACAAGCGACTTTTCAACTTGTAACTCTGGAGAGGAAGCTTCCCAAGCCAAATCACTCTCCAAAACTTACTGTACTCCTTTTGTGCAAAGGGAAATTCTGGGAGAGTTGCCTAATTTGCTGAGGCTGACAGTCAAATTGCCTATGGAGAACCTCTCTCATTTTTATGTATTACCAGTTGTGGAATCCATGAAAGCTAATTTTGAAAAAGAAATAAATTATCTGAAATGTAGTGCACCAATTTGACAACAGTGACTGTAATCATTCAAAAGTTAAAAATGCAGGGTCATGCCGTACCAAGTCTCTGCGAGCATGGATCCTAGGAATTACTGAAGAACCAAAAGTAGCATTATCTTTGCTTTCTGCATTAAAAGAAGGTTTAACAGATGGAACAGCAGTGGTCTTTAAAATCAACTACAAAATATGTATATATTTACTTCCTAATTTTAAAAACTGCTGAAGCATTACTCTCCTCCCCATAAAAGGACAAAGGAGGATACAGATGTGTGTAATATTTGCATATACAGTACTAACTAATACACAGAGATTTATTTATTTATTTATTTATTTATTTATTTATTGTTTATTAAGTCATAGTTCTGTGTCAACCTCCTCACTCAGGGTGGCAAACAATAGTTAAAAACACAATCAACAAGAAAACCCATGATAAAATACCCACCCACCTCAGAAAGTTAAACTTTAAAGGTTAAAAATTAAAACAGAGATTAAAAATTAAAATTCACCAATTCAAATTACGAGGGAGAGAGGGGAACAGTCAGATTAGCCAGCTGGCCGGGGTAGCCGACTGGCCCGAACCTCAGATGTACATTTAAAAGTAAAACCAATTCACTGTGCCCCTTAATAGTGGAGAATGTGAGCAGCACATCTGTGTGCTGTTCAGTGTGGTGTTTAGACTGTAACTGTTGGTGGATAATCTGAAGGATTTTGCTTTGCTTCCCCAATTTTCTATCAGTTTTTTTTTTATAAACCAGCCTCTGGAGTAAACTTCACATATAGGATGCCTTCAAGAAGATGAAACAGATTGAGTTAATTCAAACAGATAGGACCATGGCCATCTCACATCCCAGTTGCAGCATTTACATTTTTGGGAAAAAAAGTGGAATTGCTTTTTATGTCACTTATTTCTTTGATCCATCTTGCTCTGTGAAGGCAAATCTCCTGATATCCTGTTGCACTGTTATGCAAAAGCTGTAACATTTAACAACAAATTATTGTAAGTAAAGAAATATCCAGAGGCATTATCTGTTGCACAGTGACCTGCACAACTCCATATACAACAGGTAATGCCCACAAAGATTTCTTATTTTACAATAATTAGCAGGTAAAAGTTCTGTCTTTTGTGTAACTACCTGACAGGAATCTGGCCATTATATACAACCAGCTGAAGGCCTACAGTCTATAATACACATGGTCTGAAAACACAGATAGGGATGTAAAGAAATTCTAACATTGGTGAGATTCTAGGCATGACCAGTTTGTCATCCAGGATGATGGGGCTTGCAGAAGAAGATTGTAAACTTGAGTTAGGTGACATTCCTATTTTCCCCCTCCAATCTCTGAAATGGTTAATATCATATTAACATGTATTAAAGAAGTAGATTTTGCTGGTTGAGCAATTCATGCATCTAAGAGGGCTTGTTGATTGGGAAAGAAACATTTCCCAATTAAGCTTTTCAATTAGTAAGATTTAATAGGACCATAAGAATAGATGGGGAGGTTTTGGCAGAAGAAGACAGAGGAGGTAGGATGGCTCTGATTGCATTCATGTCCTTGGCTGATAAAGTGGACTGACACCTGGGAATCCTCATGATGGGTGAAAAGTCCCTGACTAAATAAGGAAGGGATGAGGCAGGTAACAGTGACCCTTTCCTGTGTTCTTAGCTGATAATAACCCCCCTACAAGGGTGTTGCATCAATTAACCAATTCCAGATAGTCACCTTTGGGTTTGGATATCCTTCAATCAAGGGGCTAAAGCCAAAGAAGATGTTTTAGCTGCTATGGTATAAAGAAGGAGGACTTAGTCCCCAGGTTTTGGAGCTCTCCAAACATCAGAATTGCCAGAAGTACCCCTGCCACCTAACTGGGCTCCCAGGTGGCTAGAGAAGGGATAGAGGGAATCCATATTTAGCTTGCTTGTATTCTTGGTCTTGTTTATTGTTCTGTCTCTGTTATATTTTACTTTTAAAAACTGTCTAATAAAGCTTTGTTTCTTCACCCACGGAGTGCTTTTTGTCTCTGAGATCCTAAAAGAACCTGAGTCCCTCAGGCCTGGCCAGCCTGTTGGTAAGACAATCATCTCAGCATGGCATGAGAGCACAGTATTTTTAATTTATATTTAAACAATAAAATATACAATATAAGCAAGCATACTGATCATAAAGACTTACAAAAATAAAACAAGCAATAACAACTGAAATAAGCATAAAAGAAAAATGAGAAAATAGATGTTAAAAACACCATTACATCAACAAGTATATGCACCCACCACCAATGGGACATTCTATAAAAAGCAGAGCATTCATTTTATATAATTGTCCCCTATTTCCAAAAAGCTATACAGTATACTGTATTCTTGTCCCAGTCCTAAATGAGAGCACAGTTTAAAGTCAGTGCTGGGCGACTGACTTTAATGAACAAATTGAAGTTTAATTCCTGAAAATCTCAGGTGTTCCCTGCTTAAAGGGACCTATGCCTTAGTTACATTCTACATGGATTACAGTAAGGCACGCTAAATGAACTTGCCTTTGAAGAGTGTTTGGAAACTTTCAGTGGTTATGAAAATGGAAGCCAGACTGTTGACCAGAGTTGCTTACAAAGGTCACATAACTTCCTTGTTACTGCAGCTTCACTTGCTACTGGCTAGCTTTCAGACCAGAAGCATAGCATGCCTTGGCGGGGCCCCGTATAAAAATTTGTTTGGGGGCCTTTAGGAAGGGTAAAGATTTCTCACAAAAGAAAAAAAAAATGCATAAAATTAAAAGAAATATATGGTATGTACATCGATTATTGTGGGATTACCCCGTTGAAGTAAATGACTTAAACGGGGAAATCCCGCAGCCCGCGATAACCGATGTAAGGTGTTGCCAACTTTTGAACGCACGCTTTACGCGGGAAAAAAAGAAATTGCATTTTTTGACTTTTGTCATTTGTGAAATAAAAAAAAATTGGGAAGTTTTTGTTAATTTTTGCTTACGCACGTTGGGGGCCCCCGTGGCTCGGGCCCCCCGTATAATTGATACGGCAGATACTGCGGTAGCTATGCCCCTGTTTCAGACCCAATTGAAAGAGCTGGTTATCACTTACCGGTATATGGGTTCAGGCTATTTAAAGAACCATATCATTACATAATCTGCCCCAGCTTCTGAGATCTTCAGGGGAGTCCCTCTTCTCTGTCCTGTCATCCTCATGGCATGTTTGTGAGGACACAAGAAGAAGCATTTTGTGACATCTACCATGCTATGGAACTCTGCATAGGATGAGGCTATACTGGCTCCCTCCCTGTTATGCTTTCTCAAGCAGTCAAAAACCTTCCTTTACATCAGGGGTGCCCAAACTTTTTTGGGCCGTGTGCCGATCATGTGGTTCAGGAAGCCAGTCGCTAAGGCCCGGGGGTCGGGTGTGGCCCCTGACACCAATTCATCCAGCCAGCGAAGCCCTTGTCGCTCCTGGAAGCAGAAATAAAACGTGCCCGTATGGGCGCATTTTACTTCTGCTTCCAGGAGCGACGAGGGCTTCGCAGGCCAGATGAATTGGCATTGGGGCCGCACCTGGCCCCCGGGCCTTAGTTTGGGCACCACTGCTTTACATACAAACTTTTGGAAGTGGAATCCCTGGTAAGAAATGAGTTTTAATTGGGTCGGGAGAAGGGAGAGTTCATTTTACTTTTACAGTACTGGCTCTTCAGCTATGAAACAGGGATGAGCACTGAACCCTAGAATCAGATACAACTGGCTTTTGAGCAAGGGTGACCTTTACCTTTAAATTGTTTAATACACACCTTTTTAATGTTGGTCTGATTCATATTCAGTCACATTTTTATATTGCACTTGATTGTAATGTTAGTGCTAGATGTCTTTTAGCTGCCTTGGTTCTCTTTTTGGGACACAGGTGGGACTGACATCAAATTAAATCCGCATAGTTGTGCACACTGAATACTCTCTTGTGGGAACTGGATTAGGCTGGATTGAACCCAAATCTAGGCAGGTTAGACCATCCTAAAGCAATAGAAAATTCCTCCTCTTATGGTGTCTGGTGAAGTG
Organism: Furcifer pardalis; assembly: GCA_030440675.1. Taxonomy (NCBI): domain Eukaryota; kingdom Metazoa; phylum Chordata; class Lepidosauria; order Squamata; family Chamaeleonidae; genus Furcifer; species Furcifer pardalis. The sequence goes on along the minus strand of CP126896.1, from coordinate 45,514,687 downwards.
GACTTGATCCACGAAAGCTCACATTAAAAATATAGCAGTTAGTTTTTAAAGTGCTGTAGTGTTTTTTATCTGTTGGGGCTTTTTTTCTGATATCCTCCTCTCATGTAACTCCTATTCTGTCCAGGACCAAGAAAAAGTGTCCTCATAGCATGTGTATTCAACATGCTAATACAACTGGTCACTGAAAGTATATAATTTAGCGAACATTCACAACCTACAGCAATGGGCCAGCCCTGACCCCCGATGCCAATTCATTCAGCCCTCACTGCCCTTGCCTCTCCCAGAAGCAGAAGTAAAACATGCATAAAACATTTATTTATTTATTTATTTATTTATTTATTTATTTATTTATTTATTCTTCAAATTTATACCCCGCCTCGCTCAGGCAAACCTGACTCTAGGTGGCATCCATACAAACAAAAACAATATCCCACCAAACCCCCCCCCCCCATTGAGTCCTCCATAGCCGCCCAAGACCCCCAAGTTCTCTCCGAGGCCGGGTGGCCGAGGGAGGCCCCTTTTATCTTCCTCCCGGCCGGTGACGGGGGCCGGGAGGGTGCGGCGGCGGCGGCGGCGTCTGGCGCAGCGGCGGCGGCATTTACACATGCGTAAAACACTGCCATAAATGCATTCTGCACATGCACGGGTGTGTTTTACTTCTGTTTCTGGGTGGGAGGAACCATGTGACCAGCCCGATCAGCTGTCCAGAGTGTGTGGTCAGGCCCATGACGTGAAAACATTGAGAACCTCTGTAATAGAATAAAGAAGTTAATGAGACGGCTCAGTCTCACTCAGGAGGAGAGAGGCTTTGTCCACAAGCCGCACTTCCTTCTTAGGAGGAACACTGATTTACCTGCTGTCCATTTGGTGTTCTTCAATGCTGTTTTGAGAAGAGCAGCATTCTCTGCATGTCTTAAAACTAACCCAACAATGTGTGAGCATTAGATAGGCTAGATAGCTTTGTTATTTGTTACTTGGTTATTAAATAAATAAATAAATAAATAAATAAATAAATAAATAAATAAATAAATATTGTCTACGTTTGGTCTCTGTAATTACTCCTGTGTTTTTGGGGAAAACTTTGGTGTGTGTGCTGTGTGGAATTGTTGACCTTTTGTCCTTTTTCACTTGGTGTAGATGGGAGTGTTGGGACTGATACAGTTCCAGTCAGGTCAGGTTCCATAGCCTTCATCACATTTTGATTCCTCCCTGGACACTTCCACTGCAGGATATGAAACAGTGTGAATAGACTATAGATGGAGACCCTGAACCTAGGAACCACGACAATTAACAAATCATGTCCCACATGTTTTTGTTTCTGAAATGGAAAAAAGCACCAGATTTGTGCAAAGAAAGTGTTTGGACCATTGTGTACGAAAATGAATAAATTCATTTATATAATCACATTTTATTAGATTAAACATGTAGCCATATCAATTAAAAATAAAATCAAAATGATGCAAAAAGTGTCAACATGTGGGTAAGAGTGTGGTTTGTGGTTGTGCCTTTTTCTGTGTATAATTTCTTTGTCATTCATTCATGCACAAAAGTGGCAAGAGAAGGGGGAAAATACTTCTACTATCTCAATCTTTTCTATGCCTATTCCCATGATGGCAAACCTTGGCACTCCAAGTGTTCTAGAATTTCAATTCTCAGAAGCCCTGGAGTGCCAAGGTTCTTTATCACTGGTCAATTCAGTCACTTGTCAGTGAAGCTGACTTCTGGGTAGGTAGGTGTCGGATGGCAACCTAAGTGCCAAAATACACAATCTATTTGAGATTTGAGGGCAAGGACTGAACAAATCTGGAAATAAAATTAGGCTTTAGAAGCAATGGAGTGGTTAAAGAACATAATATCCCCATCCATCTGTACTTCTGTCTGAAAGAACATAAATGTTATTGCATTCATTAATTTGTTTTCAAGGATCACAAATTATGCTGTTACTCTATCTGCCAAGTCTGTAAATGGAATTGGAATGTGGCAGCCAAGCCCTAGTTTATAACACCAGAAGTCGTCAACGCCCAAATTTCTCCATTTCATAGGAACTCTTGCAGGGAGAGGATGCTTCCCCTCCCCCCACAGCAATGGAGGAGCTGAAGAAGGACATCTGTTTCCTCTCTTATATAGTCTCTCTTCCATAGTCTCCACTGCTGTCACTGCAGATGTTTGTATCAGAAACTCTGTTGCCTGCCTATCTGTGATGGATCAAAGCAGAACAGTTTTATTTGGGAGCATTTCAAGACACATTCTCTTTCTCTTATCATTTCTTTAAAGATTTAAGCAATTTGTGATATGCATTATGAAGTCTAAAAGAAAAGCCTTGAGTGGGCAGGGGAGCAATTTATTTTTTAAAAAATTAAAGTAACTTTTTCACTATAGTCAAGACAATGAACTCAGAGAACTGACCAGCGTTACTGAAGTAAATATCTCACTGAAATTAGAAATTAAATGTAAATCAGGATAATCCACTGCAGACAACATGCTAAGAGATTTTGACAGTGTATTTACGACTTCAGTTTGCAACTAAGCAGAAAAAGAGAGCCATAAAAGATTGTTCTTGCTGTTGCTAAACAAAATGTGTGAATGCAAACTTATTTGTCCTCTTGAGTTGGTTATCACATTTGCCAATATGAGCTCACCAGATCTTCGTGCCCTGTTCTTGTTTCTTGAGTGGTCTTTTGTGGTCACTCCATTCCAGGACAACTCTTGTGACATATTACTTTTGAATGTCAGACTAAAAGGATGACAGACAAGTATCAGAGGGATAGTCATATTATTGTTGTTACTTAAGCTATGAGGAACACAAGGATGTATAAAATGTTCTTCTCCAGTGAACTTTATCTTGATAAGAATTCTGTGAAATGGGCCTGCCTTAGAGATACTTACTAGCAGTGTTTCCCAATGTGGGGCGCACACACCACAGGGGTACTTCAATTCCCAGAAGCCTAAGTCAGTTCCCCACAGCACTGATCAGCTAATGTACTGACTTAGGCTTCTGGGAATTGAAATCCACCAGTGTTCCTCAGAACATAGTTTGGGAAATGCTGCTCTAGAGAGGTGGTTCCCAATCTGGGGCCCATGCCCCACAGGGTGACTTCAGTTCCCAGGAGCCTAATTCAGTACATTGGCTGATCGGTGCTTTGGGGAATTGACTTTGGCTTCTGGGAATTGAAGTCCAAAAACCAAAGTTTGCGAAACGCTGCTCTAGAGTTTAGATCTAGAGGCATTTTTAGAAGAAAGAAATGACTTTTACTCATAGTTATTTGCTGCTGTTACAACCAAAAGAAAGGGGTTAAAATAGAATTTCCAACATCAAGACAAGGTTCCATGCTTGGTTTTCGAAAAAGTCGTCAAAGAAGAAAGTCCAATAAAAGGACCCAGAAACATAGAAGAAGTGGCTGTCAATCAAACTATTGGCAAGTAGTAACAATAGTGTACCTAAAGGCATACAAAGTTACAATTTTCCAAACAATAAAAAAATTCCAGTTTTTGATAACCTGTTGTTTGTGAACATAGTAAAATAGGAGATGTGCATAGATACAGTAATGGGATCACTCTAAGGAACAGACACTGCAAGGCAAATCTGCAGTTAGCAAGATGGAACAAAACTGTACAAGTATGGGCCAGTCAAACGCTGGAGATTCTGCTTCCTAAGGATGTTTCTTTTTTCTTCTTTTTTTTTGGTAAATGCAATTCTCCACTTAAGAAGTGAGAGGTGGTTGCTTTCACAGTCATACTTGCCTTCTCCTTGCAATAATCAAGGGCTTGTCCATTGTGAAGTGGCCTTCAAATTTAACATGGGATGGTCCTTTCTGTCTGAGTTTCTAAAATTCCTGCCAAGAAACTTACCAAGAGAAGAGCAATTCTTAATCATAATGCAGAAGACGACGATCATTTCTGACTGCAGATAACAAATGCCATTCCCCCACCATTCACCACCACCAAACGTCTCTCCTAAACCCCCAGCCTTTCCTGCCTCCAGAAACAAACTCTGCATGCCACATAGCCTGAACTGGCCTGTTGCTCTCAGACATACTAGGTGACACTTTCCAGTCACCACAGTTGACCAAGTATTCATTTCCCATGCTAGTTGGCTCCTCTTATTTGGAAGAAATGTACAGTGTGTTATCCTGCCCTTTGCCAATGCAGCAAAATGGCTTTCGCTGGCCAAGGCTCGCTTAGGCCATAACTTGATTCTCTTTCTTGAGTTGTTTTTCTTTTAAATTGTTTAGCATTTCATGCCTTATCAGCCCCAATAGTAGCACAATTGTCCCACCTTCTGATGCTGAGATTAGCTTTTTAGGAGTAGGCAGAGTTTAGGGACTGTGGTGGTTTAGTGGTTTGCTGAACTTGACGACTGGAAGTGAGCTCCCGCTTCTGTCCCAGCTCCTGCCAACCTAGCAGTTCAAAAACAAGAAATTGCAAGTAGATAAACAGGTACCACTTCAGTGGGAAGGTAAACAGCATTCTATGTACTCCAAAGTCTAGACATGCGTGCTACATGACTACAGAAACATCTCCAGACACAGACAATATTGGCTCTTTGGCCATAAATGGAGACAAGCACTGCACCCTAGAGATGGATATGACTAGCTTTTGGGCAATAGTGGCCTTTACTTTTACCTAGACAGAGTTTATGCTTGCAAGCCTTGCTTTGCTTTTTACCAGATACCTGAGAACTAGCAGGCAGTGTCTGCTGCAGAGAAAGTCCTGTAGCCTTAGGATTAAAAGAATCTCTGCTCAGGACTTTATACCAGTTATGAATAACAGGAATAGTCTTTCCATAGAAAAATCCATACACTTCCTTTGCTACACTTATGTAATTGGGTCCAGAAAGAACCAGAGTGAGCCCAAAACATATTTGCTGCTGCCTGAGGCTGCCTGAGTGTCCCTGTTTGCTCAGTCTATAAACGCAAAAATAATTGTACTATCAGTTGGTATCTTTCTTCTCAGTTTCTGGGTAGGATGCCACGTTCTACCACAAAAAAAGAGCAGCAACCTTGTGTAGTAGTTGCAGAACCAGTGATGTGACACACACAGCTCCATCATCCAAAATGTGGCAAAGCTGTACCCCATCCTGCTGCCTGAAGCAGCTGACTCACTCTGCTTAGGACCTAGGTCAGTGATGGTGCACCTTGGCACTCCAGGTGCTCTTGAACTTCAATCCCCAGAAGTCCTGATCAGCAGGGGTGCTGACTTGGGCTTCTGGTAATTGAAGTCAAAGAACACCTGGATTGCCAAGGTTCACCATCTCAGACCTAGGTGAAGGGTCACCTCTGGGTAAATGGAGAGTCATTTTGTTGCTACCTTTGTTTAACAGAAGTCAGAAATCTTTTCATTACTCAGAGATCCCAGAGATTTACTACCAGATCCAGGCCTATCTTCTGTCCACTTGACCTTAAAATATCTGGAAACAAACAGAGCTTAGAAAAATTACATTCTGGGTAACAGTTCGCAGAATTTCCCAGAATGGAATCCAAAAAATTACCTTTTCCATGGTCTTCAAATAAATTGTCATACAACCTCACTTGGCCAAGTGATAGTTATTTGGTCAAATAAAATATGTATTAATTCTTACTGTGGTACAAGAAATGCATACGAATATCTAAGATATGTTGTTATGGTTCTGGCGTTTAGTATTCTTGAAAATACAGACCAAAATCCAACACAAAACAGCTTCACTGAAAGGAGGCAAGCCATGAGACACTACATTCAGACAAACCAGCACAAATTGGCCGACACAGGCTGTGGATTGGTTTTTTCTATGAAACATAAGAAATGAAACTCAGTTTGGAAAACTTATTTTGTTATTTTGTTTTAAATAGAAACTGTAGTAGCCTGTACTCTAAAATACCCTTTAGCTCTAAAGATATCAGTAAATAGATACAGTTGTACCTCGCTTAAAGAGCATAATGCGTTCCACAGGATTGCTCTTTAAGCGAGTTTGCTCTTTAAGCGAAACACCATTGGAAGTGACCAATTGTGGGGGGATTGCGAACCCCAATTTATTTGTTAAGCGAGTTTTTGGTTGGTTTTATTTGTTAAGCTAAGCGAACATTCAGAGAAAACTCTGCTCTTTAAGCGAGTTACTCTTTAAGCGAAATGCTCTTTATGCGAGGTTTGACTGTATTCAAAGCTTTCTGAATATTTCTTTCCAATCATGTTCTTTTCTTTACTCTCCCCACCCCACCCAAAATAAAATTTAAAAACCCCAACCCCTTCTCCCTCTCTTTCTTAAGTCTCTTTGACCTTTAAAAACCAGTCATTATTTGTAGCTTGATATTTTCAAGATGTTCTCTGGTGCAAAATGGTGGCAGTGCATTAAATTTGAAAGTCAGCTCCTGAAGTGCAATATATAACAGGTTAAAGACAGTATTGCTTTAGGCGTGATTTTATGAAGCAAACAGCCATTCAAAGTATTTCACCTTTCCTTGGAGCTGAGCATATCCTATTTAACTGAGGCAGTGCCCTTTGTCTTTGAGCCCAAAGCATTCTACAAAGAATATATTGAAATGATCCACAGACATAGCAAAAAGAAAAAGAAAAATGCACTGCACAGTGACATTAAGTTGACTGTTATCCCGTGTTTTAATGAAGCTTTGTACATATGGCTGCTGTGCCCTTGGCAATACTATTTCAGGCCTTTATTAAACAGAGTAACACTTTTGTCCTCCCCCACCCTCCAGAGAACACTCTTGGCCTGACATCTGGAAAAAATGAAGATGTCTTATGCATCTGTGATTAAATGAAACCTTGATATCACAAGCACACACACACCGCCTTACTTGCACAAGCAAAAGCGCCTTTTTATGACCCACTTGCACAACTAAAATCAAAAGTGTCTGAAGACAATTATTTAACTGCATTGGGGGGGGGGGAGAGATCTCAGTAAAACCAAAGTATAGGCTTGTGCAAAATGTCTTAAGTAAGGCCTGTTAAGGCAATAAAACAGCATCATGTCTATTTGGTCAGAGCTGACTGAGAAATTTTTGTTGCCTGTGGCTGAGCAGAAAAATTGAGTTCTCCTTTCTTTACATCAAGGTGTTTAGTAACCACAGTTGACCACATTACTTTAGCATCTGAGGTTGAAAACCACAAGGGCCTCCCCTAGGAATGAAAAGGCAAACACAAATTATAATTATCAATTTGCTGTCTTTTTGTGAATGTCCAAATTAGATGCATGAGGTAGCCACCAGTTTACGTAATGGTAGAGCAAGGTCTATGAAGGAACTGGAGACGGATAGTCTGAGGAAATTAGCTGATAGATTAATTTAAGCAAATGAAGAACCACAAAAGGAGGTCTTCCTTCATGTCAGCTGTATGGTCAAGGTTTGATGGAACAGGAGTCTCTGAAAACCTCTTTCATATATATTTTTTTAAAAATAAAGTCAGCTCTGCATTCTCATGGCAGAGGAGTGGCAAAAGCTAATGACTTGTGTCTGGCATTAGACTAGCGAGCAAAATACCAGAGATGGCATTGTTTTGGCAGCAGTTTCACAAATGTTAGCCGCCCTGAGTCACGCGTGAGGAGGGTGGCATATAAATATGATTAAATAAATAAATGCTAGTGGTTCAACTACCAGAAAGTTGTGTGTTCTAATAAAGTGGTCATCATGTTATGTGGCATCAAAGTATTGGATTTAACCAGGGGTGCCCAAACATGGCCCATGGGCCAGATCCAGCCCCCAATGCCAATTCATCCAGCCCGCAAAGCCCTCGTTGCTCCTGGAAGCGGAAGTAAAATACACCCATACAGGCGTATTTTACTTCCCCTTCTGGGCGCAACGAGGGCTTCATGGGCTGAATGAATTGGCATCTGGGCTGGATCCGGCCCATGGGCCATAGTGACCAGTCCCCTGAACCACACGACTGGCCTGCAACCTGAAAAGTTTGGGCACCCCTGGATTTGACATTTGTGCAAGACAGTCTGTGGATAATGATGTATCCAGAAGTGGTGGAACCTTTGCATTTGTGCAGAAGCATTAAAAGCACAAGCCACTACATGTTGTTGGGCTCCATAGCTCAACCTTCCTTACTACAGACTATGTTGGCTCTGTGTGATGGGAAGTCCAGCGCAAAAAATATACAGTATCTGGAAGGCTGTTCTGGATGCAACCCATTGTGAATTAGAATCGAGTGTATGTGCTTGGTTAACACATCTTACACATACTGCTCTATATATATGGATAACCCAACTGAAGTGTAGATAAAGTTCAGCAGGGCATCACATTTACCATTGCTCATCATCCACTGATGTCTGGGTATGCACAGAAAACCGACAGGACCTCATATTCACAAATATGTCTTCATCTGTTAAAAGCTGCAGAGAGGGCAAGAGCTAGCCAATACAGTAATACATCAGATAACGTTAAGACTTGGTTCCAGAAGTCTTAACGTTATGCGATTTTCAGCCTTATCCAATGCATGCGTCTCTTGCTGCCTTGGCAACCATTCCTCTCCATTTTCTGATCTCTTGCATCGGTGCTTGGCTGCCTCTGCCTGCCATGATGAGGCATAGCTCTGTGCTCTGCAATCGGCTGGTCAAGCCTGGCTCAGTTGGAGCAAAGAGCAGCTAGGCTGACTCCACATGGGCGAGGCTCGTGCACGCTACCCTTGCCTGGGCCAGCCATGAGTTCCAGTGCCAAGGGTTGCCTGGGGAACCTGGTGGGAGCAGCAGCTGTGGTGGCTTGAAGGTAAGCAGGGCCAGGGCTGGGCTGGATTCTCTCGGCAGTACAGCACCCCATTACTGGGGGGCGGGGGAGGAAGGAGGGAAGTGGCAGGGAGAGGAACTTTGGTCTCCTTTACTTCTTTATTACGATGCATCGGATAACACTAGAAAGAATGTTCTCCGGTGCAAATCTTCCCCCCAATTTTGTCATTGTTATGCGGTTTTAGCGTTATCCGGTGCAATCGTTATCCAGGGTATTACTGTATAATATTTTCTCCACCGGAGTCTGTGTTACCTAGTAGACTATGTGTGCTAACTGTTTAACCAAACATTTTTAAACAGGGCTTATCAACCTTACTGTGCTATGGGCTGGACAACTCCCCCTCAGACAACTCTGCAGGCCAGATGAAATGGCCATGGGCATGTTTGCCCAGGCGTGTCTGCATCCGTTTCAGCAATCATTGCCATGGGTCGGGTGGAACTGTATTGGGGGCCAGGTCTTGCCTGCGGGCTATAGGTTGCGAACCCCTGATTTTAAAACTCCACACCTATTAATATTGGAATATCAAGTCATGCCAGATAAAATAGTACAGTACAGACAAAACTGGAAATAAACTTTTTATTTAAAACAATTGTAGCTTCCTGCATTTTCATATGATACTCTTCATGGCTACACCTTTAAAGGAACATGACACTGTGTTGGGATGGCGGTGGTGGGGGAGATGCGGAACAGACCCTCCAGGGAATTCCTCTCAAAGTTCCTCTCTGAGCCAAAGTCTTGACTTGCTTCTTTGCCAAGTGTTCCAACCTCTTGAAGATTTGTGTTACCCAGCGAGCAGTTTCTCTCTGTGCCAGGTACTGTATATGCCAACTTTCCTACTGGGCATGCCAATCCCCTCAAGGCTTCCTTCTATGACAAGTTTCTTCTCAGACATTTTGGCTTCTTACAGTAAACAATTAACAAGCCTCAGCCAAGGTAATGAACATCTTTCAGCTCTGCACATTGATGAACAAACACTGCGACGCAGCCCTAGCAAAAGTTACTGGACTACATCTCCCAGAATTCTGCCAGCTAGCGATATTGTTGGGGAAATTTTTCAAAGTCTGAGTCAAATGTTCTGCTCAGATATCCCTTCACTAATTCTACAGTGAGGTTGTAGTTATTTACATAGCAACCTTTTAAAAAGATAAACAGTGCAATCTTATAAATTTATACTTGAAAAGTAAGCTCCAACCATCATTTCTCCCAAGAAAGAAGAGTTTAAGACTTCAGTCTAATTAGATCTAGGCAGGAATTTACAGAAATATGTGTACTGACTCTCTGCAAATCAAGAATCTGGCCTTTGTTGTTTTGAGACTTGAGTACATTCTGGCTGTCTCTATTTCAGAAGTATTATTCTCTCTCTCTCTCTCTCTCAATCAATCAATCAATCAATTAATCAAAACCAGAATGGAAATAAAACAGAAAAATAATAAGTGACACTCACTAAGTAACCAAATATTCTGTCAGTATAAACATTTTTAGAAGCTGTATTCATCCAGGCAGGACTTGGGAGGCAGAACTTTGAAGCCTTATTCAGCAGAATGAGCTGAAGGGACTGCAAATATAGCAGAGTTCTTGGAGTTCTGAGCAGTGGTACAGTGAAGACTGAACTATGGGGTTGATGTCCAGGGCCCCACTTGGCCATGTGGCCTTCCTATTTAACATGAATGGCACATAATATCTTTAAGTGGTGCAATATTTGTTGCAATTTCCTTGTTCCATGGAGTTCAATATTAAAACTATATATTATTCACCTTGACTTTTACCTTTACTATTCTAAAATATAAAATAACCTAAATGCTGCATCACCAAAACACTACCTACAAACATTTTTTTAAATACACTTCCCCTGATTATCCCCTGATGATCAGGGGAAGTGTTTAATTTGCAACAAGCATGCAGCAGCTCATCACCCACTACATGATACTGTAAGTTAACACCACAAATTGCTTTGACAGCTGCTTCACTCAGTTTCCTCCCATTTCCAGTGTTTACGTAGACTGGCAATGAGATAAGAGAGAGCTACACAAAATAGAAGAAATCCATGACAGGGTTTAAAAAGTGGTACTTTTGCAATGTGTTGTTCTGCTTTGGTGCCCAACAGATTTGGATGCTGGAAGATATGTGGATGGGGGTTTTCTGTGCCCCTGTCAGGGCCATCCCACAACAGAACAGGATAATGCCTGTATAGATAACCTCTGCATGATTATTTCTGAATACTGTAAATTGTTTCAGGAACCAGAGGGTCGTCATGCAAAAATGCAGACCCATATCTGTCTTCTACTCCTTTCCTCCCTTTCTCAGTACACCTAGTGGGATTCTAGCCTCCAGGACAGTTATAAAAAAAGATACTAGTTTCAGGGTGGTTGCTAGAATAATAATTTTTAGGTAAACCAGAACTGCTACTTACAACCTCATAAGTCTTATTCATGGAACATGGGCTTGATCTATGGAATTCAGGGTGAAGACAGATGTAATATTTTCAGAGTGGTGGATGTGGTTTTGGACTATTTTATGTGCACATTTACTGGATTCTATAACACTGGTTGAATGGGGCAATGAATTAGTATTCAAACTGCCCTGAAATGTGAAGTCTGTCTTCATTCCTGAAGGGCCCTAGGAGCTAAGTCTCGGTATAGCATTACACAGAGTGTAGCAAAAATACAGAACTTGGAAAAGTTGCTGTTTGGGGCTACAGTTCCCACCGCACGCATGCACCCGCATGCACCCGCGCGCGCACACACACACACACACACACACGTGCGCGTGCGCATACACGCACACAGAGAGAGAGAGAGAGAGAGAGGAGCTATAATCCAAACCAGTAACTTTTCCAAGTTCTGGTTAAATAAATCCTAGGGTGCCTCTGTGTGTTCCTTCCTTCTTCTTGTGCCATATTCCAAATACAGTATTAGTGATTATCCTTGTGATCAGCCATGAAGATTGTCTTGGGAGCAATATAATGCAGTGGCCTCCCTTTGCCTTCAGCATTGTAGCATGACACCTGTACCACAGATTCAGTTCTGTGAGTCACTTGCTGGTCCTGAGCCCTTTTGTCCTTATCGGCCCCAGGCCAGTATTGATGAAGCTGCTGCCCTCCATGATAATGGTTTCAAGTGGGACTTAATCCAATTAGGACCATCACTCTTCTCTGTGGATGTCTGCACCAAGGCCATTAGCCTTCAGGGTTGTCAGGTTAGTTAACTGTCCCATGACAATCGGTGTTTTGTTGCTGGCAATATGGAATACTATTACCATAGCAGAATAACCTAGCCAGACTGTTCTTAGTGTTTAAGCATTATATTTCTTAAGAATTGTACTTGTTATGTATTAATTTATCTATGCATTTCCCACCACAAGAAATCATCTTCAAGAAAGTTAAATCACACTACAAAGCCCCAAGATAAAAACAACAAATCAAAGCATTTCTGGAATAAAGCAGTGGGAGAAAAATCCCAACTGTAGCCGCTCAGCCGATTAAGTGCTTGCCATAATTTTTTTTCTTATGAAAGTGGATATTCACAAAGGAGCATCTAGAGCAGTCTTTTGGGGCACAACTACAAACCAAATCCTCTGCAGGGGTTCTCAACCCAGGACTTGCAGGCCAAACGATCTGGCCCCCGCCCTTGCTCCAGCCCCCACTGCCCCCACTGGAATCGTCCACAGACTCATTTACAACAGCTGTAAATGGTTGGAAAACAACCAGTCCAGCCCCCTCAACTGTGTGAGGAAGCATGACCTGGACCACAAATTGAAAAGGTTGAGAACCCCTGTTCTATAGCAAGTTGTTGTTGTTCAGTCGCACAGTCAATTCCGACCCTCTGCTACCCCATGGACCATTGCCCGCCAGGCACTCCTGTTCTCCACCATCCCCCTCAACTCGCTGAGCTCTGTGCCCATTGTCTCCACAATACCGTCTAACCATCTCATTCTTGGCCACCCCCTTTTTCTTTTGCCCTCCACCTTTCCCAGCATCAAGGCCTTCTCAAGCGAATCCTCTCTTCTCATTTGATGTCCAAAGTACCTTAGCTTCATCTTTACAATTTGACTTTCTAAGGAGCATTCTGGGTTGATTCTAAGATTGACCTATTTGTTCTCCTTGCTGTCCAGGGGACTCTCAAAACTCTCCTCCAACACCACATCTCAAAGGCATCTATTCTTCTGCGCTCAGCTTTCCTAATGGTCCAGCTCTCACAACCATACATTGCCACAGGGAATACCATTGCTTTGACAATACGAATTTTTGTTTTCAATATGATGTCTCTACTTTTCATTATGCTCCCCAGGTTTCTCATTGCTTGCCTCCCAAGAATCAAACGCCTTTTTATTTCATGGCTGCAGTCCCCATCTGAAGTGAGTTTTGATCCCAAGAAAGTAAAATCTGTCACTGCTTCTACTTCTTCCCCATCTATTTTCCAGGGACTGATAGGGCCTGTTGCCATGATCTTTGTTTTCTTTATATTGAGTCTCAAGCCAACTTTTTCACTTTCTTCTTTCAACCTAATCAGGAGCTTCTTTAGATCCTCCTCACTTTCAGCCATTAGGGTGGTATCATCTGCATATCTCAAATTGTTGATGTTAGTTCCAGCAGTTTTCATCCCAAATTGTGATTCCTCCATCCCTGCATTGCGCATAATGTGTTCTGTGTATAAGTTGAATAACCAGGGTGACAAAATGCAGCCTTGTCTTACTCCTTTTCCTATTCCAAACCACTCCGTCATTCCGTATTCTGTCCTAACTGTTGCTTCTTGTTTCATGTACAAATTTCTTATGAGGCATATAAGGTGTTCTGGGATTCCCATCTCTTTAATTACTTGCCACATTTTGTTGTGGTCTACACAATCAAAGGCCTTAGTGTAATCAATGAAACAGAAGTATACTTGTTTCTGATATTCCTTTGTTTTTTCCACGATCCATCTTATGTTGGCGATGTGGTCTCTGGTCCCCCTGCCTCTTCTGAACCCCGCCTGCACTTCTGGTAATTTAATTTAAAATATCCATGTGATACCACATTACTGGCAGAAAAATAACAATTGTTTGAAATGACTACTGATGAATAAGAGTGTTAGTGTTGATGTCTGTGAAAGATCCTCCATTAGGGCCATAGCCAGGGGGGCAAGGGGTGTGTGAAAACCCTCCTGAGCTAACAGCCCACCCCACCCCAGGATGCCAATGTTATATATGTGAGTGTAACATGTTGCCCCTCCTGGAACCACCACCCGTCATCTAGAATCCTGTCCTGCGACTGTTTGGTAACTGTTCTACCATCACCACTGGAACTACCAGTTCAATTCTACCAGTGCGATAGTGTCTTCATCTGGTGTCTCAGCTCCACCTTTTATGCCTTGGGTGAGCTTGCTAGGAATCCAGACCTGTGACAGAGTCTAGCTTCCTAAAGGTATCACTTTCAAGTATCTTGAACAGTCAAACCCCTCACCTTTAAGGTGTGTATCCAAGAGGAATCAGGCAGCTTCTTCCTAAGTTAAAGGATACCGCATTGCAGCCCTATAGTTTGAAAAGCCAAAAATAAAGGGGTATGTGGCCTGCAGTGTTGTTTTAACAACATGTGTGGTCTGGTTCGCAGTTTACATTGGAAGAGTTTGTAAAGCAAAGAGTCCAGAAAAATATTGAGCAATATTACTGTGTTTACCATACATGGGGTAAATACCCTTTATAATAGTTACGCGTGATATAAATAACCATCTCATTTTTAGAAGGCAGCCAAGGAAGCAAATTTGATATATTAGAAAGACAAAGAACTCATAGATTGGGAGAGACTTTAAAGTTAAATCTGTGTAAGCAGTTACATGCTGTTCTCTGAGATTTGTATTCTTAAACTGCAAGATGAAATTCAAGGAGAGAACACATCCTTCTCTTCAGAAGAGTGGTGGGAATTGTTGTAATGTACCACAATAACATTCAGGTAGGTATTATTTGATTCACAGAAGAAGATCAGAATTTACATGGCATTTACAAGATTAACAAACATGTATATTAATTACATCATGAGCTTTTGAGGATTCCCAATCCACTTTGCCAGATGCATGGAACATAACCTTAGAATTTCAAGTATAAACACACGGCACACGCAACTGAAGGATGGATGAGATGTTGACTATGGGTGTCAGGAAATGAACCTATTTCCTAAGGCTTGAAATTGCCAATTTTCAAATAGGCCTCAGAAAAATCCATTTTTCTCTCTCTGAGCCTCAAGGCTGTGTAACAGCATGGATCGTGACATGTAACAGGCTGGATCGTGACAATGGGTTCAGAGGGAAATGTGATGATGAGACCTAAAGTCCCAGAAGTCCTAGCCAGCATTGCTAATGGCCAGGGATTCCAGGAGCTGCGTTCCAAAACTGCTGGAGAGCCAAGGATTGAGAGCCTCTGCAAAGCAGAAAGGATGGGAGTAGAGTTCTGGATTCCTCCATGAGAAGTGGCCAGAGCACTGTGCTTCTCCTTGGTGTAAGTGAAGAAAGCCTGAAGTTGCACTGAACAAGATGTCATCTGGAGGCCTTCCAGCCTGATGACCTCAAACCTTAGCACCTTTCAATCCTCAATGAAGGGTGTGCAGGGCTAATATCTAACACATGCTTCCTCCAAAGTTCCCTACAGAAAAGCAATGTGGACATCAGTGTCTTGTTGTGATTCCATTAAACTGTCTGTATAGTGGGTGGGGGTAAGAATGAGGAAACTTGAATTCTAAGCTTTATCAAACTACAACTATCAGCTTCACTGTGAAATAATTAAATATCCTATGAACTAGGAGTAGACTCACTATTGTTAACTGGTTACAGTTAACTTAGTTGTCAAAAAGTGTCCTGGAATTCCCAGTTCAAATGCTCCCTAAGGTAGGAAGCTAATCATACAGGGTCAATATGAGGTTAAAATGGGAAGGGAAGGGAAGACATGTCCAATTTCCAGCACCTTGGGGTAGAATGATTCAGCCTGATTAATAAAATAACAGGCATATCACATTCATCTCTAAGGACTGCATACCCATGCACACTCATTAATATGTGTAATATCAACAAAGAATCATGTGATGTTTAAAGACTAATGTACTTTATTATATACTTCCATGAATTGCAGATGACTCACTCACGTAAATCTGATGAAGTGAAATGCAGTCCATAAAAGGTACAGTAAAACCCCTACTTAGGCAAAAAGTCCATTCCGTAGGCTTTTGCTTAAGTTGATTTTTTATGTAACTTGAAGCAAACCCATAGGAAATATTATTGTTTTATGTAACTCAAAGCAAGCCCATAGGAAAAATGAAATTTTTTTGTAAATTGAAGCAAACCCATAGAGAAATGAAATTTTTATGTAACTTGAAGCAAACCCATAGGAAATCATGTTATCTAAATGTATGTAAATTGGGACATTTATGTAAATCGGGACATGGCTTTAGCACAAAATCATTATGTAAGTCAAATTTTATGTATCTCGGGGCATTTGTAAGTTGGGGTTTTACTGTATATCGTCAATCTTTAAAGTGCCACAAGACTGTTGTTTTTCTGAATCAAACAAACAAGAGGCTACCTTTTGAGAACATGTGCAGTACATATTTATAATGTTAAACAGAAACATGGGAGATTGTTTCATATGCTAGCCACACTGCAGTGGCTTAGTCAGGACTTAATGGTTAGGACGCTGAACTTGACTGGAAAGTTGGCAGGTCAGCTGCTTGAGACCAGAGTACTACACGACAGAGTGAGCTCCCATCTTTGTCTAGGCTCCTGCCAACCTAGCAGTTTGAAATTAAGAAATTACAAGTAATAAATAAGGACCACTTTGGTTGGAATGTAAACAGCTTTCTGTGCACTCCAGTGCCTGCCGCATGTCCATGGAAATGTCTGCACAGACCGCACTGGCATTTTGGCTATAAACAGCGATGAGCACCAAACCCTAGAGTTGGATAGGTCTGGCTTTCGATCAAGGGCAACCTTTAGTTTTACCTATAAAGGTATGATCCCTATATAGGAAATTCATGTGAAACAGCCCACAATCTCCCAAGTCCAGGTTCAAGACTCCATCTATTCTGAAGCTAGTGCTTTCTAAATGTATGGACTACAATTCCCACCCTTCTTCAGTCAGCGTGATGGGAGTTGCAGTCCCATATTGTGGGGAAGGTTATGCTAAGCATTGGCTGTAGAATTAAAAATAACCGACATGAGAGGAATCCCTGGAGGCACAGCTGCCTATCTCTGGGCCGTCTGTGGAGTGTAAAAACAGATAAAGAACAGAGTGTCTGCTTGTTGGGAATGCTTTGAAAGAGATGCAGTCAGATTGATTCCTAATTGCAGGCCACTTCTAGACTAACGTGAGATTTTAAGACAACATTTATCCCACAAATCCAGGCTCCCTTTGGTTCTGGAAAATAGCTTTAGTGGTGATTTTTTTTTTTTTAATGACAGATGGAGCTGATAACTTTCCTGGTGAAATAAGTCTGTCTTTCCAAAGGCAGCAGACTCTGATGCCTCTAGTGGTCAAAAAGCAGTGTGACATTAAAGGTTGTGCTGAAATTAAACAAAAATAAAGTTTCAGCCATTCCATCAACTACTCTGTCGGCTACATTTTATTGTAACAAGTTTTCGTCCCTTGAGTTTGTTTTCATCTTTGCCTGTTTAATGGGATATGTTGATATACAAGATTTGGCTTTTAAAACAACGTTCTTCTCACCTATGCGATAGATTCCATGAAAGCATCCTATATTTTTTAACCCTAAGGAGGTCAATGTTAGAACAGGTGTCCCAGGTTAAAAACCTGTGAACAGTTTTAACAATGAATGCAGCATTCACCCACCCCTCTGGAGCCATACACATTGTAGCGGTAGTCATGTTAGTCTGTTTTTCAAGCATATCACAAATTAAACAAAACAAAACAAAAAGACAAAAAAACATTGTGGCACCTTAAAGACTAACTCCTGTATTTTAATGTGAGCTTTCATGGATCAAGCCCACTTTGTTAGACGTAAGAGTGAGATTTCATGGCATTTATGCATATCAAGGTATAGAGGTACACAACTTTTGTTGTTCAGTCGCACAGTCGATCCCAACCGAGCACCTCTGTCTTCCACCATCCTTCTTAGACCACCCATCTTTGTGCCCATTGCATCTACAATACCATCTAGCCATCTCATTTTTGGCCACCCCTTTTTCTTTTGCCCTCCACCTTTCCCAGCATCAAGGCTTTCTCAAGTGAATCCTCTCTTCCAGTGGTGGGATGTCAAAAATTTTACTACCCCACTGTGATGTCATCACAGTGTGGGCAGAGCTGATGTCATGATGTCATGACACTATGGGCGGAGCCAAAGAAAATAAATAATAATAATAAAATTTAAAAAATAAGCACGCACACACCCCTCAACCCACCCACCCACCCACCCACCCACAACACAAGGACAGCAAGGAGGACAGCAAAGAGGGCGTGCATACGCGCCAAGCACTGTAGGCATGCATGCACACCAGTGCTTGGCGTGCATGCACAGTGGGGGAACCAGTGAAAAGGTAAGCCCCGAAGGTGGTTCCCCCCAAAAGCTGCTACCGGTTCTCCGGGACACTGAGAAAAGTTACTACTGGTTCTGGGGAACTGGTGAGAACCTATCACATCCCATCACTGGTTGCGATGTTGTTTTCTTCTTTCGTGTCCAGATCAAATTTTGGATTGCCAAAATAAAGCCACTCCCTTGGCGTTGGCCAAACTTAAATCTTCACCGGTGCACGTTTCTGGTAATAATCGGCAGTGCAGTAAATGAGCCGGATTCTGTATCTCCACATTCACACAGCACGTTGTCTGCCGTTTGAGCATATTGGCTTACATTTAGGAACTCTGACCATCAGCCTATTCGGGGTCCTCCAAGTGATGTAGGGGAGGTCGGTTTCTCGGCTACATCCTCATTTAATGTTAGAGCTCCTTCCTCCATCTTCTAATTTAGTTTTGCTGTTGCATAACCTCAAGAATGTTTGTTCTTTCCATACAGCTCTTCCTGGATCTGTATTGTCTAGCATAACAGTATAATAATATACTAACCTGTAAAAGCTGGCTTGAGACTCAACATCAAGAAAACCAATATAACGGCAACAGGCCCTATCAGTCCCTGGAAAATAGATGGGGAAGAAGTAGAAGCAGTGACAGATTTTACTTTCTTAGGATCAAACATCATTGCAGATGGTGATTGCAGCCATGAAATAAAAAGGCGACTGATGCTTGGGAGATAAGCTATGAGAAACCTGGGGAACATAGTTAAAAGTAGAGATACAGTATCACCTTGCAAACAAAAATTCGCATAGTCAAAGCAATGGTATTCCCTGTGGCAATGTATGGTTGTGAGGGCTGGACCATTAAAAAAGCTGAGCGCAGAAAAATAGATGCCTGTGAAATGTGGTGTTGGAGGAGAGTTTTGAGAGTCCCCTGGACAGCGAGGAGAACAGTTAGGTTGATCCTAGAAGAAATCAACCCTGACTGCTCCTTAGAAGGTCAAATAGTAAAGATGAAGCTAAAATATTCCTAAAATACAAGTAAAACCTCATATAACACTAAAACCTGGTTCCACAAGTCTTGGTGTTATACGATTTTTAGTGTTATCTGATGCATGCTAAAATCCTATGGGATCCATAGAGATACATTGTAACCACACAGGCTTTAGCGGTTGTTATCTGAAGCATCCCATAGGATCTTAATGTTATCTGATGCAATTCTTCCCCCCAGATTCCTTAATGTTATGCGATTTTAGTGTTATTCGATACTAATGTTATATGAGGTATTACTTGTACTTTGGACGTCAAATGAGAAAGCGATGTAACAGGTTCTCACCAGTTCGCCAGAACCGGTAGTAACTTTCCCCAATGTCCTGGAGAACCGGCAGCAGCTTTTGGGGGTGAACCACCTTCGGGGCTTATCTTTTCACTTGGTGTGCACGCATGCCTACAGTACTTGGTGCGTATGCACCGCCTCCTTGCTGTCCTTGTGTTGTGGGTGGGTGGGTGGGTGGGCTGAGGGGTGTGTCTGTGTGTTTATTTTTATTATTTGGCTCCGCCCATGTTATGACATCATGACATTAGCTCCGCCCACACTGTGATGACATCACGGTGGGGTAGTAAAATTTTTGACATCCCACCAGTGCCTCGGCTCTGGCCTTCGTGTGTGTGTGTGTGTGTGTGTGTGTGTGTGTGTGTGTGTGTGTGTGTGTGTGTGTGTGTGTGTGTGTGGGCTGAGGGGTGTGTCTGTGTGTTTATTTTTATTTTATTTTTTTATTATTTTTTCTTTGGCTCCGCCCATGTTATGACATCATGACATTAGCTGCGCCCACACTGTGATGACATCACGGTGGGGGTAGTAAAATTTTTGACATCCCACCAGTGCCTCGGTTCTGGCCTTCTCTCTCGTGTGTGTGTGTGTGTGTGTGTGTGTGTGTGTGTGTGTGTGTGTGTGTGTGTGTGTGTGTGTGTGTGTGTGTGTCACACACACACACACACACGCACACACAAAAGCAAGCGGGCAAGAACCAGCAGCGCCTCCTTAAGAGGAGGAGGAGGAGGGGCTGCCCCTGGGGGGGGCGGGGGAGGGTCCCGCTGTCAATCTCTCTCAGCCTTTCTTTTCAGGCTTTGAATGTGAGCCGGCCTGCTCGGCTGCCCCCCCCCCCCACTTTTTCTCCCGCCGGTCGTAAAGAAAGGAGGGCGGGGCCAACGCCGCGCGCGGGCCAATCACGAGGCGCGCAGCCCGAGGAAAGGGGCCGAGCCACGGGAAAGCGAGAGAGAGAGAGAAAGAGAGAAGGGAAAGTGGTGGAGAGGAGGGGGGAGAGGAGGAGGAGAAGAAAAGAGCCCGCCTCGTTCCCGCGGAGGGAGGAGGGGAGGGGCGATGTGTAAAAGGAGGAGAAGCGGTGCTTAAAAAATTTTTTTTGTTTGTTTGCTTCTCCTTGCATGCATAATGAGGGCTCTGATGCTCGGAGGCGCATGATGCTGCCGCCTCCACTTGGAGGGCACTTTTGTATTTAAAGCCTCGCGAAAGGAAACAGCCTCCCAGAAGCTCCCCCGACTCTGGAGAGGGAAAGAGAGAGCGAAGGGGGCAAAGAAAGGGACGCCCCTCCGGCCGGGCTTTTGCTCGGCTCCCCGGCGAGGAAGGAGGAGGCGGAGGGCGGCGAGCGGGATGCTCCCCGCCGACCGAGGGGACGACTTCTTCGCCCGCCACGAAAGGAGCTGTGCTTGAGGAAGAGGAGGGGAAGCCCCGGGCCCGCCTCGCGGCCTCTCCAGCCCTGGGAGTTTTGGGAAGGGGGGGGGGCGTCCCGCCGCTTCTCTCCTCCACCGCCGTCCCGAGCGGATTGGATTGATGCGGGCGAGCCTCATGCAAGAAGACACTTGGCAGGACTTGGGGTAACTTTTTGTCCCGCTCCTCCTGCCCTCGGCTGCCCCGCAGACGCCCGCGATGGTAGCAGCCCATTGGCGGGGAGGAGGAGGAGGAGGAAGGAGCAGCCGCCGCGGGAGCCGGGCTTGCGGATCGGCGGGGCTGCCCTCGGTGCCGAGGCTGCTGCTGGGGCTGCTGGTGGTGGCGGGCGCCGCCTGGCCTTCTTCGCCGCCGGGGACGCACGGCCGCCGCCTGGTCTGCTGGCAGGCGATGCTGCAGTGCCAGGAGGAGCCCGAGTGCGGCTACGCTTACAGCCAGTACGCCGAGGCGTGCGCGCCGGTCCTGGTGGGCGCCGTGGCCGCCTCCGCGCCGTCCTCCTCTCCCTCCAGTCGGCGGCGCTGCCCGAGCCACTGCATCTCGGCCCTCATCCAGCTCAACCACACCCGGCGGGGGCCGGCGCTGGAGGACTGCGACTGCGGCCAGGATGAGAACTGCCGGGCCACCAAGCGCGCCATCGAGCCTTGCTTGCCCCGGACCAGCAGCAGCAACGGCGGGGCAGGAGGAGGAGGAGGAGGCGTCGGAGGAGGCACCATCGGCTGCACGGAGGCGCGGCGCCGCTGCGACTGGGACAGCCGGTGCAGCCTGGCGCTGAACCGCTACATGGCCTTCTGCGGGAAGCTCTTCAACGGCCTGCGCTGCACCGAGGAGTGCCGCGCCGTCATCGAGGACATGCTGGCCGTGCCCAAGGCGCTGCTGCTCAACGACTGCATCTGCGACGGCCTCGAGCGGCCCATCTGCGAGTCGGTCAAGGAGAACATGGCCCGCCTGTGCTTCGGGCCCGAAGGCGGCGCCGGCGGGCCCGGCAGCAGCGGCGCCCTGGACGGAGCCCCCGACGAGTACTACGACGAGTACGAGGACGAGCCCGGCCCGCGGGGCAAGGACGAGCTGGACGACCCCCTGGCGGCCGCGGCCGACGCGGGAGCCGAGGCCGCTTCCCCCAGGAAACCCGCCGGCGGCGGCGCCTGCCCAGCCCGCGCCGCCCCCTGGACGCTCCTCTCGGGCGCCTCCATTTTGCTGCTGGCGCTCTGGCTTTCGTAGCCATTTTCCCCCCTGAGGGGCGCCCTCTTAAGGGGGGCTGGGAATGTGGGGCGGGTGGAGAGAGCCAGCCAGGGAGGCCGCATAGCTGTGTGGTGCCCACAGAAAAGTTGGCCATAGTTTTCTGACTTTGGGGGGGCACAGACAGATAAAGCCCACACCTCGAAGTGGTCCTTATTCTGTGTGGAATAGAGAGAAAGGGACTCGAGTTCTTCCACGGGAAACTATAAGGATCTATATTTCCCCCTCCAATTCCCCCCAAAACTTTTCTTCTAAAGCAGCAGTGCCTTACTCCGGAGTGAATTTGCCACATCCATACCGCAAGCCCCCTTCACATCCCACAGACATCCCTGGACCCTTCTGTATTGCCCAGGTGTTTTAGAAAGATCTTCACTGAGTCTGGATCCTTCAGAGGGTTCATCGGTGTTTCCTCTGTGGATACACCTGCCTGTGTCTTGTATTGATCTCACTATATCTGACTGGGAATGTTCTCTTCTTCCAGTTTAAAAATCATGGTTGAAAGGGATTGCGCTTTTGTATTAGGTGACTTTATTATTGCTGTTTGTAAATTAGCCGCTGTTCTAAACAAAATTCCTGAACTGTGGAGTTGATGATTGGGCACCTTGATTCTAAATGCAGTAAAACCTCGGATAACGTTAAAACCTGGTTCCACAAGTCTTGGTGTTACAGTAATACCTCAGATAACATTAGTATCGAATAACACTAAAATCGCGTAACATTAAGCAATCTGGGGGGAAGAATTGCATCGGATAACATTAAGATCCTATGGGATGCATCAGATAACAACCGCTAAAGCCTGTGTGGTTACAATGTGTCTCTATGGATCCCATAGGATTTTAACATGCATCGGATAACACTAAAAATCGTATAACACCAAAACTTGTGGAACCAGGTTTTAGTGTTATCTGAGGTTTTACTGTATACGTTGTTTAGTGTTATCCGATGCATGTTAAAATCCTATGGGATCCATAGAGATACATTGTAACCACACAGGCTTTAGCGGTTGTTATCTGATGCATCCCATAGGATCTTAATGTTATCCGATGCAATTCTCTCCCCCCCCCCCCCAGATTGCTTAATGTTATGCGATTTTAGTGTTATCTGATACTAATGTTATCTAAGGTATTACTGTACCTTTATTTGCAGTGATGCCCCATTGAGGTCCAAATAAGTGGACTTGGGATTGTGGTCTTAGATATGCATCACTTTTTCATATTACAGTGTTTATTTTGGCACGTCTGTGTCCTCTACCAGAAGCAGCTGCTTAGAAGCTTACAAGTGTAAGGTGCTTGTGCAAAGGTGGTGTGCAGGTGTTCCTCACTCCCCCGACCTGCATAGACTTCTGTAGGGAAAACACGTATGAAAATATTCCTCCTGTGTGCACAACTATGCAAACTGTTGCCACTTGGCTCATTAGCAACAAGTGTTAAAGGATACTGTAGGTTTATTGCTAAGGAGACATGGAAAGCCTAAATGTGCTAATGGTCGCTTTGGTTGTTTTCTGAAACTGTTCAGGCTGAAGGTAAGAAAGAGTCAAACTTCCCAGAGAATTGCTGTCTTATGGACCTGGTCAGCCATCCACTACCACACCTGACCACGTCACCATTCATAACATTCAGAATAATGCCTGAAAGGAAGACACACTTTGGCTTTCATTGTGTGAGTGTTGATACATGTATGCTACAAAGCTGTAGTTGTTAAACAGCTCATGCCAGCAGATGATAAACCAAATCCGCAATACTGTACATACAAGTAATGATCTGTGTCAAAGCATAAGAGTCTGTGGTTCTCCAGAAGGATGTTGAACTTCAGCTGCCATTGGCTTAGCCAGTATATTGAAGGATAATGAGAGTTGTAGTTCAACATCCAGAGAGCCACAGAAGCCTTATCTCTGATATACAAAGTTTTCATGCCTCTCCCTTGGGATGTTTTTCTTGTTTAATGTTTAGAGTTGTGAGCATTTGCAGCAGTTGAAACTGCAATACAAAAACTCACCAGCAAATATTTTTTGCCTCATTTGATGGGGAGAGTTGATCTGTTGGCTATATTGAACAATGCAACCTTTATCATAAAACAGCTCTGCACTGCCATCTTCAAATGATACTTTTAAAACTCAATAAAATGTTAAAGTGTCCTGAAAAGTTTTATTGCCTCTAATACTGTGTGTGTGTGACCTCTGGTAAATCTTATATAAAATGTATTTAAAACTGGGATTATTTTTTTTTACCAGTTCTCATATGTATATAGAATTTTATAGAATGTATGCTTTGGGAATAATTTATTTTTTAAGAAAGTAAAGATTTAAATGCACCCCAATTGCAAGGTGAATACATCTGTTCTTTTGTTGCAGAGGTACAGATCTCATTTGATATGTAAAGGGATACAAACAATGGTAATTCCCATGGGAAAGGAAAATCCTAGATCATAATGTACAGTGTATTTTATAGAATTGAAATTTACTTCCACATTGTTTTGAGAGACTTTATGAATTGTGTAGAATTGTATTTAATGTCTCTGAACAGCCTTAAACATTGTATTTTTATAGAATGTGTGGGGAAAAAATCCTATGTTTTAAGTATCTATTACTTATGTATTTTTATGTGTAAATTAGTAAAAAAAAAAGATTTTTAAAGTATTATGTTGTGAAGTTGTTTTCTGGAGAGTAATCTTGAAAGTATTCCACAGCTGGAAGAAATGGCAACAGAAAGAAACAAAAATGCAGGTGGTTATGTCTGGCTGTCAACTTTAAAAAATTACTGTAGAGTAAACTAATGGGCTTTGTTGGTAACTATTTGATGTGGAAGCAGTTGGGCAGTTAGCCCGCTCTGATTCCTTGAGCAGCTGTTGGTAATTGCTTGCCTTACTTTACTAAATCATTACTTTGGAGAAATAAAATGCCACCTGGAAAACAATCCTGTTCAATGAAAGTGGCACATTTTAGATTTAAAATTATTGGCATGGCAACAAAGCAGGGTTAACATTGCAGAGAACAATTCCGGTGAGTCGTGTTCTTTTCCTGCAGAGGAGTGATGTCTTGTGCAAATTTTTGCTTAGACACAAGTAATTGTTGTTGAAACAAGTTTTAGTTGGCAGTTCTTTGTCTGTACACAAGTAAGGTGCTCATTGTTTTAAGATGTCCACGAGCATTACATTTAGGGTACATATTCTTAAGTTCCTGTGTTAGCTGCAAAACTAAGAGCCCTTCAAACTGGCTCTCTTTCCTTTCTACATAGGGCAGAGGTAAACAACCACGCATGGTCAATAAGTGACAAGCCCTTGTCTGATACTGGCCTTCTGTAGCCTGCTGAAGGCTGGTTTTCTGCCAGAGCTACTGATCTACACTCAAACGCCCTTAGATAAATAATTACACTCTTAAGCTGTCTCGAGTGCTGATACACTTGACCTTGTAAATAGAAATGTTTGCAGTAGGAATAAACTCTGGCATTTGAAAATCTTTTAAACATTAACACAAAAGAGAGAGCTGGGTCCTCCAGGGGATTGAGTGAACTGTGCCAAGCTAGGCACTTGCTTAAAAAAAAAAGTTTATTTATCTTGTATCCCTGCTGTTTATTTAAAACGTTCCCTTTTCAGTGCTGTGATTGGAGATTAAAAGCCACAACAAATAAACTTTGACTAGGAAGGAGGAAGATCAGCAAAGAGGATCATGTTTTTTTAATCCCTTTTTTCTTAGGGAAAAGGTAAAAGCGGATCAGCCAGTTTATTAGACAGAATTGCAGACTTAACGCATTCCTTTTTTGTAGGATGTGCACTTGCAAGGATATAAATCATATTCTTCATTTTCTTTACATTGTTTTTCTGCAAGTTCACAGAAGGTGAGATGATAAATAACGAAGCGGCCAAATTCTCAAAAGATTAGCGTGTGCAACTATGTAATTCTAATTTGTTTCTAAAATTACCCTAATGTCTGAGTAAACTAGAAAACCCGCTTTAAACAAAGATGCAACAGGACAGAAATGAAGTCATTGCTATGATAGGTGGAGAAGAACATTTTTGATCCTGTCCTTGAGTTTTAGATACATGAGTAGGAGGAGAAGGAGATGAATAATTAAATGCTACAGTAAGCTCAAGAAGAGTGAATTTGAGAAGCTCCTATCAAAGGCAGCTGCTTGAGGTAAATTGACACTAAGAGTGGGTGTGGGGTGAGAATATCCCTTTCTTTGTATATACAGTCAAACCGCGTAAAGAGCGCCTCGCTTAAAGAGTAACTCACTTAAAGAGCAGAATTTTCTCTGAATTTTCGCTTCGCTTAACAAATAAAACCAGCCAAAAACTCGCTTAACAAATAAATCGGGGTTCACAATCCCCCCATGATTGGTCATTTACAATGGTGTTTCGCTTAAAGAGCAAACTCGCTTAAAGAGCAATCCTGTGGAACGCATTATGCTCTTTAAGTGAGGTACAACTGTAGTATATTTTGCTGGTTTAAAACCATCTTTTCTAAAACTTAGCTGTGCCTTTACTACATCATATTACTTTCTATTGCTAATAAATAGGCAGACAAACATGAAACAAAAAGAATCTACAATAGAAAGAGCTCCATCAGGATTGGTCAAAATATGGCCTTCCAAGGGGGTTGACTCTTAACCAATGAATCCTGGGGTGAGAAGTCCTGGGAAATGTAGTCCAGCAACATCTAAAGCTCTGGTTCCCAGTGTGGGGCACTTTGATTTTTTTTTTTTTGGTGGGGGGGGCAATTCAAGAATGAGTTATTAACAATGAATGGCCTTTTAGGTTTCCTTCCTCCACATTAATAGGAGTTCATTTTTTGAATAATGTGTGTGTGTGAGAAAGAGAGAGAGAGAGGATTTTAGAGCTGCTTAAGTGTGGCATGGCGCAAAAAAAAAAGATGTATGGGAACCACTGATCTACAGCAGCGCTTCCCAAACTTTGGTTTTTGGACTTCAGTTCCCAGAAGCCTAAGTCAACTCCCCAAAGCACTAATCAGCCAGTGTACTGACTTAGGCTTCTGGGAATTGAAGTCCATTGGCGTTCTGTGGACCATAGTTTGGGAAATGCTGATCTAGAAGGCTGTCCAGTATTTTGTCCACACTGCAATGTGGAGCTCAAGCAGACTAGGTTTTAGTGTTCAGTCAAATGTTTCATTTGTCAATGTATATTGTCATTGGTCTGGAAAGTTAGTTGGAGAACTTTTGTGCCTTCAGGAATGTCAACTCGCATGATTCAGTTCTCATGATTTCCTAAACTTTTGTCCAGCTGCCTGGCTTTGATTAGGGTTGGAATCCTGCAACAACGGCAGACAGTTTCTCTCTTTTGTTGTTGCCCATGTGCCGTCAATTCATCTCTGGCTTATGATGGCCCTGTGAATGAGAGGGAGGCCCAAAATGTCCTCTCCTCAGCAGCCCTGTTCAGCTCTTGTGAACTCAAGCCTGTGGGTTCCGTTAGGGCAGGGGTTCCCAACCTTTTTGCACCGCAGGCCAGACCAGGCCCCCCGTCAGCTGAGTGGGCAGGTCACATGGTTCCTCCTGCCCTAAATGCTGCAGTAAAAATGCATCTGCAGCTGTCGTAAACGTATTTACGACAACTGGGTGCATTTATGGCAGCGTTTACAGCAGCCACTGGCACATTTACACATGTGTGGGCATGTTTTATGGCTGTTGTAAATGAGCCCGCTTCCACTTCTGGTAGCGTTGAGGGTGGTGGTGGGCCGCATGAAATGGTGCTATGGGTCAAGTCAGGCCCACGGGCTATCAGTTGGCCACCCCTGTTTTAGGGAATCAATCCATCTCACATGTGGTCTCTTTTCTTGCTGCCTTCCACCTTTTCCAGCATTATCTTTTAAAAAACTGCCTTCTCATGCTGTGTCTGAAGTAGAACAGCCTCAGCTTCTGACTATTTAGTAAACCTATACAGTATGTATAACTGGAGAAAAGGACAAGTGGATCATCCCCATCTGGTTGCTGGAGATACACTACCCTATGATTCCTATAAACATAAGATGGCAGACCTTTGTTTCCATTTTTTCACCACAATTCTGATATCTGTGATCAGCGTGCAAAGCTCTTGTTCATTCACACAACCCAACTTTTAAAAAATCAGCCCACAGCACAAAAAGGTTGGGAACCCCTGATTCAGACCATAGTTAGTACCGTAAAGTATTAACATACAAATCAATAATATTTTTGAAGTATGGAGGATTTTTAAGAGACAGAAGCACACAAAGGTGCTTTCTGGGTTGAAAGGATTTTTGCTGGAGGAACTCTGCTCAGGGGACCCTCGAATGAGGCTCCTTTCATGTTCCCAAGATCTTTCCCCACCGAAGTGGTCCCTATTAATCTACTTGCAATTTCTTGCTTTCAAACTCCTAGCTTGGCAGGAGCTGGGACAGAGATGGGCACTCATTCCATCATGCAGTACTTGGGTCTTGAACTGCCAATTTACCGACCTTCCAGCTAACAAGGCAAACGTCTTAACCACTGATCCACCACAGTCCCTTACAACCCAACTTATGAGCAATGAGGAGCATAACAGAACACTTGAGATACAAATGTAGCCCAAACTTCCTTGAGACTTAATGAGATTTCTGAAATATTTAAAAGCCCTGGAACACCCATCGCCACATGAACTGGGAAAGTTTTCTCCCCCATCTTGCCATCTCTCTCTCAATGCCCCCCTCCCATTTCATGTAAAATAATCCTCTGGGTCCCCCTTCTGTTCCTTTTCTTCCCAGTTACCAGATTTGAATTCCTGTTGACAGTTTATTTGTCTTTGGAGGCACTTCAGTGACAAATGTTTAAGGGAGTGTGAGACAATGGTGAAGAACAAGAAGGCAGTTCATTGAACTGACAGTGACCATACAGTAAATAGAGGCAGATTCAAGCTTCACTGATCACCCCTCGAGCACTGTGAGGCTTTTGTAGACAAACACAATAGGCATAACATAAGGTCTCTGTTTATTTTTAACAATATATACCAGCAGACGTAGACAAGCATACATTACCTGAAAAGTGTGAAAACTAAAGGGTAGACTAAGGGGAAAGAACTGTATTAAGTCAAACCAGTGATACTTAAGTGACGTCAATCCAAGTCATGAGGTGGAGGTGATTGCTTATAAAATCATAGTATAGCACAGGAAAACATTCTGTGTATCAGACCAACTCAGGGGTTCTGAGAGAATTTCTGTCTGTAGGTAACAGAACATGAAGCAAACATTGGTTTCCTGAGAATAAGATTCTTTCAGGTGCTGATCTATAAGGTCATTGCAACCTATAAAACAACTTTAGTTACCATAGCACTTTCATTTGGCCTAGTAATAACATTTATTTTTCATGTAAATGCATACAAAACTAAGTGGGCATTAAAAAAAATATACTTGTGTTCTTATGAGCATGTTGCCACAAGTTTACCCATATAGCGTCCAGTAGATAGACTGGTTGTATTGTACAAACAGGATGCCACCAATGATAGGTCTGTATTAAAATGAGAGAAGCTACATCTTGATGCTCACTTAAGATGATCCTTCAACAAACAACAACAAACAAGCAGGGGTGCCCAAGCTTTTTGGGCCGCGGGCCAATCATGTGGTTCAGTGGGCTGGTCATGTGGTTCCTCCCACCACAAGTGGAAGTAAAGCGCGCCTTGTAATCTATTTTGCAACAGGATGGGATAGATTTTAGGCTGTCATTTTCTCTGCCTAAACCAGGGATGGCCAAACTACGGCCCATGGGCTGGATCTGGCCCCGAATGCCAATTCATCTGGCCCACACCACCCTCGTTGCTCCCGGAAGCGGAAGTAAAATGTGGCCATATGGGCCTGTTTTACTTCCGCTTCTGGGAGCAATAAGGGTAATGCAGGCTGGATGAATTGGCATTGGGGACCAGATCTGGCCCACAGGCCATAAGTTGGGCACCTCGGGTGTAAAGTCTGGGGTCCTTCTATTTTACCATGCAGATGCATTTGGCAGCAGAGTACAATATTAATTTTTATGCAATTTCAGAGAACACGGGATAGATGGACCATTTCCATATTTATTACCTGAACACAGGATGAGATCAATCAGAAACTGAGTAATATAGAGGGAGGCAAGTTTCATGAGTTAGGTATGTTGCAATTATGCTGAAGCAAAGCATCAAATTATAGAAGTTAATACAGGGGCAGGAGTTCAGAGCATGCTATGTGTGAATAAGGCATGCTGTATTTTAGTTGGAGTATTGGCTGTTGCAGCCAACTGGAAAGCCACACACCTACTATCTGCATGACACAAGCAAAACACTATTAGTATGAATAAGTTAAAGCATCCATTTAATCAATTTTGCCAATAATTGAATGATCTATTACAAAATAGTGGACTGTATGCACTACATTTTGGCACAAAGATGGTCATTCTCCTACTAGTAACCAGGGATTCTAAATAAATTATTTCAACAACTTTTTTTATTATTAAAGAAGGACAAGAGCCCTCAAGCTGCATTAATCGGGAGAAGTCGAGTGGCACTTTTGTTATGGAAATGTTAAGCACATAATAGTTCAGGCAAACAATGTGGAGCCACTTCATTCTTTCAGCCATGCTGACACCTCTTAAAGAGGAACGGCAGGGAAGGATGTGGGAAAGATTTGGTTTCTGGAGAAGTTGTTTCAGCAAATATTTGAGAGGTTTACCTCCAAACTGCTTTACTAAAGAGGGTAAATGAGGGATAGAGACGATGAAGCAGCAATAAACTTGCATTCAGTTTGCATTCAGTTTGCACTAGTACAAGGGAGACCTTGGGACCAAACATTTTATTAAAGGTCTTTAACTCAGAGACACATAAATCCAAATCCATGCAAAAACTTGATGCAGGGATACATAAATCCATATAGATCCAATTGCAACTTCAGGGCTCTGGTCTGAGAACTGGAAAGTGAATTGAAAAATCAAACATACACTCATCTCAAAAAAGGCATAAAACAAAGATTGCCATCAGAAATCTACTAGAGGAAAGTGTGGGAAATGCAAAGCTGCAGATTCTATTTTACCAGAAGTGCAGGCGGGTTTCAGAAGAGGCAGGGGGACTAGAGACCACATCGCCAACATAAGATGGATCATGGAAAAAACAAAGGAATATCAGAAACAAGTCTACTTCTGTTTCATTGATTACACTAAGGCCTTTGACTGTGTCGACCACAACAAAATGTGGCAAGTAATTAAAGAGATGGGAATACCGGAACACCTTATAGGCCTCATGAGAAATCTGTACATGAATCAAGAGGCAACACTTAGGACAGAAAATGGAATGACGGAGTGGTTTGGAATAGGAAAAGGAGTAAGACAAGGCTGCATTTTGTCACCCTGGTTATTCAACTTATACACAGAACACATAATGCGCAATGCAGGGATGGAGGAATCACAATTTGGGATGAAAATTGCTAGAAGAAACATCAACAATTTGAGATATGCAGATGATACCACCCTAATGGCAGAAAATGAGGAGGACCTAAAGAAGCTCCTGATTAGGTTGAAAGAAGAAAGTGAAAAAGCTGGCTTGAGACTCAATATCAAGAAAACCAAGATAATGGCAACAGGCCCTATCAGTCCCTGGAAAATAGATGGGGAAGAAGTAGAAGCAGTGACAGATTTTACTTTCTTGGGATCAAAGCTCACTGCAGATGGTGATTGCAGCCATAAAATAAAAAGGTGACTGATTCTTGGGAGGCAAGCGATGAGAAACCTGGGGAACATAGTGAAAAGTAGAGACATCACATTGAAAACAAAAATTCGCATAGTCAAAGCAATGGTATTCCCTGTGGCAATGTATGGTTGTGAGAGCTGGACCATTAGGAAAGCTGAGCGCAGAAGAATAGACGCCTTTGAGATGTGGTGTTGGAGGAGAGTTTTGAGAGTCCCATGGACAGTGAGGAGAACAAATAGGTCAATCTTAGAAGAAATCACCCCTGACTGCTCCTTAGAAGGTCAAATAATAAAGATGAAGCTAAAGTACTTTGGACATCAAATGAGAAGAGAGGATTCACTTGAGAGAGCCTTGATGCTTGGAAGGGTTGAGGGCAAAAGAAGAAGGGGACGGCCCAGGATGAGATGGCTAGATGGTATTGTGGAGACAGTGGGTGCAAGGCTGAGCGAGTTGAGGGGGATGGTGGAGAACAGGAGTGCCTGGAGGACAGTGGTCCATGGGGTTGCAGAGGGTCGGAATCGACTGTGCGGCTGAACAACAACAAAAATTCTATTTTATAAAATACTGTATATAGATTTGTGGCCTTTATTTCTATCTAGATTGTGATATATTTGAGTAAAAGGCAACACATACCATGCTTTTAAAATAGCTTTCAACTATAGAAGGTATCTTGATATCCCCATAGTGCCTGTTTTATGAAAAATGAGAAATTCTGTGGGAAAGAGAGAGGTAAGAAACAGATGCATGATTTAATATAATTTTGTGTTCATATCAGTTTTTTTAACAGAAAAGAAAGCTGTATGAATATATTTGATTTCACAACTATATCTCTAGTGCAGGATTTTGGTAATTCAAGGCATAACCAAAGTACGAATACACGGCTTGTGCACCATTAGAAAGAAGAAATCACCATAAATGCATCTTTAGTACTGACTAGAAAAGCAGGAAACAAAATAAATGGCAATATAAAGTGAAACCATCTATGCACATAGAACTATGGCTCTTAGGGATATGCATGTGGAAGGCATGTGCCATGGACATGCCTCCCACATGTCCATGGAAACATCTGCAGACAGAGACAGAGCTGGCTCTTTGGCTATAAACAGAGATGAACACTGAACCCTAGAATCGGATATGACTGGCTTTCAAGCAAGGGCAACCTTTACCTTTACCAAGATAGGATAGTGCTGAGTCTATGCTTTTTAAATAATAGTAACTATTGTGGACATTCAGCTGGGTAGCTCAGTGGTTTAGATATCTAGCAGCAGATCCAGAGATTTGGAGTTGAATTCCTCATTATATCTCCCCAGAAAAGAGCCAGCCTGTTGTGGCCTTGGGCAAGCTGCATAGCCCCAGGGTACGTGCAGATGAAGGGAATGGCAAACCACTTCTGTGTATTCACTGGTCCAGAATGCAGCTGCTCGGGTAGTAATGGGTTGCGGGAATTATGCTCGTGCCTCACCACTGCTTCAGGAGCTGCACTGCTTGCCAGTATGTCTCCAGGTGCAATTCAAGGTGCTGGTCATTACCTTTAAAGCCCTACATGGTAGCGGGCCAGGATACTTAAGAGACCACGTCACCCCAAGAACATCTGTCTGTCCCACCAGGGTGGATCAGAGAGGCTCTCTTATCATTCCATCAGCTAGAGAGGCTCATCTCTCTAGCACAGGGATCAGCAAACTTGGCTCTCCAGGTGTTCCTGGACTTCAATGACCAGAAGCCTAAGTCAGAACACCTGCTGATCAGGGCTTCTGGGAAATGAAGTCTAAGAACATCTGGAGAGCCAAGTTTGCTGACCCCTGCTCTAGCACCAGAAGGAGGGCCTTCTCCGTGTCCGCCCCGGCCCGTGTCCGCTCCGGCTTCTGCCCTTTCGGAAGGGCCTAAAAACTTGGCTGGCACGGCAGGTGTGGGGCTCCAGTAATACGGCGTCCCATGTTGGGTGGGTGATCTGATGGGATAGCCACCCCTCTCTCTCTCACTCTTTTAAACATTTTTAACCTTTTAAAACTTTTAAATCGTTGAGGGTTGTTGTTGTTGTTTTTTTGTTGCAAATTTATAGTTTAATTATTTTTTGAAGTTGATTTGGTTCCTGGGTTTGTGGGGGTGTGGTGGGATTGTTTGGAATTTTTGATTTTGATTTGTAATTATGATTGGGGATTGGGGATTTTTGATATGTTTTTGATTGAATTATTTGAAGTGTTGCTGAAATGTTTTAATAATGTCTTGATTTGTAATTGTGATGGGTTTTATATATGTATGTGTGTTATGTGACACTTTGATCTGTGATACCTTAATATGTTTTGTCATGTGATACTGTGATACTGTATTGTATTGTTTATTTTGTTAGCCGCTCTGATTGGCTTCGGCGAATAGAGCGGCATACAAATCCAAAATACAAATACCTGTACAATACTGTATTTAGAGAAACTTTGGACGGAAAAAGAAAGAAAGTTTTGAAGAAATGCCATAAGTCAGAATAAACAAATATTAATTATTATTAATTATTCTGGAAGCTCATAAATAATAAATAATAAAATACTTTCATTTATTGCTTCAAGTAAGATTGCACCTACATTTAAGAAAGGAAAGCAAAAACGCAATGGCTCCCAGGATGGAGTAAGTAAAGCAATTTAAAGATAAGAAAGTTAGTTACTTGAAAGGTAATAAAGGAAAACCCTAGTAAAGGTTTATACAATTGTGTCTGGTATGGGAAATTTGTTAGAAATCAATTTCGTCCCTTTCTCATCATACCAGAATCTGGTATCTTTCCACTACATCCTTCCACGAGGCATGTGGTGATTGCTTTATAAAGAACTGTATAAATTCATGGGGAAAAGTTTAAAGTTACTGATGGGGCTTGATATTTATTTATTTATTTAGATTTATTATCCCGCCCCAATCAGGCGAACCTGACTCTAGGCGGCTTATAGAAAATTCATAAATTAAAACCTTGAGGTTCAAAATTACTTAAAAATCAATTAAAAAAGAATTAAACCATGAATTTACAAAGATCTAAAAGATTTAAAAAGGTTAAAAAGTTTAAAAAGATTTAAAAAGTTTAAAAGAGTGAGGGAGGGGTGGCTGTCCCATCAGATCAGCCACCCAACATGGGACCCCATATTCCTGGAGCCCCACACCTGCCCTGCCAGCCAGGTTTTTAGGCCCTTCCGAAAGGGCAGGAGCTCTGTCTGTAGACATAACTCAGTTGGTAGGAGGTTCCAAAAGGCTGGGGCAGCCACGGAGAAGGCCCTCCTTCTGGTGCTAGAGAGATGCGCCTCTCTAGCTGATGGAATGATAAGAGAGCCTCTCCGATCTGCCCTG
The DNA here is from genome assembly GCA_030440675.1 of Furcifer pardalis. Classification (NCBI taxonomy): domain Eukaryota; kingdom Metazoa; phylum Chordata; class Lepidosauria; order Squamata; family Chamaeleonidae; genus Furcifer; species Furcifer pardalis. The sequence goes on along the minus strand of CP126896.1, from coordinate 45,479,549 downwards.
GTGGGACGGACAGATGTCCTTGGGATACGATGACTACATGTTGGCTATAGAATCAATTTTCTGAACAACACTCACTAGGGAATGCTGTTGGAGAGTATTGCTCGTGAACTTCCCATAAGCATCTGGTTTGCTAGTTTTGAGTAAGAAGGTGCTGGACTAGATAGGCATTTGAAGTGAGCTGGTAGAGCTTTCACTGCATGTGCATGAAAGTGTAGTCGTATTCTTCCCAAAGTTCAAGAATTCATTTTGTTATAGGGAAAAGTCTTCAGTTATAAAGTATAAAATCTAGTATAAAATCTAGTAGCCTCAAACTGAGTCCGATTTCTGCACTAAAGACAGACCAAGCTGTCATCCCAACAAGATCTATAGAAACAATGAGCACATATATTCCAAGCTGTATGAGATACCACCCTCCTCTGAACCATGGCTTTATGGAAGCACATCAGTATGTTTACTGGGAAACATTATTTGCATAAACCAGTATCTTAATGAAGAGAATAGAAAATGTTATGTGATATGACAAGTCAAAAAAGGCTGTGGTAGTTACAGTACTCACAGTGATGGGATGTAACAGGTTCGCACCAGTTTGCCAGAACTGGTAGTAACTTTTCTTAGTGTCCTGGAGAGCCGGCAGCAGCTTTTGGGGAGAACCACCTTCAGGGCTTACCTTTTCACCAGTGTGCATGCATGCCTACAGTGCTTGGCGCGTATGTATGGCCTCCTTGCTGTCCTCCCAAACGGGGAGGAGGAAGAGAAGCTGCTAGCCTGAAGCTCCCTATAGCCTGGTCCAGGGTAAGTGACTCACCTTTGGATGTGGTGTGTCGGTGTGTGTCACGCACCAGCCAGCCCCCACACTTCTGGAAAACCCCTGGAAACCAAAATCAAAACAACCGAGGCGGGCTGGACGGCTAATTAGAACAGAGAGACAACTCTCAGCAGCTTATCAGCTCTTAAGGGGTTTTAATTTGGTAGCGTTTTCAAAGATTTGTGTGTGTGAAAGGCAATGCTGCTCTTACCCTTTTGAGTCCAATGAAGACATGTTGTTCAGAAGAAAATGATGAAGATTTATTGATCAGGTTCATAAAGCATAAAAGTCAGTAGCACAGGTCAGTCCAATAAAGTCCACAGGCAAATCTAGGTAACCATTTTTAAGGAGCAAAAATGCATAGCTCCTAGGCTAAAGATTGCTAGCCCATAGAGAACCAGAAACAAAAGCTCTCTAATCAAAAACAGGTCTTAATCCATGAAGAATCAGAGACGAACTCTTTCTTCTCTCCAAAAATGGAGAATTTGCAGTCAGGTGGGACAGCTTAGCCAATCACGTAACAGTGAAAACTTTCTCAAAACAACAGTACATTGTTTATACACGTGCACACAGAATGCACTAGGGCTAGCCATAACATTGCTCTCGGCTAGCTTACAAAAGATAAGAAATACTGAAAAACAGGCTGTCTGTAACACAGCCTTAAGGCTCAGAGAAGACAAAAGGATTTTTTCTGAGGCCTATCTGAAAATTGGCAATTTCAAGCCTTGGGAGACATTAGGAAATAGGTCCATTTCCTGACTGTGTGTATTTTAATGTGTATTTAATACCTTTATCTATATTGACGTACTACCACAGTTCCTAAAAAGGCCTGGCGGCCGGCAGGCCTAATGGCCTGGTTTGGGATTTATAAGCAAAGTCTTGGAGTTACCTCATCAATAAGCTACACCTGTGCTGTTCTAATTGCTGTTCCAATTGGAGAACCCTTAAGGAGGTACAGCTGTTTTACATTTACATTAAGGTATATTATCCTAGAGAACTAGTTAGGCAAAGACTTAGGACCTAACTTCTTTAACTGTTGAAAAGTTGAAAAGTGTCAAAATGAAGCTATCTTGTGGTGAGTTCATTCTGTAGTGCCTTCCATCTGACCTAGTGTGAGAAAGATTAGCCAGAATAAGCTTTAAGCTCTGGTTTAAAAGTTCTGGTTGATTTGTGTTTGGGGTGGGTGGGTGGGAGTTTGGGTGGTGTATTTTAATGTATTTTTTATTTTATTTATTTATTTAATTTATTTATGGGTTCGTGGGGTGAGTGCGTTGAAGTGTGTGTGTGCGTGCTTATTTTTATTTTATTTTATTTTTATTTTTAATACATATTTTCTTTGGCCCCACCCACAACTTCATGACGTTGGCTCCACCCACGATGTCATGATGTCATGACGTTAGGTCCGCCTGCACTGTGATGATGTCATGGTGGGGTAGTAAAATTTTTGACATCCCACCACTGAGTACTCACTAGAGTCCTTGATCATACATTTGGCTTTTTCAAATGGTCTACATCAGAGAAATTCAGCTATGGATAACTGTGAGATAATAAAATCCAAAGGTTTAGGGCTATTATGTAATGAGCCCAACAGGAGTTACAAAAACACAGTTTTTAGCCACAAAGAAAGAAAGCACTGTAGAGATGAAGGCGGTGGTGCTGACGAAAGCTGTAGCAACGAATAAAGAAAAGATCATTGATAGTTAACAAAATGCAGAGCAAGAAAAGAAGGAACTGAAGAATGCAGAAGCCAAGTCATGGTGAGTTTAGAAACAGTTCCTTTTATCAACAATTTCATTAGAGAAACCAACCTGGCACCTGCATTAAGTTTATGGTAACTCCAGGTGGATGTCTTTGCTCTCCCAAGTATGTAAAGGACCTTTGGTGGTATCCCTCTGATTTTAAGTTCTGTACTGCTTTGACCCACTGCTGCTGATTTTAGTTAGGTTTGTATTCAGCACTTGATATCTGCTAGTGCAACAGTGGAATCCAGTTTAAATGGGGTAGACTTCCATCTCTATTGAAACTGCCCAGGACCCATAAAACATCTTTCAACAGACTGGGATACAAACTTCTAGGTGGGTTCTACAATTTCAGAGGGGAAGATTAGGGAAAGAAGTACAGTAATACCCTGGGTAACGCGAGTACTGTATAGCGTGAAAACCGCATAACGTGACAAGATTTTCGGAAAAATCTTGTATTGAATAACACGATTTTCACGTTATTCGGAACAAGTGTATGTGTGTGGGGGAGTTGGATTGGGTAGAACATCTACCCAATCCAACCCCCCCCCCCCCAGCGCCCGTCCCCAGGATGTTTGGAAAGGGTACGGGGATCCTTACCCTTTCGTGCACTTCTGGGTTGACAGGATTTTTGGTGGAGGAACTCTGCTCAGAGGACGCCTGAATGAGGCTCCTTTCACGTGTTCAAGATCTTTTCCCACCAAAGTGGTCCCTATTTATCTATTTGCAATTTCTTGCTTTCAAACAGCTTGGTTGGCAGGAGCTGGGACAGAGACATGCACTAAAACTGTCATGTAGTATCCAGGTCTTGAACTGCCGCCTTGCCAGCCTTCCAGCTTACAAGGCGATATTCTTAACCATTGAACCAATGAAACCCCCAACCAAGTAAGGTAAGCCCCAATCATTCAAGGGAGTCTACTCTAATTGGAACTAACAGTTGGATTTATCTTACAATCAGTACTACTATTGCAAACCCTTTCTTAACCATCCTGCTTTCCAGTCTGGGTAAATTATAATTACACAGATTGGTGGCAGCAAGATGGCGGATATGAGGGCATCTCAAGATAGTGCTTCTATTGCTTTGCAGCCAGAGGTGTCAATATGTCGCCTCCACAGCACCCACATACCTCCCATTTAAAAAAAGGGGGAGACCCAAAAGTCTGTTTATGCTTCCTGGAGGGCATAGGGGCACACTCGCGCGCACCCGTTCTGAGATCTCCATAACCCCTGCCCCACTTTCCCCATATTTTAATTTTTATTTTTTTAATGGCCACTAGAGGGTGCATAGGGGCCTTTTTCAATTAAAAAACCCCCACCACTTTTTGAAAGAAAAATGGAGGGGGTGGTGGAGTATGTGGACCCATAGATGTGTGCTATCAAGTTAATTTGTGTGTTATCAAATTGTTTCCAAATAATGACAGCCCTTTTTAGATTTTCTACATACAAAGTACTGGAGAATGATTTGCCACTCTCTTCTTCAGGGGGCACGCTGAAACCAGGTAGCTTGCCCAATGCCAGACATTCTCTTACAAGGCAGACTGGGGAATCGAACTCCCAACCCACTGAACTATGTACAAAAGGCAAAAATCAAGTAATATTTTCTTTGCCAACTGAATGGTGCAGAATCCTGTAAAATGTCTCTAAAATACCTTAAAATGCCCTTTAAAAGCACGTTTTGAAAGTTACTAGCTATTCCTTCCTAAGTAACTTAAGTATAACCTTAAAAGTAAAATGGTAACTACTGGTTAGCCAAAAGTAATGCATATACCTATTATTTTTATCTAGTTACTTCCATGCTCTGGTGAATTCTAATGAGCTAACATCAGTGTATTCTTGGATAGCTATTATTTCATTTACATACTGTACTATATATTGGACTTCCATTTGAACTGACAGATCAGTTACAGTTCTTTGCAAAAGGCTGCTTTGATGTGCAACAGCTGTCTAATGTCAAATAATAAAATATGAAGGAACACACATTTCCATACCTTTATGTACACATATTTGGGGAGCTTGTTTATCTACTTTTTCAGTCAAAGCTATACAGATGTTTCAAGATACATGTTTGAAGTGGCAGCCATGTTAGTCTGTGCAAGCATGTCTGATAGTAAACAAAACAGAACAGCAAAAAAAGATTAAAAATGTTGTGGCACCTTAAATACTAACTCCTATATTTAAATGTGAGCTTTCGTAGACCAAGTCCATTTTATCATGTCTGATGAAGTGGGTTTGGTCCACGAAAGCTCACATTTAAATACAGCAGTCCTGCTGATCAGGGCTTCTGGGAATTGAAGTTCAAGAACAGCTGGAGTGCCAAGGTTCTCCATCACTGCAAGTAGCAGATTCCTGCAAACACAATTTTGGATTAAAGTGATAGGATGCCTCTCTGGTTCTGGATTTTACAATCCCAAGTAGGAAAACAATGCTTCACATGAATGCTTCATGCGTTCAAATTCAGCTGCATGTACTCCTATGTCTATTTCTTGGTTTTTCTGCATTGTCACTAAAAATGGACTAGAAAAGACGGGGTATATTTACCGGTAACTGCTGGATACAATAGTTGCATTAATATTTACAATGGATACTTACTTATTGTCTTGCCCTTTTTGGATGCACACCTTGATGTGGTGTAGGGGTTGAATGGGTTAATAAAACTGAGAAGCCAGACTCCATTACAAGCGTGGACTCCTAGTATGGTCACTCAAGGCACAATGGTCACAGTTGAAATACCAGGCTAAGATACAAAATGCAGCACAAGGTGTTACGAAGGTCTGACCAAATAATATCTGACTCTGTGGGAAAGGCATCAACATAACCATTATTCAAGTCTATGTTCCTACAACCTATGCCAAAGAAGATTAAATTGAGTTTATGTAAGAGGGAAATTCCAGGAGGAAACTGATCACACACCAAAACAAGACCTACTTGTTACAATTGGTGACTATAGTGCAAAAGTAGGGAACAAAGCAGAACTAAATATGTTTGGAAAATTTTGGCCTAGCTGACACAATTGGAACAGGAGAATGACTCATAGAATTTTGTGAGGCTAACAGCTTATTCCAAATAGACTAAAGGTTTCTCAACCTTGGGCCCCCAGATGTTCTTGGACTTCAATTCACAGAAGCTCTGATAACAGGTGTGCTGACTTGGGCTTCTGGTAATTGAAGTCCAAGAACACCTGGGCGACCAAGGCTGAGAAAGCAGGAGATGGAGAAGCTATATTCTTTTTGCAGACCAGGAGTGGATGGCGGTACTGATCATGAACTGTTAATATCCAACATTAAAATAAAAGAACACTAAATAATCATAGTGCCAATATATAATTTTAACAACATTCTGGATTAATTAAAGTCTACATAAAGAGCAGCTTGCATTATTAAACTCAATAGACTGTGCACCATAAGAACCATCGATAGAAGCCAGAGATATTACTAGGGAAGAATGCAAAAACACAATTCATAAAGACAAAAGAAAAGAAAAAGCTGGATAGATGACAAAAGAAACACTCAAGGACAAAAGAAACAAAAGTAAAAGGTGACAGAAGTAGGGTCTGACACCTGAATGCTGCTTTTCAGTGATGGTCATATAAAGTCATGGAGAATTATTACAATAAACAGTGCAAATAAACAGAGAAGGATTAAAAAAAACACAAAAGTTTTGTACTAGAAGATAAAAGAAACTACTATAAAGGGAAATTTAAGCCTAGATTAGGAATGCTGAAAGACTAACTGACCAGAAGAAAATAAAGATAAAATGAAAACAACATACTGTACTGAAGACCTGTACAGAAGAGATGAGAGACTCCTTTGAAGATAATTCCTTTAAAGAGGAATCCTATGTCAAAGAACCTGACGTTCTAGAAAGTGAAGTTGAAACTGCTCTGAAAGCACGGGTGTGTGTGAATAAATCACTGGGGTAGATGGGATACCAATACAGTAATACCTCGGATGTTTACCTCGGATAACGCTAAAATCACATAACGTTAAGTAATCTGGGGAGGAGAATTGGATCGAATAACGTTAAGGTCCTATGGGATGTATTGGATAACAACCGCTAAAGCCTGTGCGGTTACAATGTATCTCTATGGAGCTTTAACGTTATCCGATACATCCCATAGGATTTTAACATGCATCGGATAACACTAAAAATCGGATAACACCAAGACTTGTGGAACCAAGTCTTAGCGTTATCCGAGGTATTACTGTATAACTATTTCAAGCCATAGAGACTGAGTTTGTCAAAGTTTTAACAAGAACACGCCAAAAATATAGAAAACAAAACAACAGTTCCTAGGTTGGAAATGTTCAGTATATATTTCAATTCACAAGTAAGGAGATGCCAAGGATTACAGTAACTATAGTATCATTGCTCTAAGGGTCTGCCCAGACTGTCCATTTTGATGCTGTTTGGGCTGGGTGGGTGGAGGAATGATGTGCCACTCAACATGCTTCTTTTGTTTTAATTTAATTTAATTTTTTTTATTTCTACCCCGCCCAATTAGGGGAACCTGACTCAGGGTGGCTTACAATCAAAAATATAAACACAAGTATAAACACAAGTAATAAAACATATAACACCATAATTACATGACATTCAAAAGAACAAATGCAATCTTTGGTACAAAAAAAATAAAGATAAAAAATACCATATTATAATAATAAAGTTAAAACACATTGCTACGACAAGAATAAAAATTAAAAGTTAAAAAGTTAAAAACAACAACAGGGAGAGAGGTGAGGTTATTCAGAGGAGCCAGCCAACCGAGCTGACCGTCTGACCCACATCACACACATGACCCGCCAGCCAGGTCTTCACCACCTTTCTGAAGGGCAGCAGCTCTGTCTAGAGACACAACTCAGTTGGCAGGAGGTTCCATAGGGGCTGGAGCAGACACAGAAAAGACCCTCCTTCTCATGCTAGACAGATGAGAGATGTTTGAACACAAACTAATCCTTCAGATCTTAATTGAACACTTCACCTGATCATATACTGACTGTCAGAGCAAGTGATTTTTTAGAACATCTGCTAGATTATCATTGATGTGATGCATCATTTCTATTAAATATTTTTTTTCTCTTTGCCTATCTGTATATTGCTGACTGAGATAATGTTTGCAGTCACAATTTCTATCAGAAATAGAGGCTATCATACTTCGAGCACATGAGTTTACAACAGCTGAGCAGGGCTATTGAGGACTAGACATTCTGGAGATCACTCCTTCATAGGGTTGCCACTAATCAGGGGCAATTACATGGCACAGAACAATTATTGTCTTCAATGATTATGGATGCAAATGGCAATGAAATCACAATCATTTCTGCAAAACATATGACTCAGCAGAGCCCAGCATGGTTGATTCTTCTCTGACTTGGCAATAGGGCAGAAAAAAGGGGACTAAAAGTTTCAGGGCACAGGACCAAAGGATGAAGAGGACGCTTCTTTTGTTTTTCTTAACTTCTATGGTACTCTATTTACTTATGTGACTGCGTGAAGATATCACTACTGGGAACATGTCATTTTTGCTCTTTGATTGTCTTTGTTCTTAAAGATGTAAACTACCCAGAGTAGGGAAAAATCCTAAATATAAATTAGTATATACATTTAAGAAATAAATACATAAATAATGAAGAGACAAAACTGAGATGAGATGCTGGCAGATGTTTATCTATTTCAGGGGTGCCCAAACTTTTCAGGTCACAGGCCGGTCACATGGTTCAGCAGGTCTGTCATGTGGTTCCTCCCACTGGAAATGGAAGTAAAACGTGCCTTGCAATCTGTTTTGCAACAGAATGAGATATATTTCAGGCTGCCATTTTCTCTGCTTAAACCAGGGGTGCCCAAACTACAGCCTATGGGCTGCATCTGGCCCCCAATGGCAACTGACCTGGCCCACGCTGCCCTTGTCGCTCCCGGAAACAGAAATAAAACATGCCTGATTAGTGTTTGACACTACTCAATGTGGTTTACAATAGTACATGTATCAACATAAAATAGCAACTGTTAAAAAGGAATTCCTAATGCAATAATTAGCATACATTTTACTGAAATGAAACCGAAACAGCTTGCCTTAAGGGGGGGAAAGTAGCCAAGAAATCAATAATTTTCATGGAGTGGGGCAAAAATGTTATTTTAAATAATGTTTTGAAACACAAACACCATAAACCTATATATGTTCTGGCTTCAGGATGAATATGAAACTTAAAATGCTGCCAATGGCATGTCCTACCAGTGGTATGAATAGGAATCATGCTTTTGCCTTGCCTTATTGCCACCTTGGCCCTATACACTTATGTCTTTGTAGCAGTGTAAGCGTCTTTTAGCAGTTCTCACACAGCTGAAAAGTTTATACATGCACTAATTCTATACTAGTGTTTGGTCTTTTAATGAAAGACAGTCAGGAAATCCTTGAAGAGAAAGGCAACTGATATTTTTTTTAAAAAAGCCCCTCTACTTAATTAGCTACGACAAGGTGTCTCATGTGAAAGACGAGTGACAATCTGTCTAGCATATTGGTCACATGATATATATTTTTTAAAATAAAGAGCTTTTTATTCTCTTATTTCTTTTAGCTATATTACAGGCAAGGGCATGGAGAGAATGTTCAAGTCATGCTCTTGAAAAACCCCTGGCACTTTAAGAGGATGCAACTTACCCATTAATGATGATTTTCCTCCTCTATTATTGTTAAGAATAATGAAGGAATGGGAAGGTTGGCCCCCAAGCTAAAGTTCCCCTGAAATGTTTTCAATTAACTCTTGGCACCAGCAGGAAAGCATCAAACCTTTCCCATGCTGAAATATGGAAAATCTGCAGGGTACTTCTCAGCAGGGGTGGAATTTCATTAAAACAAGCACATCATAATTCAACAACTTCTGCACCCTCTTTAAGCCTTTCCATTGATAAGGAGGCTGAGACAATTTTTTATGGCTTTGCGAAGAGAAATGGTTTCATAAAGATCTTTTCAGAAAGGGGTTTGCTTTGGCCAACGAGGCCTTTTGAGCGCTCTCCAGTGCAAAAACGGCAAGGCATTTCAGCACAACTGTGACTACCAGACAAGAGGCAGAACCAAAGAGAATTTAGACTTATCTGGTTAGACAATTCCTTTCTAATTCATGGTAGGAACTTACTTCAGCAGGCTGAAAGCTGCCCTACTGCCTGCAAGCCCCATTTTCCTATGACTTACTTGGAAAGCACATTCTCTGACTCAGTGGTGGGATGTCAAAATTTTTACTACCCCACCGTGATGTCATGATGTCATGGGCGGGGCCAAAGAAAAATTAAAAAAAAAAATACAAAATAATAATAATAAATAAAATAAGCGCGTGCACACACACACACCTCAACCCACCCACCCACAACACCTTTTTAGGAACTGTGGTGGTACGTCAATATAGGTAAAGGTATTAAATACACATTAAAATACACACAGACACACCACATCCAAAGGTGAGTCACTTACCCTGGGGAGCTTCAGGCTATAGGGAGCTTCAGGCTAGCAGCTTCTCTTCCTCCTCCCCGCTTGGGAGGACCAAGCACTGTAGGAATGCATGCACACCAAGTGCTTGGCATGCATGCGCAGTGGGGGAACCAGTTAAAGGGTAAGCCTCGAAGGTGGTTCCCCCCAAAAAGCTGCTACTGGTTCTCCAGGACACTGGGGAAAGTTACTACCGGTTCTGGAGAACTGGTGAGAACCTGTTACATCCCATCACTGCTCTGACTCTAACAAAATCCCCACCCATGACTTCATCAGATGTGCTGCACAAACTGACTACTCATGGAGGAAAGGTGTTTGGTTTGTTGTTTGGTTTTTTTTAAAAGAGGGGCATTTTAAACAGAGGGGTGATGCTGCACTTCACTGAGAATGAAGGGCCTTTGTTCCTACTGCATCTTCTTTTACAACGTGGGGGTATCCATTCTTCTTTCAGCTTTTGAGCTGATCGGAGTTGGCCTTTTCCTCCCCTCTTTCTCCCTCCCTTCCCTTCCCCTGTTCATTATACAGTGAATGCTAAAGAGGGACAGCATTCTTCCTTAATATTGCTCCTGTTTGTCACTTGGAACTTGCTTGGTGTGAAAAATGCTTTTACTCCATTATCTCATTCATAACACCCCAATGAGATAGGTTGCTAATTATGCTCCCATTTCATAGATAGGAGCTGAAGCTGAATGACATTGACTTCAAGACCACCCAGTGAGCTCAAGGATGGGGAGGGCGGGGAGGAGAGAGGATTTAAAATGCTGGTCTCCCTCAGTCTGAGACTCTCCCCTACATATTATACGGATTTCATAACATCCAAGCTTTATAGTAGAAAGGGAGGTGGGGGGAGAAACCCAAATGTCCACATGAATAAAACAGAACATTGTTGCATTGGGTGAGGATAACTCTAATGTTAGGCCTGTCATATATTTTATCTTTGAGGGTCTATACAAAGCTGCATTCTACATAACTGCTTTCCCATGTGGATATACCTTTTGCACAAAGAACAGCACATGCCCTCCATGAATACTATGACAAGAGATTCAGACATGCAAGTAATCTCAGTAGAAAGCCCTCGCTTACAGTGGCCTTCCACAGTGTGTAGATGCTGCTGAACAGTCACATTTACAAGGGATGTGTGTGGCAATTTAGAGACAGGGCACATCCAATATCTCACAGGCAAGGGAGGGCCATGATGCAACCCAACGTGGCTACACGATTTCACAGTCCATTACCTTCCAACTTTTAAGGACAGGAATGTGAGAAGTCAAAATCTGTGGGATCTTTTGCTGTTTACAAATCATTGTAACCTACTTTCACATGAGAAAATGGTACCCAGCAACCCCAGGCTGCTGCATGGCAAGACTAAGAGTCCCAATCCTAACCCCACAGACGAGGGGATAAATTCCCTAAGGATTGATGGGATGGTTTTAGAATAAACACATATCGGACAGAGCTGGATACATTTTGAAAAGATTAATGATCAGAAAACTGTTAATCTAAAAGGGGGGTGGAGTTATAGCACCCTAAAGATTCTTATTTTTATTTTAGGAAGCAGGGCTTCCGGGCTCTGGAGTCTTCTTTGCCAGTTGTAGAAACTGACTGGGTTACATGATTAAAATCCTGTAATAATGTTTTTAGTGTTAATCAAAGGATGTTAAATGGGGTCACTGCAAGTTTTGATGCCTTGATGCCTTGCTGAGAGGGGCAGTTTCAAACTGGGTGGCTGTGTGAGTAGACCAATAATAGGCCTTCCTTTTCTGTGTCTCTCAAGTTGTCATCACTCTGAAATATAGTTTGAAGGTCCTTTAGGATTCAGCACATTACCCTTAACTTGGAGTCACATGTAATTACATTGGGTTTTTAAATAAGGTTGTTTGGTTGGCTTGGAGTTTTCCTCATATGCAGACAACCATCTGAATTGTGTGGGTCAGGATATGGGCATAAATGATATTTTGTCTGTAATGTCTGAGAACAGGTCACATTGGCCAAATCTAGTCCTGTTTAAGAAGGAGGATGGACAGAAAGCTAAAAAATAAAGGCTTCTTCAAGGTCTAGTCTAGTGATGTCTTTGGGAGGGCATTCTGGCTGCCATCTTGAATACGTTTATAATGCTTGAAAGTTAAATAATTCCAGAGCATTTTGAGATAGAAGGATATGTCCACTACCATACTTAAATTCCATGGATCCAACATAGAATCCAGGAGACACTTGATTGTGGAGCCACTAGTTTTTTTTTTTTTTTTTTTTTTTTGCTTTAAATAATATTTAAACATTGAGCTAATGCCAAGCTGGAGGAGGAAGGAAGTTGAATATCCTCTCATGACACTTCGCCTTAGGTCTGCAAAATGCCGTCTTTTCCACACTCTTTGTTTGGCCACAGAACTTGCCTTTCACACAAAAATGCTCCTGTTTCCCCTTAAAGTGCAAACTGTTGCCTTTGTACACCTGCAATTCAATTTATCTCATTAAGTGTAGTTACAATGTATCAATCTAATGTTGATAGATAAAGACCACATGATGTGCTGGAAGTTGATTTACCCCAGACAAAGCGATGGATACTCCATCACACTGATCTGTCTTTGAGTGCTGTCAGGTCTATGCATTTTGCTTGGGCACTAAGAAGCAAAGTACAGTACTACAATGTCCACTTGTTCTGCCATAAGAGCCAGAGAGGGGAAATATGCAAGAAGGAGGGATTAGCCTCAGCAAAGCTTGCCTCAGACATCATTAGATACATTGGCTCAAAGTCTGTTACTTAGGATGGGCAAAATGTTCATCTTTCTGTACCACTGTTGTACAGATCTATGTTTATTCAGACCAGGGGTGGCCAATCTACAGTCTATGGGCCGGACCCGGCATCTAGCACCATTTCATGTGGCCCACTGCCACCACTCTTACCACTACTGGAAGCAGAAGTGGATGTGCTTACCATAGCCATAAAACACACTCGTGCATGCGTAAACACTGCCATAAATGCACCTGAGGCAGTCATAAACATGTTTACAACAGCCACAGATGTGTTTTATGGCAGCCTTTACTGTGGGAGGAACCACATGACTGGGCCACTCAGCTCTCCGGGGTGTGAGGTCCAGCCCATGGCACAAAAAGGTTGGCAACCCCTGCTTCAGACCATAGTAAAATATCAATAACATTTTTGAAGTATGGAATTTTAAAAAATTGTGTCAGAAGCACACAAAGGTGCTTTCAGAGTTGAAAGGATTTTTGCTGGAGGGGACACCCAAATGAGGCTCCGCCGCTCCTTTCATGCCCCCAAGATCTTTTCCAACCCAAGTGGTCCCTATTTAAAGGTAAAGGTTTCCCTTGCTCGAAAGCCAGTCGTATCCAACTCTAGGGGTCAGTGCTCATCTCTGTTTCTAACCCGAAGAGCCAGCGCTGTCTGCTTCTGCAGACGTTTCCATGGTCATGTGGTGGGCATGACTAGATACTGGGGCACATGGAACGCTGTTACCTTCCCACCGAAGTGGTCCCTATTTATCTACTTGCAATTTCTTGCTTTCGAACTGCTAGGTTGGCAGGAGCTGGGACAGAGACGGGAGCTCATTCCGTCCTGCAGTACTCGGGAATCAAACTGCTGACCTTCCGCCTCCCAGTCAGCGTCTTAGTGACTTGAGCCACTGCAGTCCCTATTTATCTACTTGCAATTTCTTGCTTTCAAACTGCTAGGTTGGTAGGAGCTGGGACAGAGACGAGCGCTCATTCCATCATGTAGTACTCAGGTCTTGAACTACTGATTTGCCAACCTTCTAGCTAACAAGGAAAGCTTCTTAACCACTGAGCCACTGAAATCCAAGTATGGAGTTAAAACCCACAGAAGTTAGAAGCATCCATATTTTTATTCACAGGCATAGGGTGATACTGGGGAACTATCAGCAAATATTGGAATCCTGATGGAAATAGTAATGACACCTAGCCCAGATGTATTCTTAGACACTGAGCTTCACTATAACATTAGGTTCAAGACTGAGCTGACCTCCTTAAGAGCAACAACAACAAAAATAGCATGGACAGACAGACAAGCTCTGTGGCCAAACAAAGATTATGGAAACAATATGGAATAATCTCCTATTTCCTCAAATTTCAGGGGCAGATCCTGAGACCCCTGGGAATGCATAGCATTGGATATCCAAGATTTAGAGCCACCTGAACATAAAAGTCAAGCTTTCTCATTCTTGAACATTGTGTTGTCTGAGATTTTCCCCTCCTGCTTTCCTGAAACCTGCAAAAAGATGGAAAAGTCCTGAAACTTCAGCTACCATCCTGTACATTGCAGTCATAGCTGCATAATTCTACTAACCCAGGGGTCAGAAAACTTGGCCCTCCAGGTGTTCTTGGACTTCAATTACCAGAAGCCCAAGTCAGCACACCTGCTGATCAGGGCTTCTAAGAATTGAAATCCAAGAACATCTGGAGAGCCAAGTTTGCTGACATCTGTATCCCATGTTAAGCACTAATGTATTTAAAATACCAGGAGAAATTTTTCAAGGTAAGTGCAAAGATTGTATCAAAAATGGAGAGCCATCTCCTTCCTTGCAGTTGGTCTGGTCAGGATCCTAGACAATAGTTTTCCTACCATTGCACTGACTTGCATGAATTGGTTACATTTAGCTTTCTCTAAGCTCAGAATCAGAAAACAGCAAGTGTCAAATCAATGCTGAAATATCTGAAGTGAGTAAAACCTGCAGTACCCTCATCCAATGAAATATGTCTGGTGTGCTTGAATTGGCTAAAAAAAAACCACACACACACACATGCAAATGGAATTGATTTCTCAAGTCCATGTGTATGTGTGGAATATCATCATGGAGACATCTACCAATGCGTGGACTCCTTGCTGAACAATAACTCCAAGGTATCCAAGGTATTGTACAGTAATACCTCGGATAACGCTAAGACTTGGTTCCACAAGTCTTGGTGTTACCCGATTTTTAGTGTTATCCGATGCATGTTAAAATCCTATGGGACGTATCGGATAACGTTAAAGCTCCATAGAGATACATTGTAACCTCACAAGCTTTAGCGGTTGTTATCTGATACATCCCATAGGACCTTAACGTTATTCGATCCAATTCTCCTCCCCAGATTACTTAACGTTATGCGATTTTAGCGTTATCCGAGGTAAACGTTATCCGAGGTATTACTGTACTTGAATTACATGAGTACTGGTTAAAGTACAGTACTGTATACTATATAATGCTAATTTATGCTTGTGCCAGCATAACATCTCTTTTGATTAACATAATTGTAATATTAAACAGTAAACAGAGTACAGTAATCTATTAGTTTTAAATATAGTTAATATTTGCCAAAATTACAACTGTCTGATTAGTACATGTTTGTTAGATTAATGCTAATAGTGACAATCTAATCTGTTCCATGTTGCATTCAGTGGCCTTCTTGCCCCTTTTTTCACCAATGCTAATGAGTCTGAAGATGACTTTTTTGCAAATGATCAATATTCCCTCATCTGTTTTCCAGAGCATATCACCTGGGTAGAAACTGAGGGTTTCCTGAAATGTTCATTTACTAGGGGACTTTATTAGCTTGCATTACCATTTTCAAGGGCACTTCACTTTATAGGAAAATTAGCTGGAACCGTATAATAATTTGAATACTTTCTCAAGCACAATCAATTCTTTATAACTGTGTAAGTGTTTTGCCATACATTTAGGTTCACTGCCACCCAGTTCTTCAGCCCTGAATTTTTTTGAAATTCCAAATCAAATTGTTTTCCAATCTCAGCTGCCACTTTGATTTCATCACATCAAACCCCTTACTGAGATCAAACCTTTGAAATGAGAAAAGATTTTTAATCCAGTTACACCAGATGGAGTCTAACTTGATAGGTCCTGAGAGCTGAGGGGTTAGAATGTCTCAACACCTCCTCCCACGCACCCACACTCCCATGTGAGTATGACTGCATACACAAAAATGCACATTGCCTCCATTTTCCTTGACAAATTGTTTTACAGCAATTTGGAAATGTTCATTCTGAGTTTTGCCCCCCTTGACCCAAGTTAGTGTTCAGTTTCCAACATAGTCCTAATTTATATTTCTCATCTATCTTCTCTTTGTGTTACCTTGAAAATACGCTCAATGTTGATTTTAAAATTAGGTTTAAGCAGGTTAGTTTCCTTTACTTGGTTAGAAAGTGCAGGAGTTTTTTGTACTGTACATTTTTTGTTCACAGATCAAATGCTACATATTGAAAATCACATGGCCAGAAACAGAACTAGAAATTTTACTCATGTAATGATAACCACCCACAGATTTGCTGGCAATTTCTTGGAATGCCCCTGAATTCTGGTGAGTTTGACAACATCATATTCATTCCATATCCACAAAGTAGGTAAGTATGTCTACTAAGTGGTTGGTATGTTGCTCTGTGACCCATGAAATGGGATCAAGAAATTAGTCAAGAGCAGAAAGGCAAGTATGAGGAATAAAAGCATCAGTGAGAAAATATAAAGCCATGTTTAGTTTGTGGCAGTTGCAGCTGGCAGTCCTCCAAGACAAAAAAAAATTATGTGTCTGTGATGAGAGGAAAGCTGGTTTATATAAACTTCTGGTTTTTGTTTGTTTTTAATTTTAGTACCCCTATCCTACACACAGAAATATAGTTTGCCAGCAAAGCAACTCTCATTCTCTCAGTATAATTCCAAGGACTGATGGCTTTCAAATACTAGTTTACAGTCAACTTAATTCTGAATAAAATAATACATTTCCTGGACATTAGAAATGATGCTGAGGGTGGTTACGTGAGGGTGAAAAACAGCACTAGATGGTGTTAACTTTTTTCAGGGAAAACAAAATGAACATTTTTTTTTAAAAGGACAGCCTCTTTGGGTCTGCCCCTTCCCCAGGAAAGCTGTTCATCATGACAAGTGATGGATCAGATGGGAAACAGGCTATATCCACCTAAGAAATGCCTTAATAAGTTTTGCTTTTCACATGCAAGGTGAGGGAGTTATATGTTGTCCCTTGAAGGCATTTGTTTTTTAAAAAAATAACAATAATAATGTCATGTCAGTTTTGGTTTGGTGCTCAATATGCCGCCTTCCCCAATATAACAGCCTATTTCAAACCAGAGTCATCAGTTTCAAAAGACAGCACTCATCTTTTCCTTCTGACATGATCCATCATATCCCTTAACTGCCCTAGAGAGTGAAGACGAGGTTACTGCATCTTGTGATTGCAATCTGTTTTGCAACAGGATGAGATATATTTAAGCTGCCATTTTCTCTGCTTACACCAGGGGTACCCAAACTACAGCCTGCAGGCCAGATCTGGCTCCTGATGCCAATTCATCCAGCCAATGGAAGTGGAAGTAATCATACATTATCTGTTGTTCCCTAATTTTGTAAAAGAACATACCTTTATTACCCCAAGAAGTGACCCATTCCAGGAAGCGCTGTTGATAATTTGCTACCTGTTGCACCTAATAAGAAGCACCAAGTGATGGGATGTTACCGGTTTGGGCTGGTTCGCCCGAACCGGTAGCACCCATCAAAAGGGGTTTGCCGGTGGGGGGGGGGTCATAGAACCCCAGGCGACTGGTTCAGTCGCCTCCCCGGTTTGGGCCAAATCCATTTCTGAATTTTTTTTCCGGGCACCAAAATGGATGCCTGTAATTGCGCATGTGTCAAACCTCTATTTGGTTCTAGCGCAGTAAGAAATAGAACTGTGCATGTGTCAAATAGAGATTTGACGCATGCGCAGTTACGGACAGCCATTTCGGCAGCCCAGAAAGGAAGTGCAGGCAGCATTTAAAGCAGCAGCGGCAGCGGCCTTTCCTTGGCATGGCATGGCACCAGGCCGCTGCAACGGTTTGCCGCCGCGCTGCTGCACAGCTGCACCACTGCAGACGAGTCTTCTGCTCCCGGACGAGTCGACCGACCCAGGGTAAGTGACCCAGGGTTTGTGTTTGGGGTTTTTATTTGTGTTTGGGGTGGATGGGTGGGTGTTTGGGTGAGTGGGTGCATTTTTATTTAATTTTTATTTTATTTCTTTCTTTATTTTATTTAATTTATTTATGGGTTTGTGTTGTGGTTGTTTGGGTGGGTGGGTGGGTGGGTTGAAGTGTGTGTGTGTGTGTGTGTGTGTTTTAATTCTATTTCTTTTTTTAAATTATTTTTTGGCCCTGCCCACAACGTCATGACGTCATGATGTCATGACGTCGGCTCCACCCACAACATCATGATGTCATGACGTCATGATTTCATGACATCGGCTCTGCCCACAACATCATGATGTCATGACTTTGGCCATACACACGACGTCTGTGACGTCATGGTCTGGTAGTAAAAATTTTGTCATCCTATCACTGGAAGCACCCTACAAAAACTTCTGTCCCTCAACACCCCCCCACACACACACACACACACACAACTCTATTCATTGATTTCTATGATTTCTTCTTTGTTCTTAAAGTCAAGGGACCATTATATGCCTGGCCATCATCTTTGTACCTTCTGAAAGGATGCCTGATAGGCAGTGGTGGGCTGTCAAAAATTTTACTACCCCACCGTGGGCGGAGCCAACATCATGGGCGGAGCCGATGTCATGGGCGGAGCCAACATCATGGGCGGAACCAACGTCATGACATCATGATGTTGTGGGCAATTAAAATAAATACACATAATACATAGCACACAAATCAACCCACCCCAAACACAAACCCATCACCTGTCCTGGGGTCAGGGAGCAGGCACTAGGCAGGCAGGCAGGCACTAGGCAGGCAGGCAGGAACCGCAGCGACACGGTGGCATACCCGGGTAATGGCAATGTTGTGTTGCTGGCTGATGTTTCTCACATTAGGACAGGCAAAAGGAACTGCAGAATGAATTCACCAAAAGGTGCCTTCATTTTGGCTGTTTCATGTTTGGCCTAGACCAAATAATAATAATAATAATAATAATAATAATAATAATAATAATAATAATAATAATAATAATAATAATAATAAGAAGAAGAAGAAGAAGAAGAAGAAGAAGAAGAAGAAGAAGAAGAAGAAGAAGAAGAAGTCACGTGATGGGGGCAGTATTTTAGAGATGCTTAGGTGGAATATGGCCAAAAAAAAGGTTGGGAACCACTGCTATAAGACATCCAGTTGCTTTAAGATGGGAAGGACACCAGAGTCGCAGAGCTATCCAGTAGTAGAGGAGTGGACAATCTTATCCAGTGGTTGGCAGCCAATTTTTTTTTATTACCATACTGTGGGTGGAGCCAACATTGTGGGCAGAGCCAACATTATGATGTCATGGGCAAAGCCAGTGATGTGGGTGGAGCCAATGTAAAAAAAACCCCATAAAAATAAGTACACATAAAAATACAAATTAAATAGACATAAAAATACACATAAAAACACATAAAATACACATTAAAATAAATACACATTAAATAGACAAAAAAGCACATAAGAATACAAATTAAATACACATGAAACACATAAAAATACACATTAAAATAAATACACATTAAAATACACATTAAAATACACACAGACACAGCACATCCAAAGGTGAGTCACTTACCCTGGGGAGCAGGCTATAGGGAGCTTCAGGCTAGCAGCTTCTCTTCCTCCTCCCCGCTTGGGAGGACAGCAAGGAGGCCATGCATATGCGCGAAGCACTGTAGGCATGCATGCACACCAAGTGCTTGGTGCGCATGCGCAGTGGGGAAACCAGCAAAAAGGTAAGCCCCTGAGGTGGTTCCCCCCAAAAGCCGCTACCGGTTTTCCAGGACACTGGGAAAAGTTACTACCAGTTCTGATGAACTGGTGCGAACCTGTTGCTGCCCATCACTGATCTTATCCTTATCATCCTGCCATAAAATTTCTTATTGCACACCAGTTCCAAAATTTAATGAAGGCCAGGTGCTCTGGGCCAGATGCTGTGAAGCAGGATTCTCATTTTCAAGAAAAACAAGCTGTCAATTTAAGTTGAGGAATGATGAAGAAAGACCTGGTTAATTTCTGTCTTCTTGGCCTTGGCTGCTCAAGAGCACCTCTTTCCTCATTTACCATTTCCCTCTCAATAGCATATGTTTTCTTTGCCTTGATGGGGAAGATTCTTTAGCATATACCGGTAGGTTAAGTATCTAATCAGAAAGAAGACTGAGGGTTATGCAATCCCTTCCACTCCATGGCCTTTTGGATCTTCCATGCAGTATCCAAGTAATATTAAATAACAGTTCATATGATTTCTGCCAAGGTGTAGCTGTGCTGGTGAAAAACTACTAAAATGGCATTTCTCTCTCTCATTTTTATCATTGCTGTCTATTGCCTTATTACTCTAATTTAATTTAATATTCCAACTTGTATCGCCGCCCAACTCCGAAGACTCTGGGCAGTTCACAGAAAAGACCAATCACAATTAAAAGCATTAAAAACCCCATTAAAAGTATTAACAAAAACAAAGTGAGTTAGAAGGTTAAAAAGTTAAAATGTTAAAAGAGAAAGAGAGTACAGCATCCCCCTATTCCAGGGGTTTGCCAACCTTTTAAAGTTGGGGGCTAGGTCACGCTTCCTCAGACAGTTGAGGGGGTTGGAGTGGTAAACCCCTCACCATTTACGGTTGCCGTAAACGCATTTACAACAGCTGTAACCGAGTCTGCAGCCAATTCCGGCATTGGCAGCGGTGGTGGCTAGAGGGAGGGAGGGGGCGAGTTATTTAGTGGCATGGGCCAGATCAGACCTGTAGGCTGTAGGTTGCCTACCCCCCTTCTATTCCATGAGTTCTGCTGGCCCTTTTGAGAAACTGGCAATTCTTTATTTTCATAGAGCAGAAAGTGCCTTGCTTCCTTCATTTTATTTATATCCCATGTACCTCCTAATAAAGTGACAGAGATGTGAAGTAAATACAAGTTTGAAACCAACTGACACATCCACAGATTCTGTCTTTACTGCCCTGATACTTTCGGATAAGTCAAGTCCATGATATTTTGTTGCCCAAGTTGGAGTAGCAAAGGATGCCTTTGCCCCATGATAGAACTTAGAACATTCAGATATGGCTTAAATTAGAAGTCTAATAACACGTTAGGGCTAGCTATGTAGCTAGCTAGCTAATTAATTAATCAAATTAAGGTTACATTTTTGTCTTAACTTTTCTGCAGTAGTAAGTTACTGTTAGCACTGTGGTGATGTCTTCTAAGTCAGGAAAGCTGAAGAATGCTAAAATAAGGGTTGAACTTTTCACACATTAGCTGGAAGATCAGCTTCTATTCCCTGCAGAGACATTATACTCATTGGGTTCCATTGAGGCAATCCCTCTCTTTCAGCACAATTTTCCTTGCAAGGATGTTTTATTGTAAAATGGAGAGAAAGAGAACAACGTACCCTACCTCACAAAGAAAGGGGTGGGGAGTTATACATGTTAAAAATGCACATGTAAATAATAAATACTTAGTAGTAAAAAGCATTAAATAGTACTTCAATTTTAGTAAGTTTTATAAATGTCTCATTTTCAATGTGAAGGCAATCCAATTCCTTTTTCTAGTTTATTAACAATCAACAGAACATTTGTATCTTTTCCCACTAATATTTCTTTCTCCTGCCCTTCCACTGTAACACAGTATGTTTCAAATGAATACACTTTAAGAATCTAGAGAACTAAAATGCAGACAATCGAAATGTACACTCAGACACACTTTAGTGAATGTTACAAACTGGTACAAAATGGTTATCCTTAGGAAATGTGCATTCATAAATCTGAACATAAAAGGAACAAATCTGAACATTAAAGGAACAAACTACAAAAAAAGACATACAATCATGCATATGGGAATGAAAAATCTTGAAAGTTCATATAAATAATGGAGAAAATGGAAGTACAGATGGGTTTTGGAGGAATACAACAAAACAGAAGCAGTTCTTATGTCTCCTGTCTCTAGTATCTGTGGTTAACAGATGTAGTTTGGCATCTGTGTTAGAATATCACACAAGCTCCTACTCTGTCTCCTGATAGTAAGCAAGGCAATAATAATAAATTTAAAAGGAATAATTTTCTGCCCTGCCAAGATATCAAAGATCTACCTTATGGTACAACCATCCATGTCATGTGTGACAATCCACTTACTCCCAAGTAGGACTCGGACTTCCTCGGGCCTCCTGGTGATGGGATTGCACCTGACCCTGCTCCCTGGTCCAGTTCAAACCCAGCAGTTCAGGATTTTCCGAAAAGTGTGCCCAGTCCCCCCCCCCTCTGACCAAAATCCAGGTAGTGAGCAAAGGGTGCACATGAAACTAGTGTAGATTTGGGTAACGTGAGCCAAGTCTCTCCAGGTATAGTATTTTAGAAATATATTGAAATAAAGGCATAGTACAGAATAAAACACATCAGAAGCTTGGAAAGCTTAGAAAGCATTTCAAAACAAAGAAATAAAGGTGTTTATTTAAAGGATAGCCCAAGCCCCCCTTCTTTCTCAAGCCTCCACATTTTTGCAATTAAGATCCAAGAGAGTATCTGTCTTTGGCTCCCACCTTCTAGGTTATATCTCCTCCCACAGGGACCACCTTCCAGCCATTCCCCTAAGAGATTACAGCCAATGATATTATAGCATGACATGTCCATCACATGTTAAGTTTTGTTTCTTCCAAACCATAAGGCCAACATTGTTTACATACCAGACTTAGTATGAAGGGACTCCTACACACCAAATTCTCCATCTTGGATGAAGCTAAAGCATAGGGAATAATTCCTTTCGTTACATCATGTCCAATAATTTGAAAAACTAAAGTTATATAATACTTATTTGTCATTGGTTGAGCTTCAGACATTACAAGATGAAAGGAACTTTTTGTTTTAAAACATTCTGTTCCACTAGCTAGATGACCATTGTAATTTACTGTTGTTCCATGTTTGCAAATAACTCTTTACATTGCACATCAGCAGAGCAGAAAAATGTAGAGAAATTGCTCTCTAGATCCCTCTAGTGTCCAGGTCTGTTATGGCACTTCTTTGTATTCAGAAAAAACAAACAAACCAAAGAATCCTTCCTTTGCCATTATGATACATAAAATAATGACACTTTTTTTTGGGGGGGGGGGGAGATCCTATGTGGAGCCCACACCCCACAGGAGGACTTCAATTCCCAAAGCCTAAGTCAGTACATTGGCTGATTCAATGCCTTGAGGGTTTGACTAAGGTTTCTGGGAACTGAAGTCCAAAAACCAAAAGTTGGGAAACACTGCTCTAAATGCTCTTTAAAAGTAACTTTTAAAAAGTTATTCACCTAAAAAGTAATATTGCAACTACTAGTTACAGTACATTATTTTGTACTCCAAAAGTAACCAACTACTGGTAACTATGCAACTTATAACTAGTACAGTACCTCCACGTGAATACTCTGGCTATAAGAGTCTCTAGCTGAGACTCTAGGCACCTTGGCGACAAATAAATATTACAGAAAGTAAAGGCTTTCATCAAAGTCTCTGATTACACAGCATGGACATTCAGTAGATACCAGATGAAGGCTATATTAAGAGGACAGGTGTCATCAGTATGAATTGGCTATCTTTTCTGCATTGGCTGCTCACTAAAATGAGGGTTATTTTATCCATCCAGAGGTTTCAAATCCAGATTTTCTATAGGATATGCCTGATGTATGTACCTTCAGCCCTGAATTAAGAAAGGGTTCCTCCAAACAAAATTCACATTATTTTAAAGAGTATATTTGATGTTCAGGTAAGTAAAGTAATGTTTGAAGATGCTCTACGTTTGTCTTGCTTCCTGTTGCTATGGGAATGGTTGAAAAAGTCAATGAGAATTAAATGAAAGAGGTCTTCACAGAACAAGTTCATCAACGCTAACCTCCCCATGTGAAGAAAAAGTGAGAGGTAAGCAAATATACAATTACATAGATGTTGTGGCAGGTGTCAGGAAAAGACCTATTTTCTAATGCTTCCCAAGGCTTGAAATTGCTATTCATTTAGCTAGGCCTCATAATAAATCTTTTCCCATCTCTGTTGTCTCACAAAACTGTCACGAGATGATTGTTTTCAGCCAGTGTTCCCGTGTTATCCTTCCAGCTTGCAGAGTTTAGAGTGTTATGTTTACATGGATGTAAACAACTATTGTTTTGAGAAAGTTTTCTCTGTTACCTGATTGGCTAAAGCTAAACCACCTGACCAGGAATTCTCCATTTTGGAGAACAGTGAGTTAGTTCGTCTCTGTTTCTCAATGGACTAAGACCTCAGTTTGGCTTATAGGATTACTCTCTTCTTTTCACTATGATTACCTAAAGATACTTGGACTGTTCTTATCCGACTGATTCTTTGTTATGACCTTTTAATCTGCATTTTTCTATGGACTTTACTATCAATGAACCTGAAGAATAAAACAGCTGTTTCTCTTTGAAGATTGTTGTTTTTCTTATCACACACACACAAGGCAACTTGGCTGCATGCTACCTGAAGAAGAAGCCTCTCTTGTTCTGCTCTACTGCTAGTGCTCAGTAAATTCTTTTTAAAAGCGGCTTAGGTCTCTCAAAGTTGAAAGGTAAGGGTTAAATATGTTCCAGAAATGAGCATATGCTCAGGAGCATGAGTGGGAGGGCCCTTACAGAGACACCTGAAGTCGGACAGCAGGAGAAGATGACTGAAGCAAGTTGATTTTGAAAATCAGAAAGATCTGTGAGAGGAATGCAAAAATGTTAAGATTGAGAATAATAATACCATTAAAATTGCAGGATCAGACATTACCAATAAAGTAAAATTGGAAGATATTGAATTTTCATGATGGGTTGTTGTCTTTTTCTGGCTTTTCACTACTCGTTCCCATGCATCTATATGTCCAATTTTGCTTGTGTATTCATTTCTAGCTTAGCCTATGCTTCTCTGTTCAAACATTCCACCACGTTCAGTTGAGGATCCCTCTCAGGACACTGAATATAAGACTGAACTCTAAAATGATGATGGGATTCCAAGCTTCATACTTCCTAAGCCAGGGGTGCCCAAACTACAGGCCAGATCTGCCCCCCGCCCAACACCAATTCATCCGACCCACACTGCCCTCATCACTCCTGGAAGTGGAAATATGGGTGCGTTTTACTTCCACTTCCAGGAGCAATGAGGGTGGGAGGGGCTGGATGACTTGACATCGGGGGCTAGATCTGGCCTGTGGGCTGTAGTATGGGTACCCCTGGTTTAAGCAGAGAAAATGGCAGATTAAATCTATCTCATCCTGTTGCAAAACAGATTGCAAGATGCGTTTTACATCTGCTTAACATGACTGGCCTGCTGAACCATATGGCCGGCCCGTGTCCCGAAAAGTTTGGGCACCCCATCCTAAGCCATTGAGGAAGGAGACTCTGTGAGCAAAAAACTGCCTGATGAGTACTATAAACGTATATCATTTTAAGACTAAGGCAGCTGTCATTGAGTGGTTGCCGGGAACCTCATAAGCTCCCCTAAATTCAGAAAATCTATTTTGCTTCCAGAAGATGAAAAGTAATTAGCTGGAGTGGCCAAAGATTCCTCACAGATTCAGTGAGAAAGGAGGGAGAGGGGAGGGGGAAGGAGCAGGGCCCGCATAACAAGGATGTGCTCCAGAGGAGGGAGAAGACTGATTTCTGTGCCCAGGACTTGCTGAGGAAGGAAGAACAAAAGCCTCCATTTTAATGATTCTAAACTGAGGCCCCATCAGCTCCATTTACTAATATTCAATGGCTGAGTCCTGACAGCAGCCGCAGTTAAGTAACAGCTCCCACCAGGCTCCCAAAACTTCTCTTTGGATGCGCACTTTCCAGCAGAAAAAGGAATGAAAATGGGAGCGATGGGGAGAGAGAAAGAAAGGAAGGGAGAGAAAGCAAAGGGAAAGGGGGGAAGGGGAGGGAAAGTAAAAGAGGGGAAAAAACCCTTGCTGACACGGGGCATAACTTAATTTTCACGGTGCCGGGACAGCTGTATCGTGTAATCTGCCATGGCATGCCATTAAAACTTCAATGCCTTTACTGACCCAGAAGGGAAACTCAGGCCGTGGAGAGCCCTTTGAAAAGAAGTGGTGATCTTTCACGATTTATGAGCTTGTCTTAAAGAAACAGACTCCACTCACTTTATATTAATCACCCTTTTCAGGGTATATTGAAATCTGGGGTCTCTCAGTCGAAGAGTGTGGTGACCCAATACTTTGAAATTGTTTGCTCTTTCCTTATTGCTGTTGTTTTGTCATCGTCAGTTTAGTATGATTTGATTTTTAATCCAACCTCCGCCTTAGTCCCCTAAAGATATTGGATTGCAGGGGAACTGTAAAGTTCAAAATCCAATTACACTGAATCAGTTTGAATGGCTGGGACGAGGGGAGCAGTAGGAGACTTAAATATTCTTGGGTAATGTGTGTTTAAAAGAAGGAAAAGAACTTGAGAAATATGAGGCGTTAACGCCCGGGGCATTTGTGAAAGTTGAGATCTTTTCTGTGATCTAGAAACCAAAAACAAAACAGCATATTCCTGTCTTTTTCTTTCTTTCTATACATGAGAAAATGTTTTAATGTCTCGAATCCATACAGTACTTATAAGATAAAGTTAAAACTATTTAAAAGGGATTCCACAGCTAGATAGTGGTATCAATCTCTTAAGGAATATATATATATATATATATATATATATATATATTCTAAAGAAGGGTGCAGTTGGAACAAAAAGAATGTCACATAATTCTGAGCAACTCTTTGAGTTCTTCATTTTTCTTTGGCTAGGATATAAAGAGTTATATCTACATGACATTATATAAAGGAAGCACCTCCACTAAGGGATACATTTACAGTATCTTGTAGTGAAGAAGTTTCCTTTTCAGAAGTTCATGTCTGTGGAGAAAGCTACGCTGAGAAGCTATAAGAAAGCTATAATCAACACAAGCAATAAATCATACAAAATCAATGCGTAGAGGGACTGCACCCAATGCCACTTTCTACATTCAAACATTGACAATCCAGCTGTTGAAAATTCTGTCTGCATGTAAATCATGTTACCTTGGTATGCTTACTTCATCTTGGGAAAATTCAAAGGCTGGTGGCCTGTAAAGAACTGAGCACCTAGCCCCCTTCTTTTCTGCTCTTGTCACTGAAAATATCAAAGTTCATTTTGTTGCAAAATGAGATTTTTTTAAAAAATATATGTAATGCTAATTAAAGTTCAATGCCCTATGTTATGCCATTCATTTACATGACCTATCCATTTTTCAGTCTCTAACAACTTCAGTGCAAACTTTCTCTTTGGGGAAACATGAAAGGAAGCCTCCCTGTTGTAACTGAAAGCAAACAAGCAATTGCATTAAGACTGTCTTAATTTCAAAGCTGTTATGGGAAGCTATTTACATATTAATCCTAAATCCATCTCTAATAAAGATTTTTACTATGATAGCACAGATCTGTACTCCAGTGATGGGATGTAACAGGTTCTCACCAGTTCTCCAGAACCGGTAGTAACTTTTCCCAGTGTCCCAGAGAACCTGTAGCAGCTTTTTGGGGGAACCACCTTTGGGGCTTACCTTTTCACTGGTTCCCCCACTTGGTGTGCATGCACGCCTAGTGCTTGGCGCATATCCATGGCCTCCTTGCTGTCCTCCCAAACGGGGAGAAGGAAGAGAAGCTGCTAACCTGAAGCTCCCTATAGCCTAAAGCTCCCTATTTTTATTATTTTTTATTTTTTATTTGGCCCCGCCCATGACATGACATCATGATGTTAGCTCCACCCACACTGTGATGACATCACAGTGGGATAGTAAAATTTTTGACATCCCACCACTGCTGTACTCAACACATCTTCTAAATTTCTGGGATAAGTGCCTTAAAATTGAGAAAATATGGAAGGATTTGAGTTTATCCAGGGTTCCGTTCTCTCACTAGAATACATGGCTTCCTTTCCCATGTGTCTCTCATGTCACATCACAAGCTTCTTTTGAAACTTTCATAGTAGATTATCATTGGGCACCAGATACTACTGTTTGGTTAAAAAGTACAGTACAGTACTCTCAAACAACAGTTCTTAGAGTTTGCTATCTTAGGTCCCAACAACCATTCTCTCAAAGAACTCAAAAAGTTTTACTATGGTGAGAAGAAAACCCTACCTCCTTTTCTTTTCTTAGAAAGCCATTTATATGTGTATAATTCACAATAGTTTTGTGGGCAGAGAGACAATTGAAAAAAAAAACATGGTATGTCTGAAGTTGCTGCTACTAAAAGTCACAACTAGATAGTCCATGGCAGTCAAGGTTAGTTGGAGACACACTTGCAGGGGTCTCCTTCTACCAGAAACCAACTGGATTTACCCCTAAGTGGGTATTCAGAGTTGGCACATCATTCCAGCAGTACAGTATCTTACCAGACCATGGTCAATCAGAATATATATATTGGGGGGGGGGGGGCATTAGTTTGCATTTTTAAGCTGACACAGGCTAACTTTACATATTGGCTGAAATCCTATTGCTTAGCATAGTAAGTCACAGTAGAGTAGACCCATTGTGGAGATTTGGTGAGTCAATTCTTCTGTAAATTCCATTGATTCAAACTGGCCTACTCTGGTCAGCTAAGCAAAAGGATTGCAGCCACTGAGATGAGACCAGCCAGGTATCGTAATAAACTAACAGAATGTCTTGCTTGACAAAATCAGATTTCAGGCATCAACAGAACTCCTTCATGAAGAAGTTCCATTTGTTTGCCACAAGCTCCCATGGACTGGACTGGGCTGCACTTAGCAAAAGTAAGAACTCCGCTCCCACCACCACCGCCACCGGATTCTTCTCTCGGCCGGCTCTGGCCTCAAGAGAATGGAGTGCAGCTGTGTGGCATCTGCCTGGTAGTAAGAATGTGTTATATTATGTTATATTGTATTTATATTGTGCTGATGTGATATCTTTTCTAATTGTAATTTGTAGCTGATACCTTGATACTTTGATACTCTGTTCTAAACCCACCTGACTGTATTGTATTGTAGTGTAGTGTTAGATGTATTTGATTGTGTTGCATTATGTTGCTATATTTATATTATGTTGCTGTATTTATATTTGATGTTGTAATACTGTGATATATGTTGCCCTATAGCATGTTAGCAGCTCTGAGTTGCTTCAGCAAATAGAGCGGCATACAAATCAATCAGCCAATCAAATCGTTATTATGGTCCAAGACCAGCATAGAAAGAGCATAAAGAACAAAAGTTAAAATGGGGTACTAAAATATTCAAGAGACAAGAGTTAAAACGAGGGTGGGTTAAAAGGAGCATTACTGCTCCAACATAGAACAGCAGAGGGAACTGAAGTTAAAGTGGGGGAACTAAAATGTATCAAGAGACAGAAGATAAAATGAGGGGGCTTAAAAAGGAGCATTTCTGCTCAGTGTTAGGTTTAAGAATTAAGACATATGCATCTTCTTGGTCTAAGTCATGGGTAGGCAACCTATGCCCTGAGGACCAAATACAGTGCATGGCACCAAATAATCTGGTCCCCGCCTTTGCTCCAGCCCCCCCCCCCACCAGAATTGGCTGTGGACTTGTTCACAGCTGTCATAAATGGCAGGGGGACCACCAGTCTTGTTTCCTCAACTGTCTGAGGGAGCTTGACTCAAAAAGGTTGGCAACCCCTGGTCTAAGTTGTTTATTAGACAGTGGAAGGGGTACACAAGAAGAACCTCCTCAAAGATTTTTCTTAACATGGGTCCAGCCAAAATGGGTTTAGCCTGCATGAACCAGCATTTCTGTTTGATAAACTTGTATGCCTACAATACCAAGATAATGCTAGACACATAGGACAGCTTGGCCCCACCTACATGGCAGTTTGAAACACAGGAGGCTAAAAGCACATGCACATTTCAACAGAGTGAGACAAGGACACGTCATTAATGTAGTAACTTATCCACCAGTATAGTGTGATTAAACAGTTAATTGGGGTCCCTAGGTCTATTTTGACCTGGGCAACACATATGCACATGTCTCTGTTAAATTTCTTTTGTAAATAAATCTCTTTTTCCTTCAAAACTCTTCCGGTTATTTTATTTATGGATTAAGCAAACTGGAGGGCTGATCCCTGTTTTGAAAGTTTACAGGTTACACTTTAATTTTTTATTTCAGCAAAGATGTGGACAGCCAGTGCTCTGATAGATAATTTTTTAAATTTTATGTATGGGTTTGGATTTTATAGACAATTTTTATTGGGATCGTTGTGTTTTTACTGCTATGTTAGCCGGCCTGAGTCACTTCACAAATAGGGCGGCATATAAATATGACTAATAAATAAATAAAACAATCCAATGCACACAATCTATCAATTTATTCATTTTATTGACACCCTTTCCCCCTCCTAATAAAAGGGTCAAACTTTTCCATATGTTCTGTTGATCCAATGGGCCTACTCTAGTTATGATGTGCTATGCTAAGCAGCAGAGTTCCAGCCTATAAGTTACAATATTAAAAAAGAAGAAAAATTCATATTAAAACTATTGAATAATAACATAAAATGATCTAAAATCATTTTTAGAAATCAAACTAAAGACGAAAGGATATAGTATTCTAATTTAAAAATCCTGGTTTGGCTGCCAGTTGCTTATTAAAGACTGGGTGAAGAGAATGATCTTGGACTGCCATTGGAATGACTCCATGGCCTCCTGTATCAGTGAATTCCCTAATTCTGGAACATTGGTGTGCCTGTGAAGTGGCAGGACAAAAAGAAAAAGGCCTTCCCTTAAAGATCTTAAATCCTTCAAGTAAAGAGAGATGTAAACCCTCAGATAGGCTGAATCTGTCATGTTGGGTTTTACAAGCAAAAACAGCATTTCAAATTGGGTTTGGAACAGGACCATTAACTACTGAACCTGTTGTAGCAAAGAATTTTGGTTCTCTCTTTAGCCAGCTCCATTTGGCAATTGCCCCTAGAGAAGACTTCTCAAAGGTAGCTACAGCAAGCCAAAGAAGATGTAAGAGGATGTTACTAAGGTGTAGGTCACTGTGATCAAATCAGAAATCTCAAGGAATATGCACAGCTGGTGCACTAGGTTTTACTGTGTAAATGTCCTCCTCGCCAGCACAGGGACCTGGACATCCAGGCTCAGGGATGAATCGAAGAACACACCCGAACTGAGGTTTCAAAGGGAGTCTACCTATATATGCAGCCCAAGTTGATTCCCCATTCCCAGACCTGCCCTTGGACTAACCAGGAGCAATTCTGTCTTTTTAGGTTGCAGTGGCTGCATTTGCCACAGAACATGCTGTGGGAATATACCTTGGATACCATGGAGTCCTTATTCAGAGAGGAGTCCACACTATGGTAGACATCTCTACGACAACATTCCACACATGCAAATGGACCTGGGAAATTAAGTCCATCTGCATGCGGGTTGTGGGTTTTTTAGCCATTTGGATATTACGTCACCCATTGGCTAGGTGGACTATGATATGTGGCCTCCTCTTTCACCTTGCCCAATGGATCTGATTGTTCTAAAACTGGCCATAAACTTTCAATTGTAGGCTAAGAGAGATATTGCTATATCAGCTAGCAGGTAGGGGACACCACCTCACTGGTGCCCCACACCTAGTTTGCCAGCCAGGTTTTCAGCTCTTTCCTGAAGGGAAGCAATGCTGAGGATGCATAAAATGGCTATTTGCTATTTAAAAACAAGAAGTCAGATATCCTGTCTAAGATTTATAGTATAGCAACAGATAGTGATTGATGTGGGTCGTGGGATGCATGAGTGGGTTTAATGCAATTTAAGTGGAGGAAGGCAGATAAGTGGAAATCTCAATGAAAATGCAGTCCATAACCACTTTTTAAGGAGAATGAAGCCCAGATTTCAAGATGGAGGAGGAATAACAGAGATGTGGCTATATTAGGAATATTTGCTGTTGTGTACAGTACTTGTTGACTGTAGCAGTCTAGTATTGAGCATATTATGACAACTGATTAGGAATGAGAATTGGGAGTAGGGAATAACAAAAGCAGGGAAGAGGTTTGATATTTATTGCATTTAGAACATCCATGAGGAAATGTCCTGAAATTTATTTACAGAAACCAGAAAAACATGTACAAGTCTGCACAGCAGCCTTTACAGAGAAGCCATGTACTCTGCCTCTCACTAGCAAGGAGAAGAACAAGCAGTCAGAGACCTTAGAGGGGAAAAGAGAGAAGGAAAAGGATCTAAGGGTAGTATTGTAAATATAGATTTATAAAATATTAGCGAGGAAAAACACAAAAATCCTGTTGTGCAACTTGATGTGGTGCAACTCGGATGGTGCTATCGTTCATGTTCATTTGGGAGAATTCAACATTTCTACCCACTCCAGATTTCAGAGCTCCCATTCATCCTGAGGAGACCTTTGAGAGCTGTGGAATGGGGGAGGAACTTTATCATATTAGAAAACTGCTGCTACTGTTTCTGGTGCTGATCACATCAGTGGTGCCATTTCTGAGGCTGGTGGTGACAGATCTATGACATTAAAGAGTCCCTTCCCCATTCCACAACTTCTAAAATCTTCATCAGGATGAAATGGGTCCCTGAGATCCAGGAAGGATAGACAATGTTTAATTCCCCCAAATGGCTGCAGACGATGACATCGTCTCTGTAGTGGGATTCTAAAAAATTACTACCTACTCTGTGGATGTGGTATGGTGGGTGTGGCCAGGGGGAAAGCCCTGCATTGCATCCGAATTAGGACTACTTTACTTCAAAACTTGGATGGGCACGTCCAGCCAGAATTTCTGCTACCAGTTCTGGTGAACTGGGGCAAACCTGCTGAATCCCACCACTGCATTGTCTGAGTTGTATGCCATAAAGCTGCACAACAACATTCTGGCCACTGAGACACAAACTACCCACATTCCACCAGGTTCGGATCAATGCTACTTGCATTTGTCTGTATGTGATTAATGTGATCCATGTTGAGCCCTTTCACAGAATCCAGGCAGGTCAGATCTGTGGGACATGATCACATAATAACATAATCAGGCCTCTTCATGTGGTTGCATTATTCAATATGTCTTCTTGTGGTGCATGGTAACTCTACAACAGTTCTCCCCACCCACCATTATCCTCACTGAGATATGCATCTGAAGCATGTCATTCTCAGATTTGAATATGATCACGGCTACTACAGTTCTAGAAGGGTCTGAGAGGACATCTGACTAGGAAAAGCCCCATCTCTCTCTTTCTTTCTAGCAATGCAAAGGCCCCATTCATGGAACTTGACATTTTTGCTGCTGAATCTGATGGAGGTTTTATGGACAGTAATAAGCCAAGGAACATTCTGTCAGATAATTCATTAGCCATCCACTTTAGTATTTCATCTGTGAAACAAACACTTATTTCATATGTTTTCATGCTACAGAGCAGCTCTGAACTAAATATTACCAGTGAAATGGAGACCCAGGAAGTGTAAGTGGCCCAAATCTTTTCACTCAGTTCAAGTGAGGTATGAGAAAGACTCATACATCTGTTCACATAACTGCTTCTCCTTGGGACTGTTCTAGAGTAATCAGGAATAAATGCCCTAGGTAAAACAAGCCTCCTTTCATCTTAAATCTGTTCTGTTCTTGCAAACACAAATAATGGTTGTAAAATACAAATGGCCTACGGAGGAAAATCTGAACTGCAGTACATTCACAGGATCTGAATCCATTTGTGCAATATTTAAGATATTCAGTAAGCTAATGTGTTAAGTCATGTAATTTATGAGAAACGAAATGTCCCAACAAAATGAGCCAATTGATTTATTAACTGGCATAAGAGATAAAATCTTCACATTTTTTATGAGTCACTTATGTCTCAAGGAGAATAATTTCCACATCTCATTTTACATTGCTATTCATCTATCCTACACCATTGGTAAGAAGTTGTGACCATACAGATGCTGCTAGATGGTAGCTGCCAAAATCCCTCATCTGGGGTTAAACTGTCTAAGGTTGGTACATGCTTCACTCTAAAAACATACGTGGCACCAGTTGGATTTTTCTGACGCAGAAAATTCAAGGATAGTTCAAGACACATTTCAATGGTAAGAGGCTTGATTGAGATATGTTAGTTGTATTTAGATCTCAAGAGATCAAAGAAAGTGATTTTGTTACGATTTTACCCAAGTTTTCAATGAGAACTAAGTGCAAACAATGTAAGGTGTGACTAGATACCAAAGCAGGTCACTTCACTGGCTGTAGCCTCATTTCAGGATTTTTTAAATTCAATATTTTTAGACCTACAGATAACTGAAACCATGGATTCCGTACCTGTGGATTGGGGGGGGGGGAACCTAAATATGCAACGTGATTCCCTTTGATGTCAGGTTCAAGTGAATGGTTATGTATCAGCTTCACAAGTAATTGGGGCCAACCTGAAATAAGGTTATGATTTCTATGTATTCAGCAGACACTCCAGATATGCAGAAATATGGAAGCATGTCATTTTCTATAGTAGAAGAAATGATTGGTACAATGCAAAATAATCTAGTAAGGCTCTGGACCTTGCAAAGTATTTATAGCAGTTGAGACTGCAGAGGTAAGAATTTAAGAAACTTTCCCTATTGTTTAGAGAATGAATTGCTACTTTTATGGCAAGGGGCTGCTTCTCCTCCTTAGCTTATCAGTGTTTATACACCAAGCTTGTTGTTGGTGTGAAGAAAAGTCACAGTGTCAAAAGTGAGGAAGAAGTGAGAATAGTCACAGAAAGAGCCCAACTGAGGGAATCTTGTTCAGAGGTCCTCTCCCAAAACTTGACTGTTGGAAGAACATTATGGCTGAACAGAGATTTGAACCTCAAATCTTTCAAACTGTAAAAAAAATTTAGTTGCAAATACATAGGGTTTGCAAAGCAGCTGTAAAGCCATGGGTAGGGAGAAACCACATCTCAGGGAATAAACAACAGGTGGCTCATGATCAGGACATGGGGGGGGGGTCCTTGGGTTTCAGGCTGGGA
Source organism: Furcifer pardalis (assembly GCA_030440675.1). NCBI lineage: Eukaryota > Metazoa > Chordata > Lepidosauria > Squamata > Chamaeleonidae > Furcifer > Furcifer pardalis. The sequence goes on along the minus strand of CP126896.1, from coordinate 45,444,632 downwards.
CTCTACAGTGAGCAATTCCTCCCTTTTCCAATTTGTGTTGTGAATCCCCATTGTGAAACCCTGCAAGGACTTTAGACTGTTGCTTGGCTTCAGTAGCATCATCCATAGGGAGCCTGAAGACAGCATTTTTGTTGTTCAGTCACACAGTCGATTCCGACCCTCTGCATGGACCACTGTCCGCCAGGCACTCCTGTCCTCCACCATCCCCCTCAACTCGCTCAGCTCTGTGCCCATTGTGTCCACAATACCATCTAGCCATCTCATCTTGGGCCGTCCCCTTCTTCTTTTGCCCTCAACCATTCCAAGCATCAAGGCTTTCTCAAGTGATTCTTCTCTTCTCATTTGATGTTGTCTCTATTAATACCAGAGCTCTGCTATTAGGAGATGCAGACCACATCTACCTTGTCCAGTTGGCACTTTGATTATTTATCATCCTTTTGCAAACTCTGTTGTTGTTTTCCGAATGCAGACGAAGACAAGTTTTTTCTTTGTTGTTTGGGTAGATTCCCCCCCCCTTTTTTTTTTGAACACCACCTGCAATCTTTACATGGTTTCTCTGAGAAAGTGGGGAAATATGGCATATGGCTACATGTGATTCCCCCAGTCATTTTTGCAGCTGCCCATACCCCTCTCTCCAATTCATTTGCCATGTCACAAAGTCTGTGTAACTGCTCTTGATTTTGTTACTGCAGCCACCAAAAGACTGAGAAGACTGAAGAAATGACAATTGGAAGGAAACAGCATACTCTAAACAGTGGAATAAAGGGAACAAGTATAAAACAAGTGGCAGAGTTCAAATACCTAGGAGCAACATTTACTCAAGATGGCAAAATGGATGAAGAGTTTAACAGACGGCGCAGTAAGGCAAACCAAACACAGGACTGTATTGGGACAGTTAGCTCCACTCTTACAACACAAGGCAATACCAATGAACACAAAGAAACACCTCATACAAAGACCTTTCGTTCTCACCTTATGTTACCAATGCCAAACATGGACACGTACAACAAAACATAAACCAAAGTTAGCCACCACGGAAATGAGTGTCTGGGGAAGGCTGCTGGAGTGACTAGAAGGGAAAGAATCAGGATGAGATTATAAGGGAAAGAAATGGAATACTGTAGAGCCAATCTTGCACTACATTCAGAGACGACAAATAAAGTGGTTTGTCCATCTGGAGAGAATGTCTTAGAATTCCATACCATACAAGGCATATGTGGAAAGAGGAGAAGGACAAAGATTACCAGGATGACCCAGAGGAAAGTGGAGAGATAACATTAAAGAAATATTGCAACAACACCAATAACCCTGGTTGACGTTGGTAGAAGTCCCAGAACAAGAACCTTACATCTCCCTTGACACCCAAAGTGGGGAAGGCGAGGATGGGGGGGGGGGGAGGGAGATGAGGAGGAGGAGAAGAAGAAGAAGATACAACAACCTAATACAAAGATTTTGCAGCACCTCAGAATGTTGGGTGTTTTATTTTTCTTTTGGAAAAGAAGGACTGGAATAGGAATTTTTGATGAGTACATGTAGTTTGGCACTATCCTGTACCAGAGATAAAGGGAGAGCTGCAGCAGTTGCAGTTTGGTGTCAGCTGTGGAAAAGGTAGGAAGCGGCCCCTGCCATTGAGCTGCAGCAGAGTGTGGAATCTAATCAGTAGTGTAATCTTCCATCTGACCCCTGCAGAAGAATTGCCCATTTAAAAAAAAATCTCAGCATATTGTACTTTCTCCAAAGGTAGGAATCTAGTCTAATATCCCTGTATGCAAAATGGTAGCAATAAACCCATGTAATCATATGTTTCAATAATCCAGTCAGGTCATGCCTTCATCACTACTTTTTCTACCAACTTACAAAAAATACCCTCCATTTCTGATAAGAATTTAAAATTACAGGATGTGCGTAGCAAAAATAAGAAACAAAAATAAAGCAACATTTAATCTCTCAAGTAGGTTAGGTTGTCAAACTGATGTCAGGGGGAAATGAGTGGATTAAAACTGTGTGCAGGATTGCAGCTTGATCCTGGACAAGGTTTAGCTGGACACGAAAGCTGAAATCCTGTTGTTTAGTGTAATAAGTCATACTACAGTATGAATCAGTGGAACTTATAGAGAAGTTAACTCACTAAATCCCCCCGATTCAACTGTGAAAAGCTTGGGAAGGATTCCCCCTCTCCACTGTCTTTTAAACCAAGCTCTTGGTTTGTCCTTGACTTTTGCTGTAAAAGTGAGACATTTCCAAATTTTATGTGATTGTGTTTTTCACATTTTGCCTGCTCAGTCTTTTACTGTTCTAAAGTGCTGCACAAGTGCTAAGCATCATTAAATTCTAACAACAATAATGAACAAGTAAAGCAGTAAACATTTAGCATTAATGCTGCCCTCCCTTCTTGCTGCGCTTAAAAAGAGAAGCACACAAATATTGTACTGTTGTAATATAAACTTAATTTTACAGATCTCCTGTTGTAGGTGGCTGGTTGAGTTTTTTTAAACTAACGGTCAGTTATTTGTTCAGAGAGATTTTATGGCGCTCATAAAGTCTCAATTACAGTTTTAAAATAACTTCTAGGAGGTTTTATTTATTTATTTATTTGGTAATGTGATGCTGCCATCGCCATTCCCAGAGGACATATTAAATTCAAGTCGCAATAACAAATCATTTAAGCAATAAATAAATAACCTAAGAGACCCAGAGTTGTTAAGAGTTAATAGTCTCCCATACACTCAATAGAGTCTGAGACATCACTCTATTAAAGTGACCCCTGGGGCCAGATGGGCCAAACTGCACCCACTTGCTTTGTGGAAGGTATTCATCCCTCTCACATTCATTTCCTTCTTTATGTTGTCTCTTTTCATCGGGAAAGGCCCTCTGCGGTCTCAGAGTCCAGAGAGAACAATTACGGTACAGTCTCAGAGAAAAGAAAGAAAACTGGGGTCATAAATATGTTAAATGGGTGCGTGGGTTTAAGTGGCTTTGTAAAATAAACACGAAGGAATCCTCAGACTAATTAATGAATATGAAGCAGCATGATAGGAATGTTTTAAGAGAAAATTCACACATTACACACACACACACACACACACACACACACACACACACACACACACACACACACACACACACCAATTTTCCTCAGATGGTGATTTTTTTTCTTCCTCCACTGCTCCCTCCTTTCTCCTCCTTCTTGTTGTTTCATTTTTTCTTTCATTTTAAAAGCACATTTCAGCAGCCCTGTAAAATATTGCCATGACTTTTCCTTCAAGAATATTCATGTGAAAGTCTGTGTTGCTGATAATGTGTCCGGTGGGAGCACATGTAGTATTGTAGTTGAAACAGGTTCTATTTAAAACACAGGTGTGTAACACTTTTAGTTGTCAATTAGCATAATGAAAGGCAACTATACATGCAGTCTGAATATGAGCATATGCATGCATTTGTAGAATTTGAAAGGATGTATAAAGTAGCACTGTATTGTCCAATGCTCAAGACAGGAATAGGATTTCTCCCTAATAGCAAAGTCTTGATATGCCACATGGAGTATGATATGTGTTCAACATACTTAATAGGAAACAAGCTCTGCTGGGTTCGTTGAGGTTTGTTCTGAGTGAATCTATTTAGGAGATGTGCTCACCTTTCTACAATATGTATCATGCCTTGCATTGTCCATTTACTGGCCTTAAGTCAGTGAGAGGTGCCTATAGAGCAGTGATGACCAATCTTGGCACTCCAAGTATTCTTTGACTTCAATTCCTAGAAGCCCTGGTCAGCAGGAGCGCTGACTTGGGCTTCTGGGAATTGAAGTCCAAGAACACTGCTATAGAGGCTACAACCTTCTTCTGAGTAGAGTGCCAATGACAACTAGGCTATAAAACAAGGGTTGGTAACCTTTTAAAGTCATCCCTCAGACAGTTACCATAAATGCATCCATGGCTGTCGTAAATGTCGTAAACATGGGCCAGATTATTTAGTGCCATGGGCTGTATTTGGCCCACAGGCCATAGATTACTGATCCCTGATCTAAAATCTTCCTAATAAAATCTTATTAGAGCCTAAAAGTTGCTCTTCATTCACACAGCACGTTGGAAACTATTGAACCCCTTATTGTATTAGATAATGATTGCTGCCAAACGATGACTTTATCAGAGGGAAAAGTTATAAGAAGCTGCAGATCATGTTGGTAGTGTGCTTCTGAGCTCCAGTTACTGGGTTCACAAGCATGACAGTCCTCTTGTGGATTTTCCATAGACATTCAGTCAGCCAATATGAGAACAGAATATGGGACTGGTTTGATCCATTATAGCCATTCTTATATACGTGTGACCTTATCTCTCTGTTAAGGGACTGTGGTAGCTCAGTGTTTAAGAAGCTCATCTTGTTAGCTGGAAGGTCGGCAAGTCAGCCGTTTCAAGAGCCAAGTATTACATGACAGAATGAGTGCCCATCTCTGTCCCAGCTCCTGCCAACCTGGCAGCTCGAAAACAAAATGCCAATAGATAAATAGGGAGCACTTTAGTGGGAAAAGAACTTGGAGACATGAAAAGAGCCTCATTCGGGTGTCCCCTGAGCAAAAATCCTTTCAACCCAGAAAATACCTTTGTGTGCTTCTGACACAACTTCTTTCTGGATCCAGTCTTATGACATTTAGTTCTCTGGATATCATGACTCTTGAGTGACCATGTATGTATCACAAAAAAATAGGAAATGCCTCACTAAGAACACAGGGCAAAGATAGTAAATCATATATTGATTTATATGTTCAAAAGGGGCATTTAGAAATTAACCCTGGAATGTAAAGAGAAAAACAGCTCATTTCAGGAAAGTGTCCAATGATCAGTTTGCTGTCCAGGCGCTGATAATGATGTGTGGGCAAATCCAGCTGAGGCTTCTTTATCCTTCTAGAACAGGGATCTGCAAACTTGGCTCTCCAGATGTTCTTGGACTTCAATTACCAGAAGCCTAAGTCAGTATACTTGCTGATCAGGGCTTCTGGTAATTGAAGTCCCAAAACATCTGGAGAGCCAAGTTTGCTGCCCCATGTTCAAAATCATTAAATTAGACTTGAAATGGGCAGCCCTGGAGATATAGGAAGCCCACAAATACAGGGTGGTTGTGTGAACAGAAGGACATGTAGTTTATCTACCTGCTGTTTGTGGAATCTTTTTACTCTGAATTCTGATGGGATATTACAGTGGCAAAAAGTCGCACACTACCTGGCAAAGGTCAAAATATAGCATAAAATAATGTGTGAGACTAAACAATTCTGCTATGTTTTAATTTTGGCAGTAGTGCAATATTTTTAATTTCACCTTCCTTTCTTTGCTTAAGATGAGAGCTTCAAATATATTTGCCTTATGTGAATTTTCTTCTGCATTTTAATTTTTATATTGACAGAGCTTAAATATCATTATGTGAGGTAGACTGTGTGACCTGTGGACCAAAGACAGAATATTATGGGGGTGAAAATTCCGCCAAAACATTGAAGTGTTTCATTTTCAGAAGTTTTCAGAAGGTGCTATTCTCCTATTAAATGCTCCTCCTCCTCTTTGTTTTCTGACTTGACCTGTCTAATTAAGGGCTCAGTGGTTAAGAAGCTCACCTTGTTAGTTGAAAGGCTGGCAACAGCAGTTCGAAACCTGGGTACTGCATGACAGATTGAGCACCCGTCTCTGTCCCAGATCTTGGGCACATGAAAGGAGCCTCATTTGCGGGTTCCCTGAGTGGAGTTTCTTCCACAAAAATCCTTTTAACCTAGAATAATCTCTGACATTAAATTATTATTAGTATTATTAGTATTATTACCTATCCATTTGGTTTATTGGTAGGTCAACTCTTCCTCGATGGCTGCTGATTTCAAAGGTTCTATGTTGGTGTATGTGTATGTGTTTGTTTTGTTAATTTTACTGGAATGCTCTCTAGAGTACAGAGCAGCAGCAGCAAGAAACCAACTTCCTATAGTGCTTCATTTTGCTCACAATTAAAATTTTAAAATAAGAAACTGGGGCTGATTTCCCAGTCACATTCCATTTCATCAAAAGGGAACTAGAGGATGGAACTCACAGACCTTTCATAATTTCCCATCCCTGTATTACTTTAGCCATTCAGTCTCTTCCACTGGGGCTCTGGTATAATTTTACTACTTCATTTAATACTCTAAAAGTAAGGGAGGACAGCACATGTAACTCCCTCCCCATCCCGCCTCCTTTGGAACTGCTATCTGTTACTGTTCAACTCCCTAAAATACCACTGCATTTGAGAGGTTGTAGATTTTTCTAGCCCTCCCACTACCTTTCCATGCAAAGACAGTCTGAAGAGTTAATGCTATACATGGAGCATATCTACATGACTGGGAGTCACAAAATATCAGGACCATGGGGAGAGGCTTCACATGCATGCAGCAGAGTCATTCTTTTTCTTTCTCAACAATAGCAACACCAAACCTAAAATTTTACTTTTTCTTTTTGCTGAAACGTACTAACACTCCTCCCTCTGCCAACCTCTTCATGCCATTGCTCTCCGTGTAAAGTAAGCAAAAGGCAGGAGCATGGCTAGAACTGCCTCTCTCCTCAGCAGCTCAGATCAACCCATTTCTGAAACCCTGAATAGGGCACATGTATGTGCTTTTTAAGGCTGTGGTGGCGTAATGATTAAAACACTGAGCTTGACAACCAGAAGGTTGGCATTTGAGCAATCTGAGACCTGAGTGCTGAGTGACAGAGTGAGTGGCCGTTGTTTGTCCCAGCTCCTGCCAACCTAGTTATTCAAAAAGCAAGAAATTGCGAGTAGATAAATACGTGCCACTTTGAGGGGAAAGGTAACAGTTTTCTGTACACTCCAGCATCTAGTTATCCCTGTCACATGACCATGGAAACATCTGCAGACTCAGACAGCACTGGCTCTTTGGTTGTAAATGGAGAACTGCCCCCCTAGAATTGGACACAACTGGCTTTCGAGGAAAGGAGGCAGTGATGGGATGCAACAGGTTCTCACCAGTTTGCCAGAACCAATAGTAACTTTTCCCAGTGTCCTGGAGAACCAGTAGCAGCTTTTGGGAGGAACCACCTTCAGGGCTTACCTTTTCACTGGTTCCCCCACTGCGCATGCACGCCAAGCACTTGGTGTGCATACATGCCTACAGTGCTTGGCGCATATGCACAGCCTCCTTGCTGTCCTTCCAAGTGGGGAGGAGGAAGAGAAGCTGCTAGCCTGAAGCTCCCTATAGCCTGCTCCCCAGGGTAAGTGACTCACCTTTGGATGTGGTGTGTCTGTGTGTATTTTAATGTGTATTTAATACCTTTACCTATATTGATGTACTACCACAGTTCCTAAAAACGCCTGGCGGCCTGGCTTGGGATTTTTAAGCAAAGTCTTGGAGTTACCTCATCAATAAGCTACACCTGTGCTGTTCCAAGTGCTGTTCCAATTGGAGAACCCTTAAGGAGGTACGGCTGTTTTACATTTACATTAAGGCATATTATCCTAGAGAACCTGTATGATGACCATATCCATCTTGCAACATGGTGTTGCCCAGGCACTTATACTAACAGGTAAGTGACGGGTTTGTATTTGGGGTGGGTGGGTTGATTTATGTTTGGGGTGGGTGGGTGGGTGTATTTTAATGTAATTTTTATTTTATTTATTCATTTAATTTATTTACGGGTTTGTGTTGTGGGTGGGTGGGTTGAGGGGTGTGTGTGTGTGTGTGCTTACCGGTATTTTTATTTTATTTTATTATTTTATTTTATTTTTAGTTTCTTTCTTTGGCCTGCCCATGACATCATTACTTTAGCTCCGCCCACACTGTGATGACGTCGTGGTGGGGTAGTAACATTTTTGACATCCCACCACTGAAAGGAGGCCTTTACCTTTATGCACTTCTTGTCTGCTTTGTGGGCTTTTTTACAACTTACTACACCATCAAAACGCCGTGTTACAGCAATAAATCCAGTACTGCAGCAACAGCAACATGTAATCTCAGTGATGTTGGAGGAGGAGGGCAATGTGCCTCCCATCCCTGGAAGCTGGCCATTTCTGTTTGAAGGAGACTCCTTATCAGCTGTGTTTTGCTCTTGCTCTTGGTTTGTTTTCTTAAATCATGGAGAGCCCTGAACATTGGGGGTTGCTAGACACTGTGTTCTGAGTTGTACATAGGAACCTCCCTTTACCTTCTTGGAAGGGAATTCTAAGGAAATACTAGGGAAATAGGAGGATGAAGTGGGAGAAAGGGATGAAGAGGAGGAGTGTTTAACATGCTTTGCTCATGATGATGAGTTTTTGTCATCTCCTGAGCTGAGGTCTAGATGTGATTTGTTTACTTGGGGAGAAATGGCAGGATTTACAACAGCGGCCTTTGCCGGAAGCTAAACCTGGTTCTACAGCACTTACTCTCTCAGAGTCTCTCTCACTCTTGCAAACATGAATTGAATCAATGCAAGAAAACCACCCCACAATATTTCTTTACAAATATTTGTTGCTGGCTAAGAAATACAATATGCAGAATTTTTGAAACAAATGGAATAAGACATTGGATCACCGTCTTTTGCCTAACCAGTGGAAGGAAGCCTTAGCTTTCATACCTGCTCTATCCATGCATCTTAAGGTGCATCCTATTCAGCAAACAACCATGTTTAGGATATACTGGACACCACAGTATTTTTTAATAAATTGTCTTAACTGCATCACAGGCACTTTTGAAAAAAGAAGTACAGTAAAACCTCATATAACACTAAAACCTGGTTCCACAAGTCTTGGTGTTATATGATTTTTAGTGTTATCTGATCCTCTATGGGATCCATAGAGATACATTGTAACCACACAGGCTTTCGCGGTTGTTATCTGAAGCATCCCATAGGATCTTAATGTTATCTGATGCAATTCTTCCCCCCAGATTCCTTGATGTTATGCGATTTTCGTGTTATTCGATACTAATGTTATATGAGGTATTACTGTAATTACTTATATTAATTAGATAATGGATTCTTCTCTGACTTTAATAAAAACCTATATACCTTGGATGCCTTGGAGTTGGTTACTTCTGAATTATTTGTGCATCTCTTAGATGTTAATTATTGGCACTTTATTAGCCCAATGACTACAATGTGACTGAAGAAAGCACTTGTGCTCTTGGTTGGCTAATTGACTGAAAAACATTTTCAAATCTTATCTGAAAATAAAATTAAGACCCTCAAGAAGCTATTCTTATCATCAGTTGTACTGGAGGCACTATATTGTTGACCACGGGATCCAGGGCACTGTGTTGTCCTGGTTTTCCTCATTTCTGAGGGGCCGGACCCAGTCAGTGTGGCTGGAGGGTGAGGTGTCCAGCCCAAGGCCCCTTTGTTATGGGGTGCCTCAGGGCTCGGTACTCTTGCCTCTCCTATTTAACATCTACATGAAACCGCTGGCTGAGATCATTCATTCCCACGGGGTGAGGTATCATCAATATGCTGATGAAACCCAGTTATATATCTCAGCCCATGGGTCGAAACATGGGCCACTTTATTAATAACATAACAATACAATATTAACATGGCCTGCAATGGGGCATCCTAGTGGGTAAATGGTATTGACTTATGGGTGTATCTACCCATATCCAGCTTATTGATTATGACCTTGTATGGAGTGACAACGTCTCACTCCATACCTCTTAGATCACAATTTCCTTCAGGCAACAAGCCTGCTCCCTGTAACTGAAGGTTCCTCTCCATGACAGTAGATGCCTCCAATGCCTCTGTCTTTCTGTGATGGTGAGGAACCCCCATTACGTTTGGTCAATTAACATAGTTTTGCTTACCATTTACCCCACTACTGCCACCAAGGATGTTCGTTTATGGACAGATGCCCCCACCTCAGGCTTCTAATTCAACCTCAATGCCCCATCACAGGTCATTAAGGAATGTTTCCAAGCCTTCTTCCAACAAATGTACTCCGTCCTGCTACTAAAGGGCAGGAAATTAAATTTTGATTCCGGGATGCTCAATAACTATGCTGAATCCTTCAGCCATAAACTTAGCCATGGCTTTGTTCATGCAGCGGCGTGCTTTGTCAATTCTGTGCGAGACTCCAGTGCAGCACCAAGTAAAACGAGGCAAGATCTCTGACCACACCAAGCGGAGACCAGGCCATCAACAATAAACAAGGGACAGGTCCCTTTTAACCACTGTGCTCAGTTCAATGCCCTTCATGAGGCCCAAATCATTGCCACCCAGATGGATGACCATAATATCCGGAGGCGTGCCTCCCCTTGCAGAGTTCACAAATGGCACCAGCTCTCCCCATCACATGCCCTGCCTCCCATGCCAATCCACATAGACTCTGCCATTCAGACCAAGGTCCTTGCCCCACACGGAGTGGGTCACATGCTGTTCAGCCCAGAAAATACAACTGTGTCCAATGATCACAATCTGCTATGTATGGCAAGGAACAGGACCTGGAAGGTAAGGAAAAAGCAGAAGTCCTTTGTTCAATACCCCATAGGTCTAATATATGATCAGTAAACCCTAATTTCCACCATCCCACCCTTTGAATGTCCTTGCAGGAGTAGCCCAACACTGCCACAGTGGACGTGGCCCCAATTCGAAAAGAGAGTGTGCTGAAAAGCCACATGTCAACTAGTGATGGGATGTAACAGGTTCTCACCAGTTCTCTAGAACCAGTAGTAACTTTTCCCAGTGTCCTGGAGAACCGGTAGCAGCTTTTGGGGGGAACCACCTTAGGGGCTTACCATTTCACTGGTTCCCCCACTGCACATGCATGCCGTGTGTGTGTGTGTGTGTGTGTGTGTGTGTGTGTGTGTGTGTGTGTGATTTTTATTTTATTTTATTATTATTATTATTTATTATCATGATGTCATGACATTAGCTCCGCCCACACTGTGTTGACATCATGGTGGGGTAGTAAAATTTTTGACATCCCACCACTGATGTCGACTCCTAAACAAGTCAACATTCTCTTCATAACTCCCCAGAACTGGTATTGCATCAATGGGCTATTGTCCAAATGGCAGAATAAAGGGTCAGCGTCAGTTCCTCACAGTTCGAGAAATGCCTCTAGGGCAGCACAAGGGCTAACAGGAGCAGGGGCAATGAGCAACAAAGTCACTTGGGCACCCTAGCCCAGTTGGTCAGTCTTGGATCGGCGGATCGGCAACTCAAGCTCTCAGCCACCAAGTCTCACATCGGCCATCTGCAAAACTTGCCCAGCCTCACCCGTCTTTGATGGGGCCAAAAATTCCGCTGAACAGAGGACTACAAAAAATGCCACCCTCACCGCAGAGTGGAATAGGGCTGCCTTGAATTGGCTCACACAGGTGGAAACCCAAGCGGCCAACATATTTGTGAGCAATTTAGGGGGAATTGGTATGTGGTGGTACCGCCAACTGCTGGGCAGGAGGCGTCGGCATGGGAGACTGCACCAGACACAGATTGAGAAGGGGCCATAAATTGGAGCCACAACAGGCCATGTGGCTCATCCCAATGCATGGTCACCTGGAGGGCCATGCGCATGCAGAAGTTCTCATCATAAAGAACCCACGCCTGTCCTGCCAAGTCTACATAAGCCCGGTAAATAATGTCCAAGTAGTGAATTGCCTAGCACAGACTGCCACCCCCGCATAGATCAAATAAGCAGGCAGCCAATTGGTCCAGGTCCTAGGAGGCTTCTTCCTCTTGGTGGACTCTTTGTCCTTCTTGTCCATATTTTCTGGCTTGTCTGAAACCTTGTTAATCAGGGAAATGATATCAACATATTTACCTCTCACTATCTTATCCCTCATGCCTGAGAGAAGATGGTCACCCAATAGTAGGGACTGGTCGCCAAAAGGCAATGCAGATGCAGGCACAGTCGCCAGGGTTGTCAAAACTGAAAACCCAACCTACACAGTTGTCCCAGAGCCTTGCAGGATGTTAGGGGAATAAACTCCGGGAGGTGGATAGGGGGTTGTCCACAGAACCATAGTGGCTGACTGCCTTTCTGGGGAGTTTGTAGCTTGTACAGGGCTAGGCCAAGTTCATGAAGGTGGCTGTGCAGATGAAGAATGAGGCACTGGGGTCCCACACCCCATTGTACTGCCTGGTCCCACATACTCACCTACTCTTGGCCCCAGAGTAGATGACACCACTGCCACCATACTCTCTGGTTTGGTCGGTGCAGCAGCACCAGATGACTGGGCAGCATCTTCAACTTCCACATCCCATGCAGATGATGTCAAAGGCACCCCCGCCGGCACATTCATCTCCCAAGACACTGGTGCCACCTCCAGAGTGTCCACACACTTATGGAGGGCCTAGGTGATCTCTTTCCAGGTCAGGACATCATCCACTGGGGTCCCTTGATGTCTCATCACTGGGGGTTGTGGAAGTGCTGCAGGACTGAGGGTAGCGACCCGCTTGAGGGCCTTTATCCTCGTCACCAAATCCATCAGATCTGGCGTGGCCAAGGCCATAGGTACCTGCGAATCACATGCGGGTCACGGAGAAGTTCTCTTCTCCACACCCATGCCCTCAGCAGAAGAAGCGCAATGCTTAGGCACCATTGTTCCAAAGCTCTCTCTTCATAGAGATTTATTCCACGTGTGTCACACAAGGAAGCTCAAATGCATGTGCTTCCTCCAGATTATGGAGAAGAGAGAGGGTTTGGTGGGAAGGAGCCATGCTCTTATAGAGCATAGGCCCCTCCCCGGAAAACTGAGGCCTCTGGGTGGTTGCTGCCTTGGGGCGGATGGTTGCCAAAATGCATGCATGTGTTAATTCACGTGACATGGCCATGGTCTTGGATGAACTAGAAGTGACTCTTTTACCTGCTGTCAGTGTAATTGGCAATTATGCTTGTCGCCTTGTTAGAAGGGATGTAAATTACAGAGTTCAAAAATCATACTTCTTTGGATACAAATTTCAGAATCCTCCAGCTACTGCAGCCAAAGGTCATGTTGACTGAGGGATTCTAAGAATCATAATCCAAAAATTATCTTCTGAAAAAAGTTCCATGACATTTGATGTGAATCACTCTCTAGTAAGCCAGTATAGGCTTGCAACTTTAAATGTGCTCATTTTGAAAAGGACTACAAAAGATGTAGTTACAACCAATGAGTTTGGTGTCTTGCTGAGGAGCCAGAGGTCAGAAGTTTGATTCCCCACTGCATCATCTGGGGGAAGAGCCAGCCTGTGTGCCCTTGGTCAAGCTGCATAGACCCAGGGCAAACACACAGACAGAGAGAGAAATAGTTGCTGAGAAGAAGGGAATGGTAATCCATCTCAGAGTACTTCCTAATACCTCTGCACCAGTGGCTGCAACTTTTATCCAAGAATGCATTTTTCCTGAAGCAGGAAAAGTGTCATTGGCGTGAATTTATTTAAGGTGAATCCCAGTTTGCCATGAAGTGACCCACACAATATGATCACAGAGCCATCTCCTGTGGCACATATGAAACGCAACATGCAGGGTTTAACACCGGGACTGCAATAGACTGTCACAGCCTTGAGGATATGAACAAGGTGTGCCTTCACAGCCAGTCCATCTGGCATGGCCTCTTCCACTTCCATGGCCACTGGGAATCAGAGTTCCTCCTCTGCTCATTTTGCCGTTGGGCCATAAATAATGGTTTCCATATCTATAAATCCCAGAAAGGGTTGCCATAAGTTGGAATCAGCTTGTTGATGTGTCATTATTATTAGTTGTATCTTCTGCTACAGAAGTTTGCTTCTTCAAACATATCTCCTGCATTAAGCAGAATGTTGGACTACATGACAAAAATTAACATTTGACAAAATACAAAGGGCAATATCACTTCTTGCCTTTAATTTTCAAGTGGTATTCACTTGAGAATCTATGTTGACTGTGCACACTGCTCAGCTCTTTGTATTTTTCAGTATCCCACATGTTTTTTCAATAGGTTTCTGCTATCTCTTTCTCCCCAAGGATCACAGAAAAGAAAATTATAATTGCAGTTATAAATGACCAAAGTTGTAGGGTTGTGGTTTTTTTCCTCTTTTAATGGCACTGTTGTGGTTGTTATGGTAGTAACTGTAGAATAAATGTTTGCCAGAGTTTACACACTTACAATGTTTCACAGAATGGTAGAAGCCAAGACAGTCTCCCCCTTTCCCTATTAAGATTGTCAAAACAGTAAATCGCACATTCTCTGACGTAGGGAATGTGTAACTTTTAAGAGACCCCTGAAAGTGTTTTATATGGCATTTGTAAAAAAAATAATCATCTGGTATTATTTAACACGTGTATCAAAGTTTAAGGCGAATGATAAACTGGACCATTCATTGCATAGCAGTTGATCTTATTATATCGTCTCCTACTTCCAGTTGGCTTCAATTTTTCTTTTCTTTTTTCCTGAATAAGCACTGTCATTATTTTTCAAACAATCCTCATCTATTTTTTTTTCTATATTTGCAAACTTATCTTGTGTTTTGCATTCAGACTTGGAATACTTAATTAAGTTAATTTGTCATACTCTTGTAACAATGCAGAAAGCCAAACATCACAAAAGGCCAGAATTTAGTTTAAAGCAAGGAGCCTTGTGTGGGCAAAAGAGAAAACGAAAAAACATTGGAGACAGGAGTGAATGCAAGTTTATGCTTGATAGACCATCTTGCTTTTTTTTAAAAATCTGAAAAAGATCTATCTGTCAAACTCAAACAAAAATAGACTCCCTGTCTAATACTTTTCTAAGCTTTTGAGTTATCTTTAGTGCTCGCCTTTTCATTGAACTGTGAGACAACTTAATTTGATATTACTCTTTCTGGATATCCTAAGCCCTTGACACATTTCATTACCCTGCAAAATGATTATAGGTATCTGTTAATTTGTTAGAGGACTTAGTAAACATTTCCTACAAAGAGTTTTTAAAAGAGTCAGTAGCTAGCAGAGAAGAGGAAGCTGGCTGTATCCTATTGTTTATTTACTTAGCACTTACTGAGGGCCACTTCTGTCTCTTGGCTAAAAAGAAATATTTTAAGCAAACCGTAAAACCCGGCCTGACCTTTTCACAGGCACATCATAAATCATTGTTAAAGTGAGGGCAAAAACTCTGGAAGAGGTCAGAGGTGGGAGAGAGGTCATCCCAAAGAAGGGACAGTGTGAAAAACCACAGTGGAAGGAGCTTCATGGAATATAAAGAAAGAAGCCAGGACAGTGTTCCTTCTGCAATGCAATTAAATCTTCCATAGAAATGCTCCTTTTCTGGACTACAGTTCCCAGAATTCTCCAGCCAGCAGAATCCTCCAGTCCAAAAAAGCAACATTTCCAAGTTCTCAGAGGAATCCCAAGATCAGGATATTTTTGGCAAAATTGTGTCATCTTGGAAAGGTTGTATGTCTACCTGCTTCAAGCAGATGATCATGCACCTAATCCTGGAGAAACCTAAATTGATGATGGATGGTCTGAATAATTTCAGGCTTGTTGCCAATATTCCATTCATGGGCAAGGTGACAGAGAGGATGGTGGTTCACCAGTTGCAGACATTATTGGAGGATCTGTTTCACCTGAGCTTCAGGCCAGGGTTGCTGTGGTTTATGCTGTGCTTTATCATCTTTTGAGAGAGGCTGAGTGTGACTATGTTAATTCTCCCGGATCTCTTAGCTTTCAATACCATTGACCATGGTATCCTTCTGGGCACATTTGGGGGATTAGAAAGTCAGAGCTCAGCATTGTGCTGGCTACAGTTATTCATTGGGGCCATATCCAGATGGTTTAGCTTAGGGAGGTGTCATCAGTTTCTTGAGTCCAACAATATGGGGTTCCGGAGGAGTCAATCATCTCCCTTATACTTCTTAACATCTTCATGAAGCTATTGGGGGAGGGGGAATCTGCCCACAGTGGGAGTCCATCCCAGATAGACGGGGTATAAGTCCAATATATAAATGAGGTCTAACAGGCTGAATCTGAACCCAGACAAGATAGAGCTCCTGCTATTTGGTGGGGCCACTGACAGGCTGGCAGCAAATTGACCCAGTCCTGACAGGGTCACACTCCTTCTGAAGAATCAGGTTCAGGATCTGGGCTTTATCTTGTACCCAGCTCTTTCATTGGAGAAACAGATATCTGCCATGGTTGCCTTCTCCCATCTTGGGCAGATTGCCTAGCTGCACCCATTTCTTGATGTGAGGGCTTTGATGACAGAGGTTCATGCCTTGATAATTTTGAAAATGAGTTACTACAATGCTCTCAATGTGTATGGAAACTGCAGCAGATACAGAATATGGCAGCTAGATTATTGGCAAGGATCTAGACGTTGGATCATATTCCTCCAAAATGGGCACACTTGCACTGGTTGCCTGTAGGCTTTCTTGCCTGATTCAAGAAACTAACAAAGAAGGCCCTTCACAGCTTGAGAACTCAGCACCTAGCATCTCTCAGGATCAAATTCAGTCTGTGCTACCTAGTCCTTGAAGATGATAGGGCTTCGGTTTCCCACCCTGAGCAAAAAACTGCTATAAGAAACTAGGTCTTCTCAGTGGTGGCCCCAACAATGTGGAATGCCCCTGCAGCATATATATACCTGACCCTCCCTCCAAGAATATTATAAATCTGTAAAAGCTGAATTGTACAGAGAGTATTGATTCCATCTGTTGTTAATTTCCTACTGTTTTTACTAGGTTATGTCAACTTTTTTTATTATAGTCTTTTCTATGATGGTTTGAATTATGCATGTTTAACTGCCCCGAGTGGCTTTGGTCAAGTATACAAACAAATAAATGAACAAACAAACAAGTGTTCAAAAGTTCACTTTTTATTATTCACAAGCCATCTAAATGGTAATGTTCACCACTCCGTGCTTTCCACTCTTCAGCATGTTCTTTTCTTCTATTTTGAAAAGGTAACATCAATGATCTCATTCTTATGCCAACCCAGTTAATGACATTAAATTTTACTCTTGAGGGAAATGTAATTGTTTGTTTCTCTCTTTTGTGTACATAGATACACATATGCACACCATGCTGGCTGGGCAACCTTGGGGATTATAGTCCAAAAACTAACTTATCCAAGCCCTGCTATATGCACTGTTTCAGTCCCCATATTTATAAACCCAGAGCGCAGAGAAGCTTCATATATCACAGATGGCCTCCTCTTCAAAGACCATTACTTTCCACATGCAGGAGAATGGAAAGGACATGGCCAGGACTCTCCCTTTCCTCATGTGTTCATGACCACAGAGGGCATTATTCCAGATAAGTGTGAAAGGACTTCTTGGGGAAAGTTGTTGTGTTTCTAGTTACAAGATGTACATGTTCCATCCTATTGGCAAAGCCATCAGCATATCAAAAAGCTACACTGTTGCAGGAGAGTGAAATCTACTCCCTCCTTATTTCCCAATGGCCATGGTTTTTAACAGTCTGTGTCTCATAGGCAGGGATCACATCTGGCTGCAGATGGTACATTTTTGTACGCTCCTTCCATTGCCTTTACATTTGTCTGTAAAATTCTGGACATTTTTTAGCTTGATGATAAATGCTACAGACATAGGCCTTGTTTCCCAGAAAAGATACACTTCCCTGAAGCAGAATAATGCTGGCTGATTTAGAAACAGATTGTTAGTTTGCAGCCTTAAGGAAAAGGGAATAAATCAAATCTAACTCTTTTATGCAGGTTATATATATTTGTATGTATGTATAGACATGTACAGAAATTGTCTTTTACAAAAAAAAAACCCCCTATAAATCAAGATTTTAAAAAATGCACATTCCTATGTCAACGGTTAATCTTGCGGCTAACCCTTAGTTGTGATGAAATAGGTGTAGAGAAAGATATGAAAGATAAGGAAAAGGAGCAAATCCCTTTTTCTTGGAATCCAGAAAATGTTATGTGTATGTAAGTCCCACTAAAACCAATGGTCAAGTGTAGAGTTGCCACAATTCTCTCCCACAAAACCGGGACAGAAGTATACTTGACAAAAATGGGTAGGTTATCTACAAAATAGCCTTTTTAAAAACAAACATAATATAACAGCAGCTATAAAACACTTTCACATTAAATATTTATTTATTTATTTATTTATTTATTTACATTTACACCCTGCCCTTCTCAGGGTGGCTCACAACTCAAAAGCAATTAAAACACATTACTTACAACAAAGATTTTAAAATAAAGAGTTAAAAGATTAAAAAGTTAAAAGCTAAAATCCACAGGAACAGGGAGAGAAATGGGGTTAATCACAGGAGCCAGCTGACCGAGCTGACCACCTGGCACACATACCGTGCCAGCCAGGTCTTCACCCCCTTTCTGAAGGGCAGCAGCTCCGTCTGGAGACACAACTCACTTGACAGGAGGTTCCATAGGGGCTGGAGCAGACACAGAGAAGGCGCTCTTTATGCAAGGTTTTACTGTATTGTTTAGTGTCTTATGCTCTGCAAATCAAATGGGGATAACAAACTCCAAGCTATATACCCCAAACATGTGTCTTCTAGTTAGGGGAAGCTCAATGGCCTTAATCTAAAGTCAGTATGGTTGGTGCCTATGGTGGCATGGGCTAATAGGAGCTGTAGACCATCACATCCAGAACACACCACATTAGGGACAGCTATTCTAGGTTTCCTTTTTTTAAAGGAACAATAAGAATGCTGCTTATGAAACCATCTAATATTGGGTTACTTCTTTTTGTCTAATGATATTGCCTTAATGTGATGAGTGCCAATGTTGAGAAGAGAACAGCAATGAATTTTGTTCTTACTAGCTACAGAAGTACCTGCTACAGTCTTTCTGTGATGCTGTACAATGTTTCTTTCAGACAAATCGGCAAAACCTGGTTATTATTATCCTGTGTCTATGCCAGACATGAAACTGCCAAAATGAAGGCATTGTTTGGTGGATTCATTCTGTAGTTTCTTTCACCTGACCTAGTGTGAGAAAGATTGACCTGCACAAGGTTGCTGTTGCCCGGGATATGCCTAATTATGGCTCAAAAACACCACAACCTTCGACTAGGCTCTTTCTCTGTACCCCTGCAAAACCTGATGTAATCATGGGTTATTTGTATGATTCATACAAGGTGCAGCCACTGTTGAACAAAACAACAACTCAGCAAATCTTTTATATTCACAGAATTAAAAAGATGGTCAATTATTTGAATTGAGAATAGGAGGAACTGAAAGTAACACAGGAAGCTGAGCTGAACAGTAAACACACACACACACACCCTCAAGCAACCCCATAGTCACCACATCCTATATATGTCCTCTTTTGCCTCCTTGGCCAGTAGAGCCATCCAAGCTCATACCTAACAGACAGAAGGAATGAAATATGGATCAAAGAACTGATTGACAAATAGCAGATACCATGTTCTCCTGTTGTATGAGATGGAAGGAAATGCTACTGGTGATTTGCTTCCATCAGTGCTATCCATCCATCTTTTGTCTTGCTTTAAGACAGAGACCGAAGTGACAGTTGGGCAGTCTGTGGACACCATTGCCAACTCCACAAAGTGGCACTAGGTCAATATAGGCATAGTTCTAGAGAGTTCTTCCTGAAATCAAGATCTCTGGGGCTTAGCCAGTTCTAAACAGCTGTGTACCAGCTGTTTGTCTTCGCTGGAATAGCTGCCACAGGAATGTCCTTAGTATAACTCTCTAGTTTCTGGCAATACCTTTCTGTGGAGAGCAAAGAGCGGGGCCCTTCTTTGGTTGTCTTCCCTATTCCATTCCTAAAGCACGTTTCAAACCTAGCCTAACAGAAAGGCCAGCCCTGTTCACAAATACATTACATAGCTCATAAACTTGCACATTGTTATGCCTCAGTTTAAGAGGAATAAATCAAGATTGAAAGTCTGATCCACTAAGGTTTCAATCCTGAACTCCTTTATTGAGCAATAATAAAAAATCCTGTTGGCTTAAAGCTAAGCTGTGGAGCCAAATGATGTTATCATTTTCCAATAGGAATGTTTCATTTAAATGATTTGAAAGCTTCCTATCTTCCTATTTCAGGTTCCAAGGCTCCCTAGGGCTCCCTTTTGCATTGGGGAAGACTTTGATAGTCTTGGGATGGGGCAAAGTGGCATATAATAGCAAAGAATCACTGACAAACTGCTGTCAGCAGTCTTGATCCTGGTGGCAATAGTCTTCTGATGATTTTTGTTCCTGTTAAAAACAATTCTTGTCCTGAGTATCCCAAAGCAAAAGGGAGTTGCAGGTAGAATGGGATGCTTTCAATTCATTTAAATTAAATATTACCAGTGCCAGATGATGGTATCATTTGGCTCTGCAATATAACTTTGCAGCATTAGGATTTTGCCCAGTAAGTAGCATTCAAAGTAATGGGATGTATGAATAAACATGTATAGGATTGATTTTGCAGTAAGCTTAAAATCATGTGGTCACCTTTGCTCGAAAGCCAGTCATATCTGACTCTAGGGTTCAGTGCTCATCTCTGTTTATAGCCAAAGAGCCAGTGCTGTCTGTGTTTGCAGACATTTCCATGGGGATTTGGCAGCCATGCCTCAACACCTGAATGCATGGAACGCTGTTTAACTTCCCACCAAAGTGGTACCAATTTATCTACATGCAAATTCTTGCTTTCAAACTGGTAGGTTGGTAGGAGCTGGGAAAGAGATGGGAGCTCACTCCATTGTGCAGTCCTTGAGTCTCGAAGTTCCGGTCATGAAGTTCAGCTTCTTAACCACTAAGCCACCCCAGTCCCTATATACCGGGTGTCCCGTAAATCCCTACACATCCATATGTATTATATATTTTAAACCCACCCACCACTGAGAAATATGGCCGATTTAAGCCCATTTACACTTGGATGAATCACAAGTTGGGATCAAAACTGCTAGGAGAAACATCAACAACTTGAGATACGCAGATTATACTACCCTAAAGGCAGAAAGTGAGGAAGACCTAAAGAAGCTGCTGGTTAGGTTGAAAGAAGAGAGTGCAAAAACTGGCTTGAGACTCAACATCAAGAAAACCAAGACAATGGCAACAGGCCCTATCAGTCCCTGGAAAATAGATGGTGAAGAAGTAGAAGCAGTGACAAATTTTACTTTCTTAGGATCCAAGATCACTGCAGATGGAGATTGCAGCCATGAAATAAAAAGGCGACTGATGCTGGGGAGACAAATTATGAGAAACCTGGGGAACATAGCTAAAAGTAGAGACATCACCTTGCAAACAAAATTTTGCATAGTCAAAGCAATGGTATTCCCAGTGGTAATGTATGGTTGTGAGAGCTGGACCATTAGGAAAGCTGAGCGCAGAAGAATAGTTGCCTTTGAAATGTAGTGTTGGAGGAGAGTCCCCTGGACAAATCGATCCTAAAATAAATCAACCCTGACTGCTCCTTAGAAGGTCAAATAGTAAAGATGAAGCTAAAGTACTTTGGACATCAAATGAGAAGAGAGGATTCACTTGAGAAAGCCTTGATGCTGGGAAAGGTGGAGGGCAAAAGAAGAAGGAGGTGGCCAAAAATGAGATGGCTAGATGGTATTGTAGATGCAATGGGCACAGAGCTGGGCGGGTTGAGGAGGATGGTGAAGGTCAGAGGTGCCTGGCTGGCAATGGTCCATAGGGTTGCAAACGGTCGGAATCGACTGTGTGACTGAACAACAAAAACACTTGAAGAGTGTATTGTGACAAATACGTGGGTACATAAGTGCAAGAGTACTGGTGACATCCTGGATACAATAAGTGGCAAATTTAGAGAAAGATTCAATAGGGACTTACAGGCCACCCTGTATATATTTACATCTGAATATACAGCATACAGAGGCTGGAACTGTACAGTTTTCAAATAATAAAAAATGTATTTAGGAGACAATGTATCCAGGCAACAAAAAACCTCATTGTTCATAAAAACCTAGAGAATACTTTCTTTAAAAAAAAGTTTGAGCAGAGGAAGTTTATTAAAAGATATTTTACATATCCTGCATTCCTGCTGGTGAAGTGCAAAATGAATAATGCACATTTTCCAGTTCTAAGCATATTTAATACAATGTTTTTACAACAGCTGTTGCTTTCACAGAACTTTAACCCCACTGCACAAATGCATGACAAGGGAAATACGCTGTTGTCTTGGAGACGGCCTTCACACACATCCCTTTTCTCAGCTGGTGGGTGTCAGCTTCCAGCCTCAGAGGCATTCCAATCTGGCAGTCAGGATCAGGGCCTCTGGTCTGCACAACCTTCATAACAGGCATTGATTAAAGTTAGCACTGAAATCTAAAGCCATCGTCCTTGTATGTGAGCATCTTTCCTCCCCACACCTGAGGGTAAAATAACAGGATTAATTTAGGGCAAGGGATGAGAGGTAATATTAGCCGTCTCTGACATCCTGTGCATCGTTTCCTTCGTAGCTAGAGCCAAGTACATTACGTTTTGCTAAATTTGGACCCGTTTATTGTCCTTGCTGAGGAGAATTATATTGCAACTAACATTTAGAAGATGGTTGAGTGAGGGTGAATGTATCTATTTTCCTTTTGTCTTTTTAATTTATTTTTTGTGTTGTCCTGTAATGCTAAATGTCTTTTGTTGATTTTTTTTAAGATAGAGAATTATGTTGTAATTTTTTGTAATCTCTTGTTTGTGTTTTTTATTTAAAGTTTAATAAAAATTTAAAGTTCAAAAAAAGAAGATGATTCACAGTATCATGTGACAAATGCCTGCCATTAAAGAGTTTGAGGAAACATGGGCTGCCTTTAGGACAAAGATGTTATTACCTCAGGATATGCTTGTTTGTATACTTTCAAAGCATTTAAGTATTTCATGTTGAGCTTTGCTAAACTTGTATGAACTGTTGCAAAGAGGTATGAAGGACTGATCTACATCTTTCTGCTCCACTTTTTTTTATTCCTATGTTGCATTCCTGAACAGCTTAGGAAGAATAGCAAAGCTTGGCCTTAAGCACATATTCATGCTTATAAATGGCATGGAAATCAGTGCAACTTGTACAGGGTTTGAAAACAGATGCTGGTTGGAGGATTCTAGGAGCTGTAATTGGAAAAGGAACTTTTCTGCGTTCTGACTCTGCCTTTATATGTGTGTAAACAGTGGTGGGCAGCAGCTGGTTTGGACCGGTTCTACCGAACCAGTAGTAAAAATCCTGAGTGGTCTCCCGGGGGGGGGGGGGTAGTAACCAGGTGCCACTAACACATTCGTTTGTTTTGACATATCAAAGAAAAGACTGGACTAACTCTTGAAAGAGTGGCAGTCAGTGATGGGATTCAGCAGGCTCACACCAGTTCACCAGAAACAGTAGCAGAAATTCTGGCCGGCCCCTCTGCTCATCCAAGTTTTGAAATTAAGTAGTAGTCCTAATTCAGGTGCAACACAGAGCTTTCCCCTGGCCACACCCACTATACCCACCACTGGTGGCAGGGCAGGAACAAGCCACTAAAGAGATGGAGGTTAAAGTGGGTAAAGCTGTTTGGTTCCCCCCACCCCCCATAGTGTTTGTCCTCTGCAATAAAGTTATGTTTCCATTAGAACCAGCCTCAACCTCAGTGTGTTGCAAACATGGAGGAAACTAGGCAGATCACAAACTTCAATAAATGATTGCATATTTTAGGAACAGCAAGGAGACTGAACTTCTCATCATCTCCTCCTTTGTTCCCCCATGTTCAAAATTATATGACTAGTCTGGAACAGCACAGATTTCTCTAATAAGTATGTGGTACTCTTCAGGTGAAATGGTGGATGTCATCCCACTACCAGCATTGGGGGGAAACATTACATAGACTCACCAGATTTGGAAGACTGCATTTTGTTCAATTGACAAGAATTGAGGCACAAATTGAAACAAGCTATCAAGAACTGTGAAGAATTACACGCCACTAAGCTTTAATATAGGAATGTTTACTATCTGTCTTTGTCTGTCTTTGAGGAAAGTAGGTATTTTTACATACTCAGAGTTTGCCTATTAGTCTTACTTTTCTTCTGTCTAGCTTGGCTTTGTGCTAACAATTTTCTGCATTCACTGAAACAAAAGTCATGAGTTTGCAGCTTCATTGTGATGGAACAAAATAGTTTATCTGTTTGTTGTGAGTTACAATAGGATTCAAAGCACTTGTTATTTTATACCTTGGCTAAGTTTCTCTGTTATGAATGTGCTGACATGGGCCCTTAAACATCAAACAATAGACCCTCACAAGAATTTGCTCCTGTTGGCAGGGGGGAAATTTTAAACACTTTATACTCCATCAATCTTTCTTTCTTCATTGGTCTTTTCTCTGTGAAATCCGAAATGAAAAATGAGAAGGTTCTGATCTTGCATATTAAACTGTAACGAATGGTTATTAAATCAGTTTTCATTCTCTCCAGATAAAGTGTCTGTTTGGGAAGGAATTTAATTTCCAGCTCGGACATACCAATGGAAACATTTAAGTACAATGTTAGGTATAAACCCAGTGAAGGCAGAGGGCATATTTAGATGGAAACATGACAAGGATCTGGATGCAAGTGACTTGTGTTTCATTATGACATTTGCTTCTCTAGATTCTGTTTGTGTAGACTAAATATCCTTTTATTAACTTTATATTCTTCTCTGACACTTGACTGTGTCTAATTATGGAAAATATAACAGTGAAGCATGACTTTGAGCTTTTTTTAATTTATGCAACCCCCTGTAGGAATATGTGCCATTTCTCTTTAGTTTGGAGTGTATGCATATTCAGAGAGTATGCAAAACCTGTCCATTTAAGACCATAGCAAAGACAATTTCTTGTTGACTGACACACCACAAATCCAGGAAATTGGAAGCTGATGCTGAATATACACAATCAGGAATTATGCTGTGCAATATCATTGGTTGTACTTATCTAAAACTTACCCTCTCCCATTCACCCACAATTTCCCTTGATCTTTTAGGTCCAAATCCAGATGCAGAGAGTGGAGTTCCTTGACTTTACATTACATTTTACTCCATAAGCCTTACTGTACTGCAGTGAGTCTTCCTCCAAGATGATCCATACCTATTTCTTGCTTTTATTCAGAATGCCAAAAGTTGATGACCAAGTGTTAAGTCACTAAAAGCAAACACATTCAGTTCTATCAGCATCTTTCTTCCAATAATATTTTTAGATGGCTGATTTAGGGAACCTTTGGCTTGTTCATTTCTCATACCTTGAATCATACTGTACCAAAGAATGTGCCAATTGCACTATCAAACCACATTGGATGAAATGGCAGACAATGGCATTATGAGAATCACCACTGACAGCACACACCCAAAAATGTGTTGCTGTACAATTCTCTACTCAGCTTTGTGTATTTTCTGCAGCTGCTTTTATCACACTTCTTGTTTACTTCTGAAGCATAAAACCAGCTGCCCTCTAAATGCAGCACTAGATATAAAACAAGTTGGTTACACCTAATCAGACTCCAAACTGTTCCATGCCTGTCATAATTTGTCTTTTAGATAATATATAAAACCACGAGACTGATTGTTCCAGTTTACTTTCCCCTCAAATATCTATATTAATCCTTCTATCCTGGCTAAATTCCAAGACAAAGGATTAAATACTAGGCTTAAATTCTTCCTGCCTCTGAAATTGAACATGATACATTTCACTTCCTGCTTTAAACAGCCTTGGAGCAATTATGTTGCACTTTTTTTTGTTGCTTCGGAGATAAGAGCTATCAAATATTTCTTGACAAATAAAAAGAATTACAGCATTTATTCGTTAAGAAATGTATCTGTTTCATTTGTATTTTTTTCCCATGCTAAAGCAGTGAATTAATTTGGGTCACAATCCACCCCACAATATGGACTTTTAATTCTCCTTATTGAACATGTCCTGAAATATCTCCTTTGCACAGAGAATTGGGCATGTGTACTAAAAAAAACAGGTTCTTTAAACAACAGTATTCTGGATGTCTAATTCAGAAGTTATTGGTGCTCAGTTTACCAAGCAAATGATTACAATTTGATTCCTCTAATTACTAGAGATCCCGGTTCTACTGTCAGACAAAGTGAGGCAACTGCTTAGGTCACAGAATTCTTGATTATTGTAATGCGCTCTACATGGGGCTGCCCTTGGTGACCATTCAGAGGCTGCAACTGGTACAGAATGCAGCTGCTCTGTTTGTGATGGAGTGCAGGTGTTATGCTCGTGCCTCACCATTGCTCAGGGAGCTACACTGGTTGCCAGTTTGCCTCCGGGTGCAATTCAAGGTGTTGGTTATTACCTTCAAAGCCCTATATGGTAGTGGGCCAGGATACCTAAGAGACCGCATCACCCTAAGAACATCTGTCCGTCCCACCATAGCGGACCAGAGAGGCTCTCTGGTTGTACCATCAGCTAGAGAGGCACACCTCTCTAGCATTAGGAGGAGGACCTTCTCTGTGTCCACCCCAGCCCAATGGAACCTCCTGCCAATTGAGCTACGTCTCCAACCGAAGTTGCTGCCCTTTAGGAAGGGGATTAAGACCTGGCTGGCGGGACAGGTATGGGGTTTGGGTCGGACAGTTGCGCAGCCTGTTGGCTCATCTGACCCCTCCATCTCTCAATGTATGAATTTTTAATCTTTTAACTTTGCTCAGTTTTAATATTTTAATATTAATTTTAAATTGGATTTTATATTGTGTTTTATGTCTCTTTTTAAAACCTTTGTTAGCCACCCTGGGTCTCTTTGAGGAGGGCGGCATATAAATCTGATCAAATAAATAAATAAATAAGAGAGATAACAGTAGTAGGTGGCAGAGCTACAGTTTCTGTGTTGTCTTCTCTTCCTGTCCTCAGGTATGATGGGCATGCTAGCCCATTGTCAGACTTAGTTATTGCTTGGGCTGGTTTCTGTTTTCACAGCAGAGTAGGGGATATCATTTTATCTTTTTGCCTCAGGCCTTTGAAATTCTCTCTCTAAAACAATAATATTTTTGCAATTTACATTAATGCTAAGGGTTTGATTGTCATTGTTTTCAAATATTATTTTTGTTTCAAACTTAGATTATTACTAGATTCTAAAATTGATGCACAGCCCAAGTTTACAGGGGTTTTTTTTAATAGCAAGAGCAATTACACTTATATATTGCCACAGAGTGCTTATGGGCCTTTCAAATACCACGTGACCTAAAATAGATGACTTTCCCCCCACCCCCTATGACTTTCTGTGACCTTTGACCAACATCCTCCCTTCCCCCCAAATCACGTGGTTTCTCCGTTTCCCCTGATTTGAAGGGAAACGGCAGAACCATGGCCATCCCAGAGCCTGAGGACAGCTGCCACCCCACCCCTGGACTCCCACCTGGCCAGGGAATTAAAAGCCACACTGGCTCAAGCAGTGGAGGATGGTCCCTCCCTGAGCCTGAGGACGCCTGCCACTCCACCCCCAGACTTCCACCTGACTGGGGGGGTTAAAATTTTTGAGTCACGTGACTTCATGCCGAACACCCCTCCCCCTTGTGACATTCCATGACTTTTGGTTAACTCCCTCCCCCCCTAAATGGTCACGTGGTTTTTGAAAGACCCCTTAGTGCACTCTCTAGGCGGTTCACAAGGTAATGAGCATTTTGCCCCTAACATGCTGGGTACTCATTTTACCAATCTCTTAAGGACGTACAGCTGAATCAATTTTGATCCCCATCAGGATCAAACTCACAATGTTTTGGCTGCAGTAAAGCAATTTAACCACTGTGCTTGATTTAAATGAACGAGACAATGTTAATTTAAACGATATTTAAAATAAGTGTCAAGTGTTTTTCAGTTATCCCAGAACCCCTAAACTCATTGGCAGGACTACTTAACAGCATTTGTACATTTATATTATTCAGTTGGCTGGCATCTTTCCCCTAGGAGCCAGAATATTACGCTACACATTGAAATGGGGTTTAGGGAAGGAATATGAAGCAGCAAATGACTCATAAATTTCAAAACTGTCCTATGTGAGAGGCAGTTTTCCTTGCCTAAACTTTTGTGAGTGTTTTCTTCTCTGTAAGCCACTCCTTTGGTCCTGGGTTGGGGAGGGGGCGATGTATTACCTATGTCACCTACAAGTTGGCATAAAAAGAGGAATCTGGGCACTTTGTATTATCTGCTGTGGATCCATCAGATAACAGCATGCTGCTGAAATCTGAAGTACAGGAGCTCATTACAATGTCATAGTCATTGTTAGAGTTGTTGATTACCATACTTGTCAGACCATAAGACGCACTTTTCCCCAAAAAAGGGGGGGATGAGGGTGTATCTTATGGTCTGAAGGTGCTTGTGTTGGGGGAACCAGCACGCGTGCCCATTCCTCCCCACAACCCAAGTGCCGATCGATCACAGCATGCAATCGGCGCTTGGGTTTGGGGGAGGAATGCGCGCGTGCACCGGTTTCCCCCAACCCAAGCGCCGATCGAACACAGCGTGCAATTGGCGCTTGGGTTGGGGAAACCGGTGTATGCACCCATTCCTCCCCACAACCCAAGTGCCAACCGCGTGCTGTGATTGATCAGCGCCTGGGTTGTGGGGAAGAATGGGCACATGCACTGGGTTGGGGGAACCAGTGCATGTGCCCATTCCTCCCCACAAACCAAACGCCAATCGTGCACTGTGATCGATCAGCGCTTGCATTGGGGGGAACCGACGTGGGTACCCATTCCTCCCCACAACCCAAGCACCGATCAATCACAGCTTTTAAAAACATTAAAAAGATTTTTTTAAAAAAGCTTTTTAAAAGCTTTTAAACACTAAAAACTGGGTGCATGGTCAGGTGTGTCTTATGGTCCAAAAATGTGGTATATTAGTGCAACCCCACAATACAGGGGGTTGATGTAAATTATGTGCATAACTAGCTGATCAGAAGAGTTCTCTGGTTTCTTGCCTGTAAGGTCACCTAACCTGTATTAGATTGCTTGCTATTGGTTTTAGTTCAGTTCAGTGTGTTTTGCAATCATTGGGTGCATACCAGTTTATTATTCTGCTGCTCTCTGTCTCTCACTACTCAATTTGCCTTATAAGCAAAGTCTGTTTGTTTATGTACCAAAGTTATTGTACAGAACTGTTTATCTACAAAAAGCAACTGTTTACTCTTCTACCTAAAGAATGCAACTGTACGTAAAGAACTTTTCCCTCTTATACTTCAAGATGGATGGAGAGTTTAATTTGCTGAGCTAGAATGAGAGTCTATGGCATGGAGAACTTGCTAAATATAACTGCCAATAATTCTGGAATTTTGGTATTAGTCTAATTACTCTTATTTCAAAAAGAGCCTCTGAATATGTTTCTCCATTACAAAGATGGCAGTGAATCCAAATCTTGTCCTCATTGTGCCTCCCAGATCCCACAGTCTGCAATCAATTGACACTTGTATAATTAAACCCACATATCTTTCCATAGACTTAACCTGTGCCTGTTAGATGGGTTCCTCTACCACTGAAGAGGCATTACTATTTCATGCTAAGTCCTCTCAGATAGCTGTCTCAGGTCAGTAGAATTGCTCTAAGCCTGGGATGGATGGATAAATGGATGGATTGCTGAAACTGGTATGTTCAAGGAAGGCATCAGAAATAGAATCCTGGGATGCAGATCTCCACAGTTGCAAATATACTTAAGAGACCATGTCACCGCAAGAACATCTGTCCTTCCCACCAGAGCAGAGTGGAGAGGCCCTATGGAACCTCCTGCCAATTGAGTTGCATTTCCAGACAGAGTTGCTGCCCTTCAGAAAAGGTTTAAAGACCTGGCGGGTGGGGGGCAGGTGTGGGGTTACTGTATTAAAGAACTTTCCCCCCTTATACTTCAAGATGGATGGAGAGTTTAATTTGCTGAGCTAGAATGAGAGTCTATGCCATGGAGAACTTGCTAAATATAACTGCCAATAATTCTGGAATTTTGGTATTAGCTAATTACTCTTATTTCAAAAAGAGCCTCTGAATATGTTTCTCCATTACAAAGATGGCAGTGAATCCAAATCTTGTCCTCATTGTGCCTCCCAGATCCCACAGTCTGCAATCAATTGACACTTGTATAATACAGTAACCCCAGCCGGATAGTTGATTCGCTAATACCCTACTCCCTTTTAATCTTTTAATCTTTCAGTTTTTTAAACTTCTAATTTTTAAACCTTTAACTTTGAATGTTTAATGTTTTATGTGAGCCGCCCAGAGTCCTTGGAGTGAGGTGGCAATATAAATTTAAATAAATAAATAAATAAATAAATAAATATGACTATAACATTCATGGAGAGCTAAGAAAATTGGTTCTTTTGGGTTATATCTCTAGAATTCGCCAGCTGATCAGGCTAGGCATTGTTATTTTACACAAGGGAATACTTAGGAGGTGCATGAAACCATCAAAGTAGCTTATTTTTTTTTATAAAAAAAGTTAAATCTAACTTTAACCATAGTTATATCCTAACTGCTCACTGAATCTGAGCCAAAAACAGGTAGAATCAAGTGTTGTTGTTGTTTTGTTCAGTCGCACAGTCAATTCCGACCCTTTGTGACCCCATGGACCACTGTCCGCCAGGCACTCCTGTCCTCCACCATACCCCTCAAAAACACCATACAGTACATGGTTTTGAATGGCTTTGTATGGATTAATTGCTGTGAATGAAGTATGTTTATAGTGCAACTCTAAATGTTTCCTCAGAAGCAATTTTCACTGTGTTCAGGGGCACCACGTACACTGACTGAAATTCCAGGCATGAGAATTTGAACCCTTTGTTCCTAGCCATGAAGAGTTTAACTGAATTATTCAGCTCACACGTGGAGATGAGAAAAGGGGGGGGGGGGGATGAGAGCCAAGTGGGCCTGGTTTGAATTAGTTCACCACATGGTAAGTTATGGTTTAGAGGAGTGTGTCATTATTATGAGCTGTTTGCTCTACCTTGAAAAAATGAGGATATTATGTAAAGAAAAGGTAGACTATATCAACACATGCCAATTAGACTTGAAAAGAACAGCTTCAGGTGTTTGGCCCATAGTAAATTAATCAACCTGGCAGGATTATTAATTTTCCTTCTAAGATGCACCTGTAACTGTGGCATTTCAATGGTGCATTGGTTTAAAATGTGTGTGTGTTGTCAATCACACTACAGACTTTAACAAGTTCTTTCTTTATGCTTTTAGTAACTTTTTGCTATTTTGAGTGAGAAAGACATTTGCAGTTTTGCAAAAGAAAACCTTTCTGTACATTTCAAAACACAATATTAATAATATAATTAAATTACGATTTTGCAGCCACCGTATCTGAGTTTTGAGTCACAGTCTCTTGCTCTATAAGATGCCGAGGCTGAGGCTAAAGAAGGAATGTGGGTTCCTCTGGCGGACCTGTGCAATATGTTGGCAGGACTAGAGCAAAAACATGGGAATCATGGCCTCTTGTGAAAAGGCTGGGACCTTTGATTGTTAAAAGAGCCCACAGGCTGAATGCAAAATCTCTGATCTGGAGACTACTCATCAGGAAATTGCCAGATGCTAACAACTCATATTATATTTATAAGTCAGCTGGCTGCATATCTGAGAACTGAATGAAAAAACATTAGTTCTCTTATGAGTGTGTATATATAGCCATTAAGAGAGACCACAAAATATTGGGTTTCTGCTTTCCTAAACCCACCTTAAAAATCACTGAGAGCCAATAAGGACTAACCACAGGAGACCTGGCTCACCATAGTCAGCCACATATTGCTTATACTAAACCACTGTTGAGGAGGGGATAAAGTATGTTTTCCAGTCCACCACGGACTATAGGTGTTGAGCTGGCATGATGGTTTCCCAAGCTGAATCAACGTCAGCCACAGTAATCATTATGGATTAAGCACAGCTGGAAGGAGCCATGCATTTCTTCTTCAGACAAGTTCATGTTGCCGTCTAGACTGTGTCAAGTCCTTCTCTGTGAATGCTGGATGTTGTCTTTTTTTTTTTAAGTCTTGATATATCAAGAAATTTGAGGAAATATAAAAATGAAATGCACTAACGAGCAACTTTACCCTTACACCTTTTATTGCCCTCCCTTTCTGTGTGCGCAGAAAGTAAGTTTTGTATATATTTATATATTAAGAAATTACAGTTTTGGAATATACTTCAGGTCTGGCTGCAGTTTGAGGCAGACTGAGGTGATTGCCTCAGGCAGTAGATAGTGGGAGATAACTGTGCCAACTGGCCTTCCAGGCCTCCTTTGCTCTTCCATGCTAGCAAGGTTCACAGCTGTGTGTCTTACACAACCTGCCTTGGGGCTGAATTTAGCCTTCTACTTCAGCTGGGTGCAGGACTTTATTCTGTTGTTAGTGATCAAGTAAAGGCCATCTGCTCTTCCAGCTAATCCTCTACGTGAGATGGGGAGGAGGGGGTGCCATTTTATCTCAAAAAGGCATCAAGTGTGGTTGACCTAGAAAATACACATTGAAAAATAATGAATACTGATTAATTTTAATGGTGAGATATCTGCTCTCTTTTAATTTTATAAGCATATTTTGGGAGAGCTATTCACCTAAACTGGGTACATTTCCTTCAGCTTTCATTAGAAGGGCATGGGTACTGTTGCCAATTGTCTTAAAGGTCTTAATTTGATCTACTAAGTATGGATGTTTAGAAGTTACAGCTAGTGTCTTTTGTCTGAGAGCATCTTGGGTTCTAAAAACCCAGAACCAGTAGATGTAACAGGTTTGCACCAGTCCGCCAGAACCGGTAGTAACTTTCCCCAGTGTCCCGGAGAACCGGTAGCAGCTTTTGGGGGGAACCACCTTTGGGGCTTACCTTTTCACTGGTTTCCCCAATGCGCATGCGCGCCAAGTACTTGATGTCCTCCCAAGCAGGGAGGAGGAAGAGAAGCTGCTAGCCTGAAGCTCCCTATAGCCTGCTCCCCAGGATAAGTGACTCACCTTTGGATGTGGTGTGTCTGTGTGTATTTTAATGTGTATTTAATACATTTACCTATATTGACATACTACCACAGTTCCTAAAAAGGCCTGGTGGCCTGGCTTGGGGTTTTTAAGCAAAATCTTGGAGTTACCTCATCAATAAGCTACACCTGTGCTGTTCCAATTGCTGTTCCAATTGGAGAACCCTTAAGGAGGTACAGCTGTTTTACATTTACATTAAGGCATATTATCCTAGAGACTGGTAGGATGTCCATATCCATCTTGCATCATAGTGCTGCCCAGGCACTTATACTAACAGGTAAGTGACGGGTTTGTGTTTGAGGTGGGTGGGTGGGTGTATTTTAATGTAATGTTTATGTTATTTTTTATTTAATTTATTTAATTTATTTACGGGTTTGGGTTGAGGGGTGTGTGTGTGCTTATTTTTATTTTTAATTTTTTTTGCCCCACCCATGACATAATGTCATGACATTAGCTCCGCCCACACTGTGATAACATCACAGTGGGGTAGTAAAATTTTTGACATCCCACAACTGCCCAGAACATGAGTTTTTATGTGTTTTGTGCACTTCCTTCTTCTTTTGTTCTCAAGAGGACCCAAGGTGGCTATTAATTTGACTGGATTAATTAATCATCACTAATATTTGATGTGGCTTGTGTGTTTGCAGGTATTACTCACTGAAGTTAGTCCAGAGCTTGACCCTTTGCAGATAACACACACATGTCATTCTTAAGGGGGAAAACATCTCAGCTTTATAAAAAGGCCACCTGTCATTCACCTTCTTTATTATTATGCAACAATGTGCGTTTAAGTTGTTTTCTGGCCGCTTCCCAACCCACTTTTTTAAGATGTTATATGAGATGTTATAGGGATATAGTGGTTCTCCCAACAATGATCAAATTTTTCTATACCCAGCCTGTGCCCCAAACCCCTAGGTCTAATCCCCCCCCCCAAAAAAAGGAACTTGGATGATGAGACAAAGTGTGTAACTACACTGTAGTGTGATTTACATAAAGTGAAATAAAGGAAAGGTTGGAGGAAGGAAAATAACTGATTTAACGCTACACTCTTCATTTTCTCAGTAGCACTACTGCAGTGGCTTAGTGGTTAAGACGCTGAGCCTGGAGACTGGAAGGTCGGGGTTCAATGCCTGAGTCCTGCACGATGGATCTTCTTGGGGACATGAAAGGAGCCTCATTCGGGCGTCCCCTGAGTGGAGTTTCTCCAGCAAAACATCCTTTCAATCCATAGTAATTTTTGACACAAAATTTATTTTATTTTCTCAGTAGAAGTTTTAGGAGATATCTGTGCATCATCTTGTTGTTGTTCAATCGCACAGTCGATTCCGACCCTATGGACCATTGTCCTCCAGGCACCCCTGTCCTCCACCATCCTCCTCTACCCACTCAGCTTTGTGCCCATTGCATCAACAACACCATCCAGACATCTCATTTTTGGCCACCCCCCCTTTTTTTTTTGCCCCCCGCCTTTCCCAGCATCAAGGGTTTCTCAAGTGAATCCTCTCTTCTTATTTCATCATCTACTGTCCAACATTGCTACACTTTCAGCATATTGTGAGGAGACCAATCGATAAGTAAATGGGCTGCAATGACAGGAATACCATTCAAAGAATGAGGAATGTCTTTTCTCTCCTCTGCTTCCCTTGCTGTCTACATGTGCTTCAGTATTTAGGCAGCAGGAAATAATCCTGCTAAGATACATTACTCTCCCCCTCTTTCCCCCCACTTCACTCTTAGATATAAGACTGGGCCATTACTTCTCAAAATTCTGCTCCCTTCATCTGTTATTCCTTCCCAGTTTCCATTGAAAACTGTGGCTATGACTGCCAAATAAGTAGATTTCTCTGTGCAGTTGTCTGTGCAATGTCTGCCTTGTTTAACTGTTGCTCAGAATAAGATGTTTGTTCACTAATGGGCACAACGAAGGAAACGCAGCTTTAATACATCATGGCTGCCTTGATGCCTGCCTGCTGCCAGTTCCTTCCTGTGAGACAATGACAATCCCAGGCCTCCTCCTCATATTCCTCCTGGCCCAGATTCTTTCCTGCATGCCAGACATCTGTCTTGGCATGGAGAGCGGACAGTCATTCAGCTTTTTCATGCTAAGCAAAGCTGTAAATTCCCAGCTTAGGAGAAGTTTATTGGCCCTTTGCACACAATATGGAAATCACTGCAGAATGTGGGTCAGAGCTCAAAGAAATATTACCGTTACACAGGGCAATATAAACCCTCTTTCCTATACACAGGCATTTTTATTGAAGTTGCTTTAATTCAGCTGGTATACTAAAACCATTGGCACAAGAGTATTAACCCTACAGTACACTTTAACTCTCAGTCCCAACTGAAAGAAAGCTGAAATATGGCGGATTTAGTTGCTTGCATTTGTCCCTTGCTAGAGGGTAACAGTGGCATAGTGGTTAAAACACTGAGCTTGACGACTGGAAGGTCGGCAGTTCAGTAGTTTGAGACCCCAGTGCTATGCCAAAGAGTGAGTGCCGAATCGGCACTGCCGATCATCTTTCTCAGCTCCTGCCAACCTAGCAGTTCGAAAGCAAAAAATAAAAAAATAAAAAAAATGCACCTGGATAAATAAATACCACTTTGGCAGGAAACGTAACAGCATTCCCTGCATTCTGGTGTCTAGTCATGCCTGCCACATGACCATGGAAACGTCTGCAGACACAGACAGCATTGGCTCTTTGTAGTTTGTAATTTCTTATAATAACAGTCCTAATTCACCACCACCTATAAGGTCGCCCTTGCTTGAAAGCCAGTTGTATCTGACTCTAGGATTCTGTGCTCATCTCTGCCAACCTATCATAAAGAGAGTTCTAATTAGCTGCTAAATTAATAAGGAGGGTTTTCTGTAATGTAATAGTGTGAGTTCACTATTCAAGACCAAACAGTCTTCAAATACTTGAATAAGAACATCAATATGCTTTTTCCAGGAGAATCCATTTCTACCATATGTACACCAGGCTCCCTCCCTCCAGACTTTTCAGAAATTGGTTAAAGGTGAATTCTACACAGAGGTGTTTGGCAACATATTGCCTCTGGCATAGCCTTTGACATATCGTAATTAAATTCCTTTAGAATTTCATGTTGCTTTTCATCCACCCATCCACCCATCCACCTATCTATCTATCTATCTATCTATCTATCTATCTATCTATCTATCTATCTATCTATCTATCTATCTATCTATCTACATAAAATATTATTATTATTTATAAATTTATTCATTTTGTTTAGTCTCTATGTTTAATTTGATGTAAAGATTTTTTTAAATGTGTTGTAAGTCACTCAGAGTGGGAAAATATCCCAAATGGGTGGGATAACAATGCAATGCAATGCAATAAACAAACAAATAAATATATAAATAAGTTGTGGGCTGCTACTCATATCCAAGTATAGGTTTCCCCTGGAAATCATTTTCACAGTTGATGGATGTGTCTCTGGTGTGAATTTGTTTAAGATGGATCCCAGCTTGCCATGAAGTGACCCACACCCCGTGATCATGACCCATCTCCTGCGCCATGCATGAAATGAGACATGCAGGATTTTATACTGTGACTGTATTTTACAACATAAAATGCCCAGGTCATTGGCTATGCACTAAATGGGCAGTATAAAAATTAAATAAATACTGTATATACTCAACTGTAAGTCATCCTGAATATAAGTTACGGTACCTAATTTGGACCTCTAAAACTAGGGAAATTGACCTGAGTATAAGTCGGGGTGGAAAATGCAGCAGCTGCTAGTGAGTTTCAAGAATTAAAATACATGAAAATATGGTAAAGTTAATTAATTTAGACATTTGTGTGGGTATGTTTTTGAGTTTTTACTGTCGTGTTAGTGGTTTTTTTTTTTTTACTGTATCTTTAAATTTGGATCACTGCAGTTTTGGGACCCTCGGGATCGTTGACCCGAGTATTAGTCAAGTCCCCTTTTTTGATCTCATTTCGGGGGCTAAAAAACTAGACTTATACTCAAGTATATCCAGTACATTAAATGTCTTTCCCAGCAACTGAAAAGATTGCTGCTAAGCTCAATGGGAACAGAGAAACCTGAGGAGTGGCAGATGATATAGCTGTCTCTGCTACTCAAAAGTTCCCAGGGAATGCCTTTGCAAGCCCTGACTCTGCTATTCATGATGGGCAGAGACAACCCGGGGAAAGAGAGATATAAAATTTTGTCCCATCTGGATGAACTCTGAAAAGCAAAGATACATTTGTCAACAGCTGGCACCCATGGGGATTAATGGATGCCTCTCTTCAGATATCAGGTTTTGGTATCAGGCTTCTGTCCAGCTTGGCAATACCGTTGGATGTTTGTTTCTACTCAGTGCTTCCTAGGGGTAGGAAATCTTACACCTTCAAGTGCTTTGGCCCTCAATTGCTGAAGTAGTGAGTCAACATGGTCAGTTGTATGTAAGGGCTCATGGGAGCTGTAGCCCACAACATGGATAGCTCAGTGGTTTATGCATCTGGCTGTGGAGCCAGAGGTTGGGATTTCAAATCTCCAATGTGCCTTCTTGACAGAGGGTGGACTCAATGATCTATAAGTTTCCTTCCAGTAGTGCAGTTCTAAGTTATAATTAATTATAAGCTGTAAATTCCCATCTTACATTTGGAAGACCAGGGTTTCCAGACTTTTGGTGTTTGCTTTATTAGTGACTACCCCACTGTCTTCTTACAAGTATAGCCTCTTTCTTCATGTTGACATTTGTGGCAATTCCACAGCAAGTAATTGTTGTGCGGTTGTCTCTTGAAAAGTGGCTGGGCAGTAAATATGAAGCAAACTTAATTTCCTGCTTAACTGGGAGTGGCATTGGAAGGAAGGATTGGATAGAAAGAAAACTTTTCTCTACAGACTTCATTGTTGTTGCTGCTGGGTTTTTTCCCCTACTAACATCTGTCATAACAATTGTAAAAATGAGCTTATTTTGTGTGCCCCCCCAACAGCTGTTAAGTTACAAGTGTTGCTAAAAGAAAGCACAGCGCCACAGAAACTTACTGTAACACCATGTTTGGAAAGCACTTAATTTGCTCACATGTGAAAAATTCCTTATGCATAAGGGGCAGCATAAACAGCACACCAGAGATGGCTTATGCGAACTTACATTTTATTTGCAAACAGGGCATTGTTAAAACACATAAAAACTAATTACTTGACTGTTTTTTCCATATGATGTTACTGATCTCATATAAAGCATTTTAAACACACACATTCCTGACCACATCTAAGAAAAAGTGTGGCTCTGAATGTGGTTGTGTCAATACCTAGCTTGATAGTAAAGGTAAAGGTCACCTTTGCTCAAAAGCCAGTCATATCTGACTCTAGGGTTTGGTGCTCATTTCTGTTTACAGCCAAAGAGCCAGTGTTGTCTGCATCTGCAGACATTTCTGTGCACATGTGGCAGGCATGCCTAGACACCAAAGTGCACAAAATGCTGTTTACCTTCCCACTGAAGTGGTACCCTTTTTTTCCCAGTTGCACAGTCGATTCCAACTCTTTGCGACTACTTGCAATTTCTTGCTTTCAGACTGCTAGGTTGGTAGAAACTGGGACAGAAACAGGGGCTTGGGTCTTGAACTGCTGACCTGCCGACCTTCAAGTTATCACGTTTAGCATCTTAACCACTTGAGCCACCACAGTCCCTTACCACCTAGCTTGATACTGTGCCTCAAAACATGACACTGTACCAGAAGCATAGCATGCCTTGGCGGGGCCCCATATAAAAATTTGTTTGGGGGCCCTTAGGAAGGGTAAAGATTTCTCACAAAAGAAAAAAATGCATAAAATTAAAAGAAATATTTATTCATCATAATTATCTATCTGTCACTTTTCCCAAATTTTTTACAAACAATTCAAATTAAATATACACTCTCCTTGCCTTTTGCTTACACACGTTGGGGGGGCCATATAATTGATATGGCAGATATGGCGGTAGCTACACCCCTGCACTGTACTAATTTTACTGTATGACGTGTGCATGAACTTCCAGATGTGGTTGGACTGCAGCTTATCAGCCTTAACCAACACAATCTCTAGTGAAGGATCATGGGAAGTGTAAGCTGACCACATCTGGTGAGCTGTAGCTGCTCTTGCATTAATATTAATGCTGGATAAGGTGGCTCATTTGTTGGGGAAAGGAAATAGATTATTTAACTTCTTGTATATGTAAAAAATACAATTCTTTGAAAATACCCATTTTATGAATGTGGGATATTGTGCTTTTATATCCATGAATCAAAACACGAGGAAATGGCCTGATATTGTTGTACAATGTTAGGTCTGCATTGCCAGCAGGAAAGAGGGTGCCAAGTTTTATGTAGTAGGTCATTCTGAATTTTGACAACACCAATGGCAGCAATCAGCATGGTCTACATCTACAAGAGACCCTCTTGTGCTCATTACCATTCAGGTGGACACAAAGGAAGGGAAAATCTTGGAAAGTGACTCTTTTTTTTTATCAGTTAACCATGACTCACCCAAACACAAAGCAACTGTCATGTCTCTTTTACAAGTGTGAACGGGATTGAGCCTTGAGAGGTTATCTTGTAGACCAGTTTTTCCCAACCTTTGGTTTTTGGACTTCAGTTCCCAGAAGCCTAAGTCAATTCTTGAAAGCACTGATCAGTCAATGTACTGACTTAGGCTTCTGGGAAATGAAGTCGCCCTGTGAGGTGAGGGCCCCACATTGGGAACCACTGTTGTAGACCATCCTGACTACTGCTACTGATGTTGCCAACATTCAGGCTGCCCTTTGTCATGTGAAGCTTGGGATCCTTTTTTTCCTGCTGATAATGTAGGCATTATATTACATGGCAACATCAGGTCACTTCACGGCATTTTGATTCAATGATTGATTGATTGAATATCCCTTATTCGTAATCCAGAGGTTCATTTTTAAAGAAATGAATTTCCTGGATCTTTAATGCACAGGTGAAAATGAAGCAGCTCTTTCCCCACAGCAGCTCAGTCTCTGCTAAGGTAAAGGTAAAGGTTTCCCTTGCTCGAAAGCCAGTCGTATCCGACTCTAGGGGTCAGTGCTCATCTCTGTTTCTAAGCCGAAGAGCCAGCGCTGCCTGCTTCTACAGACGTTTCCATGGTCATGTGGCAGGCATGACTAGACATCGGAGCGCATGGAACGCTGTTACCTTCCCACCGAAGTGGTCCCTATTTATCTACTTGCAATTTCTTGCTTTCGAACTGCTAGGTTGGCAGGAGCTGGGACAGAGACGGGAGCTCATTCTGTCCTGCAGTACTCAGGAATCGAACTGCTGACCTCCCGCCTCCCAGTCAGCGTCTTAGTGACTTGAGCCACTGCAGTCTCTGCTAGCAAGTCATTATTTTGCTGGGGAGGTGGTGGTGGTACATGTACCAGCTCCATGCCTCACCACCTAATGCAACTACCAGCAAAGCAAAGCATTCACACTTATATACTGCTCCATAGCACTGGGCAGTTCAGAAGTTAATTAGCATTTTGCCCCCAACATGCTGGGTATTCATTTTACTGACTTCAGAAGGATGGAAGGCTGAGTCAACCACGTATCCTAGTCTGGATCAAACTCACAACCTTTTGGTTGCAGGATAGCAGTTTAACTACTGCGCCACCAGGACTCCTAATAGCAGAGAGCCTAATAATAAGGCTAACCTTGGGTAACAACTCTATAAAACTCACACAATGTGTGCCTGGTCCAGGAGATTCAAAATGACAGTGCAGTAGTTTAAATGTGTTATATGCATATATGTGAGAGGACAATCCAAAATCCCACTGTTTTCTTGTTATTTCTTTCAACATAGGGATGAAAAAATGCATAAAAATATCATTTCTCTGACGTGCACCTTTTGTTCCAAAATTTCCCAGCACCCAAAATCAAAATGGAGTAAGAAAGAGAGGAATTAATGCAGCCATCTGGAACGTATAACCCAGAAAGATCTGCAATGCATTACATGGTCTGGAAAGTGGCTGGTTGAATTCCAGGGAGCTAAGATAGACTTCAAAGTCTGGCTGCACATCAGTGGAGCTCTTGATCAGCTCAGATATTTCAAATGGGTGTCAACGAATGAATCTGTTACTTTTTTAATTACTGGCATTCATGTGGAGAAACATAACTATGCATGAGTTTCTCTATTAATTTCATGCTGGGCGGTTTTTGTTTTATTTTCAGTTACATACTGTATATTTTCTAACACTTGCATCATCTTGTTCTGAAGCTTTCCTATGTCGTTGCAAATTGCGTCAAGGGCAATGCAAGGTTTTTTTTTTAAAAAAACACCAAGATGTGTATTTTGTAGATAATTTGCTTAGTAAAATCATATTTTGGGAGTAAAGTTTTCTTTGTTACAGGGAAGCATGAAGACCTACAACAGATTTATTAAAGTTATTGTTAGGAAAAAGGATTCTATCAGGACAAGATAATAAAGAAAGGGGTTAAATCTCATCCCACCTACTATGAGTCTGGCTGAATTTGGCTCCTAATGAGCTATATTTTCACCTTCTTGTTGTGCCCTCAAAACGCTGCTAGGTATGATAGTTTCTCCTTCATTGCAAAGTCATGGAAGAGGAAAACAGAGCTGTCTACCCAAAGCATCATTTTTTTCCTGCTGCCTTCTGATGTCAATTGTTACGGGAGCATATATATGTGGGAGCAGTAAAGACAGGGCACATTTCCTCACCTGCATAAAGAAAGCCAGTGATAATGAACTTCTTTCTCCACCTATGGCTCTCCTTCCCTCCCTCCATGGCTGGAGACAGGAATCTATGATATCCTGTAGTTCCCAAGACACAGAAGTGTCACAGACTGTGGCCCAAGTGTCTAAATTATTGAGACACATTCATCTACCTGGCTGAAAAGTAAATTGTCTTAATATAGTTTGTTTGAAGTTTGTTCCCCTGGTTACAGGCATACAAACGGGAATGGTGTGTCATATCCAGCTCAAATATTTCACAGGAGGTACAGTATTTTGTCACTGGAGTGCAAGCATATTGCCATTCCCATTTACTTCTCAGAGTTATTGTTGATGCCAAATCTTACACTGACATACCATTTTCATGAAGCGCTTGAAGCTGAATCTTCCCTAACTGCCTGCAGTTTTGTGCGTACTGTACTGAGTTTTCCAAGACAGAAAGGAGTAGGTAAGCTTGAATGTATGTGCTCAGTCTGTCAGGAAAAGACCTATTTCCTAATGTCTCCCAAGGCTTGAAATTGCTATTTTTCAGCTAGGCCTCATTATTGGCCTCATAAAAATCCTTTGTCTTCTCTCTGTCTCTTGGACAGCATGTTTTTCAACCATGTTTCAGCCAGTGTTCCCATGTTATCTTTCTAGCTAGCAGAGCTTAGCGTGTTATGTCTTCACATGAATGTAAACAACTATTGTTTTGAGAAAGTTTTCTCTGTTACCTGATTGGCTAAGAGTAACCCACCTGACTGCAGATTCTCCATGTTTGCAGAGAAGTGAGTTAGTTCGTTTCTGTTTCCCAATGGCTTAAGACCCTGGACTGTAACTCTGTTTGCTGGTATGGGATTACTCTTCTTTTTTTTTTACTATGATTACCTAAAAGATCCTGGACTGTTTACTGGACTGATCTTATGTTTATGACCTTTTGAGCTATGCTTTTCCATGGACTTTACTACATGAAACTGAAGAATAAAACAGCTGTTTCTCTTTGAAGATTGTTGTTTTTCTTATCACACACACACAAGGCAATTCGGCTGCATGCTACCAGAAGAAGAAGCCTCCCTTGTTCTGCTCTACTATTAGAGCTCACTAAGTTCCTTTTAAATGTGGCCCAGGTCTCTCAAAGTTGGAAGGTAAGGGTTATATATGTTCCAGAGATGACCACATGGTCAGGAGCATGAGGGGGGGGGCCTTACTGAGACGCCTGGAGTGCGACACAGTCCTCAGGCATATTTTCATTTCCCAAATTTAAGAAACGTAAAGTTGAAATTGAAATGAGGGAATCAAAGGAATGGGAAAATATCCTAGATGGGTGGGGTATAAATGAATGAATTAATGAATTAATTAATTAAGTAATATGTTCCCAAGAACAAAAAAGAGAGTTTTTTCTTGCTATGATTTACTCTTCTCACAGTCCCAGCCTGGAAACTGTCACTCTGTGCATCAATTATGCCTTGTGGTTCCTTTCATTTTTGCCTTCTTTCCTCTTGAGAGGGAAAAAAACCACTTGTACCATGTCTTTAGGGATGTCCTCCAACTTCATCTCACCTCTTGTTGTTGGTTTGTTTTTTGTTTTTGCTCTGGGGAAGACTCATGATCCTTTCTAGATGCTGTGCTTTCTTCAACTCATGGGAATTGTTGAACAACAATATCTGGTGCCATAGATATATTTCACAACATCAATGTAACAAGCTGCCGAACCCTACAGTCAGGGAATGTCAGGAAGAGAGCACTGCAAGAACTTTCCAGATTGCTCCATTGGATTAAAATCAAATCAACCCAGCAACAGCAAAAGGAGCATTTTCAGACAAACAGGAGGTCAACAATCCATTTCTGAAAGCATGGTAAAACTGCTATCCTAAGCCAAAACTCAGTCTCATGATATACCAAATGAATTTTATATTCTATCTGTTATATCTTTGCAAGCAATTTTCAGCCCAGCACCAGGCAATGAGTTTGTACATGTAATATTTAATGGCAAAAAGGGTGTGTTCCTCACGTTCATACTGATCCAATGAAGAAAGACATGTTCCTCATGTTTATAATTGTCTACTGAGGAAAGACAAACCTTCCTTCCTTCCTTCCTTATTTAATATTCAGCCTCCGAATGAGTGTATATTCAACTGAGATGCCTTTTTTCCTATGAAAGTTATTGTGATGACAAAAAGTAATAGATTTTACCACACAAACACAGATTTGATATGAAGCCCCCAGAGGGACTGATTTGGAGAAGAGTCTGTGGAATGATTCATCTGAGCTAACATACAAGATATAAATATGTCCTCTGGTTTTTCACATTTCCTTTTCATATGGTGTGTGTGGGGGGGGGGGGGAGAGAGATAAATCTTTACAAAATACATATCTAAAAACATAAAAGAATACCAAAGTGGTTAATTACAGGGGAGGGGAAAGAAGCAGGAAATTTATAGATGACACATATGGCATGCTGTCAAAGAAGCATCATTTTCTCCTGCTGCATTCCAGAATGATTAATCAAATTATAAAGCAAGTCAGAACATCTTTGAATGATTGGTATTCACTACACACATATGCAAACCCACACACAATTTTCCAGACACTATAGTTGGTTCTGACATCCTTTTGTTGCAGAAGAAGATGA
The DNA here is from genome assembly GCA_030440675.1 of Furcifer pardalis. Classification (NCBI taxonomy): domain Eukaryota; kingdom Metazoa; phylum Chordata; class Lepidosauria; order Squamata; family Chamaeleonidae; genus Furcifer; species Furcifer pardalis. Next base: position 45,400,559 of record CP126896.1, on the reverse strand, counting down.
TAGTGAAATGAAAGAATGCTAAATAGTGGTTGTCTTATGTCAGCATCCTGGTCATTTCATTTTCCTCACATCATAGTAACATCTAAATTAAGTTATCATCAAATATAACACTCACTTTAGGTGACTAGATTATATCCCAGGTTTTTGAGACTGCTTTGAGCCAGAATAACTGTGGGCTTCATTTTAACATGATTATACACTAGTACCTCGGATAACGATGAGACTTGGTTCCACAAGTCTCGTCGTTAACCGTTTTTTAATGTTGTGCAATGCATTGATCACACAATTTTTTAAAAAAAGCCCTGTTCCCTTTCCAAAGAGGAAAGGGAACAGGGGGACGATCTACCTTATGATGGAGGTTCCCCCCCCCCATTTCAATCTCTCCACTGCCCCTGCTACCTCTGGGGAGGTTGGGGGACCCAATCCGTGTTTTTCCTGATGTCCCCTGACCTACCTGGGTGCTGCTACAAGGCAAAATATTGGGTTCATCGGCTGCAGGTTTTGCCTTGCAGCACCACCCAGGTAGGTCGGAGGACAACAGAAACAGTAACACTATGTTGGTCTCCTGTACATGTATATTACTTATTGTTCTTATGTGCTGCCAAGCCAGAAACCAACTTAGAGTGACCTTAATGTGGCTTTCAAGGCAACTGAAATATTTAAAGTGTAGTTTTTACCAGTTCATTCATTTCATTTCATTTATTAGACTTGTATGCTGCCCTACTCAACGGTGTGAAGCAGAGCGGCTAACATTCAGTGAAACAACAATATTACAATATAAAATATAAATACAACATCATAATACAATACAGTTGATACAATTGATATATCTAACATAAAAATGCAATACAATAGGATGCTCTCTGTCCCTTCCTCGGCCAGGGGAGGACGAGGCCTTGGGCAGCTGTAGCAGCGGCAACAGAAGCCTTCGGCCGACCGCAAGGCTTGACAGTTCTTTTATTCCCTCCCAGCCAGAGAAGGGGATATAGAATATAAGGGCACCCTGGTAGCCCCAGCATCTTTTCAAACCTCCAGCCAGACAAGGCCAGGAGGGTGGTGACAGCAGCCACAGATACTTCTCATCCCTGGCTGGTGGTGTGGGCTGCAGTGTGAAGTGCTGAGTTCCTCCGGCCCATGGCCGTGGTGTCTTTTTAACCCTCCAGCCAGTTCCATTTCCCCAGTGAATTTCCATGGCTGAGTAACAATTTGAACCCTGGTCTCCAAACTTCCTAATCCAACCCTCAATCCGCAATACCACACTAAGTATCATGCATGTGTAGACCAACCCTAAAATAGTGAAATCAAGCATACTATAGGCTATTAGCTTACAAACATGTTTAAATTTTATCTGTAACTAAACATAATCTTACATGTATTCTGTCAAAAAAAAGTGGAAAGAATGAGGAACATTGGATCAGGAAATGTTCATTAGCAGTCTTGGCAAAGTCGGTTCTTGTTTATTCTTACTATATCCTCTTCATGACATATTTTTGGAAAACTCCAAAGCCCTGAGCATTTCCTCTGTTCATATAATCTCTCCCATGTTCTCACACGTCACTAATTCAGTTTGACCTAACTAGGCATCTTTGTTTATTTTCTTTCCCACTGTTGCATCCACTTAAGATTTCTTTTGCTTCTAATCGGAAAAAAAACTGCCAGTCATAGGCAAATAGGGCACTGCATATGTAATCCATATGAAAACAATTTTTATTGTCTTTCCCTTACATTGGATTTTTTTTTGGCCCTGTTAATGACCAAGATGGTATTTTTAGAAACGGAACACAGAGATTGATTAACTTTATCTAAACATTTGTCATCTATGGTGACTCCAAACTTATATCTTCCTTCCAAGTTAAAAGACTTTCACATATTTTATGGCATTGTTTAACAAATATTCCTGTATCCTTTTTGGAAATCTTTATGTTTTGATAGAGCTGCCCTTACTGAACAAAATGTGCATACTCTACAAAAGTTATGTCCTCATTTTACTACTCAGGTTAGTAGATGAGGCTATTTTTACCTTGGTTTTCATTTGATTTTAATTATTGTTTAAACAATTAGAAGTTAAAGTTAGCAGACAGACAGACAGAGAGAGAGAGAATATAGAGCTTCATTTTCCTTTACTTTCCTCTTTAAATAGGTTAGAAATATTTTACTATTAAAATATAGCGCATGTAAAGATTCCATCAATTTCTATAATTTTTTTTTGCCTCAAAGTATCATTCACAGACTGGCCAGGTTATCCTGCTAGGCAGGGTAACAGAGTAGACTATACTGCCAGCGATGCAGCACTGATCATCAGGCAGCGGTTAACTAACCTGACAACCCTGAAGATTAACGGCCTTGGGTGGCAAAGTCCACAGGGAAGGGTAATGGTCCCCAAGTGCATTAAACCCTACCTGAATCCATCACGACGCAGGGGAGCAGCTTCATCAATACTGGCTTGGATCTGATGAGAATCTTGTGTACCCAAAGGGTTCAGGACCAAAAAGTGACTCACAGAACTGGATCAGTGATACGGATGTCATGTTGGGATGCGTAAGGCAAATGGAAGACCACTGCATTATATTCTCAGAACAATCTTCATGGCTGATTGCCATGAGAATCACCAATATTCAGATTCAAATACAGCACAAGAAGAAGAAGAAACTATTGTTATTCTGAAAAGTCTACCAGCCATGTGCATCGTCTTTTTTACTGTTGGACACTTTCAGATTTCTTACTACTACTGACATAAATCTTGCATATTTTCCATCGGGTCACAAATGTTCACAAATTACAACAAAGCTAAAGACCAAAAACTTTCATTTACTGTCTTACTCCAAGTGTGTGAATGTGGGAAACATCTCTCCTTCACTTAAATGTGTATTTATTCACAATACTCTCTCTCCCCTCCCAATTTATTATAATCCTGTTAATCCCCAGTTTTCTTCCTCATCCTCTTCTTCTTAAACAAAAAACAGCCCTTCAGTAGAATATGGGAGTACAACAGTAAATGACTAGAGCAAAGATTGTGGAGCTAAAATCCTAAACTCATTTTCAGGAGGTTAATCACCAGAGAGCACAGCAGGACCTAATCTGGAATGTATCTTGGGAAAATTGAGCTGTTGTGAGAACAAGACATGCAGAACACAGGAGTTCTGATCCCTGAACACCTTGGAAGTTATTTTCAAGTAGGAATATTTTCAGAGCCAGTTTTCTATTTACTTGTCATCAAAAAATGAGAACAAAAGAGGACATCAGTCGACATAAAATTGCATATGCCAATTTATACATACTTACTTAGATGGGACTGTGGTGGTTTAGTGGTTAAGATCCTGAACTTGATGACTGGAAGGTCAACAGATGAGCAGTTCAAGACCCAAGTGCCGTACGACGGAGTGAGCTCCTGTCTCTGTCCCAGATCCTGTCAACTAGTAGTTCAAAAACAAGATATTGCAAGTAGGTAACGCTTTGGTGGGAATGTAAAGTGTTCCGTGAACTAGTCATACTCAGTGGTGGGCATCAGCAGGTTTGCACCAGTTCACCAGAACCGGTAGCAGAAATTCCAGATCGCCCCACCCATCCAAGTTTTGAAATAAAGAAGTCCTAATTCAGGTGCAACACAGGGCTTTCTCCCTGGCCACGCCCACCATACCAACCCCACAGTGTGTTAGTAAAAATGTTTGGAACCCACCACTGATCATACATGCCACATGACCACAGAAATGTCTGCAGACACAGACAGCGCTGGCTCTTTGGCTATAAACAGAGATGAGCACTGAACTCTAGAGTCAGATATGACTGGCTTTCAAGCAAGGGCAACCTTTATCTTTAAAGCTACCACACAAAGGCCACTTTTCCCGTCTGTGTAATTATTCATATTGCTTGTAGTGACCATTTTCATTTAGTTAGAGGACTGCAACCCCCAGAGGGTCCCAGATTATATGACCTGGAGAAAGCTGGCTGATCCATTCATTTAAATTGGAATGTCAGTAATATTCAGGTAAAATGACTACAGCTCCCAGAATACTATAGCCAGCATGGCCAGAAAGTTAAATAAGGCAGGATCTCCATAGTATTTACACAAAATTTAAAATTTCTGTAAGGCTGTATCCTATCACCATTCCTCTTCCTCGTGGCCCTTGACTATGTTATGTGACAAGCAGCAAGCACTGGACTAGGCATTCTTTGGTCTGTCCCAAAGGAAGATGAGCTGAATCTACAACAGGCGATAACCGCCCTGGACAGAAAAGCAAAGAAAATTGGCCTTAGGATAAATGCCGAGAAATTGAAGGTCATGCATGTGAACTCCACAACAGGGACACAGGGAATCATACTCCAGCCACAGCAGCTAGAGGAAGTGGAGAGGTATACTTACTTGGGCAGTGTGGTGTCTCAAAATGAAGGTGCATTTGCTAGCCTTTCAATTAGAAACTATGTTTTACCAGCCAAGGTTGCAAAGAGGCTTACAGGGAAGTACTGAATGCCACATTCAGGCTATCCAATTGTGTGTTGCAAATATACTACTCTTTGTCATGTGCCTTCTTAAAATATCTAAAATGGCTAAAAAAAAAAAAAGACCTATCACTAGTGCAGTGTTTCCGAACCTTTGGTTTTTGACTTCAATTCCCAGAAGCCTAAGGCAATTCCCCAAAGCTGTGATCAGCCAATGTACTGATGTAAGCATCTGGGAATTGAAGTCCCCCTGTGGGGTATGTGCCCCATGTTGGCAACCACTGCTCTAGGAACAACTGGGGAGGACATGAAAGAGGATTTCTTCAGTGCCTGTTCCTGTTTTGCCCAAATCTCTTCCACAGCAGGTGAGGCTCTTTTTTGTTGGATATGTTTTTGTTTCTAAATAGTTTTAAGTTCATGGCCTTCTAATATTATTGCATGTTTACATTGTAAACTATGTACAGTATCTCCTCCTTCCCCACATTTTGTAAGCCAGCCTCAGTCCCTGGATTGAAAGAAAATAAATAATGATGCTACAGCCAGGAAGAAAGTGGCTCCCAATAATTTAGCTGGTTCCTTTATAGGCCTAAAATTATTGGAATTTCTTCTACGGGTCACATTCATGTGGAACAAGTAGCACTACAAGAGGTTTGTGTTTGTAGGAGATTGGGGTGAAACCCATCTTAATTTCTGTATCCAATATCCCCGTATAGTTTAGGTTGGCAGTACAGTTTTTCCTAATAAAATGCCAGTAAACGTCCAACTTTTGACAAATTGGCCATTATCAATTTGCCATTCTCCTGGTTGCCCTGGCACCATACTGTTAATGGGCAAGACCCTTGTTTGTTCTGGAACCAGTGCTATGCAACAAGATAATGGAGTTTATTAAATGGTTTCTCACTTGCCCCTGCTGCCAAGACCTCAGAGTGTGAGGGAGACACAAAAGGGCATAGAAAGTCCATTCTAAACCCAAACATTGAATAGTTTATATTTATAATGGATTGAGATTGGAAGCTTAAATATACAATGTTCAAGCAGGTGCTTTCCTCTTAGACTGCTGGCATGCTTATAATAAGGAAGGAAGGAAGGAAGGGAAAGAAAGAAAGAAAGAAAGAAAGAAAGAAAGAAAGAAAGAAAGAAAGAAAGAAAGAAAGAAAGAAAGAAAGAAAGAAAGAAAGAAAGAAAGAAAGAAAGAAAGAAAGAAAGAAAGAAAGAAAGAAAGAAAGAAAGAAAGATCTTGAACATGGATGTTTCATTAGTGTGAATATTAATCAATGCAGAGGTGAAAGATAGTTGTGCATAAGATTGGTTGCTGACAAAGTTAAAGGGAATAAAGAAAAGATTATGGCATTTTAAAAACTTTTTCCAGATCAAAATCCAATTTTTCAGATGAGCCTTTTGATTCATGAATGTTCACATCGAAATAAATTAGTTCTTAAACCACCATAATATCTCGTCTTTTCTCTCCTCACCTTTTAATTTTCCCAACGTGCTGAGGCAGACCGACAAGGCTATTCCTATGGAAATTGCTACATGAGAAGATGGAGATCTCACTCTGGAGATCAAGAGTTTAGAACTCTGTCTATTAGTTAGAAAAAGTGATAGTATATTTTATGGACACTTGCTTTCTGATCAGTCTTTTAGCAGCTAAAAGGTTAAAAACAGGCTGAAGCAGTGTGAGAAAGCTCTAACCTACCCTATTTTCCCCTCACATACACTGTATAACATTGATAACAAGTGGAACAAATTCTAGGCCATGTTTAATGAGCACATATTTTATACAAATGAGCTCAAAAGAGCTTACCCATCTCTAATTAAACTAGAAAAGAAGCATTTGTCCTAATTGGAGAGCATAGCTGAAGAATTAATGGTGTGATTGCTTAGAATTGCAACCTTATGGCCCAATTCGCACAAAAGGAAATGTTCCCTAGATTCTACAGTAAATTTAACTGGGTATCTTTCCCCCTTCAACTAGTGAATAGATCCATGTGCAATATTGAAGATTTACTTTTTTAAAAATGCTAAAGTGATGTTTGTACAGATATAGCTGAGCTTAATGGAGGAGAACACTACAGCATTGTATGCCTAATATTGTCATGTATTCCTGGGAAAGAAGCATTGCTTTAATGATGGGTTCGTATCCAGTTTACTGGGGGGAAATTGCAGAGAATTTTTTCACAGATTTCAAAAGAGCAATTGTTGTGTTCAGATTGGACAGGAACAAAAAGGCCCCGGCCCAGAAGGGTTATTGCTTCCAAATGACGTTCAATGCTGCCAAACCTTAGAAGAATTTTCTGGCACAATGGATACATATTGGGAAAATGTTTGTTTGTTTCTTGCAGATTGTTTACAGGCAGGGATCACTAGAGATGAGATACACTGGGACAGTTTCTCCTGTGAATTTTCTGCTTTCTCTTTTTAGCTTGACTTACCAATGTGAGCATGTTCAGACCACACTGCAGTTATCCCAGCCAAGTTTTATTGCAATAAAATATACTGGATGGTGTTCTGCCTCAAGCGTAATCATGAAAATTGTCAGCTAAGACTTCTTAGTCTTTACAGCCTAGACTACTCATGTGCAAAAAAAAAAAAAAGAACAGGCTGTCTGTGAGAAACAAGTTTGGGCATCTATTGTATCAGTGCTGCACAACCCATCATTCCTTCTCTTGAAGTAGGTAAATTTTATGGACCTGACAAATATGAACTACTTAGCAAAGCATTCATCCAACTTCTGCATTTTTCTTTAGTTGCAAGATGGTACAATAAGGTTGTGACAGTTCACCAACCGTTAATTGCATTAAGTTTTCAGGAGTCACCACCTCTTAGCTTTAGTGGTTTCTGGGGATGTTATTTATTTATTTATTTATTTATTTCGACAGGGACAAATCGCGAACCAGGTTGTCCAATTCGACTTGGCTGATCAAATGTGGCTTTTTAATGTCACTGTCGGGATCAATTGTGTATTCCATATCTCCAGCGTCACTGTCATTACCTTCAGTATCACTTTCTTCATTGTTCATTGCATCGGATGAAGGAGGAATTGGTACTGAGTAATCGGTACCATGCACCACAGGCTTTAGAGCAGACTGACAATCCGGATACTGTACATGATTTTTGACTTGTTCATCTTGCTGTATCCGGATATGATGGTCAAGCAGAAATAGCAATCTGAATGGTGATCTTTCTGCTCCTGCCAAATCATGGGAACAGCAAAAGGCATTTGATTTTGCTTACTGTTTAACCACTGGGTTAGGCCGGAGTAACAGATGGTGCAACAGAGATGAGGAGCCCAGGATTTTGTTTGATCTCCAATTTCACATCTGAAGTAATGTTTGTAAGCTATAAGTAGCTTTCTGGACATGTTCTTGTGTTGGTCAGACATTGTATACTTGCCACAAATGTAGCAAAAGCAGTCCGGACAATTCACACAGCTGCGCCTATTCATCTTTCATTTACTGAATCACCATGTACCGAATTGTCTTATACAAAATCACTTAAATGCATGTTACTGCGACTGCTGATTAATAAAACACAGAACCACACTAGCATGAAGTATTCTCTAGTCATCTCCAAATAAGACTGATGGATGAACACACACACACACACACACACACACACACACACACACACACACACACACACACACAAACACACACACACACACACACACACACGGATCATTGATACAGCTATATATTAATCCATGTACAGGCTTTTAATATCATATGACTTTCAGCTATAACTTTAAATCCAGATGTCCTACAACATTTCTGATTACAAAATCGGAATCAGCGCACCCATAGGAATGCATTGAAAACCAATTAATCCATTCTGAAAAAAATCTGTAAACCGAGCCACTATTTTCTATGGATTTCCTTTTGTTATATGGTTTTTATGTTAACTGAGTCGTTTGTTAACTGAGGTTCCACTGTACATGAATGAATATAACAAGACAAAGAGTTAAGGGGAATTAGGGATGGTGCAAATAATGCCAACTTTTCCAGTTTGAGTCAGAGGAACATAGTCCAGACTTTCCCCAATTCAGTGCTCTCCAGATATGTTCTAGTAAGCCATCATTCATCTCCGGCAAGGCCAGTGATGGGGACTGCACAAGACCATAGAAGGCTGGATAATAATAGGTATCTAAAAGTGCTGAGTGATATGGAGAACGTCATGTCTCTGACAGGCTATATGGAAGAGAGAATGTGAACTGTTGGTGATTTACAAAGGGTGACAGCCAGCCTGGGGCACTAAGTGTCACATGAGGATCTGGGAGGCCACTTTCTTTTGTTGCTGTATTGTTCGTTTGAAAAATGATAGTGTTTCTTTTTGCAAGATTTGGCTTCATATGAAGAGGCCCTACACTTTAGACCAGGGATTCTCCACATTTTTCAGCCACAGACCAGACCACACCCCCTCAGACAGCTGAGCGGGCCAGACTGGTGTTGTAAAACATGTCCACAGCTGTCGTAAATGCATTTACAATGGCCTTGGACTCATTTACTGCTGTAGTAAACACATTTATGAGGCTGTGGACTCATTTATGGCTTGCCTGTATCTCTGGTTGCACTAATACTTAACACATTTTTCATATGAGCAAAGCATTAGTATAATGATTGGGTCCTGCACATTCCCTTCCTCATATCTTTTTCTTAAAGCTAATGCTCAATGCCTAAAGAGGGGTATTGTGATTTTTAAAAAACATCTGTCAAAAATTTCTTGGATTTGTACTATTTAGTATGTATAGTCCCTTGCTGCTCTTGCATCCTATTGTTTTCTGTTTCTGATGTAACACTAACTTTGAAATTAATATTTTTATTATTATATATACTTTTATTTTCAATAAAATATGCTTATTTCCCTTGCTTTGTAATATTTTGATTCTTAACATGTTCTGTTTGTATTTCTAAAGCAGAAAAACTCTAAAAGTATTTTCCTTCAGGAAAGCCACCTAGACAATCCCACCCAGAAAACAATTAAGCTGACCTCTCACCTAAAGCCCGACTTTCTGAGACAAACAAACAAACAAACAAACAATGGTCACACCTGGAAGGGAACTGCCCAGAGGTTTTCACCTGGGATAAATAAGCTGTAGCCTTGATTACCATAAAGATCATCCATCCTGTCTCTATCTCCTATATCTGAAGTCAGCCATTAACACATGAAACAACGGACAATTACTTTTTGTTTGTCTGTGGATTACTGTGAGAAGGAAATACAGAGTAAAAAGCCAAAACCAGTTTTCAAAGATCCTCCAATATTGATTGGTTAAAAATAGTCCTAGCTTCAGACTACCATATCTCTGACTGGTTCACAGCATCCTGCATGACATGCTCATTAGAGCAGCCCAAAAACCCATGTTACTGCCATTAAATTAATGTATTGACATGTATCCCCACCTTTTTATCTTATCATTTTCTGGACTTTGTAATCTTTTCCTATGATCATTATTTGCATAAAAACTTCTCATTGTATCCTGAATCTAAGGTGCTAACAAACCATTGTTTGAGTTATTTACTTATGAAAAACCCCCACTGCTGGCCTTTTATTCTATTGTATAATCTTTAATGTAGCAAAGAGTAGCAGAACAGTATAACTGGTCCTGCATTTGGAGGGCAAGTCTACTCTCCCATCAAATTTCTTAGGGAAGCTCAGCATGTAGATTTTTCTAACAGACAAAAGGGGTTAGATATAGCTTTTTGTCCAGCAGTTTGGGGGGCGGCGGCGGCGGCGGCGGCTTTGTTGCTTAGATGTTATTTTTGTCAACAAACTAGTCTTGTTTTTGTCTGAAATTAAAATCTCTGTGGTTCTTGGGGGCTCCGCCAGCAGACAAACTTTTTAATATTAATACGCATCTCCACATTATAAAGAGATAGCAATTTTTAGGTAACACTGTCTTTCAGCCAGGTGTTTTGTTGATCATTGGCTTCATCTCCTCCTCTTGCTGCTAGAAATTCTTCCTACCGTAATATTCTTTGTTAACAAACTTTACCCTGCTTTTTCCTCGTTCCAGACATTTGGAAACTCCCAAGGGTCTGCAAAATGTTGTGAGCAAAGTTCTGCTTTTGGATATTAATTGTGAAAATCACTTCTGACATGCTGTTCTGCCTTAGCTTATGAAGAATATTAGTACAGTACAGCCTGTGGGCCTTAGATTGGGAACTTCTGCTCTAGGCATCCACCAGAAAGCATGGCAGGCATCCATCACACTTCCCACATTATATTGCTCGCTTCCTGGTTATTTTGAACTGGAAGCCAACAACAGGACCCTGCTCTGCAACAAAGGGACCTGAATCAAAGTTTAGAAACAGACCACCACCACCACCCAAAAAAAAAATTCCTCAAAACTCTAGCTACATCATAGATTATTAAAATAAAAGACAAAACTCTCCCCCAACCTCAACCCCTCAAGAACGGCTAATGTTCCGCATTATTTACAAGAATTTTATATGGGCTTTCCAAAATGTTTTTGATGACAACATTTATCCAAAAGTCCTTGACCAGAATCCCCCCAAAAAACCAGATAAAAGGGACAAATCTGTCTGAAATTGACCAAAACCACTTTCCGTGGTTGATAGAGGTTGCTGATGAGTATGTTGGATGGTTTTGCTCAGTTTCCAACAAATTTGTCCCTTTCATTTGAGTGTTTTTGTGATGTTGTTTGAGGATGTTTTTGTAAACATCGTCATTGTTAGGGCATTTTTAGGAGTATTGTAGCAAGATTCCTGCCCACTGTATGAATATACCTTTAAGACACTTGCAGAGCTCCAGGCACAGGTGTTAGCTGTTGAGGCATAGACTGATTACACAGCTGTGTCTGCTTGGCATACCTAACTCAGTGCTGAGCACAGCTGTGACCACTTAATGGGTTATACAGCAACAGCACAGTATAACTATGGCCCATAGTTGGGCTACTCTGAGGAGGGTTAAACTGAGGAGGAAGAACTGATGAAGAATTGTGACAGACTGACAACTGTCTTGAGAGGGAGAAGATGTGCTGCTTGAAGCTCTGCTTCTACCAAAAACTATCAGGTACTCTATACTGCTGAGAAGAGCACACTGACTTTGCCAAACTGCAGTCAGTGTTTTGCTAGCAGGACTCTGTGCATGCTCATTGGACATGAGCCTTTGGGGATTCCAAGCTCTAACTCAGCTGTGGGGCTTGAAGACAGACTGGTGCCTGTGTATATAGTTCTGTGTCTATTGTCTTTCCCTCACCCAGAAGTAAACTGCACTATTCACTGAAACTGTATGTGTGAGTCTTTTGCAGCCAAACCTTCCGCTGCACAATAGCTAACTGCTAGTCTGCTACGCTACCACACATACTGCCAGAAATCCCTGACAGTCATAAAAACTGTTTCTGAAGTCTGACCAAAATTCTAACAAAGTGTCATAACGAAGGTTATTTTATCTTCTATCTAACACACTTTGGATCACATCAATCGGTTGCATGGTTTGGTCGCTGACTCACTGATAACAGGACGCCCCCAGCAAAAATATCGTTTTCCCGAGGCACCTTTTGAGTTTAATGACATCAATATTTTGCATTCCCGGACTTTGGGTCCTAGCATTCCTGAAAGTCGCCGAGACAATCTTTCATATGGCATAATCCTTATTTTTGTCAGTGCTGTAGTTTCGTTGTGGCAACTCATTAAAAGTATACAATTTTCATTACATGCTAAACGCAGTCATACTACCCTACCGAAACATAAGACGTTCATTGAATTCATGTCAAAATGATAGTCAGCTGGGGTAGTTACAGCAGGGGCGTAGCTACCGCTGTATCTGCCGTATCAATTATATGGGGGGGCCCGGGCCACGGGCCCCCCCCCAACGTGCATAAACAAGAATTAATAAAAACTTCCCAATTTTTTTTTATTTCACAAATGACAAAAGTCAAAAAAAGCAATTTCTTTTTTTCCCTCGTAGAGCGTGCGTTCAAAAGTTGGCAACACCCTACATCGGTTATTGTGGGCTGTGGGATTTCCCCGTTTAAGTCATTTACAAATACAGTAAAACCTCATATAACACTAAAACCTGGTTCCACAAGTCTTCGTGTTATATGATTTTTAGTGTTATCTGATCCTCTATGGGATCCATAGAGATACATTGTAACCACACAGGCTTTCGCGGTTGTTATCTGAAGCATCCCATAGGATCTTAATGTTATCTGATGCAATTCTTCCCCCCAGATTCCTTGATGTTATGCGATTTTAGTGTTATTCGATACTAATGTTATATGAGGTATTACTGTAGATAATTATGATGAATAAATATTTCTTTTAATTTTATGCAATTTTTTTCTTTTGTGAGAAATCTTTACCCTTCCTAAGGGCCCCCAAACAAATTTTTATACGGGGCCCCGCCAAGGCACGCTACGCTTCTGAGTTACAGGCTTATTGGAAAGACAAATGAAATAAGAAAATGTTGTATCACAAGGAGAGAAATAACAAACTTGAAAGAAGATGACAAAATTATCTTTCAGCATTTCAGCTACATCCTCATATAAACCAGTGTCCTAATGAGTTGGCAACTTGGCACTTATTTGTGTGTGGTGGCAACTGAAATAATGAGTAAAGCTATGTGTTCAGAGGTGCTTAAAGCTGTTGCTTCTTCTTCCATGTACCAGAGCTCAGTTCTTGTAGCCCAGTTTTCACATCTAAAATTGAAGTGTAATTCTTCACTCACTTTTATGTGGGAAGTAGGTGATGCTGCCAAAACCTCACTTCATGTTCTGGCACACTTCTTTGGTCTGCCATGGAGAAAACAACAGTAGTCAGCCAACTATGAGACTCTATTGACTTAAACAGTTATGCAAAGCAATCATATGGATGTTCTGTTTATTTTTCTCTCTCCAACGTTCCACTATGTCTCATGGGGTTCACTTTTAGAAAAAAAAATAAGCATAGCATTGCAGCCTGAGAGTAAGCATTTGATTCTGTAAGATATGGGGCCATTGGCCCAGCAAGGCTTCCTATACAATTTACTCTATATATTGTATATGCCGACATATAAGACGACTGGGCGTATAAGGCGACCCACCAACATTTCCACTCAAAATATAGAGTTTGTTATATACTTGCTGTATAAGACTACCCCTTCTTCCACACACCTTCCACACACCAAATAAAACGTAAAAGAACATCAGATTTGATTTCAACATGTCAATTTATATTCAAATGCTTATGACATGCAGAAAAACTGTCACAAGGCTGTATGTTATCAAACAAGTGCAGTAAACATAAAACAGTGCAAGTTCTTAAACGTAATTCACCAAAGACAATTCACTAAAGCTGAATGGAACAATAAACCTATGGGAGCTGCCATGCTGTTTGTTTTCTAATCTGTTAACCAAACTGGAACTGTCAATGATAGAAGGAAGGTAACAAATAGAGGGAGAGAGCAAGTCCCAGGCAAGTCCCTAGCAAGTTTGCTGGCGTGACAGTTTCCCTTTAAAAGCCTTTAAACTCCAATTTGTCATTTGATATTAAAAGTTGTTATCCGATCCATCCCATAGGATCTTAATGTTATTCGATGCAATTCTCCTCCCCAGATTGCTTAAAGTTATGCGATTTAAGCGTTATCTGAGGTAAACGTTATCCGAGGTAAATGTGTATTACTGTATTTTCTTCAACTGAAGTGCACCCGGAGTACAAGACACCCACACACACACACTTGGAGGCATGTTTTTCAGGGATAAAAAGTCGTCTTATACACCAGCATATACGGTAATCTCCTCCATAGCCTTGAAATGTTATTACAGTATTTTAGATTACAACTCCCGATTTCTCCCAGTCACCATTGTCACTGGTTGATGCAATATGCAGTCATTTCAAGAGGACTCCAGTCCATTAAGATTAGGCCAAATGTAACAAGACTCTTTGTTATAAAATCAATAAGGCAGCTTATCCAGGTGACAGGCATTGACTAATTTTTAGAAGCAGATATAAACACTACTTATTTATCTCTCACATGACTTAAAAAATTGATCTAGGCTGGAACCTAGCTGGCAAAGCAGGTGAGGAGCACCAAGGGCGTGGTGACCCCTGCCTGCTGGCTCATATAACAAGATCACTCCCTGTCTCTTTTAACTGATGAGGGTGGGGTGGGTAATTTTGTAGGTACCTGTACTTTTAATGGCTTTTTAAAGAGTTTTAGTTAAGATTGTAATGCGTGTTTTTTTAATGCTTGATCTGTTGTGCAGTTGCTGAGCAAAGAGGCAAACCAGCCTGCCTTCCATCTTGGACCAGACCATGGAACAAATTATTGTGTGATCACACTCTCCGTCTTTTAAGTCATATTTACCTTATATTGGTATAACGTGACCATATTACCGAGGCAGTAAAATATGATTGCTAGCTGAGCTGAAAGGATTTTTTAAAAAATCCTCTGTGGTAAGATTAGTGGTCATACTACTTCCTGTCTAATTCTTCCCCCTTTCAATCTTTATCTGAAAAGCAGCTGTTGGGCAAAGAAAAATGTTTTGCAGTTTACTTAACGTAAAGGACATGCAAATGTGGTAGTTTCTGTGGCTTGAACGACCTTTCCAGTGGTTTGGGGGAGGAAGTGCAAACAGGATGCTACTCACCAGAGTTTGATGTATGAAGGGCAGAAGTGGGTTTCTTTACTGATGCATTGATTTGGGGACCTGAATAACACTTGTTCAGTGCTTTCCTTTCAAACATAAGCACATCTTGACAAAAGAAAACCATCACTATCACCACCACCACCTCCTCCTTTTTCTTGAAATAGCCATCAATTAATTGTCAATGGGACACAGAACTACTCAGGACTTGAGAAAGTGAAGGTATGAGGTTCCTTGAAGCTACCTCAGTTATGCCATCAGGTTAATGTGGATACAAATACTAATGAAAGTTTGGCTTTAAGGCATAAATAAAAAATATTGGAGGTGTTCCTGTTTGCTAAGGAGGGAAAGTCAGAGGGTGCTTGGAGTGCCACTTGCTTTAGGTTATAGACACCATAATAAACAAAATGGGGCACAGCTCTCTCTTTGACCTGACAACGACAGTCGACTCAAATGGCAGCAGCAGTCAGTCTGCTAACTGTAAGCCATTCACCACAGCATACCAAACTCCTGCCAACCCAGGGATAGGGTAGGGAGAACTTTTCAACACATCAACATAAAATCTGTCTGGTTTTGAGGTTGATGTGGGGGAGGGAAATCACATTAAATTGCAGTTATCATTACATGAGCTATTCCACTCTGATTAGAAACAGCAGCTCAATTAACAAACCACACATTTTACCTCTTTTGAAATGGCTGTAGCAGAACAATTTTTCAAAATACCCATAAACTAAAGAAATCTCAAAACCAAAGAGAAACAATGTTTTCAAAAGTACAGTGAAACACCGGATAACGCTAAAACTTGGTTCCACAAGTCTTGGTGTTCTCCGATTTTTAGTGTTATCTGATCCATGTTAAAATCTTATGGGATGGATCAGAGAACGTTAAAGCTCCATAGAGATACATTGTAACCGCACAGGCTTTAGCGGTTGTTATCCGATCCATACCATAGGACCTTAACGTTATTCGAGCCAATTCTCCTCCCCAGATTACTTAACGTTATGCGATTTTAGCGTTATCCGATCCAATCGTTATCCGGTGTTTTACTGTACTTGTTTCATAGTGGGGAAAGGTTGGGTGTATTTAAAAAAAAAAACCAATAACCCTACAACGTTTTAACCATGTGGATTGAAATGTATTCCTTAATTAATTGTGAGATTAAGAATCTGCCTTTCTGCTGTTACAGTCAAATCAATTATGCTGGGCTAGAAAATATTACAATTCACCAGATATTCTTTTTATTTGTTTCATTTCCTATTATGATTTTCCATTCACAGTAGCTATGTGTTCACTTTACACAGACAGTGATCTACTTAAAAGTTTTTTCACCATCACATCCCCTTCTAATTTTTGAGAAACTTCATGCCTTCTCTTTAGTATCATCCAAGCTCCTTGTGACAAAAGCAATTTAATTTGTAATTTAATACCTTGAAAAGCACAAAGCTTTAACAATATTATTTTTCATTAAGCACAAATACATTTTTAAAGGAACTCTAACAATGATAATTATCACACACATTTGTTTAAGCTCACAAAAACATTTTTCCATATATTAATATCAGTCTTCTACTCTTCCCCCACCATAACTGCCCCCTTAGAGGGCCAAACTCCAATATTTTAATCAGGCTCTAGTTGAAGGGTGATGCAGAACTAAACCAGTTAAAAAGATGAAGAACTTGCAGAAAGGAAGAAAAGGCACTTAGAAGTCATCCTTTAAAAAAAAAAAAAAAGTAGCAACTCTTGGATACTAGGCTGGGGTACACCGAAAAAGCCTCCTCAAAGATTGTGGTATTCTTGAACCACAATCAGGCGTACATTGGTAACGGCAAACTTGTGTTGCTGGCTAATTTTTCTTGCATTAGGTCAGGTGAAAAGGAACTGCAGAATGAACTCACCAAAAGGTGCCTTCATTTGGCAGTTTTATGTCTGGCCTAGACATGGAAGAAGAAGATACTAGGTTGAACATGGGCTGCAGTTATCCCCAGAAGAGCAAGATATATTAAATTCCTATTATAAATTGCAATAATTGCTGCTAAATTTGTACATTAACTCATATAATTTTGCTGGAATAGTACTCCATGGAAAATGGCTTGGAGTTTCAGTTGTCCCAAATTGGAGCTGCCTTTGTCTGGGAGACCCAGGAGGGGACAAGGAGAGGACTGAGGCAGAGGGAGTTTAGTGCCAGGTAATGTTAGAGTAACATTGGCACGTGTCCAGGAATTGCTGACAAACCACTTCTGTGTATTATCTACCTAGTAAACCCTGGAGAGGGTTGCCATAATTCAGCATTGACTCGATGGCACACTATACTTCACAACAACAATTTTTGCTACTGGGAATGAAAACATGTGGATTATGTCTAGATGGCATTGTTGACACAATAGGCACAAAGCTGGGTGGGCAGAGGAGGATGGTAGAGGATAGGGGTGCCTGGTGGGCGGTGGTCCATGGGGTCACAAAGGGTCGGAATCAACTGTGAAACTGAACTGTTGCCACAGCTGAATGTGCACGTCCCCTGGTGGCATGCATGTTCCAGCAATGGCTGGACATGCCTGGGCAAGTCAGTGAGCTGATGTTAGAAATAGGTATATAAGGTGAGATGGATCAAGGGCTTGTCTCTAGTGCAAAACCATCTTATTGGCCATAGTGAGTCTGTTTTGAGCTAAAGATGAGTAGGTGCAGCTGTGTTAATAAACTGGACAATTTTTTGTTACATATGTGGCAAATATACCCAAAATGATCAACGCAAGAACCTAACCAAGAAGGTGAGATCTGCCAACTTAAGATCCTAATGTCCTAGGCAGAATTGGACTTCAGATTTGGATTCAGCGCACTTGATTTCGTATAGGACAGATGGATTAGACCATGCAGCAGACAATGTTTATTTTTTTGTGATGCAGTGTTATTATTAGAGTAACACAAGTACAAACATGTTTCTGAACCAGTGAGCCCTGATGCCACTGGGCATTAAAGAGGAGATGAGCACTTCTCAAGAAAGAATGAAGTGGGAATTAAACTTCCACACAGATTTTCCTCTCTATTTGATCCCAACAGAACCATAAGAATTACCTTGAAACTTCAGTTAGTGTTCTGAGATGACAAAATACTACCGGTATATCTATGTGTGGACATCCAAATGAGCTGTTTGGAAAACAAATATCTAAATTTGGGAAATCCACTAACCACTTTGTAGATGAGAGCAAAAGTGAAAGCTGGGGAACAAAGCTGACAACTTGTTCACCAAGACATTATATAACTCTCCCTCCAGGACTGCAGTATCTAGAGGTGGCTTTCAGACGTGAATGGAGATGTTACAAACTAATTGCCACAGGCAGAAGTGGTCACAGAATGCCAGTTCAAATGAGCAATCCAATTCAGCCGAGTCAGTTCATATTTTCTCATGCAGCAACCGAACATCAAATGCTCGAGGCAGCAAAATCAACCAAAAAAAGTATGCCTCTATGATGTGCTGACCTACCCTGGTGGGCATGGTCACCGCACAACAGTGCTACACAGAGAGTCCCAGAAGTAGTCTATTCAAGGAGAATCCAAATACAAGTGTGAAATTAAATTAAATTAAAATAGCAAAGTCCAAAGAGCAAACCGAGGTCTGGTTACCGGTAGTTCAAGCAAGCGTCTAATCCAAAGGATGTCCTGGGGTGTCATCAGGGTTGGCAGAGAAGTCAGGGTCTAGGCAGGCAATCTCAAGAAGTATTTAAAGTCAAGCAGGGTGTTAGTCTTTGTACAGAAGAATTGTACTGATATTTGAATGCTGGGACAAGCTTGCTTAAGAGCCTCCCAACTAATGGGTATCAGCTGGGAGCCTTCTCTAGTATTTATTTATTTAAATTTGTTTATCGCCCTCCTCCCCAAGGGGACCCAGGGCGATTCACACACATCAGTATCGACAACAATTTAAAACCAGTTCAAGAAATTAAAAGTTTTAAAAGTTTAAAAGAAGCTTAAAAACCTATCATTAAAAACTAGGCGTTGTAGCTAGGAGGCACTGGGGGTAAATTTGTTCAAACCATCCAGCCAGCTGGGGAAATTGATCCATCCATTCCCCAGACCTGACTTGCCAACCAGGTTTTCACTCCTTGCCTGAAGGACAGCAGCTCCGTCTGCAGGCATAGTTCTATTGGGAGGAGGTTCCATAGGGCCGGAGCGGACACCGAGAAGGCCCTCCTTCTAGTGCCAGAGAAGTGCACCTCTCTGGCCAATGGCACAACCAGAGAGCCTCTCCGGTCCGCTCTGGTGGGACGGACAGATGTCCTTGGAACGATGCGGTCTCTTAAGTATCCTGGTCCACTACCATATAGGGCTTTAAAGGTGATAACCAGCACCTTGAATTGCACCCGGAGGCAAACTGGGAGCCAGTGCAGCTCCCTCAGCAGCGGTGAGGCATGGGCATAACGCCTGCATCCCAACACCACTCGTGCAGCCGCATTCTGGACCAGCTGTAGCCTCTGAATGGTCACCAAGGGCAGCCCCATGTAGAGTGCATTACAGTAATCAAGTCTGGAGGTGACTAAGGCATGTGTGACCATGAGCAAGGAGTCCCGGTCTAGGAACGGCCGTAGCTGGTGAATCACACGAAATTGTGCAAAAGCCCTCCTGGCCACGACTGCCACCTGCTCTTTGAGCAGTAGTCGCGAGACCAGGAGGACTCCCAGATTACGTACCGGGTCTGTTTGGCGCAGAGCTGTCCCATTCAGAACCAAAGATGGTAGTTCCCGAGATAACACAGGACCCCCTGTAGCTGAGATCCAAGCTTGCTTGCATCTCAGCTGCAGCTCCTTTCTGCACCTTTCCCTGGCTATGGGCTGATCACTGTCAGAGTCAGACCTCTGGTCTGACTGGTTATCTGCCTGGGGAAATGGTGTTGGGCCAGAAGAAGGCTGAGGTTCCTGGTTCAACATTTCCAGTTTCAAGTGCAGGCAGAACTGGACTGGGGATAGGATGTGCCTCCTGATCCAGGTCATCTTCAGAGTCTGATGAGGGATGGATCACAACATATAAACATATTCAAAATAAATAAGCCACAGTTGGAAACGTTAATTTTTTGGATGCCCATTCCCAAAAATGTTCCAGTCAGAATTTTCCAACTCTGGGACCAAATAGCCAACCCTCTTCCCCCTCAGATGACATGAATAGTTTCCTTGGTTTCCAAGAGGCCAGAGGGGGCCTCCCCCATTTACCTTTCATAGCATCTCCTTTAGCTACTGTTTTTAGAAGTAGAATTTTCTTAAATTAAGGAGAACTAACAACAGTCCCCTCTCTAGCTTCCACTCATAATTCAAACAATGTCAATCTTGAATTTTAATTCAAATAAAACTAGTAAAATACTTAATGCTAAACAAGATAAATGTTGAACAAGTGTGGAAATGGCTAGAACCAAATTTTCAGAGTTAGTTTACCTAGCTGGTTCCTCTAATATAAACTATATGAAGGATTTCTTCCCCAGGGATTGGGTTTGATTTTGTTTTATTTTTAAAATAAACCTTCATATTTATATTTGCTGTTTTTAAACATAACAATCCAACCAAATTAGTCCCAGTTGGACAACATCTGTGCTTTCACAATTTGCCAACGGCTGTTGTATCAGAAACAAATGTGAATAACGGAGTTTAAAGGACTTTCACTGCAAAAATGAATTACTACAGCTCTGATTTAAGCAAGCTATATGATAATACTGCTTTGCAAGAATAATTCATACTGTAACTTTTGCTCTCTTCTTAGCAACAGGGCTGCATGCTCTGAATCTGAAAAACAGATCGTTACTAAGAGTATGAAGTGGAAAAGCCCAAAGCCACATATGACTCAACCCAGATGAAAAATATATAATTATGTGCTGTAATAAAATATATGATTAAGGAAATACAATGACATTTTCTGCACTATTTTCCCCTGTCCTTTAAATGGCAGTAAATATGAAGCGCAGGAAGTGTTTATGTGCACTCTGAGCCAGAATGAGCCAATCGGTTACAAGCTAGAAAATGGCAACAGCCATTATTATAAAGTTGTGGTATCCAAAGGGAAGTGTTAAAAACATGAAACAATGAGATTACTGGATTAATGTTTCCCAGAATGTTTAACGGGAGCTACCAGCATGCCTTTCTCTAGCAGGTGTTCACTCAAGATCACACTTGCTTGATTGGAATTCAAAGGGGGTGGGGAAATAGCCACTTGTCCTCACACTCACTAACATATGTTAGAAACTCAATGTGACATTTTTGTTTGTTGTTGTTGTTGTTGTTGTTGTTTAGTTGCACAGTTGAGCCCATCCCTCTGTGACCCCATGGACCACACATGCCAGGCTCCTCTGTCATCTGCCTCCTCTACAGTCTGCCCATTGCGTCAACAATGCTGTCTAACCATCTCATCCTCTGCCACCTACTTCTCCTTTTTCCTTCAATCTTTCCCAGCATTAGGGCCTTCTCCAGTGAGTCCTCTCTTCTCATTTGGTGGCCAAAGTACTTGAGCTTCTGCTTCAATATTTGTCCTTCCAAGGAGCAGTCAGGGTTGATTTCCTTTAGGATTGACTGGTTTGATCTCCTTGCAGTCCAGGTGTTGCGATCCAGTCCTTGTTGGAATCTGAGGATGTCCTGGATCAAGGGGCCCTCCCTACGCCCAGCCCAGTTCTGCCTGCACCCGAACCTGAGGATGTCCTGAGCCAGGGATCTCATCCTGCGCCTGATCCAAGCCTGTTTCCCCCGGCAGCTGACCTGTCAGATCAGGGGTCTGGCTCTGACAGTGATCAGCCCTAAGTCAGGAGAGGTCTAGAAAGGAGCTACACCTGAGATGCAGGCAGGCTAGAGCGAAGTGCCAAAGAAGGCTCCTAGCTGATACCGATTAGCTGGGAGGCTTATAAGCAAGCTTGTTGTAGCCTGCCAGCATCAGTACAACTTGTGTGCAAAGATCAACACCCTGCATGACTCCAGACTGCCTGCCTAGACCCTGAACTACCTGCCGTGCCCCTGACTTCTCTGCCAACCCTGACGACGCCACTGGACACCCTTTGGATTAGATGCTTGCTCGGACTACTGGTAATCAGAACTCAGCTTTCCTTTTGGACTTTGATATCTGGACTCTTCTTGAACAGACTCTCTGTGTAGTGCCGCTGTGCAGTGACCGTACTCACTCGGGTGAGTCAGCAAACCAGTTGACTTTCAAAAGTCTTCTCCAGCATGACAGTTGAAAGGCATCTATTCTGCTTTCAGCCTTCCTTATGGTGGTGCAGTGGTTAAACTGCAGTATTACAACCAAAAATTTGTGAGTTCAAACCTGACCAGAACAGTAAAATGAATACCCAGCAAGTTGTGGGCAAAATGCTAATTAACTTGTGAAATGGCCAGAGAGTGCACTAAGCACTATGGGGCAATATATAAGTGTGATTGCTTTGATTGCTTTTGAGCAGAGGAGAACTAGCAGTATGTTAGAAAAAAGAGCACAACAACTTTTAACGGAGTGGTGGTGAAGTGCTCTGTGTAAAATCAAATGTAGATACCATATCTTTGATCAAACCCAAAGAGCTCCAACTACTGAGCCAGATACCCCCGTCTGTATATGCTCATAGTCACTGCAAGAGATTTCACTAAAGTCAAAGAAAATGTGTGTTGTGCAGATGTTTGTGTGTATCATTCTCCATCTGCCAGAATTCTAGTTTTGACTGCACTTTAGCAGCATTCCTAGGTAGCTTTACTAGGACACCCAATTTTGTAAGCTGTAGTAATTCCAGAACTTGTGCAACATCACTGCAGGATACACAGTTAACCAAATATTGGAAGATCCATGCTACTGAGCATAAAATTGATTGCATACATCCTTTCAGTGGTGGGCTTCAGCAGATTTGCACCAGTTCACCAGAACTGGCAGCAGAAATTCTGGCTGGCCCCACTCATCCAAGTTTTGAAATAAAGTAGTTGTCAGGAAAAAGACCTATTTCCTAATGCTTCACAAGGCTTGAAATTGCTATTTTTCAGATAGGCCTTAGAAATCCTTTGTCCTCTCTCTGCCTCATGGACTCATATCACAAGACTGCCTGTTTTCCAGTAATTCTTATCTTTCTAGCTAGCAGAGCTTAGCGTGTTATGTCTTCACATGGATGTAAACAACTATTGTTTTGAGAAAGTTTTCTCTGTTACCTGATTGGCTAAGAGTAACCCACCTGACTGCAGATTCTCCATGTTTGCAGAGAAGTGAGTTAGTTCTTTTGTCTCTCCATGGATTAAGATCTGGTCTGGCTTATGGATCTGTTATTTGTCTTTTTCTCACTATGATTACCTAACGAACTTGGACTGTTTTTATTGGACTGAACTCATGGTTATGACCCTCTAATCTGCGTTTTTCCATGGACTTTACTATCAATGAACCTGAGGAATAAAACAGCTGTTTCTCTTTGAAGATTGTTGTTTTTCTTATCACACACACACAAGGCAATTCGGCTGTGTGCTACCAGTAGAAGAAGCCTCCCTTGTTCTGCTCTACTGCTAGAGCTCACTAAGTTCCTTTTAAACGCGGCCCAGGTCTCTCAAAGTTGGAAGGTAAGGGTTAAATATGTTCCAGAGATGAGCACATGCTCAGGAGCATGAGTGGGGGGGGGGGCTTACTGAGATATTCAGATGCAATACAGGCCATGCCCACCATACCATACCCACAGTGTGATAAGTAAAAAAATTAAGCCCACCACTGCTTTGGAGTATACAACGTGCAATCTCTTGACACAAACATTCAGGGTTTACGGCACAATGAATAGTCAGACCAGGGCTGCCTATGGTGGTGGTGGTGGGGGAATAAGGTTAAAAGAGAGACACCAATGGCTGCCACATCCAGATGTCATTAACTGTGCCAATGCCATGTTTTCAATTTTCACCATGTGAGAAGCTTGCCTCAACTCAGTGTTGATGGAGATCATGCTGATGCTGATTTCATACAACACCATCTGGATGCATTATGCTTTGCCAGAAATTGAAAAATTTACCTTTTTGGACTATAACTCCCAGTGGCAATTTTAGGTGAGGGATGCTGGCAGTTCTAGTCCAAAACTTACTTTTGTTCACATTCTATACTTTTCATAATACATGTTACCGTGATCCTCACTTCAAGATAAATGTTGAGGAATTGATAAAATGTTGAATAGATAAAAACACTCCTTTGAGATATTTAAGAAGTGTTTTTACCCATTCAGCCTCCCCTCCCACTCCAAGCCAGGGGGTCTGCAAGGCCAAGTGATTATTTGAATCCTAACCCACCATTCTGTTCGCTACACCATAGTGGGCATCCCAAAGGATAAGTCCCTGCACTTCCCACATGCATGTCTATCCGAGAACATATAGCACTAGCTGCCTGGAAGATGCTGACTGTAAGGCGGCAGGTCAGCAGTTTGATACCCAAGTACTGCATGACAGAATGAGTTCCCGTCTCTGTCCCAGCTCCTGCCAACCTAGCAGTTCAAAAGCAAGAAATTGCAAGTAGATAAATAGGAAACACTTTGGTGGGAAGGTAAACAGCGTTTCGTTGCACTCCAGTATCTAGGCATGCCTTCCACATGACCACAGAAACGTTAGCAGATGCAGACAGTGCAGGCTCTTTGGCTATGAAACAGAGATGAGCACTAAACCCTAGAGTTGGATATGACTGGCTTTCAAGCATGGGAAGCATTTATCTTTTTATTACACAATCTGTACTGTGAAAGCAAAGCTTTCAGAAGCTGGCGTTCTAAACACAACTTCCCTTCCAAGCACATTTTAGTATTCATTGTGTTGCCTTTTTGGGGTCTTAAAACAGTCATTTTACTGGAAATCTCTGCAACACCTTTCTGAGACTTGTTTCTTGTAACTGAAGACCTAATAAAGAACTAAAATGGCAAGGAAAAGTAGGAGGAGAAGTATTGAGATCTCCTTTAAAATCCATGTCCCACGAAGAAACCTTTTTGGAGTGGAAGAGATAGTGTTTAAAAGCATTGAAGCAATCATATAACATGCCTGGGAGGTGGGGTGGGGGCTTTTTCCCAGAACCTTCTGTTTTATGAAGGCTTCTTCCAGCGTGCCATTTGGCACACTATGGAAACACTCCTTGAAATAAAACCCAAGGGATTTACTCATGGAAACATTATACCTAGAAGGTTTCCAGAGACAGGTCTATGTGGTTACTTCATGGTTTTTCATTTAAGGACTCTGGAGGAGACGTAAGGATGGAGTTTTATGAAATAATAAACAGTGTATCCCCCCCCCCCCCCTTCATCTCCACTTGACATTTCCCTGCAGCTGTTCAATGGTATCCATGCTTCACCTCCAATCCAAATGTACTGCTGGGTTGGTGGAAAGGGAGAAATCATATTATGCTCCAAGCCAAAGGGACAAAAAGGAAACAAGTCAGGTTAGCATTTTCCTATGGAAATAGCCATTACACAACTCCAGTGAACAATAAGGCAATAAAGCACATAATTTTTTCAAATCTGTATGTTTCCAATGCAGAATGTGAAAAAAAATCCATGTATTAAGAAGTATGAAAAATATGCCTTCTTCAATAGTAAATATGTACATAACATGGATGCATTGTAGGTAAAGGTAAAGATTGACCTTGCTCAAAAGTTTGTCATATCTGACTCTAGGGTTCAGTGCTCATCTCTGTTTATAACCAAAGAGCCAGCGCTGCCTGCATCTGCAGACATTTCCATGGACACATGGCTGGTATGCCTAAACACTGGAGTGCATGGAACACTGTTACTTTCTCACCAAAGTGGTACTTATTTATCTACTTGCAATGTCTTGCTTTCAAACTGCTAGGTTGGCAGGAGCTGGGACAGACGGGAGCTCACTCTGTCATGCAATATTCAGGAATTGAACTCTGACCTTCCAGTCGTCGACTTCAGCGTCTTAACCATTTGAGCCACCGGAGTATATATGGCTATTAAACACCACATATATTTTGGAGGGGCAAATGCCACAAAACACACAGCTATATCCATGTTGAAAGCAACAGATTGTCTCATAGCCCAGTACTGTATAGGACTGGGACAGGGAGCAAATGTTAATGGGATCCCGAGAAACACAACAGAAATGAGCCTGATAGTTTTTCACGTCTTTACTTCTAAATGTGTGCTGCCATAAGCCACGGGCCTTGGCACCCATTCATCTTCTGTCTCTACAAAACTTATGGGAAAAGAAGTGCCAACTGGGATCGCTCTAGCTCATTATATTTTAAAATGTGGACTACGTGAATGTGCACTGATCAGAGGAGAAGCTGGTTGCTCTTACATTGTGCCACTCCTGTCCTTTTGTTTTAGCCTAGTTTTAATAAGAAAGTACATGTGTGTAAGAGAGATTTGATTTTGAGACCAATATCTGTCATAAGACCAAACATTCCTTTGAGATAATAACCTTTGCTAAACTTGATCTGTTGCTAAGTTCTGATTTATCAGCGGGCCTTGCAGGGTACACAGAAAGAGCTTCCTGGAAGATTGTGGTATTTTTGAGCCACAATTGGTCATACCCCAGGTAATGACTAATCTTTATCACACTAGGTCAGGCGAAAGGAACTCACAAAAAGATGGCTTCATTTTGGCAGTTTCGCATCTGATCTAGACAGAAGAAGAAGCAAGCCTTTCAAGATCTATTTTTTTAAAATTAAAGTTTCTGAAATGGAGTTGCTTGATGTCTCACATCTTAGTTGCTGCATGCAGTTTATCAACAGGATAAGATGTGGACTATTAGTACGGAACTTAGAAGCACAGAAAAATAATTAATATTGAATGTCACTATTCTGCCATAAAGCATGACACCATTAATTATGATAAAACAGTTTATAGCAGAAACCTCTAAAAGCTGGCTCCTTCAACACCAGCCACAAAGAGCAAATGTCTTTTTCCTCCTGGGGGCAAACACAACCATAAATATTTAATCATTCATATAGGTCAAACCCCCTGTGCAAAATAATATTTTATTACCACTCAGCTTGCTTATTTCTTCTTGTTGCCAATTACACAATTGGAGAAAGATACAGAATTTGTGTGTCTGTGTGTGTGTGGGGAATACTTAAAGGTTTTGTATGCCATGTGATTTCTTTAAAGACGTTGGCATGGAACATCTGAGTTATTTTTCCTTTGAGATCCAATGTCTACGGTTGGTTCTTTGCCAGATCAGTGCATCACTGGTTTTTAAAACAGGAAAAATATCACAGTACTACTTAGAAACGTATTAGTACAACATTAATTATGAGAAGGAATGTGCCAGTATTAAATGAGTTATGATCTGGCGAGGACCTGCAAACTATAATCAGATACTTAATAAACTCAAGACATGCCGCTGCGAAGACTTCTGGATCTTTGCCACTTTTTATTAGAGTGGCGCCTGGCTACGCTGTGCAGTTCAAGGTCTGTCAGCATTTACATAATAAAATTCATTTTTGAACGACTTTGTAACCTTCCTTTTTTAGAAATTCACATTAAGCCAAAACTTGACATATCGGATTGATTGTTTCAAAACGTTCACTTTTATTCAGGAATCTTCCTTAAGGTGCTTGTGATCCTGCTTTCACCATTACAGAAAACAAGTTCAGAAGTACCTTAAGAAAGGTTCCTGTATAAAAGTGGAACTTTTCAAACACAGATTGAGCACAAAAGAGGCACAGAGGGTGGGCGTGGGGGATGAAGTAAGAGAGAGAAATGGACTCACGTGATTTGCTATCACTAGTGAGAGATCAGTCCATTTACATCTCTTTTTATAGTTTCGTAGCAATAGGTTAGGACTGTGGTGGCTCAAGCGATTAAGATCCTGAGCTTGATGGCTGGAAGGTTGGCAGGTCAGCAGTTCAAGACCGAAGCGGTGCATGACGAAGTGAGCTCCTGTCTCTGTCCCAGCTCCTGCCAACCTAGCAGTTTGAAAGCAAGAAATAGCAAGTAGATAAATAGGGACCACTTCGGTGGGAAAGTAAATAGCATCCCATGCACTCTGGTGTCTAGTCATGCCAGCCACCTGTTCACATGAACATCTGCAAAAACACAGACAGTGCTGTCTCTTTAGCTATAAACAGAGATGAGCACTGAAACCCAGAGTTGGATGCAACTGGCTTTTGAGCAAGGGCAGGGTTCAGCAAACTTGGCTCTCCAGGTGTTCTTGGACTTCAATTACCAGAAGCCCAAGTCAATAGACCTGTTGATCAGGGCTTCTGGGAACTGAAGTCTAAGAACAGCTGGAGAGCCAAGT
This sequence comes from Furcifer pardalis, assembly GCA_030440675.1. NCBI lineage: Eukaryota > Metazoa > Chordata > Lepidosauria > Squamata > Chamaeleonidae > Furcifer > Furcifer pardalis. The sequence continues at coordinate 45,372,332 of CP126896.1, read as the reverse complement.
TTGCTGACCCCTGAGCAAGGGCAACCTTAATTAGAAATGGGTTATCCATTGCTGGCTTGCTTGGCCTGTCACAACTTCACCAGAGCCCCTTTGACTAGGTGTTTTTTGGGTGATCCAGGATGGCCTTTATGGCTACCATAGCAGTCCTGGGGCGCAAAGGCCATGCCATACTTCACCCAGTCCTAGCAATCTAAGTTGACCTGTTACCATATCTCACAATGTGGACTTTGAGAGGCAAATGAGAGAAGGTCTTGGAACTCCATACCTTACAAGATATATGTGAAAAGAAGAAAAGGACAAAGACCACAAGGCAGACCATGAGGAAGGTAGAGATAAAACATCAAATAAATATTACAAGAGCACCAGATAATGCAGGTGGACACCGCTGGAAGTGTCAGAACAAGAACCTTGCATCTCCCTAGACACCCGATGGGGTAAAAAAGGAAGCAAAGAAGAGAAGAAAAAGAAGCCACAGACCTGCAATATAAATCAGGATTAGTCTTACATTTCCAAAGACCTGATCTTCCCATCTGCACTGTGAATGTCTCCTTTCCCAAGTAATTTTTTTTAACTTTATGGGAGGCTACTAGAGCAGGGAAAATGGCCCCTGTCCTGGTAGAGGTGTGGTCAGACAACAAGGGGAAGAGGCAGCCTTGACATAAGGAAGAAAGAGACAAAAGGAGCCTTTCTACAGGACCATTTGCAGAAGCAGAAATAGGCCTGATTCAGGCCAGAGGCAGCTGGTATGTTTGGGCAAAAGAGAGACATTCCCTCTATAGAGGTAAAGGGTTCATAATAATTTTTAAAAGTTGTAAAAGTTAATAAGTGATGTCACCGGCTATGGAAAGAAGATTGACATTTACTTTAAGTGCCTTATGGCCACGAGAAAAAAATGACAATTTGTAATGTCTAGCCAACTAAAAGCAGCTGGTTGTTGCTATGTTCCATAATAATTCTTTGTATTACCTATTGTGTTGTTTTGTTATATATATGTTTTAAATATATTGTGCTAGTTGCATCCTAATAGATCATTTTGAAGTAGTTGCAAAGTTGATTAAGATGTGAGTCATAGGTGAGCTAATTAGATTATGAACTTGGCCATGAACTTGGGGGAAAGTTCAGTTTTGATAACTGGGGAAGTGCTTTTGCCATGAAAGTATTCTATTGAATTACCTGTGCATTACCTGTGCTGTAGAATCTACCTTTATCGACTAATTTCTACATTTCACTTCTGTAAACCACAATTGGACAATGAGCTAACCTGGCTGTGTTCCAGAAAAGATGGTATAAACAGCGTCAGTAAAACTGTTGTTTTATACAGATATTTTGGGAAACCAATTCTATCTGAATCCTTCTAACATTGCATCTAAGTCATGCTAGAAGTAATAAAGGCCTTTGCTGTTTTGCACCAATCGTTTGTCTGATTATTTCCTTGAAGCTAAGGTACTCACTTCACAACCCCTCACTGCAACCAGCAGCAAACAAAACAGTGCTAGAATGCCTAGCATACCTTCTAGTATAAAATTAATAGTTCAAGACCTAACCAAGGGTCTAAGATCTGTTAAGGTAGTGTTTGTTTGTTTGTTTGTGTGTGTGTGTGTTTGTGTGTGTGTTTGTTTGTTTGTTCAAGCCCTAACCTGTTAATTTCATACCAGCCATCAACTGTGAATTGAATGTTAGATTTGTATAATACATGCATCATCATTATTTTTTAATTATAACTTGAATCAAGCATTGCGTAAGATCCACATGAAGTCTGATCATAGCTGAAGGTTGTTACTCTCCCATCCCTATTTTAAAAACAATCTGTGAATGCTATTTTTTTGTACAGTAATACCTTGGATAACGTTAAGACTTGGTTCCTCAAGTCTTGGTGCTATCCGATTTTTAGTGTTATCCGATCCATGTTAAAATCCTATGGGATGGATCGGATAATGTTAAAGCTCCATAGAGATACATTGTAACCGCACAGGCTTTAGCGGTTGTTATCCGATCCATCCCATAGGACCTTAATGTTATTCGATCCAATTCTCCTCCCCAGATTACTTAACATTATGCGATTTTAGCATTATCCGAGGTAAATGTTACCCGAGGTATTACTGTATTATAATTCCCAGGATCTCTCAGCTAGCATGGAATTCAAGGAGAAGTTACCTAAAATGTAACATTCTGAAGACCATTCATCCTTCCTTCTCTCTTTTTAGGATCAAGAAAAATTTCATCTTGCTCTTTCTTTGTTCGAGCTCCACGGTTAGTTGAGTTACATCATACAACTTCATTAAAGTGGGGGAAGCAAATGTGAGTGTTTCTCTAGGCAGCTGCAGTTCTCTTGCAGCCAGTTTTAGGGCAATATTCTTAAATCACACAAGTGCCAATGCAAAAATGAGATGTCAAAGCTAACACTTATTCAGCTGCAGGAGATTTATGTGGCCAGACTTAAATTAAGACTCGTAAATCAAAAAAATTCCAAAGCCATTATTTTAGTCTGACTGCACTGTTAAAGAAGGCTGAATCCTTAACCTCTTGCTAGAGTGTCATTTCACAAATGACCTCACTCTGAATTGTGTATTAGCCCCTTTAAGTCTGAGGAGTAATTCCTTACTGATCTAATAATTACAGGTTGGCTTGCTGGGGGAGGGGAATTGTTTCACCAGTTATGAGTGAAACTGATTAAACTATTTTGGAATCAGAGGCAAATAAAATCTTATGTAGTTTTTAACTTAAGACAAACATTGAAGAAGAATCTAATGTTTCCTAGACCTGAAATGTAAAGCAATTTAAGTATTCTAAAGTTGTCCTCAAAACCCCCAGGAAAGCACCATATGTAAGAATTCATTTGTTTATTTTTTACAAAAATTAAAAGTATTACAATTTAAAAGTTATGAAAGATTACATTCTGACTGATGGCTCTGCATGGCACATCTGTTGGGTGGAAACCGTATGCTAATAATTTAGTGATTTTATTCTTATGGTTTTCCCTCTATTTTAATACCCATTTAATTACATGTAGCTGCCCAGACTTTACATGGCTGGATAGCTACAGTCATCACTATCACAAGGCTGGACATAGTTTCTGAATCAGGTGAACAATAGAATTGATTTGTGAAAGATTTTTTTTTTGTTTCTTCCAATAATAATAATTTCGTGTCTGAAATTATTCTGGATCGACAGGAGTTTTGTTGGAGGGACTCCTGTAAGGGGACACCCAAATGAGGCTCCTTTCATGTCCCCAAGATCTTTTCCCACCAAAGTGGTCCTTTATCTACTTGCAATTTCTTGCTTTCGAGCTGCTAGGTTGGCAGGAGGTGAGACATGCAGTACCCGGGTCTAGAACTGCCGACTTGCCCGCCTTTCAGCTAACAAGGCGAGCTTCTTAACCAATGAGTCACCTCAACATTTATCTTGAAGTGAGGATCATGGTAACATGTGAACAAAAGTAAGTTTTGGACTAGAACTGCCAGCATCCCTCACCTAAAATTGCCTCTGGGAGTTATAGTCTGGCAAAGCATAATGCATCCAGATGGTGTTGTATGAAATCATCAGCATCAGCATGATCTCCATCAACAGTGAGTTGAGGCAAGCTTCTCACATGGTGAAAATTACATTACTACATTTCACATCTTTATTGTCACCCTTGTGCTATATACAATGTCCAGGGAATTATGTATCCTCATAATTTCCAAAAGTCATTTTGGTGCTTCAGAACTTTTCCAAATACAAACTTTCATGTTGGGCAGTTTAGCAGATCATGTGTTAGTTGGTGACAGAAAGGCCATATCCTCTATCCAACCACCATAGGCCCATAAGGTCCATTAGTTTCAATGGATTTCTGCTGGCATAAGAATTGATGCTCTAGCAATTACACAATTTCAAAACCAATGGAAAGGATTAGGAAGCACTCAGTTAAAGTTTTGCACAAGCTGTGCCACAAGAGATAGTGTTACTGCTTGTGCAACTTCATACACAACTGTTTGCACAACAATTTGTTCAAGAGTGTAATCCATTGCAACAGCAATTTGTTCAAGAGTGTAATCCATTGCAACAGCATTATCAGGATTTAGCCACAGGGCCTCAAAGGAGATCTACTCCTACTGCATAGTTTGTAGAAATGAAGTTTTTTTCCTCCCATCATGGGAATTCACTGATGGGAATGTTTCACCTGCTATAAAAACTTGTATGTCTGCTTCCCAAATTTTGGGTGCCAAACAAAGGAAGAAACCAGATGAAATAGGAACTCTGATTAAAATCTCTAACTCATTTAATGGTTGCTTTGATTGGGAAATGATGCCATGGGCAATTATGCTCACATATATGAATAAAATCACTCACAATAAGACAGGGGTGCCCAAACTTTTTGGGCCATAGGCCGGTCATGTGGTTCCTCCCGCCAGAAGCACAAGTGAAGCACACCCATGCACAGAACGCTGTTGTAAATCCAACTGTGACTATCGTAAATGCATTTATGCCAGCCATGGGTGCATTTATTGCAAGGTTCTGCAATACATGGGTGCATTTTACTTCCACTTCCAGGAGCGGTGAGTGTGTCAAGGGCCAGATGAATAGGAGTTGGGGCCAGATCTGGCCCACAGGCCATAGTTTGGGCACCCCTGCTATAAAATATTATTAACCAGATGGATTACTTCAGTTCAAACGACTCGGAAAAAATGATTCTGTATTAATATTTTTAAGAGATGTACACTCACTGAAGTGATCATTCTATGCATTTTAAATGTGAGATAACGTGATGTATTGAATATGTTTCACATCTCAAATCTGCCAGTAGCAGTTGTTGTAGGAAGCTGAGATTAGAAACTGGACTACCAGGGGATTACTGGGTGGAGGTAACCATAGAAACAGATAGAGGAACCAGCAGCAGAGGGCATGACTAAAGCAGTAAATTATGGGATCAAGATCATTTTCAGCATTGGCAAGACTAAGTCATGGCCCATCAGAGTACAGGACACAAAGAATATGGAAGAGTGGCTTACAGAACCCATGAGCCAACCCCAGCTTAGAAAACAGATGTAGAAACAGATTGTATGTAGCACATTTTAAGGAGAAAAGAAAATGTAGCAGGAGAAACTTGCAAAAAAAATATTTAGTGTGCTATTTTGAAGCAGTAACAAACCTGAAAACTCTAATTTTGGAAGAATGCTAAATGCATCACTATTGTCATTTACACTGCTAGCTTTTTAGACTAGGAAGAATATGCTTTTTCAGGGGGTCTGGGAACTGTTGTTCCAAATAGTAACCTTTTTAAGCTCAAGACCTTCAGGATATCTAATTGCCTATCACTACTTTATGTCAAGCTGCCTTATGCAATTTATAACTATACATCTGGTCAAAGTAACTTACTGTTCAAAATATATGCTACCAGGAGATAATAATCATCATAACAACAATGAACTAAGCCTCTTAAATTATATATTTTTCTTGTATTAAGCCTCTACAACAGAATGGGTTTGTGAAAGATTCTTTCTGGTTTTGTCCAAAGAATGGGTATTTCAGAACTTTTCCAAAAACAAAGTTTCACGCTAGGCAGTTGTATATAGTTCAGTTCAGGTACAAGGCAAGTATCATCAACTAAATGCTACCTGCATGAAATTAAAAGTACTTCTGGAGTTTCATCATCTGTTTCTCATTCTGTTGTTTTGAATGGAAAGTTCTATTTTTAAGAGTATTATTTATAGCCCTGTAATATTTTATGCTCCCTTTGAAGTTGAGTGTCTGGTGGAATAAATGTGTGAGATGTTTTGCCAATTGTATGAAATGTTTTTGAAGTTGGTGTTACTTGACTTTTAGAAAATGCAGTTTCCTTACTGTATCTTTGGTCAAAGATGCCAAAACTGGATTCTCATGCCAAAATATATCCTGAAAGAAATTGAAGAGACAACGTGAAAAAAAGATTCAGTCAGTAAGTAAAGGCTGCCCTTTCTCAAAAGTCCGTTGTATCTGACTCTAGGGTTCTGTGCTCATCTCTGTTTATAGACAAAGAGCAAGCGCTGCCTGCATTTGGAGACATTTTTGTGCACATGTGGCAGGCATGCTAAACACCAGAATGCATAGAACACTGTTTACCTTCCCACCTTTCAACCCAGAGTAATCTGACACAAAATTATTATTATTATTATTATTATTATTATTATTATTATTATTATTATTATTATTATTATTATTATTATTATTATTATTATTATTATTATTATTATTATTATTATTAAGGTCTATACATTAGCACAAACTACCCTCAGTGGGACCTCTGAAACAGCTGAGCAACAAATATAAAAAAGTTATGTGAATATTACTGAGGTCACATTTTAAATTACTTTCAAAATTGTTTTGCCACAGTTTGGGTTGATTTAAGTTATGGAGTCTACATGTGTTTTCAATTACAGTGCTTCATTTCCCTTCTTTTCACTGCTGTCTTGCTGCTCTTTGGTGCAAGGTTGGAGCTGTATTTATTTTGCCATGATGCTAATTATCCCGGTGCAGATAGTCCACACCCAAATAAAGATGTGGGCAGTGTTATGCAGGTGACAACCCTGTGAAATAAACAGCAGTCTGTGATGTTAAAACGGACAATAGGGAAAACCTCTCCCTATACTTTTCTTGAGTCTAATTTTTTTAACCAGTTCTCTAAATGAAACAGCAATTCTAACATCCCACCCAGAATGGGAAACACCGCCGGAGCCACCGCCAGAGCCACTGCTGCCCGCAGCCTCTGGCCGCCCCTGGCTGTGGCCACAGCCGGAGCTGGGCCAAAAAGGCACCGTCCCAAGGAGGAGGAGGAGGAGGCCACAGGCGCCCGGCGGAGGAGGAGGCTGCAGGCGGTGGTGAGCCCCACCGGGCATCCCCAGGGCATGGGGGCTTGTCGGCAGCGGACAGCCCAGGGAGGCTTGGCAGCCGCAGCCAGAGCCACCACCAGAGCCACTGCTGCCCGCCGCCCCTGGCCGTAGCCGGGCCAAAAAGGCACCGGCCCAAGGAGGAGGCCACAGGCGCCCGGCGGAGGAGGCTGCAGGCGGCGGTGGTGTGTCCCGCTGGGCGTCCCCAGGGCATGGGGGCTTGTCGGCAGCGGACGGCCCTGGGAGGCTCGGCGGCAGCGGACGGCCCAGGTAGGGCTCAACATGCCCCGGGGGAGGTGCCCTCCTCTGAGGGCTGGTGCCGCCGCCACCGCCACCACCCTGAAAGGTGCGGCTCCAGCTCCAAAAGAAAAAAAATTAAAATTGGAGCCAAAATGGCTCCAATTGACTGCGCATTTTGGCTCCGATTTTAAAAAAAGCCATTTTGGCTCCGATTTAAAAAAAAATTCTTTCGGTGAGGCGTCCGGAACCGGACGCCTCAAAAGTTGACTCCCCTCCCGGAGAACCCTCCGGGATTGTTCCTACCGGTTCCAGGGAACCAGATGGAACCGGGGTCATCCCATCACTGGCTGGAGTGCTCCATCAATCAACATGATTGAATCTTGTTCTCAGTGCCGGGGGTGGGATGAGTTACAGCAGAGCAGTTTATTTGAACCATTAGTAGGGCCTCAAAATGTGGCTGGTGGCCAGATCAACTTATGCACATGATTGGACCACCACCACCCCTCACCTGATCCCAACCCACCTCAAAGAATGGGCTCTATACCCTTGTAGACATCCTCTTACTTTATTGAACAACAAAAACAACAGAAAATAATTTCCACCAGTTGAATGACAGAAACTATGGCCTCCCTACTCATGAGTATACTGGATAACTTTACTAAAGAGCTGGACAGTGGCAGGAGCCACCTCCTGGCTCCTATTATATTTCCAGCAACAGGATTGGATTGGACTGATTTCCTTCTCTCTCTCTCTCTCTCTCTCACACACACACACACACACACACACATTCAGAGAGAGAGAGAGCGCGCACAGCTAGAAAATACTCCAAGACGAAGAAGGCATGAACATAGGAAACAACATTTTATCTTAAGCCCTCCATCTTAGAATGACACAAATCTTGTTCTGAGCACAGAGAAAAGCTTCTGGGGAAGAATTCCTCCAGGGAAGCTGAGGAAGATGGAAATGGGGTGCCCCCAAATGCATCCTCTATAGAAAGGCATGGAAGGAAGGAAGTGGAGTGTCAGTCATCATACAGGAGACAAATGGAAGTGATCTCAAGACCAGTATAAACCCTTACCACAGAAGAATAAACATCTGCCGTGTGGACAGACGGGATGCTCAAGTGAGAGATAAAATGTATCACAGCACAGATAAGAAGCTTTCCACTGCAAAACAGACCACTTTGTATTCCCCTGTGTGTAGACAGACTCATATGTCAGTTACAGTATATCTCAATTGGCCCTCTTGGCTGGGAGTTTTGCAGCTGCAGTCCTGTAGCCAAAAGTGTCAGGACTAAATCCAGGCCGCTTTCTACTGAATATTTCTGCTTTCCCAGATAGTTTATACATTGATTGTCCATCCTGGATGGAGGTCCAAAGAATTTACCTGGGCTGATTCTGGAAGGTGTCGTCCTCTTACCTTGAAAGTGCTCCTAAAAGCTAGAAATTTTAAATTTTGTGTAAATACTATGGAGAGCCTGCCTTATTTAACTTTCTGGCCATGCTGGCTATAGTATTCTGGGAGCCGTAGTCATTTTACCTGAATATTACTGACATTCCAATTTAAATGAATGGATCAGCCAGCTTTCTCTAGGTCATATAATCTGTGACCCTCTGGGGGTTGCAGTCCTCTAACTAAATGAAAATGGTCACTACAAGCAATATGAATAATTACACAGACAGGAAAAGTGGCCTTTGTGTGGTAGCTTTAAAGATAAAGGTTGCCCTTGCTTGAAAGCCAGTCATATCTGACTCTAGAGTTCAGTACTCATCTCTGTTTATAGCCAAAGAGCCAGCGCTGTCTGTGTCTGCAGACATTTCCATGGACATGTGGCAGGGATGACTAGACACCAGAGTGCACGGAATGCTGTTTACCTTCCCATTGAAGTGGTTCCTATTTATCTACTTGCAATTTCTTGCTTTTGAACTGCTAGGTTGGCAGGAGCTTTAAAAACCACCCGTTTATTTACTGGCCCAATTCAAAGTGCTGATTAAGACTGATACAGCCTATACTTGGGGAGAGGGTAGGCCCATCTCAAAGACCACATCTCTCCACAGTACATCTTTAAATGTTTCCAGAGAGGCCTTCCTCTCAGTCTCATTGCCCTGACAGGACACAACAAAACAGACAAAGAAATGTAACAGCAAATGTGGCCTAGCAATTCTAGGCAACTGGATCTAGGCATCATCTGGGTCGCCCCTAATACCATGGAGCAACATTCAAAGCCTTAAGAGTTAAGACTTTAACAGTTGAAGGCACTGGAGGAGATTCAAGGAGCGGCGCAACCCAGTCAGCCTCTGTCCCTTAGAGCAGGGTTTCTCAACTTTGGGGGGGGCCCCCAGGTGTTCTTGGACTTCAATTACCAGAAATCCTGATCCACAGATGTGCTGAAGGCTGAGAAACCCTGCCTTAGAGCACTGCTGTGGCCAGCCACTGCAACCACATCAACCAACAGAGTGGGCAAGCCTCCAAAAGGCACTTTGATGAGCACCCCACTTCACCCTGCTGCCAGCTTTGAATTTGTCTGGGAACCAGACCATTTTGAACACAGTGAGCGTTATTTCTGACTATACATGCATAAGGTTGTACTGCTGTGTTATTCTGATTTGTGCACAGCCTAAAAATAACGTTTAATCCAACCTTGGCAACAGTCTTTTAAGCAGACGTGTCATTCCCCAGTGCTCCTTTACTGGAAAATGCCCTCCTGACGTGAAGTGGGGCAAAGATGATTCCCCTCTTTCTCTCCCTTTTTCCTCCAAATGAAATAAACATTCAAGCAAATGCAATGCAAATGCCACAGGAACCTGGGAAGTGTGCCCATGTTATGGCAACAACGCTGGCAAGTAAGAACACAGTTAATCCTTGAGATATTTTTCAGTATCCAAAGGGATTTTGAATTCTCAGAGCATGGAAATTCTCTTTGTTTCTGCAAAAACTAGCCTCATGGAACGCTGACCTAAACATGCGATAATTCATTCTGTGCCCCTACTTGTTATATATTTTATTGCTTTCCCTTGCAGACATTGCTGTTTCCAATTAAGGCCTTAACTCCTACCCTTGGCTGTTAATAACTATTTTGCCTTAAGACATATCTCATTTGCTAACTGAAGAAGGCAAGCTAATAGTGTCTGCACCAGGGCATATTGTTAGGAGTGAATTTGTGAGGCAAACTCCCAGTGACTGTAATCTCTGGAATGCAGGCTTTTTCTAAGGTCAGTAATTGGGTAGTGTGGAATTTGCTAGAGAAGCAGGTCTAAGCCTGTCTTCAAGATGCTTTGAAATGTAGACCCTAAGGTCAGCAAAAGAATTGGTTCATTGGGGCAAAAAGTCAGAGAAGGAAGGGTGCAATTTTCCATCAGCCTCCAAGACTCTGGGCACATGATGCTCACTGAAGGGAGAATGGCTGTGAAAATACAGTGTATCTCCTTCAGATTTCATGCCCACAAAATTATTCTGCAAATTCTGCTACCGGTGCCATTTAGGAGGAGGCTGCCTGACAAGCATGGGCACGCTTTCCTCATGTGTATACCCTGATGATGACCCACAAAAGCCAAATGGCAGCATCTATTTGGGTTTTAGTGTGCAGAAAGGTAACTTTGTGGAAGCAGCTTTAGGTACAGTATCTGATACGGTGCCAATTGCAGGGTGGTTGTATGACCGGCTAATTAGCTCAGTGTGCAGTAAAAGCCATTGTGAGATATAAAACTGAGCATAGTTTTCTCCCACTTTCACCCACCAAATATTCTGGACTACAGTCTCCACTATCCACATGAGCAGGCCAGCCATACTGACTGAGAGTGATAAGAGCTGCTCTCCAAAACATCTGGAGTCTGGCAAGTTGGAGAAAACAGCACTCCACGAGGAAATTAAGCCATAATAAGGCTAAACTATACATTGCAGGTAAAATGTCATTCTAGCTGGTATCATTTTAATATTCAGGAGATGTGGCAAGTCTCTTTGTCTATGAGATTAGCAACTGAAGCATTTGTTTATGTCCAGAAGACCAATCTCAAAGCATAGAAGACTATTATTCAAAGTAGAGGCGGTATGGAAAGCTCCTGACAATCAGATGCTTCCAGCATATAAGGAATTCCTTCTTCTTCTGATGTGTTCTCTGTAATGTCTAGTGCAACCCTTGCCTATTTCATTGCCTAATTATGTTTAGGTACTAAGGATGCTAAGGCCACGGCGGTTTAGTGGTTAAGATGCTGAGTTTGATGACTGGACTTCGACAGATCAGCAGTTTGGGACCTGAGTGCTGTGCAACAGCGTGAGCTCCTGACATCTATACCAGCTTCTACCAACTTAGCAGTTCAAAAGCAAGAAATTGCAAGTAGATAAATTGGTACAGCTTCAGTGAGGAGGTAACAGTGTTCTGTGCACTCCATTGTCTAGTCATGCCCGCCTCATGGCCACAGAAGTGTCTGGCTCTTTGGCTGTAAATGGAGATGAGCACTGCACCCTAGAGTTGGCTACAACTGGCTTTTGAGCAAGAGAGCAAGCTTTTTTTAGCTACATAGCAACAATGTTCCAAATAGACTTGCTTTATCATTCTAAAGGTAGAACTACACACCAAAAAAATAAAATAAATAAGAGGCAGTTATGTCAAAAACAGTCGTTCCATGCTGACTTCTCTCAGTCTATAATGTGTATTAGTCTAATACCTACCACACATCCATAACTAAACCATAAATGGAGATGTTCCCAATTTGGAAAGAGGATTTGGGCCCAGTTAGGAGAGTACGTGGCCAGATATAGTGTTGGTGAAAAACCTTTTGTGTTATCGCCTGAGCATTATTATTTATTTATTTATTTATTTACTACTAATTTAAAAAGTTGAGAAGGAGAGGGGCTCAGATCATCCAATGTGCTGGGGTCATTATTATTATTATTATTATTATTATTATTATTATTATTATTATTATTATTATTATTATTATTATTATTATTATTATTATTATTATTATTATTATTATTATTATTATGTTTGAATTATATGCTGCCCCACTCGTGAAGTGTGACTCTGGGCGGCTTACAAACATGTCCTTAACATAATATACCTCAACAAAATGATACAATTTACATAATAAAACACAATTTAACACTAAAAAACATATAGCAATTAAATAACGTAACAATTAAGTAACAAAAAATCTTTGCCAATCACAATCCTCAAACCCTCCAATATATAATACAATAACATATATCAACAATACATAAGTCACAATATCCTGTCATCGTAGAGACAATGTACATTCTAAAAGTGCAAGAGAAAAGCATTAGTGCTAACAAGTGTTACACATACAAAAAAACAGGTCAAAGCCCTAGGCCTATGAGGTTAAAGATCTTGCTATCTCTCAGAACGTTCTCTCCCAAAGGACATCTGCCTACAATACCCAATCCTTATTAACCACACAGCTCCAGGTGTCAATGAGGAAAACCTTAACAAGAAATAAGGTCTTCTCGGTAGTGGTACCAGTACTGTTGAACACCTTGCCAGTTGAGCTGTGTCAGGCCCCATCCCTGAATGTATTTAAACATCAACTTTAAAAAATGCTATGTAAGCAGGTTATTAAGACCATCATTTCTCCTAGCTAATTTATTCTGTTCATTTGTTCTCTGGATCTTAGATTTTGTCTAAAATTGGTTAAAGTGCTTGGGTTGAGATTCAACTACCAAGATGAGTTAGGAATACAGTAATACCTCGGATAATGTTTACCTCGGATAACGCTAAAATCGCATAACATTAAGTAATCGGGGGGGGGGGATTGGATCAAATAATGTTAAGGTCCTATGGGATGCATCGGATAACAACCGCTAAAGCCTGTGCAGTTACAATGTATCTCTATGGAGCTTTAACGTTATCCGATACATCCCATAGGATTTTAACATGCATCGGATAACACTAAAAATCGGATAACAACAAAACTTGTGGAACCAAGTCTTAGCGTTATCTGAGGTTTTACTGTACTTATAATCATTTCAATTTTTATTAAATAGGGACCACTTTGAAACCACATTGTTGCTGTTGGGAGAGCAATCTATAACATCTTTACCATCTTAGGTCAGCTTGATGGATCTAGGAAGGCCATTTATCACCCACCAAACTGCTCTACTTATCAGCATCTACCTCCATAGCATTTCTGCTTAATGGATGCACAATGAAGAGTTTAATACAGGTCTATCATATAAATTAATATATGAACCTCAGGGAAAAAAAATCTTGATAGGAAAAGTTTTCCTAAAACTGAGCCACATTATTTATGTACTGGCAAGTCTAAAACTTTGTTTGTGGAACAATTGCTTGGTTGCTTCCCAGTCCAACTCTCATAGTTCAAGTTATTTCAGAGTTGCTAAAACAGTGACAGAGATATAAAGGAAATGCATGTGTTTATCATTGAGAAGGAAACTAGTTCCATATGTTCCACACATACACCTCATTTTGTTTCTGGCTTTCTGGACAGGCAGCACCACATTGTGATGTCAAGGAAATGGAGGGGGGCAGGGAGAGAAAAGCAACAGCAATCTGCTTTTGCTTAAATCCAGTTTCAAAGAGTATATTGAGATGACCCTTTCAAAAGCCATCAAAGTTTGTTCCAAATGGCTAGCTGCAGAGCTCATCTGTGGAGGGAGATGGCCAATTTATTCTTCTTCCCCTTCACCCACCCATCCAGTCTTTTCATAAAGGCATAACCAGAGACTGCAAGGATGGGGAAAGTAAAGAAACAGTTGTCTGTTCCTGGGTGAGAAAAAAGAATCAGGGAAAGAGCTGAGAATTAAATTGAGGTGGAGCTAGAAGCTCAAGGGTGTGTTTTTAAAGGTAAAATTACAACCTGTTCACACCTTCTTCTTCTTCTTCTTCTTTTTTTGGGAGGGTAATATTTTACCCATTCTTCTAAAGGCACTCTAGGACTGTGCAGTTTGCCCAAGGCCACTCTATTCATAAAAGCAGAGTGAAAAATCAAACTTCCAACTTCTAATCTACTGAGCTATCCAGCCAGCTTAATCATCATGTACCATCAAGTCAATCCTAACATGGAGACCCTTTTCAAAGTGTTCTAGGTAGAGAGTACTCAGATGTGGTTTACCCATTTTATTCTACTGGGGACATCCTGAAATTGTGTGGTTGTCCATGGCTATATATGCTGGCTCTTTCCATAGGAGACACAGTGGGGAATGAAGTCCCAACTTCTAGCTCCTAAGCCAGATAACTAACTCACTGATTTCTGTTGGAACTATTCTTTTCAATAAATTTCTTTAACTTGACTGAACTCTTCCTTGCATTTGAAAAGTCCTCACAGGATAGAATGATGATCAGTATGGTCTCTCTTCATTGGGCCCCTGGTTCAAACAAGCCATAAGGCTGATCTCAAATTGAGTTCTAAAATTATCTTCCTTCAGTCTGTTATAGAACACATATGGCAGCAGCTCAACAACTACTTCTGGCATAGGAATGCAGCTCCAGAAGGGAGCAATCTGGGGAAGAGACGTGTGATTTGTTTATTTGAGGGCTAGGGTGGTGGGAAATTATTCTTTGTGCTTCTGAAGATCTGAAAAGGAAAAAGATTTTGAGCTACAACTCCCAGCCTAGATGGGGTGTTCTGAAAATCATAGTTCAAAAGTGTAATGTTTCCCATCTTTGACCAATGTCAACATGCATCTCAAAACACTACAAAGCAATTTGTTGGATGATTTTCAATGCAAAATGAAGTGGGGCGGGGTGGGGCGATTATGCACATACAGTCTCAAACTTTTCTTTTCCTGATTAATATGTAGTTCTACTGTGAGACTCACATCCCCCCCACCCTCCACTTCATTCTTTTAAAGTCTTTTAAAGCTTTCCTCAAAGCACTTCTAACTTTCCCCTGTTCAATCTAAGTGGAGACAGCTTGCCTCTCCACACTCTCTCCAGGGAATCTATTTGTTGTTACAGTACTGGAAGGTTACATGACAGTAATAGGGCTGTGGATGCAAGGCGTCCCTGATGCTCAGGTTTTATTTGTGAAAAGAGAATGAGAGAGATGCTTGTTGCCAACTCCAGCCTAAGATTATTATTCTTCATTAAGGCCATGAGCCCTTGGAAAAACCTGCTGGCTGTTTTAAAAAACAAAAACAAACAAATCCTGCAAAATCCTGTTGGGAGGGTAGAGTTACTTTCTGTTGCTTTAAAATACATCCCGTGTTGTGTCAAAGCAGCAGTAGGTATATTTAAAAATGACAAGTCAGACTTTTAAAAAACAACAGCCTAGTTCTTATTCATATCCCTAACCCCACCTCTCTCATACACCCCATCCTGAAGAGAGGACTCTCCTTGCAGCTCCCCAATTAGCAAGCTGAAGTATTTATAATACCAACAAGTACCTTCTCCTCTCTCTCATGCTCATTAGCTCACTCCTGCCCTTCTTAGCAGAAGGGTTTTCTAAAGAGTCTTGTTAAAAGCATTAATAATAGTAATTAGAGGGTTAAGAAACCACCCTGAAACTTGACCCAAATCTTTACCCTATGTGTGAAAGGAACATTCTCTCTCTCTTTTACAATTACTGATCACTGGAAGTTAACATCTGTTTTCTCTTGAACAACAGCTGGACAGTTCTGCCCATGAACAGTCAAGCTCAGGATGAAAATGTTTCACTGTCGAAATATCAATTTAGCGTCTCCTGAGAGGGATGAGGTAACATATCTTGACTTTGATGATTCATGTTTAAGATTTCTGTGCATTTCAGGGAAGAAAAATGTCTCTAAAATATGTATTAATTTAAAAACATAGATGACTGAAAATCTAGAAAATATCACCGATCCATAAGTCAGAATGGACTTGATGGAACATGATTATGATTCTTAATGGTGCATCTATATGTTGGGGAGAGGACGATTGCACACACTTTAGTTACTGTTGGAAATGTTTTTAAAATACAACCATTAGAAAAAATGTAGACCAAAAAAATGAAAACATGCCTGGATGGAGACCTCACAATACATAGGAAAATGTAAACATGGAATTCTGAGAAACAGAACACAAATAAGATTCTATCCCAAAACCAAGCCTGTCAGAACTGGTAATGATGAGGAGAGAGCATAAAATAATTGCCTAACTATTCATACAGACCTCAACTATTAGTACAGTAAACAAGGCAGAATAATAAATAAGATGAGCATAAGCTACATATTCTATGTCTTTGCTGAAACTTCCTTGATTGTAGGCTATCCTTTAGATGTTCTATCATGAGAACTTTTACTAAAGAGGTGAACAAAATTTAACCACATCTTGGATTGAACCAGGACGCTTTGCAGAAATACCTTGATATGAAGGAGGAGTCCTTCCATAACAGCCTGTACTAAATCAGGACTTTACCAAAACTTCCAGAAATTGGCCTGGAGGTCCAAAGCACCACAGATAAGTAGACAATGTGCTTTCAAGATATGACAGTAGGGAAAGGGAATGGGAGAAAAGAAATGAGAATGTGACTACAATGAAAATATGGATTAAAGTGATTCATCCCTGCTGCAAGTTGTTTTACGGCCTCAATAATGGTTAAAATTGACTGTAATCATACTGGGCTTTTTTGTTTGATTAGCAATTCACTGACCACATTCACTATGACTCAGCTTTATTTCAACCAGTGTTGACAGCCTTTTTTTCTGCTTCAATGTTGGAGTCCTCCAGGTTTTTGCTCCTTGGGGACTTCAACATACAGGCAGAGGGAATAGTCTTTGGTGCAGCCCATGCATCTGGCAGGCTATGCTCTCAATCTGATGTTTTCTTCAGGCCATGGAAATAGTGACTTGAAGGTAATGGACTTTAAGTTCATCCCCCTATCATGGTCAGACCACTTCCTGGTGCAACTTAAAGTGATGTCTGTTGGCCCTCCCCCCTTTTTGTGGTGAGCTAGTAAGATGAACTGTCCTCAAAGGCTACTGGATCTTATAGATTTCCAAGATATCTTGAGGGGGAGTTCCCAGCTGATTTGGTTGGTACTTCTGTTGAAATCCAGGTAGCCAGATGGTAGTCAGAGGTGATTGCCCTCTCCACTATAGAGCAGGTACATCCTCATAGTTCATGAAAGAACTACAAGGGATGAAGCGGGGGAAAGAAGGTTAGAGAGCAGATGGAAACAAGGTCCCATGGATGATAACTTGGCACACGTTCAAGCTGTGGCCAGAAAATATCAAGAACAGATTCGGTTGGGTAGCAAGAAAAAGATATAATCACCCAATATATCAATGAAGATACAAATAACCAAACAGAGCTTTATTTATTTATTTATTTATTTATTAGTCAAATTCATATTCCGCCCTACTCACACAAGCAACTCAGGGCGGAGCACAACAGACATAAAATAAACCCCATAAAACACAAAAAGAACAAAGTAAAATTAAAACCCATTTAAAAACAACTCATTCCCTACACTAACTCACCAAGTACTGTATATGAATGAGGGTAGGAATGGAGGGGGAGAGATACAGAATGTTTAATAAACCAGCGGGGGGGGGAGGTGTCAGTAAACCCTCATTACCCCACCCCATTCCTACCATATCAAGTAGTATACTACCATATCAAGTAGTATGTAGCCTCAATGAAGCTGGCTGCCCAAGTAGACTTCAGCAAGATGCCTTAATGTGTGATAGCTTCACCACACATTTTAGACTTAAAGTTCAGGCTCCTCAATTGAGACAATAGGTCTGGTTGAGACACCTGATCAGTGTTTATGGAATCTGTTTCTGCTTGAACCATCCCAACAGGTAGAAAAGGTGCTTATACAGTGTAGGTCTACCACATCCTTGTTTGACCCTTGCCCATTCTAGCTAGTAAAAGTTGCCAGTGTGATAATTAAGGAATGGGCTCTGCAAATCTTTAATTTGACATTGCAAGAGAGTTATAAAAGAAACAGCTATTCACCCATTTCCCAAAATGGTTAATGGTTCTATATATTACCTTTATCATTATAGACCTGTAGCTAATCTACCTTATGTGCAGGAAGAGCTTTATGGCAAGAACAAATGTTCTTGATTCTTGCAAGAGCAAAATCAAATTAAAAGATAGAGGAACGAGCTCACTCAACAAGGGAATCTAACCTCCCCTACGTCACTTGGAGGACCCTAAATAGGCTGAGGGTTGTGGTCCCTAAATGGAAGACCAAGATGCTCAAATGGGGGCTGCTGTTGGACAACAACACACAGTGTGAAAGTGGAGAGATACAGAATCCAGCTCATTTACTGCTCTGCAATCAGCTCCCCGGTGGCTTAGTGGTTAAGACACTGAGCAGGAGACTGAAAGGTCGGGTTGCAACACCTGAGGGGTGCACTTGGGGACATTAAAGGAGCCTCATTTGGGCATCCCCTGAATGGAGTTTCTCCAGCAAAAATCCTTTCAACCCAAAGTAATCTCTGACATGAAATTATTATTACTACACTGCTCTGCCCATTACTGCCAGAAACATGCACCGATGAGGGTTTATATTCGGCTAATAACAAAGCCAAGAAAGTGGTGTAATTTTGGCAGTCCAAGGTTTGATCTTAACACAAAAGAAGAAGAAACCAGATGACGGGGTGGGTGGATGTCATTTCCTTATCTGATATGAGAAGACACAGCAAAACCTGCAAATTTCATCTGCTTGTGCCAAGAAAAACTTACTTTTTCTTTACAGGAAAAAAAAAGGAAAGAAAAAAGAAAAAGGAAGGAAATTTCCACATGACAGTTCTGAATATATGGAATGTTTTTCTTGACTGTCAAACTAACATTGTCATAACAAAACTCATGGGAATCCAACTGTCCTGCCCTGAGCCTTAGTAAAAAGCATGATTCAGTCCTTAAGTGCCATCACTCAAAGGTAAATCAAAACATCTGGACCTTTGTCAAGACACTTTGAATGCTTCTGGGTAGCTTTCTTTCAGAAACATGACTTTTTCCATTTTTAAACATGAACATCACTTCAAATCGGGACCTGTCTACACTGGGGAATGTGGACTGCTCTGTTTCACCCTGAATAGCTTATCTGTACTACAATACAATAGTGCACCTCTCACTTGAGCCATGCTTCCATCCACACTGGAAATGTTTATTTTTCTCTGGCAAATGTCCACACGACACGGGTCTTTTTACTGCTTCAATTTGTCCCTCATCTGATTATTGCCACTACCCTTCCTGCCCTCTTCTCCATTTTTAGGAGTCATTAACACACAGGCCACAACGAGAGTGTCTTTTGGTAGTTAAATAAAATAAGTGACATAGCAAAAACAGTGACAGACCTGCCTAGCCAGAGTATTTGGAATGCTTCAATTAGGAAACTAATTTTTTAAAAAAATAGACTTTGTAAAAAATACTGGAAGGGTTTTCTCCTTCATCCTTTTTAATGTTACAACCCACTGCATACATGACAAGGTTGTTACCTCAGATAACGGTGCCCACAGATATGTTTTAATTGCAAACTAACTGTTTCCCTGGGATACAGAATGGGATAAGTTGTCTATGTAGCAGCCCCTGGGTGAAAATAATGTCACATTTCCCTAAAGCAAGGGTTCCCAAACTATGGCCTGCAGCCCAGATCCATCCCACAGCACCTAATAACCTGGCCTACACCACCCATGGAAGCAGAAGTTAAACACACCCGCACATGTGCAAAATGCTGCCCTAAATGCACCCACGACGACTGTCATAAATGTGTTTACGACAGCCATGGGTGAATTTACGGCAGTGTTTTGCACATGCCTGGGCGCATTTTACTTCTGCTTCCGGTGGGAGGAATCAGGTGACCGGCCCATGGCCTGAAAAGTTTTGCCACCCCTGCCCTAAAGAATGTTAGTAGACATGTCTGGACTCTAAACCCCAGATATGGGAAAGGTTAGCTGTGAGAATATATCTACACTGCATAGTTACAATAGTTTGATACCCCTTTTACTGCCCTGTGTCCATCCTATGGAACCCTGGGAATTGTAGTTTGATGAAATACTTAGAATTTTCTGCTGCAGTTCAGGTGTGAGCACTAGAGTTCTCTGGTGGAAAACTCCCACTACCACCCCAAAATACATCATAAAACTACATATTCCAGGATTCTGTAGGATGAAGCAATGTCTGCTAAAGTGGAAGCAGAGGCGTAGCTACCGCCGTATCTGCCGTATCAATTATACGGGGCCCCCGGGTCACGGGGGCCCCCAACGTGCGTAAACAAAACAAATCTTTACCCTTCCTAAGGGCCCCCAAAAGATTTTTATACGGGGCCCCGCCAAGGCACGCTACTCTTCTGAGTGGAAGCAACAAATATATCATAAAATTACATATCCCAGGATTCTGTAGGATGAAGCAATGTCTGCTAAAGTGGAACCAACTTGCTTTAACTGTGTACTGTAGACACACTCTAATATTATTCAACGACAGCTTTCAGAATCCCACATCCAGCCTGAGCAACGCCAGGTTTTCTGTGGAATACTCAAGCTGTAATTAATAAAAATAATAAAATAAGAATAAAAGAACATTCCCCAACTATACTAAAACCACTCCAGCTTCAAAAATCAATGAACTCAAATGATTATTTGCTTATTGCTAGAATATACAAATGGAACTCATTTCAGCTATAACTAGTTTGTAGCATGCATAGGAGTCGTTTATCCGCAGAAAAAGGCAAGGATTCTCTAAAAGGGATCAATTCTGCACCAAGCCACACTTTTTAAGGGTAGGTATGGCAGTTGCAGTGGTAATTGTAGCCGTGTAAGATAATCTTGCGCATACAGATCACCTTCCCCCATATCCATGGGTTCAGTATCCACTGTTTCAGTTATCTGTGGGTCTAAAACTATTCAATTAAAAAATCCAGAAATACATAACATATATACCCTGTTTCCCCAAAAATAGGACCTCCTCGTATAGTAAGGCACCCCCCCCCTATTTTTCCCCACCTCAGAAATATAAGGGCCCTCCTGAAAATAAGGCACTCACCTAAATCTTGCCCTGGCAATCTGCTGTATCAGCAATAAATGTGTACTGTATTCTTTGTCATGGAAAAATAAGACATCCCCTGAAAATAAGACCTCATGCATATTTTGGCGTTTTTAAAAATGTAAGACAGTGTCTTATTTTCGGGAAAACATGGTATGCATTTCTATGGTGCTTTACCAGACCTGGCATCTAGAGGCCATCACCTGGAATGTAAAATACAGTAAAACCTCATATAACACTAAAACCTGGTTCCACAAGTCTTCGTGTTATATGATTTTTCGTGTTATCTGATCCTCTATGGGATCCATAGAGATACATTGTAACCACACAGGCTTTCGCGGTTGTTATCTGAAGCATCCCATAGGATCTTAATGTTATCTGATGCAATTCTTCCCCCCAGATTCCTTGATGTTATGCGATTTTCGTGTTATTCGATACTAATGTTATATGAGGTATTACTGTATAGGGTTCACTATTGGGTCATATTTTCTGCGGAGAGAGCAACCTGTATTTATATGGAAATAAGTTTTTTTCTTTGTAAACACAGACAAAATTGTGCTGGAACAGAGCTGCCAATTTTTTTATTTAATATCTTGTGGATTCTCCTTTTCAGCTTATGAATCCCATCCTTTAATTAGTTGGTTTTCAGACAAGTAGTCTTAATGTTTTGTATATCACCAAGGCAGACAACGAGTTCGTAATTAGTTAAGGAAATAATTTCCACTATCAAAACAAACTCTGTGAAGGATAAGAATTGTTGTGAAAGTTTGTTGTGAATTTTACTGCACTGAAGACAACAAAAAATAGAGTACTAGTGATCGCCCTGCTCAGTTATTTGATATTTATCATCCTTCCTTTCCAGGAAAAGTGTTTTTAAAATAGTAATTGTTATTTTTTTTAAAAAAAGAGTAACCATATCTGTGGGTTTCAACCACAACGCTCAGATGCTGCCTAGGAAATTCTCAACATGTAGCCTAAATGCATAGACATGCTGACCTCTAGTGATTTTCATAAAGGATATCTAAACACATTTCAAAACAAGTAAATGTAGATATACAGTAATACCTTGGATAACGCTAAGACTTGGTTCCACAAGTCTTGGTGTTATCCGATTTTTAGTGTTAACCGATGCATGTTAAAATCCTATGGGATGGATCGGATAACATTAAAGCTCCATAGAGATACATTGTAACCGCACAGGCTTTAGCGGTTGTTATCCAAGCCATCCCATAGGACCTTAACGTTATTCGATCCAATTCTCCTCCCCAGATTACTTAATGTTATGCGATTTTAGCGTTAACCGAGGTAAACGTTATCGAGGTATTACTGTATTGGTATTTACTCCCCGTGAGCAACTCAGCATAGTATGCATAAACATAAGGCTTTGTCACTTTGCTCTCCAAAGAAACTGCAAAGTAATTTAGGCTGAGAGAGTACAGCCTGCTGAAGGCTTTAAACAGGAGTTTGAACTCAGGTTTGCTGCATTCCACTTCACTTTCTACCCTCTGCTCCACATAAAATCGTAACTGGATATATAGATAACTCATGCAACAGAGAAGAGAGAAATGAGGGGAGAAGGGTGTCTGTTATTTTAATTTATGTTTTTCTAAGTAGGTTGATTAATCTTGGAAACTTGGAGCTGATCATAAATTGTGGGAAGCTATAATGTAAGTGGAGAAACCTGCTGTTACATGGATTTTGCAGGCGCCTGATGTTCTTTTAGCAATGGCTGAGTATGCACAGTCTAAATGTCATGGAGAGGTTTCTGATTTATAAAAATTCATCGTGCCAGCATAATGCATTTTTCTAAGCTTGGTTGCTTCGTTCTGTAGATGCACGTCTCAGCAGAAACTGTAGGGCACAAGAGAGAATGCTAACCACACAAACAGAGGCCAGGGCCATTTTGCACATTTTGAATATGTTAAGGTTAGCAGTGCTCTAATTAAACTCTGATTAGCAAGTGGACTTGATCCAGGCAAATTCAGTCTTGAAAGAGGCCGCTTTTCCTTTTCCTTTGGCTGCCAGTTTATCAGAGGTAGGCAATTAAGAACTCACACACCTCCGGGTTTGGAGGTTTCAAAAAAAAAAAAAGCCTGAATCTCATGCCAGTCAAACGATAGAGACCATTGTCCTTGGCACAATAGCTTGCTCTAATCTCACTTCTAGCAATTTATTTTTTTCTTTCTGAGCAGATTTAGAAACAAAAAACCCTTGAATAAGCATGTGGGGGGACGAGTTTATGGTTGGCAGACCATAGAGTAAATACCAGTAGTCCATGAGCATCTAATCCCATTCCCAAAGTGGGTGTTTTCTCAGTCAATTCAGTTTTTCATTTTAAAAAAAATACCCTGGATAAATAAATGTTGACCACATCTCTTTGATTTAAGGGAACCTGTGTGGATCCAATTATGTTTCCAGGGAGGAGAAATGCAGAGGAGGAGCTGGAAGTGCCTGTGAAGGAACCGGCCTTCTTTTTCTCAAAGCAAACACCAGGCTGACACAAAAGTCCCTTGTAATTATTGCTTCACTACAAATGTATAAGCCCAGAGGTGAACCAGGCCTTTGTTGACTGCTTAAATGCAATTATTACCTTTCTTTCACTTTCAGGTTCCCAAACTCTGGAGGCTGCTGCTTTTGTTCACAAAACCTCAAGATCCGAAAAAGATTTAACAGGAAATCAACACCATAGCCTTCAGTTCGGGGGACTGACTCGCCATCCTGAACAGCCAGAGGGTTTTACCCCAATATATGTGACATATTTCCTTAAAAAGAAATTGCATCTAAATTCATGTCCAAAAACAACAACACTGGGGAGCTTTGAACATTCGAAGCAAGAACCATTAGGTAAAAAATTCAATACAAGACCTTTTATCCACTGTGCATCCATCCTTTTTTTTTTAATATGATACTATGCTATACTTCCAGAGATAAAGTATTCAGCACATTGATTTAGGAGCAAGTGTTAAAACACTGTGTGAATTTTTTTTTCTGAGTAAGCACCCATGGGATTACATTGTGAATTCCTTTGGTATTGTTACCTTAAAAATTAGGGCTTGGTTCGTTTCCTGGTGGAGAATTAATTAACCCCAAAAACTGACACCGAGGCATGATTTTAATCAGAACAAACATTGGTTTATTGGTATTTTAAACAGAATTCTAATTCATAGTGGCCACCTATGAGAAAGAAGTCCCAATACCTCACCCGTTCTGGCACAAATTGTTAGGATACATGAGTTAGTGTTTGCAACAAGAGCAAACCGATGACTGTACCTTTAAGGCTCTGCATGTTACCCCAGCCAGGTGCTATCATTAAGGGTTTGTAGGTAGCATAAATTCAGGCAACATTCTCAGACACTTTGCTCTTTATGCCATTTTGCCTGAATGCCGTTGCATCGCTTCGTGCCATTGTGTGCTTCGTGCCACTGCTGTTGCTGTTGCCTGCCTGCTGTCTGACACTGCTGTTGCCATCGTTGCCAGCCAGCTGTTGGACTGCGTTCATCGTTTACCTGGTATGTTATGCCTTGCCGGACTGCAAGACATTGGGTAACATACCACTGCCACATTGTGGTGCCTTGAGAAAAGACTCTGTGTTTTGAGGGAGAGCTAAAGGAACTGCTGACTATCTTCAGAGCCGACCTTGAAGGAACAGATAAGGTTTGGACTGTGTTTGCTTTGCTTTACTGAAGATAGACGTTTGAAGCTTTCCAAAGACTGTTTATAGACTTTGTATAGACTTTGCTGCAACACATAGTCTGAATAGAAGACATGTGTAACCTTGCACTTCGTGCTCAGTTTTGTATATAGTGTAAATAGAAAATTCCTACATCCCAAGCTGAAAGTTTGTTTTGTGCTTTATCCAACCAAACACTCTCACACTCTGGGGTGTGGCCATAGTCAGCCACTTCTAGCATTCTGCTATATCAATTCCATCTCACAAATCACCCTCCGGAGCCCAATTCCAGCTATTCTAGGAATGAGCTGAAGTCCCTCCCACTCCCCAACATTTTTATACATTTACACTGGTCGACAATCAAGTATAGGCAGGTACAAATGTTGTTTACTGAAAGTGGGGCAATTAAATGAGTCTTTACACTTCTTAATTAAACAGTACAAAAGTAATTTCCGAAGTTACACATTGACATTTTTACATTTAGAATGGGGTAGTGGCGAGTGCCGTAACAGGTCTTTGTCTTCAGGATGGAGTAATCTCCCATAGGCAGTCGTAAATCTGTTACAAAGTGTCTCCTTGTGGTCAGGAAAATATTTGCAGAGTGATACTTTGTTTCCCTTGCAGCTTTTGTGAGTGGATGAAGAAGCTTGTACAATGAATCAATACAGGCTGCGAATTGCCCTACCGGGAATTGCGACATCTCTGAAGCTTCAGGAGATGGGAGATAAAAAAAGTGATTAGGGCTATTGTTCTAGCTGCTCCTCTGCCAGATGACTCATCGGGACTTCTTGGAGGAAAAACCGGTTCTTAATCTACTGTAATTGCTTACATTCAGTGACGTAACTGCTGGAATTCCACTTTTAATCAAGTCCCTTTGCAAAGGTTTTCAGATAGATTTTGATATCAAGCTCATAATAAATTAAACTTCATATTGCTGTATATTAAGCTCCGGTTTTTCCTTCCAAGGTTGCAATGTTTTCTCCAGGTATTTTACACCTTGGCCTGTGTGTACAGTGATTCTCGGGTTGTAACTTTATTCAAAACAAATTAAATGAAACAGTGATGTTTGATCTTAAAATTTAGGTAACAGTATGATTGGTCAGGCTCAACTGAAATGTTTTCTAAATGTTTTGATCCTTATTCTTCTACAAAACTTTTTTTGAGCCCAGATTGCCAATTTTCATTGTACAGAGTTTGAAGAGAAATACAGTAGAGTGCAATTTCTTATCTTTTATTTAGCTAATGTGTCTTCTAGTATTATGGTTGGCAAATGTCAAATCAATGGTTGTGGAAACATTACAGTAATACACCGGATAACGTTATGACTTGGTTCTACAAGTCATGACGTTATCTGATTTTTAGCATTGTCCAACGCATGCATCAAACAACGCTTAAAAAAAAGCCCTGACGTCAGGGACAAACTGCGCGGTTTGTACCTGAAGTCAAACTGACCCTAGGATAGCGATTGCTAGCCTAGGGTCAGCGTGACTTCGGGGGCAAACCTCTTCTCGCCACCCAAAACGAGCCTTAGCAAGGGCTAAGGCTTGTGTTGGGTGGTGAGACAAGGCGCCCGATCGCCGCCACAAGGGACAAACTCCGTGGGTTGTCCCTTGTGGCGCGTGAGTGGGCAACACTTCTCGCCACCCGACAAGAGCCTTAGCACTTGCTAAGGCTCGTGTCAGGTGGCGAGACAAGGCACCCGCTTGTGCGCTTTGTAGCGCGTCTGAGCAGGTGCCTGTTCCCCCCACCCAGTGATGGGATGATAAAAAAATTTCTACCCCACCATGATGTCATCACAGTGGGGTGGAGCCAACGTCATGACGTCATGACGTTGTGGGTGGAGCCAATGTCATGACGTTGTGGGCGGGGCCAAAAAAATAAAAATAAAAAATTAAAATAAATAAAATTAAAATAAACACACACACACACACACACCTCAACCCACACACCCACCCAAACAACCACAACAGAAACCCGTAAATAACTTAAATAAATAAAATAAAGAAAGAAATAAAATAAAAATACAACCACCCACCCAAAACACAAATAAACCACCCACCCACCCCAAACACAAACCCCTCACTTACTTACCCTCCTTGGGGCCGATGAGCCCCTATGGCCCGGGACCGCACAGCAAGGCGCGCTGCGCCTGACTGAGGCCTCCTCTTCCTCCAGAGCCGTGTGCCGCCACCACTTCCCGCCGCTTCCCGCCGTTGCCTGCTGCTGCTGTCCCCTCCGCTGGTTCCCACCATTGTCTGCCGCTGCTGTCCCTGCCGCCGCTTTCCGCCATTGCGTGCCGCTGCTGTCTCCGCCGCTGCTTCCTGCCATTGCCTGCCGCTGCTGTCCCCGCCGCCGTTTCCCACCATTGCCTGCTGCTGCTGTCCCCTCCATCGCTTCCTGCCATTGCCTGCCGCTGCTGTCCCCGCTGCTGCTTCCTGCCATTGCCTGCTGCTGCTGTCGCCACCGCCGCCTGCCGCTGCTGTCGCCGCCGCCTGCCGCTGCTGTCGCCGCCGCCTGCCGCTGCTATCACCACCGCCTGCTGCCTCCTCCTGCCGCCTGCTGCTTGCCGCCACCTGCCCCTGCTGCTGCCATTGTCGCCTGCCATTGCCACCTGCTGCTGCTATTGTCGCTGCCATCGCCGCCTCTCTGAAAAGGTCCGGCTCCGAATTTTATTTTTAAATTGGAGCCAAAATGGCTCCAATTTAGTGCGCATGCGCAGAAACTCAATCTGATGCATGCGCAATGCATCAGATTGAGTTTCTGTGCATGCACACTAAATTGGAGCCATTTTGGCTCTGGTTTTTTTTAAAAAAAAATTCTTTTGGTGAGGCGTCCAGAACCGGACGCCTTAAAAATGGGCTACCCTCTCAGAGAACCCTCCGAGATTGTTCCTACCGGTTCCGGGGAACCAGATGGAACCGGGGTCATCCCATCACTGCCCCCACCCCACCGGCCCCTTAGCAAGCTCTATGGGGCCAGTAGGGTGTGGGGAAGAGGCACCCACTCTGTGTCCGAAGCCCAGCGGCTTTGGACACTGCCCGCAAGGGCTTCGGAAGGCTAGCCAAGCCTAGCTGAGCTGGACTAGCCTTCTTCCGCAGCTCTTGCGGGCTGTGTCCGAAGCCGCTGGGCTTCGAACACAGCATGGAAGTGTTATGAAAGAAGGCTAGCCCAGCAGCTTTGGACACAGCCCTGAATGGCTGTTGACGAAGCCTAGTGGCGCTTGGGCTAGCTAGCCCATGCGCCACTAGACTTTGTCCAGCAATTGCTGCTACTGAACTAGGGTTGGGGGAAAGGCAGGCACCCGCCTGCCTTTCGCATGACCCTAGTTCAGTAGCAGCGATCCATCATGGGGGGCGGGTGGATTGGGTAGACGTCCAACTCCCCCCCACACACACACACACGATTGGCTCGGATAACGCTAAAAATCGTTGAATAGAATCGTTATCTGATGCAAGGTTCTTCCAAAAATCTTGCATCGTTATCCGATTCTAGCACTATCCGGTCCAATCGTTATTCGGTGTATTACTGTACAGTAATACCCCAGATAACGCTAGTACCGGATAGCGCTAATACCGCATAACGTTACAAGATTTTTGGAAAAATCTTGTATCGAATAATGCGATTTTTAACGTTATCCGGTACAATGGGGGGGAGGGTTGGATTGGGTAGAACATCTACCCAATCCAACACCCCCCCAGCACCCGCCCGCATGATGTTTGGAAAGGGCACTGGTCCCCGTACCCTTTCCAAACACCGTGCAGGAGCGCGTGTGTCAAACGGGGGTTGGGGAGGGTACGGAGATCTTCCCCGTAGCCTCCCCAACCCCTGGCTGACGCGTGCGCCCCCTTCCTTCCTCCCTCCCCCCTCTCTTTCTCTCCAGCTCCTTCGCCTCCTCCACTCATTAGGATCAACTGGTGAGCCTTTGGCGGCTTTGGCGGCTTTGGCGGCTTTGGCGGCGAGCGGAGGAAGCGAAGGAGCTGGAGAGAAAGAGAGAGGGGGGAGGGAGGGAGGAAGGAAGGGGGGCCGCCAAAGCCGCCACCGCCTCGCCAGTTGATCCTAATGTTTCTTAAACTGCCTTCTTTCTTTCTTCGGCGATGTTCTCCGCACGATATTTGGCAAGGCAGTTTAAGAAACATTAGGATCAACTGGCGAGACAGCGGCGGCTTTGGCGGTGCCCCCTTCCTTCCTTCCTTCCTTCCTTCCTTCCTTCCTTCCTTCCTTCCTTCCTTCCTTCCTTCCTTCCCCCCTCTCTTTCCAGCTCCTTCACCTCCTCCGCTCTTTGCGGATGTTGGGGGGGTGGATTGGGTAGAACATCTACCCAATCCAAACCTCCCCAGCGCCCGCCTGCACGATGTTTGGGGGGGGTTGGATTGGGTAGGACATCTGACACGGAGGGTCTCCCTAGCCTCGTAGCGGCTTGCTGCAAGGCCGGGGAGATCCAGGTGAGGAGAGGCGCCTCTCCGCGGGATACGCCCGCGCTCGTAGCGGCTCACTATGAGTGTGGGGGGGTCCAGGCGAGGAGAGGCACCTCTTCGCGGGATTCCCAAGATCTGCATCTCATTTGTGACTGGAGGGGGGGCAGGGAAGCCCTGGGAAGGCCACGGGAGGGAGAGGGGGTGATGAGCGGGGGGAGGGGAACCCCAGTCCTCAAATCAAAGTTGGAATCTGGTGTGCTCTGATGGGCTCTTAGACCTGTTGAAGGCCATGGAAGGGTGTGTGTGTTAAACATGTGTCGCTCCTTCGAAATGGGGTGGGATGGGGGGGCTTAAGCAACCCGATCGTCTAATAATGAGACTTTTACTCATTGAGGGAAGTCCCATCGATTTCAGTCTTATTTGTGCTTAAGGCTCCCTCCCATGGCCTTCCCGGGGGTTCCCTGCCCCCCCTCCAGTCACAAATGAGATGCAGATCTTGGCTGGAGACCCAAAGGCTGTCTCTCCCGCACAAACATTTCGCCGGAGCTTGAATCTCGCCCTGGGATTTCCAGCCACACCGGAGAGAAAGGAAAACAGAGATGGCCCCAGGGGGAGGGGGCTGTCAGGAAGGAGCTGCTTCCCGGAGGGAGGATGGATCCCCTGGAAGGGGAAAACAGGCTGAGGGGAGGCAGGAAAACCCGTGCAAGCAGGCTTCCTTCCTTGCGGCTCTCAAAGCCCCCACCCTCTCACCCCATGGTCCCCTTCAAACAATGGATCAGCTGTTGGCACTGCTTCCCCCGGGCAGCCTTTGCCTCAGTGCCCGTTTCCTCCACAGGAGGAGACCGGAGAGAGAGGGGCTTCCACGCCTCTTTTATTTCCTCATCCCTTTTAGGCCCTACCGCGAGCCCAGCTGGGATACGGGGGGGTGTCCCAAGGAGGCAGGCCAAGTCCCACGAATCCCCCTTTCTCTCTCCCCCCCTCGGTCCTCCCTCCCTCCCACTCACCATGATGACGGCGAACCTCTCCTCCAGTTCTCCCAGATCGGGCATGGGCAGCTTGAGCGGTGTGTTGTGCACCCTGAAGTCGGTCTGCTGGGAGTCCAGGCTGCCCGCGTTGCCCATGGCGGGGGCCCTTCCACCGAGAAGAAGGGGTTGGAGGGCAGAAAGGGGAGATCCATCCACAACCTTGGCTCATGTCAGGTGGCAAGACCAAGCCGTAAGGGGCCAGTGCGGTGCAGGAAACAGGCACCCGCTGGCGCGCTACAGAGCGCATGAGCGGCTGCTGTGTCTTGCACCCGACACGAGCCTTAGCCCTTGCTAAGGCTCGTGTCGGGTGGCAAGAAGAGGTTTGCCCCCGAAGTCAAGCTGATCCTAGGCTAGCAATCGCTATCCTAGGGTCAGTTTGACTTCAGGTACAAACCGCGCAGTTTGATCCTGACGTCAGGGCTTTTTTTTTTAGCGTTGTTCGATCAATGTATCAGACAACGCTAAAAATCGGATAACGTCATGACTCGTGGAACCAAGTCATAACATTATCCAGGGTACTAGTGTATTTCTTATCTGTGAATGTGTGAATACTGTATATCTTTGCCTCAGTTGGTTAGCTATCTGACTGTAAAGCCAGAAGTTAGAAGACAGAAGTTGATTAAAAACTACAAAATCCTTCCCTTCACAAGAATTTACTACAATCCTCATGATGGTTTATTCTCGCTTCAGAAAACTAAAAAAAAAACATTGAGAGAAACATTCCACTCTTAAAAAACAAGCAAAGTAAAACTCTATCAAAATTATATAAACTAGTGATCTGCTATATGTATCTTCCCTGACCTCTTGATATGAAACAGGCTATTTGCTGCAGTATGAAGGAAGAAAGTATTTTTTGTGTTTCCTTTGTTTTTACCAAAAAAAATTGGGGGTGGGGGAAATCCTGAGAATTAGCAGCATAACATATTGAATGGTTACTAAAACATAGAGCTCATTGTGTTCAATGGGGCATAGTGTCAGGTAACTATAGAATTTCAACCTAACTTTTCTAACAAATTAAATGTATGTTTCCCTTCAACGTCTTTTTAAAAAATTTCTTCATTCTCCCTTTACCCCTCCTGATACAGAAGGGTTAATACTAGACAGCTTTGAGAGCTTACTGCTATGCCAGGGGAAATACATTACCACCATTAGAAACTGCATTCTCTGGGGTGCCTTGATTAATCAGCTCCCAACTGAAGTGTGTATCTCATTGGGCTGCTGCTATTTCCTCAAGTGTTTTGACTAGGTCTGTCTGAAGAGCAATCTGAGTACTGTATTCACTTGGCCATAGGTATTTCTCTGTGTGACTGTTCCCCTTGATATTGAGCTTACCTCTTTTGCCA
The DNA here is from genome assembly GCA_030440675.1 of Furcifer pardalis. Taxonomy (NCBI): domain Eukaryota; kingdom Metazoa; phylum Chordata; class Lepidosauria; order Squamata; family Chamaeleonidae; genus Furcifer; species Furcifer pardalis. The sequence continues at coordinate 45,340,867 of CP126896.1, read as the reverse complement.
ATCCTGGATTGAAGTTCAACCTACTTATTGTCAAGCACAGAAAGACACTTTGGGAGAGACAGGCAGTGAGGTTGGGTTGGATAATCACACTCCTAAGTTTTAAGATATGTGTAGTGAATGCAGTGTTCTAAACCAGGGGTTTGCAAACTTGGCTCTCCAGATGTTCTTGGACTTCAATTATAAGAAACCCAAGTCAGTGCACCTGCTGATCCAGTGGCGTAGCACGTGTTTCAGCCGCCCAGTTGCAGGCCAAACTCTCCGTCCCCCCTAGGCTCACCGCCCTCCTAGGCTTGCCACCCCCATCTAGGCTCACCACTCTCTCTAGACTCACCCCCCCCGGTGGTCCCCTATTTATCGACTTGCAATTTCTTGCCTTCAAAATGCTAGGTTTATTTATTTATTTTTATTTATTTAAGCAAACTTTTATGCCACCCTCCTCGAAAAGACCCAGGGAGGCTGACACAAAATTTCAACACCTAAAACATAATAAAAGCATAATATACAATCAAGATTAAAAGATTAAAAATTTAAAAAAGCTAAAACAAGACAAACAGAGAGAGGGGGTTCAAATGAGCCAACAGACTGGGGCAACTGTCTGGCCCATACCGCACACATGCCCCGCCAGCCAGGTCTTGACCCCCTTCCTAAAGGGCAGCAGCTCCATCTGGAGATGCAGCTCACTTGGCAAGAGGTTCCATAGGGCCGGAGCAAACACAGAAAAGGCCCTCCTCCTTGTGCTAGAGAGGTGCGCCTCTCTAGCTGATGGTACAACCAGAGCGCATCTCCAGTCTGCTCTGGTGGGATGGACAGATGTCCTTAAGGCAATGCAGTCTCTCTTAGATGTCCTGGCCCACTACCATATAGAGCTTTAAAATTAATAACCAACACCTTGAATTGCACCCGGAGGCACACTGGTAACCAGTGCAGCTCCCTCAGCAATGGTGAGGCATGGGCTTAACGCCCACACACCATCACGACCTGGGCAGCCGCATTCTGGACCAGCTGCAGCCTCTTAATGGTCACCAAGGGCAGCCCCATGTAGAGCGCATTACAATAATCCAGTCTGGAGGTGACCAAAGCAGGAGCTGGGACAGGTGGGAAGGAGGGAGCTGGGTTGGCATGAGCTGGGACAGCCGTCCCAGAACCAAGGGCGGTGCCATGATGGCACCATCACTGTAGACCTGGGAAGGAGTGCACTCATTGCCTTGCCTCCCGCTGGGACATTTTGCCGCCTCTGGAAAGTGCTGCCCGGGATGGGCCAACTCCCTCCCACACACACATGCTACACCACTGTGCTAATCAGGGCTTCTGGGAATTGAAGTCCAAGAACATATGGAGACCCAAGTTTGCTGACCCCTGTTCTAAACAGTAGTCAATTTACCGATGCTATTTGAGGCAAACATTAGTGATTAGAAAGAATTTTACTTCACAATATGGGTTGGAAAATGTCTTTTAAGCAATAGGAGGCTGGTATATTACTGGCTGATAATAACAATGAAGATTTCCAGATTGTCCGCTCAATTTGTGGTGCCCAGAAATACCGCATTGTTCATTTGTAATGTCTGCAATCTGTTTGCAGTGTGTGAGGGAACAGCAGCAAAAGTCACACCACAGGTTTCCTAAATGGTGGTGATTTACCAGAACACATTTCACCCGTATCCCACTTTATTCAAACATATCAAACCAGAGCACACAGTAGTTGTGGGTAACACTTGCAGAGCAAAGCTATATGATCAGCAGGCTCATGTGGTTAATCTGCTGTTAAATCTGGTCAATAAAATTGATCTGTCAAGGAAAAGATAAAACAAAAACATATTTCTCACTTAAAGTCTGAAATAGTATGTTCTAGCAACAGAATGATTATTGCTAATCAGCTGACCAAGTATTACAGCTGACCAAGTATTACAGCCCCCCTTTCCTAGTGCTTCCTTATGTGCCTAGTAGATCTGGCCTATAGTGACCTTAATAGAGATTTTGAAGGAAGTAAGATGTTTAGAGTGGTTTTATATGTTCTTCTGCAACATACTGGGTCTTCCTAGTATTAAAGCCTGAGCTTAAAGAAGGAGCCAGAGCAAAGAAGGCAAATGAGAAATAAATGATTTTGAGATGGAAGTGAAAAGTAATTAGGATAAAGGCAAAGTTAGAGAAATGGAAAAGGAAAGTAATCAAGACCAAGTTGGAAGAAATGAGAGTTTAAAATGTGCTGAAGGGTACTCAAGCACTTAATGCCAAGATATTCATAAAATTGACCTTTAGAACCACAGTTTTTATTCAGGCAGTTCTGAAATACAAGAGTCAGGTATTTCTATGATAGTCGTTTATCACATCCATTAAACATCAAAGCCACTCTTTTTCAGTATTTCATTGAGATGGATGCTTTTAACAATTTAACACATTTCTAACTGCTGTTCTGCTCAGTTTCAATAGGAATATAATAGACATACCAATCATAGTAACAGTGAGACATTTGCTACTTGCGGGCACATTCCATACTTCTGACCATTAGCTCTTCTGCACGGAAATGTGAGGAATGTGTCTTTAATTACACCTTCCAGTTATTATACTCAGCTTTTTCATTAGTTCTTGATGCTTTAAAGCTAGCCAAAACACATTATCTCCCCTCCTTACTCACATACAAAGTTGTGGTTTTTTTCCTGCAGCTGTTGAGTAAAGTTCTTGCAAATCATACATATCTCCTTAAATTGCCAGCTGAAACAGAAATATTTTTGTAAAAATGATTTTACAAAAGATAAGGCCACTCTTTGAAGGAATATTGTTTATTGCTCCCATTCCACAATGGTAGATTTTGTATTTCCCCAGAATAGGTCAGAATAGGTTTGTGAGTTAGGTAAGGCTGAGAGATGGTGACTAATCAAGATCTACCCAGTCATCTTCATGTCTATGTCAGGGCATGAAATCTCTCCCTGTTCACAATTTCAATTTAACCATTTTTGGAGTGTCCAAATGAGGCTTTTATGTAATGTTCAGCTCTTATGTGCCAATTGGAATAGGTTTGCAGGAACAGGTACATAAAGGACTGACCTTACTCTTAGGCAAAATGAAGCAATACTGCAATCAGGGGTTGTTGGGAAATGGGAAAATATTTTCAGAGGGAGTTGCATGCACAGAGTTTCCTTACATCCCCAAAGCTAGCCTAAGGTATTCAAGTGAGATAAAGATGCTAAACTGTTACCAGCAATGAAGAAAGATTTATTTGCAAAAACTGGTTAACATTTGTACATGGGTTGGAAGGGATGCAAGCTTGTTCTTTATCTCAGGCAACATAATGTTTTGGGATGGCCCGGGACTCAGCCTACTGAAAACAATAAGATTCAAACAGCCACAGCTTTCAGGTGTGAAATTTCAGGTACATGTTTTGAATTTACTATTTTAGAGGGAAACCACACTTCATTGATTCCATAGTGCCAGCGTTTCCCAAACTATGCTCTGCGGAATATCAGTGGACTTCAATTCCCAGAAGCTGATCAGTGCTTTAGGGAGCTGACAGGCTTCTGGGAATTGAAGTTCAAGAACCAAAGATTGGGAAACCTGGTGATACTCCATGGGGTATGAGCAGTGCTTTTAGAGGGCATGGGAGAAGGAGAAATGTGTTTCAGACATAGTTTATGGCTGAAATTTTTAAAATGTCAGGGTAAATTTATGCAAGGAGAATTTTGCTATAACAAAACAGTGTGAGATTTGGTGCAACTAGAAGAAAGACAAAGGAGAAAAGAGATAAGGAATCGAGGAAGTTAAAACCACACAAGCCATTGTACTGGAAGACCATTTGCCAACTAATGGAAAGATGTAAAAAAAATCAACTGGTTTCTCTACCTAGGCAAAGAAAAGATCAATGATCTGCATAGATGGGCTAGCAGCTAGCTTACTGGAAGTCTATGTTAGTCTATGCAAGCATATCAGAAAAGAACAAAATCAAACAAAGATATAAAGAAGACAATGATGTTGTGGCACCTTGAGGGCTACCTGCTATTATTTTAATGTTAGGTTTTTGTGAATCAACTCTGCATAAGAGTGAGAATAGACAGAGCTATGGATAACCACGTAATTGTTGCAGCATTATAAATTTGGTAATTGAGTAAGCCTTAACTTTACATTTGAAGCTTGTTCAGTATAAGTGGCAATGGATAGTTGGGAAGGAATCTGGGCTAACCATTGTCACTTTTTACAGAACAAAGCACCACAGGACAAGAACTGAATATCAAACAGGGCTCTTTAGTCACTCACACAGTTTTACCCCCAACCAACCATTCTCTCTTTATTTTGTCTTTAAGATGCCACAACATTTTTGTCTTCTTTATTTTGTTTTTGTTATGTTTTGTGCCTTGTCTGATATAGAAGGGAAATCAACCTCAGCTGAACCTAAGAAGAAATTTTCCAGCACTACAGTGGAGGGGAACCTGTTTTTTAAAACTCTCAAATCCCTTCACTTTACACAATGTGTCATTAGCCAGCGTTCATTCTACCACATTCCCCTTATCAAACAGGTAAGGTCATGCTAAAGAGGATTTCCCCCCTTTGATGAGGCTAGATAGACATTTCTTGGAACAGCGTAGACTTCCTAAACAAAGGATTAAGAAGAAGTGAAAAGGAAGCTAAGAATTCTTCTGCCACTCATCATTTATGTCATGGATAGAATATTTAAATGAAGCCCTTCCAGCAATCACGGGAAATCTCATTGAATTCCTGTTTATATTCAACATTGCTTGTTTCCCACAAACAGCCCAGTTCATCTTCTGGAAGGCAACTAATACATGGTGAATAAGGGGAACACTGTAGTGAATGTTCAGGATGTGTCATAATTTAAAATAACTATAGTTTTCCTTCTGGGTGCCTGGAAGTGTCAATTTCTCCGTTAAGTAAAACTGTGGTCTAGAACAAGCAAAAACAAGAAGAAAAACAGATATTAAACGCTCGAGCTATGGATTCTGCTACTTCGTAATATATAGTGAGCATGGGGTTGAACTCAATGTCCTCAAAGGCACTTTCCAGCTCAATTATTCTATGATACTGTACTATCATTTTGTATTCAAAGGAGCCAGTCCCACGTAGTTGACCATATCTCTGAATAAGACATAAGCTAATCCTATAGGGAGATTGCTCCTGCTAACTTCTAACATCTGTTATCTGAGACAGATGTCTTATTATGTTGTTGTTGTTTCAAACTTATACCCCACCCTGTTCAGGCGAACCTGACTCTAGACAGTTTACAGATTATATAAAAAATAATAGCATAACAGTCACAAATTCAACATTATCATAATAACAATCATCACAGTATCAGAAAATATATATATCAATAACACAGTAACAATCAAAAAGTATTAATATCACAATAAAATGTTACAAAAAAGTAAAGCAAAAAACAGCAGCAAAAACAAAACCACATTTACCTAATCCTGCAATGATTATAAGCAAAAATCCTACCAAAAGTAACCGGGAAAAGTTCAAGAAAAGTCCTCTCCTATGGGAGAGGATTAGGTTAGGCGCAATGGTATAATATTCATTCATCATTTGTTCATTCATTCATTGCATATCTATCCTGCCTGACTTATGCAAGCATTACTTGAGGCAGTGAACAACATATAAACAGGCATACAACAATAACATAAGCATTAAAGAAAGCAGTAGAATAAAAACCAGATGAGCCTGACAAGCAGCAGATAGTAACAAACAATTAATTAAGATTGTAAAACAGAATTACAAATATAGTCAAAAAAGTAAAAAAAGAAAACTAAATTATATCCCCTCCTACCGAGGAAGGGCATCTGAGAAAGCCTCTTTATAAAGGAAAGTTTTTGGCATACAGTAAAACCTTGGATGACACTAAAACTTGGTTCCACAAGCCTTAGTGTTATCTGATTTTTAATGTTATCTGATGCATGTTAAAATCCTATGGGATGCATCAGATAACATTAAAATTGCATAGAGATACATTGTAAAGCACAGGCTTTAGTGAACGTTATCCTATGCATTTCATAGGATCTTAACATTATTCAATGCAATTTTCCCCCAGATTGCTTAACATTATGCAGTTTTAGCGTTATCTGATGCAAACGTCATCTGTGGTAATACTGTATTCCTAAAGTCCTGAAGAGAGGGGGCCTGTTGGAGCTTTGCCAATGAAGGAGCCAATACTAAGATGGTCATTGATTAAGGACTGGAACCAGGCCAAAGCCAAGCCCCTGATCCCAACTCTGAGAACCTGTCTAGAAGGACAGCACAGTAAGTGGTATCAAAGGCCACTGGGAGATCCAAGAGCATCACTGGGGTAGCATTGCCATTCTTGGATTATTTTAGGAAGTCATTAAGCAGTGTGATCAGTGCTGTCTCAGTGTCATTATATGGCCTGAAGTCCCACTGGAATGATTCAAGGGAATCCATCTTCTCCGATAATTGCTGCAGATGGTCCACCACCACCCTCTCAACTTCCAAGAATGGAAGGCTAGCAACTAACCTATCGATAGTTTTAGTCAGGGGTTCTCAACCTTTTCAAGTCAGGGGCCAGGTCACACTCCCTCAAACAATCGTAAATGAGTCCGCGGCTGATTCCAGGGGCAGTGGCGGGATTATTTGGTGCCATGGGCTGGATCCAGCCTGTGGGCTGTAGGTTGATAACACTGGTTTAAGTCATTAGGCATAACCCAGTCTCTTCTGAATGATCATCTCCTTCATATGGGAAACCAAATGGCCCTTCTGTAGAGAGGAGTTAACAACCTGAGTGGCCCATTCATCCATTGTCTCACTAGCTTCTTTAACCCACCAGGAGGAGCAAAGGTTGAGAGGGGAAGTGGTCATTTTATAGATTACAAGCATCCTGGCTAGGTTTCTGATGTTACAAGGTGAAATTGATCCCATAAACTAGGACTTCTCATGATGGTTAGCTATAGCAACATGGGAGTCATCCCTACGGATGGCCTTAACCGTCAATCTAAATTGTACACAAATGAATTACAGGTCATGAAATCAGGCTGAGGCATATCCAACTGCTCTGCACTTATCAGAGTGAGAAAAATATGAAATAGCTATTTAATTATTAGAAGATTCTGTAATAATTTTTGTCGTATACCTTTACAGCAGATTCTTCTTCCACTGGCATACATGCTGGAGCACTTTTTTAACAGTAGCATCCATGGGAGCTTTCTTCCACTTGCTCTCTAGCCTTCTCCTATGTCATTTCATGTCCCAAAGTTCATCAGTAAACCAAGGTCAGACCTGCATTTCTGTCTTCTTTCCCAGAAAAAATGTTGCTGCCAAGGTGCAATGGCTAAAAATAGAATCTTCTCAATGTATGATTAAGATACCACTTGGCATATATTCTAATGCACACAGAAGTAATGTTGTCTTATCATTTAGACTCCCCCCTCCAATTTGCTTGTAAAAACACATGAGCAACACTAACTTAAATCCTGTAAAATATTTCTTTCTTTCTTCATATCAAACTATTCCACAATTTAAAATTATATACATACCTGTATATCTAATATAGGTAAAACTCAAAACAAATGAAGATGTTACAATAATTAGACTATATTGACCAGAAGCAGCGTACTTCAATAGTGTTATTTTAGCCATCTACTAGATCTTCTTTTGTACAGGTGGAAGGGCATAAATTACATGCACATACATGCTTCCTTGACTGAATTTCTCCACATTCACAGAAAATGTGTCCTGTGTTCAAGTAGCCCCATTTTACTTAATTATTCTTTGATTTTCCTACTTCTGTGTAAAGCCAAATTAGTATGTTTCATTATAAGACACATTCTGGCAAAATTTGGATAGGTCAAGTAATAAGATGTGTCCTCATTTCCAACATCAGGAACTGTGGATGATAATAAACAGCTATACGTTTTTGAAAAATAATATGCCTATAGAGAATTAAGAACAAACGACACATCCCAAATACTGTAATATGCATGATAAATTAAGAGAGTCACTCCCATTCAGCTTAATGGCAGCCACATGATAAATTTCCATCTGATTGTTCTATGGCATCTAGCCACTATCTGATTGCACAAAGAGTATCTAGATGAAATGCCTTTAAAGCAAAGTTAAGTACTGTACCAGTGGAAATAGTGTGACAGACTCAGAACTCAAATTTTGAGCACTGATTGGTGAGTCACCATAGTATTAATGTTCCAGAATAGAATGAAGACATCTGGAACAAATCAGTTATGGAGGAAATACTTAGCAACAGTTGAAATACTGATATTGCTTTCCTTAATGCTTTCCTTCAGGGTCATCCCAAGAAAGACAGACTTCAGTAGAACTTAGGGCCCCTCTGGTCAGGTTGCGTGGCACCTACAAAGGGAAGCAGTTGAAGAGTCAGTGAAGAAGAACTGGAGATTGCTACCCAGGACCTGCTGCCTCAGGTGGTTGCTTCAGTCTGCTTAATTTGGAGACAGCCCTGGTTTGCTTCATAAGTATATTAGCAAGCAAGCAGAGGTTTTACCAGAGTTCTGGATCCTTGTGAGTGCTAATGTAGTGTAATGAATAACATCAAAGACTCTAAAATACCTGACATATGCCAGTAGTGACTCTGGAGAAAATCTAGGAGTGTAGTCTGAATTAATTAAGATTGCTGAGACCTACTGGAAGTGATATTAGGCCGGCTGAACCAGTGATGAACTAAAACCCATTTTAGGCTAGGGCTGTTGGAAATTATTTAGGATTACACATACCTTGGCCTAACTTTGTTGCTGCCATAGTGGTAGTGTCTCTGGGTTACAGGCAGCCTGTATCTGTCATAATTCAGTTTCTCCTTTGCCCTGTCCGTTCTCTCCACCGATTGCTTTTTTTTCCCCCTGGATCTTCTGCTGATAATTCTTAGCCACCAGAGCAGAACTATTAGCAGATCCTTCTGCTGACAGGTCCCTGAGTTCAGACAGCAGAAGGGTGTCCTGCTGGCCCAAGGGATATTTCTGCCAGCAAAGTGAGCTTCTGCTGGAAAACAAGACTTCTGCCTATTCCAATTACCTGCAGCCAACCCATCTTTGGAGAGAGGACTGCACTGTTAGCCTAATGGCTATTTCTTATCAGCGGATTCCACTATGTAAGAAAACATTTTGATTTTTCACTTATGTGAGATTACGTTAATATGGGGGGTTGGTTGGAAAAGTTACTATTGTGGAAAACAGCTACTAGAAACCCTAGCCAGCATGGCTACAATTATGGGGAAAAGACAGAGGCAGTGTTGTGGTGAGGAACAGCATATTATGGTGGGCAGTTCATGTGACAAAAAGTTGACAAAGCAGCTTTGGTGATCTGATTCAATGAGCCTTTGACAGATGTCAGTCAAGGATTGATGGAAGACAATTTGATGCTTCTGGGAAAGGACAAAATGGTGCTATCTCTTTATCCCATCGCAAGAAGCTAACTGGACTAGCAGTTGAAGCACCATTGATGAGATACTCTCTGATGCACCATAGGCAGCAAACCTGTTTTGTAGCACACACAGTTGTGTGAAAGCCAGTGTGGTGTAGTGGAAGAATGATGGATTAGAATTCCTGCTTAGGAACTCAGTGGTAAAAGTCACAAGTCCTTAAATATCTCACATACCACTTATACTCGACTATAAGTCATCCTGAATATAAGTCAAGGTAACTAATTTGGGCCTCTAAAACTAGGAAAATAGATTGACCTGAGTATAAGTCAGGGGTGAAAAATGCAGCAGCTGTTAGTGAGTTTCAGTAATTAAAATACATGAAAATCCGGTAAAACTAATTAATTCAGACATTTGTGTTGGTATGTTTCCGAGTTTTTACAGTAGTGTTAGTGCTTTTTTTAAAAAAATGTATGTTTGAATTTGCACCATCACGATTTTGGGACGCTTGGGGTCATTGACCCAAGTATAAGTTGAGTTCCTCATTTGGGGGGCTAAAAAACTAGACATACTTGAATATATACAGTACAGTAAAACACCAGATAATGCTAAAACTTGGTTCCACAAGTCTTGGTGTTATCCAATTTTTAGTGTTATCCGATGCATGTTAAAATCCTATGGGATGGATCGGATAACGTTAAAGCTCCATAGAGATACATTGTAACTGCACAGGCTTTAGCGGTTGTTGTCCGATCCATCCCGTAGGACCTTAACGTTATTCGATCCAATTCTCCTCCCCAGATTACTTAACGTTATGCGATTTTAGTGTTATCCGATCCAATCGTTATCCGGTGTTTTACTGCACCTTGAAAAACCTTTTGGGACCACTGTAATTCTGATGGGACTTGATGGCACATGATATAACACATCACAATTGTGGTAGCCAGTAAAGGGAAACACCCAATAAATTCAGTAGGTGCAGGCAGGAAGCAGAAGTAATCTCTTAAATTAGCTAATAGTAGAGCAGGTCATGAGTCAATCAGTTTTCTAATGTCTTTGTTTCCTTTCAAAGATGGGTCCCCAACCAATGGGCCATGGACCGGTACCAGGCCATAGGCTGTCCCAAACTGGGCTGTGGGATTGGGTGGTACTTGGACCCCCAATGGCAGCCTTCTGCCCTCAATGTGCTCCGCCAGTTCTCCCCAGCAAACAGAGCAAGAACACGGGCTTCAGACACAGCAGATAGGCAAGTGGGCAGGACCCTCCTCCGTATTGCTTAACTACGGCAGGGCTCCACCCCCACCTGTGTGCAGTGTGATACCTCGCTGCCTGAGTGAGTAAAATGGTGTGTTTAGCAGGCAGCTGGGCCCCTCATCTTTGTGTTTGAGCTACAGCAAGGCTCTCTCACCCCACCCACCCCGCCTGTGCACAGTGAGGTATCATACTGCCCATATTCAAGCTGTGGCTAGCAGATGAGAGAGATTTTAAAAAGAGATTTTAGCAAAACTGAAACATATAATCTTTACTTACCAGTCCATGGAGACATTGTTTAGCATGAAACCAGTCCATGGTGCATAAAAGGTTTGGGACCCCTGCTTTAGAAGCACTCAAACTTTAACTGCAGTTTATATAGACAAAAAAAGAAAGGAAAGGGAGAATGAATGGATGGAAAAACCAAACCAGTTGAGAACCTCAATTTCATAAACTGCAAAGCTGGAAATCATCCAGTGGGTCATCTGAGAGGGCACAAAGAATAAAGCCATACTATATTAAAACATTAGGCAGATCCATGTGGGAGAAGGTGCTGGTTTATTTTAACAGGTTTATTTTAATCCTGTCCATTTGACAGCTGAAACCCCTTGTTGAATGTTATAGACCAGCTGCTGCTCTTATCTTTGCATTTTGAGCAATTGCAAAAACCTGGAAGAAAGCTATTTAATGCAATCCACATCTTAATGGATTTACCGCTTATATAAGGCAGCAGTGAAACGTGCCCTTACTGCCTTGCTAACTGTATCACTGCCGTCATGGCAGTAAGTGAATATCTGTTCCAGGCAGTGATGTAGCTGTTACACATATGTTTTCTTCAGCTGGTATGCTCTATGTCTCTATGCCTGTGTTCCTAGTCTTAGAGAGTCCTATCAGCTTTGCAAACAGTTTCAAACAAGAGACATAAAAGATTCTGTGTGACAGATGATTTCTTCACTTCTAATGCGACTTCCTGATATTAATGGTCCAGTCAGGGCAAAGAAAATTTGCAAAACAAAAGTACTGTACTGTATTAGCTTAAGGGTGATGCAGACACTTTCCTTTTAACTAATGACACAACAGTAACAAAAGTTACTCTTTCTTGTGGTAAGGAGACATCCAAATGTATTCTTCTACACACAGTGTGGCAGCTGGATCCCTTGTAAAAAACTTAACTGAAGCTCCATCTGTTATAAACATTAGATATTAGAAAGCATGGAAACGCTTGCAAGTAAATGAGATTTCTTAAAATATTTTATTTATTTTCAGATAAGGTATTGTTATTCTTTCCAGAAAAGAATGAGGTTGTTACTTTGGTGGTGTGAGATTTTGCTGTGTCTGTTACCATTTCTGAAGACAACTCAACTTTCTTGTGAGTGTGTTGTGGGCTTCGGAGTGAAATCTCAAAGAACTCTTTTCTTGTTTTATTTGGACATTACCTTTCAATGCAACACCACAAAGAAGAATAACAACAAGAATGTCCAAATAAAGTTGAAAAGGCATCCAAAGAAAAGAGAGGACTTCATGTAGAGTGTTAAGAAAGGAAAACAGAAAAGAAACTTAATTAATTCCACTATTTCCACTATACCAAACTCCCACTGATGCAGCATTTTGGATCAAAAGATTTCATTTTCCAAACTATGCCATGAATTAATGCAAACATTCTACCAAAAGTAAAAGGGTTCCAGGCATGTAAGCAACAGAAATCAGATTCCAGAGGGATTGGTTTGCTTTTCTTCAAACAGCATAGGGAGTTGCAGAGAGCAGAACTAGTATGATGCCAATTTAGAGTACCATGATTAATGGTGCAAGTGTGCCACTGTCTGTACCCTACACTTAAAAAGGGTATTGTGTGTGTGCACATGCACATATGCACACATGCATGTGTGTGCTCATGTACAAGTACATCTACAGCCTGCATTTAAATTTGCACCTGAAATGCTTCTGTAATCCATGTCATCTATTTGGAATGGTAGAGTGACTAGTACCAGTTCATCATCTGCTTCTCATGTCTCCATTATGACACTTTAGAAATCCTAGTACAAGGTTGCTTCAGTACTATTGTCAATATTAGGACTAGATGTTGCTTCTAAATGAGTGGTAGAAGCAAAGAAAGATATTTCAGGATACTTCAAAGCTGTCCCTTCCTTAGTCCACTGTTTCAGGAAGGCATGCCAGAGGGGAAAGTGTTTTTTTCACCCTAGGATGGGGGTAGTGTTTAGTTTAGGGATAGAATTGTAGTTGTTCCTATTTTCCCTATATCAGACTAGGGAATCCTTAAGCTTATGCTTAAGCATGTTGCTCTACATTCTGCTATCCATTATTCAGAACCTAGTTGGTGCCAACCAACAAAAGACCCTCATGATGATGTGGAACATCCCCAAATTTTTGGAATGGTTATGAATATACCATAAGACTTTACTTAATTCAATAACTACCACAAATAAATAACTGACTGAATTACACATTGCGGAATATGTTTCTCTCTTTTCCCTATTTGATACAAATTTTTTGCTGTTTAACATCTCTCTGTTCCAGAAGCGTAGCGTGCCTTGGCAGGGCCCCATATAAAAATTTGTTTGGGGGCCCTTAGGAAGGGTAAAGATTTCTCACAAAAGAAAAAAAATGCATAAAATTAAAATAAATATTTATTCATCATAATTATCTATCTGTCACTTTTTCCAAATTTTTAACAAACAATTCAAATTAAATATACACTCTCCTTGCCTTTTTTTCGGCAAACTGGTTTATTAAATCATTTATAGCTGATGATGACTTTAGTTTTTCTAAAGTTTCTGCCTCTTACCTTTGCAATCAAAATCACTCACAGGAGCTGGTGTCTGAAAAAATGAAGAAATTTTGGGCACTTTTTTAATGATCTCCTCCCTTTTCTGTTTACTTTTTCTTTTCGTAGCTCCGCTGGGATAATCTCTTTTCCTTTCACTCATGGTTTTTTACAAATCGCTACTAATACTACTAAACCAGAAGAACAATTGTTTGTATTGTATTACAATGTAATGCACAATTAAATAAAACGCATCAATAAACACTGCTCTCCGTCTGTGTATCATTGTATCATCGTATCGTATGTACATCAATTAAGTAAATGACTTAAACGGGGAAATCCCGCAGCCCGCGATAACCGATGTAGGGTGTTGCCAACTTTTGAACGCACGCTTTACGTGGGAAAAAAAGAAATTGCTTTTTTTGACTTTTGTCATTTGTGAAATTAAAAAAAAATGGGAAGTTTTTATTAATTTTTGCTTACGCACGTTGGAGGCCCCCGTATAATTGATACGGCAGATATGGCGGTAGCTATGCCCCTGCTCTGTTCACTCACTGCTACTCTCAGTCCTGCTCTCAAACTTTCAGGTAATCAGGTCAATTTTAGAACTAGTGGATGCTGGTCTCACCTCTGATCAAGTTATCACAAGTCAGACCCACTGTAAAAAAAGACATGCTGTCATAAACTGAGATAACACGATCCTCCTTAGCTCCCTTCAAGCATTCATTTCTGACTGTATGAAAGTGCTTAAAAGAATACATGAGCAAGCTTACCCCTTTTATTGAAGTTCTTCATGGACAACAAAGCACAATCACTTGAAAGTTCACCATCAGACATGTAGGATGGATTATTCATTCATTCATTGGTTGGTTTGTTGGTGGGTTAGTTATGTTTATGTTCCACCTTTCCTCCAAAATGTTTGAAGCAGAGTACTGTATTTGGCTCTCCTCTCCCCCATTTTATCCTCAAAACAACTCTATGTAGCGAGTCAGACTTTGAATGACCTAAGATTCCCCAAAGAACTGCAAGGTTCATTGAGACTAAAACAGTGGTGGGCATAGGCTGGTTCACCCTGGTTCTATAGAACCCAGGGTGGTTGCTCTTTTTCTGAGGTGACCGGTTCAGTCGCCTCACTGGCTGCCCCACTCTCCAGCCCAAAATGGTTGCTGGTGTGTGTGCATGCGTGAAAATAGCAATTGACTCATGAACGCTGAATACTGGAGACACGCATGTGTCAATTGGTATTTTCACACATGCACACTCACCAGCAGCCATTTTGGGCTGGAGAGTGGGGCAGCCAGGGTGCCCTCAGTGGCCTCCTCGGAGGTGCGATGGTGGCGGACCTCACTCAAGGCACACTGTGCCGCCATGCTACCACGTGTCGCCACCACCACTCACCGCTGCTGACGGTCGCTGCCGAGGCCAGGCCAGGCCGTGGTGCACAGCCACTGACCCAGGCCATGCTGCCAGGCCAGGCCAGGCCACCCCACTTCTGACCCAGGCCGCACTGCCGGGCTAGGCTCCGCTGCCACTGAACCAGGGTGCGCTGCCAGGCCAGGCTGCGCTGCCGCTGACCCAGGCTGCGCTGCCGAGCCGAGCCAGGGTGGGCCAGGCTGCACCACCGCTGACCCAGGCATCTTCTGCATTCAATTGGTCCCACCCTGTTCATCATGTTCACTGTGTATATAACTTTATGCCATCAATATTGCAAACTTGGTGCTCTCTAAGGTGGTTGTCTTATTGGCTTTTATTCTCTAAAGAGGGTGCCTCCCAAAGATACACACCCACACCCAACTCTTAGCCACAGTTCATTCCCAAGAAGCATTGCAGCAGGAAAGGAAAGAAGAAGACCTAAAGGTAAGCCTTGGTCAGGTGAATGAAACAACAGTCTCTGCTGGGTTGGAGCTCTCAGAATTCTGGGAGCTAGTAGTTAAAATGGTGGACTTGGGAAACATGGATTCTAATCTCTTCCCCCATGCATAACATTTGTTTAGTGACCATAAGTTTGTCACAGGTTTTCACTCTGACTTACTTCACAAAGGGGGGGGGGACCATGTATACCGTCTTGAGCTAAAGGAAAGGGTTAAAAGAGTACATTTCTCTGCCTCTTTGAAAAGCCCTTCAGAGTTCAGAACATCCAGGAAGATCAACAGAGAAAGTTTGTGTAAGTCATGATCATTCTTTGGATAACTTATCCCTAAGACAGTGGAAGAGCTCTTACACTTTCTCCGCAGGAATTGGCACCATGATGCGAAAGATTAGCTGAGCTTCGATGACAAAGAAATATAAACCAGAGGGAATGGAATGAAAACAACCACACTTATCCAGATCATCTCCCTGTTAATTGTCTGGGCTCTTTATACCTTATTATAAACAAACATATTTCAAAAGCATGAATTAAAGAGATTGTTGAATGTACATAGTTTATTCAACAGCATTTGCTACTTTACAATTAGCTTCTTAAAGTGATTAAGTAACACCTGGTTTCATAGCAATAAGGATTTTACACAGCTAATTGCACCTTCATTCTCTCCTTGCTCTCTTTTTCCTCTCTTATAATTCCTCACATATTGTGTAATGCTATATACAATGACATGATATTGTAACAAAAGAAATAGAGACTGCCTGTGTGCTTTCAAAATAGATAAAAATGGTGTTAGGTTTGTACAGGAGTGTGAGCCCACAGAAAGTATTTTGCATTTCTTTTGACCAAACCTTGGGGGAAAAGTTCTTTTGACTATAGTTCCTAGAATCCTGTAGCCAGCAAGGGACAAGGGCTCATGATGGCCAGGAGCTGTAGTAAAACTTTCCTAAGGTCAGTCTTTGCCATAAGGCATAAGCCTTCTTGATGGATGAAACCAAGGGTCTATCTCAGGAATTCTCAACCTGCAGCCCATGCATCAGATGCGGCCCACAGCACCATTTCATGTGGCCCACCTCCACCACACCCGGAAGTGCCATGTGGTGGAGGAAGGGCAAAATGGCTGTCTGGCCCCTAAAGCTATTTGAGGGAGCATGACCCAGGCCCTGGCTTAAACATGTTGAGAACTCCTGGCCTATCTAGTTCAACTTCTTGTGTGCTTCATTTTCTGATCAAACACTTCCAGGAAGCTATGAGATGTAAATAAAGTCAAACAAATGTAGGAGGAAGGTGATGTCTTTTATAGGAAAAAAGGTGATACCATTATTGGATCACTCAAAAAATAAATAACTGTGTGCACTTTTGAGATTCAAGAGCTCATCAGGCAGACATAAAATTATTAATGAAAGTTCATGACAAGATGTTACTGCCAGGTGCTCCTCTTAGAAATGCATGTTGAAAAAACAGCAAAGGCTTGCATGGTATCACCCCCACACACCCCACAGGAAACTGGGTGTCTTAGATGTATGCTCTTTAACTTCAAAGAGGGCCATTGGAGAAGGTAATATGCAAATACTGTATCTGGCTTCCTGTTTTTGGATTGTAAAACAATATAGTCTGCTGTTTATTTCCCCAAGCATACCAGCCTGGTTTAAACAACATGCCATGAACGCTGCCTGATGAAGTGATCTTTGAATCATGAAAGCTTGCAATGTTTGATTTTTTTAAAGTGATCCTATAAAAAGAATAGATGTCTTTGAAATGTAGTGTTGGAGGAGAGTTTTGAGACTCCCCTGGACAGCGAGGAGAACAAATAGGTCAATCTTAGAAGAAATCAACCCTGACTGCTCCTTAGAAGGTCAAATAATAAAGATGAAGCTAAAGTACTTTGGACATCAAATGAGAAGAGATGATTCACTTGAGAAAGCCTTGATGCTGGGAAGGGTGGAGGACAAAAGAAGAAGGGAGCGGCCGAAGATCAGATGGCTAGATGGTATTGTAGACACAATGGGTACAGAGCTGGGCGAGTTGAAGAGGATGGTAGAGGACAGAGGTGCCTGGAGGACAATGGTCCATAGGGTCGGAATCGACTGTGCAACTGAACAACAACAACAACAACAACAACAACAACAACAACAACAAATAATAATAATAATAATAATAATAATAATAATAATAATAATAATAATAATAATAATAATAATAATAATAATAATAATAATAATAATAATAATAATAATAATAATAATAATAATAATAATAATAATAATAATAATAATAATAATAATAAAAGGTATCACCATCCTCCTACATTTGTTTGATTTTACACATGGATCACATGGCTTATTTTTGCCTATGTAAATAAAGATATCACTGCATAAAGCTGAGAATACCTATTTACATGTGTAGAAGTACTGTAGTTAGAAAAACAGGGGGTCAGGGGTAGCTCTCTCTGCCTGTCTATTTTTCCATCTATTGCACCCTACTAATTCTGGTTAGTTGTCATAAACAGTAGTGATCAACTTCAAATCATTCATAAATGGGGGGAAATTACTTCTCTGATTCAGAACTTTACTACTCTTTCTAAAGACACATCTCCAAACCATTTCACTGGTATTTCTCTTGCTAAAAATAGGACAGTTGCAATAAACAGATATTTGGCCTCACAGAACTTTATGAATCCTTCTCCTGCTTCAATTCTGTTCCTAGGCCAAATTTCCTTCCAACATTTGATTCTACTTTGTTCTCTCCTTTTGCATTCCAGTCACCTATAATTATAAACATGTCTTGTTTTAATGTGTGATCAATTTTTTCTTGGATATCTACATAAAGACCTTCCAGTTTCCTCTTCTTCAGCTTTGGTAGTTAGAAGATAGACTTCAATTATGGTTAAATATTATTGAAATTGTGCTTTGAAACCAAGGATATTATTAGGAAAGAATGCAAAAAGATAATTTCTGAAAGAAGTAAGTGCCAAAACAGGATTGCACTTGAACATTCAGAAGACAAAAATCATTACTACAGAAGAACTACACAACTTGAATGTTGACATGAAGAAATTGAAATAGTGAAATAATGTGCATACCTTGGTTCAATCATCAGTCCAAATGGAGACAGCAGCTAAGAGATTAGAAGAAGACTGAGCTACAAAAGGGCAGCAATTAAGGAATTAGAAGACAGAATCAAGTCTAAGGATATGCTGGAAATATTAGTGGTTAAGACGCTGAAAATGACTGGAAGGTCGGCAGGTCAGCAGTTCGAGACCCAAGTACTATACGATGGAGTGAGCTCCTGTCTCTGTCCCAGCTCCTTCCAAACTAGCAGTTTGAAAGCAAAAAAATGCAAGTAGATAAATAGGTACCACTTTGGTTGGAAGATAAAGAGCATTCCATGCACTTTGGTGTTTAGTCATGCCTGCCACATATCCATGGAAATGTCTACAGGCACAGACAGTGCTGGCTCTTTGGCCATAAAGAGATGAGTACTAGAGTCAGATACGACTGGCTTTCGAGCAAGGGTGGCCTTTATGGATATGTTGCCAAACAGCAGCAAGTCCAAGATAATCCACACTTTTGTATTACTGTTCATCATGTACAGGCATGAAAGCAGGACAGTTAGGAAAACTGAGAGGGAAAAAGTTGACTTGTTTGAAATATGGTGCTGGAAGAGAGCTTTGGGGCTACCCTGGATTGCCAGAAAGAACAAAATAAGGACAAATTTCTCAAAATCAAACTGGCAGTGCATTGCAACATTTTACAGTACTCTGTTCCCTCAGAAAGCTTAAAAACACCCACATCTCTATATCACATGATATGGTGCAATTAAAACAGCAGGTTATCTTGCTAGAGGCAGCATATTGAAAAATCTCAGAAATGTGGAAGCTAATGACCCTGTTACCAGATGGATATATAACATATTGTGATCAGAAATGGCAAGACAGAGAAAAATTGGTATCGGATAGGTTTCTTTACCTTCCAGTCAATAAAATTCAATGTGGAGTGCAGAAAGGATGATGAACCCTTGATAGGAGAAGAGTTGCACAATGTGAGCAACAAGAAGAAAGTGTTATGCACTACGGTACTGTTAAACATGCTTGGGACAACCATGATCCACTTCTGAGTTGTGCTTGGGTGGTTCGGTACACAGTAATCTATTCAGAGCATCTAGCAGCCTGATTTATGCAGCTGTCAAGCAGCCCTCAACTGCACAAGTGAATTGTGGGCACCATCAACTAAGGCAAATTCCATTATAGCAGCCTGAGGTGCCTCCCGCTCATCTTCTCAGTTCTGACAAGTTCTTTCTGCAGACAAAAAGGACAAAGATCTCATACAGCCGTTTATACCTACTGTCTAATGACTCACAACCCATGAAAAGTTCACTTTTTAGGGGCTGTACAGTACATAAGTGAAGAGTATAACAGGAAAAATTGGCAAATCTCCACCAAAAATGACTGTAGCTTGAAAGGCCAATTTTTTTAAAAAATGGCACAGAATCAAATCAGCTTGTCATGAAATAACACAGATTGTTAATTGACAGACTGGCTTTCTGTAAAGGAAAATGCAATTTGTTATTGCTATTTGTTATCAAGTCGTTTTTATCTTACAGAGATACTAATAGGATTTTTTTGAGGTATGTGGCATGTTCAAGGAATGGTTTAGCATTGCCACACACCCCATAAGCCTCCATAGCCAAGCAGTCATTTGATCACTGGAGTCCATTACAACATATTGTCTTTCAATATGGCTCTTTTCATGCAGCTATATACTAAAATCATTGTTTCCTTGACACTAACAGTAATTGGCAAATAAGAGTGTCTGTCAGCATCACTGGGGATAAAGGAGGCCATCCCATCCCTAGAATTCAGTGGTCACATTAATATTTCACACCATTGCATGCTGAGATACAATACATAGAAAGAGCCTCCTCGAAGATTGTGGTACAGTAATACCCCGGATAACGTTTACCTCGGATAACGCTAAAATCACATAACGTTAAGTAATCTGGGGAGGAGAATTGGATCGAATAACGTTAAGGTCCTATGGGATGGATCGGATAACAACCGCTAAAGCCTGTGCGGTTACAATGTATCTCTATGGAGCTTTAATGTTATCCGATCCATCCCATAGGATTTTAACATGGATCGGATAACACTAAAAATCGGATAACACCAAGTCTTGTGGAACCAAGCCTTAGCGTTATCCGAGGTATTACTGTATTTTGAACCACAATTTGGCATACCCTGGTAACAGCAACCTTGTGTTGCAGGCTAATTGTTCTCACACTAGATCAGGTGAAGAGAACTGCAGAATGAACTCACAAAAAGGTGCCTTTATTTGTGGAGTTTAACATCTGTCCTAGATATGGAAGAAGAATGCTGAGATTTAGCGGCAAACTTTGGACATCAAATGAGAAGAGAGGATTCGCTTGAGAAAGCCTTGATGCTGGGAAGGATGGAGGGCAAAAGAAGAAGGGGGTGGCCAAAAATAAGATGGCTAGATGGTATTGTAGACACAATGGGCACAAAGCTGAGCGAGTTGAGGAGGATGGTGGAGGACAGAAGTGGCTGGCGGACAGTGGTCCATGGGGTCGCAAAGGGTCGGAATCGACTGTGCGACTGAACAACAACCAACTGGGGAATATTTAGAGAGAGACTATATATGCTCCTCTTGTTCTAAAGCCAGCTTCAGAAGTAGCAAAGAATTCCAGCCAAAGAACATTTGTGACCCTTCCACAGATATACTTTGTGAGGAAAAAATGTCTCCACTTGAGCAGTGGAATCTCTAAGGAAGCCTTTACCCCCACCCTTACCACATTCAAAGAATGCATGAAGGGCCTTTAGTCTTCCACTGGTCTCCGATGCGGTGGACATGTCCTCTGGCACTTCTTGCCACCCACACCTTTGGTCAGTTTGCACCATAAGTAAAAGAGCTGTCAGGGTATAAACTGAAATGTTCATAGAGATCTTCTGCCATAGCAACTGAACACACAGATTGCAGGAACGCATTTTACCCAGAAATGTTACTGCTGGTTACACAATTGCAGGGAAGCCAAAGCCGAGCCACGTGTTACTTGTAGGGCAGGGTTGTGTTGCGGTGTCTCTTCAGAGTTCATTCAGTGAAGGAGTGAAGTGCTGCAGGATCCTCTTCTTGGGAATTAAACCATGGGTTTTGCAAATTATATAGCAATAACAATTACACTTATATACTGCCCTGTAGCACTTAATGTACTCTCTGGGCAGTTCACAAGCTAATTAACATTGATATGAAATCTTGCCTGTGGAAATGCTAAGTGTGGCAGATCAGATGACGAACTTCTGGTTTAGGCAAGATGGAACTTTTAGTTTAACAATATATTGAGACTGCAGACCATTAAGGATCCCTCAGCTGGGTTTGTCTCTTTTCTCTAGCACACTGGGACTCCTGCCGTAGGATTTGTCCCTGCTACTGTTCAACTAGACCCCCTTTGTATATCTTCACACCATTCCCTCTATATACTTGGGATACCTGTGCCTTTTCTTCAAACATCCACTTCACTCTATAGAAGATCTTTATTTAAGACTTTTGTTAGAATTCAGACTGTTCAATAATGCTGCCACATCTGGTTGCTAACCTGGAAACCTTTTAAAAGGATTATTTTTCTTCCCTCTCCCACCCCCACCCCATTGTTTGTGATGTGGCCAAGCAGCTAATGTGGGCATTCATTGAATATTATACCAGAATATAAAGATATCTTTATTGAAGAAATCTGTTTTTATTTGTATAAAAGATTAAAATGTAAACAGCTGGAATAGTAACAATAAAAAACAGGACAATGATTTGTCATGCATCATTTTATGCTTGCAAACCAATTCCAGGTTCTCAACCTAAACAAAAATCTATCAAATACTAAGTCAATTTATCTTGCTACAAATATCACTGTGATGTTACTTATCATACCTACTATCTAGCTATTTATCTAGCTAGCTGATTCGACTCTCTAAATACCTTTCCAAAGTTTCGTACACCGTACTCCTTCCCTCTTGAACTGAATAAACCAGTCAATGGAAAAAAGATCCTATGCAGACCATAATTGTCATACCTGCCATTCACACAACCTATTCATTTCACCATATGAACAATAATTCACAAAGAAAATACAGTAATACCTCGGATAACGTTTACCTCGGATAACGCTAAAATCGCATAACGTTAAGTAATCTGGGGAGGAGAATTGGATCAAACAACATTAAGGTCCTATGGGATGGATTGGATAGAAGCCTGTGCGGTTACAATGTATCTCTATGGAGCTTTAACGTTATCCAATCCATCCCATAGGATTTTAACATGCATCAGATAACACTAAAAATCGGATAACACCAATACTTGGGGAACCAAGTCTTAGCGTTATCCGAGGTATTACTGTACACAAATGAGGATTGAAACAGGCATAGAAGGCCAGAACACTGCTGTGTTCGGTGTTGGCTTTTCAGGCATAGTAGTAGCTAATTTTGCAGACAATAAAAATGAAAGTAGATGATATGGTAAGCCTACCATTCATAGTGGTGGTCCCTTGATTGGAGAAGGACATCTTTTTTTTCTCATAGTACTGTATTGTGCTTTTCTAGCCCTCCTTGTCTTACATTCTAGTGAACTTTGTGTTTTGATTGCTTATTGGAAGATTGGCTTGATTTGCAAATCTGATGTCTCAGGAAATCACACTGTGGGAGGTAAAACAATAATCTTGGAATACTGTACACATTTTCTTACTGCCTAGTCTGACCCTGAATAATGGACATATGTATTTGAGCTATCCTTATGCCAATGAATTGTCAAAACTATCTTAGAAGAAGCAGACGGAGGAATAAAATAAATGTTTGGCAGTATCCCCCATGCTTTTTAGCCTTTTCTTTGTTCCAGTGGTTTGAACAATGTTCCTGGAAGGAGGAATTTTTTGGAGGAGAGATCCAGTTTGTCATACAAACCTGAGAAACTGCACCTTGTGAAATGTCTTTTTCTACACATGTGTGAAGTCAATGAGCAAGTGAATAGCAATGGGTGGAGGAGCTACCAGTATGTGTTATGTCTCTGAATGTCTGTAAAAAGGATTGCTTGGAACAATATCACTGCATATAGGAAGCCGTAGAACTGCAGAACCACAATAAAAAAAAAATAAGAAAATCCAGAAAAGCTAGAGGGAGGGACATCTGAGCCTGGATACAAAGACAGCATGGGCTTCTTGTCACATTTCCATCTTGGTTGGACAGAAATGATGTGCGTGCGGACACCTCGCCTCTCGGTGCCGCGGCCAGCCATTATTTCATTTTTGGCTTAAGACAGAGGTAAAAATTTTTATAAAACTTCCTATTTAGAAAACTATGTTCACTGTGTCATTTCTGGTTTAACAATAATGGTGAGTTATTCCATCAGGAGGAGGAGGAGGAGAAGTCTATTCAGTATTTTAAAATGTCTTAACTTCTCCCATACTGTTATGCGCTGGTTTCTTTCAACCTTTTGGTTTGTTTATTTGTTTGTTTTCCACAATACTATGCTCAGATGGTAGAAAGTACTTCCAGGCAACAATCCAAAAATAAACTCTCTAAAAAGCATAATTTTGGCTGTCAGAGAAAGGCATCCATATATCAGAGAGATCTACAAACAAGGCATAGCTTCTTGATTTGCATAAAAAATTCCTTCTAAGAAAAAGCAGTAGCTCAAAAAAAATTCAAAAAGGTGACCCTCACCATAAAAGTATTTTATGAGTTTACGCAAACATAAAGGCACTCATAGACTGGCAAGAATATTCAAGAACCCAAAGGTGTTTCAGAAGTGCTTTACATCTTCAGAGTGCTGACCGTTTAAGCCACAAGGCTTTTATGTAAAGTAATAAATTCACAGTTAATTGAAAACATTGTTCTTATAGGAACAGATTTTGCAGAGTATTTAATTATCATATATGCTCTTTCATTTAACTAGTATAATTAGAGACACACATACACAGATAACTAAAAGCATATGGATACTTTTTTTCCAAGCACTAGATGTCAGGCTCATAGTGGACACAGTCCATCAATTTTCTTCATAAACCACACAGGCTGTAACTCAACAGAGACTGCCAAATATGATTAGCAATATGGACTCTGGTTATTATGCCCTGGAATGAGGGCCCTGCAGATATAATAGACCCTGGCCACAACTTCAAACCCAGTAATAGTGGGTGGAATGCAAAGCGACATATATAGCTTGGCATGAGGCAAGACTTACTGTGGATTAAAATTGTGTTCAATGTGCCCCATTTTAAACAGCAGGCGAGCTTCTTCTGGGCCTGTCCAGCAGGCATGTCGTATATGATGTTGGCTATAAAACTCAGTGGCAGAAGCAGGTGTGCACATTTTGATGCCCAAGGGCACAAACACTCTGCCACTTCTGTCAATATGCCCCTTTTTGTTGTCATTGTTGTTGTTGTGCCATATCCAAATCCGAATATTGGTGATCATCATGGCGATCAGGCATGAAGACTGTTCTGAGAATATAATGCAGTGGTCTTTCATCTGCCTTCCACATTGCAGCATGAAACCCATACCACTGATCCAGTTGTGCATGTCACTTTCTGATCCTGAGCCCTTTTGGCACAAAATGTCCTCATCGGCCCCAGGCCAGTATTGATGAAGCTGATGACCTACATCAAGATGGGTTCAAGTGGGATTTAATCCACTTGGGAAACATCATCCTTCCCTGTGGACTTCACCACCTAAACTGTTAGTCCTCAGGGTTGTCAGGTTAGATTACCACCACCTGACACTCAGCTTTGAGTCGTTGGCAGTATGGTCTACTCTATTACCATAGCAGGATAATGTAGCCAGACACCAATATGCCCATAGGCTGCAAATATGGGAACATAGGAATTAAAACAAATATTTTCTGCTCTGGACAAGACGGATACCTTGGAGATAACCCACAGTAAAATGTGGGTTACCTGCAAATGTGTACCTCCTCCCTTTGGTAATGCTGCCATCTTGAGCCTAAGGATTGTCATCAGTTTTTGTTTCTCACTTTTGGTCTTACACAGAAATATGTTAAGCTGAAAGTTTCTCTGGTGTTATCTGTTGGATATATCATAACCTTGCATAAAATTAGTTCCAGGGAAGGATTAAATCAGAAAACTGGGACTATCCACCCTAGTTCAGGCACTCTATGTCATGAAGGGCTGTACTCCACTCCTTGGACTTCTCCTTCTCTCCCTGTTTGGACAAAGCGAAACCAAGTTGTTGGGAGCATTTTGCCACCTGTCAGAGATTTGTGTCTGTTTACATAATCAATTGGTCCTTCTCAACTCTCTGACATCAAAAAGATATCCCCTAAGGATTCTCAGGGAACAGGATGCTGCTCATCTTTCAACTCTACTCAACCAGGGCTTGATCACTCCTATCCAATCCAAAAAGGAGCCATATGTGCATGGAAACAGGCATCTACCTCTGTTTCTTTAGCTGGATGGAGAAACTTGATATGTAAAATGAGTAGTGGGCAAAGCATCCCTCTAAACAGCCCAACCAAGAAGGGTCAGAAAAGGTTACTGAACTTTGTGGGTAGATGGACTTTTCCTGCGCAGAATCTTTTTCCTGACACTGCCTCTGAAACACATAGCAAAGTTGGGGGAACCTTCTGCTCCTCTCTGAATCTCAAAGCATCAACTTGCTCTGTCTCTAGACCTGGCAAGAACTGGGCCAGATGCAAACATGAGCCCACATTCCTTCTTTTCCAATTTCTCCTGCCCCAAGCAGTGTGAAAGGAAATAGACATGTACAGTATTATGCAGAAATGTTGAGTTACAAAATGACAGTCTTGTGGCAACTTTTACATATACTGTAACAGGTTTATTATACCATGAGGGATTGTTTTGTTTTGTTTTGTGAAATCCTATTTTGCTCAGATACAATCATAAAGCTTTGGGGACACATATATTATATATTATAATGCATATGGTTCAGGCATGAATGTGGGATGTAGACAATGAGGTAAAAGTGAATTTAAGTACAGTAATACATCAGATAACATTAAGACTTGGTTCCACAAGTCTTAACGTTATGCGATTTTCAGCCTTATCCGATGCATTGCTGCCTTGGCAACCATTCCTCTCCATTTTCTGATCTCTTGCATCGGCGCTCGGCTGCCTCTGCCTGCCATGAGGCATAGCTCTGCGCTCTGCAATCGGCTGGTCAAGCCTGGCTCAGTCGGAGCAGAGGCCGGCTTGATCGTGCACGCTACCCTTGCCTGGGACAGCCATGAGTTCCAGTGCAAAGGGCTGCCTGGGGAACCTGGTGGGAGCAGCAGCTGTGGTGGCTTGAAGGTAAGCAGGGCCAGGGCTGGGCTGGATTCTCTCGGCAGTATGGCATCTCATTGCTGGGGGAGGGGGGAGGAAGGAGGGAAGTGGCAGGGAGAGGAGCTTTGGCCTCCTTTACTTCTTTATTACGATGCATCGGATAACGCTAGAAAGAACGTTCTCCGGTGCAAATCTTCCCCCCAAATTTGTCATCGTTATGCGGTTTTAGCGTTATCCGGTGCAATCGTTATCCAGGGTATTACTGTACAGAGTTATTAGCAGTGACAAATACAAGGTCACATTTTATTATTATAGTTACTTATAATAAGTTATTGTTTTGCAATGAGACTATAACAGAGTTACAACATAAACCTAAAGTAATAAGTGGCACTAACTTTGCTTTTTGGGTTTTTGTGTAACAAATCATTAAGTCACCTCGTCTTTGGGGCTGTGGCGGCTCAGTGTTTAAGAAACTCACCTTGTTAGCTGGAAGGCTGGCAAGTTGGCAGTTCAAGACCCAGGTACTGCATGATGGATTGAGCACCCGTCTCTGTGTGAGTTCTTTGGGACATGAAAGGAACCTCATTTGGGCACTCCATGAGTGGGGTTTCTTCTTCAGGTGGAGAGACAAATCTCAGAATGAATGGTACTAGAGTTGGAGAAAGGTTGCTTTTGGAGTGTGTGTATGAGGAGGCAAAACTATTTGGCTCAGCCTTTATTATTTTGAATCCCCCCCCCCCCCGTGACCGATGCCATAAGGCTCAATTTGATATGATTTGTATTTTGACCCTTTTTTTTAATCTGGGAAAGTGATATTGTTTTGTTGTGGGATCTGTTCTGGTGGGTGGGCATTAGCACTATGGCAATTCCAGTGAATTCATTTCCATGTTAGAGGTCCCCAGTTGGAATCCCTTAATTAGCCCTGGAATCAGCTTTTGTACATAGAGCTAAAATAAACTTCAAGGGGCAAAGCAGGAGTGAGGGAATGGATTTATAAGGTCCTCTCTATTGATAAGCTTAAGGGACCAGTTATCAGAAGAGATGGGCTGTTGCAGTGTAGTGCATAATGGTAAGCAACAGTCTCTTTCAAAATGAACTGAGACCAACTGTGCTAGTTTTCTTAATTACCTGGAGAAAGAAAAACAGTTGGTTGGCAGTGACCCTTCCATAAGCAGCAGAACAGACTCTGGGGTTTGTTAGCTGGATTTTACTTGCGTTCTTCTTCATTTAAACTCTTCTTGCATCTGTTCTCACAGTCACATGCCCAAGGGTCACTTGCAGCTGGCTTCCCTACTTCTGCTTGTCCAGTTGCTGTGACATGATGTCACAAGGACCCAGACTATGAAATTACAAGGGATTTCAGCTGGGTTTAAGTTCTTGGCCTAAAGAGAATTAGATTCTCCCAAAAGCCCTATTTTTCACTATTACTTTTCTAGTTATTTTAAAAGGGTATTTGTCAGTAACGTCGCATGGAATTCAACCACCCGGGCTGAAGTCAAATTTGCCCCCCTCTAGTGGATGCCAGCTCCCGCTCCCACTAGGGCTTCTGGAAACTGTAGTCCAAGAACACACATAGCTCAAAAAGCGCCACTCGGGGCCGGCCACCCCCTTAGGCCCCCCAGCAATGCCACTAGTATGTGTAGATTTATGTAGAGACATTTTGTGCTGAATTTTAAATATTATAACTCAGAGCTCCCCAACCTTTTTTGCACCATGGACCGGTTTCATGCTAAACATTTTTTCCACAGACTGGTAACTGGGGGGAGGAGGTTTGCTGTAGCTGAAAAACAAGGAGGAGGGGCCCAGCCACTTGCCAGCCACACCGTTCAGCTTGGGCAGTGAGGTATCACACTGCACACAGGTGGTGAGCAGAGCCCCATGGTAGTTGAAAGACCCAGCCACTTGGCTATCTGCTGTGTCTGAAGCCCGTGCTCTTGCTCCATTCACTGGGCAAACTCAGTGGACTACGTTGAGGGCAGAAGGCTGTCATCGGGGCTTCCAGCGCCACCCACCCCTGCGGCCCGGTTCAGGACATCCCATGGTCTGCAGCCTGGTGGTTGGAGACCCTTGTTGTAACAAGCAATGAGAATGCATTGCTTTTAAAAAGCAAGTTGTCAAGTTGCAGAACAGACCTAAAACAAGTCCCTGATATCAGCAGAATTCTGGAGGTAAGCAAGGGCCTCAATTAACATTGGTCTCTTCTTTTAGTCCCAGATTCTTAGGAACTCAATGAAGAGTGGAGCCCCTCTCCACATGGTGAAGGGGCAGAGAGTAAGATTATGGAACTCTGCTTATCTCAAAATAAGGCAGTTCATGTGGAGCCCTTTCAGTAATACGGTTAAGTAACTTTAGACCCTGGCCATAATGGTCTTAGGCGGAATAGCCCTTGGATGGAAGTCCCAACGGTGAAACATGCTCTCCCTCCAGGATCATTTTTTTTGGGGGGGAGGGGCTACCCAGAGGATTTATGGGAGCAGATGTGATGATGGGAGCCCTGCTTCTAATAATGACCCATATGGGTTATATGTGAACTGCATGTAATTCCTCTTCGCCCTGGGATCAAGCTACATGATAGACATTGTTGTTGTTCAGTCGCACAGTTGATTCTGACCCTTTGTGACCCCGTGGACCACTGTCCGTCAGGCACTTCTGTCCTCCACCATCCTCCTCAACTCGCTCAGCTCTCTGCCCATTGTCTCTACAATACCATCTAACCATCTCATTTTGGGCCACCCCCTTCTTCTTTTGCCCTCCACCCTTCCTAGCATCAAGGCTTTCTCAAGAGAATCCTGTCTTCTCATTTGATGTCCAAAGTACTTTAGCTTCATCTTCATTATTTGACCTTCTAAGGAGCAGTTGGATTTGATTTCTTCTAAGAATGACCTATTTGTTCTCCTTGCTGTCCAGGGGACTCTCAAAACTCTCCTCCAACACCACATCTCAAAGGCATCTATTCTTCTGCACTCAGCTTTCCTTATGGTCCAGCTCTCACAACCATACATTGCCACCGGGAATACCATTGCTTGGACTATATGATAGACATGCTTCGTTTTATATTATATAGAGATAATGGAATAGAGGCCACATGGGATTTCTTTTCGTGCCTCATCTAAATTCCAATCCTGCTTCCTAGAGCTCACTCCCATAGTGATTTGCTTGTGGCTTGTTGATGTTGGGTTTTTTTCCTGCTCTAGAAGGATTCCTCCCTCAAGGCTTCATCTTACACCACACCTTTCCTTATACTCTCTATTGGCATATTGCCTGGAAATCTCAAGAGCTGTGTACTGCTTGAATGCTTTTGCCAGCACATCTGCATTTCCTTCAGTTATCTGCTCTGCCAAAGAATCCTTCTTCAAGACCGTCCCAATTTTTCTCTCCTTATAGAAAACAACTGTCACCAGGATACTTTCCTAGGCCTGCCTGGCCAATGCCAGCAATATCTACAAAAAAAAGGCCCAGAAAGAGTTCTCTCTGCATCTTGCCCTGCTTTCAATACACTCCTGCTCCATTGCAAAGCACCCAATGAAGCCTCTTTGTTGTTGTTCAGTCGCCCAGTCAATTCCGACCCTCTGCAACCCCATGGACCACTGTCCTCCAGGCACTCCTGTTCTTCACCATCCCCCTCAACTCGCTCAGCTCTGTGCCCATTATCTCTACAATACCATCTAGCCATCTCATCTTGGGCCGTCCCCTTCTTCTTTTGCCCTCTACCCTTCCAAGCATCAAGGCTTTCCCAAGTGAATCCTCTCTTCTCATTTGATGTCCAAAGTACTTTAGCTTCATCTTTATTATTTGACCTTCTAAGGAGCAGTCAGGGTTGATTTCTTCGAAGATTGACCTGTTTGTTCTCCTCGCTGTCCAGGGTACTCTCAAAACCCTTCTCTAACACCACATCTCAAAGGCATCTATTTTTCTGCCCTCCGCTTTCCTAATGGTCCAGCTCTCACAACCATACATTGCCACAGGGAATACCATTGCCCTGACTATGCGAATCTTTGTTTGCAATTTAATGTCTCTACTTTTCACTATGCTCCCCAGGTTTCTCATCGCTTGCCTCCCAAAATCAGTCGCCTTTTTATTTCATGGCTGCAATCACCATCTGCAGTGAGCTTTGATCCTAGGAAAGTAAAATCTGTCACTGCCTCTACTTCTTCCCCATCTATTTTCCAGTGACTGATAGGGCCTGTTGCCATTATCTTTGTTTTCTTTATATTGAGTCTCAAGCCAGATTTTTCACTCTCTTCTTTTAACCTAATCAGGATCTTTTTTAGGTCCTCCTCACTTTCTGCCATTAGGGTGGTATCATCTGCATATCTCAAATTGTTGATGTTTCTCCCAGCAATTTTGATCCCAAATTGTGATTCCTCCATTCCTGCATTGGGCATTATGTGTTCTGTGTATAAGTTGAATAAGCAGGATGACAAAATACAGCCTTGTCTTACTCCTTTTCCTATTCCAAACCACTCCATCATTCCATTTTCTGTCCTAACTGTTGCCTCTTGATTCATGTACAGATTTCTCATGAGGCCTATAAGGTGTTCTGGTATTCCCATCTCTTTAATTACTTGCTACATTTTGTTGTGGTTGACACAGTCAAAAGCCTTAGTGTAATCAATGAAACAGAAATAGACTTGTTTCTGATATTCCTTTGTTTTTTCCATGATCCATCTTATGTTGGCGATGTGGTCTCTAGTCCCCCTGCCTCTTCTGAAACCCGCCTGCACTTCTGGTAATTCTCTCTCCACATACTGTTGCAGTCTATCCTGTATTATCTTGAGCATCACCTTGCTAGCGTGAGGGATGAGCACAATTGTTCGATAATTTGAACACTCTTTGGCATTACCCTTTTTGGGGAGTGGAACGTATACAGATCTTTTCCAATCCTGTGGCCATTGTTGTGTTTTCCAAATCTGCTTGCATATAGAATGCAATAATTTGATTCCATCATCTTGTAGGGCTTTGAAAAGTTCAACTTGGATACCATCAACTCCACTGGCTTTGTTGTTTGCAGTGTTTTTTAGGGCCTTTCTGACTTCACTCTCCAGAATGTCTGGCTCATGTTCAATGTTCTCATCATTGTGATTATCAGGGGTGTTGAGGTCCTTTTTGTAGAGTTCCTCTGTGTACTCTTTCCATCTTTTCTTAATCTCTTCTGCATCTGCTAACTTCTTGCCATCTTTGTCCTTTATCATTGTCATTTTTGCTTTAAATGTTCCCTTGAGTTCCCCAATTTTTTTGAAAAGATCTCTAGTCCTACCCCTGATATTGTTTTCCTCTATTTCTTTGCACTGTTCGTTCAGGTAGGTTTCCTTATCTCTCCTTGCTTTTCTTTGAAATTTTGTATTCAAGTTACTGTATTTTTTTCCTTTCTCCTTGGCATTTTGCATTCCTTCTGTCCTCTGCTATTTTAAGAGCCTCATCGGACAACCACTTAGCTTTCTTACACTTCTTATCTTTTGGTATGGTTTTCCTTGTTGCCTCCTGCATGATGTCCCGCATGAAGCCTCTACATCAGAGAAATACTATTGATCACAAATGACTTTGCTCAAAATCTTCCTTTCAGAGCCACTGCTACACTTTTGCATAAGTCAAAGCTGAAAAATCATCAGTCTAATTACTAACAGCACAATATACAACACAGCAGAGCAAATCATAGGTTTGTGTATTTATGCATGTAAGGTAAAGGTAAAGGTCTCCCTTGCTTGAAGGCCAGTTGCATCTGACTTTAGGGTGCAGTGCTCATCTCCATTTACAGCCAAAGCAGTTGGGAGATAGCACAGGTCTGATGTTTCAGGCTAGAAATAGATTGTGAAGCTAGCCAAACTGGAGAAGAAAAACTTTCACAAATGCAAGTGTCTGGGATTCTCAGCAGGAGTTTATCTGACTTCTGACGTTATGTGGCTTAGCTTGCTTTGTTTAGACATTGGTCTTGGGATTTAAGCACATGATTGCTCTAACTTCACAAGCCTAAAAATACAGCTTCAGTCACTCGTCATTAACATTTGCATGCATTCATCATCAATTTTGGACTATTTCTAGCACCTATTTCTGTCCTCAGGTAAACAACCCTGAAATATGTGCATGTCTGGAGGAATCATGTTGAATGATAAAAAATATGAAATTATTTTAGTGTAGGTTTTAAGAGATCTCAATCTAGCAGTCAAATCTCAGTCTAGCAATCTAACCACTACAACTCTGTGGGTTTCACACAGTCTACTGAGCACTGCAAATATTGATGGGTGATCTAGGCGATTTTAGCACTGCCAACCCTGCCTTGCTCAGGACTCCACAAACAGGCTCATGTTCCTGTATTCTGATGTCTAACCTCCATATAAAAACAAACTGATGAAATAGCTGTAGTGACATAAGCCTATAGCTCCAGAAATGCTGCAATTACTCACCCTGTCCTATGTTTTCTTTCTTGTCAGCTGTAAAGCATTAATAATTCCTAAGGGAATAAAAATTGTGTGGAAACATTTGAGAATCTATGAGTGCCCTGTGTACTGACCACAGCGTTGCAATTCTCACTCCACAGGGGCACTTATGCTGTCATGTTAATTTATATACACCTTTGTAGGGAATCCCCTCCCCTCCCATTCTATGTTCTCAGCAATGGCTCTGAACACTTTCTACATGCTGTTAGGTTTTTTTCAAATTACTAATGAGTTATGTCAAACTGTCACAAATTCAAGGGATGAGAAGAGCATTTGAAAAACTCCTATGACTCTGGATGTTAAAGTTCATGGTTCATGCATGAAGCTGCTGAATCCCCAGTTTAGGCTGAGGGAAGTGGCAGGACAAAGAGCTTGTCACACACATGCTGTGTAGTTGGAAACATGACCACATAAGGTTAGGGTAGTTATCATAACTGATCTGAAGTTTGCCTCTTGTTTCTCATGAGTTTCAGTTGCTCTTGGTCCACAGACATGGAGCAGCTGTCTTGATCATGTTTGCAAATATATGCAAAAGCCTGAAAACAACTTCAATAGAGTAAAAACACAAGAGTGTCTCCAACTGTTCCTTTGCTTTTTCATTGCTTTGGTCTGGGAAGAGATTTGTTAACAAATCTAACAGCAAGAGGAATTCGGCATTAAAGCTCCCATGTACAATTTGCCAAGTAAAATCTGGTTTTAAAACATTCCAAACAGAAAGAGCCTCCTTGAAAATTGTGGTATTTTTGAACCACAACAGGGCTTATTCCATGCAATGGCAACCTTGTTGTGCCAGCTAATCTTTCTCACACTAGGTCAGGTGAAAGGAACTACAGAATGAAATCACCAAAAGGTAGCTTTGGTAGTTGAAATCGGACCTAGACACAAATGAAGAAACAGCATTCAGAAAACTCTTCGTCGGGGAGTGAAACTTTTTAATATCTGAGGATATGGGAAATGATAGGCATTGAGTCAGTGTGGCATGTTGGCAGTGAATGTGACCAGATCTGGCACCCAGTCAAGCCACCAACCTCGTCTCTCATTCTAGCTCAAACTATGTGATCTAGATAACACATCATCAGAAGTGCAATTTTTTTCCAATGCTGAAAGGCAGGTGACATTAAAACATATTTTCTCACCTCCAGAATCTTGCAAATTAGCTTCACTAGCCTTTTGATTGGCCACCACGAGGTAAGCTTGAGTTTCATTTGCAAGTCAAATGGAAGGCACAAATCTGACTGGAACTGTTACAAGTTTCTAATGGCATGCTGTCGATATTGTCTGAAATACTCCCTCCCCTTTATAGATGCAAGTATATATTTACTCCACACACTTATTCTTGTTCCTACAAGTTTATAAAAATGCATTCCCCCACTAACTATCTTACTTTGGGGAAATATTGTACAAATGTTCTTGGGGGGAAAGCAAACTATGTGCTTACAGGAGCTCACTCAGTCTGTGTGTGGTAAGCCTTTTAGTGAGTTTCTGTCTGTGTTATGCCTGAAGCAGTGGTAGAACATATTCTGAGCAGAATATGAGAACTACCTTGCTCTCATCACAAGCTCCCTTTGGCTTGTACTATGGAAAAGTTGTCTGATGGCCAGCATTATATTTAGACTGGACTTTCGCATACACCTGTGTTCAGGGACTGTAACTCTCATGTCTGACAAGGTTATCCTGCTATGATAATAGAGTAGACCATGCTGCCAGCGACTCAATGCCAAGTCTCAAGTGGCAGTTAACTAACCTGACCACCCTGAGGACTGAAGGCCTTGGGTGGCAAAGTCTATAGGAAAGAGTGATGGTCCCCAAGTGGATTAAATCCCACTTGAATCCATCTTGAAGGAGAGCAGCAGTTTCATCAATACTGGCCTGTGGCTGATGGGGACTTTGTTTGCCAAGAGGGCTCAGGACCAGAAAGTGACATGCGGAACTAGATCAGTAGTACGGGTGTCATGCTACGATGTGCAAGGCAGATGAAAGGCTGTTCCATTATATTCTTAGGGCAGTCTTCATGGCTAATCGCCATGATGATCACCTATATTTGGATTCAGACATGGCAGAAGAAGAAGCTCTCATCATCTGCTTCACTGGACATGCTGGCTAGAAGTGATTGGAATGGTGGTGTCAAGCATCAGGAAGTCCACATGTTCCCCCCCCATCCTGATGCAAAGTTTCCCTAATAACTCAATTAGCTCTCCAAAACTGGTAATAAAATTTCTAGCATCTGGTTGGGAGGCTGGAGAGAAAGAGAGAGAGGAGACTAAGCATAGCTTATAACCAAAGTGAGAATTGTGTCAGCTTTGTACTTCAGTTATATTCTTCTTGTAATTAAAATTATTGTGAATGGTGCTGAGTCTCATCTTTGGAAAACAGGTGGGTTGGGATATAAATCATGATGATTAATGGTTAGTGTGTGTAGTTTGTAGGGAGCTGTAAGTGTAAAGTTCTGGGAGAAAAAAATAATTTGTTAAAGTGCCCTGTTGGTGAAGACACACAGATGAAGATCAACAGTGTAAGGTAGGTTTTCTCAGCCTTGGGTCCTAAGGTGGTGTGTGCTGACTTGGACTTCTGGTAATTGAAGTCCAAGGACACCTGGAGGCCCAAGGTTGAAAAACGCTGATCTAAGGCAGGCATTTGCAACCTACGGCCCATGGGCCAGACCTGGCCACTGACGCCAATTCATCTGGCCCCTGATGCCTTCACCACTCCTGGAAGCGGATGTAAAATGCAAACTGTGCATGTGAAGAATGCTGCTAAATGTGTTCTGTACATGTGTGGTACACATTTTACTTCCACTTCTGGGTGGAGGAACCATGTGACTGGCCCAATCAGCTGCCCAGGAGGTGAGGTCAGGCCTATGGCCTGAAAACGTTTAGAATTGCTGATCTTTTAAAAGCTTTGTTAGCTGCCCTGGGTCTTTTTTGAGGAGGGGAGCATAAAAGTTTGATTCAATAAATACAGTCAAACCTCACTTAGCGAGCAACTCGCTTAGCGAAAAACTCGCATAACAAGTGGGTTTTTCAAAAAGCGATCCGACTCACATAACGAACATTTTCGCTATGCGATTCAGACTTTCCCTATGGAAACACTCGCATAGCGAGCGTTTCTATGGGGAAAACTCGCATAATTAAAAAAAATTCGCTAGGTGAGTTTCCCCCCTTAAAAAGCTCATTATGAGAGGTTTTCCATAAGAATTTTCACTATGCGAGTCTGACTTTCATAGCGAAAAACTCGCATAGTGAGCAGCCTCGCAGAACGAATTAAATTCGTTATGTGAGGTATGACTGTACATAAAAAAAAATCTAAGGCATCATTTGTAGGTGGGATCTAATATTGGCCCTTTTGTTTTTTGACTCCTGGGTTGAATCACAAGATTTGTAAAATAATAAAAACCACAGACAACTACAAAATGTTTGAAAGGGGAATAAAAAGGCCAAAAATCCAGCCACTGAACCACAGGCAGACAAAATTTATTCCTGCTAGAGATGAAATAATAACATGAAGAAAATGAACAGCAAGCGCAGCTCATCTTACTGGGAAGCAAAATACACAACCAGGGCTTCTTCCAAGCCACTGTCCCAAAACCTCATGGAATTAGTTCATATGAATAATGCAATTTCATCTTCTTCTATTACTACTTTTATGGTTATTAAAAAGAATGCAGGATCTCAGAGCACATGAATGGAAGTTTTCTTGTGCAATGGGGTTCTTTTTCACTCTCCTCTTTCCATGACGTTCCTCCCATTTGCCACTTCCTTGAAAATCTGCCTTGAAGGGTGTTGTGGAGCTTCAGTGGGATAAATTTATCCATCTCCAGTTCCGCAGCTTAAAGCAGTTCTGCACACAGGGACATTTCATTGGATTCCACCCAATATCTGCATGTCACTAAACATTAATCAGTCTTATATATTGATCCCAAAAGTGGTAGTGGCCCCAGTCAAAAGTTTCAGCTGGAATAAATGGATGTGCCATTGCCAGGACTGACCTCACCATTTAGCAGAATATGTCTCAGGCAGCAGGCTGGCTTGAGGTAGCTGCTTTTGAGGAGTCCCTTGGCAATTCATATAAATTAGAATGGTTCCATATGTGTTTCCCCATTGCCTTCAACTGACCTGCTGTGGTGAAGAATGTCATTCTATTCTCAATATTTAACAGATAGTCCAATCAACTTATGAATGTGATATAGGGGAGGGGGCACCTGTTGTCCTTTGCATCAGAGAGCAAAACATCTTGAGCTGGCTTTTGCCATTCTCATGGCTATTGCATACTACCCTATCACTCTCCTCCCCTTCCCCAAAACTAGACCTTAATTCCTCTTCATTTTCATCTCCATTGTGAAGGATGGGGCTATGCATGCTACTTCCACTAGTGACAAAATGTTGAATTTGGTTCGGTGCCTAAGAATCTGTGGGAAAAGATTGTGCCTACTATTCTGTTGAGTTCCCTAGGCACATCTGGTTCTGATTTAAATTCATCTCCTTGAAACAGGCTAAATAGCACTAGCCTGGAGGTTTCCATTAGCTCATATGTTTTATAAGTAGAGTGAAAGTGTCTAGTTTCTTGATGTCACTGTACGTATATTATCTGAGGAATAGCCCCTCAAGCAAACTTATACCACAGTGATGCTATGAATGCAACAGAACTCACTATCACTCAGATAAGTGTTGTGTCTGAACTGGAGAGAGGGCAACATAGAAGAGAAGGAGCTTCACAAGAATGCAAAAGTATTGAAACAAAGGAAATTTTGTTTTCATTACACAAACAGTGTAATGGTGTTTTTCTTTGGTAGAAGAATGTAAGCAAACAAAGAATGGATGAGGATGATTGTTGTTGTTGGTTGTTGTTGGATAAAAATGCCTTTAAAATTCTTCAAAACTACTGCTGCAACTGGTTTTAATACATTGCAGTTGATTGGTGAGGAATGATGGAGCCATTTCATTAAGGACTGGCTAGCTCTGCCACAAAAAATATATATCCTAGAATTGCTTTAAGTTGCACTGTTCCTAAGTCACTGACACTAACAGCTGGAAGAAATACTACAATTGTCCTAGTTTAATTTGAAACCACTACTACTCCAAGCCAATTTATAGGCTAGATTTTGGCAAGTTTTTTGCAAATGTTTTACAGTCCTCCAGCTGCATAAATGGTAGCAGTTACAGAGTCCCATTCTACTTGCATACATAGGAGCAGCATTTGGTGAAAAGGTTCTCTGGAGGGCTTTATTTTTTAATGAAAAGCACCAATATTTCATCTTCTCACAAAAACAAGACAGTTTTCCCATTGCGCAGAAATGGCACATAGGCTGAATACCGAATTATAATCATGTTTAAAGAAATATTCTGAAATCAATGAGACTTCATTGTCTTTGGTACTGTGAAGGCTAATATCCCATAGGTATAACATTTCATGCAATTTCCAGCTTGCCATTATACAAGCTGAAGTTTGCTCCATTGAACAAAAACACAGTTTTACACATGTGAAATAGCAATTATAGCAATCACACTTACAGTATATGCCGCCCCATAGCAGTACACTCTCTGGGTGGTTCACAAGGTAAGGAACATTTTGACCCTAACAAGGTTGTTAGTCATTTTACTGGCCTCAGAAGGATGGAAGGCTGAGTCAACCTTGATACCCGTCAGGACTGAACTAACAACGTCAACAGTTTGGGCTACAGTACAACAGTTTAACCACTGTGCCACCAGGGCTCTAACAAATGTATCTTTGATCAAACTCATTCCAGGTTGACATATTTGTACAACTAGCTGCTACACAGAACAGAGGTGATGAAGATAATGGCCATGGGCATGATTTCAGATAGTCTACTTTTAAATATATAATTTTATTAATTCTACAATAACAAATTACAAAATATAAACAAATATAATAAATGTAATATAATACAATAAAAAACTTAACAAATATTTATCATATGATAATTATCTACATTGATGTTGATATGACAATAAGCACAAATTGACCATCTCAAGTTCCTGGCTAGAGTTGCATATCCAAGTTTCACATATCCATTGAAAGGCTTCATCTGTGACACTATGCAAATCCTCAAGTGTGCCTCCAAACGCACATAAAGGACAGCTAAATATAGTGTGGTCCATGGTTTGGTCTTCTTCTCCACAGTCACATTGGGGAGAGGACTTCCATCCCCATGTGAAAAGAGTGGCTTCGCATCTACCACAACCAGTCCTCACTCTGTTTAGCATCCTCCACTGCCATCTTGGAAGGGAAAATCTGGCTTGCCATTCACAGGGATCAGTGATGGGATGTCAAAAATTCTACTACCACGCCATGACGTCATGGACATCATGGGCGTGGCCAATGTCATGACGTCATGGGCGGAGCCAACATCATGACATCATGACGTTGTGGGCAAGGCCAAAAATAAAAATAATAATAAAAAAACAAACATGCACACAGACCCGTAAATAACTTAAATAAATAAAATAAATAAATAAATAAATAAAATAAAAATTAAATAAAAGTACAACCACCCACCCAAAACACAAATAAATCACCCACCCACCCTAAATATAAAAGCCTCACTTACCTTCCTTGGCGCCGACGAACCTCCATGTGGCCCGGGGCCACCCGGCAAGGCACGCTGCCCCCGACTGTGGCCGTTTCCTCCTACGAAGGCCGCGGCCGGCCCTGCATCCGCCGGCCACGGCCGCCACAGCCGCCTGCAGCCCCTGCCTGGCCACCGAACTCCCACAGGCACGTTGGTGCCTGGCCGCACCGTCCGCCCGCGACGCGCCCTCCTAGGGACTTGGGCCCGACAAACCCCCGTGCCCTGGGTAAGTCCAGCGGGGCTCGCCACCGCCGCATCGTCTTCTGCCGGGCGCCTGCTGCTTCCTCGGGCCGTTGCCTTTTCGGCCCCGCCGGGCTTACCCAGGGCATGGGGGTTTGTCGGGCCCAAGTCCCTAGGAGGGCGCGGCGCAGGCGGACGGCGCGGCCAGGCACCAACGTGCCCGTGGGAGCCAGGTGGCCGGCTAGGGGAGGTGCCCTTCTCTTAGGGCTGCCGCCGCTGCTGCCGGAGCCACTCTAAAAAGGGGCGGCTCCAGCTTCGGAAGATTTTTTTTTTTAATTGGAGCCATTTGGCTCCAATTTAGTGTGCATGTCCAGAAACTCAATTTGACGCATGCGCAATGCGTCAGATTGAGTTTCTGCACATGTGCAGTCAATTGGAGCCATTTTAGCTCCGATTTTTTTTAAAAAAAAAATTCTTTCGGTGAGGCGTCCGGAACCGGACGCCTCAAAAGTGGACTCCCCTCCCGGAGAACTCTCCGGGATTGGTCCTACCGGTTCCAGGGATCCGTCTGGAACCGGGGACATCCCATCACTGACAGGGATTCTTGATTATGTGTTGATGGGGAATCAGAGGTAGATGTTGCCAGAGTTCCATCCAGACATCTGAGATATTAAAATGATTATTCTGAAGGTTGATTGCAGTGTGACATAGTCACAGCTAAATAAATAGTCTACACAACTGCCGCGTGCAGCTTCCTGGGCAATCCACCACCACCCGCAGCGATGGATCGCTGCGACTGAACTAGGGTCGGGGAGAAAGGCGTTCGCTCCCGCGTGCCTTTCTCCCTGACCCTAGTGCACTCACAAGAATTGCTGCACTGGGGGAGGATACCCAACCCACCCACCAAGTGTAGCGATCCATCGTTGCGTTTGGGGGTGGGTTGGGTATCCCCCCCACCAGCGCAGCAATAGTTTGGAATGCAGGAAGGTCGGGAGGGAAAGAGGCATGAATATTCCAAGTTGGGCAGTACTAGTAACACTGGATAGCACAGCAAGGGAGCAAAAGACAAATTTTGCTACAGCTTCTGAGAGAATGTCATCTGACAGAAGTTTTGCTGTCGGTGCACCTCTGACCATAGAGCTTCATCCCCTCAGCAAAACTGCAACACATTTGGTTGGCTTGTTTCTCCCATTTCTTCACAAAAATCTAACAGTTGGAAGACAAGGAGGAATGTATGGAACAGAAAGGAGAGGCTTTCTATTACATATACATGTCATGTATAAATAGCTGACTGGATAGCTTAGTGCAGTGGTGGAGAACCTTGGCACTCCAGGTGTTCTTAAACTTCAATTTCCAGAAGCCCAAGTCTCTGTGAATCTACATGAATGGATTTACTGCTCCCATTTATGTGGATTCACAGAGACTTGGGCTTCGGGGAACTGAAGTCCAAAAATACATGGAATGCCAAGGTTCACTATCATGGACCTATTGGTTTAGGTATCTTGTTCTAGAGCTGGAGGCTAGGAGTTTGATTCCCCACAGTGCTTCCAGAGAGAAGAGCCAGCCTGTGTGTCCTTGGAGAAACAGCACAGTGCCAGGGCACCTCCAGATATAGGAGATGGTAAAACAAAACACTTCTGTGTATTCTCTACATAGAAAACCTTGGAAAAGATCATCATAATTTAGAATTGATCTGACAGCATGCAGTTATTATTCTTATTTATAAACAATTGCAAACATTTCCATAGATTAGTGAAATGCATATGTAGAAGAAGACAGCTTAATCTAATAAACCTTTTTTTATTTCAAACATGATTGGAGTTTAGGCATTGCATCAATATGTGGAGTTATCCAGATACTATATCTTGAAGAGAATGCCATTTGCATATCTGTGAAGAAAGTTACATGCGATGCAGTAACATATGAATCATATCAGAGAGTAAACAAAACAAAACAACAAAGAACATTGTGGCACTTTAAAGACTAACTGCTATATTTTAATGTTTTCTTATGTGGATCAAATCTGATTAAAACAGAGCACTAAGACTTTAAAGTGTCACAATGTTTTTTGTCTTTTTTTTTTGTTTGTTTGTTTTTTTGGGGGGGGGGATTATATTTTTTATTTATTAACACATATATATTGCGACAAACATGTAAAACAATATTGTAACAGAAAATAAATAAACAAACAGTGAACAGAAACCAAAATTGTACATATAATAACATCTGCGAATACACCCACCCATTCACATACACGTGGATGCACACTAACTTGTAAACAAAACACATAAATCATACCAACTCATATTGTACATATGATCCCAGATAAGTTGATTATCTTATAGATGTTAATATCTCAATTCTGCCAAAACTTCAACATTTCTTGACTTGGTTTAATACCGTCGTTACTAGTCATACCAAATATAACGGATGGTTCCCAAATTTTCCAAAATACATTCTTAATGTTTAAACCTCTTCTAATCTTTATTTCATTTGTTAATTTGTCATTGAGAGCTAAACGCCATGCCATTTCCCTTTTTCAATTATAAACTTATTTTTCCATTCACAAGCAATTAATTGTCTCGCCACAGATAGTAAGGTGATCATTAACTCTTTCTTATTCTCACTTAACTTCACTTCATCTGTTTCCCCCAGTAACACAGCTTTGGAAGATAACCTGATCTCTGAAGACATAATCTTTCCTAACTCTTTTTCTATCATTTTCCAAAATTTGTTTGCAAATTCGCACGACCACCACATATGAATATACCTTCCAGATTCTTTACCACACCTCCAACATAAATTTGTTTCAGCCTTTCCCATTTGCCATAAGCGTATTGGGGTGGTGTACCATTTCCATAATATTTTACAGTTGTGTTCTTTCTCTTTTATAGAAAGTACCTTCATTAATCTTTGGTTCCATTTCCGTTTCCATTCTTTGTCACATATTACAATACCTAAGTCCTTTTCCCATGATTCTTTTAGTATTTTTTGAGGTAGCTCATTTTTATTAATTATCTTATACATTTTGCCAACTAATCCTTTTTCCGGGGTTAACCCCTTCTTTAGTTTGTATATAATCTCCTCAAAAGGAGTTGTTTCTCTCCCTATATAATTTTTTAATCTTTGTTTCCTATCCCATTCTTCCATTTGTTTTTCCTGAAACCAATTCAGACTTAAACTGGTATATATCATTTTTCTTCTTTGCTGTTCCCCGCAAGATGCAATCCACTGACTTAAAAGCATTACCTTCTCCTGAGTTAATTTTGTTTTCTTTTCATTGTTTAAAGTTAATGGAAAGTCCGGTAAATCTGCAAGTTCTAACACTGGAGAATCCCCTGGTGACATAGTATTTTTCATTCCTTTCCAGAATAAATATAATTTTTTTAAAGTTTTACTATTAATCTTAACTTTTTTCTCTTGATTTGTTAGAAACAGGCTTCCTTTATATCTATTGTATTCTATCCTGTCTCTCTCTACTGTTTTTGCATGATCCTGTGTTAACAAATTGGCTACACGTTTCAATTGAAAGGCCTTATAATAATTAAGTATATTCGGGATACCCACTCCACCGTCTTTCTGGTGTTGATACCATAATGATTTCACTATCCTGGGTTTTTTTTTCTTCATTACAAAACCTGTCAATTATTTTTTGCCATTCCTTCAGCTGTTTTTCATTTATCTTAATTGGGAGGTTCCCTAATATAAAATTTATTTTTGGTACAATTTTCATTTTGCTGATGTTTACCCTTCCAAACCATGATAGATTTAATTTCCTCATCTTTGTTATGATCAATTTAACCTCATTCTTAAGTTTTTCAAAATTTATCTTTTTAATTTGTTTAAAGTCATCCACTATGTAGATCCCTAAATATTTTAATCTATCCTTAATTTGTAAATTATATAATTTCTTTATTTTTTTTCCTTTTCCCTTTTGCTGTGGTTGCATGCTATTAATTCTGTTTTCTCCCAATTAATTTTTAAACCTGAAATCTTTTCAAAGCTACTTAAATGCTCTTTAACCAAACCTATAGCATTTCTAGGATCTTTTAGTACCAGAAGGGTATTGTCAGCATACATATTTATCTTCTTGTTGTCTACCCCTTTAATCCTATCATCATTTCTAATTGCATTCGCTAGAGCTTCCATTGCAAAAATAAACAAGGCAGGGGACAATGGGCATCCCTGTCTAGTGCCTGCTTGAATCTCAACATTTTTTGTAAAATTTTGATTTATTTTTATCCTTGTTTGGGCCCGATTATAAAGTTGATTAATAATGTGTATGAATTTTCCTCCAAATCCCATGATTTTTATTATTTCCTTGATTGTTTGCCACTGGATGGAGTCAAAAGCTTTGTAGATATCCAAAGATAAAAACATGTTTTTTCTTTCTTTTGTTTAATTGAATTTAGAATATTCAGTACTTTAGTAATTAATGCTTCCATATGTCTGCCCTTCACAAATCCTGCTTAGTCTTCATGCAGGTAATAATGTATAAATTTATTCATTCTGTTCACCAGAATCGAAGAAAAAATCTTGGCTTCCTGATTTAAAAGGGCAATTGGTCTATATGACTCCATCTTCTCTTCATTTTTGTCGGATAACGTTTACCTCGGATAACGCTAAAATCACATAACGTTAAGTAATCTGGAGAGGAGAATTGGATCGAATAACGTTAAGGTCCTATGGGATGGATTTGATAACAACCGCTAAAGCCTGTGCGGTTACAATGTATCTCTATGGAGCTTTAACGTTATCCGATCCATCCCATAGGATTTTAACATGGATCGGATAACACTAAAAATCAGATAACACCAAGACTTGTGGAACCAAGTCTTAGCATTATCCGAGGTATTACTGTACTTAACGTTATGCGATTTTAGC
The DNA here is from genome assembly GCA_030440675.1 of Furcifer pardalis. Lineage (NCBI taxonomy): Eukaryota > Metazoa > Chordata > Lepidosauria > Squamata > Chamaeleonidae > Furcifer > Furcifer pardalis. The sequence goes on along the minus strand of CP126896.1, from coordinate 45,296,254 downwards.
ATTATCCGAGGTAAACGTTATCCGAGGTATTACTGTATACCTAACGTATATGCCACCTCATAGCACTTACAACATTCTCTGGACAGTTCACAAGGTAATTAGAATTTTTGCCCCAAACACGCTGACCTCAGAAGGATGGAAGGAAACCACTGTACCACAAGAACCCAGAGGTCAGGTTTTCAAACCTACTGTATTTTGGAACATATGGCTCCTGCCTATAGGAAAACCTGTATGTTACTGCTTCAGACCTTGTACTTGTTAATGTGTAGTTCAATGAATGACTCACTCAAAATTCTGCAAAGAAACATGTAAGTTAGTTCGCTGGGCCCTTGGCTCCACTACACATCCCTTTTCTCTGAGGCATAGAAAAAACAGATCATTTTACAAATGTTATGACAAATCTTTCCCTTTGTTCGGCTCAGATAGAGAACACAAATACACTTGGGATATGAATTTTGAAACCATTGGCAAATAATGCAAGTTTGAATGAGTAAGTGTACACAAAATAAGTGTTTTGTTCTTAAATACATTTGAAAAAAAGGTTCTCAAACTGGCTTCTTCCTTACTGGAGCAAAGGGAAGGGTGAAAGAGTGACAACCTCAATAGCAATCACTCAATGTTAAAGGAGGTTAATCTGCAAACATCAGTTTTATTAGATTTCACATTCACAATCATGAGAAACCCTGCCTCTGTCTGCATTTTAATAAACACATTTCTGCATGTATACATTTTCCTAGTGTACATACTTTTTAAAAATAAAACATTGTTGTATGTACTTTTGCTGAACATACATTTTATATGTGCACTTTCCCTAAATATACATAATTTTATTTTGAGTTGTGAGTTAGAGAAAGAAAATTCTGAAAAGTGAAGATTTCAGCATGTAATCATATTCTGGTTTGACATGGTCTGAATGTGGTATGTCTGTGTAAACATTCTTTATGGTTCTTTCTCCTACATCCATGCTCCATATATCAAAGAAAGGCAGGCTGCAGAAAAAGAAGAAAAATATGTTTCTCTTCTGCTTACCTTCTTCATTAATCTTCACAGCAGTGTCCACCTCTGAGAAATATACATCAAACAAGTTTCACCAGGTGCTCCAAACGGAAATAGAAAATTGCTTTGACCCTTTCATTTCACCTGCTCTTGTCAAATCTAATTTTGCATGGGTGACTATATTTTACATTAATTAGCTAAAAGGTTAGGACATTAATCCACTATCAGCAAAATGAGTCTAGGAGGAAACCCAAATGATCACATTTGTTTTGACTGATGTCAGAAGAATTTACCACACTGCTGTGTCATATTCACTTTATAAAGGAAAGTGTGCAGAGTTATTCTTCATGGTTTCCATCCAGAATAACACAAGTGGACCTTCACTTACCCAGTCATATAACTTACTTGGAATATCATGAGATCCATGTTTGTACTGCTGTGGTTAGGCCTTCCACAAAGGCAAAATACTACCATTTCATTTTGACTATGCACTCATAGTTGCTGTGGCCAATTCATGACCTGTGTGGCCAATATTCTGACAACAAGCCTCTCTGAACCTAGTTAAATTGGCCCACTGCTGGGATGGTACATGGAATCCTCAAAAATTTACCAGAGTTCTGCTCTACTGGCATAGCATTTATGAGTCCAGCATCATCTCCAAGCCATTATAGGTCAGGTTTGGAAGGACAGATTAAATGGTAATTAAAGGTTCTTTGTTGTTCAGTAGTACAGTCAAGGCGACGCTTCTGTGACCCCATGGACCATATCGCATCATGCTTTTCTGTCATCTCCCATCCTTCAGAGTCTGCCCAGATCCACACCCACCATGTCTACGATACTGTCTAACCATCTTATGTTCTGCCATCCCCTTCTCCGTTTGCCCTCAAACTTTCCCAGCATCAGAGTCTTCATCAATGAATCCTCTCATCTCATTTGCTGGCCAAAGTATTTAACCTTCAGCACATGTCCTTCCAAGGAGCAGTCAAGGTTGATTTTCTTTTAAGTTGACTGATTTGGTCTCCTTGCAGTCCAGAGAATTCTCAAAAGTCTTCTCTAGCACCACAGTTGAAGTGTTTCTGTGCTCAGCCTTCTTTATGGTCCAGTTCTTACAGCCATACGTTACTTCAGCTTCCGGGAGTGACAAGGGTGGCGTGGGCCAGATGAATTGACGTCGGGGCTGGATCCACCTCACGGGCTGTAGTTTGGGCACTCCTGTCTTAAAGAAAAGGTTTACCATTCATCCAATTATATCCTTTGAAAGAATTGTTTCCAACACAGAGACACAGCCAGAAAAGATGTCTCCAGAAACTACTGGGAATTGGGATGCTATGGAGTATTCAGATCAAAACTTCAGATAAAATGGAGTCCCTACAGGGACATTTTTCTTCTGTTTGGTAACCATGATTTGAATATATTGATAATTATTGCATGCTACGTTGACAGTGCAGGGAGGGGGGAGATGAGCAGATTTTGTTAATTTATCAATTTTGTGTTGAAATTATCATGCCAATTAAGAACCTGCAAGTGATTTAAAAGGCCTAGATGCCTGTATAACAAATCAACCATCTATCTGCTTTGCAAAAAGTAGATTACAAATTCAGCAATCAGCTAAGAGCATGCAGAGTTTCCTGATAATCTCAAACTTTCAAAATGAAGGTAATGTACCTAAATCAGGAGTTCTCAACCCTTTTAAACCGGGGGCCGGGTCACGCTCCCTCAGACAGCTTCAGGGCCAGATGGCCATTTTGCCCTTCCTCCACCACATGACACTTCCTGGTGTGGTGGAGGCAGGAGGGGGCACATGAAATTTTGCCACGGGCTGCATCTGGCCCACATGCCGCAGGTTGAGAATCCCTGATCTAAATCAACAAGATTTAGGTATACCATTTTCAGTTTCTTACATCAGAACATAAAGCAAAACCTGTGCGCATGAGAAAGAGACATATTCAACCAAATGTATTATAGGGCATGGGTGCCAAGGAAGGAGGCATCACAGTGGCTCCTCACTACAACTGAAAATATACAGCTGGCATTGCATGATCTCTGCTGCTTAGCCCTTCCAGAAAAGACTGATGATGGTGTCAATGGATAGCTAACAGGTGGCCATGTCATAGATGAGAAGCTTCAGTAGCTTTATTAGGGTAGAAGGACATGCAAGTGCATGGAAGGGGAAAGTTATAAAAGAAACTAGGGTCAGTGAAAAGTAAAAAAAATTTTTAGATCAAGTGCTGTAAAAACACATGCTTGACATTAAATGCCACTCATTAGGATAAGAAACAGGTTAGAAAGGCCACGTCTGATCTTGTGGATGGAGGAATGTGCCATATTTGGAATTAGAAAAAAAGCTCTTTATCAGGAAGAATGGGAAAATCACTTAATGCTGCAATCCTGTATCTGCTTGCCAGGCAATAAGATCCACACAGCTTAATCCCAAGGAAAGGAGTACAAGAATATACAGTAATTTGTTATTCAAAAGACGGTTCTTCTCTTTCTCTCTGTAATCTTTCAATAACTGTCAGGAAAAAGACCTATTTCCTAATGTCTCCCAAGGCTTGAAATTGCTATTTTTCAGTTAGGCCTCATTATTGGCCTCATAGAAATCCTTTGTCTTCTCTGAGCCTCAAGGCTGTGTTACAGACAGCATGTTTTCCAGTAATTCTTATCTTTCTAAACTAGCTGAGATCCAATGTTTTGTCTAGGTGCCAGAACACTCTCTGTGCACGTGTGTAAACAATGTATTGTTTTGAGAAAGTTTTCTCTGTTACCTGATTGGCTAAGAGTAACCCACCTGGATTGCAGAGTCTCCATTTTGCAGAGAAGTGGGGAGTTCGTCTCTGCTTCTCCATAAGTTAAGACCTGTTTTTGATTAGTGAGCTTTTGTTTCTGGATCTTTATGGGGTAACATTCTTTTGCCTAGGAGCTATGCATTTTTGCTCCTTTAAAATGGTTACCTAGATTACCTGTGGACTGTATTGGACTGACCTATGCTACTGACTTTTATGCTTTATGAACCTGATCAATAAATCTTCATCATTTTCCTGAACAACGTGTCTTCATTGGACTAAAAGGGTAAGAGAAGCATTGCATTTCACACACAAACCTTTGAACACGCTACCAAATTAAAACCCCTTTTGGCTGATAAGCAGTTAAGAGCTGCAACTCTGTTTTGCCATCCAGCCCGCCCTTTGGATGCTTTGGTTTAGGGGTTTCCCAGAGAGAGGGCCAGCTGGTACGTGACAATAACCTAGACGCAATGTGTCCAACACATTAACTATATATCGCCTAAAGCTCAATGGAAAGACACAGATTCCTATAAAGGTCTAGGTACCTAAGAAATCTGTAGCATTTATTGATTTAATCATGATCTCAGTGCAGAGGAAACAGAGACTTTGATTTTTGCATATAAGTCAGCTTTAAAACCTGAGAAACCCACTCCTACCCATTCCCTGGTGATTCACTGGCCCACGCAGAAAGTGTTTGTGCATGTATTGCTTCCAGTGGTATGATGAGCCCTAAAAACTGAAAACACAGACTTCAATAACAATGCCCCAGCCCTTTCCCCCTTCTTGGAACATTAATGTAGGGCCCATTGTGCCATTTGGAGCAAGTCAGGAAGTAATTGTACAAAAAGTCGTATTTAATTATTGACTTCAAGGACCCAGGAAACCTGGGTTCAAATTCCTGCTCAGCCATGGAAAACTCATTGGAGGACAACAATAGTAACTTCCTTCTTGAACATCCCAAATATCTTGAAAATCCTGTTAAGGTAATCATAAGTCTGAATTAACTTAATGGCATGTAGCAGTTACTGTCAGCCTGCCAGTACAGAAAGCCTCATTACATGGAGTAGGTCCAAATTGCAGATACAGTCATACCTCGCATAACGAGCATAATGTGTTCCACACACTTGCTCGTTATGTCAGTAATTCGTTAAGCGAAACACATTTCCCTATGGATTTCGCTTAAATTCGCCTGTGGTGCATGCGCGTCAGCTGGGTGTTTGGGAAGGGTACGGGAATGTTCTCTGTACCCCTCCCAACCCCCGCTGACGTGTGCGCACCTGCAGGGTGTTTGGGAAGGGTACAGGGGAAGATCCCTGTACCCTTCCCAAACACACTGCAGGCACGCTCTGTGCAGCCGAGCGACCTGTCAGCTGGGCATTTTGGAATGCTGACGGGGGACTCCCCGCTGCATTCCAAAACACACAGCTGGCACGCTCTAGTCTGCAGGGTGTTTTGGAATGCAGCAGGGGAGTCCCCCGTTGCATTCCAAAACTCCCCGCAAATGCGAAGCTTCTCGTTAAGCGAGTTTTTGCTCGTTCAACGAAGCAGACCTTTTTGGGAAAGGTCTGCTCATTAAGCGAGTTACTCGCTATACGAGATGCTCGCTATGCGAGACATTACTGTATATGGTTACTGAGCAGGACTGCCAAGTCTCAGGGTACTAGCTGAGTTTGTCTGTGCTTCATTCCATTTGCTGTGATGGACTCAAGTACATGCACCAACCAGCTCTCTCATCAGTCTTCCCTCACTCCTGACTTTCTGGCAAACCAGTACTGGGCTTCTTTGCCATCTGGAGCAAGGGAGGAAGTGAAGCACCACCATTGTGGCTCACATGCTTCTTGTTGCAGAAGCTATAATCGCAGCAGAATCATGGCTCTCAATGGTGCAGAAGATCACAAGAGTGCCCATGTATACTAAAGAACCCTTAAGACTGACTACTGTAGCACAGGGGGGAAATGCCTTCTTGAAGCTGTTGCACCACCATCTACCATCATATTTTAGGTCATATCTGTTAGCTGATTGAACGCAGAATTAGCCGCTGTGCACGCAAGTGCCACACCCTTGCCCTCTGTGCTTATTACTCATGGGTTGTGAGCCCAGAAAAACCAGGCAACAGTTCTTGTTGAGGAACAGACTTTTTACTCTTGAGGAGAGGTGCAGAAATATTTACAGTGATGAAAACAAAAAACAGGCTTGACTTCAGCATTCAGCAAAATATATATAGAAACAGTTCACATTCCTTTGAGCTCACAGCTCCTTTGCTCTGCTTACTCAGTAAGCTACCTGTAAAATGCAGCAGGGTATTTCGTTGGTTTCTTGCAGACAGTTTACAGACTTGGAGAAATGCTGTCAGGCAATTCCTCTTCTGCAGCACAACTTTGCAGAGTTCTTGGCAAGGAACAAGCATCAAGACAAAAACCAACTATTCAAGCTGTATGTGTCCCCCGACACAGGGTCACTAGCACGAAGTAACTAAGCCAAGATGTGACTGGTCCATCAAAGTTACCGAGCCATTAAGATAACTGACCCATCAAGATGACTGCCTGCCTTGGCTTTGGGCGTGCCTCTTCTTCTGCTCAGAGGCTTACTCATTACTGCTAACCCAGAGCAGCTGGCCATCCTCTTGGAATGTCCCTTAAAGGTGCACATAACCATTTATTCATGATGCACGTCCTCCGGGCCCCTTCCACCTTGGTCCGGGATGGACGAAAACGGCCGCAGCTGTGGGCGGTGAGGCGTCGCCCCCTCCCTCCCTCTGGGACCCTTTCCATCTCAGCCCAGAGGCTGATAAAAGAAATTGTGGCGGTGGCGGCGAGAGGACGCTCCCGCACGTCCTCCGGGCCCCTTCCACCTTGGTCCGGGACGGACAGAAACGGCTGCAGCTGTGGGTGGTGAGGCATCGTGCCCACCCTACCTCTGGGACCCTTTCCATCTTGGCCCGGAGGCTGATAAAAGAACTTGTGGCGGTGGCGGCGGCAGCGAGAAGACGGTCCCGCACGTCCTCCGGGCTCCTTCCACCTTGGTCCGGATAAGGATTATATTGTTATATTTTTTTTATATTGTATATTGGACTGTATTTTGGGATTGTAGCTCTGCTTTATATTGTGGATTGTATTGTGGATTACACTGTGTTTATATTTATTTTGTTGTACTGTATTTTATGATATTATGATGTTGTATTGAACTGTTATATTGTATTCGATTGTATGTTGTGAGCCGCCCTGAGTTGGTTTCACCAAGTAGGGCAGCATATAAATAGAATAAATCAAATCAAATCAAATCAATATGTGCCATGGCCAGGCACTACTACTAACAATATCTCTATCTCAGAGGTGCCCAAACTATAGCCTGTGGGCCATATCTGGCCCCTGACACCAATTCATCCAGCCTGCGCCACCTTCGTTGCTCCCAGAATTGGAAGTAAAATGCACCTGGGTGCATTTTACTTCTGCTTCTTAGAGCAGCGAGGGCAACTCAGGCAGGATGAATTGGTGTTGGGGGATGGATCTGGCCCATGGGCCATAGTTTGGGCACCCTTGCTCTATCTAGCGATTGTGACAATGGCACTCATTTCAGAGGAAACAGGCAAAGGAGATATTAAGGATGTCAAAACAACTTATGAATTGCACATACCATGTAGGCCATAATGTATTTGCCTTAGCTTTGCCACAACACACAGCATGATAATTCCAACTCTTCTGCAAAGGTAGTCCCCTTTCCCTCCAACAATCCCACAGCTATTAAATGTGTTGACCAACATTCATTTAACATGGTTTGGAGTGGACAGAAAAGCAGCAAGTGTATTGTCATTTCTCGTTATCTTCCAGCAAGGTGCAAAGAGAAGTTGACTTTTCTCCTGAGCCTTCTGTTTTTGCCAAAAAAACAAACAGGGGAGCAGAGGGATAAAAGACAAGCTATCAAGGTTGACCAACATTTGTAGATGCCTGGACATGGCAAATAGCAAAGCGCTCACTATAAAAGTCATGCACAAAGCTCAGAGCAACACGCTCTATTTGTGAATGTCCAGGTGTTCTCCCCACATTCCACTTGGGCAATGAGGCACTAAAGCCAGAGCACAACAACTTATTATGAGGATAGGAACTGACAAGTCTGTAATGTTCCATTTAACCATGTTCTCATTTATCCAACCTCAAGTTCATTCCACCCCATTTTTGCACTGGTTTCCAATAAGGTTTAAGGTGTGCATGAAGATGTCTATGCTGTATTATACACATTTCTTCTCATACATGAACGTTGCTACACTTTCCTCCCTAACACAGGAGGTTGTGTTATACCAGGGCTGCCCAAACTATGGCCTGGGGGCTGGATCCAGTTCCTGGGCCGCCATTATTATTATTATTATTATTATTATTATTATTATTATTATTATTATTATTATTATTATTATTATTATTATTATTATTATTATTATTATTATTATTATTATTATACAGTTGTACCTCGCTTAAAGAGCATAGTGCGTTCAACAGGATTGCTCTTTAAGCAAGTTTGCTCTTTAAGCGAAACACCATTGTAAGTGACCAGTTGTGCGGTGGATTGTGAACCCCGATTTATTTGTTAAGCAAGTTTTTGGTTGGTTTTATTTGTTGAGCGAAGCGAACATTCAGAGAAAATTCTGCTCTTTAAGCGAGTTACTCTTTAAGCGAAACGCTCTTTATGCGAAGTTTGACTGTACTACCCTACTCGGTAGGACTGACTCAGGGCGGTTCACAAACACATAAAGTTACAAGTTCATAAACACAACATGTAAATACAGTCAATCCTCGTATAACGAGCATTTCGCTTAGCGAAAAACTCACATAACGAGCAAGTTTTTCGCTAAGCGGTCTGACTCGCTTAACGAATTTTTTGCTATGCAAGTCAGGCTTTTCCCTATGGAAAAACTCGCATAACGAGCATTTCTATGGGGAAAACTTTTCGCTATGCAAGTTTTCCCCATAGAAACGCTCGTTATGCGAGGTTTTCCATAGGGAAAAGTCCAACTCACATAGTGAAAAATTCGTTATGCAAGTCAGACTCGCATAGCGAATTTTTTGCATAGCGAGCAACCTCGCAGAACGAATTAAATTCATTATGCGAGGTATGATTGTATCATAAATAATCAGTATCAGTACCACAAACCATCAAAATTTCACAATATCATTACAGTATCAAAAAATTCAATAAGCATCAATATCAAGTAATAATCAAAAATTTCCAAATCTCAATCAAGTTTACACAAAAAATTACAAAAAACAACAACAGAAAACTAAGCAAAAACAAAATAATTGCTAAATCTCGTGACAAGCCTCTCTGCCCGGCCACAGATGTTCCTGGTGGCAGTGGTGGTGTGAAAAGTCCTGCCGCCACAGCGGCTCTTAAAGCCCCAGGCAGGGCGGGGACCCGGGGACAGGTGGAAGGAGTCCCGGTGCTGGACGAGGTGGAGGCCTCTCCACCTGGCCACAGAGCTGGCACCTATACTCATGATTTTCCAGAGCAGTGGTCAAAATCTGATGTAATTCAGTCTCCTGAAACTTTCAACATCTAGGCTGGGTTTTTTCAGTCTGTGAAAAAGAAAAGGTCCATTTTGCCTTTTTGTGTTAAAATCTCATGCTAGAAGATTACAACAAAAAAGACTAGCTTGTATGTCCAGGGCAATCATATGTGGAATTCAGCCCCTACTTTCCTACTTATCTTTGGCTCTCTTGGCCCCACAGAAGTGCCATGTCACAAACATACAATAACAGGAAAAGCACAAATTACTGAATGCTACCCACAACAAAGGGATTGTGGTGACTTACTGGTTAATATGCTCAACTTGATGACTGGAAGGTTGGCAGGTCAGCAGTTTGAGACCCGAGTGCTGCATAACAAACTGAGCTCCTTTCTCTGTCATGCCTCCTGCCAACTTAGCAGTTCAAAAGCAAGAAATTGCAAGTAGATAAATAGGTACCACTTTGGTGGGAAAGTAAACAGCACTCCATGCACTCTGGTGTCTAGTCATGCCTGCCACATGCCCATGGAAACATCTGCAGACTCAGATAGCACTGTCTCTTTGGGTGTAAATGGAGATGAGCACCGCACCTTAGAGGTAGATATGACTGGCTTTTAAGCATGGGCAACCTTACTCTTAACAACCGCTTTCTTCTCCAACTTTGCCCTTTGACCAACCTGCCTAGTGTATCTTTGTGGCTTAGAACACCTCATTGTCTAAAGCAATGCTTCTTAATTTTAAACTAAATACAGTTTCTTTAGAATTCACCTGTGATTAACTCCTTTTCCTCTCAGGGTGTAAATACACAATAGGAAAACTGGAAATGAATTTGAGTAGAAGTCATACATAGGAAGTTGGGCTTCTGTGAGTTAATTTGCTTCAGCCAACAGCAGAGGAGTCAGGGAAGAAATAAGCCTTGATTGCCATTTATTAACTAGGGGGTTGTTCAAATACCACGCGACCATTTTAGCGGGGGAAGGGGGTTGACCAAAAGTCACAGAAAGTCACGGGGGGGGGGGTTTGCCGTGAAGTCATGTGACTCCAAAATTATCATTTGGTGTTTGCATCCAGCTGGCCATAGATCTATCTTCAAACCACGTGATTTGGGGGGGAGGGTCAGTCAACGGTCACGGAAAGTGACAGGGTGTGTGTCAAAAAGTGGTCTATATTAGGTCACATGGTATTTGAAAGAGCCCCTATTTGAATCTTTCCTCCCCACACCTGGAACTAGGGCAGGTTTGTTTCTCTTTTTCCAGCCACTTCCCTTTTCTTCCCTTCTTCCTTCCCTTCCTTTTTTTAAGGCTTACTGTCCTAGCACTAGAACAGCTGGGAGCAGGGCAGTGGTGGGATGTCAAAAATTTTACTACCCCACCGTGATGTCATCACAGTGTGGGCGGAGCTAACATCATGATGTCATGTCATGGGCAGGGCCAAAGAAAAAAAATACAAAATAATAAAAATAGGGAGCTTCAGGCTATAGGGAGCTTCAGGATAGCAGCTTCTCTTCTTCCTCCCCGTTTCGGAGGACAGCAAGGAGGCTGTGCATATGTGCCAAGCACTAGGCGTGCATGCACACCAAGTGCTTGGCATGCATGCACAGTGGGGGAACCAGTAAAAAGGTAAGCCCTGAAGGTGGTTCCCCCCAAAAGCTGCTACAGGTTCTCTGGGACACTGGGAGAAGTTACTACCGGTTCTGGAGAACTGGTGAGAACCTGTTACATCCCATCAATGGAGCAGGGGTATAAAACAAAGAATCAGTAGAGCAACCGGAGTAAGTTTTCATTCAGCAGTGCTTCCAGTTTGTTAAATTAGCTCTATCCTGGACATCCAGATTTACAGGAGGCTCAGTTACAGCACAGCTACCTTAAAAGTTCCTCCTCACTTTCTGCTAATTCTTCACTGTTATTTGTTCCCCCTTTTTCTTATGGTCACCTACATGCCCTAGCACTAGATTAGCAAGAAAGGAGAAAAACAGAATAGAATTGGAAGAGAAGATCAAAGAAGACATTTTGGAGAATTCTCATTCATAGGGTGACCACAAATCTCAAATCTGGGATGACTTGATGACATATGACAGCAGAAACAACAAGCACTAACTGCCCTAAGATTTGTCTCCCCACCTGGAAGCAGAACATTTTTCAGCCGGCAATTACCCTACCTATATTCCAGGATCTCCTCTTATTCCTCAGCCTGTTGATTTATGATATTTAATTCCCAATCAAGCTGGCAACTTTCTTTATTCATTGAGAAGTTGCACTACAAACTGTTTAATTCCCTGAGCAGGTCAACATTTCATGCTTTCCCACTAACTTAGCCAAGATCATAAACTTTATCATCATTCTGCCCATTTTAAAATCCCCTGCAATAAAAGTTAAAAACCAAAGAACACTTCACACAGGGTAACATTTCAAGACCACAAACTGAGCAAATAAAATTTAGAAACAGCAGAACCTGACAAGGCACAGCTAACAACTCTGGATGTCTTCAAATGCCTGGCAAAGGGAAAGGGAATTCGGTGCTGAAGAAAGGACCCAAGAAAGTCTTTTGGTGAAATGCTGCCAGTCAGTGTAGGCAATATTGAATTACAGGAGTATAAAATAGTTTCTTATATGCAACAGCAAAGACCAAGACCTAAATCCAACTGCATTGTTGTTGTTTTTAAGGTGGGGAGCAAATCCTGCTTGATAAATACTTTGGGAATTATTGTAAATAACTGTGGCCTGATTATAGATCAGTGTTTTTTCCTTATTATATTTCCTTACTATATCCTGTGCTGATTAGGAATCCGCACAGGATGTGGCTAACATGACACTGCTGCACAGCTGTTCATCTGGTTCGACAACCAAGTATAGACTATAATCAAGTATGAAGAATTCACAGGTAACAACAAGTAAGCATAACATACACTCATGTCTTGAGAACAAATGGAGCCAAGCAATGCTGGCCAGCTTTTGCAACATGTCCTTAAGGCAACGTCTGTTTATTTGCAGTCTTGACTCGTACAAGTACAGCCAAAACCCCAAAACAACTGATGGGAATGAACGAAAAGTGCCAACATCTTTATTGAACATGACAGTGTTTATCACTGCTGGTGGTGGTAGGGAAGCAAAAGTAAATTAAAGCAATAATGGGTACAGCAGCAGCAGCAACAACAAACAACATCAACATAAAACTCATCAACAACATACTGTACTATCAAATCAATTCCAACTTATGTCTACCCTTTCCAGGGTTTTCTAGGTAGAGAAGACACATAAGTGGTTTACCATCTCCTTCTTTCTGGGGGTGCCCTGAGGATGCATAACTTGCCCATAACTACACAGGCTGCCTCTTTTCCCAGAAACCACAGTTTGGAATTGAATACCCGGCCTCTAGTCACACCAAGATACTTAAGCCATTGAGCTATCCAGCCAGCTTACAGTAGCACCAGCAACAGATTGCACCATAATTATAATCAGTTCTGTGGAATTCCCTTCTGAGACACACTGGCCAAGATTCATCCTCATTTGTCTTCTGGGAATTATCAGGCCCGTTTCAGCTATGGAGCAAATTTTAACTACTGATCAACTGTAATACTCAGGTCCTGCAGAAGTTCACCTCCAAAGCATACATACATCAGGGACATGCAGTGGTACAGAGTTCATGGTGAAATCTGAGCATGCTTCCCCAGCCTTGGCAGGTCTGCACTAGCTTCCTGTTCCTTTCTGTATCAGGTACAAGGTTTTATCATTTACAAGGCCCTATATGGGTTGTGACCTTCTTATCTATCAGAGCATCTTCCTCTTAAGACAAGTTCTCACATCACTCACGAGTTCACATAATCTGTGAAGTTCCAGGTGCTGAATCTGAGATTGGCAAGAAAGGTGATTACATGGAGAAGAGTCATTGCAATGATCTGTTAATTGAGCAATAAATGTTTTGACTTTGACAAGGAGAGGAGCCTTCTCAGTTGCATTGACATTTTGGAACACTTTAGCAGTGAAGATGTGTCAGGCACCAGCACCAGACTTAAAAAAAATGAAAATTTTACTTTTTAAAGAGGGATTTAAGGATATTCTCCCCATTGGCAATCAGTAGTTTTGCTTATACAGTATTGACATTGCCACCTATATGCCAGCAGTTGTTATTGCTTACTGTTGTTGTTAGATATTATTTGTTGTTTCCTTTTTTTAATGTTGTACTCCACCCAGAGTGGAAAAATATCCCAGATGGACAGTATTAATAAACAAACAAATGAAATGAAATGAAGTAAGTAAGTACAGTAAGTAAGTAAGTAGGTAGGTAAGTTAGCAAGCAAGCAAGCAAGCAAGCAAGCAAGTAAGTAAGTAAGTAAGTAAGTAAGTAAGTAAGTAAGTAAGTAAGTAAGTAAGTAAGTAAGTCCATGTTATCATCTGCTTCTTTGGACACTAGGGTTTCACTTATGCATAATGGTCTTTATGAAGAACGGTATATCCAAGCACCTATATTTTGCAGAGATTATTTTCAAAGGAAAATGGAAAGTCCTAAACTGATCTGAATGAATCCAATCTACAGATTCCTGTAGAGTTATGTAGCCGCTTAAAGAAAGTAAGGTAATAAAACAAAATAGTTTAGGGCCATCTCTTCAAACTCTAAGCTTCTCATAGATACTGTTGACTTTTTGAAGACAGAAATTGAAACCTTATGGCTTATTAAGGCTCCTTGAGAGAACCAAATGTCAGTGTGAATGATCAGATGAAATTCTCTTCTTAAAGCCCTTAAGAAAGCTACATTCCAGTTTCTGAGCTCTTGGGAGAATATGTTTGCTTAATTATTTCCTGTTGTTCAGCCTTTTGAAAAGCATCACAGCAAGCAGCAAGTTCACAGGGGCCATGGGACTAGTAAGAGGAAACATGAGCGAAGCACAATTTACACCCCAAAAAGATGTGCATGCTACCTTGTCTCAAAATCTTTTTCAGAGTAAAGTAAAGTGGAGGGGTGGGGGTGGCACCAAACAGATGTTCATTCCAGAATAGAGTTCTTTTGGTATCAGCACAGATCATGTTTTAGATATAACCACACTAACAGTGTAAACACTACTGTCTCTTGAGGAAGCTGGTATCCTAATTTAGTGAAGTAGTTAATTGTGTGTGCAAATCCTTCAGTGCTAGTAAATCATCTAAGAATCTCTTTAAACATAAGCATATGTTTAAATTCTAAGGTGTGTTTGTGTGCAAAGAGATTAAATTAAAATTGATTGTGTTTCGGGTCTAGCAGGAGAACTACTTCCTATGTAGCATCCAAAATAACCTCTTGCTATACAGGGTAGCTTCCAGGCAACTACGTGGAGACTTGCGTTCGAATCCTAGCTAGCCCTTCTGCTAATTTCTTTTTTAAAATGTCTTTTCTCATTTCTGTAACAACAGCTTTCTGATAACACAATATCTAGTACCCAAACTCCAAAGAAACTAAAATGAGATGCGTGCATTTTATTTTATTTATTTATTTGCTATTTTTGCACATTCCTGGATGTGGTGCAATCCATGAGGGGTCAAAAAAGAGTAAAGTTTAAATGTTTAATCTCTGTGTCATGAACAGTACAACAGTTAAGCTACTAAACTATCACAGTGTTCATGGCACAAAGATTAAAAATGACAGCCTTGTGTTCCGGTTCTCATTTTCATACGACAACAGCTAATGTCAAACTATTGTAGTGGAATTGTAAGCACTCTTTACTTTTGGCAGCTTTAACTTAAGCTAGCACAATTTAGTGAATACTCAGCAAGCCATGATAAAATAAGCTTGTGGTTAATTAAGAAAACCTGGATTCACTCTAAGTGTGGATTATGCAAAGCAATCTCTTTTTTTTGTTGTTGTTGCTCTTCTTTAATAAGTGAGATCTTGAAAAGTATTCCCTCAGGCTTATGGACTTGTCTAACCATCACTAGCTTTTGAGCAGCAGAAAATTGGCTGGCATTCAATAAAATTGTCAGCTCCAACTGCTTCCACCATTGTAGTTAGCTGTCTGGGCCAAAGTCAACTGTTCAGTCTGTATTTGTTGTATAATTGTACCACAGGAAAGATACATTGCATGGCTTTCCAGGTGTTGTCCCACTGTGCTTTCTCTGTAGTTTCCCTTAAAAAAGCACTATGGACTGACACTTAACAGCTGCAACTGTTTGTCAAAGGCCTTATCACTTCAAATTGCACAAGGAGGCTTCTTCAGGTACCATATTCCTTCCAGACATTGGCTATCATCATGGCAATAGTCTTCCTGTTCGTAACTCCTCAGAACGGTTCTTCTGAAGACATTTCACACCAGTCTATCAGGTTCTTTAGCCATGAAGTCCATCTACATCCAGGGCCTCTCTTCTCAAGGATCTTCCCTTGCATAGAGAGTTAAGTATCCTATATTTCATATTGTTCCTCATTATATGGCCAAGGTATTGGAGCTTTCTTTGCTTACTGGTCTTAAACAGTTCTTGTTCTTTATCCATCCAGCACAACACTTCTACATTAGTCACATGGTCAACCCATTATAGCCTTAGTAACTATTTGTAGATCCACATTTCAAAACTTCAATTTTCATTTCAGATACTTTAGTCAATGTCCAAGCTTTGACTCCGTAAAGCAACACTGTGAATACATAACATCTCACTGTTTGGATCTTGGTAGCAAGAGTTAGAGCTCTACTGTGTAACAAATGTCACATTTTTATGAAGGTGGATCTTGTTTTTTCAATTCGTATTTTAATCTCTACCTCGGTATCCCACTTTTCATTTAACATATACCCCAAATAGACAATTTTATCCACTCTTTCGATTTCTTGTGTTCCTGCCATTAGCTTGCAATTAGTTGGTGCTCGGCTTATAAAAAGATATTTAACCTTCTTGGAGTTGAGATCCAAACCATATCCTGCACTTGAAACTCTAACTTGATGGAGACAAGGAGGCTATTTAGAACAGGAGTTCTCAACTTTTTAAAGCCGGGGGCCAGGTCATGTTCCCTCAGACAGCTTTCGGGGCCAGACAGCCATTTTGCCCTTTCTCCACCACATAACACTTCCTGATGTGGTGGAGGTGGTAAGCCCCCCCCCCCCACATGAAATGATGCTGTGGGCCACATCCACCCCACAGGCCACAAGTTGAGAATCCCTTATTTAGAAGATTAGGGAGGCAGTGACAGACCTTAGTATCTGGTTTTACAAGATGGCCTTCAGTTTCCACAAGCTCCACCAGTATGGCCAATGGTAAAGTACAGAGCTTGGAGATAATTAATTACAAACTATTTAAGTGACAGTCATTCCTTACTTTTGAAGTACTGTAATGAAAAACCTAATTATTGTGTTACAAAGTTGCTTTTTAAGTATGACAAATAAGACTTGTTACTGGGGAATAACAATTGCAACTTGGTTGCTTTTAGAGATGACTATGTAAAGGCATCTGAAGGCATTTGACAGGAATCTTTCAGATTTATTTTCTGTCATTGTTTTATCATTCTTAAGTAGCAAGTTATTGGTGGTTTCGTTGTTGGTTGGCTGGCTGAGTCTTGTGAATATCTCCAAATAACTGCATCAGACTTGGCGATTAAAAAGAGCAAAGGACTGAGTTTTTCTGGCCTGCTGGTAAAGAAAATGCAATCTGTTAACCATGCAGTGCCAAAAATTATTGTGTGTTTACCATAATAGCAGTCTGCCTTCACCAGGAATTAGAGTAACACAAGATGTTCCTATTAAAACAGGAGTTTTCAACCTTTTAAAGTCGGGGGCCGGGTCACGCTCCCTCAGACAGCTTCAGGGGCTGGATGGCCATTTTGCCCTTCTTCCACCACATAGCACTTCCTGGTGTGGTGGAGGCAGTGGGGGGCACATGAAATGGCGTCATTGGCCTCATTCAGCCCATGGGCCACAGGTTGAGAATCCCTGTTTTAAAATGTAAAAATCTGAGCTCTGGCAATGGATTCTGGGAGTTGTAGTACAAAATACCAGGAGGACCAAAAGCCCTGAACTCCCACTCTCCAAGTAGCACAGCCTTCTTTATATAAATGTTTTATATTTGCTACTGCAACCCTATGAGCCAGGTTGAAAAAGATGTTTTTCAACTCTGTGAGCAACTTGCTATAAAGCAACGTGGGTGGCAAAATAGTGACTTGTCTAAAGCCAGCCACTAAAGTTTATGGCTGAGCAAGGATTTGAATCCAAATATTCCTGGGCTCATCTCCAATACCCTAGTCACTAAACACACTAACTCTCAGTAACTGATTGATTGATGGTAATAAGTAAATTTCCCTGCCATTTCTAGCTTTGAGTCACAGTAAGTCAGTGATGACTCTTGATGCGTAACTCTAATAAACACTGACATGGAAGACAAAGTAGACCAGGGTATCAAATTAGCTGTGGGCTGCCAGATTTACCATAGCATTTGCCAACTTGAGAAACTGGGTGAGGGAGGGATTGCTCTTCAGCTCTAGTAATGTTTAGAGTGGTAAGAAAATCAGATGTGCGGTTTCAACTTGGGAAAAATAAGAAGAGTGCTTCTCAAAGCAATTTTTCTCTCCACCACTATTTAGCAGGGGTAAGAAATATGGATTTAGTAGAGGGTTAACAAGATGCGTTTTTGTGATAAATCCTAACTACGAAGCTCACTAGAGTTGATCTCAAAGACTGCCAAACCCACAAACTTTATGTGGTTTCTCTTTCCAGCCATGAACCTGCCCAGGCTTGCTTGAAATTACTTTTAATATAATTCAAAACATTTTTTCAAACTTTATTTAATCTTTCAACAAACCTATTCTGAGTTCTGAATTTCTTGCAAAAATATTAAGGAATCCATGTCTCAATATGATTCAGGCTTTTGCTTGCATCATTTTATTTTATTTTATTTTTGTGACAGAGCTTAAGAGGATCAATCTGACAATTTCATTTTCTTCTCCATTTAGATTTTTAAAATTTCAAGATATTCTTATAAAATTTATGAATAAATTTCCAAATTTTGGTTAGTTAAGCCAAACAAAATTCCCAAACTGGATATGTTTATTCCTAGAAAGGAAAAGATAGTGCTGTGAGGTCCTGCTAATGATTGATTGGTTAAAGTAGCTCAGAGGTCTTCCTTTCCCCTTAGGTCAGTGTAGGTGAACCAGTGGCACAGCCCTCTTTGTGGACATGCACACTGTCATAGACGAGCTCCATTCCCCCCGCTGGTACCAGTGGCAACACAGCTTCCACACCCATCCCTCCTATGTGATATCGCCAGAGGCCTACTGCCTCTGGAATGTAACAGGTTCTCACCAGTTTGCCAGAACCGGCAGTAACTTTTCCCAGTGTCCCGGAGAACTGGTAGCAGCTTGGGGGGGGGGGGACACCACCTTCAGGGCTTACCTTTTCACTGGCACATGCCACCACTGTGAATGTGTGCCAAGCACTTGGTGTGCATGCACGCCTACAGTGCTTACAGTGTATGCACAGCCTCCTTGCTGTCCTCCCAAGCGGGGAGGAGGAAGAGAAGCTGCTAGCCTGAAGTTCCCTATAGCCTGCTCCCCAGGGTAAGTGACTCACCTTTGGATGTGGTGTGTCTGTGTGTATTTTAATGTGTATTTAATACCTTTACCTATATTGATGTACTACCACAGTTCCTAAAAAGGCCTGGCGCCCTGGCTTGGGGTTTTTAAGCAAAGTCTTGGAGTTACCTCATCAATAAGCTACAGCTGTGTTGTTCCAATTGCTGTTCCAATTGGAGAACCCTTAAGGAGGTACAGCTGCTTTACATTTACATTAAGGCATATTATCCTAGAGAACTGGTACGATGACCATATCCATCTTGCAACATGGTGCTGCCCAGGCATTTATACTAACAGGTAAGTGATGTGTTTGTGTTTGGGGTGGGTGGGGGAGTGGGTTGATTTGAGTTTGGGGTGGGTGGGTGGGTGTATTTTAATGTAATTTTTACTTTATTTATTTAATTTATTTACAGGTTTGTGTTGTGGGTGGGTGGGTTGAGGTGTGTGTGTGTGGGTGCTTATTTTTATTTTATTTCATTATTTATTATTATTATTTCTTTGGCCCCGTCCATGACACCATGACATCATGACATTAGCTCCGCCCACACTGTAATGACATCGCGGTGGGGTAGTAAATTTTTTGACATCCCACCACTGCCCACTGGCAACATCACACACGTGTGTGGGCATGTGTGGTGCTTGCCCGCACACTGCCTTTTCCTCTGTGGGCACTTGGTCTCTAAAAGGTTTGCCATCAATGGCTTAGGTGAAACACTGAAATTTTAATGGAAACAGAAAATGGAACAGAAATACATAGAAGCAACCAGAAGCATAGGTGAGTTTGCCCCCAGGCAACAAAATTTAGAGGACATCGAAATTTAGAGATGGATCTAATGGTGGAAATTGAGGGGGGGGGAGAAGTGAGGAAAATAAATGACAAAACCTCTCAGCCCTATTCAATTTCCTTTCCAAAAAAAAACCCACTTTCTTCTTTTTCACTGGGGAGGTGGGGGATATCTCCACACTTCACTGCAGAATGTATGGGATAATTTTATTTTTGCCCCAGCTGACAAAAACAGCTAGTTATAGCACTGGTGACTGGAAACATGACAGCCTATTATAAGCAGATGTTACATTCAAAGGTGTGCTAGTGAAAGGAAGAGTGTAGCTGGCAGAAGCCTCTCCAGCAGGAAAAAAAATATGCCCTTATTTAGAAGAAACACCTTCTTTAATAAAGAACACTGGCTGAGCTTCATTATTGCAAGTGTCCAATGATTAAAAGAGAGAGAAAGAGAGACTACACTGCAGTGTGACTATGTACTCTGCTTAGTTTGAGAATGCACAAAGGAAATTGAAGTGTTCTTCTCCATAATCAAGGAGAGGAACCCGCAGAGAGCTTATTCCATTTTATCAGCAGGATTACAGAATACAGTGTGTAGACTATTGCTGAAATCATCTGCCTCACAGAAAAACCTTTATGGGCTGCGTTCCAAATGTGGTTCAGGCATTCCTTTCCATGTGCAACTTGAGGCTGTCAAAAACTAATTAAATAATTATATGGTTGTTACTGCAGCTGTGCAAATTCTTGATTACTAGAGGCCTGCAGTGTGACGCACTCGCCTGGTTGGGGTTTCAAAATATTGGTAATGGAAGGTGTGCTGTCAGTGCATGTTCAGCTGTTGCCAGAGAAAGCAGAAAAGAAGCCTTTTTCCAGCAAGCATCTGTCACTCACAAAGCTAGACGCCCTGTGTGTATTTCTGACACATGGAATAATTTTCCTGCCTGCTACAGAGCTGAAACGTAAAGCTTATAAACACAAACCATCCAACAGAAACTAATGCCATTTATGAGCACCATTTATGATCCAGCAGCCTTTCTAAAAGGCTGCAGAAGCCTGAGAGGAGGAAAACAGGTCCACTTTTGGCCCTCCTGAGTTCCCTTAAGTTTTGTCTCTCCCTTCCTTATTACAGGAATTGTCTTTTATAAAATATTATTCAGCAGCCATTTTACCAAACTGAGAAGCCTCATAACATCAAAAAACCTTTTCCTGGACATATCTTTTCCCTTCACCTCTTTCCCTTTTGTGTTGTATCTTTTAGATTGTAAACCTGGCAGTAAGGATTGTCTGGCGATTTCCATTGTTATGCGTGCCACTCTGTTCCTGAAGCTGCAGAAATGGGTTATAATGCTGTGTCTTAGTAAACCAAAGGAGTTAAGTAAGTTAAAATCAACTTAGACATTAACAAGAACACATCAAGAAAACCTTCTGAAGAAACTTAAGGAAGCTTTATAGAGAGGGAATAGATATAGGTGGCCAATAGCTTTTTCCTTCCTTCTATTTCTAGCAAAGGGATTGTGGTGGCGTAGTGGTTAAGACGCTAAACTTGAAAAATTGGAAGGTCGGAGTTCAAGACCCGAGTACTGAATGACAGAGTGAGCTTCCATCTCTGTCCCAGCCCCTGCCAATCTAGCAGTTTAAAAGCAAGAAATTACAGGTAGATAAATAGGTACCACTTCAGTGGGAAGGTAAACAGCATTCCGTGTACTCCGGCATCTAGGCATGGCTGCCATATGTCCATGGAAACATCTAAAAATGGAGACAGTGCTGGCTCTTTGGTTATAAACAGAGATGAGTACTGAACCCTAGAGTTGGATATGAACCCTAGAGTTGGATAGAACTGCCTTTCAAGCAAGGGCGACCTTTGCCTTTACTATTTCTAGCAATCTCATCCAAGTACAGTATTCTCCCCTGTTTCTCCCTGTCAAGTGCTAGGGATATTGATTAACTGTAAACAGAATGGAAAAGTCTAGCAACCAATAGTAACACCTTCTTAAAGGCAAAACCCTTATACTACCTTCATCTGTAACCGCTGGCCTGGATTGCATTGTCCTTACCAGAAAAATTCAGGGAAAATACAGGACCTGTTAATCAAAACAATTAATCACTTGTGAATGTATTGTAGAGAGATACAGAATCCAGCTCATTTACTGGGCTGCCAACTACTGCCAGAAACAATTGAGGACTTAGGTTTGGCCAACAACCAAGCCCAGAAAGTGGCTTCATTTTGGCACTCCAAGGTTTGACTGGGACAGGAAAGAAGAAGAAGAATCACTTGATTCCTGTCTTAACAAACCATTGTCAGGTTGTCTATTCTTTGTAGCTTACCTAGTCATGGGGATACAGTTTATAAATACACCCATAATGCATTTGCAGTCAAGTGTCTGAAGAATTGAAATTTGATTCATAAAAGCTTACACCAAGAGTCTTTAAGGGTCAGCATTTAGTAGTAAGGTGAAGGTTACGCTTGCTCAAAAGCCAGTCGTATCCAACTCTAGGGTTCAGTACTCATCTCTGTTTATAGACAAAGAGCCAGCACTGTCTGTGTTTGCAGACCTATTTATCTACTTGCAGTTTCTTGTTTTCAAACTGTAAGGTTGGCAGGAGCTGGGACAGAGACGGGAGCTCACTCTGTCATGCAGTACTCAGGTATAGAACTCCAACCTTCCAGTCTTCAATTTCAGCATCTTAACCACTTGAGCCACCACAGTCCCACGTTTAGCAGTACAGCATATCCCTCTAATTTCTGCCATTAACTCACAGGAAGCCACATCTGCCAGTCATTTTAATGCATTTTCTGAATCAACATATCCTGCCTTACTGATGTTGCTACTCAAATTATGCAGCAAAACCAATGCTCAAGCCACACTCTAACCCCAGTTCCCCAAGGTAAACTTTTTACATGAGAAGCAGCCAACAGCAGGGACTGTGTATAGAATTGAGCAATATTGCCAGTCAGTAAGTGGCAATTACATTTAATAAGACTTAGGGGACAAATTCAGTTTTTATAGATTTTCCTTTGCCTTATTAAAATGTGTCTGCACAGGTGTGGTTGCTTCTTTGATTACCACATTAGAAAAAGTAACAAAGGAAAATGCCTCAAGTTAACTATATATTACAAGAGACCATTTTCACTCCCCACATTTTTGATCAAAATTTCAATAAGGCACAAGAATTAAGTGATGCTAAACATTAGATTGTAATGTACATTTGTATGTCATCCACAATGCTCTGGGCAGTGCAAACTTTGTATGGTGGAATGGATAATTTGAGCACCTGCAAACCTCCATAGAGATTAACCAAGCTTCACCCTGAGGTTTAGACCCAATCTAGATCAAGGATTCCCATCCTACAGCCTGTGGGCCAGATCTGCCCCATGGGACAATTCCATCCAGCCCTTGCTCCCACCACCGCTGTCTCAATCCTTGTCCCCTCCTCTTGGCTTGGCAACATCTGCCCTGCTATGGAGCACCATTAGGGACATGCCCCAACCCAAGTGGAGGGGATAAAGATTGAGGCAGCAGTGGGGGAAGTGGAAGTGGGAGATGCCTGTGCCTTCCCACATCTTTACCAGGGGGTGCTCTGGCTGAGAACAGCTTTTCCGGCAGATGCATATGGCTGCCCATGTCTTTCCCAGGAGCCGCTCTGGCTGAGTGTGAGCAAAGACAGTCAGGGCTCCTCCTTCACCCATGTAAGCAGCGGTGGTGGTGGGAGTGGTGGGATCATCCCACTGCTGGGGGGGGGGGAGTGGTGGGTGGCTCGGGATACTCAACAGTGGTGCCGGTGGTGTTGATGGAGTGTTGGGTAGCTCAGGGGTGGTTCTGCAGCCACCGGCAGCGGTGAGAGCAATGGTGGGAGCTTAGGGTGATCCTGCCACTGCTACCAGCAGCAGCAGGACCAAACTGACCCCCCCCCCACTCCTCACCACTACTGCTGCTGCTGCTGCCACCTATCTGGCCCACCAACAGTCTGAGGAGGCATGATCTGGCCCCCGGCTTTAAAAGGTTGAGGACCCCTGATCTAAATGATATACAGTACTTAATACATCATTAGAAGCTGATCTCCCTTAAGCAATCAATCACACTTTTTTGAGGTCGATGACCAGTACATAAAACAGTTTAAAAGTTATACTTACAGTTATAAAATAAGGATTAAAATGTCTTTCTAAAATCTCCCTAAGCAGTAGAAGACTATTTACTCCAGTATGAGTTTAGCTCCATGACCATCCTCATTTGGGAAAGTAGCTTGCTCTTTTTTTGTAATTGTTAATTGACACACACTTGTGGCTTCCTTTGTATATCTGATTTCTCAGGTAATTTTTCTCAATTAAAAAATTGGTGTGTCTAGACTCTACGGTGAAAATACACGTCTCCCAGGTATTTACACAAACTTTAGGGGGAAGTGTTGAAACAGAGTAGAGCAGGAATTTATTTATGTTTTTCAATTAGTTGTGGGGTGGTTTAAGAGGTCCCCAATCAGTCTTGGGTAATTTTGCATGCTGCAACAAATCACAACAGTTTGTTTAAATGTGTTGAACATTAGGAATACTAGAATGTAAAAAAATATATACCGTACTTGGCATCAAGTGGCACAGCAAAAGGAAGCACCAAAATAGAAAGAGATGAATAGCTGAACCCCAGGAAAAGCCAAAACTTTCCCACTTACTGAGTCTCTGACAAGATATTTTGTAAAATCAAACAAATTTGGTGTGTTCAGAATGTGTGATGGGGAATAGCGAGTAATGTCAGTAAAGACCTTTTCACAACTATAATGTGCATGTGCCTACAGTGCATGAACCAGGTTTTTAGATAATTGTCTACTTTTTCCTCTCCATCTTGGTGGCCAATTGAGCAGCAGAAACAAAACCCACAGGTTATTGTTTCTTCAACCATCATTCAGTGAGTCCAGCCAATAACCACTTGATGTTACTAACACTGTAGTTATCATAAGCTGGCTGTGTTTTTGTTGTTGTTGTTGTTCAGTCATACAGTTGATTCCAACCCTTTGTGGCCCTATGGACCATTGCCCACCAAGCACCTCTGTCCTCCACCATCCTCCTCAACCCGCCCAGCTCTCTGCCCGCTGCATCCACAATACCATCTAGCCAGCTCATTTTTGGCCACCCCCTTCTTCTTCTGCCCTCAACCTTTCCTAGCATCAAGGCTTTCTCAAGTGAATCCTCCTCATTTGATGTCCAAAGTACTTTAGCTTCATCTTTACTATTTGACCTTCTAAGGAGCAGTCAGGGTTGATTTCTTCTAGGATCAACCTATTTGTTCTCCTCGCTGTCCAGGGGACTCTCAAAACTCTCTTCCAACACCACATTTCAAAGGCATCTATTCTTCTATGCTCAGCTTTCCTAATGGTCCGGCTCTCACAACCATACATTATTTATTTATTTATTTATTTATTTAGTCACATTTATGTGACTAAATGAGATAGTGTGAACCTGGAGTCAAGAGCTTGATTTCTATTGTGCTTCTCATGGGAAGATCAAGGCTGTTTATCTTTGGGCAACATGCACAGTCCTATAGCACTATCAGAAGAAGGGAATAGTAAACAATTTCTGAGTACAGTACTGTACTTTATACTTAGGAAACCCAAGCAATGGCCACAATCAGAATAATCACCACAATCATTATTTATTTATTTATTTATTTATTTAACATCATGAATAACAAGAAATACTAGAGATAGTAAACTTACCTGGGTCTAGGTAAATCTAAAGGTCTCCGTTGCTCGAAATCCAGTCATATCCAATCTAGGATATGATGCTCATCTCCGTTTATAGCCATAGAGCCAGTGCTGTCTGTGTCTGCAGACATTTCCATGATCATGTGGCAGGCGTGACTTGACACTGGAGTGCATGCAATGCTATGACCTTCCCACCAATATTGTACCTATTTATCTACTTGCAATTTCTTGCTTTCGAACTGCTAGGTTGGCAAGAGCTGAGACAGAGACGGGACCTCACTCTGTCATGCAGCACCCAGGTCTTGAATTGCTGACCTGCCAACCTTCCAGTCATCACATTCAGCATCTTAACTACTAAGTCACTGCAGTCCCTTTACCTGGGGTTACAACTCTCTAAAAACCATTGTAGAATTCTGGGAGTTGTAGCCCAAAGAAGCAACATGTTGTACCTCTGAAAGCAATCAACCTTAATGGTGAACTAGAATTAATTTCAGTAATTGCCATTTTACTTTTATTGCACTACATGGGAAGCCGATATTTACTAAAAGGTTTTCTTCATCAGGGCTAGCCGTAACACTAGGTAGGGAGAGCAAGCTGTCTCAGGCAGCATATTGTTCCAGGAATAGTGCTGATCCCCTATCTTGCACTTGGGGGAGCTCCTGTGAGAGCTGAAAGATTCCCCAGTGCTAAGCAAGGAGGAAGAGGAGGGAGGGAACTGCCAGAGGAAGAAAAGAAACCTGGCTAGCTAAAGCATTTCTGGGAGAATCAATAGAACAAATGCAGAACTCCACTGCAGCTCTTTGGCCATCAGATGTAAGTGACCCAGCGGTGGGCATCAGCAGGTTCGCACCAGTTCACCGGAACCGGTAGCAGAAATTCTGGCTGCCCCCACCCATCCAAGTTTTGAAATAAAGTAGTCTTAATTTGGGTGCAACTCAGGGCTTCCCCTGGCCATGCCCACCATACCACGCCCACAGTGTGGTAGTAAATTTTTTTGGAGCCCACCACTGAAGTGACCTACTTGTGTGAATGGATTTAATAATATCCATACTTAGTAGTAAGTCTACCAAAGTCAATACAACTTACTCCTGGGCAGAAGAAGCATGAACTAAAGATTCATACGACCCTGCAGCCTTACATGGGAATAAGTCCTGTCAACCCAAATGGAATATTTTTTTCAAAGTAGGCATCCAAAGGGAACTGGGGTGTATTCTTCTAGATCAGTGACACGATTCGCCTGAGGCCTTTGTCGACCTCTGTAATGAGAGGGCGTTGGCTGTCTTGGACATAATCACACCACTAAGGCCTCTCCGTGTTCATGGGCATCACTCATCCCCATGGTTTACGGAGGAGCTGAGGGAGCTCAAATGGGCAAAAAGATGCCAAGAGCACCACTGGGTAAAGACCCAGAGGGAGTCCAATCGAACACTTGCTAAAGCCGCTATTAAGGCCTACCTAGTGGCGATGGGGTTGGTGAAACATCAATATTTCACTGCCCTTATTGCCCAGCGACCCTGTTCCGGGTGACCAGGTCCCTCCTCAGTAAAGGGGTGGCGGTGGAACCCGGTTAGCAGGGGTCTGTTGAGGCTTTTGCTGATTATCTGACGGAGAAAATTGCTCAGATTCACTTGACGTTTAATTCTGGCATGGAAAACACTGAGCTGGAGTTGACCAGAGTGCAGTCTGGCAATATTATCTGGGATCAATTCGATCCAGTTGTCCCTGAGGAAGTGGACAGGCTCCTGGAATCTGTTTGAGCTACTGCCTGTGCATTAGATACATGCCCCGCCTGGTTAGTAAAATCTATCAGGGCGGTGACAGACAGTTGGGTCAAAGTGATTATAAATTCTTCATTGTGGGAGGAGGTATTTCCAGCACCATTAAAACATGCTTTGGTGTGCCCCCTCCTGAAAAAGCCATTGCCCGACCCTACAGTGCTTGCCAACTACCGACCTGTCTCCAACTTGCCCTTTTTGGACAAGGTTTTGGAGAAGGCAGTGGCACGGCAGTTACATGAGATCCTGGATGAAGTGGATTATCTAGACCCTTTTCAGACAGGATTCAAGTCCGGATATGGTACCGAGACTGCATTGGTCATGCTGGTGGATCTCTGTCGAGAGCGGGACAACAGTCATCCAACCATCCTGTCTGTTCTCAACCTCTCAGTGGCTTTTGATACCCTCAACCATGGTATCCTTCTGGAATGGCTCCAAGGAGTGGGGATCCAGGGCATTATGTGGTTCTGGTTTTCCTCATTTCTAAAGGGCCAGACCTAGTTGGTGTGGTTGGAGGGCAAGAAGTCCAGTCCGAGGTCCCTCCAATATGGGGTGCCTCAGGGCTCGGTGCTCTCGCCTCTCCTATTTAATATCTACATGAAACCTCTGGGTGAGATCATCCGTTCCCACAGGTTGAGGTATCATCAATATGCAGATGATACCCAGTTGTACATCTCGACCCGTGGAGATCCAAGCGATATAGTTGAAGTCCTATCCAGGTGTCTGGAGGCTGTTAGGGTCTGGATGGGGGACAGCAGGCTACAGCTGAATCCTGGCAAGACTGAGTGATGATGGGTCAGGGACTATGGGTTAGGGATTCTGCGTTATCTCGGAAGCTGCCATCTTTGGTTCTGGATAGGGCTGTTCTGCCCCAAAAAGACCCGGTGAATAAATTGGGGGTCCTCCTGGGCTCGTGACTCCTGCTCAAAGAGCAGGTGGCAGTCGTGGCCAGGAGGGCTTTTGTACAGCTTCGCATTATACAACAAATCTCTGAAATACATAATGCTGTACTGTACATGTATTTCTATGGTGCATTACCAGAGCTGCCCACTAGAGGCTACGGTCTGAAATATAATGTTTACATGGCACAGAGGCAAACATTTTGGTAGCTCTCATTTAGAATGACAGAGGCATTTCAAACATCTCCCCCAATTCTATGACTCGGGTATACTTGGTAAATATAGGATTTACTGTTATCTGCAGTTTCAGTTATCCATGGAAAGTATCAAAATGTATCCCCCCCCCCCCAGACATGGCAGGAGACCTGTAAATATAAGACATAATGAACATTTGCATAACTTACTCCCTTCCCATTTGAACACTCTTGATAAAAAGTTAACTCAAATTCCATTTGTAGTATTTTAATGCCTCATGTTTAGCATGCTATATTTTAAAAGAAGTTAAATAGTCTGGCAATGATTTAAAAAGAGAAAGGAAAAACAAAAGCAAAACCTAAAGAGTATAAAATGGCCTACCAAAATAAAACATTCATAAACTATTTCATGATGTTTACACATATGTGCTTAAGTCAGATGGGTGGACAGAATTATTACTTAAGGTTTTCCATTACAGCTGCAGCTTCCCATTAGTTTGCTGGCTGCTATATGAAAAGGGAGAGGTTGCTTTTGGAGGATGAACATGAGTCTTGGATTCTGTTACACATCATTTCCAGTGTGTCAGAATTGTAACTTTTGCCATGGATAAAATCATAGCATCTTTGTGCAGCATGCATCTGATGAGGACTCTACTTAGGTGGCCAGCTTGCAAGGTTATTTCTGAAAAGCAATTTTCTATGCTATCCCCTGCAAAACTGCAGAAAGCAATTCATTTTGCTCCTATTCTCCAAATCTAAAACCTAATATGGTAGTTTTAACTTTGAGAAAGGAAGGAAGATTTTTTTACATTACTCTCTGCTTCCCCTGTTTTCTTCTTTCCTTTTTTTTTTGGGGGGGGGGCAAGAAAGGATTGGTAAGTAAAAGTCATAAAACTTAGAATGTTTTTTTGAAGATTTCTCTCAAAATGTTCTTTAAGAGAAACCTTTAAAAGTAATTTCAAAATATTCGTCTTTCCACCATAATGGGGCGCTGGTGTCCTATGGCATACATGTAAGTTTTTTGCTTAAAAAAAAAGAATTGCTATTTCCAGCCATTCCAGGGTCCAGTAAGAAACTGGAACTTTGGGGTTAGCTCTGCTAGATTAAACATGAGAGTTTGGTAGCCTGAAAGAGTACACTAGTACCCCGAATAACGTTATGACTTGGTTCCACAAGTCCCGTCGTTATTCGGTTTTTAACGTTGTGCGATACATTGAACACACAATGTTAAAAAAAGCCCTGTTTCCCTGGAGGCTGCAGGAAGCGAGAACATCGGGATTTGAATCCTGACATTTTGGCTTGCTGCTGCCTCCAGGGAGGTGGGAGAACTTTGGAAACAGCTTGGAGCGGGTTTCCCCACCTCCCTGGACCCGGCGGGGGGGGGGGTCAGAGACCCCAAAATTGGTAAAAAAAAACGTCCATTTTTTTTACCAATTTTGGGGTTTCTGACCCCCCCGCCGGGTCCAGGGAGGTGGGCAGACCCGATCCAAGGTGTTTCTGGGCTTCCCCGACGTCCTGAGCCAGTGCAGCAAGCCAGAATGTCAGAGTTCGAATCCCGATGTTCTGGCTTCCTGCACTGGCTCAGGACGTCGGGGAAGCCCAGAAACACCTTGGATCGGGTCCCCACACCTCCCTGGACCCAGCGGGGGGGTCAGAAACCCCAAAATTGGTAAAAAAAACGGACGTTTTTTTTACCAATTTTGGGGGCTCTGACCCCCCCGCCGGGTCCAGGGAGGTGTGGGGACCCGATCCAAGGTGTTTCTGGGCTTCCCCGACGTCCTGAGCCAGTGCAGCAAGCCAGAATGTCAGGATTCGAATCCCGACGTTCTCGCTTCCTGCAGCATAAAAGAGGGTGGGGGAAGTTCAAAATTAGCGCACATCACCTCTAGGGAGGTCGGGAGACCCGATGCGCGCTAATTTTGAACTTCCCCCACCCTCTTTTATGCTGCAGGAAGCCAGAATGTCGGGATTCGAATCCTGACATTCTGGGTCGCTGCACTGGCTCAGGACATCGGGGAAGCCCAGAAAAAGCTTGGATCGTGTCTGCCCACCTCCCTGGACCCGGCGGGGGGGTCAGAAACCCCCAAATTGGTTAAAAAAACGTCCTTTTTTTTACCAATTTTGGGGGGTCTGACCCCCCCGCCGGGTCCAGGGAGGTGTGGGGACCCGATCCAAGGTGTTTCTGGGCTTCCCCGACGTCCTGAGCCAGTGCAGGAAGCCAGAACGTCGGGATTCGAACTCTGACATTCTGGCTTGCTGCACCGGCTCTGGACGTCGGGGAAGCCCAGAAACACTTCCAGAGGGATCAGAGGACCCGATCTACAGCTGCAGGGTGGCTGGGGAAGCTGACGGGGACTCCCTGTCGGCTTCCCTAGCCACCCGCCCATGCCTCCGCAGCTGTGGGGTGGCTGGGTAAGCCGATGGGGGAGCCCCCCGTCAGCTTTCCAGCCTCCCCACCCCTGCCTCCGTAGCTGCAGGGTGGCTGGGAAGCTGAACGGAGAACCCCGTTCAGCTTTCCACCCACCCTGCTGCTAAGAACGACTGTATCGTGTAACGTTAAAATCGCGTTACTCGATACAAGATGTTTCCGAAAATCTTGTAACGTTATGCGGTTTTAACGATATACGGTACTCGCGTTATACGGGGTATTACTGTACTGTAAAAGGGTGCATCTTGATTAGAAAAATGTCCTACATTTGTGTCAGTTTTGCCAGGTTCCAAATTAATTCAAAAAGGGAAAATGCATGAAGCACAGCTGAACCATGCTTTATCTTGACAAAATGTGGGTTATTTTAAACCACCCAATGGGGATTTTTTTTTACAGCAGTTCCAGAATTGCTATATATGGGTGTGGACATGCATGTCTTGATGGACGCTGTGTCCTTTGGGTTGGCCATGGTGACAGTGGCGGCAGCACGGCCATGGCAGGGGCTAGCTGTCAGGAGAAAAACCAACGAGCAGAAGCACAGGGGAAAAGTAAGCTGCTGGGGCAGGGGGAAGGAGATGATCGGTGGGCCCAAGCTCTTTCCTCCTCTCTCACTTGGTGAAGAGGAGGGAAGGACACTCAGCCATTCTGCTTCCATATCACTTCCACTTAAGAGTCCCTGCTTCTTCTTGGCTCTGGCTGCCTGTCGTGGTGTGTGTGCGCGCACACACAGAGACACACACAGACTTCACAGCACCACCAACACAGCCCGGGAGACCGGCGGATGGAGGGAGACGCCGACGCTGGCGCCGACACAGCCTCCAGCCAGAGGACCGGCACCTGCCCTCACGCCCCGCCCCCGCGGGAACTTTAAAAACTCCGGTGCGGCAGGGCTGCCTGGCTCCTCCACCACCAACACAGCCCGGGAGACCGGCGGATGGAGGGAGACGCCGACGCCGGCGCCGACACAGCCTCCAGCCAGAGGACCGGCACCTGCCCCCACGCCCCGCCCCCGCGGGAACTTTAAAAACTCCGGTGCGGCAGGGCTGCCTGGCTCCTCCACCACCAACACAGCCCGGGAGACCGGCGGATGGAGGGAGACGCCGACGCCGGCGCCGACACAGCCTCCAGCCAGAGGACCGGCACCTGCCCTCACGCCCCGCCCCCGCGGGAACTTTAAAAACTCCGGTGCGGCAGGGCTGCCTGGCTCCTCCACCACCAACACAGCCCGGGAGACCGGCGGATGGAGGGAGACGCCGACGCCGGCGCCGACACAGCCTCCAGCCAGAGGACCGGCACCTGCCCCCACGCCCCGCCCCCGCGGGAACTTTAAAAACTCCGGTGCGGCAGGGCTGCCTGGCTCCTCCACCACCAACACAGCCCGGGAGACCGGCGGATGGAGGGAGACGCCGACGCTGGCGCCGACACAGCCTCCAGCCAGAGGACCGGCACCTGCCCTCACGCCCCGCCCCCGCGGGAACTTTAAAAACTCCGGTGCGGCAGGGCTGCCTGGCTCCTCCACCACCAACACAGCCCGGGAGACCGGCGGATGGAGGGAGACGCCGACGCCGGCGCCGACACAGCCTCCAGCCAGAGGACCGGCACCTGCCCTCACGCCCCGCCCCCGCGGGAACTTTAAAAACTCCGGTGCGGCAGGGCTGCCTGGCTCCTCCACCACCAACACAGCCCGGGAGACCGGCGGATGGAGGGAGACGCCGACGCCGGCGCCGACACAGCCTCCAGCCAGAGGACCGGCACCTGCCCTCACGCCCCGCCCCCGCGGGAACTTTAAAAACTCCGGTGCGGCAGGGCTGCCTGGCTCCTCCACCACCAACACAGCCCGGGAGACCGGCGGATGGAGGGAGGCGCCGACGCCGGCGCCGACACAGCCTCCAGCCAGAGGACCGGCACCTGCCCCCACGCCCCGCCCCCGCGGGAACTTTAAAAACTCCGGTGCGGCAGGGCTGCCTGGCTCCTCCACCACCAACACAGCCCGGGAGACCGGCGGATGGAGGGAGACGCCGACGCTGGCGCCGACACAGCCTCCAGCCAGAGGACCGGCACCTGCCCTCACGCCCCGCCCCCGCGGGAACTTTAAAAACTCCGGTGCGGCAGGGCTGCCTGGCTCCTCCACCACCAACACAGCCCGGGAGACCGGCGGATGGAGGGAGACGCCGACGCCGGCGCCGACACAGCCTCCAGCCAGAGGACCGGCACCTGCCCTCACGCCCCGCCCCCGCGGGAACTTTAAAAACTCCGGTGCGGCAGGGCTGCCTGGCTCCTCCACCACCAACACAGCCCGGGAGACCGGCGGATGGAGGGAGACGCCGACGCCGGCGCCGACACAGCCTCCAGCCAGAGGACCGGCACCTGCCCCCACGCCCCGCCCCCGCGGGAACTTTAAAAACTCCGGTGCGGCAGGGCTGCCTGGCTCCTCCACCACCAACACAGCCCGGGAGACCGGCGGATGGAGGGAGACGCCGACGCTGGCGCCGACACAGCCTCCAGCCAGAGGACCGGCACCTGCCCTCACGCCCCGCCCCCGCGGGAACTTTAAAAACTCCGGTGCGGCAGGGCTGCCTGGCTCCTCCACCACCAACACAGCCCGGGAGACCGGCGGATGGAGGGAGGCGCCGACGCCGGCGCCGACACAGCCTCCAGCCAGAGGACCGGCACCTGCCCCCACGCCCCGCCCCCGCGGGAACTTTAAAAACTCCGGTGCGGCAGGGCTGCCTGGCTCCTCCACCACCAACACAGCCCGGGAGACCGGCGGATGGAGGGAGACGCCGACGCTGGCGCCGACACAGCCTCCAGCCAGAGGACCGGCACCTGCCCCCACGCCCCGCCCCCGCGGGAACTTTAAAAACTCCGGTGCGGCAGGGCTGCCTGGCTTCTCCAACACCAACACAGCCCGGGAGACCTGTGGCTGGGGGGAGATGCCCCCGCTATAGCCTTTACCCGGACTACTGGCACCAACTCCCAACTCCCCCAAACCCCGCTTTGGCGAGGGATTTAAGAACTTGGGAACGGCAGGATTGCCTGGTCCCACTACTGTTGGTGCCACCAGGGACAGCCGTGGACAGGCAGCATCGGGATCGGGGCTGGAAGAATGGATGGGGGAAGCAAGGAAGGACCTGCCAGCCAGAGAAGGGGGATCAGGCTCTGCCAGCTGGGCCTGGGAGGCTCCATGGGGCCCAAATTGGTGTGGTTATGGGCATGGGGTGCTACGTCGGGAACCAAGGGGCGGGCCGCACACGGAGAACGCGGGACAGATGGTTGGTTGCTGTCCCGTGTTCTAGCCCCTCGGTTACACCTCTAGGTCCTGTGCAGCCGGTCAAGAGTGACCCCTCCTTTAGGCTGCTGCTGGTGAATGCCAGATCAGTCTGCAACAAGGCTCCTCTGCTCGCTGATACGATCTTGGGGGAGCGGGCTGATCTGGCATGCATCTCCGAGACCTGGCTGGTGCCTGAGGATGGGGTACCCCTGTCTGAACTCTGCCCAGCCGGGTTCGGTGTTTGGCACCAGCCTAGGGAGAGGGGAAGGGGCGGTGGAGTCGCCATAGTAGCCAGGAGGTCCTTGGGAGTGGCCAGGGCCACGGCTCCACATATTCCGGGTTGTGAAGCCCTGTTCTTGCGTGTGGGCCCTAAAGGTCAGTTGGGAGTCTTGCTCGTGTACCTGCCTCCCTGCAGAGTAGCAGACTCCCTGCCTGAGCTCCTTGAGGCGGTCTCCATGCTGGCATTGGAGACCCCCAGGCTGATGGTTCTGGGGGATTTCAATTTGCCATCATTGGGGACCGGCTCGGGGGTAGCTCGGGAGTTCATGGTTTCCATGGCAACCGTGGGCCTGACCCAGGTAATTCAGGGTCCTACCAGGAGCAGTGGCTACACCCCGGACCTGATCTTTTTGTCGGAGCTGTGGCAGAGTGATCTGAATGTACAGAAATTAGACATCACTCCTGTGCCATGGTCAGATCACTATCTGGTGACTCTGGACTTCCTGGGGGCAAGACTTCACCGTAGGGAGGCAGGGCCGATTAAGTGGGCCCGCCCCCGGCGACTAATGGATCCAGAAGGATTCCAACGGGAACTGGGGTGTTGTCCTCTTGACCTGCAAAGTGATTCGTCCGAAGCCCTTGTTGCTTCCTGGAACAGGAGAGCGACTGCAGCTTTGGATGTAATCGCGCCACTACGGCCTCTCTACGCTCGTGGGGGTCGATCTGCCCCTTGGTTTACAGAAGAGCTAAGGGAGCTGAAACGAGCTAAGAGACGCCGAGAGCGCCGCTGGGTGAAGACGCGGAGCGAGTCCGATCGAACACTGGTTAGAGCTGCTATTAAAGACTACCTAGTGGCGATGGGGGCGGTGAAACGCCAATATTTCACCGCCCTCATTGCCTCTGCAGATAACCGCCCAGCGGCCCTGTTCCGGGTGACCAGGTCCCTCCTTGGCAAAGAGGGGCCGGGCCCTGGCTGGCAGGGATCTGCTGATGCTTTTGCGGATTATCTAGCGGAGAAAGTCGCTCAGATCCGCTCGAAGTTTAATCCCGGCGTGGAAGGTACCGAACTGGGGTTGACCAGGGCACAGTCTAGCCATGTTATCTGGGATCAGTTCGAGCCAGTTGGCCCTGAGGAAGTGGACAGGCTTCTTGTATCTGTTCGCGCCACGACCTGTGCACTGGACCCATGCCCTGCCTGGTTAGTTAAAACTGCCAAGACTGTGGCAGGTGGCTGGGTCGAGGCGATTATTAATGCTTCATTAAAAGAGGGGCATTTCCCAGCACCATTTAAACATGCTTTGGTGCTCCCCCTCTTAAAAAAGCCGTCCCTCGACCCTATGGTAATTTCCAACTACCGTCCAGTGTCTAACCTACCTTTTTTAGGTAAGGTCCTGGAGAAAGCTGTGGCGCAGCAGTTACGGGATGTCCTGGATGAAGCGGATTATCTGGACCCGTTTCAGTCAGGATTCAGGCCCGGATATGGTACCGAAACTGCACTAGTCGCATTGGTAGATGATCTCTGGAGAGAGCGGGACGGAGGGGAACCGTCTGTCCTTGCTCTCCTCGACCTCTCAGCGGCTTTTGACACTGTCGATCATGGCATCCTTCTGGGAAGGCTCCGGGGCTTGGGGATCCAGGGCACAGTGCTGTCCTGGTTTTCCTCATTCCTGAGGGACAGGACCCAGTCGGTGTGCCTGGAGAAGGAGATGTCCAGCCCTAGGCCCCTGCAGTATGGGGTGCCTCAGGGCTCGGTACTTTCTCCTCTCCTATTTAACATCTATATGAAGCCGCTGGGTGAGATCATCCGTTCCCACGGGGTAAGGTATCATCAGTATGCTGATGATACCCAGTTGTACATCTCAGCCCGTGGGGACCCAGGCGGTGCAGTGGAAGTCCTTTCCAGGTGCCTGGAGGCTGTTAAGGTCTGGATGGGGGAAAACGGGCTACAGCTGAATCCCGGCAAGACTGAGTGGCTATGGGTAAGGGGCCCTGCGCTAACACGGGAGTTACCAGCTTTGGTTCTGGATGGGGCAGTTTTGCCCCAAACAGACCCGGTGCGTAATCTGGGGGTCCTCCTGGACTCACGGCTACTGTTCAATGAGCAGGTGGCAGCCGTGGCCAGGAGGGCTTTTGCACAACTTCGTGTAATACGCCAGTTACGCCCCCTCCTAGGCCGGGATGCCTTGCTCATGGTCACGCATGCTTTGGTCACCTCCAGACTTGATTACTGTAATGCGCTCTACATGGGGCTGCCCTTGGCGACCATTCGGAGGCTTCAGCTGGTCCAGAATGCGGCAGCCCGGGTAGTGATGGGGTGCGGGCGTTATGCTCGGGCCTCACCACTGCTCCGGGAGCTGCACTGGTTGCCAGTTTGCCTCCGGGTGCAATTCAAGGTGCTGGTCATTACCTTTAAAGCCCTACATGGTAGTGGGCCAGGATACCTAAGAGACCGCGTCACCCTAAGAATGTCTGCCCGTCCCACCAGGGCGGACCGGAGGGGCTCTCTTGTTACTCCATCGGCCAGGGAGGCTCGCCTCACGAGCACCAGGAAGAGAGCCTTCTCTGTGTTCGCCCCAGCCCTTTGGAACCTCCTTCCGACAGAGCTGCGCCTGCAGACGGAGCTTCTGCCCTTTCGAAAGGGCCTGAAGACATGGCTGGCGGGTCAAGTGTGGGGACATAGCAATGCAGGTTCCCATACGGGATGGCTAATTTAAGAGCAGCCATCCGCCCCCATCTGGTAGCTGTTATTATGGGTTTCTATCCGTTTTTACTGTTTAACGTTTTAAATTTTTTATGAATTCTTATGAATTTTATGAATTTTAAGGCCATATATATTATGAGCTATGCTGTAAGCCGCCCAGAGTCGGGTCCGCCCGATTGGGGCGGGATATTAAATGCAAATAAATAAATAAATAAAATAAATGAATTAAACCCAGGGGTGTTTTTATTGCTGATTTCAGCACAGTGTTTTCAGCCATTCAAGATGCACCCTAAGTTTCCTTCACAAGAATCCATCCTAGCTCCCTTATAACAGAGGTGGTGAACCTATGGCATGCATGCCAGAGGTGGCATTCAGAGACCTTTCTGTGGGCACATGCCCCGCCACCCCAGCACAGAGTTCACTCACTCCTCTGCAGCACTGACGGCAGCCTGTTGAGTTTGGGCACTCGAGCTCTAAACGGTTCTACACCTCTGCTTTATAATATAACGAAGTAGCCATTTTTACCATTAGATGGTGTGTGCACTTACACACATGCATGTTCACACAAACATGGAATGTTTCACCCTTTTATTTTGTGGTCAAAGGACATTTTACCAGTAAGCACACATTTTAAAGTGAAAGCTTGTAATGAAAATTTACATCTGTTCTTTATTTTTATAGAGGAAAATGAAGGGAAACATAATTCAATGTGTGACTTCAAGAGTACCTGTTTTTCTCCCAAATCCAAAAACTGCCCATTCTTCTGGCTAATGTGTGAACCAGTAAAATGCAACTCTAACCATTCACTTTAAAAATGCATTATTATTTGTAATTTTTTCCTTCCATGTCAAGGTCAGATGTGAAACTGCCAAAACAAAGTCACCTTTTGGAGAATTTATTCCTTAGTTCCTTTCACCTGACCTAGTGTGAGAAAGATTAGCTGGCACAACAAGATTGCCATTGCCTGGGGTACACCTGATTGTGGTTCAAAAATAACACAATTTTTGAGGAGGCTTCTTCTGTGTACTCCTATTTGTATGATGAAAGTGAAAATATGAATGTATGTTTTGCCAGAATAGCAGGACTACAAAATCAGCTGCCCGTTAGTTAAAATGCAGGTTATTTTCCACACACATATTCACTACTGCATATCAAGGAGAGAGCAAGGATTTCATGTGTTACATGGAATAATAATGGTTTTGGGTAGGAAAGTGTGTGAATCACACATGTGGGTCTAATAGTTAGTGGTCTGAAATAAGTGCGCATGTGTTTATGCACACTGTGGGAACATCTGGGCAACAGCAGCCTTCAAGCATGTTTATTTACAGCTCTTTAACATCATCTATAGGATGGATTTTTTTTTGTCACCCTTATGAAAATGTCTGAATTTAAAGGATTATAAAGCTGGAATATAGTTACATGCACTGC
Organism: Furcifer pardalis; assembly: GCA_030440675.1. Classification (NCBI taxonomy): domain Eukaryota; kingdom Metazoa; phylum Chordata; class Lepidosauria; order Squamata; family Chamaeleonidae; genus Furcifer; species Furcifer pardalis. The sequence goes on along the minus strand of CP126896.1, from coordinate 45,258,081 downwards.
CAAAAATGCGACTTCACAAAACAATGTGAATATTTCCACAGAAATTCTCCTTAGAACTTCACTGTTCTAGTAATACTGTATATTATTTTGAATAAGGCTGCGGTGGATCAGTGGTTAAGAAGCTCGCCTTGTTAGCTGGAAGGCCAGCAAGTTGGCAGTTCGAGACCCAGGTACTGCATGACGGATTGGGCAGTCTCTGTCCCAGCTCTTGGGGACATGAAACGCATCTCATTTGGGTGTTCCCTTTGCGGAGTTTCTCAGACAAAAAACTTTCAACCCAGAATAATTTCTGGCACGAAATTATTATTTTGAATCTACTGCCATCTAGTGAAAACAAATGGCTAGTTTTCAAATATTGCTGTTCTCCATCAGATTGTATATATACGCACTGTATACAGTACAGTACTCATATATGCTATATACAAATACTGTACTGTAGTATATTTTCAGATACTTATGGTCTGTCCAGTAGTTTATTAGGAGAGTAGCCCTCAAACAAAGAGATGAGTTAACCATTACAACTTGTGTATACTTTTCAATCTCAACTTGAAAGGGGGCATCTGGACTAGAAATGGGTTCTAATCCCAGTCAGCCATGGAAACTCACTGGAAAACCATTCCTTAAGTATCTCACTTACATTGAAAGCCCTGTTAATAATAATAATAATAATAATAATAATAATAATAATAATAATAATAATAATAATAATAATAATAATAATAATAATAATAATAATAATAATAATAATAATAATAATGGTGATGGTGATGGTGATGGTGATGGTGATGGTGATGGTGATGGTGATGGTGATGTTACATGCACTACCAAAAGTGCCACTTGACAAAACAATGTGAATATTTCCACAGAAAATCAATTCTAACTTATGGCAACCCTTTTCAGTGTTTTCTAGGCAGAGAATTCTCTTAGCAGAGAATACTTAATTCCCTTCTTTCTGGAGCACCTTGGGACTCTGCAGTTTACCAAAGGCCACACCTATGTACGTTGCTGGTCCGCTCTGTGCCTGTTGTCCCCCTCACCACTCCCTCTCTCCCAATAAGAGGCCTTTCTTTTTATGCGCCTGCGTCTCAGCTTCCTCTATGGACCCATGTAGTAGGCAAACCATGTCTCCTATGCCAGGATCCTTCTTGAAGAGGAAGGTCCACCCCAGGGAACATTGTAGAGGGGACTCCTGTAGCCTTGTCTTCCCTAAGTGCCCTGCTGTGGCTGATCTCTTCTCATCCCTCCTTGTCCACTCTTTCCCCATGTTCCTCGGTTTGTTTCTCTTTCTCCTCATTTGCCTCCTGCTCCTCACCCAACACTCCCTCCACCCATTCTTCCTTAATCACTGCTGCTGCTAGGGCTTTATAAATTTTCCCCGTCTCGAACTTATTCTCCCTCGGACAGGTTGTTCTGTCTCTTATGTTTGCACAAGGGGATGATCACTGCTACCTCACAGGTTCAGAAGTCCTGTTGCCTTCAATAGGGTGATCACTGGCTTCTGTGATGGCAAACCAGAGACCACGTGGAACACTATGTCAACAGAACATTACACTCTGTCCTTCCTTAAAAGGTCTACTGGTCAAAGCACTAGATTTCTTTCTGAGAAAATATATCTGTAACTGGCTTAGACAGCAGCTCTGATGAAACAATTAGTGTGTAATTAATTCTGTTTGCTTTGCTCCTGTACATCCTTGGATGGTAACAAGCTAAGCTATGTCCCCATGCATGCTGTCAGTAAACATAAAAAGAAAGCACATCATACATACTCCTTGACCAGTGGTGATGCAAGAAATGTTGTCATATCTTAGTGGTAGAACGAGCCTTTTGCATCAATCCTGTCTAAGATAGTGTGTAATTTTTACTATTGGTTGCGACAGCCTGACCTAATTCCTGCCAGGGCATGGTGATGCACTACACAGACCTGTATTTTACAGATGACTGTGTAATTGCCACCTTAATATATGGAGGAAGTAGTAGATCTTTCAAAAAATGAGAAGACAAAACACAAAGGAAATAACAAAAAAGGAGAAGGGAGGGAAACTTGGTCAGTTGGATCACATCTGCTGTAGAATTTTACTAGACAAAGGCTTTTGTTTCTGCTTCTGTTTTGTATAACTAAACTGATCACTTGTTAAACACAATCCAAACTCATTGCTATTTCACATTCTAGAAAACTACAATTTCAGTTAATCTCATCTACATTCAGTGATGGGATGTCCCCGGTTCCAGACGGTTCCCTGGAACCGGTAAGAACAATTTCGGAAGGTTCTCCGAGAGGGTAGTCTATTTTTAAGGCGTCCGGTTCCGGACGCCTGAAAAAAAGAAAAAAAAAATTTTTTAAATTGGAGCCAAAATGGCTCCAATTCAGTGCGCATGCGCAGAAGTCAATCTGACGCATGCGTGCTGCAATTTTAAATTGCGCATGCGTCAGATTCTGTTTCTGCGCATGCGCACTTGTTTTTGCCGGAGCCGGACCATTTTGAAGTGGCTCTGGCAGTGGCGGAGGGCTTAGGAGGAGGAGCCGTGCCTAGCCGGGCGGCCCAGCGCTCCCAGCCGCAACTCTCCACGGGCGCCCCAAGCCTCGGCGCTCGGCGGCGGGCCTAGCCGGGCGGCCCAGCGCTCCCAGCCGCAACTCTCCACGGGCGCCCCAAGCCTCGGCGCTCGGCGGCGGGCCTAGCCGGGCGGCCCAGCGCTCCCAGCCGCAACTCTCCACGGGCGCCCCAAGCCTCGGCGCTCGGCGGCGGGCCTAGCCGGGCGGCCCAGCGCTCCCGGCCGCAACTCTCCATGGGCAGCTCGGGGCCGCCCGGCTAGGCGCGCCGCGGAGCGCTGAGGCTCGGGGCCGCCCGTGGAGAGTTGCGGCCGGGAGCGCTGGGCCGCCCGGCTAGGCGCGCCGCGGGGCGCCAAGGCTCGGGGCCGCCCATGGAGAGTTGCGGCCAGGAGCTCGGGGCTGCCCGTGGAGAGTTGCAGCCGGGAGCTCGGGGCCGCCCATGGAGAGTTGCGGCCGGGAGCGCTGGGCCGCCCGGCTAGGCGCGCCGCCGGGCACCAAGGCTTGGGGCCAGCCCCAACGGTCCCCATTGTAAGAGGGGTTTGTGTTTGGGGTGGGTGGGTGTTTGGGTGTATTTTTATTTAATTATTATTTTATTTATTTATTTTATTAACGGTTTTGTGGGGGGGGTTGAGGGGTGTGTGCGTGTGTTTTATTTTTATTTTATTTATTTTATTTTTGGCCCCGCCTACAACGTCATGATGTCATGACGTTGGCTCCACCCATGACGTCATGACGTTAGCTCCGCCCCCACTGTGATGACGTCAGGGTGGGGTACTAAATTTTTTATCATCCCATCACTGTCTACATTACACTGGAGCATTGATTAACAAATGGCTCGGTTAACATAAAAAAATCATATAACAAAAGGAAATCCAAAAAAATAGTGGCTTGGTTTACAGAATTTTTTTGGGAATGGATTAATTGGTTTTCAATGCATTGCTATGGGAAATCCCATTTCAGTTAACATACTGTATTTTGGTTTTCAATGCATTTCTATGAGAAATTGCGTGCAATGCATTCCTATGGGGAAAATCTGATTTAAGTAATTTTTGGTTTAAGAATTGTCCCAGGTTTTACTGTATTGTGGTAACTCTGAGGTAAGTGGTTTAGTATGTACCTTAACATCATCCAAATGAGCACCATAGATTCTTTGCCACTCTGTATCTGTGGTGGAGTATGGCCAATATAGACAAGTTCAATGATACCAACAAACTGTGGTGTGATCACTTTATCACCAACTCTTCTTACAGGGCCAAAACCATTTTACTGTTGCTTCTTTTCTCCCAGCAGTTTACACTTAAACTATTTTGTCTGACTTGAATTTCCTGCCTCCGCCCCAATAGTGCAAGCATCACTCTGTTGTGGAGAAACACTGCCTCCCTAGAACAGGAGTTCTCAACCTTTTAAAGCCAGGGGCCAGGTAACGCTCCCTCAGACAGCTTCAGGGGCCAGACAGCCATTTTGCCATTCCTCCACCACATGCTACTTCCTGCTGTGGTGGAGGCAGGGGGGCACATGAAATGGTGTTGCAGGTCGCATCGGGCCCATGGGCCACAGGTTGAGAATCCTTGCCCTAGACCTTGGACTGTGATCCAAATCCCTCACAGGCAGCTCACTGGTCTCTCTCTCTCTCTCTGCCCAACTTACTTCACAGGTTGGTGAGAGAGGCCACCCATACAAGCATAAGTTGTTTGGGTAAAGTAGAGGAGAAAATGAGAGAGAGAGAGACTTCCAAAGAGCAAACAGTGATGTACTGTGCACTATGGAGAAGCCTTTGTGGCATAGTGGTTAAACTGTTGTTTTTGTTGTTGTTCAGTCGCACAGTCGATTCCGACCCTCTGCGACCCCATGGACCACCGTCTGCCAGGCACTCCTGTCCTCCACCATCCCCCTCAACTCGCTCAGCTCTGTGCCCATTATCTCTACAATACCATCTAGCCATCTCATCTTGGGCCGTCCCCTTCTTCTTTTGCCCTCTACCCTTCCAAGCATCAAGGCTTTCTCAAGTGAATCCTCTCTTCTCATTTGATGTCCAAAGTACTTTAGCTTCATCTTTACTATTTGACCTTCTAAGGAGCAGTCGGGGATGATTTCTTCTAAGATTGACCTATTTGTTCTCCTCGCTGTCCAGGGGACTCTCAAAACTCTCCTCCAACACCACATCTCAAAGGCGTCTATTCTTCTGCGTTCCTAATGGTCCAGCTGTCACAACCATACCTTGCCACAGGGAATACCATTGCTTTGACTATGCGAATTTTTGTTTTCAATGTGATGTCTCTACTTTTCACTATGTTCCCCAGGTTTCTCATCGCTTGCCTCCCAAGAATCAGTCGCCTTTTTATTTCATGGCTGCAATCACCATCTGCAGTGAGCTTAGATCCTAGGAAAGTAAAATCTGTCACTGCTTCTACTTCTTCCCCATCTATTTTCCAGGGACTGATAGGGCCTGTTGCCATTATCTTGGTTTTCTTGATATTGAGTCTCAAGCCAGCTTTTTCACTTTCTTCTTTCAACCTAATCAGGAACTTCTTTAGGTCCTCCTCACTTTCTGCCATTAGGGTGGTATCATCTGCATATCTCAATTTGTTGATGTTAGTTCCAGCAATTTTGATCCCAAATTGTGATTCCTCCATTCCTGCATTGCGCATTATGTGTTCTGTGTATAAGTTGAATAAGCATGGTGACAAAATGCAGCCTTGTCTTACTCCTTTTCCTATTCCAAACCACTCCATCATTCCATTTTCTGTCCTAACTGTTGCCTCTTGATTCATGTACAGATTTCTCATGAGGCCTATAAGGTGTTCCGGTATTCCCATCTCTTTAATTACTTGCCACATTTTGTTGTGGTCGACACAGTCAAAAGCTTCGTGTAATCAATGAAACAGAAGTAGACTTGTTTCTGATATTCCTTTGTTTTTTCCATGATCCATCTTATGTTGGTGATGTGGTCTCTAGTTCCCCTGCCTCTTCTGAAACCCGCCTGCACTTCTGGTAATTCTCTCTCCACATACTGTTGCAGTCTATCCTGTATTATCTTGAGCATCACCTTGCTAGCGTGAGGGATGAGTGCAATAGTTCGATAATTTGAACATTTTTTGGCATTACCCTTTTTGGGGAGTGGAACATATACATATCTTTTCCAATCCTGTGGCCATTGTTGTGTTTTCCAAATCTGCTTGCATATAGAATGCAATAATTTGATTCCATCATCTTGTAGGGCTTTGAAAAGTTCAACTTGGATACCATCAACTCCACTGGCTTTGTTGTTTGCTGTGTTTTTAGGCCCTTTCTGACTTCACTCTCTAGAATGTCTGGCTCATGTTCAATGTTCTCATCATTGTGATTATCAGGGGTGTTGAGGTCCTTTTTGTAGAGTTCCTCTGTGTACTCTTTCCATCTTTTCTTAATCTCTTCTGCATCTGCTAACTCCTTGCCATCTTTGTCCTTTATCATGGTCATTTTTGCTTTAAATGTTCCCTTGAGTTCCCCATTTTTTTAAAAAAAAGATCTCTAGTCCTACCCCTGATATTGTTTTCCTCTATTTCTTTGCACTGTTCATTCAGGTAGGTTTCCTTATCACTCCTTGCTTTTCTTTGAAATTCTGTATTCAAGTGACTGTATTTTTTCCTTTCTCCTTGGCATTTTGCATTCCTTCTGTCCTCTGCTATTTTAAGAGCCTCCTCAGACAACCACTTAGCTTTCTTACGCTTCTTTTCTTTTGGTATGGTTTTCCTTGCTGCCTCCTGCATGATGTCCCGCATCTCTGTCCATAATTCTTCTGGCACTCTGTCTATCTGGTCCAAGCCATTAAATCTGTTCCACACCTCCACTGTGTATTCCCAAGGAATGTTGTCTAGGTCATATCTGTCTGGCCTAATTGTTTTTCCTATTTTCTTTAGTCTAAGCCTGAATTTTGCAATCAGTAGGTTGTGATCTGAGCCACAATATGCTCCTGGTCTTGTTTTTGCTGACTGTATGGAAGTTCTCCATCTTTGACTGCAGAGTATGTAATCAATCTGGTTTCGATGTTGATCACCTGGTGATGTCCATGTGTAAAGTCTCCTCTTGTGTTGCTGGAAGAGAGTGTTTGCTATGACCAGTGCATTATCTTGGCAGAACTCTATCAGTCTTTGCCCTGCTTCATTCTGTGTTCCAAGACCAAACTTGCCTGTTATTCCTGATTTCCTACTTTGGCATTCCAGTCTCCTATGATAATGTGTACATCATTTCTTGGTGTCTGTTCTGAGAGGTGTTCTAGGTCCTCATAGAACTGGTTAATTGTGGCTTCATCTGCACTAGTGGTTGGTGCGTATATTTGGATTACAGTGATATTGAATGGGTTGCCTTGTATTCTGACTGACATCATTCTATCATTTTTGAGATTATATCCCATTACTGCTTTTCTCACCCTTTTATTGACAATTATGGCTACTCCGTTTTTTCCGAGGTTTTCTTGTCCACAGTAGTAGATATGGTGGTTTCCAGAGCTGAATTCACCCATCCCTGTCCATTTTAACTCGCTGATTCCCAAGATGTCAATGCTTATTCTTTCCATTTCCTTTTTTACCACTTCCAGTTTTCCTTGATTCATAGATCTTACATTCCATGTCCCTATACAGTATTGTTCCTTGCAACGCTGTATTTCTCATCTCCCTTTCCTGTCCCTCCCCTTCTTCTGATCTGATGTGCTAAGCATCCTATTACATCTAAATTGCCCCATTTGATTTGCCTTTTGTTTTGGTCCATAGGGTTCTTTTGGCAAAATTCCTGATGTTGGTTTGCCGGTTTCTACGCCAGTATCCTCTCATCATACATGTTATCAAAGTTTAAAACAAAGTATTATCATGCATATTATCACAGTTTAAACAATATCAGACTAAAATAGCTAATTAGCATTGATTATATGAAGTTATAAGTCAGTAGTTTCTAAGTACAGTAAAACCTCATATAACACTAAAACCTGGTTCCACAAGTCTTCGTGTTATATGATTTTTCGTGTTATCTGATCCTCTATGGGATCCATAGAGATACATTGTAACCACACAGGCTTTCGCGGTTGTTATCTGAAGCATCCCATAGGATCTTAATGTTATCTGATGCAATTCTTCCCCCCAGATTCCTTGATGTTATGCGATTTTCGTGTTATTCGATACTAATGTTATATGAGGTATTACTGTATCCTTGTTATGAAGTCCAATATATAAAGTCTCTACTGTAAGTTCACTATAAGTCTCTACTGTAAGTTCAGTATTGTGCAAGTCAGTTATTTGTAAAGTCTCTAAAGTCAACTAAGTTAGCGGGTCGGGTCGGGCTGAGGAGAGGAGTGCGCCGCCAACCCAGCGCCCCTTCAGCCATTCTTCCTTTGGCCAGAGGGAAGGGGGGAAAGAAGGGGATGAAGCCGCGGGTCAGGTCGGGCTGAAGACAGAAGCGCGCCGCAGACCCAGCTCCCCTTCGGCCATTCTTCCTTTGGCTGGAGGGAAGGGGGAAAAGAAGAGGACGAAGCCGCGGGTCAGGTGAGGCTGAGGAGAGGAGCGCGCTGCCGACCCAGCGCCCCTTCGGCCATTCTTCCTTTGGCCGGAGGGTAAAGAGAAAGAGGAGGAAGAAAAGCCGCGGGTTGGGTGGCGAAAAAGACTCGCGTTGCCGACCCAGCGCCGCCAACCCAGAAACAAATAAACTGTTGTACTGCAGCCAAAATGTGAATTTGATCCTTCTGAGTTCAGTAAAAATGAGTACCCAGCATGTTGGGGCAAAATGCAAATAACCTGTAAATCACCCAGAGAGTACACTAAGCACTATGGGGCGATATATAAATGTAATTGCTGTGGCTATGGACAAGACAGCTCATTGTTCTCTTGTTTAACATTAACACTAATCCCTTCCTTCCAGCCGCAAGATTCCTCAGCTTCATAACACGGTCCATAAACAAACAAAGATTACCATGTGATCCATACACAAAACAAATGCAGGGAAAAGACAATACCTTTATTAGATCACTTTAAAAAATCAAACATTGCACAAACTTTCATGATTCAAGATTACTTTTTCAGGCATGTGTGGGAAGAAGGACAGGACACCAAGATCTTCATGCAAGCGTTCTGAGTTTATTCTCCCCCAAAACCCCTTCTATATAGGAATACAAAAGCTTACCCAAGCATTCTGATTACGTAGTGTTTACATCCAAAGACGTGTTCTGTCTTCCTGTTTTTGTCTTATGCCAGTGTGAGAACCATGCTTGTGAAAGCTTCACTTTGAGTCCTATCTCGCTAGCACCAGATGCCAGAGACAGGATGTTTATACGTGTATGACATACTTGTTTTTAGGGGAAATAAGCAAGAATTCTTCCACACGGTCTGCCGGTTGCTTTAGAATATGCTACACCTCCCCCTGTTCTTTTAATGCCTGATATTTATAATATATGCGCCGCTCTTTAGCACGAACGCTTTTGTATGTAGCCTGATTAGTTGCATGTTGACACACTTGGCACAAAGAGGGAAGACATTGCATGAAACAACAGACACAGAGGAGTACCATAAAGGCAATCAAGCAATATTGTACAATGGTACGGATCCATCCAACAGGCAACCACCCCCACAGGGCATCCCACCAATGAGGCAGGACGTGTTCTTTAATGGCAGAAGCATATGACCAGAGCTGATATAATTGCTGATGTATTTGACGGCTGTTATCCGTCAAATTGAAGCAACACATATTTGCCACAGCTTCACAACCTTGGTGTTGTAATAACAAAAGATAATCGATAGCAGCTCGATTATCTAGAATAGCCTGCCTTAACTCATGTTGTTCTGCAGCAAGCAGGCTGATTGCTGTAGAAGTAGAATTAATGGTTTTTGCAAGCAAGCAAGCCAAGTGGCTAAGCTCTCTGTGATTAATTTTTGCCATGGCTGGGAGTCCTACGATACTGAGGGATAAAGCATAATATTCAGATTTAGAATACAGGGTGACATTACCGTCACAGGACTCATCTAATGAGCGCCTCTTTCTGATAGTAACATTAGCAGTCAGCATTTGCTTAGTAAGGAAGATAGGGGTCAGTCGACTGAGGCAACACTGGGTACCGTTAGTCATATTAGCAGGGATATAATTAAAGGTACGGACACCACAGGTAAAAAACCAGCCAATAGGCAAGCGAATATGGGCATAGTTGAATGAGACTTTCTCATAGGAAGAGCATTTCCACTTAGGGGTACCAAAATCCACCAAGCCCCTTTTTATCTTGGTGGCAGTGCCATTGACTATTAAGGCACAAGTGTTATTCACAGCATTGACTACATTGGGCGTATAAAGGGAGATGGCTCCCTGATCCAAGGTCTTGCTAATCCGGCCCCAGGAGGGCATCTTAGCATACCTCATTTCAGAAGCAGTGAAAAAATCAACAAGACTACTTTCATAGTGGATCAGATCTGGGGATTTGCAGACAGGCACCAGGCAGGTACTCAGAAGGCCATGCAAATCCGGAGCCTGATCCATACAGAAAGTGGAGACATTTACTTCATGAGCTAAGCGGGCCCAAAGGTTAAAGTGCATTCGGTCATGAAGTGACTTAGCTTGCCCCAAAGTAGGGCTACATAAAAGACAAAGACACAATATGATCATAGAGTTCATGTTAATGCAAGCAATGATAGCAGCAAAGAAAGCTTCCGGTGTTGGTTCAGTCTTCTGGCTCTCCAGCAGATTCTGCGCATCCCGGCTCAGGTTCTTCACTGTCCCCCAAGTCACCTTGTTCGCTGGAGACATCGCCCGCTTCCGGTCCTTGGTCACTGCTGTTGGTGCTGTGAGGTGTAGAGTCTGGTTGAACTGCGGAATCGGGTCGCTCAGACCTTGATGCCATGCCATGGTAAGGCCGGACACACCTTGCAGGAACCCACACTGGGCCAGAAGGTTCAGATATAGCAGCAAAGCCGCGGCCCCAGACCAGAAGAGGGCATGGACCCCGCCACTGCAAATCGGGTAACTTCCGATACAAGACCAAGGGCCGTTCTGGTGGGGGAGCAGTACTGCCAAAATGTTGCTGAGCACGGGTGCGAAGACCTGGAGGCGAAGAAAAATAAGTTAAATTGAGGTAGTTGATGGTGAAAAGAGCAGAAGCACAACACGCTTCATGGTCAGTGAGTGTGTTCGGCCCCTGGGGGGCGTAGTCCCCCTTTTCTTTTAAATGTGAGAGTGTCGTTTTCACAGTGCGGTTTGTGCGTTCCACGATGGCTTGACCCGTGGAATTGTATGGAATGTCAAATGTATGATGGATGTCCCACCGCTTGCAGAAGAGAGCGAACTGCTCAGAGCAATAGGCAGGACCATTGTCTGTTTTTAGAGCTGCAGGCTTCCCCATGACAGAGATAGCTCGCGTCAAAAGGGAAACCACATGCTTTGCCTTTTCCCCTCTCTGTGGGGTGGCATGAACAAACCCAGAGAACGTATCGACGCAGACATGAAGATATTTCCAAGGTGAGAAGGGAGGGAACTGGGTGACACCCATCTGCCACAAGGCGTTAGCCTGTAGCCCACGTGGATTAACCCCTTCCCTGGGATGATTCATAGTTGAACTACAGTGAGAACACTGGGTAACTATGGCACGGGCCTCCGATAGGGGCAGGCCAAACTCTTTAACCAAAGCCTGTGCATTTTGATGATGCACTTGATGACTTTCCACAGCTGTATACATCTGCATAGGCTGAAGCAGGGAATCGGCATACTCATTTCCTGCCATGAGTGCACCAGGGAGATTCTGGTGACTTCGGATGTGGGCAACATAGACAAGGGACGTGCGGGCCTGAAGAAGACCCTGCAACTCCTGCAGGAGATGCAAGATCTCTCGCGTGGCATGTGGGGAAATGTAGGAAAAGTCAATCTGAGACAACAAATTAACAACATACAAACTATCTACAATGAGGTTAAGGCGCCGATCAGGGAAGGTGGCAAAAGCAAGGACGACAGCAGCCAGTGCGGCGCGCTGTGTGGTGGTTTGTATCTCAGTATACTTGCTCTGCCAGCCCCCATCACGATCTTGCCAAGCAATGACCCCTAAGGTCATGGAGCATGCGCCTTTTGCCTGACTTCTTCTTAATTACAAATACAGGTGTATTATACGGACTAACAGAGGGTTCTAAATGACCTTGTTGCAATTGTACTGCAATTATCTCTTCAAGGGCATCTAACTTCTCTTTGGTCATTGGCCATTGCTCCACCCAAACAGGTGTCTCCGTCAGCCAGGAGAGTGCGATGGCGCGGGGTTTCTCAACCTTACTCATCACAAAGGATGGTGGTCCCTACTTGCTGCAAGATGTCCCGACCCCACAGATTCACACCAATATCAATAACAGTGGGTTGTATGGAGCCAAGCAATTTACCTGAATCCGGGTGGAAGACCCGGAGACTTCGTGCACTTACCTCCGCCCGGGTGATGCCACCTACCCCGTATACTGGTGGAGCAGGTACCTTTGGCCAGCTCGGATCCCAATCCTGCTCTCGAATCAGAGAAATGTCCGCACCCGAGTCCAGCAACCCAGTGAGGACCTTGTTCTCCACCCGGAGTGTGCGGGTGGGCTTCTTTTCCGCTAAATGAGTAATGAACAAAACCTGACAATAAGACTGTTCAGGGGTTATCTTGCATGGCTTATCAGCTTGGTACTCCAAAGTCAATGGTATGCCAGGCTCAAGGTGTGCAATGCCTATGGGCACCTTGACCTTCTGCTTTTGTGCAGTCAAAGAGGGCACTATAATACCTGATGTTCTTTCTTTGACAGGAATTTTAGGTAAGGCTGACACATAGACAGCCTCATGTGGTGTGATTTGTGAGACTTCTTGTGTAGCATGCAGATACACAGCCAATGGAATGGACATGTCAGGTGGATCCTGTTGATTGTGGGGGTCGGACCACACACCCCTTCCTAGTTTCCCGACTGAGATCCAGAGGGATTTCCCGACCGGGACCCAGTGGGATTTCCTGACTGAGATCCAGAGGGGGGGTTGGAACGGCACTGATTGGCCCAATGATAGCCCTTCTGGCAACGTGGGCACTTCTTTGAGGGCTTTTTCTGTTGGCCATTAGAGCCCTTATAGGCTCCGCCGCCCGGTGCCCGGCATTCAGACTTAAAGTGGCCAGGCTTGTTACAATTAAAGCAGTTGCCTTTCTTGGCCATTCCTGTGTGAAGGGCAGCGGCCAGCAGTGCCATTTCATGTGTCTTGCTACCCACATCAGCACATGCGCGTAACATGTCTGCTAAGGTATAGCCTTCTCTACTAATAATCCCAACCAGTGCCTTTCTACAATCTGTGCTGGCGTTCTCATATGCCAACTTCAGTAGCAACTCCTCCTGTGCTTCTGGATTATCCAACTGCCTACCTATAGCTTGTTTCAATTTATCCACGAAGGCAGTGTATGGCTCATTAGCTCCTTGTTTCACTGCCGTGAAAGATTTGCCAGAGGCTGACCTACCAGGGACCCTCTTTAATGCACGTGTAATACACACGCCTGTTGCCCTTAGGTGGTCATCTGTAAGCTCCATTTGTGACCTAGCATCAGAGAATTGACCAGAGCCATATACTTGTTCAGCTGTGATTTGGGCAGTCTGGCCCCGAAGGGCAGCTTGCCGGAATTCGCTGTCAAACACAACGTATTGGGCGGGTGTTAGGACCATGCGGAAAAGGTTTTTCCAATCTAAGGGCAGCATAGTATAGGCCTGCATTAACCCTTCGAGTAATCCTTGGAAATAGGAACTTTGGACGCCGTCCTCCCGTGCTGATTTATTGCATTCATGGAGGACAGAGAAAGGAAGGGGTTTATACTCCAGATTTACAATAGGGTTTCCATGTCCATCAAAATGGTCAGTCTCCGTGCGTGTTAAGGGAAACAGACTCGGTACACCACCACCCCATTCCTCAGTCATGTTGATGTCACCAGCCATCCAGGCACGGCGTAAACTATCTTCCACCACACCTCCCTTAGGAGGAGGCGTGGGGTGAATTGGTGGCGGCGCTGGCGGGGGCCCCAGAGGAGCATTAGGTGGTGGGGCAGAGGGAGGAATCAATTTGTATGATGGCCCTTTCTTGAGTTCTGTGTCCATGTCGGCCGTAGCAACAGCTTGGAACAGAACATTATCGGGTATGGTAAGCTTGCTGAGAGCCTTTAAGATCTTCGTGCAGGTCAGAATATGGCCAATGGCTGCACGAGGTTCTTGTTGTAACTCTTTGGCTACTTTCTGCCAAGTGGCAACCTGTAAATTCCCATTAGGAGGGTACCAGGGGCAAGAAGACGCTATCTCCTGCAGAAGATCGTAAGCTTCCTGCACCCCTACTGATTCCCCACCCCCTGTTTCTGTTACTTTTGCTAATTCCTTTGCATGTTCCTTTACCTCTTGGGATGCATAGGAGCCCATACTGACCTGAAGGGAGGCTTACCTGTGTGCACAGACTGTTCCTAGTCGAGGGTCGTAGGGCTGATCGCTTCTCTATCGCGAATCACGTCGGGCTCACCAAATGTGGGAAGAAGGACAGGACACCAAGATCTTCATGCAAGCGTTCTGAGTTTATTCTCCCCCAAAACCCCTTCTATATAGGAATACAAAAGCTTACCCAAGCATTCTGATTACGTAGTGTTTACATCCAAAGACGTGTTCTGTCTTCCTGTTTTTGTCTTATGCCAGTGTGAGAACCATGCTTGTGAAAGCTTCACTTTGAGTCCTATCTCGCTAGCACCAGATGCCAGAGACAGGATGTTTATACGTGTATGACATACTTGTTTTTAGGGGAAATAAGCAAGAATTCTTCCACACGGTCTGCCGGTTGCTTTAGAATATGCTACAGGCATGTATCAATGTGGATAAGGTAGGAAATTATAAATGAAAGGACCAAAGTTCATGGCAAGATCTTCCTTCAGGCTTTGCTGCTTAGAGGTGAATTGTGAAAAACAGCAGACTTTTTTTGGTATTATCCCCCATTTAGTAAACACAGGAAACCAGGTTGTGCATATTCCCTCTCCCAAGATGGCCCACTTTTGAAGCTTTAGCTTCTTTTGTGACCAGAGGAAGGGGCAGTGCAAACTCCAGTATCCTCATTCGGAGAATTGTGGGGAAAATATTTTTGGTTTACCCACTAAGTGTGTTAACTACAACTAAATCAAAGTTAATTACGAATTTGACCTAGGGGTAATTTGTAGTGCCTCTGTGTTGATGTTAAAAATCTATGAACAGTAGAACCCCGTGTAACGAACGCCTCTTACAGCAAAAATATCTTATAACAAAGAGGATTTGAAAGAACCATTATGCCTTGTATAATGAAAATTTTCGTTATACGATGCAATGCATCTCTGTGGGGGAAATCATTCAATGAAAAAAATTCATTGTTTTTTCCCATAGATTTTCGTTGTACGATGCATACCATAGGGATTTACATTATACGAAGCATACATTGTATAACGAAAAAAATCATATAATGAAAAGCCCCACAGAACAAATTATTTTCATTATACACGGTTTTACTATAGAGTTTTTGATGTGTGGTTTTTTTGTCCTATCCTCAGTAGTTCCATAAACAAAGACAACCGTGTGTGATCCATACACAAAACAAATGCAGGAGAAAGGTGATACCTTTATTGGATCAGTTAAAAAAATGAAGAAATTTTTGAAGTAGTAGCCGTGTTAGTCTGTGCAAGAATATCAGAGAGTAATCAAAACAAAAGACAAAAAACATTGTGGCACCTTAAAGACTAACTCCTGTATTTTAATGTTAGCTTTCATGGATCAAGTCCGCTTTGTCAGACATAAGAGACTTCATGGCATTATTTTATACATATCGATATCAGGTACAGTGATGATTGGCTAGCATAACAGAAAAGCATTTACATTTAATGTTGCCAGCTAATCTTTCTCACACTGGGTCACACCAAGAAGTGATCTTGGATCATGGAAGCTTGCAAAATGTTTGATATATATTTTAAGCATATCAGAGAATAAACAAAAGAAAAAGAAAAAGCTGTAGCACTTTGAAGACTGTTATATTTTGTTAGCTTTCATGGATTAAGTCCAGAGATGGGATGTAACAGGTTCTCACCAGTTCACCAGAACCGGTAGTAACTTTCCCCAGTGTCCCGGAGAACCAGTAGCAGGTTTGGGGGGGAACCACCTTCGGGGCTTACCTTTTCACTGGTTCCCCCACTACGCATGCGCGCCAAGCACTTGGCGTGCATGCACGCCTACAGTGCTTGGCGCGTATGCACAGCCTCCTTGCTGTCCTCCCAAGTGGGGAAGAGGAAGAGAAGCTGCTAGCCTGAAGCTCCCTATAGCCTGCTCCCCAGAGTATGTGAGTCATCTTTGGATGTGGTGTGTCTGTGTGTATTTTAATGTGTATTTAATATATTTACCTATATTGACGTACTACCACAGTTCTTAAAAAGGCCTGGCAGCCTGGCTTGGGGATTTTAAGCAAAGTCTTGGAGTTACCTCATCAATAAGCTACACCTGTTCTGTTCCAATTGCTGTTCCAATTGGAGAACCCTTAAGGAGGTATAGCTGTTTTAAATTTACATTAAGGCATATTATCCTAGAGAACTGGTTAGGCAAAGACTTGGTACCTAACTTCTTTAACTGTTGAAAAGTTGAAAAGTCCCAAAATGAAGCCATCTTGTGGTGAGTTCATTCTGTAGTTCCTTTCATCTGACCTAGTGTGAGAAAGATTAGCCAAAATAAGCTTTAAGCTCTGGTTTAAAAGCCCTAGTTGATTTGTGTTTGGGGTGTTTGGGTGGGTGGGTGTATTTTAATATATTTATTTATTTATTTATTTATTTTATGGGTTTGTGTTGTGGGTGGGTGGGTGGGTTGAGTGGTGTATGTGTGCTTATTTTTATTTTATTTTAAAATTATTTTTATTTATTTTCTTTGGCTCCGCCCATGATGTCATGACATCATGATGTTAGCTCCACCCACACTGTGATGACATCACGGTGGGGTAGTAAATTTTTTTACATCCCACCACTGATTAATTCTACTTTGTCAGACATGGGAGTGAGACTTCATGGCATCAATTTATACACATCAGGTGCAGAGTGACTGGTTAGCACAGGGATTCTCAACCTGTGGCTTGGGGGCCAGATGTAGCCTGTGGTAGCATTTCATGTGGGGAGCCCACCGCCTCCACCACGCCAGGAAGTGTCATGTGGTGGAGGAAGGGCAAAATGGCCATCTGCCCCCCCCCAAGCTGTCTGAGGGAGCGTGACCTTGCCACCAGCTTTAAAAGGTTGAGAACTCCTGGGTTAGCATAACAGACAAGTACAGTCAAACCTCGCATAAAGAGTGCCTCGCTTAAAGAGTAACTCACTTAAAGAGCAGGATTTTCTCTGAATGTTCATTTCACTTAACAAATAAAACCAATCAAAAACTCGCTTAACAAATAAATCGGGATTCGCAATCCCCCCCCCCACACACACACACACACACAATTGGTCATTTACAATGGTGTTTCGCTTAAAGAGCAATCCTGTGGAACACATTATGCTCTTTAACCGAGGTATAACTGTATACAACTGGTAGCAGAAGATCTCTGGTTGTTATTCAGATTAGTTGTAAATTTCCCTTTTCAAATAATTGTTACTGTTATTCAGTCGCATAGTTGAGTCCGACCCTTTGCGATCCCATGGACCCCTGCATGCCAGGTACCCGTATCCTCTACCATCCTCCTCAAACCGCCCAGTTTTGTGCCCACTGTGTCAACAGTACCATCTAGCCCTCTCATTCTCTGCTGCCCCCTTCTTCTTTTGCCCTCAACCTTTCCCAACATCAAGGCTTTCTCAAGTGAATCCTCTCTTCTCATTTGATGTCCAAAGTACTTTAACTTCATCTTCAACATTTGACCTTCCAAGGAGCAGTCGGGGTTTATTTCCTTTAAGACCGACCTATTCACAAGTGTAAATAGTAGGAGGTATCGTTGAAGCAATGAGAACAAAACCGGGTAGGGTGGAAGATGGTAGGTGTCCCTGGCGTGCAATGGTCCACAGGGTCGGACCCGACTATGCGACTGAACAACAAACCAAACATCTGGCATTGATGGTGGACGGAGGACGGAGAGGCTCGTTACTTGTCGTGGTGCTTTGCTTAGTTTTGTTTCTTTGTGTAAATTTGACAGAGATATGGAAATTTTTTAACTACTACTTGATATTGATGTTTATTGAATTTTTTGTTAGTTTATTGAATTACTTTTACTGTAATATTTATATGCTGATGTTCTGTGATACTGATATTGACTATTTATTGACTATTTTCGTTTGATATGGACTATTGATTTATTGATATGTTGTGACTGTAACTATAAAGGCAAAGGTTCCCCTTGCTCGAAAGCCAGTCGTATCCGACTCTAGGGGTCAGTGCTCATCTCTGTTTCTAAGCCGAAGAGCCAGCGCTGTCTGCTTCTGCAGACGTTTCCATGGTCATCATGTGGCAGGCATGACTAGACACCGGAGCGCATGGAACGCTGTTAACCTTCCCACCGAAGTGGTCCCTATTTATCTACTTGCAATTTCTGCTAGGTTGACTGTAACTATACATGTGTGTAAACCGCCCTGAGTTGGCTCTGCCAAGTAGGGCGGTGTAGAAATTCAAATATAATAATAATAATAATAATAATAATAATAATAATAATAATAATAATAATAATAATAATAATAATAATAATAATAGAACATTTGCTAATGAGCTTAACCTTCAGCGTCTTTTTTAAAGTGATCTAATAAAGAAATCGCCTTTTTCCTGCGTTTTATTTCATAATAACTGGAATCCCCCCCCCCTCCCAGGAGCGAAAGGAGGCAACTCTTGGCCTCTCCGTTGCCAAGGCTGCGAAACCCGGAAACAAGCGCGCGGGGGGGGGGGGCGGCAGCAAGGAGCGCGCATGCGCACCTCGCTCGCTTCTGGTGTCATGGCGCCCGTCACTGGTGAGGTAAACACAATGTGCCGGATGGAGCAAAGGCGGTGCGACGGGCGCTTGGGCCGGGCGGGGGGGGGGGGAGGCGGAGAGAAGCGAGGCGGAGGAGGGAGGCGAGGGCCGCGGCCTTGGGTGGTTTCTGTGTGTGGCGGGGGCTGCTGGCTGGCCTCCGCCTGGTCGGGCACAATGGAGCGGCGACCGTAGAGCAGGGCAAAGGGGGGGGGGGGGCGAACCGGCGGCAGGACGAGGAAGCCAGAGCCGTGAGGAGACCGAGCGGGAGGTTTATTATCGGAGTAAGTGTCTCCTTGTTATCCGCCTTCTCTTCTTCCTCCCCCCCCCCCGACTCCTCCAGGAGGAAGGAAGGCGCTGGCTGAGGTCTCTCTCCTCGACCCGGGGAGGGGGGGGGAAGGTGACAGAAGGGAAGGGGGCTGCCAGGTCGGATCTGCCTCCGAGGAGAAAGGGGGCTTGTTTGGCTCCCTCTAGGCCCCTAAAGCAGGGGTCCCCAACCTTTGGTTCCTTTGGACTTCCATGCCCAGAAGCCTCAGTCAGCACACTGGCTGATCAGTGCTTTGGGGGATTGACTTAGGCTTCTGGGAATTGAAGTCCCAAAACCCCAAAAGGTTGGGGAAACACTGCCCTAATAGATAGCCCGGCAGGAAATCGCCTCATAAGTCCTCCCTGGGCGAAGTAGCCTGTAGCCAGGACCCTCCTCTGAAGGGCGAAGGGTAGCCCACGCCACGGGGGGCTTCCCACTCACCAAAACACACACACACACACGTTCTATGGAGTGAGTTCACACACACACACACACACACACACACACACACACACACACACACACACACACACACACACACACACACACACACACACACACACACACACACACACACACACACACACACACACACACACACACACACTATTATGTCCAGTTATGCAGCCGGGGTCATCTTGGAACTTAGACGTGTGGAGAGACTGCGAAGAGGGCAGCCAGAGACATAGAGGAGAAGGAGGGCAAGGAGCCAAATTGGAGGAGGGTTTTTAATAGCCATTTTGCCCCCCATGAAGTAATGCCTGACGGCGGTCCCGTGGGGTGGCAGGGCGTAATGGGAGGTGGTTTTAGTGGGTAAAAATCCCACACACTGTGAAGCCAGAGCAAGGGCTCACAGTGAGTGTCTTTTGAAGATTTCCACCTGCCCTTAAACACACACACACACACACACACACACACACACACACACACACACACACACACACACACACACACACACACACACACACACACACACACACACACACACACACGTTCTATGGGGTGAGTTTACACAGACACACACACACACCATGGTCTATGGAGTGACTTTGGACTTTAGTCGCGCTGCCACCTGCCCCGTCCGCGCCGTGGTTTTTGTTTACAGCATTCATGCATTAGTGCCCATTTCCTGTGTTTAAGGTGCTTATCCGGTCCTGACTTCTCCAGATGACATGTATAATAACCATTGGTGTATACTTTTTTAGTCAGTTGCATAGGTTGAGATAAAGGGGTCGGAGTGGCTTAGCGGTTAAGATGATGGACTTAAAGACTGGAAGGTTGGCAGGTTAACCGTTTGAGAGCCGAGTGCTGCACGACGGCTTGAGCTCCCATTATCTGTCCCAGCTCCTGCCAACCTAGCAGCTCAAAAGCAAGAAATTGCTAATAGATAAATAGGTGCCTTTTGGGTGGGAAAGGTAAAGAGCATTCCATGCGCTCCAGTATCTAGTCATGCCTGCCACATGGCTATGGAAATGTTGGAGGATGCAAACAACCCTGGTTGTTTGGCTGTAAATGGAGATGAGCACCACCCCCTAGAGTCAGGCATTACTGGCTTTTGAGCAAAAGGGACCTTTATGTATAGGTTGAGATGTATATCCGTTTAAATAGTGAGCTTTTGTGGATTAAGCTCACTTCCTCGGACAAAAGTCATATTTTTTGTCTGATACATTTGCCCAGACTAACGTACCACTCCTTTGAAAATAGCTTAAAACTCTGTGTGTGTGTGCGTGTGCGTGCGTTTTTTGTCTGATACATTTGCACAGACTAACGCACCACTCCTTTGAGAGAGAGAGAGAGAGAGAGAGAGAGAGAGAGAGAGAGAGTGTGTGTGTGTGTAAAGGTAAAACTCGCTTTCTCCACTGTACTGTCGCTGTATTGTTGCCCTATCAAGACAAAAGCAGGAGAGAACTTCAATACAAAGTACAGTATGTGATCTTATAAAGATAGTGGTTGCCTACTTTTTTTTGATATAAAGTGAAATTCAGGCATGTATTATGAGGTATATTATTAGAAAATAAAATAAACAAAACAAAATAAAAAACACTGTAGCACTTTAAAAACTAACTGCTATATTTTTATTGTTAGCTTTTGTGGATATTCCAAAAAAAAAAAAAAATATGGAGGTACTGTACTGTATATTATTGGCTTTAAATTGATTCATAATGAATGCTAGCCGTGTGTTAGCCATCCAGATAGCAAAACTTCTGTTAATCCTTCCTTTAAATCCATAATGTAAACAGTACTATATAGCAGTCTTCAAATAAAATGTCTGCTTCTTTCTTGATAGTTTAAAATTGAGGATTGACCCTTTTTTTAAAATGTTGCCAGAATAATCGCATAATGGGGTTAGAAAAAGATGAATAAATCTGTTGTGGCACAAGTTTTCATGGGCTGAAATCCACATCTCTCATCTCATGAACAGTAGTTGGCAAAAGATTACACCACAACAGATGTGTTATTTTACTAAATTGCAGGAGTGAAGGTGGAAGTTGTTTCATCCTTTCCCAGTCATTAGGAAAGTAGGTTGTCCACCATGCAGTTGTTTATTCTGAGGGAGGTTTTGGTGGTTGCAGAATTCCCTCTGGCCTTGCATCTTATTGCTTTTTAATCCCTGTTGATCCCATCTTCACTGGCAACTGCCCCAGTGGCTGCCTTAGTGGTTAAAATGCTAAGCGTGGAGACTGGAAGGTTGGGTTTTGATACCTGAGGGCTGGGCTGCACTTGGCGACATGAAAGGAGCATCATTCGGGCATCTCCTGAAAAATCTTTTCAACCCAGAGTAATCTCTGACACAAAATTATTATTATTACATCTTCACTGGACAGCCAGATGGTATTAACTCAAAATAGTTAATGGTTTACCAGTGAAGTGTCATCCATATTTACATGTTCTGTGGAGTTTTATTCCCTTGTTTAGGAATAAAGCCTATGGCTTGCAAAAAAAATTGTGTTAATACTTGTACAGTACTATAAGAATTAGCAGTAAAATATCCAACTTCTAGGAGCTTGTGTGAAAATTTAATGCATGCTTGAACAGAGTTAGTTCTTTTTTCATAGGGATTAAGCTGTTCAAAGCTGTTACTACTTCATCAGTGTAAGATGAGATAAATCTTGCTTTTTGTCAAGAATATAATCCTAGCATTGCTTTGTCTGTATTTTTATATCAGTTTTGCCGGCTTGATACTCTCAGATGTTTGGGCTTAACTATCATGAAAACTTAACATTGGTCTTGTTGCTTATGTCTGGTAAGAACTAGTCCAAAATGTCAAGAGAACATCATGTTGGGGAAGACCCTTAATATTATGTTTGTATTTGTAAACACTTATTGGGTTATTTGATAAATCACAGTTTTTATTTAGATGAAATGTGTTCAGTCCCTTTAAAAGTTAAAAGACTGGACAGCTGATTTATTGTTTTCTCTAGTTTTTGTCTACTTTCTGTTTCCTTTCCTGATTTACCTTTTAGATTTCTGCTTCATGCACTTTGAAACTAGGGTTCAAAATGCAATGACTGGTGGTGAGCATCATTTTTGCTATGTTGTAAGATTGAGTGATGGAGAATTACTCTTATCCAGTCACGTACATAGTCTGATTGACCAAAGTTTAAAAATGATGCCCTGTATTCCAGTGCTCCAGCTAAGTCTCTTATTTATTTATTTATTTATTTATTTATTTATTTATTTACATACACACATCCCTCCCCTCTAGGGAAAAATCATCCCTACTCAGGTCGGCTAACATTATAAAACCAGTCATACAATGATCAAGAATTATTATTTTTTAATTGCACACAATAAAACTTCCAATCAAATCATCACCAAACATGACAATAGCCAGAAAGTTCCACAATCCAGTACCCTGTTAGTCTCTTTTAGTCTCTGTTAGTCAATCAAAAGGTAGAGCCTTTTAAATATAAAGTTGTCTTCCTAATTCTTATTTGTGGTACTAATCTTGGGATCCAAGAGTGTTGTTATGAAATGGTATTGAAATGGTAGAATGTTTATTGTGTACACACAATGCACAACTTTCCAGATGGGTCTTGAACCGTGATGGCAAACGGTGGCATGCCAGGTGTTCTTGGACTTCAGTTACCAGAAGCCCAAGTCAGCAATCCTGCTGATCGGAGCTTCTGGAAATTGAAGTTCAAGAACACTTGGAGTGCTAAGGTTCGCCATTACGGCTCTAGAAGGTAAGAAGCCTTTCTAGAGGATGTGCTCTCCTCTCTGCTGGATCATATTAGTATAACTATTTTGGCTGGTTAGAACATTCCGCAGTTAATTCTATTTGATCATAAATCTTATCCTGTGATAGATTTCTTCTGTATAAAATACTTTTGTTCACCAATGAAAACTAGAATAGATAGAGAGGTAGTGATTTACCTGAAGCATCACAGCAAGCTTTTTTAATAATGGGATTGAAACGAAGTGTCATATGTTCAAAACTAGCATTTCTCTCACCATGATACCATTTCAACTCTTTTGAATCAACCTGTTTTCCCCCTTCATAGGAGAGAGTGAACACCTGTTATGATGGGAGATGCTGCAAAACGTTGCTTTGTTAGACATAATAAAGAGCGGGCATTTTTAAATGAGGAGGATTTCCAAAAGCATGCTTTACAACACAATTACCACGTAATGGATGATTATGGAAATGGACACAGCAACAAGATGGACCTAGGACTTGAGAAAAGAAAGGGTGCCCTGGGTC
Source organism: Furcifer pardalis (assembly GCA_030440675.1). Lineage (NCBI taxonomy): Eukaryota > Metazoa > Chordata > Lepidosauria > Squamata > Chamaeleonidae > Furcifer > Furcifer pardalis. The sequence continues at coordinate 45,234,588 of CP126896.1, read as the reverse complement.
ATTATGGAACAAGTCCCAGAAAAGGAGCACATAGTACTTTGAGCAGTCCCGTTTCACCTAAAAACACTGTTTACAATCAAGGGATGAGGATAAATGATACCTCAAAAGACCAAATAAAGAAGTGGGTATCTGACAACCATCAAGCTAATTCTGATAGTTGGAGAGAGTACAGATCTGCAGTCCGCATTCCTATAATTGTCAGGCCACGAAAGGAGGCTTCTCATGATTGTGAGAGTCCAGGAAACAGAAACACAAGGAAGCAGCTCCCGAGAGACATGACAAGTGAAGATGTATCAGAAAGGAAAGGAAACTCTGGTAATATGTGGTGTTAAATAATTTTCTTTTAAGTTGAAATGCTTTTGTGACTTTTTGAATAGTCATAGCCTTTTTGACTTAAAGGGTCCTCTAATCCAGAAAAGTACTTTGAATACTGCGCTACCATGTTTCAAGTAGTAGTATTATTACAGTAAAACTTCAGGTAATGCTAAAACTTGGTTTCACAAATCTTAAGTGTTATCCTATTTTTAATGTTATCCAATGCATGTTAAAATCTAATGGGATGCATCGGATAACATTAAAACTCCATAGAGATACATTGTAACCCAGCACGGGCTTTAGTGAATGTTATCCAATGCATCCCATAGGGTCCTAACGTTATTCGATGCAATTCCCCCCCCCCCCAGATTGCTTAACGTTACACGGTTTTAGCGCTATCTGATGCAAACGTTATCCGAGGTATTACTGTACTTTATGGCAGAGTATTTAAAATTACCAAACAAAGTTTAAAAATTGATTATAACTTAATTTTCCCTTATGCTTGTAGGTGTTCTGGTAAAAATGGGGTTTGTGTTGCAACAGTTAGGGTGGTATCCTTGATCAAAACAGTGGTATTGTTTCTATCTTCCACTACACCTCTATGACACTTCCCAGCCAGTGCTGGAAAAAATACATCAAACTAATACTCATCAATCTGAATGTTTAGGAATGACATCCGTATTGGAGGTCTCTGTCCTTCCACAGCATTATAGGCAGGAAATAAAATGCCAATATCAAAATTCTACAGTTATAGTCTGATGGAAAGTTCTGATGCAAAATTGAAATGTGCATGAGTTAGGTGGTAACACTTTGTCCATATTCCGATGTTTCAGCAGTGGGAAGATTTTGGTAACTTATGTTCTCCATTGCTTCATTGAATAGGCATTGAGATTTTTACAGTTTTGCCTCCAGCTCTGTATTCTAATGAACTCATGGGCACTGTTAGAATAAAATGTGGTTTCTCGGGATTCCTTAGAAATTTGTTTTTAAATTATCACAACAAATCTTCATAAGTCTAGGTGAAACTAGTCTTCATTCACGATTTAACAAGAATATAACTTCCAGTCAGTAAACTCTTGAGAATTTTTGATCTCATTAATATTCTGATGTGTTGAGAATTTATGGTAGAGTTATGGTTATGGTTGAACTTTGCATTAACTTTCTTTGTCTTGTATTCCGTACTCACAGAGAATTCTAGTCAACACAGAAAAGCACACACCATGGGCCTAGCGTACTAACAACTACAGTGTGTTATTTCTGCTTCTCAGTTTCATGAGTTTGGTAAAAAAGTGCTATGGGATAAATAACCCTCATGTATCAGGATAGAAAAGTTTACATTGAGTGAGTTCTAGGATATTTTCTGACTACATGGAAGTTCCAGAATATTTAAGGTTAACAGTAGGGGTAGGGCTAAGGCTTGAGTTTGGGTTTAGTTTATGCATTTTTACATTACCTGAACTCACTGAGAATTTATCACACTGAACTTCATTTACTGCATGAAGTGTTTTTGTTCCAATACATTACATTGACTAGGACCAAAAATATGTATACTGCAATAGCAAAAAACAATAGATTTGTGGATATAATTTTTGTCCCAGCTATTTTCATTTCATTTCTGGGGGAGGACCCAAATTTAGATGGCCAAAGGCTGAAACTCAAGGATATTATTTACAGCTCTTCAGGTTACAGTGCTTTAGCATTTCTATTTTGTAAATTCCATTCTATGTAAGTTCTAAAATAAAAGATGAGTCTAGAGAACTAAGGGTGCAACTGATGGTCATATTATCCTGGACTGGAATTGTTTTGATCATGTTAAATGGAGTTATTTCAATGTGCGGCATGTCATTTAGGGTTGCATTCACATGCAAGGATTGGCCACACCACATTTCAAGCAATTTTTGGCATGATATTTTGCTTTAAAGGGAAAGGTTTCTAAAGATCATTAAGTGGATGGCTGGATATCCCTGTAGTAAATTTCCTAATGATCTTGAGAAATGGAAAGCTTGCTTTATGTTTGTCTTCCAAGGCAAGGGAGAAGAAGATTTAAATTTCTGTTACTTAGTTCTAACATATCAGCAATGCTTTGAAAGCCCCCCCCCCCCCCCGCTCCCCAAGAACTTTGAAGGCACTGTTGATGTCCCATGTCCGCTAGTGACAAAACATGTCTCTAGGCTAGGGGGATGACAAATGTTTCAGTTTCTTTGGAATTGTTTTTAACTGGCACAGCACATCAGTGCTTTAAAAGTGCTTTAAAAAAAACTTTTCAAATAATTGCTGTTACATTTGTAATAATTAAATAGAATTATCCCAGCAATCACATGCTGGACTGAACCAAAAGAGACGCACCCAGTTTTTAGAGCTTTTAAAAGCTTTTTTTTAAAAAACTTTTTAGAGTTTTTAAAATCTGTGGTCGATCAGCGCTTGGGTTGTGGGGAGGAATTGGCACACACTCCAGTTCCCCCCAACCCAAACACTGATCGCACGCTGTGATTGATTGGCACTTAGGTTGGGGGAAACCAGCGTGTGCGCCCATTCCTCCCCACAACCCAAGCGCCGATTGCCCACTATGATCGATCGGTGCTTGGGTTGGGGGGAACCGGCACGCGTGCCCATTCCTCCCGCCAACCCAAGTGCCAATCGCATGCTGTGATCGATCAGTCCTTGGGTTGTGGGGAGGAGTGGGCACGTGCACCGGTTTCCCCCAACCCAAGCGTCTTCAGACCATAAGACATACCCTCGTTTTTCCCCCACTTGGGGGGGAGAATTGTGTCTTATGGTCCGATAAATATGGTAATATCAAAAATAACATTGACATTTATGGCATAGTAAAATGGAAAACCAGGGCTAAAATCCAGGTTCTTAACTAATTACTTTGACCAGTATATAGGTTCTATTGGCCTCTTAGTTACCTTAATGTAGGTGCATTCTTTTCACTGCCATGCCCTTAATAAAGAATATAAAAGCTTTATGAACAAGAGTTTTAGGAACATAAAGGTATACATATACCTGTAATTTTAAAGTTGCAACTCTGTTCACATTCGCTAGAGAATAACTCCCATTAGAATTATTGAGCAAATGCATTTTTATATTCCGAGTGCCTCCCCCCACCCCCAAACCATTCTTATTTATGTTGTGTCTCTGGAGTTTTTGCACCATACCTTAAATCTCCATCTTGAAGGTTTAATACTTCATCACTTGGTGTGTGTTTTTTTTAATTAATGGTTTGCTTAGCTGTAGAAGTACATTTAGCTGATAACATTTGTACATTTATTTAAGACAAATCTTTTCTGACAATTGTTAAAAAGAAATGAAAAAACATAGGAAACCAAGGAGATCAAGAAGGATGAGAAAAGAAGAGAATGATGATGAAGAAGAACTGGATGGACCAGTTATAGATGAATCCTTATTGACAGCAAAAGAGTTACTAGGACTACAACAGGCTGAGGAACGGCTTAAGAAAGACTTCATTTACAGACTGAGGAAGGTAGCTATTTTTGCCATGTATATTATTTTATTATTATTGTTGTTGTTGTTAGTAGTAGTAGTAGTAGTAGTTTGCATCACCCTGTGGCTTTGATGTCTGGCTATCCAGACAGCTACTGTCTAACACTGATGGTAAACCTTTTAGAGACAGAGTGCCCAAACAGAGGGGTGGGACAAACACTGTGTGGGGGGGTAGGAAGCGCTCCCATTGGGCTGTTTAGCAGAGAGGTGGAGCTAACTCTGTGCTGGGTGGAGGAAACGGTCCCATTGGGCTGCTGGGCAGAGGGGTGGGGTGAACTCTGCTGTGGCAGTAGTGATCATGCCAACAGAAAGGGGTCTGAGCGCCACTTCTGGCACGCATGCCATAGGTTCATCACCATTGGTCTAACACATCTGGAAAACTCCCATTTATGGTAGTTCATACCCTAATTAGCATTTCTAAAATATATAGGAATACTGTAGTTAAGTACATGTCTCTTCTAGTTAATAAGCATTTTAAAGAGGGTGAGCCCACATTCTCCAGGTGTACAATCTGATAACCCCTCTTCCATGTAGTCGTTAACTTTAATGGGTATGGATATATCAATTGAATCATTTCTAGTCCAATAATGACATTTTAGTCTTAACAAAGCGGTGAATAATATCCATTTTCAAGGGAACTGAGAATGTAAAGTGTTTGAATCATTTTGTTTATGACACTTTGTTTATGACACTTTTGTTATCGACAGATGATGATGAAATTACTAAAATGGTCAGGTATAGGTCAAATGCAAGAATATATGAACATCATTTCCATTCAGGATCAAAGGACACTATTACTGTAAAGGTCTACTCCAGGAGCACTCAACCTTTTTAAGCTGGAGGCCGGATCATTCTCCCGCAGACAGCTTCAGGGGGCAGACGGCCTTTTTGCCCTTCCTCCACCATATGGCACTTTCTGGTGTGGTGGAGGCAGGGGGGCACATAAAATGGCTCTGTGGGCTGCATCCAGCTCGCAGGCCTCAGATTCAGAATCCCTGGGCTACTTTAACCATGGGCAGTTCTTCTATTAAGATAGCTGTACAATTTAATACATAGTACAGATGCAGACAGTGCTAGATCTTTGGCTATAAATGGAGATGTGCACCAAACTCTAGAGTCAGATATGACTGGCTTTCGAGCAAGGGTGACTTTTACCTTTACCTACAGACTTATTTCAATAAGTTTATAATATCTACCCAGGAAAGAGCAGACCATTGAAATCAACTGGAAATAGGATTCTGATTACAGTACTGTATCTTGAGTTATGACACTAGAAAATCTCTGTAAAGGCTTCTTTATAGGGTTGAATTGAGCTGCCATTTCTCAGTGCTTTGTAATGACAAAAGATAATTTGCTAATTATATGGCTAGGCTTTGAGACACTGTGATTCTTTTTTTTTAAACTAAAAAGAAATAAACAAAGCTTAATGTATTGTCATTTCCTTAGCGACCACGAAGCTTCCCAACAGCAAAGTATACTTGCAGATTATGTGATGCTTTGATTGAATCGGTAGCATTTGCTCATAAGCATATAAAAGAAAAAAGGCACAAGAAAAACATAAAGGTGAGTTAGTAAGTAAAATTTATTCTTGTAAATCTGTGTCTTCTATGTAGAGAGATCACAAAATACAGTATATACTGCAGCACTAGTTGATCAGCAGCCTCCATAGCGGAATGTGAGAAGCTCATAGTCCCATCCAACTCCCATCTATGTTTCTCTCATTCCAGGCCAGGTTATTCTTTGCTGCTGCCTCAGAACTGAAATTTAGGATATATATTTTTACATCTACATCACGCTGTCTTGACGTCTGCATCCTAAATCACTTGTTATTCTTTTTGGTCTGCTTCAACAAAAGAAATGGTGGGAGGCAGACAGCAGATACTTATGGCAAAACTCATTCTAATCTCAGGAGTTAAACAGTCATCAGCTCAGCATGCCAAATGGCTGCCATGGAAGATGATGTAGAAAAGAAGACAGGAGACATTCAAATGGTGGAGAGTGGCAGAGCTAAAGCTGCAGAGAACACAAGCAAGGATTTATGAGGCTGTAACAGCAGAGAAGCAGCAGCAAGGTTGTGTGGAGTTTTGAAATAAGGACAGTAAATCCATGCTGGATCTAAAAGTAGACAGTAGTCAGAGACAGTGATGGCAAACCTTGGCACACCAGCTGTTCTTGAACTTCAATTCCCAGAAGCCCTGATGATTAGAAGTACTGACCTGGGCTTCTGGTAATTGAAGTCCAGTAACACCTGGAGTGCCAAGGTTCACCATGAGAGTAGAGCCTTCAATTTCTTTGTTTAAATGCTTGATTTATCCCTTGACAATTTTTACCACCTTTGGAAAACCTCATAGGCATTTGGTTTATAGGTTAATGACTGTTTTTGATTGCTCCTTAGTTACTTTTTTTAAAAAAAAATTCTATGGACTTCTTGTGATAGAGACCTGTCTTTTTGGTGTTGACACCATAAACCGTTGTGTACATCAGTGGCATGATTTTGGTGGTGGTAAAAATAACTTGTAAATTTATTTTAACTTAATTTTATGTAGAAAATGACTTTTTTATTTTAGATACATTTCTCTATATTATATGTGGTATTTTAGCTAGTAAGAAGGCATATATCTTGTTAAGCTCTTTGGAGGAACATGAGATTATTTGCTCTTCATATACTAGGAAAATATGGAAGGATATTTTACAATTTAAAATAATTAGTGTGACAGAGTGTACTTCCATGGGTTAATAAAATAAGAAAATATTTACTTTTTCTTTCATATTTATTTCTAAAGGAAAAGCAAGAACAACAGTTGCTGACTGCTCTACCTCCACCAACGCCTTTGCAGATTGAAGCTGTTGGGGTTGCCATTGAGAAAGTAGTGCGGGACTATGGTTTAAATAGTGAAGATTTGGAACAAAGGGTTGGAATTAAAACTACCATGGAAAATATACTGCAACAGAAATTACCAGGTAATAGTTTGTCATAAAGTTGACTATACCATTTTACTAAATTGCAGTAAGTTATGGTTCACATTAATACCTGGTGCAAATTGTGGCCATGAAGCTTTGAAGTAGAAAAGCTATTAAAGGTGAAGCCAGTAAATCAGCTGAGAATAATTAGACTTCAAGGACCACTCTGTCATGTTTTAATATTCGTGTACTTTATTGTATTGATGGCACATATGTAAACTGTTGATGCATTTGGAGAGCAAAGCATCTTGTGGCTCATTCACCAGTTCTAACTAGTACTAATTAATTAATTTTTCTTTTATCTTTCCTGCAATATGAGTTAAAATGTCCATTTTTCTTTACCCTAGATTGTTCTGTAAGGCTATATGGCTCTTCCTGTAGCAGATTTGGTTTCAAAAACTCTGATGTAAATCTAGATATTCAATTTCCAGCAAATGTAAGTATGACAAATTTTTATTGGAGACTATTGAATAAAGTGAAGTCTTAGGCGCTTCACTTCCATACTTCTGGATTTAGCTGTTTCATAGCAAAATTCAAAAAATTCACATGGAAGAAGTTTACAGAAGTAAAGAAGATTTAAAGTGTTAGCCAGTGATGATGAACCTTGGCACTCCAGATGTTCTTGAACTTCAGTTCTCAGAAACCCTGACCAGCAAGAGTGCTGACTTGGCTTCTGGTATTTGAAGTCCAAGAACATCTGGAGTGCCAAGGTTCGCCAGCACTAGTGTTCGCTGTTTATGTTAGCAAACACAATTATACTTATATACCACCACATAGCACTTCGTGAACTATCTGGGCAGTTCACAAGGTAATTATTTTGCCCCCAACATGCTGGGTACTCATTTTACCAAGCTCAGAAGGATGGAAGGCTAAGTCAACCTTGGGCCTGTCAGGAGTTTTGACTGCAGTACTACAGTTTAACTGCTGCACCACCAGAGCTCGATGTTACAGAATGTTGCACAAAAGTCATCTGATATTCTTAAATTACAGTAGGTTTAAACAAACATTTCAGTGAGGTTTCTCCCTTTTTTATTTAAAAAAAGCATTACATCAAATCTTGTATTGGTATAATAGAGTCATTGCAAGAAGGGGCAGCAGAAAATGAGATGGCTAGGTGGTATTGTAGACGCAATGGGCACAGAGTTGGGAGGGTTGAGGAAGATGGTAGAGGGCAGGGGTGCCTGGAGGGCAATGGTCCATGGGGTCCTAAAGGGTCGGAACTGACTGTGAGACTGAACAACAACAACAAAAAGTAATTATTGGAAGAAAATTATCTTACTCCAAAACTATATATTTAAATTACCATTAAGCAACAAGCTTGCCTAAAATATTAATTAAGTGAGTTTTATGAATGTTATTATTTAAATATATTTCTTTAAAACATAAATGCTGTAGCCCATTAAGATTCAATAGTTTTTCTTTACTGTTCTTCACAGATGTCCCAACCAGATGTTCTTTTACTTGCACAAGAAAGTCTAAAGAATAGCGGTAAGGCACAATCATGTAGCTTGAAACCTAAACATTTTTAAATCATACAAATTAAGAATGGTCTTTCTTGTTCAATGTTGAAAGATCTTTTGAGAGTAGCTTGTGGACAGGGTTTTATCCAGAAGTTCCATCCAAATGTTGTTGAGGAAGAAGTGAGATTCCCCAGCTATCAGATTCATATTTTCAGGATGACAAGAAGAGAAATTGGCAAAGATCCTCTCTTCTTCCTTCTACTTATGCTATAATTTCATCAACTTGGGTTCTCCACAATTCCTGATCCAGCCTTATGTAACGATTGTTGTAGTTATCTATGTATAAAGACAGCAGTGATGAAAGTGAGTATTAACATTGTGCCAGACTATATTACTGGATGGAAATGTTGGGTTTGAATGGTAGAGTTCAACCAGTAATGATTACACCTGTGGTCTAGTTAGGGTTCATTAAGGCTTTGGATCACTTGAATCATCATATTACTCTACAGCAGTGTTTTCCAACCTTTGGTTTTTGGACTTCAATTCCCAGAAGCCTAAGTGAATTCCCCAAAGCACTGATCAGCCAGTGTACTAATTTAGGCTTCTGGGAATTGAAGTGCCCCACGTTGGCACTTCATATTGCCAAAATGTTAAGAACATATGAAGTTGCTTTATGTTGAGTTGGACCATATGTTCATCTAGCCCAGTTTTGTCATTCTGGACTGGCATCTACGCTTCAAATTTTTACAAAAGATTCTTTCTTTGCAATATCTGGAGATGCTCAGTGCTGAACCTGTGATCTTATGAATGCCGGAATGTGCTCTGTCACTGAATTACAACCCACCCTAATTAAGCACTAATACATCAGATAATGTAAGCAGCAGAAAGGCCAGCATCTCAGCATTCTTCCCTTTGGAAAAAAATAATTATTTATAATATTCCTTATATTCCAACACCTACCTAATAACAACCACTTTAACAAATCTTATTTATGTTAAAGTGGTTGTTATTAGGTAGGTGTTGGAATATAAGGAAGAATCTATAAGGATTTCCATAAGAGAACAAAACTGAGGAAAAATCAGAGTATCTAATTCTTCATCTGTATCAGCATCGGTTGTCCCATCGCAAGGGCACCTCCTTATCAGTTCCTGAGCCTCATGTTCATTACTGGAACTTAACCCTTGCCTCACCACTTCTGGGAGAACCGAGGAGATTAAAAAGGAACTCTTACTATGCTCAGGCAGTAAGGCCTTTGAACATAGAGCAAAACAAAGGAGGCTTCAGGTAGCGTAGCGTTGGTGTGTGTGTGCTAAGAAAAACAACAATCTTCAGAGAGAAACAGCTGTTTTATTCTCCAGGTTCATTGATAGTAAAGTCCATGGAAAAACCGTAGATTAGAGGGTCATAAACATAAGATCAGTCCAGTAAACAGTCTAGGATCTTTTAGGTAATCATAGTGAAAAGAGTAATCCCATACCAGCAAACAGAGTTACAGTCCAGGGTCTTAAGCCATTGAGAAACAGAAACGAACTAACTAACTTCTCTGCAAAATGGAGAATTCCTGGTCAGGTGATTTACTCTTAGCCAATCAAGTAACAGAGAAAACTTTCTCAAAACAATAGTTGTTTACATCCATGTGAAGACATAACACTAAGCTCTGTTAGCTAGAAAGATAAGAATTACTGAAAAACAGGCAATCTTGTGACATGAGTCCATGAGGCAGAGAGAAGACAAAGGATTTCTGAGGCCTATCTATGAGGCCTAGCTGAAAAATAGCAATTTCAAGCCTTGTGAAGCATGAGAAAATAGGTCTTTTCCTGACAAGCTGAAAGACAGCATTAACCAACATTTTGATAAGTGCTAGTATGGCTACTCAAGGCCAAGTTAATGCAAAGATGCCTGTTGTAGTAAAAAGAATGGATCACATGCAAACTTAATACACCTTGTGCTCCATCTTGATTTAGTAGTGTCTGATGAGTCAGTAATGAGAATCACAAATACAGATTAAAATTGACATTTTACTTTCAACATATTTAAGATAACAGATACAAATTCACTGTTAAAATTTACTTCAGGCCCTTGAATAGGGCAGAAGAGTTAAAAGATGTCAAATATTAAATTAAGCTAATGCAGTCTTGAATATGCATCTACAGAACCTGGACTGATCAAAATAATTCTTGGTCCCCCTTTAGGGCATGTTGAACATCATGTTCTCAAATAGTAGCTCCTATGTTTTCTCATACCCGTTCCATCTGAATGTGTGGATTACAGAAACTTTAATTGGAACAGGGGTTCACAGCCTATGGGCTGGATCCGACCCACAATGCCAAATAATTCGACCCCAACCTCGCTCCAGCCACCACCACTGCCGGAATGGAATCATCCATGGACAGGTTTATGATGGTCATAAATGTGTTTACGCTGCGGATGCATTTTACGGCAGCATTTGCGGCAGGGGGAACCATCAGTCCAGCCCGCTCAGCTGTCTGAGGGAGCATGTTCTGGCCTGAGGCTGAACAACTGTCAAGACTATCATGTATACACTATGCTAATTCACACATTTTATTGTGAATGAAAACTTAGTGATGACTTTGTTTGTTTAGACACACACACACACCACCCACTGTGGGCATATTATGAACATTTAGAAGTTCATTACAATCATTCACTAAAACAACATAACAAATCAATAAAACATGCCTCATAGGTGTCAGATATGTCATTAAAACTGTTAATTTGCTAAGCTTTTTTGCAAAACCTAGCCACTGGTCTATATTATTACCATGGATCTGTATAATGTGTACCCATCTTCGTTTACTGATTTATATGCTCTATGCAAATAAAAAGCAACTGGTTTTTCTCTTAAGATTTTAAAAAAATTAATCAGACCCTGTTCCTGAACAAAAAATGTTATCTTTATAAATTCAGTGAAAATTTAAGAGGCATCTGCTTAGATAATCTTTAAAGTACTCTAGCTTTTAGTCTTATCAGAAAAATCTATATTAATATTTACCTCTATATGCTTTCGAAATGAAATGTGGAAGCAAACTTATCTCCATGATATCTGTAATAGGTGAACAAATTAATTTAGAGCCCTGTACTACTGCTGACTGCGGTGACTTACTGGTTAAGACGCTGAACTTGATGACTGGCAGGTCAACAGTTTGAAACCTGAGTACTGCACGATGGAGTGAGCTGCTGTTTCTGTCCCAGCTCCTGCCCACCTAGCAGTTCAAAAGCAGGAAATTGCAAGTAGATAAATAGGGACCACTTCGGTGGAAAGGCAACTAGTGTTTTGTGCACTCCTGTGTCTAGTCATGCCTGCCATATGTCCATGGAAACATCTGCAAACAGCGCTGGGTCTTTGGCTATAAACAGATGGACGCTGAACTCTAGAGTTGGATACGACTGGCTTTCGAGCAATGGCAACCTTTACCTTTACCACTGCTGAACCTGTGGTTGCTTAGGTGCTGAGGTTTCTGTGGGTAGGTAGGATGATATTTTTCTTTATTTGGTTTTTTGTTTATCTTTTGAAATGTTCTGGTGGTCTCTAATTCTACAGTCTAAGAAAGAATTCAGGTGATGATCTGAAACACCCGTTTCAGCAATTTTTTGCTTATTGATAGTTGTAACCTGCATTTATCAGAATTGTTTCATGAATAGAACCAGTGTGTGATAGCTTCAGATACTTATTCCATGGTGTAGTAACTGCAGTAATCAAATAAATGCTACATTCTCGTGAATTTTCCTTTAAAATTCAAGCAAGGGATCAAAAGTTTTCTTTTAATTTTCTCTGTGTGAGAGATTTTACATGTTACTTTTCTTCAATATCATGATTAATATGGCTTTATTTTTCCCCTATATAGAATCTTTTATTGGTGTTGATGCAGATTTCCATGCAAGAGTCCCTGTAGTGGTGTGCAAAGAAAAACAAAGGTCTCATTCAGCAAATTATGTATTTTTCTAATGTATAAAAATGCAAATCATATAATTTTACACTTGCTTTTGTTCTGTAGAAAATAGCTAGTAAATAGTTCAATAGATACTAGATTTTGGTGTGTAATTACATGGGCAAATCATCCAACATTCTGTTTACATGGTAGTTAATCATATATCTTGGGATGAGCTCAAGCAGGCATTAAAAGCAATGCTCCTTGTATTCCCAATAAACTGGTATACAGAGGCACACTCTCTAGAGTAGTGAGAGTAGTCTACAACTATTGTGACTAACAGCTGGCAATAGCCATATCTTTCATAATTATTTTTCAGCCTTTTAAAAAACCATATACAGTCGGTTAAAAGCCAATCATATCTTGTGACAGCACATTCTATAGTGAAACTAGACATTCTGTAGTGAAAGTGCACTTTTATCTGTCTTGAATCTTGTATCACTCTGCTTAATTAAATGACTTCACCTTCTAATATTATGGAACATGTAAACAAGGTCTCCCAGTCCATTTTTCACCTCCTGCCTATACCTGATATAACTCATATCCGTTCTAAGATGCCTTTTTCTAAGCTAAAAAGATCTGGCCCCTTCAGAGTATTGCTTCAGTCTTTTTATTGTATTAGTTTACCTATATCTAACCACCCCTAAATTTTATAAAAATTATTTGCCTTCAAGTAGCATGTTGCTTAAGCAAAATAAAAAATACACTTTTCTATCTAGTGCAAAATAAAGCTTTGCTTTCCATTTCTGAGATCTAGTACTTATGTATATGATTGGGATCTGTACCAATCTCTTTAAAGTAAGTCTCAGCAACTTGTATTTTGGATGTTTGGGGAGCTATATCTCCCATTAGCCATTGCTAGTACAGTAAAACCTCATATAACGCTAAAACCTGGTTCCACAAGTCTTCGTGTTATATGATTTTTCGTGTTATCTGATCCTCTATGGGATCCATAGAGATACATTGTAACCACACAGGCTTTCGCGGTTATTATCTGAAGCATCCCATAGGATCTTAATGTTATCTGATGCAATTCTTCCCCCCAGATTCCTTGATGTTATGCGATTTTCGTGTTATTCGATACTAATGTTATATGAGGTATTACTGTATAGTCAGTAGTAAGGGAAGATTGGAATTGTGGTTCAAGAACATCAGGATGCTATAAATTTCTCTCTCTGTATTAAGGGTGTTCTGTTATGTCTGTACACTTAGCTGGGAATAATTCTCTTTAAACATGGTAAGACTTCATTCTGAAAAAAACTTTTAGGATTGTGGTTTAAAAATCCTGGCAAAATAGTTCATGCAATTTTAGTAGTCAGTCAGAGAAAATTGTATTTTTTTAAAAAAAAACTCTTAGCACTTCCTACCTAAAACTGCTAGTTATGGCCAGCTGATATTCTCTACGTCAGAAAAAAAATAATTTTAAAGTATTTTTAAAGGGCATCGCAAATGGTTTACATTTACAGCAGGAAGAGCAGTTTTTAAGGTGTTGCCAGTTGAGGTAAATTGGCTATTAAAAGTGACTTCATATACAATAGTACCCTGGATAACGTTATGACTTGGTTCCACAAGTCCCGTCGTTATCTGGTTTTTAACGTTGTGCGATACATTGATCACACAATGTTTAAAAAAGCCCTGTTTCCCTGGAGGCTGCAGCAAGCCAGAACGTCGGGATTTGAATCCTGACATTTTGGCTTGCTGCAGCCTCCGGGGAGGTGGGGGAACTTTGGAAACATCTTGGATCAGGTCTCCCCACCTCCCTGGACCCGGCGGGGGGGTCAGAGACCCCAAAATTGGTTTTAAAAAAACCGTCCATTTTTTTTACCAATTTTGGGGTCTCTGACCCCCCCCCGCCGGGTCCAGGGAGGTGGGGAGACCCGATCCAAGATGTTTCTGGGCTTCCCCGACGTCATCAGCCAGTGCAGCAAGCCAGAATGTCGGGATTCGAACCCTGACGTTTTGGCTTGCTGCACTGGCTCAGGACGTCGGGGAAGCCCAGAAACAGCTTGGGTCGTGTCCTCTGCCTGTTCCAGAGAGATCAGAGGACCCGATCTACAGCTGCAGGGTGGCTGGGGAAGCTGACGGGGACTCCCTGTCGGCTTCCCTAGCCACCCGCCCTTGCCTCCACAGCTGTGGGGTGGCTGGGGAAGCCGACGGGGGAGCCCCCCATCAGCTTTCCAGCCTCCCCACCCCTGCCTCCGTAGCTGCAGGGTGGCTGGGAAGCTGAACGGAGAACCCCGTTCAGCTTTCCAGCCACCCTGCTGCTAAGAACGACTGTATCGGATAAAGTTAAAAATCGCGTTATTCGATACAAGATTTTTCCAAAAATCTTGTAACGTTATGCAGTTTTCACACTATACAGTACTCGCGTTATCCAGGGTATTACTACAATGTTATAATTGTTTAAAATGTTATACAGCATATTGTTACTCCGTTAGAAGTCTTATAATACTTAGCAACATGTTTATTGGAGCAAAAAGGAAGGGGAAATGCAGAGCTGTTATTTTCATCAGCAGCCAATCATGTATAGTTCTACCCTCGGTATGCCTTTCCTTAGGAGATGAGGAAATAATTTTAATTTCTGTTTTTATCATTTTAGTGGCCTTGTTTGCAGAGTCAGTGCAGGGAATGAAAATGCCTGTCTCACAACAAATCACTTGGCTGTGCTAGGAAAACTGGAACCATGTCTTGTGTCTCTTGTTATTGCCTTCAGACACTGGGCCAATGTAAGTCTCGTTTTAGGAGCCAAGCATGTATATGCATGTTTGTACATACTACGGGTTATTTAGGCAATGTATATTTGTGGATTGTAACAAGTTTGCATGACACTTTGTGGTTAAAATTGCTGAGAGCTGACCTAATTTGGATGCAGTGGTTCATACGTCTGGTAGATACATTGATCTCTGCATTAAAATAGATACTTTTCAGTTTGCACAGCTGAGGATGTGGATAGACTCCTTGAAGAGGTACAACTGATTAAATGTGCTTTTTTGACCCTCATTCTACCTAGGTCTGTGATGGTGAACCTTGGCACTCCAAATGTTCTTGGACTTCAATTCCCAGAAGCCCAAGCACCCTGTGAATCCACACGAATGAGTTTACTGTGATTCATCCGGCCTGCACTGTCCTCGTCGCTCCCAGAAGCGGAAGTAAAACACACCTGCATGAGTGCATTTTACTTCCACTTCTGGGAGCAACGAGGGCAGCATGGGCTGGATGAATCGCAGTAAACCCATTTGTGTGGATTCACAGGGTGCTTGGGCTTCTGGGAATTGAAGTCCAAGAACATCTGGAATGCCAAAGTTCATCATCAGGGACTTAGGTCATAAAATAAGTTGAAGGAACTATGAGACTTCAGATGAGAGAAAGTTAATTCCCCAAATCTTAACATAGTGGATGATTTTCAGCCTATCTTAACTATTCTATTGTAAGGTACTGCAGCATGTGGTGATATTTCAGCTCCAGTGATTTCTGGATAAAACAACTTATCTAGTTCAGTGGTGGGCAAGGAGTAACCCACAGTTGCATCCAACTTTTTTTAAAAAACATTTTTAGTTCAGAGTGCTCTAGGCTGCAATGACTAGCCATTTGGATCTATTTCCTCTCAATCTTATTTTCAAAATGAAAATTGAAGTTTCAAGAGTCTCTCTTAGGACTGCAGGAGGCACATTGAATTGGTGAAAAAGGTCTTTCTTGATTGTTGCTTCCTAGCATCTGAAGCTTCCTGCCTGTGTGGAAAGGCTAACTATTTTTTTGTCCTTCAGCTAACGGGCAAAGGCATTATTTTTATCTGTCCCTGGTGTTTTCTCATAGAGGATTAAAGTACCTTCATGTTTCTCTTCTTCAGTCTTCTCCTGATGCTTAAAATAACCAGCCCATGTGTTTTTCATTGTAATATACATTACTTTTTTTAGTTTTTTCTTTGTTACTATTGTTAATGAAACTAATATTTGGTATTTGACCTTTTAGGAACTTTTGCTTTGCTTCCTAGCAGTACATTTAATCTGATGAAAAAGACCGACTGCTGTTGGCAAACCATTGACATGGCAGTACTTCAGCACAGTACATTATTGTGTTGGTATTAATACAAAATGGGTCATTGCTCTGCCACCTAGTATGGAATGCTGCTTATTTCAATAGAATAATTCCTTTTTTAAAATCATTACAGCTCAGATGGATGTGTAAGATCTTGCTACCAAATTCCCCCAATAGTATTTCAGCTGGTGTTTTTTGTTGAAAAACTTGTCAATTACTGCAAATGGATGTGAACAGATATTTTTAATTGATGTTTCTCCTCTCCAACAGCTGTGTTGTGTAGATCGTCCTGAAGAAGGTGGCTTACCACCATACGTGTTTGCTCTGATGGTTATTTTTTTCCTACAACAGAGGAAAGAACCTTTTCTGCCTGTGTACTTAGGATCATGGGTATGTATACACTGAGTAAGAGTAAAATGTTCTGAATTTTTTTTCTTGAATAAATCCCAGATACAGTGTGGTTTTCCCACTGAAAAAATTGCCCATGTCAAAAGGAGATGTATTGAAATGTTTCTTCAAATTGGGTCCAGAACAGTGGTTCCCAATGTGGGGCCCATGCCCCACAGGGGGACTTCAGTTCCCAGAAGCCAAAGTCAGTACGTTGGCTGATCACTGCTTTGAGGAATTGACTTCAGCTTCTGGGAATTGAAGTCCAGAAAACAAATGTTGGGAAACGCTGATCTAGAAGGATTAAGAATACACAATAAACTTGACTTGTTACTTCCTCCATTTCTTCTGCTCTGTTAAGTACATAGCTATAAAGCAGTTATGGCGAAACTTTTAGAGACGGAGTGCCCAAACTGCAACCCCAAACCTACTTATTTATCACAAAGTGCCAACACAGCAACAGGGGAGGGAAGGAACTCTCTCATTGGGCTGGTGGGCAGAGAGGTGGGGCAAACTCTGTGCTGGGGGAGGGAGGAAGTGTTCTCATTGGCCTGCTGGGCAAAGGGGTGGGGCAAACTGCTGGGGCAACTGCATGGGTGCCCACAGAGGGGGCTCCAAGTGCCACCTCTGGCACGCGTGGCATAGGTTCGCCACCACTGCTATAAAGCACTAACATCTAAACTGACCAAGCATAGTTTGACGTTATATCTGATGAGCAAACTGTGGTTTGAAGCAGTTGATGGAAATTAGGATAAAAATAGTTTGTAGTCCTGGTTTGGAGGCCTCATTCAGTGCAAGACACAATCACTGTTTTACAGTTTATGACTTGTAGCTTCTGTGATGCCATCATCTGCAGGAGCAAAATGAAAAGTTACTTCTTTCTCTCCAAATGGCAGTGATCCCTAAGGTTTCCCTATGATATAGGGAAGCTTTTGAAGGCTACACAATGGGTAGGAAACTTATTAGTGCCTAAAAATTACCACTGCAGGTTTTGACAGTGGCAATTTTAAGACAATAAGAGATTATTTCCCTGTCCCATAGCTCTCAAAGATTTTCCTAGGTTGAAGGGAAGCCCTAGTGATCTCCAGAAGAGTGAGTTCAGGAAACTTTTTAACAGCCCTGAGACAGCCACAGCATTGCTGGGAATGATGATGTCACATAAGCTACATAGTGTAGCTTGTGAAAAGAGATTTCTGCCAACATAGTTAAGTCACAGTAAAGAAGCAAAAATGGATGGAATGGTGGAGAGAAAAAGTCTATATGAACAGAAGCTGCACTTTGTTATGTAAAAGGAAGTAACAGAGTCAACTACTGTTCTCGCCATACAGTCATTGAACAGTAATACAGCCTCAGGATAACCATCTTTATCAAATCAACTGCATTCCTTCCTAGAATCTAAAGAAGAAATTACAATATCTTTCAAACCTTTATCTCTCTGCAGGCTGTGTTTTACTTGTTTTCTCCAGTCCAAACCAGCATGTTGAGAAATTCATTGAAAGCACTGTTGTACTGAAATGACGTGAACTTCTGTGTTATATAGAAAAGGCTAGGATAAATAATTGGGTTCAGCCCTAGTCTGATTAATTGTTGATTTTAAATGAATGGATATCATCATTGATAGTCCTTGTGATGATTGAACAGTGAGTTGGAGCCATGCTTTGGCTTTTGTGAATCAAAGGGCTCTTTCTCTCTGCCAGAGAGGTTCCAGCTGTAAAACCACATGTGGCTTCTGGCAGAAACCCAAAGTCTTTCTGGTAGGGTCTCCCAGCTTTCTTGAGCAGATGTTTAGAAGGTGCAGGAGGCTATGCTAATATGTATACATCTTTTGTTTCTTCCAGATAGGAGGATTTTCACTAAACAAACTAGTGAACTTCAATCTAAAAGAAGTTGAAAATGACATTGTGGTTTGGGAGCACAGTCCTGCTATGGATGATCCCAGTTCTTCAGAGGAGGCTTCGCCTAAAAGAGGCAAGGTATGGGGATGTATTAATTTTAAACAGAGAGAGAGACACTCACACCATGGGGTTTTATGTAGTAAAACCTGATTGTAATCATCCCAATGAAAATTTATTCCTGTTATTAGAATACATGTAAGACTAGGGGGAATGTCTGATGTTAAATTATTTTCATTGGCTTCAGTGGAATTTGATAATGCCTACAATATAAAATTAGTTCTGTGATAGGTAAGCAGGATTAGAGAACTAAAGATTTAAGGAGTCCATTTCCTCTCAAAAAGTGATAATGTGTTGTACCTAAGCAAGTGAGAAAGAAAGTACGGAAAACAGTTTTAAGATAAAGGTTGTTTTGAGTCAGTGCCTGTACCACTTTGTATGACAGTTTCAAAAGCCTGAGGTTGAGTACATAGAAACATATGGAAACTAAAATTAAGCATATTTTTGATTTTTAAAGGGCACTGATTAATTACAGTGTGTCTTGTTCTCTTCTGTTAGCTTAATTTTACTTTATTTGGCCTTTTAAGAAAGCAAATTTTAAAACTTCATATTTTTCTTTTAAAAATCCTTTAAACTGAAACAAGAAACTACTTTTGAAAATATTGACTTCAGCATCTGTTGGGGAAACTAATTGCTGCTTCTAGGAGATGTATTTAAAAAATGGTCTTGTATTCTGTCCATTAACAAAACTTTCATTTTGAAATCAAGTGCTTTCAGTTGTGAGAATGTGTTTGGTGAGAATTCTACTGCCAGACGTTGTGCACTTAAAATAGCTAGGTATAATCTGGTCACATGGGTATCTTTGATAGATTACAGTGCTGTGCAAATGTATCTGAGACTTGAGATGAAATCCCACTGAACTCAGTAAGATTAGTGAGCAGATGTGCATAGGACTGAGCTATTAGGTACACAATTACTGTATTGTTACTAGGCTGAGGATAATATTAGAGCTGTTTCTTTCATTCTGCTCTAGCTATTCAGCCAGAACATCTGGAACTTTGTTGAAACTGTTATACTGTATTACCGAATTTTCCAGCTTTTGTGGGTGGATTCTAGACAAAAGTAACTTGTTCTTTCTTTGTATTTGTGTTGCAAAATTAGATTATTTTTTGACCAGAACTTGGCTACTTCAATAGACTTATCCCAGCCATTTATTAGATCTTCTAGTAATACTGATTAAGCCTTTGCTTTAATTGGCAGGTTCATTTAGTGTTTGAGTCAGAGCATCAGTGTTCAGTTCCAGTTGGGCAGCTGTGGGTTGAACTTCTTCGTTTCTATACCTTGGAATTTAATTTGGCTGATTTCGTCATCAGCATACGACTCAAAGAAAAACTGTCCCGTGAATCAAAAGACTGGCCCAAAAAGAGGATTGCTGTGGAAGGTATTTTATGTTCACTCACTTGCAGAAGGGTCCACTTTATAGTAACTGCTGGAGAGGTTTTGATCATTTTGAATATACTATTTCAATACTCGACTTTTGTCAGGCCTCTGAAGGAAAAGAAGGAAAGTGTACTCTTTATCTAACTCACCCACCTGCAGCCTTCGCATCAGGAATCAGTGCTACTCTGCTGTCTCTTAATCATTGTAGACCTTCTAGCTATTTTCTCATCCTTTTGCTTTCTCCTCGGGTTTGCTTTTCTTTTCTGAAGAACAAAGGAGATACATTAGTCTGACCCTTTTTATTTTAACCATTTTTTTGATATCGTTCCCCCCCCCCATCATAGATACTACAGTGAAAATGCAAGATCATTTCAATTGCAATAAAATATGAGAATTTTTTGATATAGCCTGGTGTCACATAAAGTTATTTATTTATTTATTTCTTCAACTTATTATCCCGCCCAATCGGGTAAAAACCCAACTCTGGGCGGCTTACATAAACAAATTTTAAAAATACATAGCTAAGAAGCAGCTGAAAAGAGGCGGTGAGGGTCTGGAAACCATGCTTACATCATGATGGTTTCCCCCAAGCAAACCTTTAGAATCTACATATTTATACCCACAACTGGTCACTATGGCTGTTGGTTCTGGGTAGCAAGCCATGTGTAAATATGCCTGTTACCCATGTTAATGAGGTGGTCTTTTCCTTGTGGAAAGAGATTCTTTTTTGCAAAATACCTTTGAAAATCCTTTTTTATTTTAAAATTTGATTAAGTGTAATTTAAACATATTTTTCTTCCTACCACTCATCTCTATGGTAGTCCCAGTTGGCTTCTCATTCAGAAACAAGATAAAATCATGGAAAGCAAAACATTATTACAGACCTGGCTGTTATTAACAAACAAGAGCATTTAGGTTTGTAGTATATACTCTATAATCTTTGTTTGGGATGCACAGTGTGGCGTAGTAGATAGAGTGACAGACTCAGGTGGCATGGATTCAAATTGTTGCTCAGCCATGGAAACTCACTGGGGGTGTAGAGCTCCTTAAATGTCTCATTTACCTTGGAAAGCCCTAAGTTAGTTCTGACTTGATGGCACATAACAAAACAAGTACAGTAATACCCCATATAATGCGAGTATCATATAGTGCTAAAACCGCATAACATTACAAGATTTTCGGAAAAATCTTGTATTGAACAACGCGATTTTAACATTATCCGATACAGTCGTTCTTAGCAGCAGGGTGGCTGGAAAGCTGAACGGGGTTCTCCGTTCAGCTTCCCAGCCACCCTGCAGCTACGGAGGCAGGGGTGGGGAGGCTGGAAAGCTGACGGGGGGCTCCCCCGTCGGCTTCCCCAGCCACCCCACAGCTGCAGAGGCAAGGGCGGGTGGCTAGGGAAGCTGACAGGGAGTCCCCGTCAGCTTCCCCAGCCACCCTGCAGCTGTAGATCGGGTCCTCTGATCTCTCTGGAGCAGGCAGGGGACACGATCCAAGCTGTTTCTGGGATTCCCCGACGTCCTCAGCCAGTGCAGCAAGCCAGAATGTCAGGGTTCGAATCCCGACATTCTGGCTTGCTGCACTGGTTGAGGACATCGGGGAAGCCCAGAAACATCTTTGATCGGGTCTCCCCACCTCCCTGGACCCGGCAGGGGGGTCAGAGACCCCAAAATTGGTAAAAAAAAATGGACGGTTTTTTAAAAACCAATTTTGGGGTCTCTGACCCCCCCGCCGGGTCCAGGGAGGTGGGGAGACCTGATCCAAGATGTTTCCAAAGTTCCCCCACCTCCCCGGAGGCTGCAGCAAGCCAAAATGTCAGGATTCAAATCCTGACGTTCTGGCTTCCTGCAGCCTCCAGGGAAACAGGGCTTTTTTTAACATTGTGTGATCAATGTATCGCACAACGTTAAAAACCGGATAACGACGGGACTTGTGGAACCAAGTCATAATGTTATCCGGGGTTCTATTGTATTTGTTTATACTTGTAATTATATGTCTTAAGGTCACTACCAACCTATGACAGCCCTAATGAGATTTGAGGTGTGCAAAATATTCAAGGAACATAACCATGCCTCAGTTAGTTTCTCTAACTAAACATGTTTTCTGAATTTAAATTGTATGTTCTTTATATAAACAAACACATTTTGATCTGCTTGCGAAAGTTTCCAATGAGTCATATTTCCAAAAAACCATGCAGATTCGCAGCAGGAACATAAGGCTTTATCACACATGTCCTGTACAATTGAGATTGGGTAGAAAGTTACCATGTAGGCCTTCCACTGATGATCATAGTGTACACATAGGTTCAGAAGTATTATTTCACATAATAGAGGATGGTGGTCGGGCTTGAAAAGCAGGTGAAGGGGAGAGGATTAATAAAGTGTCCCACATAAAAGATGTGTGCAAATGTAGGATACCTGGGACCAACTAGGACATTATGTATAGCTATATGTAACATTTCATCAGTAGCCTTGCTTCACTTCCTAAGGGGGCATCAGAAGTATGGGAAAGACCTTAGCTGTTTCATAGCCTGCAATTCCTCTAGAGCTGTGTTTCCCAAACTTTGATTTTTGGACTTCAATTCCCAGAAGCCAAAATCATTTCCCCAAAGCATTGATTAGACTTCTGGGAATTGAAGTCCGCCTGTGGGGCATGGGCCCCCTTTGGGAAACACTGCTCTAAAGCAAATTACCACTTTTCAAAGGTTTTCCCTATTATGGGAGGAAATCCATAGGTGGAAAAAAGCCACTGTGGGACATAAGTAACCTTTCCCCAACGCTTCTTGAATCCCAGTTAGTGTGAAGGAATCAGAACAAGAAGATACTGTTTCATGCATCTGTGTTGGTCTCTGAAAGTTACATACATTACAGCATTCTGAACTTTTAAAATTATTTCGCATATTAAACCTTAGGCCAGGGGTCAGCAACCTACTGCCTGCGGGCTGGATCCGATCCACGGTGCCAAATTATCCTGCCCTTGCTCCAGCCACCTCAGATGCATTTATGGCTGACATAAACAGTGGGGGGATCACCAGTCCAACCCCGTCAACTGTCTGAGGGAGCATGACCCGGCCCCTGACTTTAAAGGGTTGGCAACCCCTGCCTTAGGTCATTCTTTGCGTACACAAACAGGCTCGCTCAGGCATATAACATGGCATTTTCAGGGGTACAAACCTATAGCTGTCTTTTGAGACAATTTAGAATGGCCTCCCTCTGCAGTTTTTTTGGAAGATGAAGTCTTTTTTAAATTTTATTAGGGATTTGCTGCATTTTGCAAATTTAGAATACCGTATATACTCGAGTATAAGCTGAGTTTTTAGCCTGAAAAATGAGCCCCCAAAAGGCTAATACTCAGGACAATGACCACAAGGGTCCCAAGACTGCACCGGATTGACACGTGCAAACAATTAATTTTACCATATTTTCTTGTATTTTGATTATTGAAATTCTCTAGCAGCTGCTGCATTTCCCACTCTCAGCTTATAGTTGGGTCAATCTATTTTCCTGGTTTTTCAGGCCAAAATTAGGTACCTCAGCTTATACTGTATTCAGGTCGGCTTATACTCGAGTATATACAGTATGTGAATTCTCTGCTTCTTATTATTTTCTCTGTGTGTGCCTTATGTTTTTATTCATACCTTTTATTTCACCTGAGGCATCATTTGAGGTGACATAATGGATAAAAAGCATGATTATATTTCAGAGATTCCAGAATGTGTCAGAGTTTGATATTGACTTTTCTTTCCCTCAGATCCTTATTCTGTGAAGAGAAATGTGGCAAGAACACTTAATAGCCAGCTGGTCTATGAATATATTCTTCACTGTTTACGGGTAACATACAAGTATTTTGCCATGCCCCATAAGCAGAGTACAAAAAACAACCAGAAGAAGCCTGTAGAATCGGATGCACTTCTAGAACCTGATAAGAGTGCTTTGAAACATGACATGCCTGATGTGCAAACTGCACAGAATGAAGCAGAGGGGAAAGTATGCAGCTGTGTAGATTCTACCAAGAAAAGTCTCTATTTTTCTCAGGAGCTTATGTCTAAACCTCAGCTTTTTGGGTCTGAAAACTTTGTAGAAGAACAACTAGCAGATGATATAGAGCATTTAGAAATTTGTCATGAGGACTCAGACTGCATAATTGAAGAATTTATTTCTGGAGATAATGAGGAATTTAAGCTATGCTGTGAGGAGACAGAGAGTGGAAATGAAGAGGAAGAAAAGGATGAACATGTTCAAAAATGGGAAGGTCATATGGGTAATAATCAAGGTTTGGATGAAGACAGTGAAAGTGGAGAACTTGCTGTTCCAACTAGTGAACATGATATTGAAACGGATAGCATTTCTGATTTGGAATGTTTTCAAAACACAGTGGCTGCTTTTGATGAGTTTGGGTTAGAATGCAGTGGTTTGTTGGATGATAAGGTTGACGTTGATGAAGAGAGCACAGAAGGTACTGATGAACTGGATGATTCCCATGTTAAATTGGAACCACCAACTCATGAACAAGTATTTGAAATGGATGACTCAGAAGAGGAGGAGGAAGAAGAAGAAAACAGTGTTGTAAACCAGAGACAACACAAGAATATTCTCAACACTGAAGATGAACTGGACAATACATACACTGGATCTGGAAATGAGGAAATTCTGTCTGAAGAGGAAGAACTGTTTGTATCTCTCCAATATGAAGACAGTAAACTCAGGAAGAATGCAAATGAACTTCCAAGGGTAGATTTGAATAAAGAAAATGATGTTGGAAAGGAGAAGTTTTCAGAAAGCAACACAGCCATTGACCGGTCTAGCAAATCTGAATTCTGCTATGAGTTTAATAGATTTGTTTTCACAAAAGGAAAGGTAATAACTATCTTTCAAAGCTTTGTATGTAATGTTATGTTTAATTCCAGCTCATGCTTCTCAGTGGAGGTGCATTATAATTTGTAGAGAATGAGCGGAAGGTTCCACTCTTGTTGCTCAGAGTTAAAATCTCAATCATTGACTTCCTTAGCACTTGTGAAGTGTTGCCTCTATTGGAAATATTCTTATGCTTGTGTGTATTCCCTTTGGAATTCCCTTTGGAACCTGGCATTGCTACACACACACCCAGCCCCCATAGTGTGAAAGAAAGATAACCAGTTGGCAATCAGATCTTGCCCTACCATATGTCTAATGGGTTTTGTTCAGGAAATAATTGGGTTCATACTATCACACGGCATCACACTGAAACCCTCATTGCTAGATGACGCTGATATTATTGTTGTAAATCTCACCCATTCATGTCCATCAGATTATTCTGAACTTCGTGCAGTAGTTAGGAAAATAGGTTGACCTTCAGTAATACAGACGTTAGTCATGCTTAATTCATCAAATTAATCTTTTCAAATGACAAATCCAGTCTCCCTGTCTATACCTGTGACTGAGTGGAGGCTGCTGCTTTTTATTCCATTTCTCTTTCACTATGTAGTTTCAGAAGCAGAAAGTGATTCAGATTAGGAAACAGAAACATTTAACTACAGTAATACCTCGGATAACGTTTGCCTCGGATAACGCTAGAATTGGATAACGACGACAAATTTTGGAAAAAGATTTGCATCGGATAACGTTATTCTAGCGTTATCCGATACATCATGATAAGGAAGGAAAGGAGGCCAACCATGACCCGAAGAAACACAGAAACACAAGCGGAGCAGCCTTTCCCACCAACTCGCGACCTCCCCCCCTCCCCCGAAGCCTTCCGTGGCCTCCAAGAATGTGGGCACAACCTTCATCGCTCTCAGAAACAGAACTAAAATGCACCCGACTGAACTTTTCAGGCCACAAGCCAGTCATGTGGGTCATGGGTGCCCAAACTATGGCCTGTGGGCCAGATCTGCCCCCCAACGCCCTTGTCGCTCTACAAAGCAGAAGTTCGGTGAGTTTTACGTCCGTTTCTTGGAGCAACGAGGGTTGAACGGGCTGGATGAATTGGCGTTGGGGCTGGATCCGGCCCATGGTCCATAGTTTGAGCACCTCTGGCTAACAGGGATAGAAGCAGGACCCAAAATGGATGCCAACATTTACCATCATGCAAAGTGGCCATCTGGAGCCACGTGCACAGGAATCCATTTTAAAAGCTAACAGCAGGGGTGCCCAAACTATTCAGGGCACGGGCCAGTCACGTGGTTCATTGGTGCCCAAACTATGGCCTTTGGGGCAGATCTGGACCCCAATATCAATTCATCCGGCCCACACCGCCCTTGTTGCTCTCAGAAGCAGAAGTTGGGTGAGTTTTACTTCTGCTTCCCGGGAGCAACGAGGGTGGAGTGGGCTGGATAAATTGGTGTTGGGGGCTGGATCTGGCCTACTGGCCATAGTTTGAGCACCCATGAACCATGTGACTGGCTCGTGGCCTGAAAAGTTTGGCTAACAGGGATTGGAGTAGGATGCAAAATGGGTGCCAACATTTACCATCATACAAAGTGGCCATCTGGAGCCATGTGCACAAGAATCAGTTTTAAAAGCTAACAGTAGGGGTGCCCAAACTTTTCAGGCCACAGGTCAGTCAAGTGGTTCATGGATTCCCAAACTATGGCCCAGGGGCTGGATCCGGTCCCCAATGCCAATTCATCCGGCCCACCGCCCTCATTGCTCCCAGAAGCGGAAGTTGGGTGGGTTTTATTTCCGCTTCTGGTAGCGACGAGGGCGGAGTGTGCCGGATGAATTGGCGTTGGGCCAAATACACCCCACAGGCTGTAGTTTCAGCACCCCTGACTAACAGGGATAGAAGCAGGACCCAAAATGGATGCCAACATTTACCATCATGCATAGTAGCCAACTGGAGCCATGTGCACAGGAATCCATTTTAAAAGCTAACAGCAGGGGTATCTTGCTTTCTTTTGCTACAGTCTCCTACAGTTGTGTGCAGCTTATGTAAGCGAGAAGGTCACCTAAAAAGGGACTGTCCAGAAGACTTCAAAAAAATTGAGCTAGATCCTTTGCCACCATTAACACCCAAGTTTTCCAATATGTTGGATCAAGTGTGTATCCAGTGTTACAGTAAGCTCTCTCTCTTTTTTTAATTGCGGGTTTTTGGAAATTGTGAATTATGCAAACATTTGATTTAAGAAAAGCCCTCTTACTGGGAATACTTTTCTCTTCCCCCAGCTGTGGGATCAGAATAGAAAGTATCTGTAAGGAAGTGTTAAATATCCAACTTTTACCAACCAATTTTCTGCTGTAAGTCATGACTGTCTGCTTTGCTTTATCATTTGAATTTCCAAACCGGCATCTGCTACTGACCTAGAGTGAGAATGGGTGTGTGTCTACAGACATTCTAAATGCCCATTGCTTCTGAATCCATTTATTTATAGGCTTCATAATTTATAATTAATACAAGATATACACAGAGTTCTGTCTTATATCATTTGTTTACCACAAACAAAATGCAAGCTCATTTGAAATAACAAGAATTTCTTCTGACACCAAAATTAGTTTCATGAATTGATATTTCTGCTTTACTTCAGGTTATCAAATGTTGGGTATGCATAATTGTAATTTTCTATCCTCTCATCACAGCTTATATCCAGCAATGTTCCTCTTTGCTAGGACTATCAGATAATTAAAATTTGAAGCAGTGCTGTTTAAAAACATGGGTGGAAATGTATATTTTATGTATCTCGTTTATGGTCATGATCCTGTTTCTAACTTCAACCCATACTATTTTTAATAGAGGATTTTGCTCCAAATGTTATAGAAGACCAGGCTCGTGAATATATAAGGCAAAATCTTGAAAGATTCATCCAGCAAGAATTTGCAGGTATTCCTTGTAGTTAGAATGTTTAATATAATTCCAGCATTAAATACTCTCAATTGCTGAATGTTTTTAGCTTGCTTGTGTTACCAAGCAGAAAATTTAAGTTTATATGCATCTCCTTAAGCTGTTAATTGGCCTATTATAAGATACTTTCACTGAAACACATCCTTCCTTATAGGCACCAAATTAAACTTATTTGGCTCTTCAAAGAACGGATTTGGCTTCAAGCAAAGTGATCTCGACATTTGTATGACAATTGAGGGTCTGGAAACTTCTGAGGTAGCTTTAAATGTTGGAATTTTATAAAAACAACATTATGTGTCTTTCATCTTTTAAATTTTCTGAGCTATGCACATTCCATATGCATACACATGTCTTGCCAATAATAGTTATGCATTGCAAAGAAACAAGAAGCCGGTAAATAAACATGTTTGCTTTCATAGCATTCAGCTATATTTGGTAAATCTTTCATTTTAAAGTGTTTATTCTGTAATAATGCACATTGTCTTATCAAGACATACATATTATCCCCTGAAACAACTTAGCGCAGTATACTACTCTAGAGATGCTTTGGATAATAATTCCTGTCCTCCAGAGTCCCAAGATGAAGAAGGTTGCCCTAAAACTTTGCAGTAATATTTTAATTATGGAGATCTCTTTATATTGGCCAAAATCATCTTACATAATTATGTCAGCATAACACTATGTGAATATCATTTGGAGTCACATTGCCTTAGATTTAAAAAGCACCATTAGATGTTATTTGTTTATTATTATTATTATTATTAGTATTATTATTATTATTATTATTATTATTATTATTATTATTATTATTATTATTATTATTATTATTATTATTATTATTATTATTATTAATAATAATAATAATAACCCACCAACAATTAATGCAAAAACAAAAGGCATCAAACAATAAGGAAAACATTAAGTAAAAAAAGAACAAATGCAATAAAATAACATACAGCACATACTCAAGTATAATCCAACCCAAATATAAGCCGAGGTACCTAATTTTGACCTGAAAACTCAGGAAAATAGATTGACCCGAGTATAAGCTGAGGGAGGGAAATGCAGCAGCTGCTGGTGAGTTTCAATAATCAAAATACATGAAAATATGGTAAAATTAATTAAATTGTTTGCACTTGTCAGTCCGGCCCAGTCTTGGGACCCTTGTGGTCATTGACCTGAGTATAAGCCGTGTTCCCTTTTGGGGCTCATTTTTGGGGCTAAAAACTTGGCTTATACTCGAGTATATATGGTAGTATAAAAAGAAAAAATAACAATTTGCAAACTACAGTGGCATCCAATACCTATAACAATAAGTTCCAAAAAATATTAATAAGTTAAAAGAAAATCACAATAGCTCACCAGAGTCAAGTAATTTGCTATGGAAAGATCTATTGAAAAGGCCTCTATAAGCAAAAAGGGTTTCAGCATTTTCTGAAAGGCCAACAGAGTTGGGGCTATTTTCATTTCAGTTGGTGAGGAATCCCATTATGTGGGTGTCACAGCTTGAAAAGCTCTACCTCTTGTGGTAACAAAATTTCACCTCCTTCAGTGTAGGCACTTGCAGCTTCAGTGAGTATGTGCTCTGGATCAAATTTCCCAGGAAGACGTGCTCTTACAACTCAGTACACAACAATGTCTATAGAGATTTTGGCCACAGTTATTATATAAACTGTCCCTGATAGGCACTTTAGATATAGAGAGCAGTTTAGAGAATGAAAATAAATACATCAATTTGCATCAATAAATAGCAATTTGCAAATCTTGAATTTTCTGGATTTGATTATGTAATAGCTGCAACCTGAGAAGAGTGAACTTATACTCCCATAATATTCATCTGGAGGCTGTACGGCACAGAAACAAACCTGAAATCTTGCTTCCTTTCATTCTTTGTTCCTCGCCTTAACATAGGTTGTGTTGTGCTGTTCCTGATGTGGGTATTGGTAGGGTGGGCATATGATCCCCTCTGGACCTCAGATGACCACCCCACCAGCTGCCATAAAGGTCATGTAGGACTGTCAAGACCACTACTGAATAAAGTACCCCATCCTTAAAAGAGTGCTTGAATGGGTTTTTTATATTGTTTTCAGAGTATTTCAAAATATAGAATTATATCAGAGGGCTGGGCTACAAAAGAAAGAACTGATAAGAATAGGTCAGGAGTGCCCAAGCTTTTCCAGTTGTGAGCTGGTCATGTGGTTTAGGAAGCTGATTACTATGGCTGGGGGGCTGCATCCAGCCCCCAATGCCAAATTCATCCAGTCCACAAAGCCCTCGTCGCTCCTGGAAGCGGAAGTAAAACACGCTTGTATGGGCATGTTTTACTTACGCTTCCAGGAGCAATGAGGGCTTCACGGGCTGGATGAATTGGCGTTGGGGGCTGGATTCGGGCCCCAGGCCATAGTAACTGGCTTCCTAAACCACATGACCAGCCCACAACCCTAAAAGTTTGGGCACCTCTGGAATAGGTGAATATATTATTGACAGTTTAAACATC
Organism: Furcifer pardalis; assembly: GCA_030440675.1. Taxonomy (NCBI): domain Eukaryota; kingdom Metazoa; phylum Chordata; class Lepidosauria; order Squamata; family Chamaeleonidae; genus Furcifer; species Furcifer pardalis. Next base: position 45,204,332 of record CP126896.1, on the reverse strand, counting down.
TGTCTTTAAAAGAATATGGTACTGTAATATTGTTTGTTTATGTTTTATAAAATAAGTTATTCAGAATTCCAGTGGCATTGTATTGGTACACAAAACCAGTACAGCCTCAAATAGAATAAATGATTGTTTCCTTTTGCTTTCATTCTCCAGCATGGATTGCTTTGTAATAGGCGAAGCTGCATCCGCTTGCAGTTTTCTGAACTAGACACTGAAACAGAAATAGTACACAGCCAAATAATACACCATATGTGAAAGCAGGTTTCACACTATATGAAACTAACTCAAAGGACTGTTTTGTTATAAAATGAAATTGATCACTGAAGCACAGTTTGGTCATGACTGCATCATTTGATGTCCACCTGTGTTAAGGGAGCACAATGGCCACACACCCTCCATGATTTTACACATGTGAGCATGTCAGAAGAGAGAGAGAGGCTACTGTATCCAGGTAGCTTCACCATTTAGCCAGAACCCCGAGTTTGGGTTGACATGAAAAGCTACCCAGACATAGCAGTTTCCTTTTTAAAGTGTCACTTTCACATGTTAAAAGCAGTGGACAACTAGCACATTACTTTCAATGTATGTGGGCTTCATGTGTTTTTATAAAGTCTGAACACTGCCCATAAGCAATAATAAATGACAATAATGGGATGCAGTGAAAATTCAAAATATTTTGAAACTTTGTCAGTACAGCAGAATCCTTCTTTCTATCACAGGGTCTCGACTGTATAAGAATTATTGAAGAACTTGCACGAGTGCTGAGAAAACATTCAGGTAAACTTTGCTAGAAACATGTTCTATTTTTTTACATTCAGGAGCGTATATAAGATTGTTCACAAACTGTGACTCTACACAAACACAAAATGATGTTCAGAGTTGGCTAATGAGTGGAACTAATGTTACAAAATGGAGCCTTATGTATTCTTGCCTGACAAGTCTGAAAACTACTCATAAAGATTGATTGCCATTTTAAGTCAAAATAAAATTAATCTTACCTATCATATAGCAGAAAATGCTGATGTTTAGGGCTTAGTTTACACAGGGTTGGTGGTCCCCCCCCCCCCCAATTTAGTACACATTGAATGTATTTCTGATGCAGAATCCTAACAGTGAATTTAATATTAAAAATAAAAGTGTTCACTTTTGATTTATGACTACCCTGTGATTTAATAATTTCCACAAGTTCCTATCATAAAGAGGCCTTATCAGGTATTGCAAACCAAAACAATGGCTTCATTTAAGTCCTTAAACTATCATTTAATGGGTTTAGCCTTAATCCTTCTAATTGCTTCTGCAACATATATGGCTGGCTATATCTACAAAGGACCACTGTTCAAAATGCTTTTGTGTATCCAACTTTTCTATTATTCTGCCCTCAGACATTGGACACTTTCCTTTAGTGAATGTGTCCTGAATACCCATTATAAGTTAATATTTCTCTTATTGTCTCAGAATTTTTCATCACTGTCATCTAGTAAAATGAAAGAAAATGAATTACATGTAAAGCATGACAGGAGTTCTCAACCTTTTTAAGCAGGGGGCCGGGTCACCCTCCCTCAGACAGCCATTTTGCCCTTCTTCCACCACATGGCACTTCCTGGTGTGGTGGAAGGGATGGGGGCCACATTAAATGGTGCCACAGGCTGCCCACGGGCAGCAGGTTGAGAATCCCTGGTGTAATCTTTCAGCAGCAAATTACAGCTAATTAACAAGTTGTTGGTTCTGCACCTGGTCTCATAACTGGGACATGATAAGGCTTGCAATTTACTCCTTGTTAATCAGATGTAATTTGCTTCTATCTTTTAGCAAGATTTAACTTAATCTGCAGCAAAATCCCGGTATGATTGTGGCTATTAATCAACAAACTCACCATAGACATAGAATGGAGATAGAGGAGTGGTGTTATGAAATGGAGGAGGAGTTGTTGAAGACAAATGAAGTTGAAATATGGCTTAATAGTGAGCACTTAATGACTGATTCCTAAGCTGTAAAAAAAATACATCTGACATAGTTGGGAGTCAGTTTAAGGATATTTATACTTCCTTGATTTTATTGATATGGGAGAATTTTTAGCAGAGAAGCCTGGCAAAAATTTAAAGTAAGTTTTAGTTATAACTTTTTCTTACTGCTTTCAAATAGAATGTATTTAAAGAGCAATTTGTCAAATTATTTGCCAATTAGGAAATCACTTTCACACTGACTTGTGTGCTATCAGCTCCTGTTCATTTTGAAAGACTATGTCCCAGAAGCTGAGGTGAATAATTGATTCAAACAATGCAGTGACATTGTTGCATCTCATGAATTTAGAATACAGTAATACCTCGGATAACGCTAAGACTTGGTTCCACAAGTCTTGGTGTTATCCGATTTTTAGTGTTATCCGATGCATGTTAAAATCCTATGGGATGGATCGGATAATGTTAAAGCTCCATAGAGATACATTGTAACCGCACAGGCTTTAGCGGTTGTTATCCGATCCATCCCATAGGACCTTAACATTATTCGATCCAGTTCTCCTCCACAGATTACTTAACGTTATGCGATTTTAGTGTTATCCGAGGTAAACGTTATCCGAGGTATTATTGTATATTTAAAATGGACAGCAATTTCCCTTGTAGCTGTAAATTCCAGGAAAAGAGCAATAGTTATTCACCTGCTTTTTCTTGACTATTACTGTTTTTATATAGAAACCCTGATATAATATTGCTTGGAACAAAAGTTAAAAACATCTGTATTAAAATTTGTCGAGTTCACTGAGATTTTTTGGCAACTATGTGCGCATAAGGTTATAGTCTCAGCATCACTGTGATGCACAATGGGTGTATAAGTCAATTGTTTCATATTTTTGTAGGTTTAAGAAATATCTTACCCATTACAACTGCTAAAGTGCCAATTGTCAAGTTCTTTCATGTCCGAAGTGGTCTTGAAGTAGACATCAGTTTGTACAACACATTGGTAAGAGCATCTTCCAACCTAAGAAGCAAAAAGTTATTTAAACATCCATTGTGATAAGTCTTTCAAAATTAACTAATTTAGAGGAGTGTAATATTTTTAAAAATTACATTTGATTATGCTGAACATAAAATGTGCAAGTAAAATATTGTGTGAATAACTGATCAAGTAAGTTTGAAAAATCAAAGAATAAAGAGGTCATGGTTTTCACTTTAGTGTTTTGTTCAACCATGGACTACAGAATACATTAAAGTATATTTAGCCAAAAAAATTCAGAAGTATTTCATTTAACATTATACAGTATTAAAGTACAAAAAAAGAAAGAAAACAAAATACAATGCAACAATGACAATAAAATTCTAAACAAACATACATATATTACTATATAACTTTGCATGCAACTGCCACGTGTGGTAATTGTAAACCTTCTTCATTAAGTGTTATCCACATAATTAAATTTTTATATTCACCCCCTCTTTCCAAAAAGATAATATATATATAGCAAATCACTTTTTCACCTTTATCTCACATGTTAATTTATCATTTATAATTATATTCCATATCACTATACCAATTATCCAATTCAGATTCCCAATCTACTTTCCATTTTTAAATAGAAATATTAAATATAATAATTGTCTCTTTTTCCATTCTAACTGCATATTTCCAAAATCTATTAATAATGCTATTTCCAGACAAATCTCCAATTTCATAGACAATGTTTTATTAATTTCCATTCTCTCATTAAATTTTTACATTACAGTCTTTTGAATATTTTGCATTATAATAACACAAGCGTACTTGAGTCATATACCATCTCCATATTGTTTTGTAACAATTATCTAATTCTAACTGACAGATTTTTCATAATTCTTTGTTTCCATATTCTAACCCATTTCTCCTTTTTAACATTGCCTCCTAAATCCATTTCCGAGCTTGATCTTAAAGCTTGTTGTTCAACTTCATATTCAAGGAATATTTTATATATTTTACTTACTATTAAACCCTTTGTTTTTATTTCATTCTGTTCCATCTGTATTATCAATTCTTCAAACTTTGTTAACTGTCTACAGCTACCATGTTGTTTTAACAACTATTTAGTCACTTTTTCCAATTGTAATATATTAAGCCAAGATACTTTTAACTTTTTCTATTTTTATATGGTCCCTATGAGACTATTTGCTTCAATCCTTCAATCTTATTACCCCAACACTTTCTAGTTCTTTTTATTAATCCTTAAGGATTGTCTAGAAAATTTTCTAAATCTGTTATACAGGTAAATGGTGATATTCCTGAGCTAAATACTTTTTTATATTTATACTAAATTTGAAGAATATTTACAAAAGGGATTTTCTATATCTTTTATTATTTTCTTACCTTCCTATTAAAAAAACCAATCTTTATATATACAGCCTCAAGTTCACATGATTCAATATCTCTCCAAATCAAGTCATTTGCTATTATTATATTAAGACCTATCATAATCTGACTGACTATGTAATAACTTTTTTCCAATTTGGGATCCCTAAACCTCGCATAAAGAGGGCCTCGCTTAAAGAGTAACTCGCTTAAAGAGCAGAATTTTCTCTGAATGTTCGCTTCGCTTAACAAATAAAGCCAACCAAAAACTTGCTTAACAGATAAATCAAGGTTTGCAATCTCCCCACAATTGGTCATTTACAATGGTGTTTCGCTTAAAGAGCAATCCTGTGGAACGCATTATGCTCTTTCAGCGAGGTACAACTGTATCTCAGTGTTTTATTTATTATTAGTCCTTTATTCCATTGCAAAAAATATGTACAGTATAATCATTTTCCACTGTTTAAATTCCCCTTCTGTTAATTTTAGTGGTAACCCCCCAAACAAAAGTGCTATCCTCCTAACCCAGATAATCTTAATTTTTATAACTTTCCAAACCTTCATTTATTTCTTCTTTAACCTTATCAAAATTCATTATTTTTAGATCTTGTAAATAAGCAAAATTGTACAAACAATGGAAATAGAATGGAAGGAACTATGGCAGATAAATGTTAGTAGAATATTGTAGGACTCAATCAACACAGTTATAATGGGATTGAGTGTGAAGGAAGCAACCATATTAAAAAAACAGGAGAAAAAGAAAAAATTGGGAGGATTGATAAAGGATTTGGAGAAGTATCTTTAAAAAGAGATAAAATAGTTCTGAATGAGATATTATCTTTAAAGAAAGAGTCACAAGGAATAGAAATTGAAAAGGTTTAGAGAAATCTACTTTTTGTTTTGTTCAGTCGCACAGTCGATTCCGACCCTTTGCAACCCTGTGGACCACTGTCCGCCAGGCACTTCTGTCCTCCACCATCAAGTTGCTCAGTTCTGTGCCCATTTTGTCTACAATACCATCTAGCCATCTCATTTTGGGCCGCCCCCTTCTTCTTTTGCCTTCCACCCTTCCCAGCATCAAGGCTTTCTCAAGCGAATCCTCTCTTCTCATTTGATGTCCAAAGTACTTTAGCTTCATCTTCACTATTTGACCTTCTAAGGAGCAGTCAGGGTTGATTTCTTTTAAGATCGACCTATTTGTTCTCCTCGCTGTCCAGGAGACTCTCAAAACTCTCCTCCAACACCACATCTCAAAGGCATCTATTCTTCTGCGCTCAGCTTTCCTTATGGTCCAGCTCTCACAACTTTATTTAAAAAGAGAATATTTTGAGTATAGTAATAAAAATTCAAAGATCCTGACTAGAGCTTTCCAAGAAAAAAAATGTTAAAAGTGAAATAGGTAAAATTAAAGATGGAAATATGAATATATTTTCAAAGAATTTGCTAAGCTAGAAACCACCTCTGCTTTACCCCCCCCCCTCACTTTTTATCATCATCTTCTGATTTTTTACAGGCTCTGCATAATACAAGACTCTTGTCCTGTTATGCAGCTATTGATCCAAGAGTGAAATATCTCTGCTACACAATGAAAGTATTTACAAAGGTAAGGTGGGGTTTTGGCTAGTATTGGATAAAATGCAGTACCAGTCAGGTTTTGCAATTAGTTCCTCCCTTTTTTCAGATGTGTGACATTGGAGATGCATCTAGAGGCAGCCTATCCTCCTATGCCTATACTCTTATGGTGCTCTATTTTCTCCAGCAAAGAAGCCCACCTGTCATTCCTGTTCTTCAAGAGGTATATATTTAAATTTCCATACACTTGCCAAAATAATTCAAAAACTGCATGTTTTAAACTGTGCCGTGACTCTGTTTGTTTCCTTTCATAGATATACAAAGAGCCAAAAAAACCTGAAATCCTAGTTGATGGGTGGAATGTCTATTTCTTTGACAGAATAGATGAATTGGTAAGATAAGATACCACATTTTCAGGTTTACATTTTTAACATTTGGCAGAATTGACTCTGAAAGGGATTGAAAAAATTGCTTTGAATCTTCTCAAATGCTCCACATATTCTTCAACTTAAATGAGACAATAACATTTCACTGTTTCATACATCGCTCCTGTTTATAGGCCAAAATCCCATTCCATAGTATACTACAGTGATGGTGAACCTTTTAGAGACCAAATGCCCAAACAGAGGGGCATGTTGAACTCTATGCTGGGGGGAGGGAGGAAGTGCTCCCATTGAGCTGTTGGGCAGAGGGGCAGGGTGAACTCTGTGCTGGGGTGACAGTGCACATGCCCACAGAGAGGGCTCTGAGTGCCCCCCGGCACGTGTGCCATAGGTTCACCACCACTGGTATAGTAAATCATACAAGAATCAGGCTAATAAGGCTAATGATGTTATCAGCCATATCCTTTGATCTTCATTAATATAAAAATTTCCCATCCTCTTTTCCACAGAAGGTTCCTTGAACCCCTTTAAATCTGGGAAAGCCTATTGGGACCTCGGGGCATGAAAGGGAAGCCTGTAATGTCTGGAAAATGTTTACTTAGTTTGGAGTGTATTCCAGCCTCATAACTGAATTAGTAAAGCTATGTTTTATTATTTTGGTAGTGATTGAAATGTAATATCCTTTTTGTCCAAGGGATGAACTTCAGACTGTGTAGACTTAACTAAAATTCTGTTCTTCCTCAAAATTTACATAAGTCTTTAACAACAGAATTGTTGAATTAAAGATATGCAATACACTAATTGATACAACTTAGATGCTTATCTAATTTTCATTTTGAATGATAAGACTGAGGTAGTGAACATCAAAGGAGCACATTTTTTCTTTCCTTCAGCCATCAGTTTGGCCAGAATATGGCAAAAATAAGGAATCCATTGGAGAGTTATGGTTGGGACTTCTGCGTTTTTATACTGAAGAATTTGATTTTAAAGAGCATGTTATCTGCATCCGAAGGAAAAATTTGCTTACAACGTTCAAGAAGCAATGGACTTCAAAATACATAGTGATTGAAGGTATTATTACAAACTCTGACAACTTTCCTGACAATTTATCAATCATTTTACTGAGAGAGCCAAGTTGATCAAATACTTCATTGGTTATCTTAGGCCATTAGCTAGAATGCAGTCATTGTTGGATGTTTCAGTTCATTTGAATTTGTATGGCTGTTCTTTATCCCTGCTTTAAAGAAAGGAATATGGAACATAAAACCACCAAAGAAGTATTTCATTAAAAATAAGACCAGTGAATAAACATATTGAAGGAGATGTTTTATAGCCTGCTCAGCTGGATTCTGAACCTGCTTCAGATCCACTACGCCACTGTACCTCATGGGGTATTCAGTTCTTAGTGCTTAAGTGCTTGACACTGACTATGTTTCTAACTTATTTATACATCTGGATCTCTTGGTTTGCATTTACTGTAGCTGTCTCTTGATAATTTCCTCCCAGTAGATGGTATCCTATAGACTACTCTTATATACAGTAAAACCTTGAATAACACTAAAACTTGGTTCCACAAGTCTTAGTGTTATCCGATTTTTAATGTTATCCGATGCATGCATTGGATAACATTAAAATCCTATGGAATGCATCAGATAACATTAAATGCATCAGATAACATTAAACTCCATAGAGATACATTGTAACCAGCACAAGCTTTAGCTAATGTTATCTGATGCATCCCATAGGATGTAACATTATGTGATGCAATTCCCCCCCTTTAACGTTATGTGGTTTTAGCGTTATCTGATGCAAATGTTATCTGAGGTATTTTTCCTTCCTTGTATGGATCCCTTTTATGAAATAAAGTTTAGCACATTAAAATGTTTCGCTGAACATTTTAAAATGTTTCACTGAACATATTTAGGCCAAAATTGTTCTATCATTGAAAGTTTTTCAGTTTCAAAAATTTGCAATCTTCAGTGTTTATTTTCTGTTTTGGGTAGGGAGCAAAAAGGGAAGAAATGGTGAATAATGGTTTGACATTACAAATATTACTAATAATTAAAAAAAATATTACTAGCATTCCTATTTTAAGTTTATTGGAAATACATTTCTTCATGACACTGATTTCTTCTTTAAGTGGATTTTCACTAAAGTCTGTAATGTTCTACTTGCAGATCCTTTTGATCTGAATCATAATCTTGGTGCTGGATTATCAAGAAAAAGTAAGATTCCTTTCATAAACCCGAATATTCTTCTATTTAACGTGGCTTTCCATTTAAACATTTAATTTTTTTTGTTTTGTTATTTCAGTGACAAACTTTATAATGAAGGCTTTTATCAATGGCAGAAGAGTATTTGGCACCCCAATAAAAGGATTTTCTAAAGAATATTCTACAAAAATGGTGAGTGTACTAGAAATCTGAGAAATGTGTGTTGTGAACGTGGGGGTGGGGGTGGAAATGTTTGCCCCACAATCAGTATTAGAAAATTTGCACTAACCCTCAGTAGCTAAACTCTCATTGAGTAGTTCTGCTGGCAGAAGAGAAATAGTGTAATGTGCAGTGGTAAATTACAATACAGTAATACCCCGGATAACGCGAGTATCGGATAGCGCTAAAACCGCATAACGTTACAAGATTTTCGGAAAAATCTTGTATCGAATAACGCGATTTTTAACATTATCCGATACAGTCGTTCTTAGCAGCAGGGTGGCTGGAAAGCTGAACAGGGTTCTCCGTTCAGCTTCCCAGCCACCCTTCAGCTACGGAGGCAGGGGTGGGGAGGCTGGAAAGCTTACAGGGGGCTCCCCCGTCGGCTTCCCCAGCCACCCCACAGCTGTGGAGGCAAGGGTGGGTGGCTAGGGAAGCCGACAGGGAGTCCCCGTCAGCTTCCCCAGCCACCCTGCAGCTGTAGATCAGGTCCTCTGATCTCTCTGGAGCAGGCAGGGGACACGATCCAAGCTGTTTCTGGGCTTCCCCGACGTCCTCAGCCAGTGCAGCGAGCCAGAATGTCAGGATTCGAACCCTGACATTCTGGCTTGCTGCAGCCTCAAAGAGGGTGGGGGAACTGCAAAATTGGCGCGCATCGGGTCTCCCAACCTCCCTAGAGCCGATGCGCACTATTTTTGAAGTATCGCACAACCGGATAACGACGGGACTTGTGGAACCAAGTCATAACGTTATCCGGGGTACTAGTGTACTACCAATTAATGAGCCCTCAGCAAGATTCCTGGCCATACACCAAGCTACTCAACTGGTGTGCAATGTGAAATACAAGGAAAAACCTTTTAATTAGCAGCAATTTGTCAGTGTGAGTTACACCATTTCCCTTCCTCTAGTATACCCACAAAAAGGAAATTGGCCCCTTATGGAAATCCAAAATTAATGGTGTACATCTGGCACTGATAGACATCTACAAAATAAGTTGTAAGATTACTACAAGTACTGTACTTATCTAAAATCAAGTACAGTAAAACCTCAGATAACACTAAAACCTGGTTCCACAAGTCTTGGTGTTATACGATTTTTAGTGTTATCCGATGCATGTTAAAATCCTGTGGGATCCATAGAGATACATTGTAACCACACAGGCTTTAGCGGTTGTTATCTGATGCATCCCATAGGATCTTAATGTTATCCGATGCAATTCTTCCCCCCAGATTGCTTAATGTTATGCGATTTTAGTGTTATTCGATACTAATGTTATCTGAGGTATTACTGTATATATATCTGCTACATCTGTATCTGTATGAGAGAAACTGAAATTCTGATACAATGTGCCCTTACACCCCATTGAACTCAATACAGTGGGAAAAGTTGAAGTCACTTGTTCATACATGCTTGTTTGTGCTTATATGTCTTATCCATCCTCCTTACCCAGGGCTTGATGTATTCAACCAAAGTGCACTTTCAGTGTTCTGATACCTTGTGTGAATTTGACTGAATGTAATCCGAATGGACATGAAAATAATGGGAATAAGGGAAAGCCCTCACCAAAAATCCCATGATCTTGCCAGGGAACAGTTATACATCTTACCCCATCTCCTGATGGGTGTGGGGTTACGTGACTAATTTATCCCTGGATACAGCCCACTCCAGGGTTAGCTCATCCTTGCAGAGGTGTCTGCCATCAATCTGTCCCCAGTTGTTGTTAACACCAAGGCTAGTTTTCTGGGACAAAAAGAAGTTAAGGAGGATCCTTGCCAGCACTCTCAGCCAGCTACAGTTTTGACAATGTAAGACAACCTGCCTACATTCTTAAGCTCCTTTAATATGCCACTCGACTCTTCTGAGGCACATTCTTCACATTCTGTTCCAGTTGCTATGGTATATGAGTAGGAAGGTCTTGTATTCTTTTCTTGCTTTTAGGTATGTGGTTGACCCCTATGCAAACAGAATATTGACCTAAGAAGGCCTTCAGTCTGATCTGGCATGTCTTTTCTTATGTTGTAGTTTATTAGTGTTTACTCTTTCTGCAACAGTGAGAAATGAGTGCTTTCTCAAGAATCAGATGCTAACTGTTTGAAAATTTTTAAAGGAATATTTTTTTGACCCGGAAGTACTGACGGAAGGAGAACTGGCTCCTAATGATCGATGCTGCAGAATTTGTGGTAAAATTGGACATTTCATGAAAGACTGTCCTATGCGGAGAAAGTAAGATCTTTTATTCTCTTATCAAAGAGCAAACTGCTTCTATTAGTAAAAATGTTTGAACTAACATAGTGCAAATATATTATTCCCAATTTTTAACCAATTACATCTATGCTAAAACATTGTAAATATAAGTGCATTGTTGTAGTAATTCCAAGGTATTTATACTGTCCTGAATTTATGTTGAAATCATATTTTTAACATGCTCTGTTTTAGATTAGTTAAGTTAAAACAGTTTTTATAGGATGTTAACACTTCTTTTCTTAAAAATCAGCTGATACAATTTAAGAATGTACAGCAAGGACACCGTTTGTAGATACCGTATATGCTGGTGTATAAGACGTCTTTTTACCCCTGAAAAACATGCCTCCAAGTGGGGGGGCCGTCTTGTATGCCGGGTGCACTTCAGTTGAATAAAATACAGTAATACCTTGGATAACATTTACCTCGGATAACGTTTACCTCAGATAACGCTTAAATTGCATAACCTTAAGCAATCTGGGGAGGAGAATTGCATCAAATAACGTTAAGGTCCTATGGGATGCATCGGATAACAACTTTTAATATCAGATGACAAACAGGAGTTTGAAGGCTTTTAAAGGGAAACTGTCACGTCAGCAAACTTGCTAGGGACTTGCCTGGCACTTGCTCTCTCCCTCTATTTGTTATCTTCCTTCTATCATTGACAGTTCCAGTTTGGTTAACAGATTAGAAAACAAACAGCATGGCAGCTCCCATAGGTTTATTGTTCCATTCAGCTTTAGTGAATTGTCTTTGGTGAATTACGTTTAATAAACTTGCCCTGTTTTATGTTTACTGTACATGTTTGATAACATACAGCCTTGTGACAGTTTTTCTGCATGTCATAAGCATTTGAATATAAATTAACATGTTGAAATCAAATCTGATGTTCTTTTACTTTTATTTGGTGTGTGGAAGGTGTGCGGAAGAGGGGGTAGTCTTATACAGCGAGTATATAACAAACTATATTTTGAGTGGAAATGTTGGGGGGTCGACTTATATGCCCAGTCGTCTTGTACACCAGCATATATGGTAATTGAATCATGCTTGACTCAACAAGGCATGGCTTTATATTGATTTACAATTCATGAAATTCTGAGAAGCTTTGGCAAAGTGAGGCAGAATCAAGGAACAAACCAACTACAAAGGATCATGTCTAAAATACACGTTTACAGTTATTCCAAGATATTCAGCATAAGGGCATGTGGAGAGTATGTGACATTTTGTATGTCTCAAGGTGATCTTGGTGCTTCACTCTTTTTTAGTAATCAAAAATTACAGTCTACTTTTCTTTTCCGATGGTGTTTGTTCTTAGACCAAGAAGACGGCATGATAGTGAAGATCCTAAAAACCAAAGATACACAGAAAGCAAAGAAAAAAGAAGTAAGGAGGAAAAGGAGACCCCAGCTAAAATGACAGAAAGAGAGGTTTCACTAAAAGATGGGAAACTGCAGATATGTACACCCAACAAAAACAAATTGGGATATGGAGCAATGGAAACTGGAAAAGAGAAGTCTCCCAAGCAGCCATCAGAAAAATGGAAGCGACAGGATGACAGAGATTTAAGAGAAAAGCGTTGTTTTGTTTGTGGAAGAGAAGGGCACATTAAAAAAGAGTGCCCACAGCATAAAGGAACTGCAGGTATGATAGGTGGGTAATGTATCTACGACTAAAAGTGTTTGGCAGTACAGTATTGGTTGTTTTACTGAATTGTAGAATTTTGTGGAGCAGAACAGGATATTAATGAACATTCTTGCAGATAGAAGATTTAGTTCTATTTATTCATACACCCTGCAGTTTACTATGTCCCCCAGTATCTACCCTACCCTGAACATTTGGGCTTCCCTCAAGAATGAATGGCTCTGGTTCTGGCAGGCTCAACGGTGTTTAGAAAGTCGAGGTAGAATAATAACAGTTGTGTGCTGTTAAATCAAATTTGATATATGGTGACCATTTTCTAGGTATTCTCAGTAGTAGTTTACCATTCTCTTTTTCTTGGGGTGCCCTGGGATTGTGTAGCATGCCCAATGCCACATAGGCAGGCTATTCTGGAAAACACTGGAGAACTGAACTTCCAACCTTTGGCTCTGCAGCCGGATACAGTAACACCTTGGATAACACTAAGACTTGGTTCCACAAGTCTTGGTGTTATCCGATTTTTAGTGTTATGCGATGCATGTTAAAATCCTATGGGATGGATCGGATAACGTTAAAGCTCCATAGAGATACATTGTAACTGCATAGGCTTTAGCGGTTGTTATCCGATCCATCCCATAGGACCTTAACATTATTCGATCCAGTTCTCCTCCCCAGATTACTTAACATGTGATTTTAGCGTTATCTGAGGTAAACGTTAATCGAGGTATTACTGTATGTAACTCACTAAGGTATCTAGCCAGCTCTAAAGTAGAAAGGCATGTCTTTTTTTTTAACCTTGGATACCTTGGAGTCGTTATTCAGTGAGGAGTCTGCACATTGTTAAACGTCTCCGCGATGACAATCCACACATGCAAATGGACCTAAGAAATCAAGTCCATTTGCATGCCACTTTTTAGTCATTTTGGATATCACATCACCCACTGGCTAGCCGGACCATGACATGTGCCCTCCGCTTTCACCTGCCCCAAAGGATCCGACAGAGGATGCTTTGGTGAGTTTTAGTTCTGGCTTAACATCATTGACAAGAGATGGGCAACACTGCCTAGTTACACTGCTCGAGCTCCTACACCACTACAAGGCTCTTAGCTTTTTAAATAATGTATGCATTTTTTTACAGTTAAATAATTATAACTTTATCTATCTTAGGTTGTCTAAAGTCAGAAAGCCCATGTGGGTCCCCTTTATCCAATGCAGCTAAGCACTCTGGTCGATTAAATCAGGTAACTGGTATTTATTTATTTATTTATTTATTTAAAATAGATTTTATCTTCCAATTGGCATACATACTTGAGGTTAAGCTGAGTTTTTTTAGCCCCAAAAATGAGGCCCTAAAAGTGGACCCAGCTTATACTCGGGTCAATTACATCAAGGATCACAAGACCGCACCAGATTGAGATGCACCAACAATTTAATTAATTTTACCATATTTTCAGGTACATTGGAACCTTGTATAACCAATGCATCATACAATGAAAATATCGTACAACGAAGAGAATTTTGGAACAAATGGGTGGAACATACAACGAAAATCTCTATGAGAAAAATCATACAACAAAAAGTTTATTTGTACGGTTTTTCCCATAGATATTTTGTTGTACGATTTTTCCCATAGAGATTTTCTTTGTACAATGCATGCATCATACAATGAAAAAAAACGTATAACGAAGTGCATTGTGGAACTAATTGCTTTCGTTATATGAGGTTCTACTGTATTTTGATTTTTGAAACTCACTATCAGCTGCATTTCCTACCCTCGTCTTATACTTGGGTCACTCTATTTTCCTGGGTTTTCAGATTAAAATTAGGTACCTTGGCTTATATTCGGGTCAGTTTATACTCGAGTATATATGGTATATGTGACACAACTCATATAAGTTAATTACATCCAATCAAATATTAAGTAAGAAATTTCAAATTTAATGTTTCTGATATTACATTGTGCTTTAGCTAACCTCAGGTGTTTGCTTGTGTCTTAATTGGCTGATCTTTCTTTTTTAAGGGGATCATTCCACAGGAAGAAAAAAAGAAGCAGAAAGGAAAAATATTCTTGAGTCCACAGTCAGGTTTGTATACTAGGCTTCTTATAATACAGAGCCAACAGTCTTAAGAAGAAAGTTCACAGACATATTTATTAAAAATTGACATAATCTACATATGCTACAAAGAAACTTAAACTGTGAGTCAGGTAAACTATTTTCCCTTATCATTGCCAAGGTCTTGGCAGTTCCATTTCTTAGCCCCTTTTTATTTCTGGCTACATCACAACCAGGCTGTTTCAAGAGAGATCCCTGACCATTGAACCAAGTTGAAGGGAGAAAGCAATCACACTTATATACCACCCTATAGTGCTACGTGCACTCTGGGAGGTTCACAAGTTAATTAGCATTTGCCTCCAATATGCTGGGTAATTATTTTGAGAGTGATCTGCAGAAATGCAAGAGTGTTCAGTTCTACCTGTTTCCTGCCATGAGTGGTTCTTAAGAGTCAGAGAAACAGGTCTAAACTAAGAGGCCTACTTTATTTTTAAATAATGCATGTCTGTCTCCATGCATCCTGTTAAAGAGATATTACCTTCTATATGGAGGAAAGTGAGGATGGTGTGCCATTAATACCTGCACTAATAAAGAACAGGTGTTTTGTGTCTTAGTAAGAAGCACTTCTATTTCTGCAAGATATGGTACCAAATTTTCATGGATACCTTCCACTCAAAGCCAGCAGCCTCCCCTAAAGCTTTTCTGGAGGAGTAAGGGCAGTGGTGGGATGTCAAAATTTTTACTACCCCACCATGACATCATCACAGTGTGGGTGGAGCTAACATCATGATGTCATGATGTGGGCGTGGCCAAAGAAAAAATACAAAATAATAAAAAATAAAAATAAGCACACGCACACACACCCCTCAGGCCTTTTTAGGAACTGTGGTAGTATGTCAATATAGGTAAAGGTATTAAATACACATTAAAATACACACAGACACACCACATCCAAAGGTGAGTCACTTACCCTGGGGAGCTCCAGGCTATAGGGAGCTTCAGGCTAGCAGCTTCTCTTCCTCCTCCCTGCTTGGGAGGATAGCAAGGAGGCCATGCATACGCACCAAGCACTGTAGGCGTGCATGCACACCAAGTGCTTGGCACGCATGCACAGTGGGAGAACCAGTGAAAAGGTAAGCCCCGAAGGTGGCTCCCCCAAAAAGCTACTACCGGTTCTCTGTGACACTGAGAAAAGTTACTACCGGTTATGGCGAACTGGTGAGAATCTGTTACATCCCATCACTGATTAAGGGACACTGTTACAGAATGGGAAATGGTGCAAAGAGCCACAGGGGTGATGTTGGTGGTGGAACTCAGCCACCCAGTCTTGTGGAATAAGTATGCTGTCGAGTCAATTCAGGTAAATTTTTCCAGGGTTTTCTATATAGAGAATACACAGAAGTGGTTTACTATTCCCTTCTTCTAAGGTTGATCTGGGATTGTGCAGTTTATCCATAACTACACAGGCTGCTGCTTCTTCTTCTGGGAGGCTCAGTGGGCAGTTGAACTCCTAACCTCTGATTTCACAGCCAGATATCTAAACCACGAAGCTATCTACTAAGGCAAAAATAACATGGGATACAATGTCATTTTCTTTATACAGTCAAACCTCGCATAAAGAGTGCCTCGCTTAAAGAGTAACTCGCTTAAAGAGCAGAATTTTCTCTGAATGTTCACTTCGCTTAATAAATAAAACCAACCAAAAACTCGCTTAACAAATAAATCGGGGTTTGCAATCCCCCCCCCCCCACAATTGGTCATTTACAATGGTGTTTCGCTTAAAGAGCAAACTCGCTTAAAAAGCAATCCTGTGGAACACATTATGCTCTTTAAGTGAGGTATATATATAAATTGAATTTTCCAATGTAATGCAATGTGTATAAATCAAATAAACTGAACAAAACAGTAAATTGAAAAAAATAAAGAAAAAAGAGGAGAAAAAAATAACATACATTGTTAAGTAAAACAAAGTACCCATTGAATAATTGATGGGGGACCTACTTATTAACTTCTTATTGTATTTGTATAAAGATCCAACTTACTCAATTTAAGTTATTTCAGTTTTTGTATAATATTTTTCACATCTTTATATATCACTTCTCTAGTGCCTTATGTATATATATTAATCTCTCCCCTCATCTCCACAGTACATTAACATAATAAAACTAATACATTATAACATATATCACCCTGTGATATTTACAATGTCCATGGAGTTAGCCAGACATTTGTCCCTTCAATTTCTTTACTTCTTCCAAAAACCCATTAAATCTTGCCCTTTTTATTTTTAAAAGTATGTTCTAGAAATGGCTTCCATATATTCCAAAAAATATTTTCCTTCGTTACTCCTTTTTTTATATTTAATTCACATGTCAGCTTGTCATTTAGACAATCTCCCATAATGCTTCATACCAGATTTCCACTCCCAATCTTAAATTATTTTTCAAGGGTTTTTTTTTTTTTTTGCAATTTGCTATCTTGCAGTCAATATGAAAATGACAACAGGTATTTTCTACTAGAACTCCATTTTAATTGGTTCAAATCCATTAACGACCACTTGCGCATCAAACTTTTAATTTTCATCCAATATATTTCCAAATTCTTTTTCTATTTTTTCCCCAATATTCTGAGACAAGCTAACAATCCCACCACATATGTTTATATGTCCCTGTTTCTTGATGGAAAGGCCTTGCAGTAATTTTTACATTTGGTATTCCCAATCTCCCTTCTTTTTGTGATTTATACCACAGGGTCTTTGATATCCTCACCTTTTTACCCCCCATTACAATAATTGTTTAACATGTTTTGAAGAAAAGATAAGTCTTTTTCTTTCTGTTGGATTGGTAGAGCTTCATATAAAAAGTTCAATTTTGGCAATACAATCTCATTTTCTTTAAAAACAACTTTTTCATCTGATTGATCATGAGAAAATTATACTGGAGAGCTGCTTTTGCCTGCTGAGAAAAGACCAGAAAAGGAATATAAAAAGCAAGAGAATAAGCAGGAATTCAGCCAAAACATACAGTGTTGTGATAGTAGGTAGCTTCAGTTCTCTTCATATTTACTCAGTACATTGAAGTCCGGAGGGTATGGCATTACTCAGCAGGACAAACGAATCTCCCTTGAAACAGAATGCATTCTCACTTTTGGAAGGCGATTTGTTAAAAAAAAAAGTATGCCAGACAGAAGTCATGGAATGTTTGGTTCAAGCTTGAAAGGATTTTGACGTCGGACTTCACCAGCATCCTACTTCTCCTCAGCCAGCCAGAACGGATTTCACTTAAAAACATAGACAGTACTAAAATTATGTTTATTCCTTTGTGATTACATCATAACTTGGTTTTTCCCCCCCTCCCTCTGCTCAAACCCACAGGTAGCCTTTCCAGTAAATATATGACTCAGGGAAAATCTTCACAGAAGAGGCCCCATCAAGATTCATGAGACTGAAGCAATCTTTTAAGATGCAATACAAACCGTCCAATTCCTTAAGAGATGTTTATTTTCTTTATAGCCTCTGGGTTCACAAAACAGCAGCACAAATAATCTTCAGCCTAAAGTTTTAAAACACACTTTATTTTAATTAAATTGCTAAAAATGAGAACGCAGTGGGTTTTAATGTTTCTTTATATCATGAAGCCCTGCTCTTAATAGACTGAGCATTTTAATAGATCACCGTGATGTTTGTATTTCCTCAATAAAGCAGAAGATTGAGGAAGTCCCTAACATAAACCACTTCTTCCTACATTCAAATTGAATGTTTGAGTGCACTCAAAATAGTTTTTGAAGAATAAAAGGGGTACAGTAAGGCCTGCTGTATCCACGGATTCAGTATCCAGTTTCAGTTATCCACAGCCTGAAAATATTCAGTGAAAAATCCCAGAAATACATATTTTCAAGGCATATTACCAGAACTGGCTACTAGAAGGAACCAGAGACTAGTCGTATACAAGATTCACTGCTATTCAAGGTTTCAGGTATTCATAGTAAGTCTTAGTACCTATCCTCCGTGGATATGGCAGTCCTACTGTATTTATTTATGGTGAACTCTTCCTGATTCCTTGTTACAAAACTGCTTCAAATGTTTCTGGACTGCTACTGCTGTATTTTCAAATATTTTATTCTGTGGGGAACATTAAGTAACCTTTTATGTAGCCTCTTTGTGGAAAAACAGTGCCATTGAGTGGGTTGTTTTATAATAATTGAAAGGCTGTTGTGCTTTGTACAGAAACTGAGAAGCCAGTTCTGTTTGCTGCTGCTATGATTTTTTCTCATTGTCTACAACATAGGAACAAATTTGCTCTAAGGGAAAAAAGGGTATATTTGGCAGTTTAAAAAAGATAAATCCACATCTGCTTTTTTGAAAAGTAAAGGATTTGTGTGCTGATTCAGGATTTACTTTTGTACTTTCATCAAGGCTTAATGTCAAGATTTCTGGAGATAGTACAAAACACCCTTTCCATGAAATGTATAGAACAAAAAAAAGCCACTGTTATTTATGACCTTGAAATAAAATAGCCAAATGAAAACTCACTTTCTGCATTTTTGTCTTCTATGAAATATTTTGTGAAACTAGGATTATATGTGGAAAATTAGTGTATCTTTTTAACATCAAAGAATATTCTAGCCCAAGTTAATATATCTTTACAGTTGTGCAGTGTCCATGTTTTTCCACTTCAGACACAGAAATATCTCTAGTTGATTTATATGAATATATAGTCCTTGAAGTATTTTATAATCAGTGTTTTTTATTTCAACTAAATTTCAATCATGATTTGCTTCAGTGAGATTTCATGTAATCATGGGATTTTTTTCACAAAAGTGCCCTCTTGCTTTTGACATACATTAAAAAATTTCATGATACAAATTTTTGGGACTAAGTAAACACCCGGATGAACAAGAAGTCGATTAAACAGTCAAAATATGTGATGCTGTAAATGGAGTGTGGTTCCTTGGGAATGTTTCTGACTTTGATGCATTATTCCCATCTGGTCATGAATGGTGAATTGATTGAGTCATTAATTTGGAAATGCTGCTCAAAGTCCTTTTGCAAAGTATGGAACTTTGACCTGCAGTTGGCAATAAAATCTGGTTCCCAGTTATATTTTATGGCAGCTTGTATCCATATTGTGATTGGTGAATAATGTTGGCGTGGCCAATTTAGCAATGACCATTTCATGATATTTTCTCCAATATGGAACTCTGGCTTGGCAAGAGAAATAAAAATTGATTCCAGAATGGGTAATTAAATGTGATTACTGTGGGTGCTTTGTACATGGAGACATGAATCCTGTGGTAACATATGAATATTGGATCTATCTACCCTTAAGTTACTTTTCCAGACTTTAACAAAATATTGTTTTCTTCCCAGCCCAGAAGAGTTACAGCAGTAGTTTCAGTTATAGACTATATATGTATATTTATCTTTTATTTATATACAGTGCAATCATTAGTTTAATCAATTATATATTTCATTATTAAGGAATTAGGCCTCCCAAGAGATGCTTCCAGAAGAGCAAAGGACTGCAGGTTTAGGGTTAGATAAAGCTACACACAAACAAAACAGTTTTGAACAAATTCTCTTTGTAAGCAAACGCCGCTTGGGCCGCTTGATCTTGTAGACTGAGCCAACATCCTTTGATCCACACTCATCCACAAGGTCCAGATAATGGGAAAGTAGCAAATCCCAGCTTCATAGCTAATTCTTAACTCGGCACATGAACCCAGTCCATCCAGGTTCACAAAACAAAGACGTGCTGTTGTCTTTGTAGATTTATTGATGAAGCGATGAAAATCCAGACTAATAAAATAGCTAAAAATCTAACACTCATTTTCCTTAGTAAAATAAAACCCATGATAGGGTACCTATTCTGCTCTATCACTACTTATTAAAATACGAAAAGCGCTAAATAATTAAGTGTTCCATTTCGCTGTGACAGTCCCAGCCTCTATGTAAATCAGTTAAGTGTTGGCCTCCCTTCATGGCCCCATGAAGATTTTCCAAGTCTCCATCCAGGTGTTCCAATGAGATGAGCTCCCCAACAAGAGCTCCTGCTGTCCTCGAGATGAGTGTTTTTAACTAGTTAAAATCAGGGGTGTTTTTTTTTTAATTAAAATTTTATACAAAATTTCCCCTCTCAAGAATGTGGGTCTCTTGGGAAAAGCTATGGATTCTCACAGCTTTGGAATGTGGTTCCCACAGATGGGGAAAGTGGTTCCCACAGGTGAGGACCAGATGATGATGGTCCCCTTCCTGGGTGCCCCCCCCCCAACTCATTGGCAAGGTGAATTAACGTTTATTAAAAGTCATTGAACCCAGGAAGCAAAGTTTACCTCCAGTCAAGTGAAAGTTTGAGAATCCCCCTGGCTCTCTGTCTCCGGTATTTAGCTCCTGCCAACCTAGCAGTTTCAGAGCAAGAAATTGCAAGTAGATAAATAGGGAACACTTTGGTGGGAAGGTAACAGTGTTCCAGGCGCTCCGGTGTCTGGTTATGCCTCCCACATGGCAACGGAAACGTCTGCAGAAGCAGACAGTGCTGGCTCTTCGGCTTTGAAACAGATGAGCACTGAACCCTAGAGTCGGATACGACTCGCTTTCGAGCAAGGGAAACCTTTACCTAGGGGCACTAATCCCAATGATGTTATCCCTTTGGCATGTCTAAGGAAAGTACTCAGAAAAGTTGTACTTTAAATGCCAGCAATCTGGTTTCTCAACCTTATTAAACACAAAACAAGTTACTCAAAAGTAACTTTCTTCAGGTTTATAATAACATTAACAAATAAAATAGGGATTTTGTTTCAGTTGGTGCCAGGTAGTTGTAGCCATCGTAACAGAAACTGACAATATTTTTTTAACGAGAGTAAAGCTCTCCCTTGCTCGAGGTGCTCATCTCCGTTTACAGGCCACTGTGTGCATCTGCAGATGTTTCCGTGGTCATGTGGCAGGCATGACTAGAGACGCTATAACGCTGTGTTACCTTCCCACCGAAGTGGTATCTATTTATTTACTTGCAATTTCTTGCTTTCTAACTGCTAAATTGGCAGAGGCTGGGACGGAAAGGGGAGCTCCCTCCGTCGTGCAGCGCCCGGGCCTCGAACTCCTAACCTGCCGACGCCACGGTCAGCGTCTTAACCGCTAAGCCACCGAAGTTCTAACTACCGAGAGTACTGTATTCCAATATCATTGGAAAAAAATCACACCGAAGAGTCATTGGCCCAAAGAAATGTCCATCATTCATCCCCCTCCAGTCCCTGCGTCTGTCGGGCCAAAGCCTGGCAAAGCCACCCTCGAATTATTCCCGCCCCCCTCCGCGCCATTTTCCCATCTGATTGGCTAGAGGTGCGGAGACTACACCTCCCATGCCGGGGTCTGAATGTCTAGTGGCACGTATCCTGACCAATAGGAGGCAAAGCTGCTCCCGACCAGCGCCGTGACGCAAAGCAGTGCGTCCGGCGCAAGGTTTGCGTCACGGCGTCGCGCGGTGCGTCCTGCCGTCCGCTGTGTGTCCATGGGCAACCTTAGAGGACAGGTCTGAGGCGAGAGCGCCGGAGGAGGAGGAGGAGAAGATGGCGTCTTCCATGGTGAGAGCCACCGTCCGGGCTGTGAGCAAGAGGAAGATCCAGGCCACCCGAGCCGCTCTCACTCTGGTCAGTAGCAGCTGCCGGGAGGCGCCTCCTTTCCCGCACCGCGGAGGGGGGGTGGGGCCCGCTTGGCGGTTGGTAAACAAGCGTGTTGCGCAGGCGCAGATCCGGCGCTTTTGAGGCGACGCTCCGGGGAGGGGGAGGGCGAGTGAAGCTCTGGGGAAGGGGGGGAGGGGAGTCCTCCAGTGACGGCCTCTGCCGCTTCGCAGCCCCCTTCTTGCCCTCCTCCCTGATATATCCCAGCTGGCAGTACGCAAGCAAAGCAATCACACTTACAGACCGCCCCGTTGCGCTTAGTGCACTCTCTGGGCGGTGCACAAGTGAATTAGCATTTTTCCCCCCAACATGCTGGGTCCTCATTTTACCGACCTCGGGAGGATGGAAGTCAACCCTGGTCAGGGTCGAAGTCGCCACCTTTGGGTTGCAATGCAACAGTTTTAACTACTGGGCCACCAGGGCAAAGCTGGTTGTTCCCTAATGCAGGGATCTGCAAACTTGGCTCTCCAGATGTTCTTGGACTTCAATTCCCAGAAGTCCTGATCAGCAGGCATACTGACTTGGGCTTCTGGTAATTGAAGTCCAAGAACACCTGGAGAGCCAAGTTTGCAGATCCCTGCCCTAATGCTTCAGACGCCTCCCCCCCCCTCGGTGCTTCTCCTGGAGGTGATGTGCAAAGGCTCAATGTCGTCTTTGTAAGTCACCATCAAAGGAAGAGGTTCACCCTGTTGCCCTACAGCTGTTTACAGGGCATGTTAACCAGTGATGGGATGATAAAAAATTTAGTACCCCACCCTGACGTCATCACAGTGGGGGCGGAGCTAACGTCATGACGTCATGGGTGGAGCCAACGTCATGACATCATGACGTTGTAGGCGGGGCCAAAAATAAAATAAATAAAATAAAAATAAAACACACACACACACCCCTCAAACCCCCCCCACACAAAACTGTTAATAAAATAAATAAATAAAATAATAATTAAATAAAAATACACCCAAACACCCACCCACCCCAAACACAAACCCCTCTTACAATGGGGACCGTTGGGGCTGGCCCCGAGCCTTGGTGCCCGGCGGCGCGCCTAGCGGCTAGCCGGGCGGCCCAGCGCTCCCGGCTGCAACTCTCCACGGGCAGCCCCGAGCCTCGGCGCCGCGCCTAGCCGGGCGGCCCAGCGCTCCCGGCCGCAACTCTCCATGGGCGGCCCCGAGCCTTGGCGCCCCGCGGCGCGCCTAGCCGGGCGGCCCAGCGCTCCCGGCTGCAACTCTCCACGGGCAGCCCCGAGCTCCCGGCCGCAACTCTCCATGGGCGGCCCCGAGCCTTGGCGCCCCGCGGCGCGCCTAGCCGGGCGGCCCAGCGCTCCCGGCCGCAACTCTCCACGGGCGGCCCCGAGCCTCGGCGCTCCGCGGCGCGCCTAGCCGGGCGGCCCCGAGCTGCCCATGGAGAGTTGCCGCCGGGAGCGCTGGGCCGCCCGGCTAGGCCCGCCGCCGAGCGCCGAGGCTTGGGGCGCCCGTGGAGAGTTGCGGCTGGGAGCGCTGGGCCGCCCGGCTAGGCACGGCTCCTCCTCCTAAGCCCTCCGCCACTGCCAGAGCCACTTCAAAATGGTCCGGCTCCGGCAAAAACAAGTGCGCATGCGCAGAAACAGAATCTGACGCATGCGCAATTTAAAATTGCAGCACGCATGCGTCAGATTGACTTCTGCGCATGCGCACTGAATTGGAGCCATTTTGGCTCCAATTTAAAAAAAATTTTTTTTTCTTTTTTTCAGGCGTCCGGAACCGGACGCCTTAAAAATAGACTACCCTCTCGGAGAACCCTCCGAAATTGTTCTTACCGGTTCCAGGGAACCGTCTGGAACCGGGGACATCCCATCACTGATGTTAACAGTACAGTAAAACCTCAGATAACACTAAAACCTGGTTCCACAAGTCTTGGTATTATATGATTTTTAGTGTTATCCGATGCATGTTAAAATCCTATGGGATCCATAGAGATACATTGTAACCACACAGGCTTTAGCGGTTGTTATCCGAAGCATCCCATAGGATCTTAATGTTATCCGATGCAATTCTTCCCCCCAGATTGCTTAATGTTATGCGATTTCAGTGTTATTCGATACTAATGTTATCTGAGGTATTACTGTACATAGTTCTGTGCTGGGAATTGAAGTCCAAGCACATCTGGGGGCCATAAACCACTAGGAGTGTTGTTGTTTTTTAGACGTACACAGAAAAGCCTCAAAGATTGTGGCATTTTTGAACCATAGTTGGGCGTATCCTTGTAATTGTGTTACTGGCTAATCTTTCTCACACTAGGTCAGGCGAAGGGAACTGCAGAATAAACTCACCAAAAGGTGGCTTCGTTTTGGCAGTTTCACGTCTGGACTAGACGCGGAGGAAGAAGACGATGTATACATACAGAACAGTGGTGGGATGTCAAAAAATTTACTACCCCACCGTGATGTCATCACAGTGTGGGCAGAGCTAATATCATGATGTCATGGGTGGGGCCAAAGAAAAAAAACTACAAAATAATAATATAATAAAATAAAAATAAGCACACTCACACACACCCCTCAGGCCTTTTTAGGAACTGTGGTAGTACGTCAATAAAGGTAAAGGTATTAAATACACACAGACACACCACACCCAAAGGTGAGTCACTTACCCTGGGGAGCAGGCTATAGGGAGCTTTAGGCTAGCAGCTTCTCTTCCTCCTCCCCGCTTGGGAGGACAGCAAGGAGGCCTTGCATACGCGCCAAGCACTGTAGGTGTGCATGCACACCAAGTGCTTGGCCTGCATGCGCAGTGGGGGAACCAGTGAAAAGGTAAGCCCTGAAGGTGGTTTCCCCCAAAAGGTGCTACCGGTTCTCCAGGACACTTTGAAAAGTTGCTAGCGTTTCTGGAGAACTGGTGAGAACCTGTTACATCCCATCACTGGTTCAGAACCACAGATTTTGACTGCTTTTAGACATGTCATCATAGCTCCTTTATGTCCAGCCTAAGGCTTCTGAGAAAGCCATATTTCTTGAAAGTTGGCTAAAGGAGTACTGCCCTGTTACCCATTAAGTCTGTTTATCTGGCTCAGTGGGTATCAGTTTCAGTTTACATGTGTAAAATAAATGAAGGAAATTTGCCTTAAGCCAAAATGTATGTTCTAATTTTCAAGTTTGAGATTAACTACTTTTCTTGTATTTTAGTTTGTGTGCTTAATGATTGATTAGACCAGTCATGGCCAACCTTGGCACTCAGATATTCTTGAACTTCAATTCCCAGAAGTCCTGATCAACAGGAGTGCTGACTTGGGCTTCTGGTAATTGAGTCCAAGAACACCTAGAGTGCCAAGATTTGCCATCACTGGCATAGACACCTGAGGACACCACCCCTTTAGTTACATGGAGTTTTTAGGACCCTGATCCTTTCTGGCCTCACTGCTTTGAGAAGAATGAAGGAGTAGGTTCAAAGCCCATATAGTTAGTTATGGGTGGAGATTGTACTCATGGTTGGGAACCCTGACACAGCCAGGGATGGAGAATGTAATTGAAACAGTCCCCTAAATATATTAGGATCTTATTTAGCATGTTTGACCTGTTCAGTAAATAGAACTAAAGTAGTACTATTACATGTACTAATACCTTGAAAGCTTTTTACATTGCAATCAATGTTTTGACAGGAATGCTTAGTTAAGAAAAGCAGACAAAATGCACTGAAAATTATTTGAATGCTATGTTCACACAAAGCTTTATTTGGAAATTATTTTAACTGAACTAATTGTAAAACTTCTGAGGCATAGCCAATTGACATGAACATGTGCAATTTTGAGAAAGATTACAATTTTAACTTAATTTTAATGATAACATCAGTACTGTATGCCCCAAAACTTGTGCGGTAAGAATTCTCCAGATAAAATTTTAGCCATACATTCTGTCCCTGTGTTAAGTCAGTGTTTGGATGGGAAATGTGGATAGTATATGCTTCCCCGTTCTTCTGATTCGGTGTGGTTCAGTGACAATTAGAACAGTTCCTACACTGATACAGATGTATGCTCATTTGGAAATCCTGGTTGTGCCAATATTCCCAGTTGGGCATACACATCTTATGAATGTATGTATTTAAGTGGTAGGGCATATCTGGAGGGAACAAAACACGCACATATACACTGGAAGAATTACAAACTGTGGCATCTCCACGGCAGGTTAAACGAGATCCAGAAGAGGGACTAAAGGAACGTTGGGAAGCCCAATGGCAGGAGTTCCTGAGGACGCTTCAGGCCCCTCACTCAGGATGGGAGAGCACCCCTGTGTCTGAGGAGCTGAAACCCTGGGATGACGCTAAGGCTTTTCTAGCCTCCTTCGAGCAAGTTGCAACAGTGTGCCGGTGGCCTAAGGACAAGTGGGTTCCCCTTCTCCTGCCAGCCCTGAGTGGAGAGGCTGAACAAGCCTTCAGCAGCCTCAGTAACCAAGACAGGGCAGACTATGGAAGAATAAAGACAGCCATCTTGCAATGGGAAGCCAACGCTAGGGAGAGGCAGCGCCAGCACTTCAGACAGTTCTGCTATCAGGAAACAGAAGGGCCAAGAGGTGTCTATAGTCGACTCCGAGAGCTTTGCCATCAATGGTTGAAAGTGGAGAGACACACTAAGGAGCAGATCTTGGAGGTTCTGATCCTGGAGCAATTTCTGACTGTCTTGCCCCAGGAAATGCAGACTTGGGTCAGGGAACATGGCCCAGAGACTTGTGCCCAGGCTGTGCTCTTGGCTGAAAGTTTCCTAGTTCAGCAGAAGGAGATTAGAAAGCCAGAAGAGCAGTTCCCCGTGTCAGAGACTTTGGGAGTGGTAGTAGAAGGGGAGACCTTTGAGACAGGTCCTGCTCAACCCCCTGATACCTGGAGGATGTTTCTATGCAAGGAGGAACAAAATGAAGAGGAATGTTCATTGGGAAAGAAACTGATCTTTGACTATAAGGAAAACAATTTTCAACAGGAGAGCCCGGACCACATTGAATCGAGAGACACATTGCTGACAGGAACCAGTCCATTGCAAAATTATGAAGCAGGAATAAGATTTGGGAGTCAGCAGGGAGCAGAGAGTCAGCAGGGAGCAGACCTAGAGATGAGTAATGTGTTCCCCATCATTAAAAGTAGATTTGACCAGAAGGGAGCTAGATCACACCACAACAGTCACTTCTCTAGAAGACATTTCTCTTGGAACTCAAGACTAGGAGTACGTGAGAGATGCCAACCAGGGAAGAAAACATATGAATGCTTGGAGTGTGGTAAAGTTTTTGATCATAAAGGAAATTTTAAGAATCATGAGAGAGTCCACACTGGAGAGAAGCCATACAAGTGCTCTCAGTGTGGGAAAAGCTACATTCAGAAAGGAAACCTTATGATCCATGAGAGAACCCACACCGGAGAGAGACCATTTATGTGCATGGAATGTGGGAAGACTTTTAGTCAAAGGGGAAACCTTGCTAAGCATGAAAATATGCACAACAGAGAACCTGTATAAGTGTGTAAAACCACCTGCTTTCTTTGTTGACCGACAGTAACATACTGTTGAGTTACAGATCTGAAAAGGGACAAGACTGATCAGAAGATCTTGTTCATTCTATGCATTTTGATATCTGAAAATATATAAGACAATATAGAAAACCTGTATACTGTGGTGTGTTATTGAGACTGTATGTTGTGGTTTTATGTAAGCCTCACTGAGAGGACTTGTTCTGAAGGATGCCTCAAAATATTTCAAATAAAAGGATTAAATTTGCATTAACTCATCTTATTCCTTTCCCAACAAGTATAAGTTGGAGAGCAGGGCCAGCAAAAACACATCTTGCAATGCAAGCATTGATAGAACACATGGACAGAATGTAAGAATAATCATCTAAAAAAAGTTAATTGTGACTTTCAGTTCCAGTTTGTGTGGTGTCAATTAAGTTTTATTTATTTATTTATTTATTTATTCAATTTATATGCCGCCCTACTCGGTGCAACCGACTCAGGGCGGCTCACAAAACTCAAAAATATGACATTCAACACTATAATCAACAATATATTACATAATCACAATAAATTTGAAATTAAATATAATAGAAAATACAATATGATACAATACAACACAGCAGAAAAATAAGAACAAATACATCAATATTATCAGTGTATATCATAGAAACAATTACAAACAATTGTAATTTGCTAATATTTTAAGCAGTGATGCCTTTTTCAGCATTTATATCAACAAAGAGAGCAGCAGAAAGCTGTCAGTACTACACTGAAGCTGATTTTCATATTCTGCCCAACAAAAAAGGTTGAAGAATTAGACCAGTGGGTAGAATGATTAGCTTGTGTAAAGCCATTTGGCCATCCTCTTTTCACAGGATTAATGCAATATATATGCACAAGATAAAGAGTCTTACCTTGCTGTCATTGGTTGAATGCACAGGCTGCAATATAAATAGCAATAATTTAAAGCACTCCATCAATGGTATTCATCCTCTAATAATGTTTTTATCAAATTTAATACTAGCTTGCTTGAAAAATCATCAGTCCATGAGGAGTGTGGTAGGCCAATTCATGATGATGCTCAAAGTGTAGCTTTAAAAATAATTTAAAAATAAACCTGGACTACAAGCACACAAGTCTTTATATAAAATGGAGTGCTAGACTATAGGCATGGGCATTGTTTCTTGTTAAAAAAATAGATTACAAACAGAAGAAGTTGTGGTGCGGTATTTTTGCATTAGGATGGCTATAAATGGCATCACAGAAGCTCAGACAGCAAGTAGGTGGGAAACTTGCTATTCTTAACATTCTTAGTTTGTAGACCTATGAACACCTTAGTAGTATGGTCCACTGGAGACATAAGAAATTGTAACTTAAATTGCTTAGTTTTATTATGAGCTAAGACATTAGTAGAGCCAAAGATAATTCTCATTCCTGTACCGCTACAAAGAAAGTGGCATTGAAAAAGGGAATATAACCAAGAAGCTGGAACAATTCTCCCATGGCAAATATGGACTGAAGAAAGGTTTAAGGAAAAACTAGTAACATAATAGGTAACTTCCAACTTGGATAGCTTTAAAAAGATATGCCTTTGTAGAATTTAATTTAGAGACTAGCTAGTGTGGATGAGCAAAAATGTCTCTTTAGTGCATTCTCCATGGTGATGTAACTTTAACATGTATTAAGAAATTGTGCTCCATGTTTTCCTTATTACATTGTTTTGAAGTTAAGATGGATATCAGTAGTTTTTGTTTTTCTCAGTAATCTTTGTTAGATCTGCAATCATTTTTGTGCTACCAATAGATTTCTGAAAATCACATTGAGTCAAGATCTTTGTTGACATCGCTAATATAAACTACTCTTGCTTAAATCTATATCACCAATGTTCATGATTGTTTGGTTTTTGCATGTACTGGGTGTGTGTGTGTGTGTGCGTGCGTGCGTGCGTGCATTCATGCATGCATGCATGCATGCCTACCTTCAGTACAACACAAGTTTTATCTGAAAAGATGTTTCAGAAAGATTGATACTTTTCCATTGCAGCAGTTACCCCAACACCTAAAAAAATGTATCAGTGGAAAGTCTGTGAGCAGGCCAGGCCAAGCCCTTCCCCCAGGGAGAGTGAGGGATAGCATTGGAAGCCGTTAGCTCTGTGGCAACTGAAGTTTGGAAATGATCTGAGAGGGAACTGAGACACTTACTAGTTTTCCAATATTTTTACATAGTTGTGTTTACTAAACTGCCTGAATCGAGTCAAGGGGGGATTGCCTGTCACTCATTACAGCCTAATCCTATTATCTTAAGATGTTAAATAGTTTGTCTTGTTAATTTTTTGTAATTGTTTGTGAAGTTTGTGAAGGTGCACTGAAACCAGACTTTGGCTGCTGGCAATATAAAATAGAACTTAGGATATCTGGATACAACTAATAATTTATTAGATACAAAGCTGTTAATAATGAAAATGTATTTCAGACCCCGTCTGCTGTGAATAAGATAAGACAACTGCTTAAAGACCAGCCTGACCATGTAAGTGGACTTTTAAGAATATTCCTAACAATAATAAATTTAACAAGAACTCACTGGCAATTGCCTATTGTAGCATATATGATATCTATATAATCTAATAATTAAAACTGAATGGTTTGAATGACGCTGCATATTCTACAGTGTAGGAACACAAAAATATTATTGATGAGTGTGGTAATTTCTCTTGTGTAAGTCCAAGTTTTGTTCTTTTTAAAGTGAAATGAAATTTGTTGAATTTCTGGATATCCTAAATTTATAAAGACTTCTGGAGTAACAGGGATCTCGTTCATTATTAGCACATTCAGCATTGTAATGTAATTCACCATCTTCTCTTACTGTTGTAAATAACAGGATACATAGGAGAGTTATTTGTTGCAGGAGTTTCCATGGCTTCTTTTTGTTATTCAGCTTCTGCGTACATAGTTGAACTCATTGGCGCCAATCCTTGAAAAGGTCACCTAATGCTTAATACCACTGAAAAAAATGGTACTTCAGTTATGCTAACCTTGTGTGACTGAATTAGATGTACAATAAAAATCTGTGCTTACCTACTCAGAATTAAGCAGTTACTCTTTAAAGTGCTGCAGTGTTTTTTATTTTATTTATTTTGTTTTCTGATATGTCAGAATTAAGTGTAATTGATAGTGGAGCCTGTTCTTGAGCTATCATTGCCATCATCTTAGAACTGCAGAGCTGGAAGGGACCCTATGGTTCATCAAGTTGAGCTCCTGTCAAGGATGCACAGTGAGGAATTGAATTCCCAACTTTGGTTCTGTAGTCAGATACCAGTATAAAAGCAGTTAGAAAGGATGTTTTATTTTTGCTAAAGTAGAAAAATTAAGTTTAAGGTTGATAATTAAATATTGTATACAGTAATACCTCGGATAACGTTTACCTCGGATAACGCTAAAATTGCATAACGTTAAGTAATCTGGGGAGGAGAATTGGATCGAATAACGTTAAGGTCCTATGGGATGTATCGGATAACAACCGCTAAAGCCTGTGCGGTTACAATGTATCTCTATGGAGCGTTAACGTTATCCGATACATCCCATAAGATTTTAACATGCATCGGATAACACTAAAAATCGGATAACACCAAGACTTGAGGAACCAAGTCTTAGCGTTATCCGAGGTATTGCTGTATATTTCAATTTTCTCACATACTGTATTTCTATTCCTTTCATAGCTGTGTGCAAAAATATGTCTTTAATGTGAAAATTTATGTTTCAGATAGGAGTTAAGGTTGGTGTTCGTACAAGAGGCTGTAATGGACTTACTTACACACTAGAATATACAAAATTAAAAGGAGAATCTGATGAAGAAGTAGTACAGGATGGTAAGTGTATTTCTGAAAAGTTATAGTCCAAAAATCATTGCAAATCCTTTTTCTTCTCTTTTAAATAGAGCTTTATTTAATGATAGTTGTCGAAGGTTCACCTACCTCAGTTGGCATTTGTAAGCTGTAATATTAGTTTAATCCACTCCATTGACAAATTGATTTTCTCATTCCAATAAACCTAGTGTTCTTGATCTATAGCCAACTATTAAAGGCTCAACTATTGAATGTGTTCACTTAAGAAAATCCAGCAGCATATACAAGTGCTTATGGTTAGGCTCATAGTTTTGGACTTTGAAAAAAATATGTGAGGCATAACAGACAAGAAACAAAACAGAGAAAGACAAAAGTATTGTGCAAATTAAAAACTTAAATATTTTTACTTTGAGCTTTTGTGGATGAAGCCCACTTCTCAGACAAGACATAAGACGTTATGATTTAAGACCCTATCTGATACTCAGTTTTTTTCCTTTGAAGATTTGCCTTGCAAAAGAAGCCGTGGTTAGTAGTTAAAGGAATCCCAGGCTATAGATAACAACAGTAGAAACTCAGTTTTCAGACAGAGAGGTAAACAGAACCTAAGCCAAACAAAGGAATTTCCATAAATTGTAACACAGAGATGAGGAACATAATGATTCCCAAAGTGTTGTTGGACTACAGTTCCCATCATCTCCATTGCTATGCTTGTTAAAGATGTTGGGAGCTGAAATCTGCCAACACGTGGAAGATCATCACTTTTGCTACAATAGAGGTAGGCTTGACTTGTTTGTAACTTCTGAGTGAACTATCCAAAATGCCTAGCTTCTTGCTTATGAGGATTAGCTCTTAATCTAAACAAAGAGTTTTGTAGAAAGCAAACAAGTGCATATTTTTCAAATTTCTTTTTTCTTTTCTGCTAGGTGTTAGAGTGTTTATTGAGAAAAAAGCACAGCTCACACTTCTAGGAACTGAAATGGATTATATAGAAGACAAACTGTCCAGCGAATTTGTTTTCAATAACCCAAACATCAAAGGAACCTGTGGTTGTGGAGAAAGCTTTAATATATAATATACAAGGACTGATTCCATGGCCTTTAACACAACAAACCTGCTTTCTCGGGAAATCACTTGTCATGTGTTGTTCAGGTCTTTGAGCTTTGTAACATATGGATGTCATTTCGGGAAAATAAAAGTACTGCCTTTTTAAAATGAAATCTGTGTTCAATTCCAGCCTTCATATTTTCAATTTAAAAAGTGGAAGCCGGTTTGCCTGTGAAAAGCTAAGAACACAAAGTATAGTAACATCGCTTTTGTTTTTACTTGCAGAAAATTCTTGTTCTTCCTCATAGCAGTTTCATTACTTTTTCATAATATGTGTACTAAAAGGCATTGTGTGATGTTTTGTTTCCATGTGTTTGTCTAGATGGATTTACACTGCTGTGTGTGTTGTAAATTATTAAAATATGTAAGCAAAAGTACTCTTCGCATCAAATGGAAACGTCAAATATTGGCTCTATTAAATAAGTGTTTTTAAAGATGTAAACATTTCAGTTCTCAGAGACTTCTGGGCTTACATAGCTTGAGGCAAGTCAGTGCATTTTGGATACTATATATTAGATCCTGCCAAAGTAAGCATTTTGTTGCTGCTGAGAAAACTGCTAGTATTTTAAGAAATTAGAGACACAAATGGCAGAATTCTGTTTGGTTTCATGAAAGAAAACTTCCTTTAATCAGCTTTTCAAATATACTGAGATGTACAGTAATACCTCGGATAACGTTTACCTCGGATAACGCTAAAATCGCATAACGTTAAGTAATCTGGGGAGGAGAATTGGATCGAATAACGTTAAGGTCCTATGGGATGTATCGGATAACAACCGCTAAAGCCTGTGTGGTTACAATGTATCTCTATGGAACTTTAACGTTATCCGATACATCCCATAGGATTTTAACATGCATCGGATAATACTAAAAATCGGATAACACCAAGACTTGTGGAACTAAGTCTTAGCGTTATCTGAGGTATTACTGTATTCTGAAAGCAAATTATCCAGTTAATAGACCTAGCTCATTTTGAGTGTTTGGATTATGAAGCAAGGGGCATTTTTTCTCCAAGCAGTTAATTTGTTGCTTTGGTAACAGCATATGGTCTGAATTTATGAGTATATTTATTAAATCTTAGCCCAAGTGTGAACAAAACGTCTTGATAGTAAAACATCTGAACTCTGGTAATAACTTTTTCAGCCAGAAAATAAGTAATTTATTTTTAAAGCTCTGTGGTATTATATTTGAATGTAATTACTTACACATTGTATCATGCATGACAACAAATAATTTTTAAATTTGCATGATGTTGCAATTAAGATATTATGAGTGGCCTCTTGGCCAAAAGAGCAGGATATAAAGATAATAAATAAGTAATACTTATATTGTATATCTGAAAAAATATATTCTTACTGTATTTGTATAATCTGTTCAGAGCCATTTTGCTGCAAAAATATTTTTTTCAAAAAAATTCTTCAAGCATTCAGTTATCTTGTGTAGCAGACTTTCATATTACCCTTACAGTAAAGGGGGGAAGTGTTCTTGTGAGGTTACATTTTTTTCTTGCAGTGCAAAATAACTTGTTGCAGGACTTTTATCAGTTACTTACTCTACTTCTGCTTATTCAATCCTCTGTGTTCAGTTTAAACAATGGAAATGTCTAACTATGGAAACAGTTCAACCACTGGGCAAACTGCCTGCAATAGGCTATGGTTTCCCCTTTCCCACAAACCTTCAAGGAATAATTTGGGATGTTCTGATATAGAAGGCTCAATTGCGGCTTTTAGAAAAATCGTTCCACTAAGGATTGAGAAATTCACAATACTGGCATGCAGAATTTCTGACTACCACAAATATTTGTTTTTCACTGAAAAATGCCTGTGAATATTGTAACTATCACTAAGCCTTATAGCATAATCTTTTCATCTTGCAAATTTTTGAGGTCTTGCAATCTAAAATTCAAGACTTGAGACAACTCTGGTGTCTGATTGCTTAATAGCCAGGGATTAAGCAGCACTGTATGAAGGTCATTGATGTACAGTACTCCAGTCTATTTTTTAATTGATGGACTTTGTATATTCTTTGTTTTCCTATAAACAGCCTTGTGAAATGAATGTGTTCACTTCCATACTACAAAATTTAAAGTGTCAAAGTTAAGTACTACGCACAAACCTGAAATAAATATTTGTTAGTAATAGTTTAAGAAAGAGTATACCTTTGTTGTTCATCTATAATGTGTGCAATACTGTAATTTAGACATATAATAAATTACCTTTGGGTAAAAATGATATTTGAAAATTTCTATAACAAATCACACATGACCATTATAGAATTCTACTTTGCTCTCATAATTGCCAGTTATTATAACCTAGATAATATGGGGTAGGTTCTTTTTAATGATTATAAGCAGTGCAGCCCATCTTGCCATTTACTTAAGGATGAATGGACATCGTCGTGGCAAAGGTGTTGCCTGGAAGTTCATTTCCATCTTTGCCAAAAGTCACTAGGCGCCTGAGCTTCCTGCAACAATTCATTTGTCATCGAGTTGAATCCAATTTAGGGCAATCCTTTCTACACTGAATTCTAGTTAGAGAGGCCTTAAATTGGTAGGGATTTGAAGAGAGAGCATTATATAAATTCCATTGATTCAGTGGGTCTACCCTAGTTGTAATGTCCTACTAGATTTCAGCCATTTAATATTCAGAAGTGATTTACCATTTCCTTCTAGGGGGCATGATGGGACCGTGCAGCTTACCAAAGGCTACACTGGCTGGTTCTCCTGGGAAGCGTAGAAGGTTGTTGAATTTCTGCAGCCACCACCTCTTGACTCACTGAGCTAAGCAACTAAGCCAGGGGTGTCCAAACTATGGCCTGGGGGCCAGATCCACCCCCAACACCAATTCATCTGGCCCACAAAGACGTCGTCGCTCCTGGAAGTGGAAGTAAAATGCACCTGTATGAGTGTGTTTTACTTCCGCTTCCAGGAGCGATGAGGGCTTTGTGGGCCAGATGAATTGGTGTCAGGCCAGATCTGGCCCCTGGGCCATAGTGACCTGCTCCCTGAACCACATGACCAGCCCACAGCCTGAAGAGTTTGCCCCTTCCCCCCGAACTAATTTTGAAAAGATCCAACAGTGATGTGAAGGGATTGGTAACAGAGTCACCTTTGTTTGCCCTAGAATAATTTAATTTAATAATTCACATTTGTGCTGCCGCCCCCTCTCTAAAGCAACTCTGGGCGGCTTACAACATATAAAATCACTATATACAAAGACATTAAAATATAACATTGTTTTAAATTTTTAAGGTTAAAATTTAAAAACTCGCAAACCCACCCCCACCAGCTATTTACTTGAATTTTTTTGGAATAGTTGCCGTGTTAGTCTGTAGCTCAGGCATATCAGAAAATAAAATAAACAAAATAAAATTAAAAAAAACCTAGTTGCTAAATAGGCTTGGCTGTAAAGCAAGGGAAGGTCATGACCTGGAAGTCAGAAGCTTGGAGATTGCACAGCTGCCTCTTTATCCCATTGAGAAGGCGTGTTCAAAGCAGAATTCCAATGAGCGGAAAGGAAAGAGTTGTATAACCAATTAGTGGAATTGGTACCTGCTGGAGCAGGGAGGGGACCCAAGCAGTTACCAGTAGTTACTTTCTAACAGTAGTTACTTGGGTATTGAAGGTTCTATGAACTCTGAATGGTGATTGGTGGAAAGATCTGGAAGGCTAAAGGCCAGGGTAGATAAGCAGCGAAGGGTGTGGGGGGAATCCCGAAATATACTTTGGGATGCCACTTTGGTGATCACTTAGATTGCCTAAGACCAGCTGCTAGATCTCTACTACATTGCTAAACTCTGCTTATCCTCTGGAGCCATGCTAAAGTAAATAGGATAGGATAGTTAGCTGTTTATTGTTTTATGAGGATCCTTTGTCTTAATGCTCATGCATACCTTTATTCACAGTATGAAGTGGTTTCACTTACAGTACTTGTATTTTACTAGAAATGCTGAACTTGTTATAGATCTATAACAGTGATGGCGAACCTTTGGCACACATGACAGTGGTGGCACTCAGAGCCCTCTCTGTGGGCACCTGTGCAGTCACCCCAGCAGAGTTTGCCCCGCCCCTCTGCCCAGCAGTCCAATGGGAGCACTTATTTCCTCCCCCAGCACAGAGTTTGCCCCGCCCCTCTGCCCAGCAACCCAATGGGAGCGTTTCCTTCTTCCCCTGTTGCTATTTTGGCACTTTACGATAAATAAGTGGGTTTGGGGTTGCAGTTTGGGCACTTGGTCTCTAAAAGGTTCGCCATCACTGATCTATATTAATAGCCTTTTTTACTCTTTCACTTACATAAATTCCTAATCTTTTTCCTCTTAAAATAAAATTTGTGACATTTTATTAACTGGTTGGTTTGTTTTCATTTAAGAGTTTCTGATACCATATTCAGTTTTAGACTCGGTTAAGTGACTGTTTAGTCATTTTTGGATGTTTGGCGACTTCTACCTTGCAAACTCATTTGCAAGCTTAGCAGAAATACCTGAAGCTTTTGGTTTTGTCTCCCTGAAACACAGTGGAGTTTGTGAACTCGTAGTGTGGGAAATAGAGCAGAGAGGAAGATTTCCCTGGTCCCAGTGTGCTAGCCTAGCTGGAGTTTGCCCAGCCCAAGTGCAAGAAAGGTACTGCTGATGACTTGCAACCTGTAGTCCTTTTTGGATGCCCCTTTGCCTCTCTTTACAAGTGGTGGCACTGAAGGCTATTTTAACCCTAAATTCCTTTTGCCTGACCTAGTGCGAGAAAGATTAGTCAGCTTCATTTTGGCAGTTTCATGTCTAGCCTAGACACAAAATAAATTCCTTTGTGAAGATGCCAAAGTGAGATAGGAACAGTGATGGGATGTCCCCGGTTCCAGACGGATCTCTGGAACCGGTAAGACTAATCCCGGAGAGTTCTCCGGGAGGGGAGTCCACTTTTGAGGCGTCCGGTTCCGGACGCCTCACCAAAAGAATTTTTTTTTTTAAATCTGAGCTAAAATGGCTCCAATTGACTGCGCATGCGCAGAAACTCAATTTGACGCATTGCGCATGCGTCAAATTGAGTTTCTGGACATGCGCACTAAATTGGAGCCAAATGGCTCCAATTTTAAAAAAAAAAATCTTCTGAAGCTGGATGGGAGGTTCCCCGTCCATTCATTTATCTCCCCCCTCCCAGCCTCCAGCTCCACCCTAAGAGAAGGGCACCTCCCCTAGCCGGCTACCTGGCTCCCACAGGCACGTTGGTGCCTGGCCGCGCTGTCCGCCCACGCCGCGCCGCGCCGTCCGCCCGTGCCGCGCCGTCCTAGGGTCTTGGGCCCAACAAACCCCCATGCCCTGGGTAAACCCGGCGGGGCTCGCCACCGCCGCATCCTCTTCTGTCGGGCGCCTGGAGCTTCCTCGGGCCGTTGCCTTTTCGGCCCGGCTCTGGCTGCAGCCACGGAAGGTAAGTGAGGCTTTTATATTTTGGGTGGGTGGGTGGGTGATTTAATTGTGTTTTGGGTGGGTGGTTGTACTTTTATTTAATTTTTATTTTATTTATTTCTTTATTTTATTTCTTTAAGTTAATTACGGGTCTGTGTGCCGTGTTTATTATTATTTTTTATTTTTATTTTTGCCTTGCCCACAACGTCATGATGTCATGACGTTGGCTCCGCCCATGACGTCATGACGTCATGACATTGGCCACGCCCATGACGTCCGTGACGTCATGGCGTGGTAGTAGAATTTTTGACATCCCATCACTGGATAGGAAGGGGATCCTAAACATCTCTTTCTACTACAGCAAATAGGCATTTTAACAGAACAGGATGGAGATCTAAAAAGAGGTGGGCAGTGTGTGGACCACCTGATAGGGGACTACATATCCTAACATTGCATCCCATTGGTTGTACTGCCTAGGGCTGTTGGTCATTGCAGTCTTAACACCGGGAGGGCAACAGTTTACTTATCCTGGGATAAACGTGTCTACACAGGAGTCGTCCTGCTGATGCCAATGCAACTGGCTTCTCTGTGGGTAGGTATACAAGCTTCCAGCACACCTGTTGCCATCCATTAGATACATCCTGTGCGGGCAGAGCCTGGAAGCAATCTCACTACATTCAGTGGGATTTAGCTCCACATCCGTCCTCAGAGCTGATGCTGCCTGCCAGTGACCGTCTACTACAGAGGTGCCCAAACTATAGCCCATGGGCCAGATCCAGCTTCTGATGCCAATTCATCCGGCCTGCACTACCCTTGTCGCTCCTGGAAGCGGAAGTAAAATGCACGTTTTAGTTCTGCTTCCAGGAGCGACGAGGGCAGCGCAGGGTGGGTGAATTGGCATCGGGGGCTGGATCTGGCCCATGGGCTGTAGTTTGGGCATCCCTGGTTTAAAATTCATTGAATTAATTAGTTAATGCAATGCAATAATTTAATTTAAGCAGGGGAAAATAGCAGCTTTAAAATCTATCTCATCCTGTTGCGAAACAGATTGCAAGGTGCGTTTTACTTCTGCTTTTGGTGGGAGGAACCACATAACTGGCCCGCTGAACAGTGATGGGATGTAACAGGTTCTCACCAGTTCTTCAGAACCGGTAGTAACTTTCCCCAGTATCCTGGAGAACCGGTTGCAGCTTTTGGGGGGAACCACCTTCAGAGCTTACCTTTTCACTGGTTCCTCCACTGCACATGCGCGCCAAGCACTTGGTGTGCATGCACGCCTACAGTGCTTGGTGCGCATGCACGGCCTCCTTGCTGTACTCCCAAGCGGGGAGGAGGAAGAGAAGCTGCTAATCTGAAGCTCCCTATAGCCTGCTCCCCTAGATATCCTAGAGAACTGGTTAGGCAAAGACTTAGTACCTAACTTCTTTAACTGTTGAATAGTTGAAAAGTGCCAAAGTGAAGCCATCTTGTGGTGAGTTCATTCTGTAGTTCCTTCCCATCTGACCTAGTGTGAGAAAAATTAGCCAGAATAAGCTTTAAGCTCTGGTTTAAAAGCTCTGGTTGATTTGTGATGTGGGTGGGTGGGTGTTTGGGTGTATTTTAATGTACAGTAAAACCTCAGATAACACTAAAACCTGGTTCCACAAGTCTTGGTGTTATACGATTTTTAGTGTTATCCGATGCATGTTAAAATCCTATGGGATCCATAGAGATACATTGTAACCACACAGGCTTTAGCGGTTGTTATCTGATGCATCCCATAGGATCTTAATGGTATTCTTCCCCCCCAGATTGCTTAATGTTATGCGATTTTAGTGTTATTCAATACTAATGTTATCTG
The DNA here is from genome assembly GCA_030440675.1 of Furcifer pardalis. NCBI lineage: Eukaryota > Metazoa > Chordata > Lepidosauria > Squamata > Chamaeleonidae > Furcifer > Furcifer pardalis. The sequence goes on along the minus strand of CP126896.1, from coordinate 45,164,386 downwards.
AGGTATTACTGTATTATTTATTTATTTATTTATTTATTTTATTTACAGGTTTGTGTTGTGGGTGGGTGGGTAGGTAGGTGGGTTGAGGTACGTGTGTGTGTGTGTGTGTGTGTGTGTGTGTGTGATTTTTATTTTATTTTTTATTATTTTTTAATTTGTGTTCTTTGGCTCCGCCCACAACATCATGATGTCATGACATTGGCTCCACCCATGATGTTAGCTCCGCCCACACTGTGATGATGTCATGGTGGGGGTAGTAAAATTTTTGGCATCCCACCACTGCCGCTGAACCACGTGACTGGCCCGCAGCCTGGAAAGTTTGGGCACCCCTGGTCTACTACAGGACAACCAGTGCTCCCCTAGGAGCAGCGATGGGATGTAACAGGTTCTCACCAGTTCTCCATAACCGGTAGTAACTTCCCCCAGTGTCCTGGAGAACCAGTAGCAGCTTTTTGGGGGAACCACCTTCGGGGTTTACCTTTTCACTGGTTCCCCCACTATGCATGCGCGCCAAGCACTTGGTGTGCATGCATGCCTACAGTGCTTGGCACGTATGCATGGCCTCCTTGCTGTCCTTGTGTTGTGGGTGGGTGGGTGGGTTGAGGTGTGTGTGTGCTTATTTTTATTTTATTATTATTATTTATTTTTATTTTTTCTTTGGCTCCGCCCATGATGTCATGATGTTAGTTCCACCCACACTGTGATGACATCACAGTGGGGTAGTAAAAATTTTGACATCCCACCACTGCCTAGGAGGGCGTTTGGCACATGCTTCTCTCCAGTTTGGAACTACACGGGTCCCCCCAACACAGCCCCTTCCCCTCTCCCAGATAGCGCCTCCGCTCCTCTTTCTCACATGCACACAGCATGCACGCCCCTCACCTGAGGGGCAAAGTGGTGACGCGATAATAAGGTAATTTGGGAAGCACTGATTGGTGCGAAGGAAGATGTATCTCCCTCCCCACCCCACCCCCAGGAGTGTCTGCCCCCCCCCCACCATTGAGGGCGCCCGGGCTGCCCTCCTGCTGGAGCGCCCACGGTCAAATCCGGATTCGGGACAGGTACCTCGCTTGCCCTTTTGGGCTGAATCCAGCTTTGCCCCCTGCGCTTCTTTCTTTGCTGTCCTTTCGCAGCACAAGTAACTCGCATTGGCTCCCGCCTCTCCATTGAGAAATCTCTCCCCCACTCCAGGTGTTCTTGGACTTCAATTCCCAGAAGCCCAAGTCAGCACTCCTGCTGATCAAGGCTTCTGGGAACTGAAGTCCAAGAACAGCTGGAGAGCCAAGTTTGCTGACCACTGGCCTAGATCGGGAGCTCACACACACCCCGCCGCCCCCTTGGGGGGAGCCGTCCGAGGTCAGGCACTCCCTGAGTAGCTGCTAAAAAAAAGGAGAGCCCCCTCCATGCGCCCCACTTGTGGGGCTGAAACGTCGCCCAGTTTCTCCCACACACCACCACCACCCATCTTAGTTTAACTCATGGAAAAGATCTTGACTGTTTGAAGAATTTAATCACATATTGCTTTTAAAATTAGAGGTGTGTCCTAGAATAGCATTATTAATGGATTCTGATAATATACGGGTAGACAGAAAAAATAAGAAATGGTTATTGTAATGGTAACAGCTCTGAGGTTGTTGAAGGCTAGACATTGGAAATATATACTGTACACTGAACTTGTATTGGAGGACTGGTATCAAGAAGTACGGAATGTCGCTATAAACTAAGGATAAATTAACTTGTGAATTAAAGTTAAAGAAGGGGTTCAAAAATGATTTTAAAGAGATTTGGGGAAAATTTGTTTGTTAACCATGTATTAGTTAAAACTAAAGAAGTTAAACCAGGACAATATATACTTTCTTAGTTACTTGGTTGATCTATGTTTCCCATGTCAGGTTGACGTGGCAGATCAAAGCATCATCTTCCACTGTTTCATAGAATATATAACATTTTGGAAATAAGGGATAAAGACAGGGATGGGATGTAACAGGTTCGCACCAGTTCAGCAGAAATGGTAGTAACTTTTCCCAGTGTCCCGGAGAACCGGTTTCAGCCTTGGGAGGGGGGGGGGACCACCTTCGGGGCTTACCTTTTCACTGGTTCCCCCACTGCGCATGCGCACCAAGCACTTGGTGTGCATGCACGCCTACAGTGCTTGGCGCGTATGCACAGCCTCCTTGCTGTCCTCCCAAGCGGGGAGGAGGAAGAGAAGCTGCTAGCCTGAAGCTCCCTATAGCCTGAAGCTCCCCAGGGTAAGTGACTCACCTTTGGATGTGGTGTGTCTGTGTGTATTTTAATGTGTATTTAATACCTTTACCTATACTGACATACTACCACAGTTCCTAAAAAGGCCTGGCGGCTGACAGGCCTGGCTTAGGGTTTTTAAGCAAAGTCTTGGAGTTACCTCATCAATAAGCTACACCTATGCTGTTCCAATTGCTGTTCCAATTGGAGAACCCTTAAGGAGGTACAGCTGTTTTACATTTACATTAAGGCATATTATCCTAGAGAACCGGTATGATGACCATATCTATCTTGCAACATGGTGCTGCCCAGGCACTTATACTAACAGGTAAGTGACGGGTTTGTGTTTGGGGTGGGTGGGTTGATTTATATTTGGTGTGTATGTGTATTTTAATGTAATTTTTATTTTATTTATTTATTTATTTATTTACAGGTTTGTGTTGTGGGTGGGTGGGTTGAGGTGTGTGTGTGCTTATTTTTATTTTATTTTTATTATTTTTTCTTTGGCCCAGCCCACGATGTCATGACATCATGACATCAGCTCCGCCCATGCTGTGATGACATCATGGTGGGGTAGTAAATTTTTTGACATCCCACCATTGGATAAAGACGGGAAAGAGTTATGTTCAGAAAATGGGGGAGGGGATGAATAATGTCTCCTTGGTGGTAGGTGCACATATTTGTTGAGGTAATGATATTTTTTATTATTTTCATTGTAATTTTTCTTCATGTGTTTTGTTTATTATTAGTTGTTAAATAATTAAAATTAAAATAAAGGTCTTGAACTGGCGAGGCAGTGTGTGAGGGGCTGTCAGCTCTCGGGGTCATCATCAACACTTTTCTGAGGAACGGCCTCCAGAGGTCATGAGCAAAACTGTGGGAAGATCCCTTCAGGCAGCCACCCACTGGGGGATAATTTTGCCACCAGCACATACACTTTCTCAGCCTGGTCTGCCTCATAAGGTTGTTGTTATGAGGATAAAATGTGGGTGGAGCAGAGCCACTTCTGTCAACTTGAGCTTGTTGGGGAAAAGAAGGGTAAAAAGGTCTGTTGCAATTTACCGTCAAGTTGCTTCTTTTTTTTTTAATATATATTTTTTATTAACACATGTATATTGTGACAAACATATAAGACAATATTATAACATAAAATAAATGAATAAACAATAAACAAAAACCAAAATTATACATCTGATAACAACTGCGAATACACCCACCCATTCCCATACTAACTTGTAAACAAAGCACATAAATCATGCCAGCTCATATTGTACATATAATCCCAGATAAGTTGAGTACAGTATCTTGTAGATATTGAAATCTCAATTCTGCCAAAACTTCAACATTTCTTGGCTTGGTTTAATGCCTTCATTACTAGTCATACCAAATATAACAAATGGTTCCCAAATTTCCCAAAATACATTCTTAATGTTTAAACCTCTTCTAATCATGAGTTTGCACCATGAAGCGTCAGGATCAAACTCACAAAGTTTTGGCTACAGTATAGCAGTTTTAACCACTGCATCACCAGGATTCTTTGTCTTCTGAGTCTAATGTTTCATCTACTGCAACCATACCGGCTTTGGAAGCTGTTGTGTACATTCTATGGCTTGAAGAAATGTAAACAAAATACATTAAATTACGGTATTTAACATTTGTAGTTAACATTTAGTACAATTAAGAGAAGTCAGTGACATTTAAAAATCACTACCTGTCAATTACTGAACTAGCTCTGCAAAAGATTGGAACTTCAGGCATTTTTCTGTTTCACTGAGCAATTGGTTATTGACTGTGCTTGCCCTTAATTCTCCCACATCTACAAAAATTAATGCAGAATCTGTTTTCCGTGCACACCTGCACAGCTAGGTTCCTTTTAGGCTTCATTTGCAAGGAGATTAGGAGTAAGCCCAGCTGAAAGGAAGGGGTTGTTTCAGTGTTTCCTAACCTTTGGGTTTTGGACTTCAATTCCTAGAAGCCTACGTCAATTCCCCAAAGCACTGATCAAGTTGTACTGCCGCTACAAAGTCTTGCTTACAGAATTTCAGACTTCTGGAGAGTGTAGTGTTCAGCATAGTCCAGAGTGTGATGGGAAGACCAAGGCAGTCATTATCATTACCATTGCCGTTTCCTTGATGAAAACAATCCATTGTTTTATATCTTACTATGTTGTTTCCTTGACAGTGCAAGAAAAATGGTAAAATATTTTTCATGCTGCTTAGACTAAGAGTAGTTTAAACTATCAAAATTCCTTTTTAAAAAAGGCTCAATATTCTTTCAAAAATAACATTTTAAAATCAGTGGTGGGATGTCAAAAATTTTACTACCCCACCGTGACGTCATCACAGTGTGGGCGGAGCTAACATCATGATGTCATGACACCATGGGCGGAGCCAAAGAAAATAATAATAAAATAAAAATAAGCATGCACGCACACACACACACCTCAACCCACCCAGCCACCCACAACACAAGGACAGCAGGGAGGACAATAAGGAGGCCGTGCATACACACCAAGCACTTTAGGCATGCATGCACACCAAGTGCTTGGCGCGCATGTGCAGTGGGGAACCAGTGAAAAGGTAAGCCCCGAAGGTGGTTCCCCCCAAAAGCTGCTACCGGTTCTCCGGGACACTGGGGAAGTTACTACCGGTTCTAGCGAGCTGGTGAGAACCTGTTTCATCCCATCACTGTTTAAAATGATTAAAGAAAATTACTCACTATCCCCAAAGTATTTTTACCTAAATATCATATTAGTTTTGATATGTAATTTAATTATACACTAGTTATGTAACAAGTAACTATTTATTTATTTATTTATTTAATATCCGATTGGGGCGGGATATTAAATGCAAATAAATAAATAAATAATAATAAAATAATAATATTTATTTAAATTTGTTTATCGCCCTCCTCCCAAAAAGGACCCAGGGTGATTTACAACAATTACTGCTGGTGAAACTAGTTAAATGTTGTATTGCCTTTAAAATATAATACGAGACATAGCTTTCTACCTTCAGTTTGTTACTCCCAAACTGTGATTGTTTATACATTTGTCACACAGCATCAGTGAGCAAAGCATAGATAGATCATGCTTCTAAAGAATAAACACCTCTTTTTTTTGGAGGGGGGTTGTCAAAGAAAGGTAAGAGTGCTGCTCTTTGTAATTCCATGCTTGCCCATCCTCAGAACTAAATCTAAGTCAGTTCCTTGAGCCAGTATAAATAATGGTAACCCCAATGTGCTTCTCAGGATAAGATCCAACCTCTGCAGTCATGTGTAAGTTGTACAGTGCCAGGATGCCCCCCCCCAAAGGGGGATAATAGCAATAACACTAATATACCACCCCATAATAGGACTGAGGTGGCATAGTGATTAAGACACTTAAAACTTGATTGGCAGGTCAACAGTTCAAGACGCAAGTACTGCATGATGGAATGAGCTCACGGCTCTCTCCCAGCTCCTGCCAACCTAGCAGTTCAAAAACAAGAAATTGCAAGTAGATAAATAGGAACCACTTTGGTGGGGAGGTAAACAGCGTTCCGTGCCTGCCACATGTCCATGGAGACGTCTGCAGTTGCAGACAGCACTGGCTGTTTGGCTATAAACAGAGATGAGCACTGAACTCTTGAGTCAGATATGATTGGCTTTCAAGCAAGGACGACCTTTGCATTTATCACCCCATAAATCTTAGAGCACTCTTGGGGCGATTCACAGAATTAGCAGTTTTGCCCCCAAACACACCGGGTATTTATTTTAGTGACCTGAATCAGTCTTGAGCCTGTCAGAAGTTTTGACTGTGGTATTGCAGCTTTAGCCACTATGCCAAGAGGATACACCACTTTTGTATATGTTCTACCTAGAGACTCCTGGACAGGGTTGCCATAACACAGAACTAGCTTGATGGTATGCAGTTAATCTATACAGAGTGGTACCCAGAGTCTGCATCGTTCAGCAGTGAAAGCAGAAAAGTTCCACTATGCTTCTCTCTATGCCTTTGGCAGTAAAAACACAACAGATTAAAACAATACATTTCTGCCTTTTCACAGTGCCAAAAATGTGCTGCTTCAGATGGCTACAGCGTAGCTTTGGCCTTGGTTATCTCTATCTCTTGGGTAGCAAAATGTTTTCTTGTTTTATACCTTTTCTTTTGTACTTTTGTCTCCATTTTCAGTACTGCAGTGAATAGAAATTATGAATTGTGTAACCATTCTGGACCGTTATTCCCATCTCCCATCCTTACTTTCAGCAAATGACTCTGCAGCTACCGGGATTTTTCTTGTCTCTAAGCTTCATTTAATTGGCTTGTGTGTTTTTCTCTCCACTATCTTTGTGTGTATCAAAGCTGTCTCAATCTGATTCAACCATTCAAGAGACAAAGTAGGCGCTTGCCAAAATTAAGCTGGCTGATATTTATCATTCTTGTTATGATTGCATTTTTCATTCCCAAAGCTAGTTAATATTTAAAATGCTGAATGTTTTTTTCTCTCTCCCCACTTTGTTAGCAAAATGCAAAACCATGGCTCAAGCAAAAGAAAATGAGTTGACAGATAACAGAGAGAAGAAAGTACTGAGCTACAGCGTGAGTGCAGTATTTTGGATAAGCTTTCTTTTAAAATCTTTTTAAAAGATAGTGATGGGATATTTTACACCTTGATTTGAGTCAATGGGCATGTGTTGAGTAAACCAGCCTCAACAATCGACGCTGAAGAAATGGAGTCAGCAATCTTATCCAAGTGAAAAAAGTCTTTATTAGGTTCTCCACGTCTGGAGAAAACCTGTGAAATGACTGCTGTGATCTTAATGTGCTAGCTAGCTCTTTTGTTGCTCTTTTGTAAACTGCTCATAACTCTGATACAGTCACACACACAAAGAGATTTTTAGCCAGAACAAAAAAGGAGGGGGAAGGAGGGGGGAGAGGGGGTGTAGCCAGGAGAAAAAGGGAGGGGGGAAAGAGGAGAAAAACACAACTACATATTGTTCTTATAACTGACTGAAGAGGGGCCTCTTCTCTCTTTAACGCCGTTCACTGCTAGGCTTCAAGGACAGCATACATTCCTTTCAAGAGGCCCAGTTGTATTTTTCCAGTACAGTAATGAAATCTAGCATAAAAAACCTAATACAAGTCTATGATCTATAACACAAGTATATAAAGGCTTGATTAAGCTATAAATGAATCCCAACAGGCATGCATGCCATTTTCTGCTTTACTGCAGACAGAAGACTGTCTTGTGCCTGACTATGGTGAGAAATGGAGAAAAGATCCATTGGAAACTAGACAGTGCCAGCAAGTACAGTGGATGAAGGATAAATTGAATTCATACAAATTAGTGCACAGTTACTTGGGATAACTTTACTTAACCATGCTTGTTTTTAACTGGCATACTGGCCAATGTCTGACTAGACTATATATAGCTTTCTACACTTTGAAAGAGAACTTTTTATTTGTAGTCTTCTTCATATGTCACTGATTTTATTTTGCCAAAGCATCCAGCAGGTTATAAATGTAGTTCAATAAACCTTTCCACCTTACCAAGTTTATCTCCTCAAGGAGGGTTAAGGGCACTGTCAATTATATGATCATTGAATTTTATTAATTAAATTTCAACTTTGCACATATTTTAGCCTACATGGAGGTTGGTCTACTGTTAATACTGAAATTCACTTAACAGCTTCAGCCTTCTTACTTTGATCATGCTGTGAATTCTAGTCTTTTAAAGTATAATTGACTGAAAGGGGCTTGTTGTTGTTTAGTATTCTTCACACAATTACTGTGGAAATGTTCCTTTCCATCTATTATTAGCCAAGCAAAGGTGGTACTCTCTTGAAGACAACTTTTGAGGCTCAATGAATGATTACTTTTGCTGTTGTTCAGATTTTACTGTTTTTTGTTGTTGCTATGGATTATTAAGTTGGTTTTCACTGTAGTTCTCAGCTTTTGTGGTTAACCAACTGACCAAAAGGTGAGTGAAATATTCCAATAAACTACTGCATCCTTCTCTTCACAGCATAATGCAGAAACTTATGTTGGTGTTGTTTAGGTATCGGAGCTGCTGGTGGTCTATGGAAACCTTAAAAGGGATGAGAAGCCTTTGGCTCTTATAGAATCTCACGCATCCCTTTTCCATGCTATTCGTGCGTTTGTAAAATCTTACAAGAAGACTGCAGAACGTGATAAAGTCTTGGTCCTCAAGGAGCTTCATCACCCTTCCCTTAGCAGCTCTGAGAAACAAGATGTTATAAAGGAAGATCTTGCTTCTCCAAAAGACACACTAAAAGACAAAGACACCTCAGTGCATGTACATCCCAAACATCTGTTTATGCCGAAAAGTGTTGTTTCTGGAATGGAGCAGAAGGGTGATCCTGAAGAATTGCCACCAGCACATTTGCATCCTTATCTGGTGTTAATTAAGAACTGCATTCCCTTGCCAGTTTCCACCATTCAAAAACGATGTCTCTCTGGGGAGATATTGTGCAGGATGGAGTATTTTACACTGCAGCACAGGAAAGAGAAACCTGCTCTGCCTGAACCAGCAGAATTACTTGTTCCTCAACTACCACTCGTTAAAGGTTAGCAAATTGTATTTGAAGGAAAATAGGAGCACTGTATGTCTGTTAGGACTGGTAGGGTTGACTGAAAGTTTGTTGCCTTAAGTAGTTAGTTAACAACCAGAGAGTGAAAATAGGGTTGAAGTCCAAAGCATGCTTACCAGGACATAGATCCTTTTTGGAGTTGCTAAGACCTACTTCTGTGTAAATATAAGAATGACAAATCAAGGGAGCAGATCCTTCACTGGACATCTGCACTATTGTATTATATGAAGGAAGCTGGAAAGAATAATTAATTTATGTAAACTATTAATGCACGTTGTCACCGTGAAGTTACACTTAATAAAGCACAGCCTGAGCCATAACCCCCTAGCCTAGATTCAGTGTACATTCTCATTCGGGGTTTTTAAACTCTCTGTTTCAACACAGACACATAGAAAGCATTCTATAAAGGGGGAAGAAGAACTTGTGGCCTTCTAGATATTCCTGATCTGCCTTTCCCACCCGTTCTCCTCACTGGGTCTTTAGAGGCTATTGAACTATATCCCTATCATGCTTCACCTCTGACGATACAGTACTGGCAAGTGCTGATGACAGTTACATTCCAGCAATACCAAAAGGCTACATCTCTCCCATTGTGGGCTCCTTAACTGAAGTGGAATTCCATTAACAAGAAGAGGGAGGTGTTGGTCCAAAATCCTATTACTTACATCTGCCACCATAATGCAGTTGACATAAATCCATTTGGCAAATGGCTGTCAGCATAGGCATTTGGTGACATATGATTTAGCATGCAACAATGAATGTTTACATTAACTTCTCAGCTTGAAGCAATTTTTCTGAGATATATGCCAATTCCCTTATGCTAGAATTAGAAGATAAACCTTTTGAGTCAGAGAATTGTTGCTGATTTTTCTTTACTGCAAAAATAATGTAGAGGAATAATAAAGTTGGGCTCATTATGGAAGAAGGTTTTCTCCTTAGAAGCTGTTAGACACGTTAAGATTTCTTGATAAGTATTTAAAGTCCTGAGGAAGACTTTTGATTCGAAAATCGGCATTACCAGAGCTGTTTTGACAACTTCATTATTCCTCTGCCTCAAATGGTTTTTCTTCCAATTCTATGTTTGTACCGTTTGGCCCTATTCCTGTGTTTATCTAATTCCAGTGGTGGGATGTCAAAATTTTTACTACCCCACCATGTCGTCATCACAGTGTGGGCGGAGCTAACATCATGATGTCATGATGTTGTGGGCAGGGCCAAAGAAAATTAATAAAATAATAAAATAAAATAAAATAAAAATAAGCGCGCGCGCGCACACACACACACACACACACCTCAACCCACACACACACACACACACACAACACAAATCCGTAAATAACTGAAATAAATAAATAAAATAAAAATGACGTTAAAATACACCCACCCACCCAAACATCCTCCCACCCACCCCAAACATAAATTAATCCACCCACCCCAAACACAAACCCGTCACTTACCTGATGGTATAAGTGCCTGGGCAGCACCATGTTGCAAGATGGATATGGTCATCATACCAGTTCTCTAGGATAATATGCCTTAATGTAAATGTAAAACAGCTGTACCTCCTTAAGGGTTCTCCAATTGGAACAGCAATTGGAACAGCACAGGTGTAGCTTATTGATGAGGTAACTCCAAGACTTTGCTTAAAAACCCCAAGCCAGGCCGCCAGGCCTTTTTAGGAACTGTGGTAGTACGTCAATATAGGTAAAGGTATTAAATACACATTAAAATACACACAGACACACCACATCCAAAGGTGATTCACTTACCCTGGGGAGCAGGCTATAGGGAGCTTCAGGCTAGCAGCTTCTCTTCCTCCTTCCCGCTTGGGAGGACAGCAAGGAGGCCATGCATACGCACCAAGCACATTAGGCATGCATGCACATCAAGTACTTGGTGCGCATGCGCAGTGGGGGAACCAGTGAAAAGGTAAGCCCTGAAGGTGGTTCCCCCCAAAAGCTGCTGCCAGTTCTCTGGGACACTGGGGAAAGTTACTACCGGTTCTGGCGAACTGGTGTAAACCTGTTACATTATTATTATTATTATTTCAATTTCTATACCGCCCTACTCTCCCATCCCTGTCTAATTCCCTTGTGCTGGCATAAAAACACAAGATTTGGATTGGTGTGTTTTATTAAATGTGGCATTACTCTCAGTTTTGAGAGATGAAGCACCCTTTTGAGCAAAAATAACCTTTTGCCGTCAGGGCATTCACAATAAAAGTGGGACAATGGTGATGTATGACCTTTTACTTCAAACTACACATAAATGATTGTCATAATGGTTCATGGCTAGAACTCTCAGTGCAAGGAAACCACCACAACATGAGGATTGGCAGGGAAATGACCTGGTGAACAGCTTATATAAATGTTCAAATCTCTTATTTAGATTTGAATGCAAACTATTGTGATTTATGGATTGGGGTTGTATTTTCTGTTCAACCTCCTTTTGTCTCTGTTGAATATCTCACTTTCGAACTATTAAGAGTGTGGAAAAATGCATGCAATGAATGAGTTATGTAGAATCATACAAACTGAATTGCAAAAGTTAATCTGCTCCAGTTGAATTTACCAAGAGCAAGAAAGCTGCAGTTTTCCCCAAAGACTGAAGTCCTAGTACTGAAGCCAACAGGTTTTGAGCATCCACATCTCCACATTAAAATAAGTGCATTTTCCTGTTGATTATTGAATGCCATATCTTCTCTTTTCCCCTCTTAAGTAAGAAGTACATTTTGAATCTCATGCTTTTTTGTTTTTGTTGTTTTCAGAAGTGAAGTACGCCACTTTTGATGGCCTGAAGGATTTACAGTGGAAGTTGTTCAAAGGTTTGTTAAAACGGAAGCCCAAAACAATAGGAAAATGGAGAGCACCAAAATACAGTTATGGGATTAAAGATGTATCTACTCGCAAGGGGGCAGAATATATCCTCCCTTTGATGCCTCAAGACTGGATAATTGACGACTCTCTCAAGTATTCAGAGCAAATGAGGCACCTCCTTCTTGGAAAGGAATGAACCTCATGAGCAGAGAACCAGGACCTGGCAAATATGTATCTAAAATGCATTGAACAATCCCAGTGTTGGTTTTGTAGTGTTATGTTAATAAGCAATTTATTTGTATAAAGTATGGAATGAGGTATGTGGTTTACATGAGGGCACAGAGGTCCAATCAGTTTGTTTTTGTGGCCTCCTAAAGTGCCCCTCAAAACTGTACCCCTAAAGTTCAGCATTTTAATTTGGTGTTAAAATAAGAAAAATCCATTTAAAGCAAACAGATATTTGTTTGAAATGGTGAAGGACATTCTTCTGCCATATTTCAGAGGCAAACTATTACAATGCATGTAAAGTAGAAATGGTTGTTTGAACTGTTCCCCTTCCCCACCCTCTGTTACTGCTGAATTCGAGTGGTAGAGGGTATGATCCACAGCAGTTTGTGGGGTGGAACTGGTCTTTGTGTCCATCAAAGATGCTCACCTCTGACATAAAGCTTCTGGATGCCTTTTAGTAGATTTCAGAAAAGTGGACAAGTTACTCTCTTTCAGAAACAAAAATAAAAATATTTGGGATTTTCAGCTGTATTACACAGTTCCAGTAGGAATGATGAACGTCGAAAGTGAAGTCTTATTGGGTAACATACAGGAAAAGGTGGAATGAAAGATGGAAAAGCCCTATATGGTAGTGGGCCAGGATACTTAAGAGACCGCATCACCCCAAGAACATCTGTCCGTCACACCAGAGCAGACCGGAGAGACTCTCTAGTTGTTCCATCGGCCAGAGAGGCATATCTCTCTGGCACTAGAAGGAGGGCCTTCTCTGTGTCCGCTCCGGCCCTATGGAACCTCCTACCAACTGAGCTACGTCTACAGATGGACTTGCTGTCTTTTAGGAAGAACTTAAAAACATGGCTGGCGGGACAGGTATGGGGTACCATGACCCCAGCTCGCTGGCTTGTTTGAGCTCCCTCTCCCCCCTGGTCTTTTAATCTTTTATCTTTAAATTGTTTTTAACTTTTTAAATTATTATTGGAACCTGTTGCTTTTTATAAATGTTAAAAACTTTTTAAATTTTATAATTGTAATTTTGAAGTTTTTAATAATAGGTTTGGGTTGTGTTGTGTTATGCTTTTATGATGTTGTAAACCGCCCTGGGTCGCCCCTGTGAGAAGGGCGGTATAAAAATGTAAATAAATAAATAAATAAAAATGGGATTGGTTATCTTGGAATGTTGTAAAAGAAACACCATTATAGAGTATGCATGTTCCAAAGAGCAGGTGGAGACAAGAGTTAACTATGCTTGCTTGTGAGTAGAACAGTAGAAATATGTAATCTTAATTTTGTCAACTGGCTATGCCAGGAAATATAGATAGACATGCTTTTATTATTTTATCCAGGGGAAGGGGAAATGCAAAAATATTCCTTTTCTATTTTTATGATCCTGAACTCTGATCTGTTTTACCGTCAAAATAAAACCTGATTTGTAACAGAAGATGATGTACTGTATTTTTTATATAGAGAACAAGCTGGTGGGAGATTTCCAGTTCCTTTATTTCTTTATTGACAAAGCTATATATTGCTACCTAATTTACATTGCTATTTCCTACCTGATCTGGCTGGTTTGTAATTATTTATTTATTTATTTATTAATCACATGTATATCCCGCCCTCATCAAAAGACTTAGGACAGCTTACAAGACTAAAAACACAAGCATTTCAGTCAGTGATTTAAACCTATGATAGATTTCTCTAGCCTGGAGTAGAGCCACATGTACTCTGAAACAGCAAAAGGTTTTATGCTGGCTTCCTAAATGAATGCAGGTTTCTGTAAATAAGCAGGGTGACAATATGCAGCCTTGTTGTACTCCTTTTCCTATTCTAAACCAATCAATATTTCCATATCCTGTCCTAACTGTTGCTTCTTGGCTAGCATTTAGATTTCTCAGAAGACAGATGAGGTGATCTGGTATTCCCATCGCTTTAAGTATTTGCCACAGTTTATTGTGGTCCACATAGTCAAAGGCTTTGGTGTAGTCAGTGAAACAAAAGAAGATATTTTTTTCTGGTACTCCCCTGGTTTTTCCAAGATTCAGCAAATGTTTGCAATTTGGTCTTTAGTTCCCCTGCCTCTTTGGAACCCAGGCCATACTTCTGGAAGTTCTCACTCCACATCCTGCTGAAACCTAGCTTGTAGGATCTTGAGCATGACTTTGCTAGTGAGTGAGATGAGTGCAATTGTGTGATAATTTGAGCATTCTTTGGCATTGCCCTTCTTTGGAATTGGAACAAAGACTGACCTTTTCCAATCCTGTGCCCACTGCTACGTCTTTCAAATCTGCTGGCATATTGATTGCAGCACTTTAATTGGATCTTCTTTTAGGGCTTTGAATAATTCAACTGGAATACCATCATCTCTACTAGCTTTGTTGTTAGTAATAGTCTCCAGGGCCTTCTTGAGTCTGCATTTCAGAATGTCCGGCTCAAGGTCATTGATCTCATCACTATGGTTGTCAGGGATGTTGAGGTCCTTTTTATAAAGTTCTTCTGTGTATTCTTGCCATCTTTTCCTGATCTCTTCTGGATCTGCTAGATCCCTACTGGGTTTTTTTGTCCTTTATCAGTCATTCTTGCTTTAAACGTTCCCTTGATTTCCCCCCTTAAAAAAAAGATCTCTAGTCCTTCCCCTTCTGTTTTTTCCTCTATTACTTTGCACTGTTCATTTAAGCCAGGGGTGCCCAAACTTTTCAGGCCGCGGGCCGATCACGTGGTTCATGGAGCTGGTCACTACGGCCCAGGGGCCAGATGCGGCCTCCAATGCCAATTCATCCGGCCAGTGCTGTCTGCATCTGCAGACATTTCCATGGAGATGTAGCAGGCTGTTTACCTCCCCCCGAAGTGGTCCCTATTTATCTACTTGCAATTTCTTGCTTTTGAACTGCTAAGTTGGCAGGAGATGAGACAGAGACGGAGCTCACTCCATCAAGCAGCAAATGGGAATTGATCTCTGACCTTCCAGTCAGCGAGTTCAGTGTCTTAACCACTTGAGCCACTGCAGTCCCTAGTGAAAGCAAGTTGTTATAGTGTGTGCACAAAGAGCAAATGCAAGACAGTGAATCTATCAGAGCAGAAGTGGGAAGTAGTCTACAGCCCTGTAGACACTGAATTGTAACTTTCACCATGCTTTAGCACCGGATAAGCAAGCTCACACTCATGGAATCTGGAATCCAGCAGTATAAGGACAACTGCACTTTTGATGTGAATCCAATGAACATCTTACATTTCAGATGGGTGGTCTGGCAACTTTTGCGATGTAATTTTTGACGAGCTGCCACCACAAAACTAAAGCACCCACAAAAATAATGGTTACATTGACTGAAAGCTCACCTCGGCGACTTTCAGAAATGTAAAGTGCCATTGGCCAAAAATACAAGGCGATGATGTCATTGCTTCCAAAAGTTGCCTCGAAAAAAAGGTAATCTTCACTGGGTGTGTGTGTGTCAGTTTTTGGTCACCCAGCAACCAAACCACACAACCGATTCAGGTGACCCAAAGTGTGTTTGAAAGAGGAAAGAATAACATTTGTGGTGACACTATTATGTTTGAAATTGGATTTCAGGGAGGGGGGGACTATGAAGCATTTTACAAAAACCCACTCAAATGAGGTCACAAAAACGCAAAAATAAAAGGGAAAACATGTTAGAAACTGAATATGACAACTTCCTGAGGTGGATACAGTTTGAATACAACATGTGGAGAAGAATGAAACCAAAGCAGGAATCAACAACAAAGATATTAAGGAAAAACTTGACTTGTAAAAATGACATTTTCAGGGGGGAGGGTTGGTTGGTGGTGAGCCAGCGACCAAACCGATCAATTGACTGAAGTGAGCCAAAGTGCAATTGATAGAGGACAAAATAACTTTTCTTGTGACTCTATTACAATTTGGATCAGACTTCAGAAACATTTTCTATGAAGGCTTAAAACAAAAAAGAACACTTTCCTTCCTTCAAAAAAAGTCTCTCCAACTCTTGCCTTCTCGCTGGATGTGGAAGTAAACAGGCTGTCAATGTGTTTGTTTTGTGAAGGAAGGAAGGTAAGAAAGAAAGTGGGGAGGGGCATCAGGACCCACCCGGCAGCGAAGAGGCAATCAAGAACTTTAAAAAGTTCTCACTTGCGTCTGCTGCTTCTGGCTCGCTTCTTTGCTGCCGGGCTGGTCCTGATACTTCCTCCACACACACACACTTTCTTTATAACCTTACTTCCCTCAAAAAAGTCTCCAACTGTCACTTTCTCCCTGGATGTGGAAGTAAACAGACTTGAGAACGGCAGTGGCAGGGTCTCTGTAGCAACCAGCAATGACTCAGCTGTGGTTTGAATTCACGAAACAGATCACCCAACGGTAGTGTCCTTAGACTCTACCTGCCACCACCACCCACCACCACCCCCGGTGCACTGTTACAGCCAGACCCTGGTTAAACAATTTCTACTGAAAGCTAAGCTTTCACCCTCAATGCATTGAAAAGAGCTCAAACCTGGCCAGACACTAAATTGGTGGGAGAGCGAGGTAGGGGTAGGGTAGATTTCGAGACCCTGAGGTATCCCTATAGTTTTATCTCTAACATGTTAGAGAAGACAGCATTAAATGAGTAAATTTAAAATATAATTTCCAGCTTAGTTTGGAAGCTTCAAGTCTATGTCTTGATATAAACTAGAAATCCCCAGTGATGACAATCAGATTTTATTTCAATAACCCCTCAGGGATATCTCATCCTCGATTTAGAAACGCTGGTGTCAAGATCACTGCTTGTATCTCTAGAGAAAGCTGAAGTGATATTTTAAAATTACATTAAGATTTCTAGTTCCTTTGATGTCAGAATAGGATGAAGTTTCTATAAGGGAATACTACAGGGGAATACTAGATGCTGTTTCTTTTTCTTTTGGCACAAATAATGATTGCTCAAATAACATCAACTGTCTGTAAGATGTGCTTGAAATTTCAAGCTAGAGCTCTTCTGAGCCTAAGGAACTACAGCAGTCCTTCATGAACAAAAGCTCCAGTCTGCATTTCAAGTCCAAAGCTAAGGCCTTTCTTAAGCAGTAACTCTAATACTGAAAATGAAGGTAACTGATCTTTCAGTAAGAATTAAGATATTGTAGATCATCCTTCCTCAACTTTCAGCTACCTATCCTAGATGGATAATCACCACCCACTGATGGTTATATTCAGTGATGGGATGTCAAAAATTCTACTACCACGCCATGACGTCATAGACGTCATGGGCGTGGCCAATGTCATGACGTCATGACGTCATGGGCGGAGCCAACGTCATGACGTCATGACGTTGTGGGCAAGGCCAAAAATAAAAAAAATAATAAAAAAAATAAACATGCACACAGACCCGTAAATAACTTAAAGAAATAAAATAAATAAATAAATAAAATAAAAATTAAATAAAAGTACACCCACCCACCCAAAACACCATAAACCACCCACCCACCCCAAACACAAAACCCTCACTTACCCTTCTTGGGGCCGACGACTCCCATGGCCCGGGGCCACACGGCAAGGCACGCCCCATCGCCGCCGGAACCGAGGAGGAGGCGGGGCGCTCCATGTTGGCTCCAATTTTTAAAAAACCGGACCCGGAGCCACTGCCTGCTGCTACTGTCGTCGCTGCTGCCGCCTCCCGCCATCGCCATCGCCGGGGGGGTGGAAGGAGGAGAGGGAGGGGACTGGAGTGCCGGGAGCGTTTCTGTAATTGATCCGGGTAGATGCATTTGCTTTTTCCCTCCTTCCTTTTCGTTCCGGAGCTTTCTCTTCCCCGCCTTGCCCGTTGATCGGCTCCCATCCCGTCTTCTTCGTTGCCGCCGCCGCTGCTGGAACCGGAGGAGGAGGAGGCGCGCTCCGCTGGCCTGGGGCAACGGCGGCAACGGCGGCGATGGCGATGGTGGGAGGCGGCAGCAGCGGCGACAGTAGCAGCAGGCAGTGGCTCCGGGTCCGGTTTTTTAAAAATTGGAGCCAACATGGAGCGCCCCGCCTCCTCCTCGGTTCCGGCGGCGATGGGGACGGCAACGGCAGCAGCGATGGCAGGAGGTGGCAGTGGTGATAGAAGCACCAGGCAGCAGCAAACGGCGGCAAGCGGCTCCACAGGAGGCTCCAGTCAGGGGCGGCCGGATCCAATTATTTTTAAATCGGAGAAAAAAATGGCTCCAATTTAGTGCGCATGTGTCAGATTGAGTTTCTGCGCATGCGCACTAAATTGGAGCCATTTTTGCTCCAATTTTTTTTTAAATTTTCCTCCCGGTGAGGCGTCCGATCCGGACGCCTCAAAAACGGTATTACCCCCACGGAGAGCCCTCCGGAAATCCTTAAAACGGTTCTGTGGATCCGGTCGGAACCGGTGTCATCCCATCACTGGTTATATTGGCTAGAGGTGATAGGATGTGTACTCCAAAACACCTGGGGAGACAAGTTTAGGGGAGACTGGAATAGATTAACATGAGGAAGTAAACCCCCATCTGTTTTGGAGACACATCCAAACAACACACATAGTTCTGTATATTAGTAGCATTCAGTCAAGCCTTTCCCCCCATCATTTTTCTCTTCATTAAGACAGGTTGCAGGATGTAAATGTAGCTATAGGTGAAGGGGGTTCAACTACTTTGGTGCTATCTATGTTTTTCTTCTTGTGTTTTAACTATGTTTAGTTGGTTTTATGTTTAGTTTAAACACTATCTTCTCCATCCTTGTGCAGAACATGCTAGTGCCAAAGTAGTACATGCTAGTGCCATATGGTTTAAGTCAGTGTATAACAAACTGATACAGATCTTAATGAATCATGCAGGATTATTACTGGCTGCCTGGAACTTATCCCCACTAGAATAGTCTACTTGGCTGGCATTACCCCTCAGGAAGGTAAGAGGTCCTAGCAAATAATGAACAAAATATGATAAAACAGCATCAAACCCATTCATTTCATGGACATGAACCCTATGGTTAAATCTATGGAAAGATTTTCTGCACACCTCTCATGCTCTAAATATTAAACCAGAAGAAATTGAAGAGCATTTCCCACCAGACAAGATTTCATTTTAATTTCAAATTTATACCCCGCCCTACTCAGGTAAACCTGACTCTAGACGGCTTACATATTATAAAAGTAGCAGATTCCAGCTGGATCCTCTGGAAGTCACTTAACTGAAATTTAAGTGAAGTAGGAAGATCAACAATAATCAAGTAAAATGGGGCTACTTGGATACAGGATAATTTTTCTATAAAAGTGAAGAAATACAATCAATACAACATTTATAGACATACAATATATGACTTACTATGTGTACAAAAGAAGATCTAGTAAATGGCTGAGATAATGCTATTGAGGTAGCCCATTTCTGGTCAAAAATAGTTTAATCATCCATAATTTTAAATTATAGAGGGGGATTTCTCCAGTATCTTTTTTTATTGTCAACCTGTTGTATATGTCACAGCTTTGTCACAAGAGAATGCCACCTACAGCTCGATTTGGAGGCCAATTAAGCAACCACGTAGACAGTAGAATGGGATAATCAGGTTTGCTCTCAATCACACCAAATAAACTGCAGTAACAGAAAGGAACAAAACAGCTCACAAAAATAGTGGGCTGGAATGCTCATACTTAAAACACATGTGGTTGCTGGAAAATATGGAGAACCAAACTGCACCAAAAGCAAACCAAATTGGAAGCTATATGCTTGTCTGATTGTTCCCAGAGTTAGGTGTCACCATTACACTGGTGGCAGCAAATCCAGTGATAGGATGTAACAGGTTCGCACCAGTTTGTCAGAATCGGTAGTAACTTTTCCCAGTGTCCTGGAGAACCGGTGGCAGCTTTTGGAGGAACCACCTTCACGGCTTACCTTTTCACTGGCTCCCCCATTGCGCATGCGCGCCATGCCCTTGGTGTGCATGCACACCTACAGTGCTTGGTGCATATGCACGGCCTCCTTCCTGTCCTCCCAAACGGGGAGGAGAAAGAGAAGCTGCTAGCCTGAAGCTCCCTATAGCCTGCTCCCCAGGGTAAGTGGCTCACCTTTGGATGTGGTATGTCTGTGTGTATTTTAATGTGTATTTAATACCTTTACCTATATTGACATACTAACACAGTTCCTAAAAAGGCCTGACGGCCTGGCTTGGGGTTTTTAAGCAAAGTCTTAGAGTTACCTCATCAATAAGCTATACCTGTGCTGTTCCAATTGCTGTTCCAATTGGAGAACCCTTAAAGAGGTACAGCTGTTTCACATTTACATTAAGGCATATTATCCTAGAGAACTGGTACAATGACCATATCCATCTTGCAACATGGTGCTGCCCAAGCACTTATACTAACAGGTAAGTGACGGGTTTGTGTTTGGGGTGGGTGGGTTGATTTATGTTTGTGGTGGGTGGGTAGGTGTTTGGGTGGGTGTGTGTATTTTAATATAGTTTTTATTTATTTATTTATTTATTTATTTATTTATTTATGGGTTTGTGTTGGGGTGGGTGTGTGCTTATTTTTATTTTATTTTTTATTTTATTTGGCCCTGCCCACAACATCATGACATTAGCTCCGCCCACACGGTGGGGTAGTAAATTTTTGACATCCCACCACTGAGCAAATCCCAATGCCCAGGCAACCTCTCCCAGCAGTTTTATGTACAGTGTTAACTTGCATAACGAAAGCATCATATAGCAAAAAAAATTACACAACAAAGCATTCATTATGCAATGGCGATACCCTGCATAACAACATTTTTTTGTTATGCGGGGTTTTTAGTAGCTGGGGTATACCCACTTAATGGGAAACCCAGTTAACAAACTTTCCCCCCGTTATGTGGAGCATCTGGCGTAGGGGATCGCATAACAAAAAAAACGCATAGTGCAGAGCTCGTGGAACAGAGTTTTTTCATTATGCGGGGTTCTACTGTATACATATAATAGGGACAACCCGCCCCAGACCAAAGTAGCGTACCTTGATTAATTCCACAGTTGTTAATGTTTTTTAGTATGTTTTTATGTCTGTTAACTGCCCTGAGTTACTTCGGTGAGTAGAGCATTATAGAAATGTGAATAATAATTAAATAAATAAATCTCTGGCACTACCTTTTGAATTCACCAGTTCAGGAGGGATCAGAGCTATTATTGTAAAATAGTCCTTCCAAGTCCCATCCTGAAGAGGCAACCATGCTTGATCAAAAAGAAGTCTCCCATAGCTCTTCTGGCATTTCAACCAGGAAGGAACACCCAGTTTGTAAACATTTCATCAGGATTCCTTTGTTTTTCAGGCTTGGTAGAATTGTGAGCAAGTTGTTTGTGGCTTCCTCTGACAAATCATGCATGCTAAGATCAACCTCCATTATTTCCATATGCTCTTTAGGTCTGTCATAAAACATCAACCATTCATAAGGAGAAAGTTATCAGCAAATTCAGGAGAACTCAAAGGTTCACAGTACAACAAAACACATTCCCCAGGAGGCAGGGAACATTGACTGATGGTTTGTGGAGTGGAAGGGAATTTTTATAAGGGAAGAAGAACAGAAGAGTGTCTGGTTAGCTACAACCTTGCACAGAAAGAATACTTATACAGTAATACCTCGGATAACATTTACCTTGGATAACGCTAAAATCGCATAACGTTAAGTAATCTGGGGAGGAGAATTGGAACGAATAACGTTAAGGTCCTATGGGATGGATCGGATAACAACCTCTAAAGCCTGTGTGCAGTTACAATGTATCTCTATGGAGCTTTAACGTTATCCGATCCATCCCATAGGATTTTAACATGCATCGGATAACACTAAAAATCGGATAACACCAAGACTTGTGGAACCAAGTCTTAGTGTTATCCGAGGTATTACTGTACTGTAATATTTTGTTGCTGCTGTCAGGTCCCACAAGATTTTTTTTATAAATCTGAACCACATTCAACGAACTCTTAAACAGTTTACTGTTTCCTAATCCAATTTTTGTAGGTATTTTCTGTTCCCTCTTAGTCTGCAGAGATCTCACAAAAATGAACTACATGCAGTACTGTATTTTTGTTCCTCTTTCCTTCCTTCCTTCAGGAAGGTGAACAACAAATTAAACATCAATAAGAATTAAAAACAAAATCCATTTTGTTTGGGCTTGAAGGGACTCTGATGTAAAATAAACAAGGCTTCCGTTTTTGTATCATAAACAGTCTATAAACAACAGCAAAACAAATGTAGGGAAGTATCACAAATGTCTGCTCATGAATGCTGAAAAGTTCTTGAATTTTTAATTTCAATTTTTAAATTCAAGAACTTTTCAGCATTCGTGAGCAGACATTTATGATACTTCCCTACATTCGTTTCGTTGCTTTTTGTGAAACAGTTTGTGATAGTTTTGTATGAATGTACCTGGGAGTAAGCCTCGCTGAGTTTACTAAAACTGACATCTGAGGCATAGAATTGGGCTGTTTGTTTATTTAAAATATTTATATGCCGCTTCCAGAAGCATAGTGTGCCTTGGCGGGGCCCCGTATAAAAATTTGTTTGGGGGCCCTTAGGAAGGGTAAAGATTTCTCACAAAAGAAAAAAAATTGCTTTTTTTGACTTTTGTCATTTGTGAAATAAAAAAATTTTTGGGAAGTTTTTATTAATTTTTGCTTACGCACGTTGGGGAGCCCCGTGGCCCGTGGCCCCCGTATAATTGATACGGCAGATACAGCGGTAGCTACGCCCCTGGCAGCTTCCCTCCTAAAAAGGATAGTGACGATATATACAAGTGGCCATTTGAAAGCACAATTCCACACAACTTGTTGAATATTTTACAATTTCCATGGAGATATTTGAGACTACTTTCCCCTCTATTCTGCTTCACTGCTATGGGGAAAGTCTTTATCTTCCTAGTGACTCAGTTCTGCAGTTTTGAAACAGCTTTTATAAACACCAGTCAAAATTCACATTTCTTGTCACTGCTAATCCTTCTGTATTCTCATTGCAGCCAACAAGACATCAACTGTGTTCCTACTGTCATCAAAACCTTGGTAAAATGTAACATATTAACGCCCTTTGCCCAACATATAGTTGAACAAACATCGGTGTCACTGTAATAAAAACCTGTCATGAGGAAATGTACATCAGGAAAAAAAACCCCATAAAGACAAAAATACCCAATTCTATCTGGAGGATAGAATTTTTCCAAAGCACTGATCTCTGTGTTCCATGAAGAATTAGTGTATGACAATATATTTTGAAAATGAATGAATTGACTTGTTACTCAGAATCTTAACTGAACTGTGAAAATATTTCTATTTAATTGGAATATTTTTTTAATTTGTTTTAGAACAATATCAGGCAAGAGTGAAAACATAATGGGACACAAACCAAGAAAAACTGATGGCAAGAATTTATGTTCTAATGAAACCACTACCAATTACAGACTGGCAATCATGCCAAATGTGCCGGGCAAACAAATGATATAAGAACAAGCTTATTTACAGTGGCACAGTCCAAAACATTTGTGGGCTTTGTCAGATAATTGCAGGAGGAAAATCTGGCATGTTGTGATTACTTTAAACATATCAATAATGTTGGGAGCCTGTCCTGGATATTATCAACCTTTGTTCTTGTATAAATGGCAATTCAAGAAAAAGTGTGACATTCTGAAACAGTAGATTTCCAAAGGATTGCACACAATTTAAAATGCTGCTAAGCTTTCAATTAAAAAAACAACCTCGAAACACTCAATGCTTTATGTACCTGTCTAACACTCCTGCACAGGAAACATGCTAAAGGTCTTTGTACCATTCAAAATTTAATACCCGTTACCTATGTTACCAAAGCAAATGTTCTTTGACAATCATAGATGTCATTTTGTGCAGCGTAGCCTAAGGCTAGTAATATCCATGCTCACAAATGATTCAATTTAGCCTTTCAGTAAACTATTCATTCTCTTGTATACTGACCTTTACCCTTTATTACTATATTTTTTCCTTATAAATTTGCATTTTAGGTGTATCAGAAAGAACTATACCCATTTCTGCTTTTGTTTATAGCACTGTTTATCTACTTATAGACAGTGAGAAGTACCTTCATCTTTGCTAGGACATTTAGTTACACCACAAGAAAATTTCATGCTTTTAAAACCTGAATTTAACCACACTTACTGCAGTGGCTCAAGTGGCTAAGACGCTGACTGGAAGACAGCAGGTGTCAGCAGTTCGATTCCCAAGTACCGTACTGCAGGACAGAATGACCTCACAACTTTGTCCCAGGTCCTGCCAACCGAGCAGTTCGAAAGCAAGAAATTGCAAGTAGATAAATAGGGACCACTTTGGTGGGAAGGTAAACAGCGTTCCGTGTGCTCCAGTGTCTGGTTATGCCTGCCACATGACCAGGGGAACGTCTGCAGAAGCAGACAGCACTGGCTCTTCGGCTTTGAAACAGATGAGCACTGAACTCTAGACTCGGATACAAATGGCTTTCTTCAAGCAAAGGAAACCTTTACCTTAAACAAAGCTTTATAAGCAGAGTCGTTTTCAAAGTACTGCAGCAGATGTCCCATTTTGCACATATGTAACAATTTTTAAAATAAACTATAAAAAGCAAAAAATATTATGGCATTTTAAAGATTGTAATTTTCCAGTGGGAGCTCATTTGGATTAGGTCCATGACTCATGGATTACGTGTTCTTTCCCACTGAAAATTAAAACATCTGAGGAAGTAGTCTTGATCCATGAAAGTTCACACTGAAAATCTATCCCATTATTTTGCTTTTTGTTTTTACTGGGTTCTTTCTTTAATCGATGGGTTAACCTTTCAAAGACCAATGACTGCTTATTTTCTTGCTCTTTTTGATCAGTAGGATCAAAGCATCACCACTGCGTAGATTTCAGAGGCAAGAACTGGCATATTTTGGGACATATTTTCCAAAACGATCAAGGATTTATTTCTCACAAAACCAGCACCTTTCCTCACCCCTCTCAAATCTCTTACAGCTGGGGAAAAACAGCAAGGTCTCTGTGGCTCAAAAGCCAGTCGTGTCGGACTCTGGGGGAGGGTGTGCATCTTTGTTTACAACCAAAGAGCCAACGCTGTCTGCGTGTGCAGACGTCTCCGTGGTCACGTGGCAGGCATGACTAGACGCTGGAACACTGTTACCTTTTCCGCCAAAGCGGCAACTCGTTATCTGCTTGCAATTTCTTGCCTTGCAGCTGCTAGGCTCTGCAGGTCAGCAGTTCCGAGACCCGAGTGCTGCGCCACACGGTGCGAGCGCCCGTCCTCTGTCCCAGCTCCTGCCAACAACCTAGCTGGCAGTAAAACAAATCCCCAAATCTACATCGTGATTATGGTTTTATCAGGCCAGCCAGTAATACATCGATCTTTCTGTGTGTAAATTATATTTACAGTCAGCGATGGGATGTAACAGGTTCTCACCAGTTCGCCAGAACCGGTAGTAACTTTGCCCAGTGCCCCAGAGAACCGGTAGCACCTTTAGGGGGGAACCACCTTTGGGGCTTACCTTTTCACTGGTTCCCCCATTTTCACATGTGCGCCAAGCACTTGGTGTGCATGCATGCTTACAGTGCTTGGCGCATATGCACGGCCTCCTTGCTGTCCTCCCAAGCGGGGAGGGGGAAGAGACGCTGCTAGCCTGAAGCTCCCTAGGGTAAGTGACTCATCTTTGGATGTGGTGTGTCTGTGTGTATTTTAATGTGCATTTAATACCTTTACTATATTGACGTACTACCAGAGTTCCTAAAAAGGCCTGGCGGCCTGGCTTTTAAGCAAAGTCTTGGAGTTACCTCATCAATAAGCTACACCTGTGCTGTTCCAACTGCTGTTCCAGTTGGAGAACCCTTAAGGAGCTACAGCTGTTTTACATTTACAGTAAAACCTCATATAACACTAAAACCTGGTTCCACAAGTCTTGGTGTTATATGATTTTTAGTGTTATCTGATGCATGTTAAAATCCTATGGGATCCATAGAGATAAATTGTAACCACACAGGCTTTAGCGGTTGTTATCCGATGCATCCCATAGGATCTTAATGTTATCTGATGCAATTCTTCCCCCCAGATTCCTTAATGTTATGCGATTTTAGTGTTATTCGATACTAATGTTATATGAGGTATTACTTGTACATTGTAACCACACAGGCTTTAGCGGTTGTTATCTGAAGCATCCCATAGGATCTTAATGTTATCTGATGCAATTCTTCCCCCCAGATTCCTTAATGTTATGCGATTTTAGTGTTATTCGATACTAATGTTATATGAGGTATTACTGTACATTAAAACATATTATCCTAGAGAACTGGTACCCATGACCACCATATCCATCTTGCAACATGGTGCTGCCCAGGCACTTATACTAACAGGTCAGTGAATGGTTTGTGTGTTTGGGGTGGGTGGGTGTATTTTAATGTAATTTTTATTTAATTTATTTATGGGTGGGTTGAGGTGTGTGTGCGTGCTTATTTTTTTTTTCTTTGCCCCACATGATGTCATGACATTAGCTCCGCCCACACTGTGATGACCTCACGGTGGGGTAGTAAAAATTTTTGACATCACACCACTGTGGCCTCTTTCACATTCTCTCGATGCCAACCTCGCTCCGAGGTGTTGCTTTCCTTGGGTTCCCGCCTCGGCGCGGCGAGAGGAAGCGCTCTTCCCGGGCGCAAACCTGCGCCTGCACTTCCTGCTCTGCCCGCAGTGCCTCCTGCAGTGCCCGCTGCTTTTCTTCCTCCTCTCCTTCATCTTCCTCCTGGCGCTTCTTTCGGCTTTGGCAGCCCAAGCCCCAGCTTTGCACTTCTTCCTCCCGCTTCCCTTCAGCCAAACCTTTCCTTCCCGCGCTGCTGCTATTGAAGGAGGAGGAGGAAGAGGGAGAGGAAAGCGCAGGCGGCCCCATCCTGGGCCTTCCCCCCCCTCCTCCTGTGGGGAGGGACGGGGGAGGGAATGACCTACTGAGCTCGCCCGGAGCGAAGGAGAGCCGAGGCAGCAGCCGAGGAGGAGAAACTACGGGGTGGGGCGCAAGGAAGGTGAGTGAATGGGTTTCACTGCAGCCGGTTCCTTTTTTCCTGCCCCCCATGCTACCACCAGCCCCCTCTGCTACTTGCCCCCCTCCATCTCTGCACTTCCTTCCCTCTTCTGCCACTCTCTAGGACAGGGGTGCCCAAAAACGTGGTTCACGGGGCTGGTCAGTATGGCCTGTGGGCCGGATCTGGCCCCGAGGTCAATTCATCCTGCCCCACGAAGCCCTCGTCGCTCCCAGAAGCTTGGCGCCGGACCATAGTTTGGGCACCCATGCCCTAGGACAGTGGTGCCCAAACTAAGGCCCGGGTGCGGTCCCCTGACACCAATTCATCCGGCCCGCGAAGCCCTCGTCGCTCCTGGAAGCGGAAGTAAAACGCGTTTTACTTCCGCTTCCAGGAGCGACGAGGGCTTCGCAAGCTGGATGAACTGGTGTCAGGGGACCGCGCCCGGCCCCCGGGCCTCAGTGATTGGCTCCCTGAACCACATGATCGGCCCACAGCCCAAAAAGCTTGGGCACCCCCTGCCCTAGGAGGTCTCTCCCGTGCCCTGTGCTTGCTTCAGCAATGGCCCCCTTGGAAAGAGAAATCGCTCCAGTCCCTTGAGGAGAAAGTGCTGGGAAAAGGGAAATGTCCCTTAGTAATTTATTTATTTATTTAGATTTATTATCCCGCCCCAATCAGGCGAACCTGACTCTAGGCGGCAAAGCATTACAAAGGTAGGATCCAGAGAGAGAGACAGCAGAGATAAAATAGACACATATACTGGACCCCCACCTCAAAGGGTTGGAATATTGCTGGTAGTCAAGGGTTTCTGGGACGCTATCAAATGTGATGTGCCACAACTAACAGGTTGTTATGGGATGCAATTTCCCCACACCACCTTTACAGAACAAACTTCGGAAGAATGGTCAGTGCCTTAGTAAATTACAAAGCTAGGATCCAGAGAGAGAGACAGCAGAGATAAAATAGATACATATGCTGGACAGGACACCCATCTCAAAGGGTTGGAATATTGCTGGTAGTCAAGGGTTTCTGGGACGCTATCAAATGTGATGTGCCACAACTAACAGGTTGTTATGGGATGCAATTTCCCCATACCACCTTTACAGAACAAACTTCGGAAGAATGGTCACTGGCTCTTATCCATAGACTCACAGAACAAAGGAAGGACTTGGTGCTCTGCCTGGGTCACTCATACCATTATCAGCTTTATCATTCACATCCTTGGCTACTTTCACACAGCATGCTCAACAGAGGCTTGGTTTGAAGGGTAAATTCATTAGCAAATGTGTAATGCCGCAATGTTTGTTTTGCATCCATCTACTAACTAGCCCTTTGCAATTCAACAGGGCCAAACGTCACAGCAAATCTGAATACCAGTCAGGGATCTTCTGTTATTACCAGTTGTAAAAAGCCACACTGATTTGTAAACTTATCTGTTATGCTAACTAACCATTGTGTGCCTCTGTATCTGATGTGTATCAATTGATGCAATTAGGTCTCACTCTCAATTGCGGGAGCAGAAATTCTGGCTGGCCCATCCAAGTTTTGAAATAAAGTACCCTGTAGTCCTAATTCGGGTGCAACGCTGAACTTTCTTTTTTCTTTTTAATTTTTTAAATGAATTTTCAACAAAAAAAGGACATAACTACAACAAAAGGAAAAGAAAAAATACATCTACATTGAAATTCAACACAAAATACATATTACATTGAGAGATACAAAAAATAGATACTAATAAACTAACATAAACATTTACTATTAAAGCTCATAAAATTTAAAATTTCTATCCCATTACTATATACTTCATTATATGCTTTTTTCATACTCTTTTAATAGTCTTCTGATATACTTCACCACAGTGCTATATACATTGTCCAGGAGGTTATAACATTTCAGATCTTCCAAAAGTTAGCTTGTTCTGGTACAGGCTTGATACCCTTATTTCTAACTATCACATATTCAACAAATTTTTTCCAAATTCTCCAGAATCTATTTATATGAACTATGCCTTTTCTAACATGTAACTCCCATGTTAATTTATCATTAAGTGCTAATTGCCACATTTCTTTATACCAGTCTTCCACTTTTAATATTGTACCATTTTCCCAATTTTTTGTAACACATTGCCTAGCTGTCAACATCATGATACTCATTAATTCTTTCACCCTGGCCACGCCCACCATACCATGCCCACAGTGTGGTAGTAAAAATTTTTTAGAGCCCACCACTGCTCACTCTTATGTCTGACAATGTGGGCTTGATCCATGAAAGCTCACATTAAAATAGAGCAGTTAGTCTTTAAAGTGCCACAATGTTTGTCTTCTTTTTTTACTGTCGGATATGTTTGCACAGACTAACAGGGCTACAACTTCAAAAAGTTCCTTAGTTGCTTCCTCCTCAGGGGAAAGAGCCCTTTCAGGTTTATCTGAATATGGGACCTCAAGTTCTGGCTTTTCTTTCCCCACTTCTCCTCTGTGGGTTTAATTCCATCCTCTTTTCATTCCCACTAGCCCACGTATGCGCACACGTGCACACACATTTTTTAACAATTTGGGGGAAGAAGGTGTGTAGGTTGTACGTTGAAAAGCAGCAGGTGATTCCTGATTTGTAAGATAGTAAAAGTTAATGAACAAACTAGCAACATGTTGGCTTTGAGCTTCATTTCCTTCTTCTTTTAAATCTTGTCTTGAATTGTTTGACTTGGAAAGGTAAGCACTAACTTGCAAAAGGTTATGATTTGACATCTGTGGAAGGTGCATTAAATCACAGTTAGAAAAGTGAACACTTGCTCAATCGTGTTGTTATTGGCTTTCTGGAAGACGTACGGAAAGAAGGCAAATATAACTTGTGGTATCTTAGTCTTTACTCAGACTGCCTGGGGGGGGGGGGAGAAAAACCACCATCCTATTAATTTCAACAAAGTTCTGTTTCATATGAGTGCATGCTTATGTTTGAAACACTTCTATATGTCTGGCTGGATATCCCGCTACGGTAATGGAGTAGACCATACAGCCAGTGACTCAACGTTGAGTGTTGGGTGCCAGTAAATAACCTGACTCCCTAAAGGGGTCAAAGGCTATGGGCAGATGAGCCCTTTTAGGTGGGGTGATGGTCCCCTCAGTGGTGGAAATGCCACTGGAAACCATCATAATGGCAAACTGAGCGGAGGAGAAACTCTGATTCCCAACGGTCATGGAGGCGGAAGAGGCCATGCCAGATGGACTAGCCGTGAAGGGGCACCTTGTCCTCAAGACTGCGGCGGTCCATTGCAGTCCTGGTGTTAAATCCTGCATGTCTCATT
This sequence comes from Furcifer pardalis, assembly GCA_030440675.1. Taxonomy (NCBI): domain Eukaryota; kingdom Metazoa; phylum Chordata; class Lepidosauria; order Squamata; family Chamaeleonidae; genus Furcifer; species Furcifer pardalis. The sequence continues at coordinate 45,134,246 of CP126896.1, read as the reverse complement.
TCATATGTGCCACAGGAGATGGCTCCAAGATCATAGTGTGTGGATCACTTCATGGCAAGCTGGGATCCACCCAGTGATGGGATGTAACAGGTTCTCACCAGTTCGCCAGAACCAGTAGTAACTTTTCCCAGTGTCCCGGAGAACTGGTAGCAGCTTTTGGGGGGAACTACCTTCGGGGCTTACCTTTCCACTGGTTCCCCCACTGCGCATGTGCATCAAGGACTTGGTGTGCATGCATGCCTACAGTGCTTGGCGTGTATGCACGGCCTCCTTGCTGTCCTCCCAAGCGGGGAGGAGGAAGAGAATCTGCTAGCCTGAAGCTCCCTATAGCCTGCTCCCCAGGGTAAGTGACTCACCTTTGGATGTGGTGTTTCTGTGTGTATTTTAATGTGTATTTAATACCTTTACCTATATTGATGTACTACCACAGTTCCTAAAAAGGCCTGGCAGCTGGCAGGCCTGGCGGCCTGGCTTGGGGTTTTTAAGAAAAATCTTAGAGTTACCTCATCAATAAGCTACACCTGTGCTGTTCCAATTGCTGTTCCAATTGGAGAACCTTTAAGGAGGTACAGCTGTTTTACATTTACATTAAGGCATGTTATCCTAGAGCAGGGTTCCTCAAACTTGGCTCTCCAGGTGTTCTTGGACTTCAATTACCAGAAGCCCAAGTCAGCATTCCTGCTGATCAGGGCTTCTGGGAATTGAAGTCCAAAAACATCTGGAGAGCCAAGTTTGAGGAACCTTGTCCTAGAGAACTGGTTAGGCAAAGACTTAATACAGTACCTAACTTCTTTAACTGTTGAAAAGTTAAAAAGTGCCAAAATGAAGCCATCTTGTGGTGAGTTCATTCTGTAGTTCCTTCTATCTGACCTAGTGTGAGAAAGATTAGCCAGAATAAGCTTTAAGTTCTGGTTTAAAAGCTCTGGTTGATTTGTGTTTGGGATGGGTGGGTGTTTGGGTGGATTTTAATGTATTTTTATTTAATTAATTAATTAATTAATTAATTAATTAATTTATGGGTTTGTGTTGTGGGTGGGTTGAGGTGTGTGTGCTTATTTTTTATTTTATTATTATTATTATTATTTATTTATTTTTTTCTTCGTCCCCTCTCACAACATCATGATGTTGGCTCCGCCCACGATGTCATGACGTTAGTTCCACCCACACTGTGATGACATCACAGTGGGGTAGTAAAATTTTTGATATCCCACCGCTGGATCCACCTTAAACAAATTAATGCCAGTGGCATTTTCCCTGATTGCTTCTGAGGGCGAAGGCAGTCCAGAACCAGCTGGCCTCTTAGATCAGGTACCCTGGGGCAGGGGAAAAACGTATACTCGGATTGAGTTCAGACGGATGACGATTGCCATTAATCCAGACCTAGTTATGGTGTAGTAGTAGATAGAAGTTTAAAGGGACTGAGGGTTAGTCTTGAGAATGACAGAGACTTCTTTAATAAGAGAAATCGCTTTATCAGTCTTGTTCAGTGCCTCAGGACATGTGATACTTATCCAAATTAATAAGCCTTTATGCTATTCTGAGGATATTGAAATGTTATGGAATATTACATGTTAAAATGCAAGCTACATCAGGCTACTGTAGTTTTTGGAATTACTTCTTCCTTGATGGTCAGAATCTACAATATAGTACAGTTTGGAGATACTATATGTGGTCTTTAAAGGCAAAACTCTATTTTTTACTTGGTCTACAGCGTGTTAACAATGTATAAAGGATAATTTAACCATTTTAGTTTATTTTTAAAATTTTGTTTGCTGCCTTTCTCCCCATAGGAGACACAGCGACATATATTTTGTTTATTATTTTTTACAACTGCTGAAAGCTCAAGTGAACTAGTTTAACTTGCTTTGTTCTGTTTTTCTTGCAGTTGTGCGATGTTTATGTTGCAAACACTGAAAGTGTACAGTTCTGTTGTATAGTTTGCTATATAATCCCAATAACTATTTGCTATTTGACTTAAAGCAATTGAAACACAGCACTTGAAAAACACTTCCAAATAAGTATTTGCCTTAGCTTTAAAAAGGCAAATACTTTGAGAAGGCAGGTATATTCTTAAAACCAGCTGGTTTTTTGTTTGATTGATTGTATGGAGTATCCTCTTTGGAAAACAGTTTGTCACACATACGTTTCTTTTGGCAAACTCTGAGTTTATTAGTGATTTATTAGGTATTAATATAGTACTGGATCCTTAAATAATTTTTTTCAGATCATATAAAAGGACTTCTTGATGAATCGGATGTTAGATTGATTTTAGGTGTACCCAATGCTACCAAGGCCTTTTAAATTGCTTAATTCTTTATCAACTAAAAACGGCTACTAGGTTTTTCATAATTTTGCATATTGTTTGTATATTAAAAGCTGCCTTGGGTCAGTCGATCTCTCGGTCAAAAGAAAGAAAGAAAGAGAAAGACTTTACACAATGATAGTAAAAATGTATAAATATTACTCATTGGCCAGTAAGCTTTTAACAGTTTTGGAGCATAACTATTCTGCATTTTTTAAAGTTTAATTTTTAACTTAATTTTAACTGAATTTTTAACATTTTAACATTTAATTAATTGTAGTCTTAATTGTAATGGATGAATTGAATTTTAATATGTACAAGGCAGGTCGGAGTGCCAGATTGGCTGGTTATTTACTATGTATTGTTGTTTTAAGTCATGTCTTTTTTGATAGTGTTGTAAGCCGCCCAGAGTTGGGTTTGCCTAATCGGGGCGGGATAACAAATTGGACAAATAAATAAAATAAACAAATTTACTCCAGCAATTTCTGACTTGTAGTTACTGCAGACCACAGATTGCCCCATTTAGAAAAGAGGGGGAGTGAATGCACATGGGGAGCGGGAGTGAATGCATTTGATGTAGGAAGACAACAGCACAAGTGATATGCTATTGTTGGCATGAAATAAGGGTGGAAAAACAATTTGATCCAGTGTATTTTAAGATGCATTGTTTGGTTTGGAAATGGTGAGGGGTTTTTTTTTAAGTTTAAAACATATCCTAAGATAATTTAAGGAAGCTTTCAGAGGAAAAATTCTAAGCTCTGCAACAAAGAGTAGGTATGTTTCATTTCTAGATAGCAACCTCCTTCACTCATGCCATGAATAGTTTTCTTATTTGTCTTTTGCACTACGAAATGTAAACTGGAGAGTTGTGCGAAGGAAAAAAAAATTAAGAGAACAAACATGCAATTTAATTGAATGGTAAAATTGTCCTGCTCACTTCAGTAATGTACTCCCAGATGATGGAAAGACCAGCCATCTGATTAAATAATTTAGGTAAATGAAGAGCAGGTTCTTAAGACACCTTAAAGCAGGGGTGCCCAAACTTTTTGGGCCGTGGGCCGGTGATGTGGTTCAGCGGACCGGTCATGTGGTTCCTCCCACTGGAAGCGGAAGTAAAACGCACCTTGCAATCTGTTTTGTAACAGGATGAGATAGATTTTAAGCTGCTATTTTCTCTCCTTAAACCAGGGGTGCCCAAACTACAGCCCAGGGGCCAGATCCGGCCCGTAATGCCAATTTATCCGGCCTGCGCTACCCTTGTTGCTACCGAAAGTGGAAGTAAAATGAGCCCTTCCACTTTCCGGAGTGACAAGGGTGGTGTGGTCCAGATGAATTGTCATTGGGGAATGCATTTGGCCCCCAAGCCGTGGCTTGGGCACCCTTGCCTTAAAGACTAATTTGTTATGTGTCAAAGGACTTTTCTTTTAGTGTTGTCAGCTAGATAGGGAGTGGAATAGGAAAGACACTAGTTTTAGTGGGTTTGGAATAGGTAGAAGCTTTTTGTGCTAGCAGAGCTGCCTTTGTGCCGACTGAATCCATTTATGTTGGCTGCTTTCATATCTACTTTCCCAACTTGATCTGCTAGCAACTGGTATGCAGGCTGAGAAGAGCCAGAAAACAGGGGGCAGGGAGTGTAGGGAAGAGCTAAATCATGCCAACATAAGTTAGGCTAAATCGAGAGCAGATTTCATGTGCAGAGAATTGTTAGAATTCCTGCAGATAATGTTCAGGCTAGCCCATTCAGTAGGCAGAATGAGGCAGAGCACTCAAGTGGCAGTGTATGTCAGGAAGGACAGATTACTCCTGCCCTCCAGGAGAGCCCAGTCAAGGCCCCCAGAGGTGTTTGCCTCCAGAGCCAGCCACATCACAAATGCTGCTGGCACATACTCCACCTATAGGGCCTGGCTATGTGGAGGGATGACTCAGAAAGAGGCATTTGGCAAAAGACTAGTCATTTTGTGTGACTAGTCATGTGCTCTACAAAACCTACCTGCCAACAGTCTTATTTATTTTATTTATTCACACCTATACCCTGCCCTGCTGGACAAGAGGATGGTTGAAAGTAGCCGTGAGGGCAGTTGAGATATAGTAAAGTTGGCAAGGATACCTCCTGTCATGTGTCAAGTGGTGGGAAGGCTTGGCTGCTGTTGAGCTATGGTAGGGTTATTAATGTTTAAGGTGGTGGTCCCCAGCCTTCTGGGACATAGCCATTGCGTTAAAGTGCCCAAAGAGGGTCATACTTTAAATCAAAATATAACAAAATTAATAACCTACCAATTTACATCAAAAGTAAACATCCAGAGTACACAGAAAGAGCCTCCTTGAAGAGTGCGGTATTTTTGAATCACAATTGGATGTACCCTGGTAACGGCAAGCTTGTGTTGCCGGCTAATCTTTCTCACACTAGGTCAGGCAAAAGGAACTGCAGAATGAACTCGCCAAAAGGTGCCTTCATTTTGGCAGTTTCACGTCTAGCCTAGACATGGAAGAAGAATTAAAATCCAGAGATTAATGAAGAAATATTCATGTTATGGGTACCTGAGCTCTGCTGGCAGGCAAAGCACAGGATAAGATCAAGAGGGAGATGATCGAAGGAATTACAGAGACCAGAAGAGGCAATGTGGCTGTTGTGGTTTTTTGTAAGAAAGGGACAGGAAGAACAGCAGTAGATGGTGGACCTCAAGGCTGGAAGAAGAACAGTAGGGGTCTGTGGGCAAAATACCTTGAGGGTGATATCAGTAAACAAGCAAGTTGGAGGCCACACAGAAAGAGCTCCTCCGGACTCCTACTATATGTCTATCAATCTGTATTAAGGTTTATTTATTTATATTCTTTCAGTGGCTGAAATCCCATAGTATAATCCAGTGACATTGTCAGCTGTCGTGTTTTTTCAGGAACTAAACATATCCAGTTCCCACCTTCATTGTGATGAAGCATAAGGGGTGTGTGTCACAGGACGAGGGCAGAAGTCTTTAATGTCCAAAAACCAATGCAGGCAATTTTCGGAAATTAAAGGCTTTCCCTGTCTTGCTGCCTGCACCTGACAAAAGGAAGTCCAAAGGAACCTTGATACTTTGGGAGAGCGGGAATTGAATATATTTAATTTCTGAAAAATTATGCTACAGGATTTCAGCCTTTGTCTCGGAAGATTGTCTTTGCCAAAACATTTAGGGTGTTTTAACCATATTTCCTATTTCTTCGGTGCTATTTTGAAACTATGTTGGCTCTCTTCTCCATACGTCTGGGTCTGCCACCTCCCCAGCCCACAATTCTTCCTGTCTGTCTTTTGATGTAAGCAACTTTTCTGTTTTACATAAATTTGGAAACAGGTGCACACCAGTTGTTCATTTACATAGCTTAGAAAAGGCATTTTGGGCATACAGGCTCCTATTCCTTATTCTTTTCACCTTCCTGTTAATAATGTTTGGTATCAGTGAATGTTGTATTGAATGTTTTAGCATATCTGACCTAGACTTACATACATTTTGTGGCATCTGTTTAAAAGATGGTCTCGGGAGGTTGACGTTTGAACTCCAACACAGCCATGGAAACTCCGTGAGGGTATGGAACACATAGACCAACTTGTTAAATAGTTTTACTTATCTTGAAAGCCCTATTAAGGTTGCTGTAAGTTCTGTAAGTTCTGCCTTGTTGGTACAAAACAATAACAACAATCACACAGATTTTTCAAAAGGTCTAACAGAGTGTTCTGGTGTTTGCCCTAGTTAAGTTCAACAGGTTGCAATCAAGAGAAACTCAACAGTTTTATATTCCTAGGAGAATTTTTTCAGAAAAAGCTCTCTTCCTCATGTCGACATACTCTGTGGTCTAAGCAGAAACGGAGACTGGAAAGAGACCGGAGCGTTGTCAAGCACAATGTACACATAAGGAGGAAAGAGTGATAAGTTACAATACAGGACAGGAATGAGAACTGGGCTAAACTGGAAAATCCAGTGATTTATCATGTGTGTTTTGTAGCGTCTGTAAAATTCACATAGAAACTCAAGTACAGTAATACCCCGCACAATTATTGCATCGGATAACGCTAGAATCAGATAACAATGCAAGTTTTTTGGGGGAAACTTGCATCGGATAATGATTCTTTTAGCATTGTCCAATGCAATCGTCTGGGTGGGGTGGGGTGGATTGGGTAGAACGATGGATCACCCCCAGCGATGGATCACTGCTACTGAACTAGGGTCAGGGGAAAGGCACATGGGTGCCTGCCTTTCCCCTGACCCTAGTTCAGCCGGAGCGATTGCTGGACGAAGCCTAGCTAGCGGTGCCCGGGCTAGCTAGTCCGAGCACCTCTAGGCTTCATCAACAGCTCATCCGGGCTGTGTTAGAAGCCTAGCAGCGCCCAGGCTAGCTAGCCTGGGCGCCACTAGGCTTCGTGCACAGCCTGGGTGGGCTGTGTTCAAAGCTGGTAGGCTTCGAACACAGCCCGCACGGGGTTCAGAAGAAGCCTAGCGCAGCCCTGCTGGGCTGCGCTATGCTTCTTCCGAACCCCATCCGGGCTGTGAATGACTTCAGGGACAAATTGCTTGGTTTGCCCCTGAAGTCAGGCTGACCCTAGGCTAGCAATCGCTAGCCTAGGGTCAGTTTGACTTCAGGGACAAACTGCACGGTTTGTCCCTGACGTCAGGGCTTTTTTTTTTTTTTAGCGTTGTTCGATGCATGCATCGGACAATGCTAAAAACCGGATAATGTCATGACTTGTGCAACCAAGTCATAACGTTATCCGATGTTCTAGTGTATCTCTTCTTGGGTTGAGCCTTTCTGTTTAGAACTGAGCATGCGTTGGATTGTTTAGGACAGAACATATCCTGGTCTGCCTCTTTACCTAATATATGTAAGGCATACCTCCGGGGCAAGGGTTGGGAACCTTTGGCCTTGAGGGTAGCCAGGGTTTTTGGAAATTGAAATTCCAGAACACCTGGAGGACTAGCCTGTTTCCTCTAGGCCAGGGTTTCTCAGATGGGCGGGGTATACCATAAATGTAATAAATAAATATAAAAATAGTAGAAATTCTTCTGTGTTGATTTCCATGATAATCCTTGCTTTGTACTCAGTCATTATGATACTCCTACCTTTCTGGGGACAAATGCAAAGGCGTTTCCATACTTGTTTTTTTAAAAAATATTCCTGGTACAGGTTATACTAGAAAATGATTCTAATACTAGGCAGAAACTACTGTATAGTGTAACCTAGTCTGGAGCAACCACCTGTTCTTTTCAGCCCTAGTTACCATGGATAAACCCTTTTCTTGGTTATTTTGGTTTTACAGATTTAAAGCTATCATTCTCATTTATTCTTCAAACATTGAATTTCTAATTCTTGTGTACAGGTACTTTGCATTCAGCCATATGTATGGCTTCTAGGGTGGGACTGCGGTGTCTCAAGTGGTTAAGACACTGAACTTGATGACTGGAATGTTGGCAGGTCTGCAGTTAGAGATCTGAGTACTGTGTGATGAAGTGAGCTCCCGTTTCTGTCCCTGCTCCTGCCAACCTAGAAGTTTGAACGCAAGAACTTGCAAGTAGATAAATAGGTACCACTTTGGTGGGAAGGTAAACAGTGCTCTGTACACTCGGGTGTTGAGGCATGCCTGCCACATGTCCATGGAAACATCTGCAGACGCAGACAGCGCTGGCTCTTTGACTATAAACAGATGTAAGCACTGAACCCGAGAGTCGGATACGACTGGCTTTCCAGCAAGGGCGACCTTTGCCTTTACTATGGCTTCTAGGGGTGTGTGTGTGAGCTATATGCTATATCACTTGAACAGTTTTCAAAAGTTGTTAAAGTAGGTTGGAGTTAAGTTACAAAAGCAGAAAAATGTGTACAGCTGTTGTCTTACCTAATATAAGAGAGGAAAGACTCAGTCATAGTGGTAAAGGAAAGGACAGTTTATGCATGTTTGAAGCATTTTTGTCCAAAACCTTATGTAAAATAAGAAGGTTTAAAATTGTATCTGGCTGTTAAAACTCATACCTAATACAGATTGTTTAGTTTAAGACTCATATATTTTTATTGAGGTTTGTGCTACTTCAGTCCTAATTTCCCTTACATTTCTTGTTATTTCAAAGGGCGTGTCAGTGTACTTAGCACTTTTACCTCTTCGGTATAATCTGACAGTCACATTGCAGTTTGAAATGATGTCTTCAGATACTGTGTCTTATTTTTGAGGGCAGCCAAATAGTTAATGAGCACCGTGACGTTCTCTGTGCTCTTTAAGTCTCCCACAGTGTGTGCTGAGAATTACAGTAAAGGCTTTACTTTTCAAAAGGAGCAAAGCACAGAACATTTATACAAGGAAGTTAGGATGTTATTGTCTTCCAAAGAGCACAGGTTGTTTCTAGAATATAATAAGAGGCAAGAATACAACTTAACATTTGCATGAAATGGACGACAAAGGTGATAGATACTGTCAAACCTCGCATAAAGAGTGTCTCGCTTAAAGAGTAACTCGCTTAAAGAGCAGGATTTTCTCTGAATGTTCGCTTCGCATAACAAATAAATCCAACCAAAAACTCGCTTAACAAATAAATCGGGGTTCACAGTCCCCCCCACAATCAGTCACTTACAATGGTGTTTCGCTTAACGAGCAAACTTGCTTAAAGAGCAATCCTGTGGAACGCATTATGCTCATTGAGCGAGGTACAACTGTATATAGAATGCAAATGGGTGCGATATGGGGAAATTGCTTTCAAAGGGAGGTAAGTGATGAATGTGGGCTTGGAAATACTACACATCAGTAAAAGCCCAGATGTTGATTTGGTTTGGTCACTGATGTTATAATTCTCTATTTATGCACCTTACTATTTATTTAGAATATTTTTGTTTTGCCATATATTGAAAGCACTCAGGACGTATTACAGCAAGAGCCAGTTTAAAATACTGGTAAACCATTTCAAAATAGATACTGTATAAGTATTAACACCTGGTAGCAATCCAGTGAAAAAATACTTCTGAGTAGGCATAGGCTTATGTTTATGTCTATGAACAGACTTAGATTTATGCTATTATTTTAAACCAGGGATTCTCAACCTGCAGCCCACAGTGCCATTTCATGTGGTCCCCCCACCACCCCCACCACCCCCAGAAGTGCCATGTGGTGGAGGAAAGGCAAAATGGCCATCCAGCCCCTGAAGCTGTCTGAGGAAGGGTGGCCTGGCTCTTGGCTTAAAAAGGTTGAGAACTCCTGTTTTAAACCTTTATAAATTGATTTTGATTGTTGATATGGGATGGGTTAGAAAAGACTTAATTCTGCTATTTCCTCTCCTAATGGATCTTGGACTTTATCATGGTGATTTCAGCTTTCAATGAAATACAGTAGCTTATAAAATTACGTTATGTTGCATCCAAATGAGTTGCCCATATTTTTCAGCCAAAAAGTTCTTTACCCTCCTACATTTTCCTGTTTCTTTTTATTCTTCCCTTGTGTATTTTATGTGATTCATGATCTCTTAGTCTTTATTTAGTTGCTTTAACGTTGTTGGTCACATTAGTGATTCAAGAAACTTAGCATCTCAACAAGAATTTCTAAAATACATCTCGGGGGGAGGGATTTGAAATAAAAAGATTGTACTTGTGTCTAACTAAAACACTTTCATAAGGCATCTAAGGTGGTTTTTGACAATACCAGTTGGAAGCATGAGTATTCAAGGGTGGGAAAAAGAAGGTAAACATGCCTTTTCCTTTATATCGATAGATTGTCTGATATGGTGGGACTTGGAAATAGCCGTCGCGGGATGAAGTCTCCACCACTTCTAGTAGCGGCACTTGTGGCTTGTATAATTGTCCTGGGGTTCAATTACTGGATTGCAAGTTCTCGCAGTGTTGATTTGCAGGTATTGTTCTCTCCCCTCCCCACTGATTTCCAGATTGATTGAACAAGTAAAAATGTGTGTCCCCTTTATTTTAGACTAACAGTTTTAAAAAGCACTTCAGGATTTCCATATATTCACTCCTGATAAATATTTGAATCTTAGCCATAAGATCAAACAAAGAAGGAGAAGAAACATACTAGGGGAAATACAGTACTGTAGTTGTAGTTAGTTAAATATTGTAATCAGTTCAGCCAGGAAATCCTGTAGCTTTATATTAGCACTGTTTCCTGATATTTATGCAAATGCCACTTTATCTGTATGCTTAAATACATGCATAAATATGTACACAGAAAAATAATCCTAATGCAAAAGTTGGGGCTACCTATTCCAAATCAGGATATAAATCATTTGTTTCTTGGTTTCTTGATTATTTCCTGTAGCATTCATGTCTACTACAGTAATACCTCGGATAACGCTAAGACTTGGTTCCACAAGTCTTGGTGTTATCAGATTTTTAGTGTTATCCGATGCATGTTAAAATCCTATGGGATGGATCGGATAACGTTAAAGCTCCATAGAGATACATTGTAACCGCACAGGCTTTAGCGGTTGTTATCCGATACATCCCATAGGACCTTAACGTTATTCAATCCAATTCTCCTCCCCAGATTACTTAATGTTATGCGATTTTAGCATTATCCGAGGTAAACGTTATCCGAGGTATTACTGTATTTGTTATTAGTTCCTACTGATATTTTCTATCTGTGTCCATAAATTGTACAGTGTAATAACACTTCAGTAGGCATGCCTGCCACATGTCCATGGAAATGTCTGTGAACGGAGACAGAGCTGGCTCTTTGGCTATAAACAGAGATGTGCACTGAACCCTAGAGTCGGATACGACTGGCTTTCAAGCAAGGGTGACCTTTACCTTTAGGTGGCTTAAGGAGAGTTCACTACTAGTGTGTATGGATGTACCTCCCGCTAGGTGAGAGCCTTGTCAAGGCGTGGGGGCTTGAGCAGTCTAACTAGGCAGTGTTGCCCACCTCTTGGCAATGACGTTAGGCTGGGACTAAAACTCACTAAAGTGTCTTTTGTCATATCCCTTGGGAAAGGTGAAAGCAGAGGGCACATTTCATGTTCCTCTTAGCCAACGGGTGATGTGCTATCTAAATGACTTGAAACCACATTGCAAATGGACTTGATTTCTCAGGTCCATTTGCATGTGCCGAATGTCGTCACAGAGACATCTACCAGAGCGCAGAGTCCTCACTGAATAAAAACTCCAAGGTATCCAAAGTAAGGTACAGTATATATGTAGATAGAGAACTAAATCTAGTTTTGATATCTGAAAATAGATACAGTAATGGAAATTAAAGTGATTGTGTGTATTTAGTGGAGTAGTATTTTAAACTTTCTCTTCATAATGTTATATTCTGGTACTTCCTAGAATCGCATAATAGAATTAGAAGGCAGAGCCCGCAGGGCAGCAGCTGAAAGAGGTGCCGTGGAATTGAAAAAGAATGAATTCCAAGGAGAACTAAAGAAACAAAGAGAGCAGATTGACAAAATTCAATCTTTACATAATTTCCAGATGGAAAATACGAAAAAAATGCACAGGGATGAGAAGGTAAGAACACTTTTCTTCAAAGTCTGTATTATAGCCCCCTTTGTGCAGGTTTTTGTGTGTGTAAAATATAGATTTATAGAATACTCTTTTAGTGCCTGAATTATACTGTATCTATTTTGGCATTAAGAAAATATTTCTGCTGTAGAGAATTTTCCTCACTGTGAAAAGAAGGGGACTTCAAAACTGTAAAAGAACACATTGAATATGGGCAGTGTAAATAGACAGCTTCTATAGAAGGGATAAGGAACTGTGGTGGCTTAGTGGTTAAGACACTGAACTTGACAACTGGAAGGTTGGCAGGTCAGCAGTTCGAGACCCGAATGCTGCACGATGGAGAAAGTGCCCATTTCTGTTCCAGATCTTGCCAACCTAGCAGTTTGAAAGCAAGAATTTGGAAGTAGATAAATAGGTACCACTTCGGTGGGAAAGTAACAGCGTTCCTTGCACTCCGGTGTCTAGTCATGCCTGCCAAATGTCCATGGAAATGTCTACAGACGCAGACAACGCTGGCTCTTTGGCTGTAAACTGAGATGAGCACCATACCCTAGAGTTGGATATGATTCACTTTTGAGCAAGGGCAACCTTTACATAGAGAAGGGCTGCAGAAGGAAAATACTTCGCTGATGCAACTTCCATGGAATGGATATGCGCAGTCCCCCCAAATTTGGGAGATTGCCCACCCCATTATACTGTGAGAATGAAATGAGGTCCTGTGAATTTAATACATGACAAGATACAGTAGAACCCCATATAGCGATTTTAATCCGTTCATTGGAGCTGAGCGCTATGCGGTTTTCGTCTTTATACAATCTTCCCTATGGGAAAATCCGTACAACGATATTCCCTATGGGAAAAACCATACAACAATGTTTGGCGCTAAGTGGTTTTTCATCGCTGCATGGGGCAATCACTATATGGGGTTCTACTGTATGTGAATTGTCTATGCTTCTTTAGTTTTACAGTAAAACCTCTACATACGAATTTTTCCATTCCATGAGGTTATTTGTACAGTGTGTCAGACTCCGGCCGTCTCACTCCAAGGGCCCCTCCCTTTCAGTTCCTGAGACCTTGTCTCATTCCAGGAACTTTCTAAACCCCTTACTTCACAGCTGAGAGAACCGGGCTGCTTAAAGAGAACTCTTACTATGCTCAGGCAATAGATCAAAACATGGGAGGTCTGGGTAGCGAGGCTCTGTGTGTGCTGATCGTGTGCTGATGATAAAAGAAACAATCTTCAGAGAAAAACAGCTGCTTTGTTGGTCAGGTTATTAAAGCATAGTCCATGGAGAAACGTAGATAAAAAAGGTCAATAACATAGGATCAGTCCAGTAACAGTCCACGTTAGGTAATCATGATGAAAAGGAAAAAGAATAGTCCCACAGGCCAAGATCTTAACACTTAGACGTCCAAAAACGAACTCACTCTCTTCTTTCCAAGATGGAGATTCTCCAGTCAGATGGGATACCACCAACCAATCAGAAAGAGCTGTTAGTGAAACAGCAAGTTCCCAAAACATGGGAACATGTTTACACACATGTAGAGACCTATAGTCATAACAGGAGATAAAGGTTATGCTAAACTGGAAACAAGCTGTCTCGTGACACCCAGTCTTGTGAGACAAAGAAGGGAAATGATTTTTGAGGCCTAGTTAAGACCACAACCTCTCCAAGCTTTGAGAACATTAGGAAAAAGATGTCGTTTCATGACACAGTGTCAAAAAAAATTGTACTGTATTGTATGTTGAAAACATGTTGCATTACCAGAAGAGGCCACTAGATATCACAATATTTTTATATTAAAAATTTGTATGTCAGTTTTTAAACCCAGGATTTCTATTTGTGCAGTAAAATCCCAACTGATATATGCCTTGAGTTACGTAAAATTTGACTTACGTAATTATTTTTGCACTAAACCCCTATCCCAATTTGCGTAAATGTCCCCGATTTACGTAACGCAATTTCCTATGGGTTTGCTTCGAGTTACGTAAAAATCATTTTCCTATAGGTTTGCTTCAAGTTATTTTAAAAAATTCATTTTTCTTATGGGTTTGCTTCAAGTTATGTAAAAAAATCATTTTTCCTATGGGTTTGCTTTGAGTTAAGTAAAAAGCCAATTTACATAAAAGCCTACAGAACAGACTTTTTACGGAAGGAGAAGTTTTACTGTATATCAATTTTTTTGTAAGTCAAAGCGTTTGTATGTTGGGGTTCCACTGTATTTGTATCCCACCTTTTTCCCAGATCAGAGACCAAAGGCAAGTATGAGATTAACACTTGTTGGATTAAGACTTTTCATTACATCCTTGAGAAAACCAAAGCATCTGGAAAGAGCCTAAATCTATACGTACACAATTTTAGCAATGTGTCTGCAGTAGAAGAGTGCTTAATATGTTTTGAATAGATATACAGTTTCCCATGAATCAGGTTCAGGGTAATATGTTCTTTTCTAACACTGGGATGTGCACAGGCCTGAAACAGATATTGAATTTTACAAGACTGTACACTTAGCTGGTTATAAGACTATTTATTGGTCTGTTAATGTAGAACACAATTTTCATCTGTTACAGAACTCAAATGAGAAAAATGTGTTCACAGTAGAAATTAGGACGTGTTTTCTATTTTAAAATGTATTGCCTGTTTTATTCTCAAGACAAAGAGTATTTAGCAACATTTCTTTCTCAGATATATTCTTGAAAAAAAACAGTAAGAGAGGGAAGGATTGTGGTGGTTTTTTTTAAACAGTTACAATTAATCTCATTGGATGAGTCCGGTTGAGGTAGAATTTCTATAAAGATTAGAATCTATATTAGATATAGCTTTACTGAGACATTTAAGGTTGGTTATTTCTTCCTAGACACAGTAGAGTGGAAATAATGACTTGTGTTGTTGTGTGATTGTGCTGATAGTGAAGGAAAAAAATCTTAATTGCTTTGTAGAATAAAATGAGGTTTAAGAGCCAGCTTTCCTAGTTGTTCTCAGAATGGACCCTTTGTCCAGAAATTGATAAAAGCAATTTATATCTGTTCATGTAAAAAGGTTTTTACTGTGTTTCTAGTGTGAGAAATGGGGGTGGGTGGTGGTGGAGTTTTTGTAAGGATTCACAACTTGATTTAAGGACTGTGATGCGAGTTGAAAACCACCGGATGTTGTTAATTTCTGTTTTGCATTAGTCCCTTGTATGCTGGTGCTTATATTATTGTTTTGGCTTTATTTTGATTATTTACATAGTATTTTATTCATTATAAATTGGTATGGGATTGTTAAAGTAGCTTACAAAGATTTTAAATAAAAATCATGTGAGCTAGAATAATAAACTACAGTATGAGTAATGAAAGTTTCAGAAACAGCAAAGAAAATTGTGCCTGATGCAGCACTGAAAACAGGCTAGAAAAGGACATAATGTTCATATTCTAATGTAGCATGTACAAGTTGTCCTATATTTTTTTACATAGAAGAATATATGTGCCTGTTTTGGAGAAACATTGAAGTATTTATGCCAAAGATAAATTAAACAAATAAAAATTGATGTATCAATTAGGGGGTTATAGATTGCTAAATTTGATGATGATGATGATGAGATGATGATGATGATGATGATGATGATGATGATGATGATGATGATGATGATGATGATGATGATTATTATTATTATTATTATTATTATTATTATTATTATTATTATTATTATTATTATTATTATTATTTCAAATTTATATTGCCGCCCACTCGCCATGGCGACTCAGGGCGGCTTACAGACAATACATTACATTACATTACAATATAATATGTTGAGGTGGGCACAGGGGGAGGGGCGGCAAGGTCCTCATCCTGCCCTAGCTTCTTCTTCCCCTGGCCATTGGTATAGGCACAGGGGGAGGGGCGGCAAGGTCTTCATCCTGCCCTGGCTTCTTCTTCCCCTGGCAGTTCATCCATAATCCTGTCTTGATCTTTTTCTGTATCACCAGGTTATTGGGGATAAGGAACTTGAGCTTTTATCACTTTCAGTGAACTAAAGATTTATCTGTTTAGCATGAATTTGTTGATACATTGCCTTTTTACCCCTGCCAATTTAAAAGCAAATAAACTTTGTTCACAATTTTCTGCCCTCTTTCATGTAAAACAACTGCTGCTTTGACTAGTTTATGGTTTTTATGAATTAACCATAAAGACATTGTTTAGGAATGTCTGTTATTAATAGCAGATTCTCCAAAGTTAGAAGAAACTGTATCCTTGACCTCATAACTGCTGTCAGCTCTTCCTATACACCATTTATATACTGTACTGACATTTGAGACCCTGTTTTTTTATGTCATTTCTTCAGGAACCTGTTCTAAAAATAAAACATGTGAATCTGAGGATGTAGGCTAGCTCTTGGTACAGTGGGGAATCAAACTCCCAACATCTGGCTCTGCATCCACATATCCAACCAAGTATCCAGGAGATATCTCACGTTTATTTGTGGGAAGTGATTAAACATCACGTTCATTTTTTATTTGAGACTAAGTTAAAATCCTGTGAAAAGAGAGTTCTGTATTTAAGCACAAAACTAAAACTTCAGTAAAATAATGCATACCAGTGTGCATATTGTAGATACTTCTTGTGATAAAAACAAATGGAAGCTACTGTTGCTTAATCATTTATTTTCTTCTTTCTTTCAGGCAGTGCTACTGCATAACATCACAATAAATGAGAAATTGGTATACGGTCTTCAAGGTAAATTTCAATAAAGCAAAATTTTAAATAGATGTTTGCTTGCCTCTAAAAATGTCTTAAATAGTGACTGGTAGAACTCTTCCATTCAGAGTAGTTAGAAGCGGATTGTGATCGACATTGTTTCCAACATATTCCAAATGTAGATCCAATATAGAAAGTCTATAACTGTAGTATCTAGGGCAGTGATGGTGAACCTTGACCCTCCAGGTGTTCCTGAACTTCAGTTCCCAGAAGCCCTGATGATCAGGAGTGCTGACTTGGGCTTCTGGTAATTGAAGTCCAAGAACACCTGGAGTGCCAAGGTTTGCCATCACGGTTCTAGAGAGTTAGTATTTAGAGTAAAAACCACAGGACTAATATAGACAAGAGGCTGGAAATCTGTGATTCATCTTCCAGATTTTTTAAAATAAGATGCAGTTATATCCATGGGGTCGCGAAAGGTCGGAATCGACTGTGCGATTGAACAACAACAAATGAAACAACTTCGTTTAGAACAAGACAGTAATGTTTTTTGTATGTGAATAGATTTCCCACAATTCTAAATCAGTTAAGAATAAATAAAATATGGTACCTTTGCCCCATGTTTTCCCCCTGAAGTAAAACTGTCTTCTTTTCCCAACCCCTGTTTGTAACATCACTAGAACAATAGTGAAAAACAGATTGAGAGTAAAGTATTACTCATGGGGGAAATAGAAAAACTCACTTCTCTTCCTCCAGTACTATTGGCTTCACCTGAAACCTGTGGCTCTCTCAAAATAAAATTTAAGTATAATTGATCCAGTTATGTTTCTCTGACATCTCATTTAATTTGGATTTTGGTTGGTTTTAATATAATGATTAAAACATTACTGAAAATTGTGTAAAAATGCCTATTTTATTTAATCAGAAGCCTAGAGTTAGATTACTATATCTAATAAGGGGGAAAAATGAACTGGGAAAGAACACTGTTTTGTGAAGGCCTTAAACCAGTTTCTCAACCTTGGGCCTCCAGGTGTTCTTGGACTTCAATTCCCAGAAGCCCAAGTCAACACACCTGCTGTTCAAGGCTTCTGGGAATTGATATCCGAGAATATCTACAGACCCAAGGCTGAGAAACCCTGCCTTAAACCATACATCTGTTGTTGGAGATCTATTAGAAATTTAATTCTGCATATCTCATGGGAAAAGGATATTTAGAAATCTAAATGCTAAGTCTTAGGCTCTTGGATTTCAGAATCCATACTGTGTTCAGTAGTTTTCATTCTTCTCACAGCATGTTTTTTAAATATTTATTGCCTACCCTGTTTCCCCGAAAATAGGACCTCCTCGTATAGTAAGGCACCCCCCATTTTTCCCCACCTCGGAAATATAAGCCCCCCCCCCAAAAAAAATAAGGCACTCACCTAAATCTTGCCCTGGCAATCCGCTGTATCAGCAATAAATGTGTACTGTATTCTTCGTCATGGAAAAATAAGACATCCCCTGAAAATAAGATCTCGTGCATATTTTGGAGTTTAAAAAAAATTTAAGACGGTGTCTTATTTTCGGGGAAACACGGTAGTATTGATTAATATTTTTCTTGTCCCATAAAAGGAATGAGAAGGATTGAAAGAAACCATAATCAAATTTTTGGGGAGAATTTCCAAAAGAATTTAGGAGGGGAAAACAAATAGAAAAAAGTTCCTGTTTGAACCATTCTTTGAAACATAGTTCTGGTTTGGATAATAGGCTTGGCAGACCACTAAGAAATTATAAAGATGATGACCTCTTCTTTGAGATGACCTATTTACTATTTCTCATCAGAAAAAAATAAGAGAAAATTTAAAATTAAAGTACATTTTTAAACTAGCAAGAAATAATGTTGTAAAAGCAGACTACAGTAATACACCGGATAACGTTATGACTTGGTTCCACAAGTCATGACATCCAATTTTTAGCATCCGATGCATGCATCGAACAACGCTAAAAAAAAAGCCCTGACTTCAGGGACAAACCGCTTTAAAGGCAGGCAGGGAAAGAAAGAGACCTCCCTGCCTTTAAAGCCACCCCCCACGAGCAGCGGTCTCTGCGACTGCAGTAGGGTTGGGGAAAGCACCTTTCCCCCGAACCTACTGCAGTTGCAGAGACTCTTTGTCTCTTTATTTCCTTCCCTGTATTTAAACTACAGGGAAGGGGGAAAGAGAGAAAGGTGATTGGTTCTCTGGAGAACCAATCACATCTCTCTTTCCCCTTCCCTGTAGTTTACATACAGGGAGGGACAGAAAGACGGAAACAGTTCTCTCTCTCCCTGTAGTTTAAATACAGGGAGGAAAAAAGACACGATCTACCCAAACCACCCCACACCCGCAGACCATTGCATCGGATAACGCTAAGAATCATTATCCAGAATCGTTATCCGATGCAAGTTTTCCCCAAAAAACTTGTATTGTTATCCGATTCTAGCGTTATCCGATGCAATCGTTATCCGGGGTTTTACTGTATCAGCAAGATGAAATAGAGTCTTGCAGATTCCACTTGTTGACCACAGTGTCAAATGTGTCAATTTACAACCCCTTCTTGCTCTATAGACAAAAGTGTGGCTTGAATGCCTGTAAAAAATATGGTCTCCACTCTTCTAATGGCACAGCCTATTCTGGATAAGTAAATTTGCATAGAAGCAGATGAACAGGTATTCTTTCTGGCATGGACTTTCCAGGTGTGCTTCTTAAACCTGCAAACATAACTGTACTTACTTGAGCTAAGCTCTATTGAACACAGGGACTGAAATTGCAATTGATGGGTTTTGCCTATGCATAAGGAATGACATCATCAGGTGTGGGAGATTACTGCCGATTAATGACTCCCTCTCCCAGTTCTGGGTATACACAATTTTGTCTCATTATGTGCAAACCATGCATGAATTAAAAAAGTCTTTAATCATCATTTGGTGATGATGTCATTCCTATTTTGCAGGCAAAGTTGCACAACAGGATTTTGGCCAGGGATACTTGCTTCTGACTAATTGTAGGACACTGGTTTCTACAATTCATATAGACTGGGGTCCCCAAACTATGGCCTGTGGGCCAGATCTGGCCTGCAGCATCAAATCATGTGGCCTGCCTCCTTGTTCCGGCTGCTGCTTCCACCACTACCTCAAACCTTGTCCCTTCCGCTTGGCTTGGTGTGTCCCTGACAGCGCTCTGTAGCAGGGTGGATGTCGTAATCCTTACATTATCTGCCCTGCTACAGAGCGCTGTTAGTGACATGCCAAGTCAAGCAGAGGGGACAAGGATTAAGGCAGAGGCAGTTGTGGGCAGCTTGTGCAGCAGCCGCTCTGGCTAAGTGCGGCTTTTCCAGCTGCTGGAGCAGCTGAGCACAGTGTTTCCTGCCCGAACTCATGGCCGTAAAGCCTAGACCCCTCCTTCACCCATGCCATGCAGCTCCTCCAGGCCGGTAAGCAGGGAAGTGGGCGAGTGAGGTGGCTCGGGATGATCACTGCTGCTGCCGGGACCACCAGTCTGGCCCCTCAACAGTCAGAGGGACCGTGAACTGTCCTCTGGCTTTAAAAGTTTGGGGACCCCTGATACAGACTAAGGAGTAACAGTGGTTTTACTTATACAATCATTTATCTGATTACTATAGATCAGTGATGGCGAATCTTTTAGAGACCAAGTGTCCAAACTGCAACCCAGAACCCACTTATTTATAGCAAAGTGCCAACATGACAATTTAACCTGAATATTGAGAGGTGAATTCCTTGCTGGGAGAGGAAGGAAGCGATCCCATTGGTCTGCTGGGCAAAAGGGTGGGATGAACTCTATGCTGAGCTGGTAGCATGCATGTCCACAGAGAGGGCTCTGAGTGCCCCCTCTGGCATGCATGCTATAGGTTCACCACCACTGCTATAGATCATCTTTTTGATGATGGATATAATTACACCAGTTCTCATTGTTTGTTCATATTTTTATTTCCTCATACAGTACTTCTATATTTTGTCATTTCGGTTTTATCATTTGATTTAAAATAAAAATAATGTTCTTCCAGAAAATTTGAAAGAGTTGCAGCAGGAATATGGAAAGCTCCAGCTGGATGTATATATGTTTCAGAAAAATCAGACCAACCTTCAGAGAAAATTTACATACGATATGTAAGTTTGCACTAGCCTGCTACCAATAGTATAAGCAAAATGGCCTATACAATTTTCATTTGCTTCACTGAAATCAATGGCACAGAGGCTACATTCTTATGTTTACACATACTTTAGTGACAAATTTGCTAAAGTTAGTTGAACTGGTTTTTTAAAAAGCAAATCCATATGGGTTGGATTGATAAACATGCACTTGCTTTATTCCTTTGTGAACGTAGGTCTTAATTTTAATTATCATACTGTACTATGCCTATGAATAAATCAAAATTACAAGGGGCTTGCATGATTCGTTATTCAAATCAACAACATTTCTCTCTGACATTACCTTTGTCTGCAGAACCTGAAATGTGACTGCAACATGTAGAAAGATTGGGTCCAATAGAGAAAGCATATAGCTTATAAGGAGTAGCTCTTGTTTAAAGTCTGTACAGACAAAACGCTGGTCTCTGGCTTCGTACAGTAGACCTTCATTGATTCAGTAAACCTCTTGCTTCTCTCTCTCCAGATTGGTAAGAAAGGGAAGTTTGAGTAATTTGTAGGCCACTCAACATGTTAGTTTGTAGGCTAGATTTTACATTATTATATTTATGCATAGTCCCTCCCCTGTGTGGTGAATTAGACTGAGACTGGCTCAAGATCACCCGCCAAGCTTCATGGCAGCATAAGGATTTGAATCTCTCTCTTCTTGCTCTTAGCCCCTCATTTGGCTTGATACCTACACCAGATTGGCTTAGTCAGTGTATTACAAGTTATGCATATCTTTTGTGTCCTGCTCTTTCATTCAAGGTCTCAGTGTATCAGTCAGATGAAAGAACTGAAAGAACAATGTGAAGAAAGAATAGAAGAAATCTCAAGAAAAGGCAGTGACATCCCTCAGATAAAGGAGAAGAAACACATCTCAAATACATCAGACAAAAATTATCAAGTAAGAGACAAATTTTTGTTAAATAGGGAAATGTTAACATAAAGAGTAGTGAAGTGGATCATGTAGACTCGATGAGAAAGATCCTCCTTGAAGATTGTGGTATTTTTGAACCACAATTGGGTGTATTCTGGTAATGGCAACCTTGTGTTGCAGCTAATCTTTCTCACACTAGGTAATGCAAAAGGAACTACAGAATTAACTCGCCAAACAGTGCTTTAATTTTGGCAGTTTCACGTCTGGCTTAGACACAGAAGAAGAAGTCTGCTGTTTAGACCATCGTACCAGGATCAGTAACTATTTTTGCCCAGAGTGAATCTCTGCAAGTGTTTGTTACCTTTGACATTTCTGGTTTACTGTAAAACCCCAACTTATGTAAAAAAAGGTCTGTTCTGTAGCCTTTTATGTAAATCAGTTTTTATGTAAATCGAAGCAAACTCATAGGAAAATGAGTATTTACGTAAATTGAAGCAAACCCATAGGAAAATGAATATTTACATAAATCAAAGCAAACCCATAGGGAAAAATGAATTTTTATGTAAATTGAAGCAAACTGATAGGAAATCACATTACGTAAATCAGGACATTTACATCAATCGGGACACCATTTTAGCAAAAAATCCATATGTAAGTTGAATTTTACATAAGGAAACTTGTCCTTAAACAGCTTTCTTCTGGTGTTCTTGTATTTTACGTTTCAAAGATCTATTATCACATGAGTGGGTTTGGATATATCGTTGCTGGCTGCAATTCATATCCAAGAATGCATTTTTTTCTTGAAGCAGGAAAAATGCCATTGGCATGAATTTGTTTAAGGTGGATCTCAGCTTGCCATGAAGTGATCACGGAGCCATCTCCTGAGTCACATATAAAATGAGGCATGCAGGGACTGCAATGGACTGCGCAGCCTTGAGGATATGGACAAGGCGCGCCTTCACAGCCAGTCCATCTGGCATGACCTCTTCCGCCTCCATGGCTGATGGGAATCAGAATTCCTCTTCCACTCAATTTGCCATTGGGTCCACTTTGCCATTGGGTATATAGATCAGCCTGATCATGTTGCCCCAAGGTGTGTACATGAAAATGCACTTTGAATGCAGGCTGTATTTTTATTCCATTCAGTTTAAAGCAGACTTGAGAGGAAAGTGCCTACCTGCTTTTCTGTTCTTTCATTTTATTCCAGTTTTGTCAAATAACTCTTTCATTTGATTGTGTTAAATAAAAATAGAAGCAGAATATTCATTTGAGTTAACAAGTTTCATGGTCATGGTATTGCTGTTGTTTTTTTTTTTTAAAAGGTTAACATTCAGGTGCCAACATTTGGACAGCCAGAATTCCAGCATCTTGATTTAACAAAACAGAAAAACGAACTACTGGAGAAACAGGGGTATTTAGAGCCAACACCTATGGTAAACAACATGGCAGAAATGGATAACAGAGAAAAAAGTAAGAATATAGCAACAAAGATGAGTCATTTCTGATCTGATCAGGAATTAATGTGGTTTTTCTTGAGCCAGGATTGCATGAAAAAATATTTATTTTTGGTGAATTAATATCAAATACAATTCCTTTCTCAAAACCTTTCCTTCTTCACAAACATGTTTTGATATAAAGTTAAATGGTTAGACAGAATTGTTCTTTGAATAGCATTTATAGCAGTGGTTCCCAATGTGGGGCCCATGCTCCACACGAGGACTTTAATTCCCAGAAGTCTAAGTCAGTACATTGGCTGATCAGTGCTTTGGGAATTGACTTAGGCTTCTGAGAATTGGAAGTCCAAAGTGAAAGGTTGGGAAATTCTACTCTATAGTAAGGCCTCTCTTTTTGCATGAATTAGATCCTGTCTTCTTGTACGTGTTGTCTTGTGCTGAAGTTGAATTGGTTTAACATATTCTACCTACTTGTAACCCTCAGATTTATTGGCTTGTGTGCAAACTCTGTCATGTTAGTAGTTGAATCTTGAATACATTTTCACATCAAGAATACTCCTATTGGTAGTTTGGAGGAAGTGGGTGAACTCAGTTTACACTGAACAAGATGCATCTTTGCATAGGAAGGAATAGATACAGGGATCTTCTTAGTTAGGGTTCCTAAATCATCCTTTATTGGCTCTGACCTACCATATCTTCTTTCAAGCTAGACTCTTATTATTAGTGTTGTTAATAGTACAGTAATACCTCGGATAACGTTTACCTCAGATAACGCTAAAATCGCATAACGTTAAGTAATCTGGGGAGGAGAATTGGATCAAATAATGTTAAGGTCCTATGGGATGGATCGGATAACAACCGCTAAAGCCTGTCCAGTTACAATGTATCTCTATGGAGGTTTAATGTTATCCGATCCATCCCATAGGATTTTAACATGGATCGGATAACACTAAAAATCGGATAACACCAAGACTTGTGGAACCAAGTCTTAGCGTTATCCGATGTATTACTGTACTGGTTTCCTTTCACACGCCTTTCTCAAACCTCTCTGGGAGATGACACCAGAGGCATGTTGTCTTTTTTGTGAGAAAAGAGGACAGGCATATGTATATTCCTTCATCTCAACCTTTGTTAGAACTAAGATTCCTGTGATCTTTTCTATCCCTGTGAATTTCTTTAATGAATTATAGCTTTCTTACCTTCTTAGAACAAGAAATATTAATATGATTTATTTGCAAAGTTGGATTTGTAGTCTCCCAAGTATTCCAGTTTTTAGGGTCTCAATAGGCAAGTGAGCTTAAGTGCCGATTGCTATGCAACCGCAGAGTACTGACTTTGGTAATTCCCTCTTCCCACTGCCATCCCAGCAATACCTCCCACATGATTCTGCATGGTTGAATGGAAAATTACACTGGAGGAGGGGTGAATGGGCAAAAGCTGCTTTCTCTTGGGTATCTCTTCTGTAATTAAGAAGCTTTTCTCTGGATGAAAGGTAGCTGTTCCATTTGCAGAAGGTGAAGTCTGGGCCCAACTCATTTGTGTTTGAGTAGACTTCTTTTCTTTCCATTGGAAAGACAAAGTCGAGTACATGTTGGCAGCATTTTGTGGAACTTCTAGCCGGTGCTGCTGGTGACAGACTATGAAATTGGGAGTAATGTTCTTGATGTGAGGAGCATAGCTGTAACCCCAGCTTAATTCAATGAGATAGGATCCCGTAAAACAGTGGTTCCCAATTAGTGGTACGCGTACCCCCAGGGGTACGCGAGATTGCATCAAGGGGTACGCGCAACAATCTCTTAACTAAAATATTAAATCCTTAAAAAACAGTAATGCAATCACAATTGCCAAAAAATTATTCAATTTAATTAAACGATCAGTAGGTAAGTCAATTGTATGCATCAAGCGCTTTCTCCTGCAGCGGCGGTTTTTCCCGCGTCTCGCGTCACCCAATCGCGGCCACCCCCATTCCCGCCTATTTGCTCGTCATTGTCAACGTGCACATTTGTCACATTAATGAAACATGTGTTCTCTGCCATTAGAATGTCTTTTGATGATAATAAATATAAAATACACCTGATTTCATTTTTTATTTAACATTCCTGCAATAAGGGGTACGCAATATTTAACGTTCCTGCAATAAGGGGTACGCAATATTTAACGTTCCTGCAATAAGGGGTACGCAAGTTTGAGGTCTTTCTTGAAGTGGTACATAGAAAAAACTAATTGGGAACCACTGCCCTAAAAGGTTAAATTAGAACCTATATCCTGACATTTCCCCAACCTTTTTCTATTCCAACCCCCCCCCCCTTGCAGTCTTATGACCACTGTTGATCTGAGCCCTCATCCCCTTTGACAAGAATGGCATTTAAATAGTACGTATTTAAAATGTCACTCAGTATCACACACATAAATAGATTACGAGAGTGTTGTATACCTTTCTCACTGGATCAACAGCTGTTTACCCAGAACTTATGATAGTCTGAAATTAGATCTGGTTCTTCAATAATTAACTGATTTGATAGGTTTTTATTCTAATAAATCAAATGCAGGTTCCAGGAACTGAGGGAATTTTAAGTTTTGATGATCTTTTGATGTTGTTATGGGGTATGAACTATGCAAACAAAAGCAATTTTTTTGTTGTCAGGTTTGACATTCTTGTTGTAAAATGGTTCTTGTACTAAATTCTAATTGCAGTTTTCTGATAATTTACAGAAGGAACCAGTGATATAAATAAAGAGGAACCCAAGAACAATGATATTCCCAGTCAGGACCATCTACAAATACCTGTGAATCCTAGTAGAGACAATAAAAGATTGCCCCCAGAACCAGGAACAGAACAGAACCCATATGAAGAGGGCAGAAATGGGCATTTGACTAATGAAGTAATTGACCATCAAAATATCAATGAAGCCAAAGTGGATGATGAAGAAATTGAGAGAGAGCAACTCTTAAATGATGACCAAGAAACCGGTAAAGATGGTTAGTATAAAACAGAAATTGCTCTACTGGAGGGTTGAAATCATTGGTCACTGTATTTGAAGGCTTAAATTACTCAGTATGTCTGTTAACTAGTTTAGCATCTAGCATGTTCAAGGAAATGTGCAAATATTCAAGTTTCAGATCTGGCAATAATGCCTAACAAAGTTCTATTCTCTTAAAAATAGTTTAACAGTGAAGGAATAAAATGTAATGTCTTTATTGTCTTAATACGCCAACTTAAAATGTGAGAATATGAGCAGAACTCTGCCAATAAACCCAAGTTTCTGATTAGTCCTTGCTTTAAAATGGGTTCTCAACCTATAGCCCATGGCGCCAAACAATCTGTCCCTGGCTCCAGCCGCCGCAACTGGAATCAGCCAAACTCATTTACGGCTGTTGTAAACGTGGTTGTAAACGCAGCCAATTCCACCGCCACCAGCTGGAGCACCAGTCCGACCCACCAACTGTTTGAAGGAGCATGACCTGGCCCCTGACTTGAAAAGGTTGAGAACCCCTGCTTTAAAACAATGGTGGGTAACTTCAGGAGCAAGGATTTTTTTTTCCAGGCTTGTTACTTGCTAGTGGTCATACTTCCACAAAAACATAAGGAAAGCAAATGACCTCTTGCTTTGTGTGGTTGAGGTGGATATCCAGACATGTTCATTAAAATATTTTAAGCATTACAGGTTCTTGATGGAGAATTGTCTCATAGAAGACATACTAAGTGAAACTTCTTTCAGACTGCCAGTTTCTTTTAGTCTCTTCTGCTTTAGTGATTGGGGCATAGACTTGGATTACTATGATGTTGAATGACTTGTCTTGGATTTGGACTGAGATAATTTTGTCATTTTTGAGATTGTATCCCATTACAATTGTCAGACACCGGCCGTCTCAGATTAAGGGCCCCTCCCTTCCAGTTCCTGGGATCCCTGTCCCATTCCGGGAACTGTTAACCCTTACCTTACTGCTGAGAGAATCGGGCTGCTTTAAAAGAACTCTTACTATGCTCAGGCATTGGAGCAATCAAGGGAGGTCTAGGTAGCGAGGCTTTGTGTGTGTGCTGTTCGTGTGCTGATGATGAAAGAGACAATCTTCAAAGAAAAACGATTGATTTATTGTAGCAGGTTTCTTAAAGCATAGTCCATAGAAAAACATAAATAAAAGGTCAATAGCATAAGATCAGCCCAGTAACAGTCCACATTAAGTAATCATGATGAAAAAGAAAAAGAATAGTCCCACAGGTCAAGATCTTAATCCATAGACATCCAAAGACGAACTGCACTCCCCTCTCTCCAAGATGGAGAATCTCTAGTCAGGTGGGTACCTTTAACCAATCAGGGAGCAAAGACAACTTTCTCATAACAAAAGAAGATGTTTACACACGTGAAGGATGAATGCTCTCTGTTAGTCAAAACAAGCGAGAGCTCAGCTAGCCGAGAGAGATAAGAAGCAGGAACACTGAACTGAAAACAACAGCAAGTTCCCAAAACATGGGAACATGTTTACACACATGTAGAGACCTATAGTCATTACAGGAGATAAAGGTTATGCTGAACTGGAAACAAGCTGTCTCGTGATAGGAGTCTTGTGAGACAGAGGAAAGGATTTTTGAGGCCTAGTTTAAACTACAACCTCTCCAAGCTTTGAGAACATTAGGAAAAAGATGTCGTTTCATGACAACAATCCTATTACAGAGGTGCCTGGAGGGCAATGGTCCATGGGGTCGCAAAGAGTCGCAATCAACTGTGCGACTGAACAACAACAATCCCATTATTACTTTCCTCAATCTTTTATTAACTATAAGGACCACTCCATTTCTTCTAAGGGATTCTTGCCCTCAACTTTGGTGGGCAAAGACGTAATTCAGCATTTAGATCAGTGGAGGACATCGAGTAAATACTGCGGAAATGCTGGCATTTCAGCTCTAGCAGGCATCCACTATCACCAGCATTTGACATAATTTATTTTCCATCCATGATTATGACACCCCTTCATGTTTCTGTTTGAGATACAATGGAGCAGTCTCATGTTTTATGAGATATCTTCATCTCATATTATTAAATCAGTTGTGTGGGTGGGTGGGTACTGAAATCGATCATAGCAAAAGATACCTTTTTTGGGGGGAGGGGAGGGGAATGTGGTTTTTAAAAACAACAGACTACTCGATAAAGATGGTTATGTTTTTGCAGGTGATCCAGAGCTCAAAAGAGTCAGCCAGGATAGCAAAGGAGTGGACTACAATGAAGATGTGAATGAGGCAGAATCTGAAACAGAAAAACAGGCTGCCCTTGTCAATCAACCAAATAACCTCAATGGTAAGTCCTTGTGTTAACTGCAGAATAAACTTTCTGCTGATTTGGTACTGTGGAAAGAAACCATGTAGTAATATCTGGAGCCACTCTTGTGGACTTTTTCAAGTAGAGAAGTCATAGTTGAAAATACAAATACTGTATACAGTATTTTCGAAGCATGTGTGTACAGGCCTCCCTTGCTCAAAAGCCAGTAGTGTCTGATTCTAGGGGGCGGTGCTTATCTCCATTTACACCCAAAGAGTCAACACTGCATCTGCAGACATTTCTGTGGTTATGTGGCAGGCATGACCAGACATTGGAGCACATGGAACACTATTGCCTTTCCTGCCTAGGTGGTACCTATTTATCTATTTGCAATTTCTTGCTTTTGAACTGCTAGGTTGGCAGGAGCTGGGATAGACAACAGGGACTCACTCCATTGTGCACCACTCGTGTCTAGAACTGTTTACTTTCCAGTTGTCAAGCTCAGCATCTTAACCACTAAGCCACCGTCACCTCATAGTATTTCTATAGGCATACAGTAATACCCCAGATAACGCTAGTACTGGATAGCGCTAAAACCACATAACGTTACAAGATTTTCGGAAAAATCTTGTATCGAATAACACGGTTTTTAGTGTTATCCGATACAGTCATTCTTAGCAGCAGGGTGGCTGGAAAGCTGAACGGGGTTCTCCGTTCAGCTTCCCCAGCCACCCCACAGCTGCGGAGGCAAGGGCGGGTGGCTAGGGAAGCCGACAGGGAGTCCCCGTCAGCTTCCCCAGCCACCCTGCAGCTGTAGATCGGGTCCTCTGATCTCTCTGGAGCAGGCAGGGGACACGATCCAAGCTGTTTCTGGGCTTCCCCGACGTCCTCAGCCAGTGCAGCAAGCCAAAATGTCAGGGTTCGAATCCCGACGTTCTGGCTTGCTGCAACCTCCAGGGAAACAGGGCTTTTTTTAACGTTGTGTAATCAATGCATCACACAACGTTAAAAACCGGATAACGACGAGACTTGTGGAACCAAGTCTCAACGTTATCCAGGGTACTAGTGTATTATTAACATATCAGTTATTGCAATACTTTGAAAATAACTTGTTAAAATTTTCCTCTTTTGCAGGCCAGAATCTTGAGGATTCAAACCTGCAAAACCAATTATTTAAGCACGGTGAAGACCATCCAGAGAAATTGTGAATAATGATTAGTCTGTGACTCTTGCAAGAACTACTAATATTGAAAATCTCCCAAGGCTTGAAAAATTCAACTGATCACCACTAGGCTTTATTTAATCAGTTGTGACCTTGCTTAGGACTTGTCTTCTGAGTTAAGTAATAGGTTGGTATTCCTGTCATGAACCAGATTCTATCAGGAGGAAGAAATTGCCTGTGTTTATGGTATATTCTCCAGCTGCCTTATATGATTTTCCTTCCTGAACTAAGGTGGCAAAAGCACTATTTTCGCACAAAAACTGGCATTATCACTAAAGTATACTTCAGCTTGAGAAATACTACTGTTCTTCCTTCACCTGCTCATACCTCTTCCCATATATGGCTGGTTCTTGCTTTAGAAACCAAATGAATCTAGATAATGAATTTTCTATTTATTTTCTGTAACAATCTTCAGAATAATGATATCTTGGAGTGCATTAGGGAAGTCCTACTGTAAATGGATTGCTTTGAGGTAAATGGTGTTTACCACAGTGGGACTTGTTTCTAAGTAAATAGATATTAAGACTGAGTACAGTAGAATACTGTATAACGAATGCCTTGTACAGAAATTAAATCTTACAAAGAGGATTTGAAAAAACATTGTGGCCCATATAACAACTAAAATTGTTATACGATGCAATGCATCTCTATGGGAAAAATCATACAATGAATTTTTGTTGTACAATTTTCCCCAGAGATATCTGTTGTACGATGCATCCCATAGGGAAAATCGCTAAACCATGCATGCATGCATTGTATAGCAATTTTTTCGTACAACAAGACCCATAAAATGGATTAAAATCATTGTACGAGGTACCACTGTATTTATATACATCTGTTCAATTGGTGTATTTTCTGCTTTGAACAGCAGAATTTGGTAAGAATGTTAGCTTATAAGCAGCGGGAATTCTCTTCCATTGCTCAGAATGGACCATGTGTTTATGATCTCAATAAAACTTGAATACACAGGGAATATAGATGTGAAAACCCCAAAGTGTATGTTAGTTCCTTCTAAGTATCTTATTCTGATATAAAACAGAGGTCAGAATCCTAGGGTAAATCCAGCTGTGTCAGAATTCTTATTTTATTGGAAAGAACATGGAGCTGAACTGATACCAACTATCATCTGTTCTGTTTCCTGAAGTTAATAGGGATGTAATAAATGTGGTATGGGTTTGTTACACAAAAAACGAAAGATTCAATTACTGTAATGTTTTGTGAAACAATATTTTTTATTTTGGTAAGTTAATCAAAGATAAGTCAATGAAACTGAATCTGATGTCTATGAAGGGAAAACCTATTGGAAGATCAATGATGAATGAATGGATTTACAAGATTTTAGTAATCTGATGTCAGAGTTCCAATAAAATACTACACAGTAGGAAAGTGGTATGGTATGTGTATATTGATTTTAGGTTCCTTTTATTCACATTTAAGCCATATAAATAGTCAACTGAAAATATTTCCTAACTGAGATTCATAAGGCTTGCATAGGCATAGCCTAACTTGTAATCATATTATGGATGGGTTTGATTGATATTAAACATATGTATTTTGTTTCTGGCGATATGCTAGAAATGTGTAAACTAAAATATTAAAATTGCATTATGAATCAAACCAAATATAGAAACAATTCACAGGACATTTTACACAGGAATTAATTGGAGCAAAATGCTATTTGAAAAAAAAGGGGGGGGGATTTAGCAGTGGCAATGGGTTTTAATTAGCTCAGAAACAAAATGCAGCTGTCAGCACGAACCTGTTTAATGCCAGAACTGAGCATAGAGTGAAATCCAGTATTAGTTCCAACTATAGTAGACTCAGGGAAATTAATTTTTTTATTGGTCATAAGGGCTCTTTCAAATACCACATGACCTAAAATAGGCCACTTTTTAACCGCCCCTCCAATGACTTTCCGTGACCTTTGACCAACCGCTCCCAAATCATGTGGTTTGAAGATAGATCTATGGCTAGCTGGATGCGAAAAGCAATGATAATTTTGGAGTCACATGACTTCACGTCAACCCCCTGACTTTCCGTGACTTTTGGTCGACACCCTCCCCCCTAAAATGGTCACATGGTATTTGAACGACTCCTAAAAGTTCACTGATAAAGGATTTAGTTTATGTTAAAGCATTATGCAGACTAGAGATGTACAGTAATTAGTATCAGCTGAAATTATTTAGACACTTGTTTACAACCATATCAAGAAATTTCAGCAGCCCAAATCAAAATACAATTGAGTTTTTCCAGTGCATCAGGATTTGCCAGAGCAGGAAACAAGAACCCAACCTGTTTTTGAATAGTTGCATATGTTCCAAAATCATTTTCTCAGTTTACAGAAGAGCTAAAAAGGGGGTATTTTTGGTCTAGATATTTAAAAGAGCCCATAAATCGACACAGCAGCACCTCCAAAGCAATTTGCTTAAAGCTGTATTCTGCTTTTGTTGACCAATCCAGACTGAAATATAACAACTGCCCTTGGACCTTATTTTCAGAATGGTAAAGCATGTAATGAAATGTTCACAAATGTTCTACATCTTTCAACAGGGAAATTTATTACATAAATGTGCAATAACTCAAACGTATCATACTTCAACAATATAGTTGATAAAATCTGCCCCAGTGGTAGAATGTTATATAAACAACTGTCAGGTGTAAGGAAGTCAGAATAAAGTTACTTCCAATACAGGAGTACTTTTGTACAAGAGCACCAGGACCCTTTAGAACAGATCACAGTTAAAGAGAGTATACCCAAGATAGTTCTGTTAAACAAGTGACAGTTCATTTGTTCTTCTTGTCCTTTGTCTTTCAAACAAGCTTCACTACAGGGAAGTATCTATGTGGGGAGAAGTCAAATTCTGGAGGAACCTGGAAGAAAGGTTTTAAAATACCTTAATAGACATTCAAGCAACTAATTACAGTAATACCTTGGATAACGTTAAGACTTGGTTCCACAAGTCTTGGTGTTATCCAATTTTTAGTGTTATCCGATCCATGTTAAAATCCTATGGGATGGATCGGATAATGTTAAAGCTCCATAGAGATACATTGTAACCGCACAGGCTTTCGCGGTTGTTATCCGATCCATCCCATAGGACCTTAATGTTATTCAATCCAATTCTCCTCCCCAGATTACTTAACGTTATGCGATTTTAGCGTTATCCGAGGTAAATGTTATCCGAGGTATTACTGTATTGCACATTCTTATTCTTTATAACACTTAAGAGCAGGGGTGGCCAAACTACGGCCCACGCCACCAAATCATGTGGCCTGTGCCACCCTCACTGCTACCAGAAATGGAAGTAAAACGTGCCCGCGCATGCATATAATGCTACCATAAATGCACCAGTGGCTGTTGTAAATGAACACATTTTACGGCGGGAGAAACCACATGACCAACCACCCCTGTTTAAGAGGGTGAGAGTAATGTTGACTCTAAACTACTGATGGAAGATATTAATTTTTGAATTATCGAACCTGTATTAACTACAAAAAGAACCTGAAAGAAAATATGTGGGCCCAACTTGTAATAATGAATAAGACTGATTCTCATTCAATGCATTTTTTCTCGTAACAGTAACTTAACTGGAGATGATCTACATAACGGGGGGGAGGGGGAGTTATCAGAACTTTTTGTTTATTCATAGAAACACCTTCTGCAAATATTTGTTCCAAAGCATGGAATTTTGTCTAGAGCCTATTGGGGGAGAGGTGGGGAGGCACAGGTTTGTCAATCCCACATCTGTGAACATCACACTGTATTTTGGCTACAATCAGTAAGATGTGTTCCGAGGTCTGCGATAAGAATGCTGTCTGAAACATCATACTGCCTGCTTAGACACATGTACATTAGATAGATCTAGAATGAGCCCTTGAAGGTTACTTTATTCTACAGAGATATACATTATTCCTTCCATTACTGCTCACCCTGTTTTTCAACTCTTTCCTTTGCAATTCCAATGCCTAAAACTTTCCCTATGTGTTCACATTTTGCAAACTTTGACCCAAGAATTCTCAAAAATAATTAAGATAAAATTCAGTCAAGGGCTCTTTCAAATAAAAATATTTAAAATCTATGCTGTTAGATTGCTAACTTCAATAACATGTCCTTCCCAATGTACTTTGATATCATTTCTTATTACTGAAAGTCTATACAAATGATAAAAGCATATCTTTAAAGTGTGTCAATGTCACAGCACCCACATTTGTGACATATTTGTATTATGTCTACTCCGTTTTGACTGATTGCAATCTTGTCTTTTCAAAAGTAGTTTCAACATAGCAGTGTTTTGCTTACTTTTGAATCCTTTTTGTGACCTCCTGCCAGCAACTTCATAACCACAATATTAGGTTTTGCAACCTTAAGGATTCGGTAGACCTAGACAGAAATATGTAAGTTTTTTATAGTGCACAGACAAGGATGAAAAATACTGAAAGATCAGCAATAGTAAGTATTTAGTAAAAACATGATACTTGCAGTCATTACTGTATTAATTTACACAACAGCAAAATCTTATTTATTATACTGTTACAAACCATCAGAGTTGTTATTTCATTGTCACTGGGAGCATGGTTCAGAGTTTAGGATTAATGGAATAAGATACAGTGGTACATCATACAACAAATTTAATCTGTTCCATGGGGTTTGTTGTATGAAACAATTGTTATATGATGCATGCATTGTACAGTAATACCTCGGATAACGTTTACCTCGGATAACGCTAAAATCGCATAACGTTAAGTAATCTGGGGAGGAGAATTGGATCGAATAACGTTAAGGTCCTATGGGATGGATCGGATAACAACCGCTAAAGCCTGTGCGGTTACAATGTATCTCTATGGAGCTTTAACGTTATCCGATCCATCCCATAGGATTTTAACATGCATCGGATAACACTAAAAATCGGATAACACCAAGACTTGTGGAACCAAGTCTTAGCGTTATCCGAGGTATTACTGTATAGCGATTTTCCCTATCAGATGCATCATACAACAATTTTTTTTTGCTAAGTAGTTTTTCCCATTGAAAAATTGTTGTATGATTTTTTTTCCATAGGGAATATTGTTATGCAGGACACCGCCCCCCCCAAAAAAACCTAATTGTTATGTGATTTCATTGCTATACGGGGCGATTGTTGTATGAGGTTCCACTGTACAGTACTTTTAAAAATGCCTATTCAGGGCATACTCATGCACTCTGCAGTCTCAATGAAACAACTGGATCGTTTTGAACTACAAACGGTGTACCCTAGTAATGGCAACCTTCTGTTGCCAGCTACAACCCATCTTCCCAATCCAATGTATTGGCCCTTCCAGCAAAATGTGAAACATCCGTCTGTTGACCTATAAAAATGCATGCTCCATATTTCTACATTCCGGGTAGGGTTGGGTAAATGTGGTCTATATGTTTTTTGCCTGCCGATCTGATGAAACCCAGCCAGCACAGATGATGGGAAGTATGGCATAAAAGCTTCAGGAGGAATTATGATACCTGCTATTAAAAAACATCAGGAGGACTACCACTGCCTGTCCCTGGTTAGTGACTCACCTCATTGTCTGGGTTAGGAATATTCTCCAGGATCATTTTTGCTTGCTGGAAGTGTTTGCTGGCAGCCATGTAAAGGTCAGAGGACTGAGGAGGAGGGCTGTATTTCTTTAGGTCTGACATTTCCTAAATGGTATTGGAGAAATAAATATCCATTGAAGGAAATTGCTAAAAAGTGACATATGCTTATCTGAGTCATTCAAAATAGGCTGCAATTTAGCAGCAGCCAAATGGCAGCACTTTAAAGTAGACAAATGTACAGATTTATTCTTAAATAACTCTCTAATTGGACAAATCAAGATAATCATTAGACACTAAAACCATGTTTGGCAGCGATATGTTCAGTACTGTCTTACTAGGTAAAGAACTCAAGGTAATATATACATTCCTTGGATGTCACTTTTACATATATATTGTGCTTTCTGTAAAGCAGACAGACTGGGTATGTCTGAATGCAACTCTTACTTGAACATGGAAGACTCAAAACAATTTGGTCATCTTCCTCATTCCAAAGGAAAGACATCTCACTAGTTTCTTCTTCACTAGCGTCCCGATAAAGCCCTGGACTGCCAAAACGAACCACTTCCTTGGCATTGACATTGGCTAGACTCAAGTCCTCATCAGTGCATGTTAATGGCAGTAATTGGCAGACCAGTAAATGAGCCAAATTCTGTATCCACATTCACACAATGTGTTGTTGTCTGTCAGCAGCACCCACTTGAGCATGTTGGTCCTGCATTTGGGAACTCCAACCCTCATCCTATTCAGAGTTCCCCAAGTGATGTAGTGGATATTAAGTTCCTCAGCTATATCCTTTAATGTTCTTTGTCCAATGAACTCCTTCTTCCACTTTCTAATTTGTTTTGCGTACCGTCAAGAATATTTATTCTTGCCATAAAGCTCTTCCTGGATCGGAGCTAGTAGACCTGAGGCTCATATCCATTTGGAGGATGTCAAGTGTCATTCTTTTGCTTAGTTTTCTTGGCATCCACTGCTACTTCTCTCCTGATTTTAGGTGGAGTGATACCAACAAGAGGATGTATTTTCTCAACTGGTGTAAATTTGAGGCATCCCCTTACTAGACACATGGCTTCATTATGAATGATGTCAACTTGTTTTGCGTGTGTGGATGCACTCCATATTGGAGCAGCATACTCTGCTGTGGAGATGCTCGGGGGCAAAGATGATGTACGCAGCATGGACGGTTAAGTTCCCTATTTATAGTTTGTGAGTTTCCTGACGATGATGTTCCTTGTACTAACTTTGGCTTGGGTATTAGGGCAGTGTGCTTAAAAAAGAGCATCCTGTCAAGCATCACACAGAGTTATTTTGGTGTTGAACAATGTTGTAATCGGGTCCCTTACCACGTAATATTCAACTCATC
The DNA here is from genome assembly GCA_030440675.1 of Furcifer pardalis. NCBI lineage: Eukaryota > Metazoa > Chordata > Lepidosauria > Squamata > Chamaeleonidae > Furcifer > Furcifer pardalis. The sequence goes on along the minus strand of CP126896.1, from coordinate 45,097,904 downwards.
CCTTGCCTCTTGGTTTCAAAGGTGGAAAGCACATACAGTACTTGAGTCTTGCTTGGATAAGGTTTCAAATGATTGATGTTCAGTGGTGGGATGTCAAAAATTTTACTACCCCACCGTGATGTCATCACAATGTGGGTGGAGCTAACATCATGACATTGTGGGCGGAGCCAAAGAAAATAATAATAATAAAATAAGATACAAATAAGCACACACACACACAACACAAGGATAGCAAGGAGGACAGCAAGGAGGCCTTGCATATGCACCAAGCACTGTAGGCATGCATACACACCAAGTGCTTGGCACGCTTGCGCAGTGGGGGAACCAGTGAAAAGGTAAGCCCCGAAGGTGGTTCCCCCCAAAAGCTGCTACCGGATCTCCAGGACACTGGGAAAAGTTACTACCGGTTCTGGCGAACTGGTGAGAACCTGTTACATCCCATCACTGTTCATGTTATAATACTGTCCTAATTCTTCAAGTGCTCCAGTAAGATTTCCAAATACCTCATCAAAGCTTGATCCTTGTACTGCCATTGCTGCATCATCCGCATAGATGAACAATTTTGTATTGTTAGGAACTGGTTGATCATTTGTATCTATATTATATATCATCATTAGCTACTCTTTATTTGTTTTCATACTGTTTATAGCTTCCTCCAATTCAGGTGCCACAAAGGGGCTATTAAGCACACACACACCCCTTGTTCCTCTCGTCAGATGGCTTCCCCCAACACACCTTTTTGCCATGCGTTTTCCTATTCTTTAGCAACTGACGATGTATTTGTTCTGCCGTTACTCCAGTATAGTTTTGCTGTGGCTGGGTTAAATATCCACCTAAGTTTTTAAGGAGTTTCCAAGCTTGTCTGCTGTTCTGCTTCATATCCAGGTTCTCAACTAATGTGCATCATCATGTTTTCAGATTTTCCCCTAGAGGCTGCATCAGTTCTTCCCCAGTTTCAACACTCTAGTAATCTCACTAGTACTGTTTACCCATTAAAAAGAAAGGAATAAACAGCTGACAGTTAAAATCTCAACATTTTTTTTAAAAAACCACTCTCATATCATACACAGATGTCCCACAATATATTAGCAATAAAACTTTGGTTCACCTTGAACTGTAGATAGTGCACTGGTGGTGGTGTGATGACACTGTTGAATGGAGCAAACCTGTGCTCATACCGAACTTGCTCACTATCAAGTTCAAATTTTGGTTTTCTCACTTTGCCGTCCATGTCAAATGCAATCATAGTCTTCAGGAAAAGTAGCAAGGGAAAAAAAAAGCAAAATGAGAAATCTATGCCTGCGATAGAAATGTTGGTACCTAGTACTCACAAAATGCATTTCAAAAAAGTACCTTCTGTCATCCTAAAACAAGAAAATTCCCACACTTCATCAATAATTATGAACAGTTTTTTAAAAAAAATCTTAATGTTATTTAGTATCTGGATTGCTTATCGCTTCAATGCCACCTAACTCAATATACTTCTTAGCCAAAAAGATTTGGAAGAAAAAGTATTACCTGAGTTGGTGTAAAAGTATTCTTCAGATTCCTTAACTATCAGGTTACACATTACAGTATTTTTCTCTCCCCACTTCAGCAGGCCTAACTCTTACAATCAGCTGGTATTAAACAGAAAAACTGGGTGCTATTCACCCTTAACTTTTATCATTTGACAGTAAAGCAATTGCCAGGATTTGTCTATATTGGTCACATGTATAAAAACAGTCTTATAGGAATGTTTAGACCCAATTCTCATTTCAAATAATTCTACTTAGATACTTAAAAAAATTAGTATTTTTAAATGTTTAAAATATTAGTTTTATAATCTTAATCCATAATACATTACCTTATACATCCCAGCACACATGTTTTGATAGGCTTGGCTCATGGTGATCTCTCTGCTCAGAGGACGAGCTACAAATTTCATATATGAAAATGTTTTACTGCCAGGCTATGGAAACTACTGATAGTGAGCAATATAGTAACTTAATCAGGCGCCATTTATATCTTTCAAGTGTCACAGTATCTATCTTTATAGCAGGGATTCTCAACCTGCAACCCATGGTCTGGATGCGGCCCGTGATGCCATTTCATGTGGGGCCCCCACCGCCTCCCCCACCCCTAGAAGTGCCATGTGGTGGAGGAAAGGCAAAATGGCCATCTGGCCCTCAAAGTTGTCTGAGGAAGCGTGACCTAGGCCCCAGCTTTAAAAGACTGAGAACTCCTGCTTTATAGAATGCAAAATGCACATTATTATGCCAATTATAGCAAATAAGAAGAAATAAATAAATAAATAAGAATCATGACAAATATTTGTAAGGGTACAAACCTAGAGAAAGATTTTTGACCGAACAATAGCATATAATCTCAATAACAACCTATGATGACTGTGTGATAGCATTCAGGGAAACTAAACCCCGATTAGGCTTGGAAAAGCGTTCTGCTAAACCAGTGGACTTTGAATAGGAGCAATTCAGGATGGATTAGTTGGTGAGGAGGGATTTAACCATTTCTTCTCCAACCGCAACTCCATCCTCCCCATGACCCTACAAGGGGAAATAAACCACCCCATCGATTTCATCTGACAGAAACACAGGCCACAATTCTGTTGGGTGATTTTTAAAACGCAAAAGGGGGACTGTGGTGGCTTAGTGGTTAAGACACTACCGCCCTGAGTCACCTCAGTGAGGAGGGCAGTGGATAAATACGAATAAATAAATAAATTGATGAACTGAAGGTCAACAGGTCAGCGTTTCAAGACCCGAGTGCTGCACAACAGTGAACTACCCTCCTCTGTCCCAGCTCCTGCCAACCTGGCAGTTTGAAAGCAAGAAATTGCAAATAGATAAAAAGGTTCCACTTCGGTGGGAAGGTAAGCAGCGCTCTGTGCACTCAGTGTCTAGTCAAGCCTACCACACGACCATGGAAATGTCTGCAGACGCAGACAGCGCAAGCTCTTTATCTGTAAACAGAGATGATCACTGAACCCTAGAGTCAGATACAACTGGCTTTCGAGCACGGGAGACCTTTACTTTTGCCTAAACACAAAAGTGTTTCACAAAAGTGAACTGCCACTAACAAGACACTGGTCACATTATGCGGCATATGGCTGACTCTTGACAGGCACATTCCTCCTAGTAATGCAATCTGCATTTCATCAGTTAGTGGCAATTCATTTAGATGAGTTACATAATTTAATGTATGTACACTAGTACCTCAGATAACGTTATGACTTGGTTCCACAAGTCATAACGTTATCCGGTTTTTAACATTGCATTGATCGCACAACATAAAAAAAGCCCTGCTCCCTTTCCTTTCGCTTTCTCCCAAGGCAAACAGAGAATCACAGTGTCTGATCCTTAGGATGCCTCCTTGGGAGAAAGGGGGGGGGGGTGTGCCTGCATGCTTTCTCCCAAGAAGGCACACTGAAGATCAGATGCTGTGATCCTCTGTGTGTGTGCCTCCATGGGAGAAATAGAACAGCCCCCCTTCTCCCAAGGAGGCACGCTGAGGATCAGACACTGTCATCCTCTGTGTGCCTCCTTGGGAAAAAGAGAACAGGTGCCCCCCTTCTCCCATGGAGGCACACTGACAATCAGAGCTGTGATCCTTTGTGTGTCTCCTTGGGAGAAAGAGAGCAGCCCCCCCCCTCCCATGGAGGCACGCTGGCGATCAGACGCTGTGATCCTCAGTTGGGGAATTTGTGCGATACAAATGTTTGCCTCAAATTCCCCAATTTTAACGTCATCCGATTTTAGTGTTATCTGATGCAATCGTTATCCGAGGTATTACTGTAATTGTAAATCACCAAGAGGATTATGGACTATGATGAATTTCAGAAGTAACACACCAGACTTTAGATGGCATTTGATGTTGTAAAACAGCAAAGTAACTGCCTGGCAAAAGTAGTTCAGTCACGTAAAATAGTTTCCATACGCTCCAATATAAAACAGTCAAGCAAGAAAAAAAGAGATTCATACTGAGGAATGAAGGTAGAGGCAGAAAGAATTATGTGCCTACAGATCAAACACCACCTAATTTAATGAATGCATGAAACTGTTCACAGGTAAAACCACTGTTAATGTGGCATTTCTTGAAAGAGACAAATAAAAAAAGTAGCTCACAAGCAATGTGAAAAGCATGGGCACCTTTTTTCTTTTTCTTTGATTTTTTATTACTCCGGCCTTTCTGCTGCTCTTCCATTATTCTTTCTTCTGCCATCTGAGAGCTATCAGCACGACTGAGTGTCGACATAAGCCATGCGTAGAGAAACTCAGAAAGATACCTATAGCAGAAACAGTACAAAATGCAATCCACTGCATACTATCTTTCTGTTTGGATGAGATCTCACTTTTGAGTGGCAAACTCTTCGTGCAAACACATTTCAAATAGAGAAAAAGTTAAATGTCTCAGAGGAAAGCTTTAAAAAGATGTTTTAATATCCAAATCTTATATCTGAAGACAATTCTAGGATTTTAGCATATTGTGACTTCAATGAAGCATGTATAAAAATCAAAGGACATTTGTGCTCACTAAAATCAGCCTTTTGCAGTCTTTTTATAAATAATGAAACAAAAGGGGGAAATTAATCAGCTAAAAAACAAGGGCTTGAATTACAACATAATTCAAAGATTAAACAGAAGGAAAATTTCCCCAACTTTATCCTCTCAGTATCGTCAAAAAATCTGTCCGCATATTGGGCGAAACCTAGCGTTGAACATGGAGAGAAACTTTTATTCTATAGTCTCCTCTCTTAGGCTCCAAGGCTGTTGTTGCAAGATTCGGCTTACAGTATGACTAAATCTGGCCTAACCTTATGTATAGAAACCACATTCTGCATTTATGGTGCATTATTGTCCATTGTCCCGCTAGGTGAGAGCCTCGTCAAGCCGTGGGAGCTTGAGCGGTCTAACTAGGCTGATGTTAGGCTGGGACTAAAACTCACCAGAGTGTCCTCCGCCGGCTCCCGTGGGCCAGGTGAAAGCGGAGGGCACACGTCATGGTCCACCTAGCCAGTGGGTGATGTGATATCCAAATGGCTAAAAAAGCATCGAAATGGGACTAGATTTCTCAGGTGCATTTGCATGTGTGGTATGTCATCGTGGAGATGACTACCAATGCACAGACTCCTTGTTGAATAACAACTCCAAGTTATCCAAGGTACAGTCAAACCTCGCATAAAGAGCATCTTGCTTAATGAGTAACTTGCTTAAAGAGCAGAATTTTCTCTGAATGTTCGCTTTACTTAACAAATAAAACCAACCAAAAACTCACTTAACAAATAAATCGGGGTTCACAATCCCCCCCACAATTGGTTACTTACAATGGTGTTTCGCTTAAAGAGCAAACTCACTTAAAGAGCAATCCAGTGGCACGCATTATGCTCTTTAAGCGAGGTACAACTGTATTGTCCATTTCACTGTACAATGTACATTACTGCATTTCTAGTGGTTTGCAAAGGGCTCCCTCTCATGTTCCAAATAATTCTCTCTCTTACCAATATATGTAATAATATTCATGCATGCTGTACAGCTCCAGTTCAAAGCCACTCAGAAGATACTGTATCATGATGCGAAGGTTATGGTAAAGGACCCAGGTGCCTAGGCATGCCAAGTGCTGTCTTTGGGGCTCTTGCTTCAGTAGCATACTGTGAAGGGCTGCATCCACCTTCTCGGCCTTAAAAGAAAGAACACTCGGCTTACATTATCATAGCTGCAAATTCTACTAAAAGAAAAATCCTGCACGTTGTATTAGACTACTTAGAGGACACAATGCAAAGGAGTGGTTATGACATTTAAAGGAACAGGTTATTTACACAACCATGTGCTCCCTTATGATCCCACTCAGTTTTTAAGAAATTCAGGAAAGTTCTCTCTCTAGCGTATCATTGCAAGAGACACACATGGCAGGAAAATAAGACCATGTCTCTGCCCTCAATCTTTGAAAATCTCTGTCAGGGGAAAACAGGGTGAATCATAACAATAGACTCAATTTCAGACTCAAACTGGAAATTGCTATGAAAAATTAGCCATATTTTCTTATAATGTGAACACAAGCATTTGAAAATGCATGTAATGATATTATTTTGATTTGCCCTAAAATCACGTGGCTATTCAACTGAGCAGGCTGCTTCCCACACAGTGCCATGTACTAGAATTTTGTTTTGGAGACCAATACCTTCTTGGTCAATGAGAACTTACCAAAACAAGATTTTATGACTATGATAGGTTACAAGCTCCATCACTTGCCAATACTGTATTATTCCACATTTAACACACTGGTGTTCTTTGTTACCCTGCAGCATTATATTGTAAATACATTTTGTTGTTCAGTCGCACAGTCGATTCCGACCCTCTGCGATCTTATGGACCACTGTCCGCCAGGCACTTCTGTCCTCCACCATCCTCCTCAACTCGCTCAGCTCTGTGTCCATTGCGTCCACAATACCATCTAACCATCTCATTTTTGGCCACCCCCTCCTTCTTTTGCCCTCCACCTTTCCCAGCATCAAGGCTTTCTCAAGCTAATCTTCTCTTCTCATTTGATCTCCAAAGTACCTTAGCTTCATCTTTACAATTTGACCTCCTAAGGAGCAGTCAAGGTTGATTTCTTCTAAGATTGACCTATTTGTTCTCCTCGCTGTCCAGGGGACTCTCAAAACTCTCCTCCAACACCACATCTCAAAGGCATCTATTCTTCTGCGCTCAGTTTTCCTAATGGTCCAGCTCTCACAACCACAGGGAGTACCATTGCTTTGGCAATACGAATTTTTGTTTGCAATGTGATGTCTCTACTTTTCACTATGCTCCCCAGGTTTCTCATCGCCAAGAATCAGTCGCCTTTTTATTTCATGGCTCCAATCACCATCTGCAGTGATTTTTGATCCTAAGAAAGTAAAATCTGTCACTGCTTCTACTTCTTCCCCATCTATTTTCCAGGGACTGATAGGGCCTGTCGCCATGATCTTGGCTTTCTTTATATTGAGTCTCAAGCCAGCTTTTTCACTCTCTTCTTTCAACCTAATCAGGAGCTTCTTTAGGTCCTCCTCACTTTCTGCCATTAGGGTGGTATCGTCTGCATATCTCAAGTTGTTGATGTTTCTCCCAGCAATTTTGATCCCAAATTGTGATTCCTCCATCCCTGCATTGCGCATTATGTGTTCTGTGTATAAGTTGAATAAGCAGGGGGACAAAATGCAGCCTTGTCTTACTCCTTTTCCTATTCCAAACCATTCTGTCATTCCGTATTCTGTCCTAACTGTTGCTTCTTGATTCATGTACAGATTTCTCATGAGACAAATAAGGTGTTCGGGTATACAGTACATACAATACAATACATACAAGCACATAAAAAACTGAGTGTAAAAGAAACAAGCCAAAATTTAAAAAATGTGGTTAAACAGAAATAGATTTTGTAAGGTCAAGGCAGACAAAATGAACAGACCCAGCAGGTAGGTGTAAGATGGCATGGGGAAAGAACAACTACAGAACACAGCTTAAGCATTCAAAATTCTGTCCAAAGTTCCCAAATCTTCAGCAGTTGTTGACTACGCAGTTTTAAACATCTGCCTACAAGCATAACAGCTCACAAAAAAGGGGAAAGGATATGAAATGCAAAATGGTTTCCAGCATGTCACACTTTGTACAGCATTCTATATCGTAGGTTACCTCATCTTGCAAAGTAGCAAATTCCTCAAGAATATGACCAAGCTTGTCTCTTTGGCGAGCCCTATTATGTCCGTGAATCTGAATCAAACTGCAAAATGGCTGGGAGGAAAAGGAAAAACTGATTACTTTTTAGACTTTTACATCATATTCCTGACTTCACTGATGTAAGAAACCAGATATCAACACCATTTATATATCACTTCAGGAAATGAGGTTACTTTCTTAGCTCACAACCAATCCTATATATGACAGGACAAGATGTGGATGATCTTAGCTTAACCTATTCTCTGCTTGCAAATCATACATCCAGCCATACTGAAGATGGTATTGAAATAATTGGGGCTAAGAGCATATCCAGCATTATCCTACTAATTCCAAAGATGGCATGTTGGGTGTTAATGATCTAACACACTGGGCACATGCAACCCAACATTTGAAGGTAACAGCAGCTGATATACATTGAGAGCTGAATCACACTTTTCTCTAGTCTCATGATGGTGAACCTTGGCACTCCAGGTGTTCTTGGACTTCAATTTCCAGAAGCCCAAGTCAGCACTTCTGCTGATCAGGGCTTCTGGGAATTGAAGTTCAAGAACACCCAGAGTGCCAAGGTACGCCATCACTGCTTTAGTCTATCAAACACTTTTGAGAGGTCAACCAAAGGGCAGAGTTTAAAAAGGTTACCATTTTGAACTACAAGATGCAAAAGGAAGCAACAGAGAAGATTTACAATAAATTCTTAAATTTTTGGTACATTTTAAAAGGTTGTAAATATTTAACCTCCAGGCATCTCCACTCAGATCCACGTGCAAATACAGTCCCTGTTTTCTTAACAGGGAATATGTGGCTATAACAGCGAAACAGTCTTCTGGCCTAGCTTACTCTTAATACAGCATATAAAAATGGGGCTGAACCTGGTTAGGTTTGTGAGCAAAGATTTCTCATGCTAAACATCTTTTGGGCTATAATATAATAATTGCCTACTGTCAAGTCAATTCAGATTTATGGTGATCATTTCCAGGGTTTTCCAGGTAGAAAACACACAGAAGTGCTTTACATCCCCTTGGAGGGAGGCACTTGAGATTGTGCAGCTTGTCCAAGACCATACCTGCTGGCTCTACTCCCAAGTGGAGAACATAATTCCCAACCTCTGATTCCATAGCCAGACACCTAAATTCACTAAGCTATCCAGATAGGGCTCTTGAGCAATAGCTAGCAAGAGTAATCCTCATCATCATCACACGATTGGGCCCAGAGGCTCCCCATCAATCTCTCATTATCTGCAATCTGCTTTCAGTTTTTCCAGGTTCCCAACAGCAGGTGATCATTTCTTACTCCATCCATTCATCTCTTCCTAGGTCCTGTTAGTCTTCTGCCTGATGAAATTATATCCATCACTACCTTCGGCCACTTCTCCTGCTTCATTCTCACCACGCACCTTGCCCCTTTAAGGTGAATAAGGTCTCCTTTCTGAGTGCTCCAAGTATGAATTCCTCAAAGCACTACAGGTTTATACAACCTGAGTCTGAACTCTCGTAACACCTTTCTGGATTTTAATAGGGGGTCTAACATCTATTCCCAGCCTGGATTCTTTGCCTTCATCTCTTCTTTATTTAAGGTATCTTTTGTAAGCATGATGCCAAGATATTTAAATTCTTTTACTCATTTGTATTTGTTATTGTCTACTGTCAGTTCATGGGTGTTGTCCTTCCTGTATCCAGCTATATGCTGGCTCATTAGCAATAACAATAGCAACCTACTTATATACCACCCCATAGCACTTGCACACTCTCTGGGTGGTTGACAAAGTACAACAGAACACTTGCATAACAAGAAAACTCTGTTCCACTGAGCTCTTCGTTATGCGGTATTTTCGTTATGTGGTTCCCTATGGGGAGATACCGTGTATAATGGGAAAAAAGTGCTCAGTAACTTGGAAAAGTTATTTCTTGCCATGTGTAGCTATGCTGTTTGGCAAATTTGGAAAGCCACACTCCAAAAAGGTAAACTCTGACAAGGTATTACTTTTCAAATTACAGTACAGTAATACCTCGGATAACGCTAAGACTTGGCTGCACAAGTCTTGGTGTTATCCGATTTTTAGTGTTATCCGATGCATGTTAAAATCCTATGGAATGTATCGGATAACGTTAAAACTCCAGAGAGATACAATGTAACCGCACAGGCTTTAGCGGTTGTTATCCGATACATCCCATAGGACCTTAACGTTATTCGATCCAATTCTCCTCCCCAGATTACTTAACGTTATGCGATTTTAGCGTTATCAGGTAAACGTTATCCGAGGTATTACTGTATTCTTCTCTCATACTGATAAGCATGCCTCTGAAATAATAAAATACCTGTCAATTTCAAAAAGGAACGTGTTCATTTGATAAAATGGGCAGAAACACTGCATTCTGGAAGATATTTTTCCTACCTTTTATACCTAGCTATTTTAAGCAAAGTTTTTCACAATGTCATTGATACTCACACGAACACAGTGTGTAACAAAGGAGTCAATGTAATCCTTAGCTTGGTGGTTGTTATAAAGACAACATCTAAGAGAAATTGAACAACATTCATTTTCTAAGTGAAAAACAAACGATGTGTTAAACATAAAGCTCCTACCTATTACTCCTCACTAGGGCTAGGCCAGGAGTCAGCAATCTTTTAAAGTTGGGGGCGGGGTCATGCTCCCTCAGACAGTTGAGGGGGCTGTACTGGTTGTACCCCTGCTATAAACGTGTCTGTCATAAACACATTTACAATAGCCGTAAAAACATCTGCAGCTGCCGTAAATGCATCTGCAGCCACTTCTAGCAGCAACGGTGATTGGAGCAAGGGCGGGGGCCTGATTATTTGGTGCCTCGGGGCGTAGGTTGCCAACCCCTGGGCTAGACCATTCTTAAACTTCAAGATGTACATATGTTAAAATTGTTCCAAGAGCACAAGTCAGGAATCCCTTTTTCCACCCAAAGCTTCATACTGGTAAGGGCAAGTCCAGAGTACAAAGTGGAATGTACCACATTTTCTCTGTCTCTCTGTTACACCCTTTGTCTCTGCCCACTTCTGCCCTTACCAAGCTGAAGGTTGTTGGATGAAGAACATATTAGCTGACATCCTACTGTTTTGCACAGTAAACTGCACTGGAGTAGTCCCACTGAATCACTAGTCTTTTAGCAAGTCAACTCTTCCCAAAGTACTGTACCACTGATTCAAAGCCTGTACTCTAGTTGCGACTTGCTTAAGCGTAATAAGTTTCAGCTAGAGTCAATTGACTTGAATCAGTGGACTATATGGGAGAGTAGAATTCAGTAGGCCTACTCTAGTGTGATTTACTGTACAAAGCTACTGCTGTTTCCAGAAGGCTTCTGAAATTATATTGAGGGCTGAAACAGGACACCCATTCTATTTTACAGTACCCGTGAACAAAAACATAAAAACATAACTTTATTCATTAGTGTATCACTTTCTAATGAATTAAAAAATAGGTTGAGCCTGAATTTTGAAATAATCATACACATTTTAGAATATCTCATCAAAAACAGTTGCACTATCCAAACCGATTTTGCTGATCATGGGTGAAAATTTTGCCAGCTACTTAGCATAATGGAATTCATACCACAATGGATAAGATAAATACTCCCTTCCACACTTTAACATATAAATAATTACGGTGAATCAAATTATTGGATGGTCCTGTACAAATGCATTAACAGATGTTCTGTGTTTAGCAAGCTAAAGTTAGATATTTTAAGCATTTTTTGCTTTATTTATTAAACAAAGACACAGTGATACATTTGTAAATTAATACAAATCCCAGAATCTGCTACTTACTTAGGTGAAAGAACTGGTGGACTGACAAAAGACCTCAGGGCATCTTTCACCATGTCTTGCATTAGGTGAGTGCCAAATACTTTTTTGTTATCCACAAGAAAAGTAGTCTGAAACAAAGAGTAGTTTTGCTTAATTCATCCAGGTATTTAACACACATAGTCAAAACATTTCAGTGTATGTGCCATTATCCACTTGCCTGCAACAGGGATCTTGAAAGAACACAAGGTGACTGTTCACTAAATTCACAAAAGAAATCCTAATATGCAAACAGAATTGGAAGGAAAAAAACATTGTTAATAATGCTTTATTTATCTAAGAGCATCTCTTTTAGAACTGCATAAGCAAATGTTATAACCTCTTCCTGCTTTAAGGAGCCATTTCCCCTAAAGATTCTCTCATTAATCCTTGTAGTTTTGCTCTTTGCTCTATAATCCTATATATGCTTGATGGCAAACCTTGGCACTCCAGGTATTCTTGGAGTTCAACTACCAGAAGCCCAAGTTAGCACTCCTGCTGATCGGGGCTTCTGGGAATTGAAGTTCAAGAACAGTTGGAGTGCCAAGGTTTGTCATCATTGGCACACACACATGCACGCACGCACGCACACGAAAAGCTGGAAGCAGGTCACAGTAGGACCAATTTCTAAATCCCCAGGCAAACACTTTGACTTTAAGTCTTCAAGTCAAGGAAAGAGATGGAAATGCTATTGGTCTTGTTAAGTAAAAAGTTACTCTTACAAAAGTTCACTGGCGTTGGGCCCCAGATAGTCCACACTGCATATCTGATCACACAACTGATAATCCAACCAACTGTGCAAGTGTGATTGCAATACTGCTTCCTAGCCATGTCTTTCACCCGGGTACAAACTTTGCAACCATCTATGCTATTCTGAGATACACAAGTGTAGCTATGCAACAGGATTTCGGCCAGAGCATACATATATTTCCGTGCACACCCCCAATATCATAAATTAGAGGTGTAAACTACTCAAAGCACTGCAACTTTCCATATTCTAGAATGAAAAGGAGGAAATAAGAACACATGTGAAATAAGACTGCAAAGTTCATTTGAAACCGATCCAGAATATGGAGGTAAAAAAAATAAGTAATAGATGCAAATAAAACCTCGCAACATTTCTCCATTTGCCATCATTTTTTCTTGCAAACATGTTCTGGGACAAAAGGTATTCAGGCACTCACTCAGCTCTGGACTGAGAATTAGAAGGGATTTGGTAGGCTAAACAATTCCAATCCTTCTCCCTTGGCTCTGGGAGCAAAGGGAAATGAAGCAGGCAGTTGAAGGTAGGGGGATAAAAACTTGAGCATGACCTTATCTCTGGAACATGCTTCACCCATTAAGACATGGATTCATCCTATCCAGATCTTGGGGACATGAAAGGAGGATCATTCAGGTGCCTCCTGAGTGGAGTTTCTCCAGCAAAAATCCCTTCAACCCAGAATTTCTGACACAAAATTATTAGTATTATTATCATATCCAGAAACCAATGTATTAATGTATTTTCCTTGCTACTTCCACATCAGATCAAGAGGAAAAATTTGGTCCACCTAGCTCACACCTTTCTCCTCAAAATATTGTTGTACCTCGTTTAAAGAGCATAATGTGTTCCACAAGATTGCTCTTTAAGCGAGTTTGCTCTTTAAGTGAAACACCATTGTAAGTGACCAATTGTGTGTGTGGGGGGATTGTGAACCCCGATTTATTTGTTAAGCGAGTTTTTGGTTGATTTTATTTGTTAAGCAAAGCAAACATTCAGAGAAAATTCTGCTGATTAAGCAAGTTACTCTTTAACAAGGCGCTCTTTATGTGAGGTTTGACTGGTCCTTTGGTCTTCCTCAAAATACTCTCTACACTATAGGAGTCATATAGGGAAGAGACCTTAATGATCAAATGGGTCAGATATGTTAATAGTATTGATACTTACCAATATGCAGTGCAAATTAGTTAGAGTGACAACTTCACAAACAGTTTTTATTCGTTCTATAAGTTTTGAAAAATAGTTGACCATTTCTTCCCTCTTAATAATTTTTGCATATCGAGGAAAAGTTGGAGGAAGTAATCTCTGATTAACAAGGGGCTCAAAGCCCATCATAATAGGATGATCTAAAATAAGAAAGATAAATAATTCCATTATTATTCTTAAACGCTCTCTTAAATGCTGTGACACACTCTTTATTTTATCAAGAAAAACATATTGCTAAAAATACAATAATTGAAAGGGGGGAAAGAGGAAAAAATGAATTAAAGAGAAAAAAACCACATTTCAATTTACTGAGTTAAAAAGTGAGACCCTGTTGTAGTCACCAATTTAAAATTACTATTAAGAATGAAATTCATTTAAGTCAGAGTCACCAGAACTCAATGTAAAAAAAGCACAAAACCAGAAATATATCCTTATTCAGTGTGCCATATTCGCAAGATCTAACACCATACTTCTGAAAAGGGAAACCATTTATTTGCACCAAGTGATCCAAATGTAAAAGCAGGAACTTTATAGCACTATTATATGTTCTGCTTAAATACTAAATTTCACCAATAAAATCTGAATACACCTGTAAAATCCCCTCTAATGAATCATTCTAGGATGAACACTGGAGTCCAGGTATTCTTGGACTTTAATTACCAGAAGATCAAGTCAGCATTCCTGCTGATCATAGATTCTGGGAATTAAAGTCCAAGAACAGCTGGAGTGCCAAGGTTCACCATCACTGGTCTAGAGGATCTTTTTCCATATCAACTCTCAATTCCCCTTGAAAGTCAGTGCCATCAAACATGGTGGCTTTTCAGCATTTTAAACACAGACTTACCCCCTTTTGTCGTGTCATTCTGTGCCTGAATGCCATGATGTAATGAGTTGTGGATAGCAGAAAGCAGGTCAGCGGCCTGAGACATCAGCTTCTGAGCTTCTGCAACTGCACTAGTCTGTTAAAAATCAAATTTTAAAACCCTATGTGTACATTACCAGAAAAGATGAGTAACACCTTCTGTTCTAAGTAGGTCAAGAAAAATAGAGCATTGCTCATATTACGTATTATTTAATAAACCTACCTCTTTTTTTGTAAAGGCTATCAATACAGTCAGTAATACCCGAGTAAATTTCACTCTGCTGAATAATGCAAAGCACTGTTGATGCTATAAGAAATTAAATTACAAAATTAAGTTACGTCAAACTTCTAGAAAATTAAGATTTGAATACAACCCTACAAGCATGCATTGCTCTTCATGTATATAGAGTTGCTTTGTAATTCTGAAGACAAACAAAATAAATTTTCAGAGAATAAGCAATTCTTTTAGTTCCTTTAGTCGGAGGGCTTTAAGAGCTGCCAGAGCTGGTGGCTGAAGTTCGGGACACCGACGCCCTCCTCCGCGCCCTTGCCACCACCGGCTGGAGTCAGAGGGCTTTAAGAGCCACAAGAGGCGGCGGCTGAAGTTCAGGATGCTGACCCCTCCTCCGCGCCCTCACCACTGGCCGGAGTCGGAGGGTTTTAAGAGCCGGCAGAGGTGGCGGCTGAAGTTCAGGATCCCAACCCCTCCTCTGCGCCCTTGCCACCGGCCGGAGTCAGAGGGCTTTTAGAGCTGCCAATGTGGTAGAGGACATTGAGCCCAGACCTCGTTGAGGTCGTTCAAGCGGCAAGGACTTTTTGTTATTTAATTGCTATGTGCTACTGTATTGCTATGTGCCATGGGCTACTTTAGTGTGTTTTATGACATTTTTATTGTGTTGATGGATATTATGTTGATTGAATGCTTTTATATTGTATTAAGGATATGTTTGTGAGCCGCCAAGAGTTGCAATTTGTGATTGGGGCGGGATATAAATTGAACATAGAATAGAATAGAATGGAATAATTTGGACACTGCAAGAACAAAGCAAGAGAATGACCCTCAACATCCTCTGAATGACTATGAGGCTCAAGTCCGCCAGTTCAGATCCAGGAAGAGCTTTATGGCAAGAATAAACATTCTTGAGGGTACACAATAGCAAAACCAAATTAAAAGATGGAAGAAGGAGCTCAATGGACAAGGAACATTACAGGAGGGTATAGCTGTGGAACTCAACCTCCCCTACATCACTTGGAGGACCCTGAATAGGCTGAGAGTCAGAGTGCCTAAATGCAAGACCAACATACTCAAGTGGGGGTTGTTAGCAGACAACAACATGCTCTGAATGTAGAGAGATACAGAATCTGGCTCATTTACTGGTCTGCCAATTACTGCCAGAAACATGCACCAATGAGGACTTAAATTTGGCCAACAACAAAGCCAAGAAAGTAGCTTCATTTTGGCAGTCTAGGGTTTCATTGGGACACAAAAGAAGAAGAGCAATCAAATGCGTAATATAAATAATCTCCAAGCTCATAGCACTGAAGAAATTAAATTACAGCACCATCTATTTCAGCATTACCGATATTAAATTACACATCACTGTGTGCTATTTAGTGTGGTGCATAAGTGCAGTTCAGTCAAAATTAAGACCAAAACTCATCCAACAATCTTGGGATTTTAATATATGGATCAGTCACCTTGTATTTTCTTTCCACATCTTAATATGCAGATATTTGTGTTACACATCACACTTTACATCATCTTTTATAGCTTACAAGCATCCTTACTTCAAGCTCCACTTCAGGATTCCTCTCTTCTCCTTGCCTGCTCCGAGTGCTCTGAAATTAAGATCATGAGAACATTAAGACATGGTATGATAACAAGACATCATTATCAACAACATGATAATATCAAACTTTATAACAAGTTTAACTTTCAACAAAATGTGTAAGTTTTGTTCGAAAGGCATGGATATAGAAAGAGGAGAGCCGGCAAAGTACAATAGACAGAGCAGGCAGACATGAAATGGAAAAGTCTACACTGAAATCCTTGCCCCATGCAAAACCCAAAGTCAAGTTGGGTGTATTGACAGGAGATTTCCTGCTTTTCTCCTCTGACTGTTCCATTACCATGTAAGTGGGGAGATACAATTTTTACATCAAAAGGGGAACACAGATGAGAGACTAACCAAACTGGCATAATGTGCACATTATCTCTACATGCCTCATTGCTCGATACTCTTTGCCTAATCCTGAGACTCTGATCTGGTCCACACATGCCAAGAATGAGATGGTACAGTTTTAGATGGCAACTCCAAAGATTTCAGAGACCATGAGGAGAGATGGAATTATATAGGGTGATGTGGCTCTTCAAACAGCCTGGACTGAAACTGTATAAGACTTTATAGGTCATAATCACTGCTTGGATTGGGCCTGGATAAGGACTACCAGCCTGTGTAGTTGCTATAGCAAGAGTTACTTGGTTCCTGTGACCAGCTTCAGTAAGAAGCCTGGCTGTAGCATTTTCAACCAACTAACGTTACCAAATCATCTCCAAAGGCAACCGCATATGGTAATCCAAATGGGATGCAAGTAGGGTATGTGTACTTTTTAGTCGTCAAACACTTCCAGGAATGGGTGCAGCTGAGGCACCAGCTTTAATTATAGAAATGCACTCTGAGCTACTGCTAAACCTTGAACAACCAGGCTCAGGTATGAATCCAGGAGTACACACAAGCTGCATACCTAAATTTCGAGGGGTGTAGCCATATCTAAAATGGGATGGATCCCTATTTACAAACCTGCTTTATGACTGCCGTATAAACTTCAGTTTATCTGATCTCACTCAGACCATTGCAAATGTCAGACTCTGGCTTAGGACAAAAACAATGTCCTAGGAATTAAGTGGAAAGGAGATAGAGCTCGGTCTTATCTGCATTCTGATAACAATAAGCCACAAAACTCCACGCAGTCTTGCCCAGTGGTTTCATGCTAAACAGAAAGGGGGACAAAGCAGAACTCTAAGGGACACCGCAGGCCAAAAGCCATGGCATTAGAGACCCTCAGAATCCCCTTCTGAGTTCACCCCTCTAAAGTGAACCAGAATGGCTACAAAACATTGTCTCCAAGTACCATCCCAATGAGGTGACCCAGAAGGGGAGAGAATACATTGAGAATATTATGTTTATTAATCTAAACAGTTAATATTGTGTAAGATCTACCCACATTTATGATTGACCAGTAAAAGTATTCTAAACATTTTTAAATGAGGGTCATCCTAGAAATAAAAAAAAAATGATCACATTAACGTAACAGAGATTCCAATACCAGTAGTCCTCCTAAAGCAGTGATTCCCAATTAGTTTTTTCTACGTACCACTTCAAGAAAGACCTCAAACTTGCGTAGCCCTTATTGCAGGAACGTTAAATAAAAAATGAAATCAGATATATTTAATATTTATTATCATCAAAAGACATTCTAATGACAGAGAACACATGTTTCATTAATGTGACAAATGTGCACGTTGACAATGACGAGCAAATAGGCGGGAATGGGGGCGGCCGCGATCAGGGGACGTGAGACGCGGGAGGCGCGGGAAAAACCACCGCGGCGGGAGAAAGCGCTTGATGCATACGATATACTTACCTACTGATCATTTAATTAAATTGAATAATTTTTTGGCAATTGTTATTGCATTATTTTTTAAGGATTTAATATTTTAGTTAAGAGATTGCTGCGCATACCCCTTGATGCAATCTCGCATACCCCTGGGGGTACGCGTACCACTAATTGGGAACCACTGTCCTAAAGGATCTATAATCTATATTGCCTACAAATGTTTAACTATTCGGTAGATGGAAGAATAATTGCAACAACTGGAAATGTTTAGATAATCAATCCAGCAATTCTTGATTCAGGTTCAAACTATTTATTAATAAATAAATCCACCAACTAAATCTTGCAAGTCTTGAAAGGTTTACCACAATACAGCACCTTTTTTGTGTGTGTGTGATATGCAATGCATACATCAAGTCCTACCACTAATTTTATGACTTCACTAACTAACAGAAAAAAGTGAATGGCTTGAAGGACTGTTTTCCTGTAAAAACTGGGAATGTGTTTATCTCTGTGTTCACTTATTGGGAATTTCTATGTCAGAAATAAACTTATAAAAACAATTGGCCAAAAACATATACCTTCACTCGTCGCTGCATGTCATCTTCAACATCCTTCAGCATACCTAGAAAAGCAGATGAAATAACATTTTGTAATCTCAGTGGACATTTACATCCTATGTAGAACAGTAATGCTAAGTCAGCATCCCTACATGAGGGTTGCCAGCAAGCACACAAAAAGCCAGAGACAGGTGAAAGGGTAAGGAGGGTTCCCTGGGGTCCATAAGGCACCCCAAATTCTCACCTCTGTTCCAGACAATTTAGAAGACATCTCCCTTCATCACTTCCCCACAGCCACACAGGCCAGGGCTGAGGGTATTTGCACACCAAAACATCTGGAGGAACTCATACTGGAAAAGCTGGTTTAGAGGATGAGTAATCCCAGGGGGCTGAAGACTTGTTCTTTCCCTCGCTCATTTAATTTAATAGTGTTTTTTTCCTAGTCCAATCAAACCAAAGTCTACAGTTAAAGAACCTGGAACTATGATCTGAGTGATCCCTCCAAACCAAAACTAGAATCATAAAAGAGATCGGTTGAACCAGTATGGATGAATGGCTTATAGCTTGCCAGTTGGATGTAATAAAATTTATGCCTTATGGCTAATAATTAAGGATCATCAGACACTAGACAAATTGAGGGCCGTACAAAAACAGGCAGTATCTTATAGTGGGATCTTACATAGGCCTACAGACTTTCAAGTTCTATTGGGTTCTACATTACTTCCTTCCAGTGAAATGTAACTGAAGGCGATTCAGTCTGTGTGTGTGCGCACGCACACACACATACAGTGGTACCCTGTATAACGAACACTTCGTATAACAAAAAATTCGTATAACAAAGTGTTTTGGCGCTATTGGCGATCGCCAATATGATTAGAATAACAAAAAAAATCATATAACGAAGAGCTCTGTGGAATGGAGCTTTTTCGTTATATGGGGTACAACTGTATATGTATGTGTAGATAGATAGATAGATAGATGTAGCTATACAGTAATACCTCATATAACATTAGTATCGAATAACACGAAAATCGCATAACATCAAGGAATCTGGGGGGAAGAATTGCATCAGATAACATTAAGATCCTATGGGATGCTTCAGATAACAACCGCGAAAGCCTGTGTGGTTACAATGTATCTCTATGGATCCCATAGAGGATCAGATAACACGAAAAATCATATAACACGAAGACTTGTGGAACCAGGTTTTAGTGTTATATGAGGTTTTACTGTACATACATTGTATATACCATATGTACTATACCAGGGGTGGCCAACTGTAGATCTCCAGGTGTTCTTGGACTTCAATTCCCAGAAGCCCAAGTCAGCACTCCTGCTGATCAGGGCTTCTGGGAATTGAAGCCCAAGAACATCTGGAGATCTACAGTTGGCCACCCCTGTACTATACAGTACAGTGATGGTTAACCTTTGCAATCTAGGTGTTCTTGGACTTCAATTACCAGAAGCCCAAGTCAGCCAACCTGCTGATCAGGGCTTCTGGGAATTGAAGTTCAAAAACATCTGAAGTGCCAAGGTTAACCATCACTGGTCTAGAACTACTAAAGCATGACATTGTCCAAGAAAAGTAGAATGAATTGTCGGAACTCTACCTGTAACTCGAAGATCTGTCACACTATTTGCCATTTTAAATCCATATGTCATTGACTGAAAATCTTCCTGAAAACAAAAAGGGAGGTGGAGAATAAGCTGTATAACCAACAAATATTTGTAAGCAGCAACTGTTTTCTCACAACATTTCTACTCAAAATACAAAATTTCAGTTTTAAGTGGAAGCTGTGTTCATACTTGTTATTAGATGATCACCAACAAAGTCACTAGATGGGGAAAAAGCATGCTAAAATCAACATTTCACCAAGGTTTTAGAAAAACAAGGCACTTCTTCTACAACAAAGGAGGAATACAAATAAAAACATACATAAAAGAACTGTCCTAATTTGATATATCATTTCCTGAGCTGACAATATAGCTCTACTTATAAAAGCTTCAAAGTTAAATAATTATGTCATTTTCTGTTCTCATTTCCCATAGCCTAGGTCAATACATCAACCAAACGTCACTTCTTACAGAACAAAGTCAATAAATGCAAAATGCAGTCTGAAGGGTTGCATCAAGGGCTCTTAAAGCATTACTAAATATGTACTGCTACAACAATTACCGGTATGTTGGATCTGCCATTGCTATCTATCTATTAATAATTTTCACTTTTTACAAAACAAAGCTTCAAACAAAAAGATCTGAGTATCAATCAGGAGTCTTTCAAGTGTGAAATGCTACACTGACCTATATGATTTCCATTTTGCATTTAGTGTCTACTACTGTATTCTAATTAACCGCTGTCCTTCTGTATTCCCATGGAAATAGGAACCCAATACTGTATAAATTACGGTATTGCTATATACCAGTACTACATTCTTATATTTGAGAAAGTAGACTTAATTCACAAAAGCACACATTAAAACTCCTATCTGATATGCTTCAACAGACTACCACAGCTACCACAATGAAAACTGTAATTTCAAGACCAAACATTATAGAGAAATCTGGCTAGAGTTTAAAACCGACAGACATTTTGGATCTCTTCTTGAGGTTTGATACACTGTTATTGCTGCCTTTCATACTTTATTCACCAGTTTGCATTTTAGAATGAGTGTTACTGGTGCTTTGTTTCTGCAATACATAACAGCTGAGCACCTGGATTTTCAAGGTAAAAAGGCAGGGTACAAGTTCTAAATAAATAATACATAACAACAAACAATAGTCCTAATAGTTGCTACTACATCAGCGGAGGCTCGCCAAGCAGACATGCCTGGAGGTTTTCTGTTCACACATGCAAATTATCCATGATATAGTACAGTGATGGAGAACTTTGGCACTCCAGATGTTCTTGGACTTCAATTCCCAGAATTGAATGGATTTACTATGATTCATCTGACCTGTGCTGCCCTTGTGGCTCCCGAAAGCGGAAGTAAAACGTACCCAGCCAGATGAATCGCAGTAAACCCATTCATATGGATTCACAGGGTGCTTGGGCTTCTGGGAATTGAAGTCCAAGAACATATGGAATGCCAAGGTTCGCCATCAGAATTAGGGCAAGGGGTCATCAAACTTGACTCTCCAGGTGTTCTTGGACTTCAATTACTAGAAACCTAAGTCAATACACCTGCTGTTTAGTAACTGAAGTCTAAGAACATGTGGAGAGCCAAATTTGCTGACCTCTGAACTAAGGAAAGGACATTTGCTATTCTTTTCCATAGTTAAGCACACTTGATGGCTAAAAGGAGCATAATAAAATGGAAGGGAATTTGAAAATAAACTGTACTCTCACAATACAGGTTTTTAAAATTAGATTAAAATAACAAAGCAATTTACAAGCACTGAATACTAAAAGGTGCAATGCAGGTTCCATTTATCAATAGGGGAGCATTAAAAATAAGATTTTACCTCTTCAAACACTGCAGCTTTGTTTACTTTTTCTCTGGCAATATCACAGATTTTTAGGATCCCAAGAGCAAATGCCTTCATGGCTGGATCCTCTATAAAGTCTGGATTATGAATATATAGGCAAGTGAATACCGTCTGGGCCAAAGAATGGCCTTCCAACCATGTTATCTGAAGAAATTAAATACATAATATAAAAGGATAGCACACCAGTTTCCTAACTCCAACATGGAAGTTTATTTCATGTATTATATTACATGTTTTGGGAATACTGTACACCAATATTATTCACACCTATCTGTGAAGGAAATAAAATACTATTTCTCAATTTAGGAAGAAGATAAATATTTTATACACTATGCATTATTAAATTCCATGTCAGATTTGATTACCTAACTTAGCAATGTTTAAAATGACTATTTCTCAAAGAAGAATTGCACTTTTAATCACGATCCTGTTTAAGATTAAATCCTGTGCATGTTTACTGAGAAATAACCAACCAGTCTTTAACAGACATTATGTTCTAGTTGGGTTCTTCAGGATGACAGGTACAAAAATTTCTGAAGTTAAATGTGATGATCTTTTTTGAAGTTTATCATTCACTTCACTTTTATTTATCTAAATACCTTCTCTCAAGTTTTCTAGAAAACATAGTTCTACTAACCCATAATTGAAACAAGTGAATATTCTTACCAAGCAGCAAAAACAAGTATCCATTATTCCTATCAATTCCGGCAAGGATAAGTCTTTGATTTTGATAGTACCATCCTTCAAAGGAATAAGGAAAAGAGAGAGAATGTGCATGACCTCTCACGAACAGTAAATGAAATCTGAACAGCCTACAGAAAAAATATCTAAGTGGATGGTTGAGATATGAACCATCTTCTCTACTTTTGATTTGGAGAGGGGCAGACTCCTTGTAGCAGGATTCTGCAGAAGTTAAATCAGGATCTGGTGGCGTAGTTCTGGAAGATTGACAATAGATTGGTAATCGTATCTACTGTGAAATCCAACAGTAATAATAATAATTTCATGTCAGAAATTATTCTGAGTTGAAAGGATTTTTGCTGGAGAAACTCTGCTCAAGGAACACCCGAATGAGGCTCCTTTCATGTCCCCAAGATCTTTTCCCACTGAAGTGGTCCCTATTATAAATAAATTTTGTGTCAAAAATTACTCTGGGTTGAAAGGATTTTTGCTAGAGAAACTCTGCTCAGGGGACACCTGAATGAGGCTCCTGTCATGTCCCCAAGATCTGTTGTGCAGCACTCAGGTATCAAACCCCAACCTCCCAGTCTCCAAGATCAGGGGCTTAACCACTAAGCCACTGTAGTGTCCAGTTGTAACAAGAGTGGGCCCATTGACTTAGTAGAGTTTTGTGAGTCAAGTCCTCTGTAAATTAAATTGATTCATCAGCTTTGCTCTAGTTTAGACATATTAACTGGATTTCAGACATTATTTAACAACAGAATAAGTTTCTTCAATTTAGGTCAGACTGCTGAAAGAAAGAGGGCCTAAAAAGATAATTTTACAACAACACAAGATCAGAACATGCACAGGTGCAACCTGTTCTTTAATTCTTTGTACTTGATTCGGTTGGTGGATCTTGGGGCTTCTAGTAAAACAGACGGAATGATATGAAACTCCAATAAAGCCATCAAGATAACTTCTACATTCCTCTAGACCAGTGGTGTCCAAACTAAGGCCCGGGGGTCGGGGGCCGCACCCGGCCTCCGGGCCTTAGTGAACAGCTCCCTGAACCACATGACTGGCCCACGGCCCAAAAGGTTTGGGCACATCTGCTCTAGACTAACATTTAAAATTATGCACTTCTGTGTTTACTCATTAATGGACTCCATGGGGTACACAGAAAGAGCCTCCTCAAAGATTAAGGCATTTTTGAACCACAATAGGGCATACCCTGGTAACAGCAACCTTGTGTTGCAGGCTAATCTTCCTCACACTAGGTCAGGGGAAAGCAACTGCAGAATGAATTCACCAAATGGTGGCTTTAGTTTGCTCATTTTACATCTGGCCTAGACACAGAAGAAAAAAGAAGCAATGGACTCCCATTTTCATGAAACACAAGCAGTCAGTAATAACAGAAAGAATGCTAACCTTGATAGCTTGTTCAAAGTTGAGAACTTTTCGATTAACTTGGTTTCCAATCATACCTGCATCCATTTTCGGATCCATCATTTCAATAGCTGACATTGCTTCAAAAAGACCAAAACTAAGGAGAGCAACACACACACAAACCCAGATTGGCATTAATTAATACAGATGCTGTCAAAGCATTGTCTTTGAATATTCAGTTACAAAGCTGAAATAGCTAGAGGATACTTAAGTGACTTAGGCAAGTTGTTCAACCCTGGACAGTCATTTTAAGAACAAATACACAATCTTTGAACTTTTTATGAAGAAGTGGAAAAATTTAAAATGGGTACGATTCATCTAAGAAAAGGATAATTAAATACAGAGTTAAAAACAGTAGGATCATTGTTTACTATGGATTCAATTTAACAATATAATTGTTATTATTTTGGAATGAAATCTCACTCTGATAAGTTGGTTGGTGCATATTCATAAGCAACAATTAAAGGCTTAGTATAGAGGAACCAAAATCTAGAAACTAAGCATGCTAAGTGAATGGTGCATGTTCATAGCTAAGACATAAGAATGAATATACTTTCCACAACAAATTTAATAAACTGGTATTGTATACGGCAGGGGTAGGCAACCTATGACCTGCGGCACCAAATAATCAGGCCCCCACCCTCACTCCAGCCGGCAGTGGCAGAATCGGCAGCAGACTCATTTCTGGCTGCTGGAAATGCTTTTACGACAGCCGTAAATGAGTCTGTGGCTGGCGCAAATCGTTTATGACAGGGGTGCCCAAACTATGGCCCAGGGGCCAGCCCTGGCCCCCAACACCAATTCATCCGGCCCGCAAAGCCCTCGTTGCTCCTGAAAGCGGAAGTAAAATGCACCCATATGGGCGCGTTTTACTTCTGCTTCCAGGAGCGACGAGGACTTTGCGGGCCGGATTAATTTGTGTCGGGGGACAAGACTGGCCCCCAGGCCATAGTTTGGGCACCCTGAACCACATGGCTGGCCCACAGCCCAAAAGGTTTGGGCACCCCTAGTTTATGACATCCCTAAAAAGGGGGGCACCAGTCTGGCCCCCTCAACTGTATGAGTGAGCGTGACCCGGCCTCCAACTGAAAAAGGTTGGCAACCCCTGGTATTTGGGATAGTGCTACGGCGTTATTGGGGAAGCATGTGTTCAGATGCTCTAAATTGTCTTGCAGCAAAAACAAGGAAGAGGTTCTGGCACTGTAAAGACTAGCAAGTGTTATTTAACATATCTTTCATGTGTGTAGACGTCTTTATAAAATATACCAAGTAAAATGTATTAGTCTGGAAGAAGCCACAAGATTCTGCTATTGTTTTAATATAATATGTTGCCAATGAAAATTCTGCTGCTGTCTTATGTAACATATTATTCATTTCACAGGCAATTATCGGCTTGACTAAAATATAAACACATCTGTTAGTCACCCTGAATACAGAATAGCACAACTACTGTATTTGGAGAACTCATCCATTTCATTGAATTTTAATAGCAATACTGGATTAGATTCAGATGTACACTCAGAACGAAGCATGCAGACAATAACCTTTTCCTTGATTCCTGCAACCTTATTCTATAAGGCTTATGGACAGATTTGGATCTAAACATTGGGAGCACTTACATGTAATATTAAACCACAATTATATTTATGACATTTCATTTGTTATGCACATAATCACACTCAGTTCTGCTGCTCCTCTAGAAAAGAACCTCTTGTGTCCTCATCAGAAATAACTGTAAAGGTGATGGATATGAAAGAAGAGGGTTCCCAAAGATCTTAAACATGGGAAGTTTCATATGGAGGGAGGTGGTTCTTCAAATAACATGGACTCCAGTTATGTCGCACTTTATATGTCACAATGAAAACTATGAACAGGGCTTATAAATAGACTTGTAGCCAGTGTAACATTACATACATACATACATACATACATACATACATACATACATACATACGTGTTTGTTTAAATTAAATTAAAGCATATTCTGCACCAATTGGTGCAAGTACCACAAGAAACACATGTGAAGAAATATTATTTTTATGGGACACTCACAGTTTGTCATGAAGCAACTCACCCAACTTCAATTCTAAAACAAAATATTTAAAAAAAGAACACATTAGGGAAATGAATTTTTGTGTTTCAGGCATATCAGAAAGTAAAACCAAAACCAAAATCACTGCAGCACTTTAAAGACTAACTGCTATATTTTTAATGTGAGCTTTCGCTGAGCAAGTCCACTTCATCGGATTCTGAAGTTTGTTTATGAACCTGCAAATAATATACATTAAAACAGGCAACAGACCAGAAGCAATAGGAACTGCTGGCTCAACCATTCCTCTTCCAAAAAGTCTGTTGTCTTTATGTACCCTGATATTCGTAGTTTAGTAATTCCCTGTGGCTATTAAACTGCCACTCATCCTTACTGAACTACTGGCAATCTCACCACCAGTATTTTCTAAGCCCCTATGTAGCATAATTTACCTTTGCAGCAATTTTCAAAATCTTGAGTTATATCTATCCAACTCGTATTACTCTTTTCCATCTTCTCAGGTATACTGAGTTCCCAGCCTGTATCATCATCTTCTACTGAGGCTTTCATAACCATGATCTTAAACCTCCCCAGCCGTTGGACCCTGAAAACAAGACATTCAAATATGGTTATCAACAAATTGGGGGAGGATATTGACTCTGTCCCACAAACCAGGGTTGCCCAAATTACGTCCCGGGGCCCGGATCCGGCCCCCGAAGCCCCTCACCGCTCCTGAAGGTGAAAATAAAATGCACCTGTATGGGCACGTTTTATTTCAGCTTCCAGGAGCGACGAGTATAGCATGGGCTGGATGAATTGGCTTTAGGGGCCGGATCCCGCCCCCGGGGCCATAGTTTGGACACCCCTGGTTTAAGCAGAAAAAAATGGCAGTTTAAAATCTGTCTCATCCTGTTGCAAAACAGACTGAAAGGTGTGTTTTGAGGACCCACATGACTGGCCCGCTGAACCTTGTGGCTAGTCCAATGAACCACATGACCAGCACGTGGCCCCAAAAAGTTTGGGAACCCCTGCACTAAATCCTCTGTTCTTTTTATTTTTAAAACTGGCAAAAATGTAAATAACTTATTGTACACTGCCCAGAGTGAGAAATATCCCAAATGGACGGAATATAAATTTAATGAATTAATGAATTAAGTTTTAACAAAATATTAAATTAATTAATTAATTAATTAATTAATTAATATAAAATTAATAAATATAAAATTAATTAATAAAAAATAACGCGGGAGGCGTCTGCCTGGGCTAGTCAGTGGGGCGGGGACAGATAGGCGGCAGGAAACCCCTTTCCGACCCACGGTGGAGCGCAGGGTTAGTCAAAACAAACTGGGGGGCGAAGGGAGGGACTCGCACGCAACCCCATCCTCGGCACTGCCAGCGGCCTCCCACCTGCTGCCTCGGGAACCCGGTGGCCGTTACTGGCCTACTGACTGCTGCGGAAATAGGAAGGGGGAAAGTGGTCAGAGCAGAGCGCCCTGGTCGCCTCCGTCCAGGACAGGCGGCCGAAAGCACCCGCTCCTCTTCCCTCTCTCGGAAAGCCCTTAACCATAGAGTCAAAGACAAGCGGGCATGGGCTTGGCTGCGGCGCATGCGCGCCACTCCGCTCCCCGAGGAACGGACTCCGGAAGGAACGGGAGCCACGGGAAAACCCGCCCTTTCTCTTCGCCATAGAGATAGGAAAAAAGTGAAGAGCGCTTCACGCAGACAAAAATGGCCTCTTGAAGGCTGGGGATTTATTTAAGTGTATGTCGTCACTGCAGTGGCTCAAGTCACTAAGACGCTGACTGGGAGGCGGAAGGCCAGCAGTTCGATTCCCGAGTACTGCAGGACGGAATGAGCTCCCGTCTCTGTCCCAGCTCCTGCCAACCTAGCAGTTCGGAAGCAAGAAATTGCAAGTAGATAAATAGGGACCACTTCGGTGGGAAGGTAACAGCGTTCCATGCGCTCCGGTGTCTAATCATGCCTGCCACATGACCGTGGAAACGTCTGCGGAAGCAGACAGCGCTGGCTCTTCGGCTTAGAAACACAGAGATGAGCACTGAACTCTAAGAGTCGGATACGACTGGCTTTCGAGCAAGGGAAACCTTTACCTTAGCCACTCGAGCATTCCAGTCCGCTTCCTCAGGCAGACAAGGTGTAACATTTAGGCCGTTTGAGACCCGAGTGCTGTACGACGGAGTGAGCTCCCGTCGTTTGTCCCAGCTCTTGCCAACGAAACCAAAAAAATTGCAAGTGGAAAAAGAGGTGCCGCTTTGGCGGAAATGGTAACAGCGGACTGACAAAGTGGATTTGATCCACGAAAGCTCACATTTAAATACAGGAGTTAGTCTTTAAGGTGCCACAGCGTTTTGGTCTTTGTTGTTGTTTTGTTTACTCTCTAAAATAGATTAATTTTAGGTATCATTTGGGAGCTCGATTCCCCACTGTGCCTCATTGAAAGGGGCTGGGCATGATAATTCTTAGGGTCCCTTCCCCTCTGCAGTTCTGTTATTATCACCACCACCACCACCACCACCACCACTACACAGCTAGGTTTTTGTTTTTTGGTTTTAAAAAAGAGTCTGACAGGTTTCACCTTCTGGAGGTGAACGGATATTTCCACAGTGATGACTTTGGTGCTTTTTGGAGTCAAAGAAACAACAGCAGCAGTTGGGGGGGGGGGGGGCTAACTAGAATGAAGTTTCTTCTTACAGTGATTTGGTTTCGTATTTATTTCACACAGCTGTTGTCATGATAAAGTGGGAAAGAGGAGAGCTAGGTATGTTATTTTGCACTCACTTGAAAAAAAATATCAGTATAAATGCAACAGATAATAAACTAAACGTCTATCATTCCTAAAGTCTATAACAAAGCTTCGAAAACAGATTCCATTACATTGGATTGTTATTGCAAGAGGCAGAGAGCGACCAAATCTATTCCCCTCTCACCCAGACAGTGGACTGCATCCAGCACAAATTTCCTGCAGATTGAAATACAGTAATACCTCGGATAACATTAGCATCGGATAACACTAAAATCGCATAACATTAAGCAATCTGGGGGGGAGAATTGCATCGGATAACATTAAGATCCTATGGGATGCATCGGATAACAACCGGTAAAGCCTGTGTGGTTACAATGTATCTCTATGGATCCCATAGGATTTTAACATGCATCGGATAACACTAAAAATCGGATAACACCAAGACTTGTGGAACCAGGTTTTAGCGTTATCTGAGGTTTTACTGTACAGTAATCCTTTTGTCATTCAGGGTTTTTATTTTAAAACTGATGGAGCCTTTCTGCTGTCTGAGCTGCAGGAGAAGCCACCTGACCTATGGCAATTTCACCCTTCCCAAATATATGCATAAGAGGAAGTGCATTTGGAACAAAAGGACAGGTGGCATTGCTGGATTTACATGAAAAGAGGCCCTAGGCTATTCCACTTAAGTGGCCCTTTCACCTCCCATTTTTAAGTTTGTAAATTACATAAGAGATAATAAAATACATTATTACTGTGATATATATCAATACTTAGGCCCCTCTTGATCTTGAGGTCCTAGGCTGAAGCCTAGTTAGCCTATAGGAAAATCCAGCCCTGGACAGGTGAACTGGCCCTTGGGAGGGAGAGCTGGGAAACCTCCAGAAACTAAGATAGGGATTCTTGCTCTGCCAGACTCAGGTCTTGAGTGTGGGAAATGTAAACACCATATCCTAGTGCTGCCCATTTTGTTATATATTTTTTAAAAGGGTGCTTATGTACATTTTCAGATGTGATTTAATTATAGATTTTTTAAAAATGTAGATGTGTATGTGTAAATAGAGTTGTAGCAGAAGACACATGAAAACACACCAGTGGTTGAGGGATGAGTAGAGATTGGCGAGAAATGGTGGATTAAAAATATTTGGGGTTATTTCATCAATTTCAAATGTTCAGATATTCACTGGTTTATGAGTAGTATTGCTTAGCCAAAATAACACATGGAAAGGTCCCATCAGCCTTGGGGAAATCTCATGGCAGCATAGCCAGGAGATGGCCAGGGTGGGTTTCACCCACCCTGAGTTAGCAGTTTGCCCACCCTCAACCCCCCAGCTGCTTATCCCTGTCTCATGATCCATTTGGGGTGGGGGGATATATCAAGACAAGAAAATCAAATCATAGATCTTAAATTAATAGCAAAACATAATCAGAAAACATTTCTAGCTTAAATCAACAGTATAATCAAGTGTAAATGTAGTTATAGATAATGAATTATTTTAAAGGTAAGTTATAGCACGCAGGTGTACTTCAAGTGCCAAGGGACTGCAGTGGCTCAGATGGTTAAGATGCTGAACTTGATGACTAGAAGGTTGACAGGTCAGCAGTTCGAGACCTGAGTACTGCACAACAGAATGAGCTTATGTCACTGTCCCAGCTCCTGACAACCTAGCAGTTCAAAAGCAAGAAATTGCAAGTACAGTAGTAAATAGGTACCATTTTGGTAGGAAAGTAAACAGCATTCCATGCACTCTGGTGTCAAGGCATGTCTATACTGTACTTCAAAAGAAATCACTGTAGCATTCAGTGAGCAATGAAATTTAGATGTACAGTATATGCTTTAGAAACAAAATACAATCTTATAAATTAAAATGTAACTTCTATGTATCTTGCCTGTTTGGCTGCATAAGATTAAATGTATCTTAGTTTCACCTGCAATTAAATGTAACATAGTAACATAACAACTCTTCTAATAAGGCACTTATAATAATCAGAAAAGTACAGTACAGTACAGTATAGTCAAAAGACTTGCAACATCTATAACAAAGTAGATGTAAATATAACACTTGCAAATGCAATTATAACAATAAGGCAGATATAACTTTTAATAACAAACAGAATAAATGTATAACAACTTCATCAGTTTACCTGTGTTGCCTGAAAAGGGGGCAAGCAGAACACAGGTAAAAACAATTGTAACATAATTAAAAGTGTTATATTCAGTCCTTTAAACATAACTTTTTCAATTATTTAAAAACAGTTTGGAGATGATTTTTCCTGGCCTTGAGCTATGCCGGATATAAAAACATCATAGCTTATCAAAGTTACTGTATATTTTACCAATCTGACAAAACAGCTCCAGGGCAACACCTCCACACCCCCTGCCACCCGGGTCTCTTGTGCAGATGCTGGATTTTTAAAGTCTTCCAGAAACAATTACATAATGCAAACAAGCAAATTGCTTTCAAACAGTCTGCAATAACTATTGTAGTTTTAAACAGTCTGTGGAAAAAACACTAGCTTCAAGTAGGAAGCAAGAAGCTTGGAAGGAAGGGCAAGGAATAATCCTGGTGATTAGTTTCAAAGGCCTCAAGGCCTGAGAATGCCTGCCTGAAGCATTTACAGGCAAAAATATTATTTTTAGGGCTCGTTTTAAAGCTTAATTTCCTGATTTTTCAGAAATGGGTCTTATCAGGTCTATTTATCAAAACAAAGTAAGAAATTATCCTGACACTGTGTTGGTTTGTATGGTTTATGCAAGAGCTTCACCTTTGCTATCCCAGAAAGTATCTGCACCACTAGGATCAAGTAGTAGATGAAACATTTGAGACAGTGGACAATCTCTTTTCCAGAGGACTCATTTCCTTCTCTCTAATGACATTTCCCCAAGAATGGAACAGAATGGTTTGTGTCAAATTTGCTATCAATCAGAGGTAGGGAATAATGGTCTTGCAGATGTTGCTGTACTGCATCTCCCATCATTCTTAGCAAGCAAGCATAGCAAGGGGTGAATGGTTGTCTGAAAACATTTGGAGGGCCATTCTTTCTTAATTTCTCCCTTAATCTTCAATGGAGGGGGGGGGTATGATGAGATTAATTGGCAGAGGTGCTGCCATATGCTACATAACAGGTTATAAAAACACTAAGCTAATATATAGGACACTTTCTAATTTTAAAAATTCCTCCAAAGTCTGCATTCTATCTATCTATCTATCTATCTATCTATCTATCTATCTATCTATCTATCTATCTATCTATCCATCCATCCATCCATCCATCCATCCATCCATCCATCCATCCATCCATCCATCCATCCATCCATCCATCTATCTATCTATCTATCTATCTATCTATCTATGGCTCTATTATTGTCATCAACATGAATGGATTGCACTGAGTAATTTTGTCCTTTAGGGATCATGATAACAAGAAGTTTAAAAAACCCTTCTAAATATAGTACAATTAATTAATTAATTTAAAGCTTGTAGAAAATATGAAGAAACAGAGCATAGTTTCTTACTTAGAAAATAACAAGGAATGTATAAAAGATCCAAGAAAAATGTACTATCGTGGGAAAGAAGGTAAACTGCTGTAGCCTATTATTAGAATGTTCCCTTTATTCCCAAAGGCTGAATTATTTCTGTTCGTTATTTAAAATATTATTTTTCTTCCTATTTAGGAAGCATTCAGAAACAAAATAAGACTAACAGGTTACTTTACTTTAGAACTTCCATGAGATAATATTCCTAACTGGCTCTGATTTGGACTGATCTGGACTAATTGGGCATGCCTAGTGGGTAAAGTAAAAAAAAATAATATTGCCCAGCTCTGGAGGACTGGGTTTGAATTTCAGTGCCCCTCTCCCCACCACGAGGAAAGCTCTCAGCTTCAGAGAGGGCCATTTGGGGAGAAGAGCATGCAAGTATGTGACTTCCTATTTTTGGAATGTCTTTTCCCCATGTAAGAGGCCGTGCCAGATGGACTGGCTGTAAAGGCACACCTTGATAATATCCTCAAGGCTGTGGCAGCCCATTGCAGTCCCAGTGTAAAATCCTGCATGTCTCATTTGATATGTGCCTCAGGAGATGGCTCCATGATCATAGTGTGTGGGTCACTTCATGGCAATCTGGGATCCACCTTAAACAAATTCAAGTCAATGGCATTTTTCCTACTTCAAGAAAAATGCATTTTTGGATACGAGTTGTTTCCACCACTCCCATTCACACCTGAATCACAACACTAGATAAGGTCATGGGCTGGAGGTGGGCCAATAACTGAAAATGAACCTGACTAGAGCTTGTTTGAGTATTGGCTGTCACTTTAACTATCTAATGTGGGAACAATGAATGTTGGGATATGTACTGAGGTGTTCAAAATTACTACATGTCACCACCTGTTCTCAAAGTGCATATTCATAAATAAACATGACTTTTGCAGCAACAGCAGAATTACATTGCACTTATTTCTCAGTATAGGGGCAAATAAAAGAATCAAGCCGAGAAATCATGAGTCACAACTAAGAATTTGTGGTTGAGATTATATACTGTACGTACTTGCAAAATGGTTTTTCAGGTTCAGTAAGCAATTTAGCAGATATTGACTACTGTTTTAAATTGATAAGCAAAGATTTTGGATTACTATAATTGGTGAAATGAGTATGAAAAAGATGGTCTGATTTTGTTACCCTTTTAATTACTTCTTTTTGATGTTTTTATTATTAATTACAAAAATGCAGTAAGCCTCTATTGCCCTTATACCAAAGAAAAACAAAACAGTGCTGCATGCACAGAAATACTACTTGGATAATGATACAGCAAAGTGACTCTAATTAACTCCCCCCCCCCCAACTATATTTACTATTTTTAAAACACATTTTTCCAAAGCTGCACTCTGTGCAGGAGAGAATATTTTAAATTGAATGACATTGTTAAGTATCCCATTTCAGTTGTGATTGACATAGATCTTGAATGCTTACACAATATTGTCACTATATTGTCACTTATCTGAGGGTGTAATTGAATTTGTTGTTCAGTCTCACAATCAACTCTGACCCTTTGCAAAACTATGGACCACAGCATGACAGGCTCCTCTGTCATCTGCCATCCTCTGTAGTCTGCCCAGATCTATGTCCAATGATGGCATCAATGATGCCATCTTGCCATCTCATCCTCTGCCGCCCCCTTCTCCTTTTGCCTTCAATCTTTCCTAGTATCAGGGGCTTTCTCCAGTGAATCCTCTCTTCTCATTTGGTGGCCAAAGTGCTTGAGCTTCAGCTTTAGTATTTGTTCTTCCAAGGAGCAGTCAGGGTTGCTTTCCTTGAGGATTGACTGATTTGATCTTGCAATCCAGGCAACTCTAAAGAGCCTTCTCCAGCACCACAGTTCAAAGGCACCTATTTTTCTGTGCTCAGCCTTCCTTATGGTCCAACGCTCACAGCCATACATTACTGCTGGCAGGACCATTGTTAGTAGGGTGATGTCTCTACTTTTTATTATGCTGCCTAGGTTTGCCATAGCTTGCTTCCCAAGGAGTAATTGAATACCAAGTAGAAAATATTTATTTATGTGTGTTTTTTTCCACATATAGTGGAACCTCATACAACAATTGCCCTGTATAACAACAAATCATATAACAATTAGGTTTTTGGGGGAAATGGTGTCCCGCATAACAATTTTCCCTATGGAAAAAAATCATACAACAATTTTTCAATGGGAAAAACCACTTAGCCAAAAAAAAAAAAAAAAAACCCAAAAAACTGTTGAACGATGCATCCCAGAGGGAAAATTGCTATACGATGGCTGTATCATATAGCAATTGTTTCATACAACAACGAGTCCTGTGGAAATGGATTAAAATTGTTATATGAGGTACCACTGTACAGTATAAGGAAGCACATAAGGGGTTGAGTTTTACATTAAAAAGATGTGTAGCTGAGTCCTGCTGAATCGCTACTGCTTTGTTGCAGGGGTGTGCAGGGCGCACTGGGAAGGTGCTGGATAGTGAGTGGTGGAGGCACCTTATGAGGGTTGGGGAGAATCCCATACATTGCTATTGACACCCCTGGGTGCCAGCGGTGAGGGCAGGGTGGGACAAAGCCTGATTACCCAATATACCAGCATGCACCTGCTTTGATGTACCACTTTCTGTGACATACCTTTGGGCAGCTTGCTGCTAATCTCATCTGCTTCTCTTAACCAAAGGGAGCTGGAGAATTTTACTTAGGGCAATACAGTATGGGGAGGTAAAAAAGAAGAGAGTTACTTAAGTAACATATACCTTTTAGTATTAAAATTAGGCACCATCCCTTTTCTGACTAATAATTAAATGGGGAATACATGTGAACAAAACATAGGACAGTGCCTACAACATCTGATTCAGCTTTCAGAGAACATGGTAGCTTCCCTACTCCAGGCTAAGACATCATTGTGCATGATTTACACTCATTGTTTCAAGAGCACATAATGCACAATGCAGGGTTGGACGAATCACAAGTTGGGATCAAAATTGCTGGGAGAAACATCAACAACTTGAGATATGCAGATGATACCACCCTAATGGCAGAAAGTGAGGAGGACCTAAAGAAGCTCCCGATTAGGTTAAAAGAAGAGAGTGAAAAAGCTGGCTTGAGACTCAATATCAAGAAAACCAAGTAATGGTAACAGGCCCTATCAGTCCCTGGAAAATAGATGGGGAAGAAGTAGAAGCAGTGACAGATTTTACTTTCTTAGGATCCAAGATCACTGCAGATGGAGATTGCAGCCATGAAATAAAAAAGTGACTGATACTTGGAAGACAAGCTATGAGAAACCTGGGGAACATAGTTAAAAGTAGAGACATCACCTTGCAAACAAAAATCCGCATAGTCAAAGCAATGGTATTCCCTGTGGCAATGTATGGTTGTGAGAGCTGGACCATAAGGAAAACTGAGCACAGAATAGATGCCTTTGAGATGTGGTGTTGGAGGAGAGTTTTGAGAGTACCCTGGACAGCGAGGAGAACAAATAGGTCGATCCTAGAAGAAATCAACCCTGACTGCTCCTTAGAAGGTCAAAGAGTAAAAATGAAGCTAAAGTACTTTGGACATCAAATGAGAAGAAAGGATTCACTTGAGAAAGCCTTGATGCTGAGAAAGGTGGAGGGCAAAAGAAGAAGGGGGTGGCCAAAAATGAGATGGCTAGATGGTATTGTAGATGCAATGTGCACAGAGCTGGGCAGGCTGCGGAAGATGGTGGAGGACAGAAGTGCCTGGAGGGCAATGGTCCATACCGTTACAAAGGGTCGGAATCGACTGTGCAACTGAACAACAATATAAATCCTACTGTTCATATTGTGTACACATTGTGATTTATTCCAGACAAGAAGAAAATGCTGTTATTCATCTACTCAGCTGAGTGATGTATAACCTACTTTGGATGCAAACACACTCTCCTGGAAAGAACATGTTTGTTGTTTGAGGTATTTACTAGGTTTGCCATTTGAAGCTCAAGTAATCTCACTGCATCATTTTTTAGAATCAGCTTGTATGCTACCTGAACAAAGATAGCCTGGTTATCTTGACCTTTCCAGTAATCAGCTAGAAACCTAGACGTTCTTTTCCAAATGTGAAGTTCTTTTATTTATATTATTTCTATACTATCAGATTTAGCATCAAGCACTACTTGCATTTTGATCAAACATGTCTGAGTACCTTATTACAGAGACATAAATAAGATGAGAAAAGCAATTTATAAGAACAGGATTTTAGCAGGTTTTTGATTAAACAGCATATGTGATGGCAACAATTTTTGGATATAAAAAGGCTGCCTCAACAGGCTTCCTCAGGTTGAAATGGATCTCTTGGAAACCTCAGAATCTGGGAGAAAGTAGGAAACCTAATCTTAGATTTAATTTAAACCTCTAGAAATTCAATATTTGCATCAATAAAAGACATACATACCACATACAGTATTTTTCATTTCTGTATAAGTAAGCTGAATTCTAGGACTACCCCCAGTGAGTGTCAACATCTACATGATTTTTTAAATTTATCTTGTTTCTACAAAGTTCTGCAATACCCAGTCTCAAAGACTCTGCAGGATTAGATAATTTACCTGTTTCTGGTATTCTTTTAGTTTAATAAATGTATATTCCATCCTTAAATTTGGATTTTATACAAGGACTACACCCCCTGTCTTCTTTGCTGCTCTAGGTTAAATGGAGTCTGCTTTTCTCTAACGAAATGCTGTTGTTAAGCTGAAGCAAAAAACAACAGTCTTGTGGCACCAGTAAACAAGTTTTATTTGGTATAAGCTTTTCTTCAGTTGCAAAATGTCATTTATATACACACAATGAGACATGTTGCAAAGAGACTGCAGTGAAATTGATGACTGGAATTTCAGCAGGTCGGCAATTTGAGACCTGAGTGTTGCATGACGGTGTGAGCTCTCATCATCTGTCCCAGTTCTTGCCCATCTAGCAGTTTGAAAAAAATTGTAAATACATGTTCTGTATGCTGTCATACCTGCCACACGACCATGGAATTGTCTGCAGATGCAGCTGGCGCTGGCTCTTTGGCTGTAAATGCAGATTAGCACCACCCCATAGAGCTGGACATGACTGGCTTTCAAGCAAGGGAGACCTTTACTTTTACAAGTTACAAAAGCTGAAGCCTAATAAAAGTTGCTTCCATTTAGGGGGAAGGCCACGATCTGTGTTGTTTTAGCTGCAACTGAATAATGGCTACCCCAGTGAAAAGAACTCAACCTGAAGGACGACCTTGTTCCTTTATTATTTTCCAAAATAATGTGGTAAGGTAAAGGCTGCCCTCGCTTGAAAGCCAGTTACTGTATATCCAACTCTAGGGGGTGGTGGTGTTCATCTCCATTTACAGCCAAAGAGCCAACACCATCAGTGTCTGCACGCAGACATTTCCGTGGACATGTGGCAGGCATGACTAAACACTGGAGTGCACGGAACACTGTTACCTTTCCACCTAAGTGTTACCTATTCATCGACTTGCAATTTCTTGCTCTAGAACTGCTAGGTTGGCAGGAGCTGGGACAGATGATGGGAGCTCACTCCATTGTGCAGCACTTGGGTCTCGAACTGCTGACCTGCCAACCTTCCCATTGTCAAGTTCAGCATCTTAACCACTAAGCCACAGCATGTGGTGCCCCCTTCCACCAAAGAGCTGCTACCACAGGAGACTAAATGGGGGTGGGGGAGTGTCAACATAAAGTGGAGGGTGGTGGCTTAGTGGTTAAAATGCTGAACTTGATGACTGGAAGGTCAGCAGTTCGAGTACAGTAAAAACCTGACTTACATATGCCTCAAGTCTCATAAAATTCAACTTACATAATGATTTTTGCACTAAAACCATATCCCAATTTACATAAATGTCCCAATTTACATAACACAATTTTCTATGGGTTTGCATCGAGTTATGTAAAAAATTCATTTTTCCTATGGGTTTGCTTCAAGTTACATGAAACATATGGTTTTCCTATGGGGTTGCTTCGATTTACAAATACAGTCAAACCTCGCATAAAGAGCATTTCGGTTAAAGAGTAACTCGCTTAAAGAACATAATTTTTTCTGAATGGTCGCTTCGCTTAACAAATAAAACCAATCAAAAACACGCTTAACAAATAAATCGGGGTTTGCAATCCCCCCCCCCATTGGTCACTTACAATGGTGTTTCGCTTAAAGAGCAAACTCGCTTAAAGAGCAATCCTGTGGAACGCATTATGCTCTTTAAGCGAGGTACAATTGTATCATTTTCCTCTGGGTTTGCTTCGAATTTAAAAGATTCATTTTTCTTATGGGTTTTCTTCAAGTTATGTAAAAATTCCTTCTTCCTATGGGTTTGCTTCAAGTTAAGTAAAAAACCGATTTACATAAAAGCCTACTGAACATACTTTTTACGTAAATAGGGGTTTTACTCAGTGGTGGGCTCCAAAAATTTTACTACCACACTGTGGGTGTGGTATGTAGGCGTGGCCAGGGGGAAAGCTCTGTGTTGCACCCAAATAAGACTACTGTACACTAATGCCTCGGATAACATTAGTATTGGATAACACTAAAATCGCATAACATTAAGCAATCTGGGCGGAAGAATTGCATCGGATAATATTAAGATCCTATGGGATGCATCGGATAACAACCGCTAAAGCCTGTGTGGTTACAATGTATCTCTATGGATCCCATAGGATTTTAACATGCATCGGATAACACTAAAAATCGTATAACACCAAGACTTGTGGAACCAGGTTTTAGCGTTATCCGAGGTTTTACTGTACTTTATTTCAAAACTTGGGATGGGTAGGGACAGCCAGAATTTCTCCTACCGGTCCTGGCGAACTGGGGTGAACCAGATGATGGCCACCACTGGTTTTACTGTACTGCATGACGGAGTGAGCGAGCTCCTGTCTCTATCCCAGCTCCTGCCCACCTGGTAGTTCGAAAGCAAGAAATTGCAAGTAGATAAATAGGTAACACTTTAGCGGAGTGGAAACAGCGTTCCGTGCACTCGGGCGTGTAGTCATGCCTGCCACATGACCATGGGAACGTCTGCAGACACTCGCTGGCAATCAAAGGAGATGAGCACCAAACCCTAGAGTCAGATACGACTGGCTTTCGATCAAGGCGCAGTGATGGGATGTAACAGGTTCTCACCAGTTCTCCAGAACCGGTAGTAACTTTTCCCACTGTCCCAGAGAACCGGTTGCAGCTTTTTGGGGGGAACCACCTTCGGGGCTTACCTTTTCACTGGTTCCTCCACTGTGCATGCGCGCCAATGAACTCACCACAAGATGTGCATGCACACCTACAGTGCTTGGGGCGTATGCACGGCCTCCTTGCTGTCCTCCCAAGCGGGGAGTAGGAAGAGAAGCTGCTAGCCTGAAGCTCCCTATAGCCTGCTCCCCTAGATATCCTAGAGAACTGGTTAGGCAAAGACTTAGTACCTAACTTCTTTAACTGTTGAAAAGTTGAAAAGTGCCAAAATGAAGCCATCTTGTGGTGAGTTCATTCTGTAGTTCCTTCCCATCTGACCTAGTGTGAGAAAAATTAGCCAGAATAAGCTTTAAGCTCTGGTTTAAAAGCTCTGGTTGATTTGTGTTTGGGGTGGGTGGGTGTTTGGGTGTATTTTAATGTATTTATTTAATTTATTTATGGGTTTGTGTTGTGGGTGGGTGGATGGGTGGGTTGAGGTGTGTGTGTGTGTGTGTGTGTGTGTGTGTGTGTGTGTGTGTGTGGTTATTTTTATTTTATTTTTTATTATTTTTAAATTTGTTTTCTTTGGCCCCACCCACAACATCATGATCAAGTGTGTGCTAAACAAATGATACTATGATGTTTCAGAGTGCTTGTGTACGCTATAATATAACAGTCTTATGCAAAGGCTTTGATTTGACCAAGAGCTTGAAGTAGAGTTGTAAAAATGTGGAATACTGTTTAATGTTCCTGTTTTCTTGAAGGTTTTGGAGTACTGGTTACTAGATGTGTTTTGATACTGATTGTAGGTGCCAGGGGAAACATTTTTTGAAAGGGGCATATAGATTTCAATATAAAGGCATTCTGCTGTTTACATACAAACATATGTTTTTCAAATTTTGATAGTACTGTATTGTGTATTGATGTGTAATGTGTACTGACCTACTATATGATATTTATTGTACTTTACTGTTCTGTTATATTGTATGCTATTGTATTTTTGTTTGCACTTTAATAGTGATATTAGGGGACTCTGTGAGCCGCTCTGAGTCGGTTGAAACCGAGGAGAGCAGGATACAAATCTAAAAATAAATAAATAAAATAAATAAAATAAATAAATGATGTCATGACATTTGCTCCGCCCATGATGTCATGATGTTAGTTCCACCCACACTGTGATGATGTCATGGTGGGGGGTAGTAAAAATTTTGACATCCCACCACTGATCAAGGGCGACCTTTACGACATAAAGCAAAAGGTACATGCTGAGGGAAATAGACACACATTCCCCCCCCCCTTTTTTTCCCCTCAGGAAAAACAGGGAGGGAAGAAACCAGGCGCGGTTCAAAATGAAGAGCGTTTAACGGCTAACCCGCGCGCCTCCCCCCCCCCCCACGGGTGTGTGTGTGCATGCGCGCGGAGGGGGAGGAGGCGCTGGGCGGGCAGTGACGTCGCCAGGATGCGGACAGGTCCCTGCTGCCTCCTCCCCCCGGCTTGTTGTGCAGGGACCCGAGGGCTGCCTCCGCCTCGCTGCAGGAGTGGCGTTGGGCGGCCGTGCTGACGGGCTCGGCCCGAAGGTCCTCCCCCCTCCCCTCCGCCTGCTTTCCATCGGAGGGTGGTTTGGCGCCGGAGGTGTCCGGAGAGGCCGAACCTTAGGGAAGACCCCCCCGCCCTGAAGCAGAGAAGGTGACTGGGCGCTTGGGGTGGGAAGAGCAACCAGCGGACCTTCCCTTTAATTGGTCCTGGCTTGACTGTCGGCAGAGTTCGGAAGGGGTTTCGCCCAGGGGAGAGTTTTGGGCTCTCTGGGGTGACTCGGTGGGTGGGGTGCGCTTGGGGGCGGTGGGAGGTGACACTCCTGGGGTGTGGCTGCCCCTCCCCATTGTTGCAGTGAACCCTAATATCTTTTCCAGGTTCACTATTGAGAGTTAATTGTGTGAGGGAGGTATATTGGTGATGATCCTAAATCACTTAGTACAGGGGTGCTCAAACTTTTCAGGCCGTGGGCCAGTCACATGCCTCAGGGGGCCAGTCACTATAGCCCCGGGGGGCCAGATGCGGCCCCTGATGCCAAGTCATCCGGCCCATGAAGCCCTCGTCGCTCCCAGAAGCGGAAGTAAAAACGTGCCCACATTTTACTTCCGCTTCTGGGAGCGACAAGAGCTTCATGGGCTGGATGAATTGGTATGGGGGGGGGCTGCATCCGGCCCCTGGGCCATAGTTTGGGCACCCCTGACTTAGTAGAACATTTCGACCCGTGGATCCCAATGTGGGGCACATGCCCCACAGGGGGCAATCTGAGAATAAGTTATTCACAGTGATTTATTTATTTATTTATTTATTTATTTTGCGTTTCTTATGGGAAACTTGTTTAGGCCAAGTTAATGGCCACTTAGGCTTCCTTCACGTGAATAGGACTTCACTTTTTGAATAATAATAATTATATATCACTCTCGTGTGTGTGTGTGTGTGTGTGTGTGTGTGTGTGTGTGTGTGTGTGTGTGTGTGTGTGTCAGGATTTTAGAGATACAGTAATACAGTACCTCAGATAACATTAGTATCGAATAACACTAAAATTGCATAACATTAAGCAATCTGGGGGGAAGAATTGCATCGGATAACATTAAGATCCTATGGGATGCATTGGATAACAACCGCTAAAGCCTGTGTGGTTACAATGTATCTCTATGGATCCCATAGGATTTTAACATGCATCGGATAACACTAAAAATCGGATAACACCAAGACTTGTGGAACCAGGTTTTAACGTTATTCAAGGTTTTACTGTATTTACGGGGTGGGTGGGGGTGGGCTGTCCAAAAAAAAAGGCTGGGAACTGCTGGTCTAGACCCAAACAGGTTGGAAAAATGGAAAATAAAAACTCCAGAAGGAATGCTTTATACTGAAGGAATGGCTTGTTTAAATGACAAATGAGCTTCATCATCTCCATGAGCAAAATGATGCATATTGGGGCAACATATGGCTGGCAGTGGTTAACCCAAGAAGATAATTTTGCAGTGGTG
The DNA here is from genome assembly GCA_030440675.1 of Furcifer pardalis. NCBI lineage: Eukaryota > Metazoa > Chordata > Lepidosauria > Squamata > Chamaeleonidae > Furcifer > Furcifer pardalis. Next base: position 45,055,291 of record CP126896.1, on the reverse strand, counting down.
AAGGCTGTCTTGATGAAAATGTGAATGTGTTGTTTGGTGCAATTTTTAAAAAAAGATACACAGTACATGTTTTTTTATTTTAGTTGTTATTATGCTTAGTTTTATTACTTTCAGTCTTTATGTATGATCAATATATTTGTTTACATTTTGTATTTTTATTGTTTGAAAAAAAAAATTAAAGTTTTATGCTGGTCTTAATTAGGAAGGATCCAGCTTAAACAAATTCATGCCAATAGCATTTTTCCTGAAAATGATTTTCAGGAAAAAATGTATAGTATACTTAGACGCGAGTAGCAGACGTTGTCAATTAGGAAGGAAATTGAAACCAGCTACTGGTATCCTAGGATCCTAATGAAGATTCTTGGTGTATGTGCAGATATAATTGCCAAAACTGAAAAAGGACAATGTTTGGGGTGGGGGAGAAGTAACTGAAATGATGAAGGGGCTGCAACAGTTGTGTTATGAAGAAAGGTTTACAATGAGAGTAGCTTTAATGGAGGAAACAAGGTGAAGAATAGGAGGCTTGACTTATGTGTGGCATCTTGGAAGTGGATAAGGAGGATCATTATTCTCTCATAACACTTTTAAAAGAGTCAGTCATTGAATCTGATCAGTAAGAGATTTAAAACAGAGAAAAAGAATTACCGGTATTATTCTCTACCTGCATAAGTAAAATAGAATCTGCTGCTACAAAATACAGCAAAGATTACCAGCCTCAATGAAGATTACCGTAGATAAATTAATGGAAAATTGAATTATGAATGGCTACTAATCATGATAGATACATTTTTCCTATACATATATAAAGAATAGGAAAAATGCAAAACAAATTAAAATGTTAAAATAATTATACTGTTTTGGATGAAAAGTGGGCTATTTCAGTTGTGTAGTCCTGACCATTTACTAGACCATCTTTTATGCATATTGTGAGGCATAAATTGTATGCATTTAAATGCTGCATTGATTGAATTGCTCCACATTTACTGAAAATTTGTCCTGTACCCATTTTACTAGATTATGATTTATTATTTGTCATATGTGTTACAACTTCATTAGGTTTCTAGTGCATAATGGTTTATCCAGGAGTGGCAGGATATATACCACATGTATAAAATGCATTTGTTAAGCTTCTTGCAATATGGGCAACTGTATGCAGAGAATTCCTATAACAAGTAGCACAGCCTGCTTTCCATACAACTATGTTCATGCAGCTAGTAGAGAAGCCTGTACAGGATGTTCATATTCCTAGCCACTTGTTCACTCTCTGTCTAATCCAAAATGCAGATACAGTACTGTATTCTAGCAAGTGAGCCACTTATCTTAAGGCAAAGGCATGAGTATATTTCGATATGGAAAGTATGCCAGGCCACTGATATCTCCCAGTGACTGCTTGCACTGTGTGTATATGCGTGTGTGCGTTATTATTGTCTGCATATAATAATGATGCTTCTAGTGAGCCAGATGACAATTTATGTTTGGTTAGTATATTATTATAGTTAGTTATTATATATAGCTGTTTTGTTTTGTTTAGTCTTTGATACGAGATATTATTGTAACCTCACATCTGCTTTTAGAAATACAGAATTGCTTATATATTTTTTATACTTTGGTAATGTTTTGCTTATGGTATAGGATAGATGTTGTAAGATACCCTTTTGAATTAGAAATCTAGCTAATTTAGTGATGCCATCCTCTGAACTTTATTATAGAAACATTGGTAATTTTTTTTGATGCGGTTTCATCCCATTATGTTGCTGAAATGTTTGCACCAATTATGTGGTTAAAGGCCTCCTGTTCCATTAGTCTTTCACATGAAGAGTAAGGATTAGGAAAGTATCAGATTATTATTATTATTTATTACATTTATATCCCACTTATCTGGGATATTTTCCAACCCTGGGAAGAGCCTACATGTGACTGTAATGTTGGACCTTTAAGTGTTACATAAAGAGATCACAAGGGTAATGGAAAATAAACCTCAATGTAACTTGATAAAGCCTCTGAAGGATTTATAATTCAGTCAGTACTGATATTTGGCAGATGTTTTCAATAGAAAGATATTATTCTACTTTAAAATACATGTTAGAAAGAAAGATCAACAGCACAGTTGTTTTAGAGAGAAAAGATTTCTTAGACATGGGGTGGGGTACTGTAATACTAATCTGGTCATATGTATAATATCACAACGTATATATACAGTATTATCTATTATAGTGGTGCAAGAAGGACACATGGTTATATACCAGTGATGGTGAACCTTTTAGAGACTGAGTCCCCAAACTCAACAGGCTGTCATCTGTGTCACAGAGGGGCAGGGTGAACACTGTGCTGCGAGTATGGGGAAAGTGCTTCCATTGGGCTACAGGGCTGGGACATGTGCCACAGAGAGGGCTCTGAGTGCCCCAGCTGGCATGTGTTCCATAGGTTCACCACCACTGTTATATATACAATAGAGATGCTTTTAGATGAAGACGTACCAGTAGTAAGAATCGATAGATCACATGCAGCATCTCCTGTCTTTTCCTCTTGAATACATATTTGTGGAAAGAAGCATGATGGAAGAAGCAGTGGCAGGAAAAAGAGTCACACATGAAGGATGACATTACTGTGTGGCTTCTTCTACCATAAAGTTCCATAAGAAAGATGGGGTTGTTCTGTGATAAAAATATTGTTGTTTTGTTATGTACACATGTTCTGCACTGGAGAAAGATAGGGCAAGCAGATAACGGAAATGGCTATTACAAGGAGGAGGGAGCGCGCGCGCGCGCGCGCACACACACACACACACACACACACACACACACACACACACACACACACACACACACACACACACACACACACACACACACACACACACACACACACACACACACACACACACACACACACACACAAATCCCCTGGAAAACCACATAACAGAGTGAGGCAAATGGAGGCTATTGAATCACAAAGACATTAGATTTTATTGGTTTTATATAAACAAGTCTTGTTAATTCTTGAGGAAGTATGATTGCTAGATGAGTTCCACAGGTCAAATATTACAATTGAATACATTCTCACCAGTTGTTCTGATTTTTTTTAAAGATCATCCAAGATGTTGCTATAAGAAACTAATCCTTCCTGACTGATGAAAAAGGCAAATCTTTCCAGGATGAATAAAGTAAAAATGGCTTCAGAAAAAAGGTAAATGGAGGGGAGAAAGCAGATGTAAAGATTGGAAGTTTATTCTTTTGAAGCTTACTTGTAAAATGAGCATGGAATGAGAAGTGAATGTTTTAGAAGACAATGTCAGTTTGTCTTTAGCATAAAAAATGAGAGCTTTAATTGCAGATTAAAATTTGACCCTGATTAATTGATGGATATGAAAAAAACTGAAGACTGCAGTTTGCACAGACTGGCTCTCCTCCCAGGACCCTACCTCTAACAGCTATGTGAACTTGGGACATCCCGGGTGACATCACTGAGATGGTGGGAATTAGACAAAATAAATTATGTCATTGTTTACATGACTGTGTGCCAGCTACTCTCATTCCTAATAAAGGAGAGTGTATATTGGCAAAGTCTATGAGAAAATGCACTGAAACAATTTTAGCACCCAGCCATCCTAGGCCATTCTAGGGTAGAAGAAGGAAATGTTCATGTTTAGTTAAGGTAAAGATTGCCCTTGCTCGAAAGCCAGTCGTATTCAACTCTAGCATTCGGTAGTCATCTCTGTTTACAGCTAAAGAGCTGTCTGAGTCTGCAGATGTTTCCATGGTCATGTGGCAGGCAAGACTAGAAGCCATAGTGCACAGAACATTGTTACCTTCCCACCGAAGTTATATCTATTTACCTACTTGCAATTTTTTGTTTTTGAACTGCTAGGTTGGCAGGAGCTGGGACAGAGACCGGAGCTCACTCAGTCTTGCAGCACTCTGATCTTGAACTGCTGACCTGCTGACCTTCCAGCTGTCAAGTTCAACATCTTAACCATTAAGCCACCATTCATGTTTAGATAATACCATTTAAAAGTATAAGCATTGGCCAGAAGGATAACCAGTTACAAATTCCATCTTATCATTGTTGCAACAATATATTGTACAGAAAATCATCATAGATTTCCCCCCATAGACTCAAACAAGCATAGTTCGGGGAGCATTTAAAATAATTTTGTGTGTGTTCTTTTTGAGATGCTTAAAGGCTAAGAGAGTTTTTTACTCTATATTTTAACTTTTAAGAAGCTTTCTACTTCACATGTATTTTACTTTTAAAAACATAGAAAAACATAGAAATTAAATTTTCTGCTTATCCAATATGCCTTTTCACGTTGTAAGGTCTTGCATTTTAAAAATGTAAACATTATTTTGGTGTTTTATGCGCTTAATTTTCTGGTGCTGGCTTTTGTTCCAAGATAGTACCTTTTCTTAAGAAAGAATTTGTGCTTTAAGCATTTTTCTGTATTTCTGACATTTCATACTCCTGTAAATCCAATTGAATTCTGATTTAAGTGTTTGTGCCTGCAGTTTTCCATTTCAGTAAGATGATATTTTCTTGGGGTGTTTCATGCCTATGGAACACAGAACCAGGGTAGATAAGTAAATAAAACTAGACAAGCTGATGTTGTCTTGAATTATTATAACATTGAAAAGCTTATACCTTGATACTCAGAAGAATTTTAGTATGATAGGAAATGATTGTCTGATTTCATTTTGGACTTAAACCTTTACTAAAATAAATTCCAGCTCTGATGGACCATTTTTTTCCTCTTGGAGGTCTATGTGGTTCTCCCTGCTCCCCCATTTTTTTAACTGGTTAACTGTTGTATTATTTTAATGTTGTACACTGCCCAGAGTGGGGGACTTTGGTTCTCTGGAGAGGCATTATATAAATGTATTAAATAAGTGAATATAAATTCTGTAGGACTCCTGGAATAATGGTCAGACCCCTCGCTGGAGGGCTGATACTTCAGCTAAGCAGTAATACACGAGTGTCATAGGGTTTTCAGTGTTTGTATTACTGTTGAATGTATGGTGGGAGATGCAACTACCATATTTGCTGGTGTATAAGACCCACTTTTTCCCTCTTAAAATATACTGAAAAAAATGGAGTGTGTCTTGTACTGTATATAGTGGCCTATAGTGGGCTATTTTGGTAATAACGGGGTGCATCTTATGTACTGGCAAATATGGTAATTCTGGCTCCCTTTTCCTCTAAATAAAGTGGATATGTGGTTCTTGGTCCAGTTTATTAAAGAAATTTGTTTGAGTGTATGTGTAATTGCTGCATCTGTTTGTTCTCCAGACATTTTATTGAACTCAGTAGAACTATCTGAGATGGTGAATTTCTGGTTGTAGACTTAAAGGAACTTAGCCTTGTGACATTAAAATGGTTGCCCTGGTAACTTACCAGGATGTAGTTGTGTATGGGAGAGACTCTAGAATTAGATCACTGTATAAAAAACGATTAAGCTATAAGTTATGCTCAGTTGGCAGCTTGATGAAAGGTATTTATAGAGAAAGTAAAGCAGCTATGAGGCAGGGTCGTCGATTCCGTGCCACAGTTAGAATGTTTAGACCTCTTGGGAAATGGCCAGGTCTCGACAACTCTGTTCATCATTGGCAGATAGGAAACTTTCCCCGGTGAGTTGAAAAACCTATCCGAGAAGAGCAGCATTGAGGGGAATATTTATTCCAAGTTTGATTTTCTCATGTACTGTTGTACCATTTATTTACGTATATTTTCAAGTGCTCAATTTATTTTCACTTCACTCTTGAGAGCAACTGCCAGGATCTCCATAACAGTTTATTTTAAGTATAGGCTTGAAAGGGGTATCAGTTTCCAGATCCTTTCAAGTCGTCTTAATGTTCTTAATACCTCTCTAGGACAATATATTCCTAACACTGTTCCTTCAGCATACTGTATTCTTATTTCTTAACTTGTTTGTTTCATCAGACGGCTCTAGAATAATAATGTGGTATATTTCCCAGTATTTCTGAAATATTCTATGATTAGAGAATGATTTGCTACCTCAAAATGTTATGTCTTACCTATGTGAACAATTAAAGATTAACATTTTGTAGGTAATGTCTACTGTGCCATATGTTTGTAGACATTCATCAAGAATAAGTTCTGTCTCTTCCAGAATAGTTAATGCATTGAATAATATAAACTTCATTCTCAGAGAAGTGTTTACGTATATAAATATGATGAACATGCTTAGGTTTATGTATATGTCATCTTACTGGAATGTAATCAATATGAATTGTGTGGCTCATACTGTTTTGCCACTAAAATTATGTAAGCTTCAGTGTTTTGCTGACTTAGAAAGGAGACAATAAGTCTCTGAAGCTTGTGATACGCTTTATCCTACACTAACTCTTGACTACTTGAGAGTGTAGTAATCTTCAATAGGCCTGTGCTTCAAATTGTTTGGCATTTCTCTGCAAGACGAATGAGGCTGTTGCATTTCATTTCTTAAGATGATCCCCACCTCCATCATCCAAACTGCCATGATTTTCTCTGTTAACAAAAACGCTTTTAACGTTGAGTCATTTAGGGAACCTGTGTGATATCCAAGAAGACAAGACTAGCTTTCTTTTCTGCCATCGAACCTTAGATTCTGTCATTGCGAAAGACACACAAATGAAAAGAAAGAGAAAGGTCCATTAGATAGGTAGTTGTTCCTATGCATATGCAACCATCACTGTCAATAACAGTAACCGGTATGCAACTACAGTATAATGCTCATCAGCACTTTTTAATTGAAGAAAATTAAGGCTCTCATCATAATCCTTCCAGATGATCATAAAAAAAGTGGCAGGTAGAGTCTAAGGATATTACTTTCAGGGATTTAGTTCGTAAATTCAGCTGCCTGCTTTAAGATTGGGGTGGCTGGAGGTGCCTACCTCTCCCAGCCACCCCGATCCCATAGAAGGCAGCCCAGGGTGGACTGCCGGCTTTAAGATCGGGCTGGCTAGAGGTGTCTGGCAACCCGATCCCAAAGCTGGCAGCCTGGGCGGGCTGCCTGCTTTGGGATCGGGCTGGCTGGGGGTGGCAGGCACCTCCAGCCAGCCCGATCCTAAAGCAAGCAGCCAGTCCGCCCTGGGCTGCCTGCTTTAGGATCGGGCTGGCTGGAGGTGCCTGCCTGATCCGCTGCTTTGGGATCAGGCTGGCTGGAGGTGCCTCCCCAAGCAAACCGGATGCCCCTATGTTCCCTTTCCTCTTCGGAAAGGGAACAGGGCTTTGTTTTTAACATCGCACAACATTAAAAACTGGATAACGTTATGACTTGTGGAACCAAGTCATAATGTTATCCGAGGTACTAGTGTATTTACTGAACAGAAATGCTTACTAGTTCACTGTCCCAGTCCTTTTAGCCCTGTCATAATCTATAGCACAGCCAAGTTTTGTGTACCTGGACACTCTCCCTTTATCTCCACACTTTCCACTAGTGAAAAGGAAACAAGCCATCTTTATAGCCATCTTGGAAAACTATAATTAAAGGCTTACAAATGTGCTTAGAAATGAAGTCATAGTTTAATGTAACAGAATTGACAATGTTTTTCTATAAAATAAGTGGTAGATTTAAATTTTTTCTTTTTCTTTGCTTCCTCTTTTATCCCATTGGTTATCAAGGGAGGTGTAAGTTTCTTATTTTGGGCTAATCTGGACTACCGTGTTTTTGTAATATTTCTTTAATGTTATCTCAATGATTGACTTAATCAAAGTCAGACTTCAATTAAAAATTTGCACATTTAACCCATCCTAAGCTATGCTGGTGAAAATAGATAATGCAGTCACCTGAGTCTAAAATAGTGAGCATTTTGTGATAGCAGAACTGTTTTATTTCTGCAGACCAAGAAATAGTAATCTATCATAGATTTGTTAAACATACACTGACAATATTTATTAAATTCATGCCATATATACTTTGGTTTTATAACCACTATTTCTTTGTCTGTATATGGTAAATTATCACTTGCTATGTAACTGTGTAACAAGTTGTCAAGCAGAAGGGATTATAAATGTGTGTGGTCTTTAAAGGCAATAGTAGTTTCTTGTGTCAGTTTGAGAAGCAGTGCTTTAGTTCACAAGCTACTTGTCTCAGGTGGCAGAAATGTGTTTCCTTTTGCTCTGAACAAAAAAAAACCTTTTAAGAGAAAATTGTAATTATGAAAATACTGTAGCTGCAAGGAGAAAATCATCAACTTTGGGTTCCAATTTTGAAAATGCACCCCTTGCTGTGTCATCTGAACCTGACAAACAGATTGTACAATTACAGATTATACTAAAGCAAGCTTGTTTCAGCAAACTATGGTTAATAGCCACCTCAGTTAAGATGTTGAATATTAATACTCTCGCCTTTCCTATTTAACATCTACATGAAACCGCTGGGTGAGATCATGCGTTCCCAGGGGGTGAGGTATCATCAATATGCAGATGATATCCAGTTGTATATATCGGCCTGTGGGAACCCTAGCGATGCAGTGGAGGTCCTTTCCAGGTGCCTGGAGGCTGTTAGGGTCTGGATGGGGGACAACAGGCTTCAGCTGAATCCTGGCAAGACTGAGTGGTTGTGGGTTGGGGGTTCTGCGTTATCTCGGGAGCTACCATCTTTGATCCTGGATGGGGCGGTGCTGCCCCAGACAGACCTGGTGCGTAACTTGGGGGTCCTCCTGGACTCGCGACTACTGCTCGAGGAGCAGGTGGCAGTCGTGGTCAGGAGGGCTTTTGTACAACTTCGAGTTGTTCGCCAGTTACGCCTGCTCCTAGATCAGGACTCGTTGCTCATGGTCACACACGCTCTGGTCACTTCCAGACTTGATTACTGTAATGCACTCTACATGGGGCTGCCCTTGATGACCATTTGGAGGCTTCAGTTGGTCCAGAATGTGGCAGCCCAGCTGGTGTTGGGGTGTGGGCGGTATGCACATGCCTTACCACTGTTCCGGGAACTGCACTGGTTGCCTATATGTCTCTGGGTGCAATGCAAGGTGCTGGTTATTACCTTTAAAGCCCTACATGGTAGTGGGCCAGGATACTTAAGAGACCGCCTCACCCCAGGAACATCTGCCCGTCTCACTAGAGCGGATTGGAGAGGCTCTCTAGTTGTTCCATCTGCCAGAGAGGCGCGTCTCTCTGGCACAAGACGGAGGGCCTTCTCGGTGTCCGCCCAGCCCTATGGAACCTCCTACCAATGGAGTTAAGTCTCCAGACGGAGTTGCTGCCCTTTAGGAAAATTTTAAAAACATGGCTGGCAGGGCAGGTATAGGGTGCGGGAGGAACTATGACCCCAGCCTGATGGTTGATTTAAGCCCCGCTTTCCCTCATTTTTTATTTTTTTTTAGTTTTTAGATTTTGATTTTAAAGTTTTAAATTGAGGGGTTTTTTTAGGAATGCTTTTAAGAGTGTTTTGTTGTGGTTTTTTATGAATTGTGAGCTGCCCTGGGTCACCTTGGTGAGGAGGGCAGTTGATAAGTATGAAAAATAAATAAATAATATTTCTATAATTTCCCATAATAAAAAATGTTATCAGGAAAACATAAATTCCACTATTTTGTGTCATCTTTGAAGTACTGAAATACATTTATAAAGGACAATCTATAGATGAGAAGGGAAGGAAATTAAAAATGTTTCAAAGGGTACATTGGCGGTGGTGGCCGCACCCTTAAGGATATGGAGAAGGTACGCCTTTACAGCCAGTCCATCTGGCATGGCCTCTTCCACCTCCATGACTGTTGGGAATCAGTTCCTCCTCCTTACTATACTAGTAAGGGTACATACATCCTTCCCATACCCACTGAATAGCCTCTGTATGTGCCCTTTGGTGTTTTTGTAATATTTCTTTGATGTCATCTCAATGATTGACTTAATCAAAGTGAATACTTCAATTAAAAATTTGCACATTTCACCCATCCTACGCTATGCTGGTGAATATAGATAATGCAGTCAACTGAGTCTAAAATAGTGAGCATTTTTAAAATTTATTCCTGCCCCATCATCTCTGAAAGTAGTGCAGCTGTTAAAATAGCCTTGCCGAAAAAGATAAGTGGAAACAGATTGATAAATTCATCCTGAAATTATCAAATCATTCCCAGCCAACTAAGAGTTCTAGCTAATTGACAACAACAATCTCCCTGAATAGGAATTTGCAACTACAAAAGGAATTAAAACCCATCCTTTTTTATAGTTGATGAGCATCCCTCTAATTTTTTTACTCTTGTTCCTGTTGTCTTACTTAAGGCACTTTTGGAGCCTTCATTTACTATCTAGGTCCACCTTAAATGTCCAGCTAAATGATAAATATATACTGTATTCCATGCATTCTTTCTGTCTTGTTTTTTTTTACTACTTCCAAAACATATGGTAACCAACAGAAGAATGTCTAGTCTGAATGAGTGTGCTTCTTTCATATATGCATTTTGGGAGACAAGGGGTCTTAAGTGTTTCACTCCATATTCTGAAAGGCGCCTGTAGTGGTGGAAATGGATCACAGCATAAATGTGTCGATTTAATCATTGTGTCTAGTTTAACCAACAGTTCTCGGATTGTGGGCCTCTTGGCGCAGCTGGAGAAGCTCAATGCAGAATGTTTGGTGGATCCAGAAACTGCCAGATATGTTACTTCAAAAATTCTTCACCTGGCTCAAAGTCAAGGTAGATAAATATACATTGAAATCAATCATTAATGCAAGTTGCTTTTTTATTTCTTTTTCATTTCTTGTGTATATTTTGCACCTTATGGCAATTTCAGAAATACAATAGCAAAAAGCTGTCTTCAGATTGCAATCTAAAGCCAGTATGCCTGCATAGATGGAACTAACCAATTTCCACTTTTGCTTTATCTTCATCAAGCATACAAGTAGCACACTTCAGTTACCATAGGTCTATAGTTACTATAATTGGCCTTTTCATTATGTTACAGAGCTTTAGACCAGTGTTTTCCAACCTTTGGTTGCAGAAGCCCATGTCAATTGCAGGAGCTCAAATGGTTAAGACACTGAACTTGATGACTGGAAGGTCAGAAAGTCAGCAGTTTGAGACCCGAGTACTGCATGATGGAATGAGATCCCATCTTTGTCCCAACTCCTGCCAACTTAGCAGTTTAAAAGCAAGAAATTGCAAGTAGATAAATGGGTAACATTTTGGTGGGAAGGTAAACGGTGTTCCATACACTTCAATGATGAGGCATGCCTGCCACATGTCCATGGAAACATTGCAGACACAGACAGCGCTAGCTCTTTGGCTGTAAAGAGAGATGAGCACTGAACCCTAGAGTTGGATATGACTGGCTTTTGAGCAGGGGTGACCTTTACCTTTACTTAAGTCAATTCCCTAAAGCATTGATCAACCAATGTCCTAACTTAGGCTTCTGGAAATTGAAGACCCTGTGGGTCATGTGCCCCACGTTGGGTACCACTGCTTCAGACAATCAGGTATAAGGACACTTATTCTTAATATATTTGATTTTTCTTCTTAGCAAACCTGTATTTGTAGATTTAAGAACAGAGACAATAGACCAGTGAGAAACTGAGAAGTGAGAGAGGGGTGAATTTTTCTTACATGAGGTTTTTACAAAGAACAAGACTGTGTAGGAATGTCACACAAAATAGTTCTTGCTGTTAAAGAAAATGAATGAGACATGCAATTATAAATTAAATTGTAAGATGCTGAAGACAGCCAGTCATTTTTAAATTTATAAAATTTGGATCCATTGGTATTGGCATTAGTTAATTTTATTTATTTATTTATCTTCATATTTATATACTGCCCTACTCGCAGAGCGACTCAGGGTGGATTAACAAAAATGACAACACATTAAAAGAATAATTGTTTTTACTTTCATGTTCATAGTAATTTTATAGTATTTCTCACATATTTAAGCTTTTTTTAAAAACCAAATTCCCTTATATTTTTATATTTAAAAAAATCTTTAACTTTCAGAAAAAATCAGAAAGGAAATGACTGCGAAAGGTTCAACAGGAATAGAAGTTATTCTTGCAACTTTAGAGGTAATGTGTGTAGCTTTTAGAACAATTTCAATGTATAATGAATGAAAGGGATCATTGGGATTTAAATGTCTGGTAAAGTTTGAAAACCTTGTTCTCAAAGCAGTTGCTTTAATTTTACTGATTTAAAAAGTATCAGAACTTAACATACAAGATAATAATGTGAAATTGTACTTTAAATAGATGACAGCTGACTTTATTTGATTAGTGCCACTATCATTAAAAACTTAGGACACAATGTAGCTAATGTTTAACCCTTTTAAGTCCAACTGATGTCAGAGATAGACAGAAATATACTTATTAATATATAAAATACAGTGGAACCTCATACAACAATCGTCCCGTATAGCAACGAAATCGCATAACAATTAGGTTTTGGGGGGAAATGGTGTCCCACATAACAATTTTCCCTACGGAAAAAATCGTACAACAATTTTTCAATGGGAAAAACACATTAAGAAAAAAATCATTGTACAATGCATCCCATAAGGAAAATCGCTATACGATGCATGCACTGTATAGCAATTGTTTCGTACAAAAACGAGCCCCATGGAACGGATTAAAATCATTGTATGAAGTACCAACTGTATACTTGTTTTTACTTTCATGTATCTTTTTCAGGAAGATAGGATTGTTGCAGTAGAAATGTTAACCCTTGTCATTTTTAATGGAAAATTAGAATTTTCATGGCTTTTAATGCAGTATACTTCTATTAAATTATTTCAGAATACTAAAGATCTTCAAACTACACTGAATATCTTGAATATCTTTATTGAACTGGTGGCAGTAGGTAAGTTTTCATATTGTAATTTGTAGTGTCTACTTGAGTTAATCGTTCCTTTTGTCTATGAAATATTTGTGATCCTACATAATTTAAAGTACAGTCTGTATTTTCTCATCTCAAGGCAGTATGTATTTTCCATGGTCTTTTAAATGTAATTTACAGTACCGTTGTACCTCACTTAAAGAGCATAATGCATTCCACAGGATTGCTCTTTAAGCAAGTTTGCTCTTTAAGCGAAATACCATTGTAAATAACCAATGGGGGGAGGGGAGGATTGCAAACTCCAATTTATTTGTTAAGCACGTTTTTGGTTGGTTTTATTTGTTAAGTGAAGTGAACATTCAGAGAACATTCTGCTCTTTAAGCGAGGTGCTCTTTATGCGAGGTTTGACTGTAACTGTACGATAAATAAGTTTATTGTAGGATTTGTGCATGACTAATATTTTATTTCAGGGAGTAGCCGCAGAACAAGTGCTCTCATTGCTAGAGGAGGGACACAGATTTTGTTACAGTTACTTGTGAATGTGAGCAAAGAATCTTCACCAAATGAAGACTTAATGGTGCTACTTCATTCTCTTCTTGCAAAAGTAGGTTCAAAAGGTGAGTTCAGGCTAAATACATTCCTATTACAGTTGCTACATTTGTCATGGTGAATCCTGCTGAAAGAAAAGTGCACATAATTTATCTCTAAATTATGTCCTAAAAGAGTGCTCATTTTATTAATGACATTAGTAATAAGCGGGTGCTAAAAGGTACAAAATTAGCAGAGTTTGTGGTGTGATAGAAGAGGGTAGGTCTTTGCTGGAGTCATAGAGGATGATGGCATCAATTATGATGACAATGTGTAATGCAAGAAGAAGTACAAACACTTGTACTGAAATAAATGAATAACCCAAATAATTGCCTTTGTAACCACAAAGGAACCCTGGGTTCTGTCTTGTTTCTCAGTTAATTATAATAGACACAGAAAGAGCATGGCTAATATTATCCATGTATCAGTAATTTCTAAACAAAGTGTTCCTTGTATGTAAAGACTCTTGAGAATTGACTTAGTGTAAAATGCAGCAGTTTGGATGATGAATGGGACTGGTTAATGGGAATGTACAGTACAGTAATACCTCGGATAACGCTAAGACTTGGTTCCACAAGTCTTGGTGTTATCCGATTTTTAGTGTTATCCGATGCATGTTAAAATCCTATGGGATATATCAGATAACGTTAAAGCTCCATAGAGATACATTGTAACCATATAGGCTTTAGCGGTTGGTATCCGATACATCCCATAGGACCTTAACGTTATTCGATCCAATTCTCTTCCCCAGATTACTTAACGTTATGCGATTTTAGCGTTATCCGAGGTAAACGTTATCCGAGGTATTACTGTATCTGGCAGTTTCTTCACTTATGACTTAGATGTGTTTTGCATTCAATTGGAGATCAATTGCTATTCCAGTGGCAGTGAACCTATGGCATGCATGCCAGACAAGGCACTCGCCGCCCTCTATGTTGGCATACACACTGTGACCCCAGCACAGAGTTTGCCCCACCCCTCTGCCCAGCAGCCCAGTGGGATCACTCCCTCCCTCCTGCAGCACAGAGTTCACCCTGCCCCTCTGTTTGGGCTCTTGGTCTCTAAAAGGTTCACCATCACTGTGCTATTCCATATTGTTAGGGAGAGAATTTTTCACTCCCCTGAGGCCTATAAAATATACAAATCAAGCTTTTAGCAACATTAGCAGAGGCTGTCTAGTGCCAGGTTTTTTAATTCTATAAGGCAACTGCCTTCCTAGAATGAATGGACGACAGTATAATTGGTACAGCAGTACACTGTTTGTAGATATATTAGCACCTGCACTTGTTTCCTCTCTTCCATGGTATTTCCACAAGCATTTGTCTGTTGATGCTAAAAAGCTGTTAGCTTATTGCAGCTGTGCATCATCTTCAATAAGAATTAATAAATAGGGATGTTCACCCATTACAAGTGTTCTTCACTTCAGGTGCTTTCAAGGTGAAATACATGATAGATTTGGATTCTTTGTTGGACGTAAGGGGGTAGGTAACAAGGACTAACGGGAAAATAAACAGTAGGTAACTTGCATTCAACTACATGACCATGAAAAAGGCTATCAGATTCTGGCAAGATAAAAGTCAGTCTGTGACCCATTTGTTGCAGACTGCTATTTGAATGAGTTTGTGTAACTGCATCATTGTACAAATTGAAGGCAGAAGTACTGGCTTTAAATTCAGCATGTCCCTTCTTGGAGCTGGGAATTAATGTAGGACTTCTGAGGTTTGCTACTATTCTACTGAACAAGAGCACCACACAGGACGTTTTCATTACTATACTGTATGGGTAGACTCATTCAGTACAGGAGGGAGCCTTCCTGAACTGTATGGCAAGGGGAGATATGAGAGCACAATGACTGTGGGACTGTGAAAGGCAGTAAGCTGTTGCCCCCCCCCCCCCGCCGCTGCCTCCAATTCAGATAGCCTTGTATAGTTGTCATGTCAGGACCCTAGGGCTGCTGAATGCCAGGTCAGTGAATGGGAGAACAACATCTATCCAGACTTGATTCTGGATGAAATTGTTAAGATGGCCTATAATATACGGGCCTAACTGGATGATATTTGGAGGAATGGATTAAATTCTGTCAGGTCTGCCTGCCTGGCTTCCCAGTGCCACAAGAGGAAAGACCTGGCAGTGCAATGGTAGATTTGCAGTGGTTTCTTATGGTTCCATTCCTGTCACCAGATGCCACACCCCACAGCAGTTTGGATGTGTTCGTATCAGCGAAGATGATTGTCTGGGTCAGGTTAGGGATTCAGTTATTGTACCACCCCACCCACCTTGCACCATTTAATAGTCTCCCTTTCTGAGTTGGCTGAGTTGGCCTGGAGGATAGCACTGGAGTCTTCATAGCTTTAATTCTGAGAGATATCCACACCTTTGCTGAGACCACCTCATCAGCAATGACTCAGGCCTTGATAGCCTCCATAATAGGTGAATGGCTTAGCTATAGGTTGGGAGTTTGAATCCTCACTCTGTCTCCTTAATAGGGGCTGGACTTGATGGTCCATAGATTCCCTTCCAGCCCTGTAATTCTAAGATTAATATAATGATAATGATTCTGTTCCAGGTGATATCTGGCTGCAGTCATGTTGGAATAAACTCTGGAACTTTTGTTTTCCTACTGTATGACGTAATGGTGTAAAAAGGATCTCCTGTATAGTCTCTCTGTGGTTTACGACTTCACTGATGGGTCATATGCACCTGAATTTTGTTCTTTGAGTGGTCATCTGTGCAGTCTTGCTACTCACTCTCCTCCCCTCTTTGTCTTTTCTGTCTGTCCATAAACAGGACCTGAGGGTTTAGGGCTGGGCATGGCTATACGTGCTTCTAGGAGAGTGGGTAGAAATACTACCAAAATACTATTAGCTTGGGAGGGTTCTGAACAGGCTCTGCACATGTTCAGATAACCTATCAATGTGACTCAGAGAACCACAGTTTCAGGTAGGTTACCTGTTTTTTTGGGTGGTGGTGGGTGGGTGGTTTGGAGAGATTTGAGTGTAATGTATAGCACCCAAGAGGCAGGAAGACTACCAGTCTGCTAAGCCCTTGTGACTCCTATGGAGTTTAGTTACTTCTATCTATTTCTTCATAGCACAACAGTCCATGACAGAAGCATAGTTCACCACCCAGAGTGGGATACTACCCAAATGGGCGGTATAGAAATGCAATAGATAGATAGATAGATAGATAGATAGATAGATAGATAGATAGATAGATAGATAGATAGATAGATCCCCATATTTAAGGAACTGAAAAATTCCTCTGAGGACTTTGATTTTTGGCAGCAGTTTCCAGAATTCTGGCTAGGCAAATTGTGGGGTGTGAAGTCCAAAAGAAAAAAAAAATCCAATGTCTGTTTTTATTGAATTCTATAAATCTAAAATTCTGTATGCATGCAGGCTAATATTTCTCTTTTGAATTTCCAGATAAAAAAATTGGAATAAAAGCCAGAATTAGTGGTGCTTTAAATATAACTCTAAATATAGTAAAACAGAATTTGCAGAATCAAAGGCTAATACTGCCTTGTCTCCAGGTGCTACGAGTATATTCAACTAACTGTAAGTACCATAAAATGCTTCTACTTATGGAGATGTTTAACATGCAGAATACAAATACAGTAATACCTCAGATAACGTTTACCTCGGATAATGCTAAAATCGCATAACGTTAAGTAATCTGGGGAAGAGAATTGGATCGAATAACGTTAAGGTCCTATGGGATGGATCGGTAGCCTGTGTGGTTACAATGTATCTCCATGGAGCTTTAACGTTATCCGATCCATCCCATAGAATTTTAACATGCATCAGATAACACTAAAAATCAGATAACACCAAGACTTGTGGAACCAAGTCTTAGCGTTATCCGAGGTATTACTGTACTTTCTAACTGTATTAACATGAGCAATGACCAATAGTACATTTTAGTAAATTTAAAATGTACATACAGTACTTGCTATGTGGTCAAGGACACAACAAGTATACCACATAACTTGCCTATAGTTATAGATACATAAGCTCTATCCCTGTCTCTTGTTGCCAGTACCTGATTCATATATTTCAAGAAATTAATTTTATTTGCCTTTAATATAATGTGACAGACCTCTTAGCAATGAGCCAGGTAGTACATCATTGGATGGCCAGGTAATGGGCATGGTGATCTCTTGGTGGAAAGAGAAAACTGTTGCCAGCTTTATTCATTAATATCTTAATACTACTCTTAATTCCCTTAGTTAACAAACTCTTGTTATTATTAGCCATTATTTACATTCTGCCGATATGCTTAACAGTAGTTAAAGAGAAGAGAAATTCATGGCAGGAGAAGAATGTTGATCCTGTCGCTTTTCCCTACTTTCTGAACTGATATTATGAAAATGTTAGTACTGTACTGTATTATTAAACAGCAACGTTAAAAATAAATGTTTAAGTACTCTTGATGAGCAGTGAATAAGCAGTTACTTTTTTTGCACTTAAAGTTTCTGTGTGTCTATCGTCAAGTTAAAATACCAAGATTGAAACACTTGGGTCAATTACCATATAGAAATTGTGTAATGAAGGCTCAGGGTACTGATCTTTAAACAGCCCTTTATGTCCAGTGCAGGCCCATGTGCCAGTTTTGCTATTCCTGTTGAATACATATTCAGTACCCTGAGACTTCACAATTTCCATATGGTAATTGATCCAAAAACTGTTTCAGTTTTGGTATTTTTGTATCATATTTCAGTGAAATACAAATGGATAATATTTTTTGCTTTGCTTTATAGTATTTTAAATGCAGGTATTAATGTTGTTTATGTGCGCCTCAGTGTAAAAATTCAATATTTTATTTTCAGCTGTAAATGCTGTCTCTTTGGGTAAGAATGGAGTTGTGGAATTGATATTTAAGATAATTGGTCCCTTTAGCAAGAAGAATACAAGCCTTATGAAGTGAGTAGAATCTTGAATATATTTTAAAGTACAGTAATACCTCATATAACATTAGTATCGAATAACACGAAAATCGCATAACATCAAGGAATCTGGGGGGAAGAATTGCATCAGATAACATTAAGATCCTATGGGATGCTTCAGATAACAACCGCGAAAGCCTGTGTGGTTACAATGTATCTCTATGGCTCCCATAGAGGATCAGATAACACTAAAAATCATATAACACGAAGACTTGTGGAACCAGGTTTTAGTGTTATATGAGGTTTTACTGTATGAGGATTTTTAGTATTATAGTCATTCATTTTAAATACTCTCTATATGGCATTTAAAACAAGAAATATTTTTTATTTATAAGAATTAATTAACATTTTACTCTCTTATCTGATGCTAAGAAAGTTGAATTAAATATATTACAGTTTTCATTGATGTATAACGGCCTGACGAAGTGGGCTTGATCCATGAAAGTAGTTAGTTTTTAAAGTGCCACAATGCTTTTTTATCTTTTTGTCTTGTTTACTTTGTGATATGCTAGAAATAAAAAAAGTGGCACCTTTAAAATTAACAAATTAATTTGAACATGAGGATTTGAGAATTAGAATCTACTTCCTTGGAAAAGGTTTCTGAAAACTTGCAGCAATTCTATTCTTTTTGTAGATCACCACTAAGAAAACCATGTGATTTAGGAACAAGAATATATATATAATAAATAAGTAGAATTGTAGAATTAAATAATAACTGAGTGGAAGGGGCCTATGAGATCATTGAGTCTAATCCCTTGCTCAATGCAATAAGTACTAAGAGAAATGTGTCACCTAAATTGCTTTTCCTTTTGGTCTACTTTTGTTTGTTTGTATCATAGAGTTGCTCTAAATACCCTTGCTGCATTGTTAAAATCAAGTAATTACAATAATTACTAAGTCACCTAAATTGCTTATTCTATTTTGTCTGTTTTTTGTTTCTTTCATAGGGTTGCTCTAGATACCCTTGCTGCCCTGCTAAAATCAAGTAAGTACATGGTGCAGTGTTTTATTAAAATTAGTTTAGAACCAACAGAGTTTGATAGATTTTATTGCTTGACTAGCAGAGAGAGTTAAAACTGAGTTGTTGACTACTCTTTTCTTTTTACCCCAAGAAACAAATGCAAGGAGAGCTGTAGACAAAGGCTATGTACAAATGCTCTTAACAATTTACGTTGATTGGCATCGTCATGATTGCCGGCATAGACACATGTTGATCCGCAAGGGAATCTTGCAGTGTATTAAAAGTATTACAAACATCAAGTTGGGAAGGAAAGCATTCCTTGATGTCAATGGGATGAAAATTCTCTACAATACCTCTCAAGTAAGTTTTTATGAGTCTATAATGCCATGAGTGCAGTGTTAAATAAATTAGAAACCAATAAAATAATAGAAACATGTTTTATGGCTAAAATTTTGAAAAATGCCCAGATTACTGTTGTTTATTTTGTTTTGTAAAACTTGCTATTCATTCATTGATCCTCTATCCACAGCATTTTTGCTGTGCTCTTCAGCCAAAAAAGTGTTCAGAACAGCTTCTGTATCAATAGGAGCTTATACAACATGAAAGGTAGACAGCTGAAAATGGGAGAATAAACGTTAAGTACCAGAACTTAAAGATAAATTCTTAGTCCTATTGATGTAGGATCGCCTAAGGAGAATGTCACAAATGTGGGACGTATTTTCTGGACTGCCCATTAAGCAGTTTGTTCTATCTAATTAAGCCAGGGGTTCCCAACCTAAGGCCCATGGGCCGGATTTGGCCTGTGGCACTTTTTTATGTGGCCCCCTCTTTTCCAGGGGCATTCAAGAAATGAAGTGGCACCCCCCTTTGAAGCTGTTGGAACAAAATAGCCACCCCATCGTGCAGGCAGGGCAAAATGGCCATCCAGCCCTCAAAACAGGCCTTTCCAAATTTCTCTTTAAATCATGGGAAATAGAGAAACCACATGGTTTGAGGGTTCGGGTTGGGGGGGGTCGGTCAAAGGTCATGGAAAGTCACAGGGGGAGGGGGGATCAAAAAGTGGCCTATTTTAGGTCACGTGGTTTTTGAAAGGCCCCTTACCTCGCGCTATCCTGGGAGCTACCATCTTTGGAGCTAGATGGGGCTTTTTTGCTGCAGACATACCTTGTGCATAATTTGGGGGTCCTCCTGGACTCACAACTCCTGCTCGATGAGCAGGTGGCAGTCATGGCTAGGAGGGCTTTTGCACAACGTCGTGTCATTTGTCAATTACGCCTGCTCCTGGACCAGGACTCCTTGCTTATGGTCACACATGCTCTGGTCACCTCCAGACTGGATTATTGTAATGCACTCTACATAGGGCTGCTCTTGATGACTATTTAGAGGCTGCAGCTGGTTCAGAATGCAGCTGTCTGTGTAGTGATGGGGTGTGGGCATTATGCCTGTGCCTCACCAGTGGTGGACTTCAGCAGGTTTGCACCAGTTTGCCAGAACTGGTAGCAGAAATTCTGGCTGACCCTGCCCATCCAAGTTTTGAAATAAAGTAGTCCTAATCTGGGTGCAACGCAGTGCTTCCCCCCTGACCATGCCCACCATATCATGCCCACAATGTGGTAGTAAATTTTTTTGGAGCCCACCATTGTGCCTCACCCCTGCTACGGAAGCTGCATTGGTTGCCAGTGTGCCTCCAGGTGAAATTCAAGGTGCTGGTGATGACCTTTAAAGCCCTACATGGTAGTGGGCCAGGATACTTAAGAGACTACATCACCCCTAGGTTGTCCATCCCACTAGAAAGGATTGGAGGGGCTCTTTAAAAGTACCATCTGCTAGAGAGGCTCACCTCTCGGTATCCGCTCACCTTTTCGGTATCCGCCTCGGCCCTGTGGAACCTCCTGCCAGTTAAACTGCATCTCCAGACAGAGCTGCTGCCCTTCAGGAAAGAGCTGAAAATCTGGCTGGCAGGGCAGGTGTGGGGAGGGAGCAAACCCCCTCCCCCGGCTCATCTAGAGGAGATCATTCATGCTTTTAATAGTTTGTAACTAGACTTAATTGGTCCGGGTGGGAGGAATTTTAGGAATTTTAAGGATTTCTATATGTTTAAGTGTTGGGGATTTTATGTACCTGAATTGAATGCTGTACGCCACATGTCAATTGGGGTGGCTATACAAATTGCATAAAACAAACAAATAAACCTGTTTGAAGCCACTTTAATCTACCTGGACACTTGGCCATGGACTTGAGGGTTGCTATTCTAGAGCAGAGGAATTACAAGACTATAATCTAGAGAGAGACAGCAGAGATTAAGTACATACATATGCTGGACATGCATCCGAGGGGTTTGAATATCAGTCAGGGGTTTCTGGGACATCAGATTTGATGCACCACAACTAACAGGTTATTAAATGCTGCAGTTTTGCCTGGGTCACTCAAACATGCTAACTCATTGGCAAATGTGTAATGCCACAGTATTTGTTGCATCCACCCTTTGGATGTGATGCATCAGCTTACAAGAGAAGTTTTGTTTTGCAACCATTTCTAATAGGGCCAGGCGTTGCAGCAGGTTTGAATAATAACAAGAGGATTTTGTCAGTTGTAAAAAGCTGCAATTATTATTCTGCTAGGCTGGCCAATTATTGTGTGCCTGTGTACCTATGTATGTATAAATTGATGCCATGAGGCCTCTCTCTTATGTCTGATGAAGTGGACTTGGTCCATGAAAATTTACATTTAAATACAGGAGTTAGTCTTTAAGGTGCCACAACATTTTTGTCTTTTTTTAATGTTATGTTTACTCTCAGATATGCAAAATATTTGAGACACAGTAATCTATTTTAACATGATTTATTTGTTGGACTAGGAATGCCTTGCAGTGAGAACTCTTGATCCACTAGTCAATACTTCCAGTTTGATAATGAGAAAATGCTATCCTAAAAATCGTCTTCCACTACCAACCATTAAGAGTGCTTTCCAATTCCAATTACCCATCATTCCTGTTAATGGACCAGTGTATCAACTGTATAGTTTACCTCCTGAAGGTACAGTTAATTTTGAAATATAATGTTCTCGTCTGTTTTCTGCTGTCATACGAGAGTACTGAAGGAGAGTGTATAATACAGAAAGCTAAAGTTGCCTAGTTCTTTTTTATTGGCAGTCTTGAAATCCTAATGATACACATTTGAATACATATTCTTTTAAAGCTATCTTTCATTTTGTAACGAAAGGAATGGCAAATATTATCTTTTATGGCTTAAATAATTGAAATGTTTGCTTCTGTGTAAAGAAAGCTACAAAACCTAACTTCCAATTTGCAGAATGATATAACCTATTCTATTCATTACTTTTTAAACTTCTTTGAAGATCTTAACAGAGTCAATTGATCTAACAAATTATTTTTAACTAATCCAGGAATTCAAAAATTACAAGTTTTGTATGTGAATGAAAGAAGTGGATCTCCCCCCCCCCCCCATCTCTGGTTTCTCTTCAGATTGTATACATCTCCTTTCCACCCTCCACATATAGTTATAATTAGGTCCAAAAACTGCTTATTTCCTTGCTCCACTGGGAACAGTGTTGAAGAGGCTCTGATTTAATGTGGAGAGCTAATGAGGAAAGTGCTCACCAAAATTTGAGCAGAAATGTCTTCTGTGATCTGGAGCTTCCACTTACAGAATTTGACTCCACTTTATGTGCACTATCATTCTCTTTGGGTACACAGAAAGAGCCTCCTCAAAGATTGTGGTATTTTTTAAACCACAATCGGGCGTACCCTGGTAATGCCAACCTTGTGTTCCCAGCTAATCTTTCTCACACTAAGTTAGGCGAAGGGAACTTCAGAATGAGGTTTAAAAAAGGTGCCATCATTTTGGTAGTTTCACGTGTGGCCTAGACATGGAAGAAGAAATCATTCTTATTTCTCAGATTTCCAACAAAGTTCACTCCATTTCTGAATGAAAGTCTGTGTTTGGGAATCTGTCTGTGTAGAGGATTGTTATAAAGTGCTGAAACCTTTCCATTTGATTTTTTCATCTTTCTGCGAAAAGCTTAGTAATAGATTTGTTTGTGTAATGTGAAAACGTGTAGTTAAATATGCAGGATATGGTTTCATGGGAGGTTTAATTTTTATATAGAACTGTATTAGGTTTCAGCTACAAAGTGAAAAGTTTCACATTCAGCATTTTTTTTCTGGGATGTACATGTTGTAAAAAAGTACATCTGCCCTACTTATAGAGCATTTTATATCACAGTGGATGACGTAGTAGATGAAAGTGATGACAATGATGACACTGAGACAGAATCTGAAATTGAAAATGATAATGAAGATGACATAGATCCACATTTTAAGGTTAGTAGTAGAATTAGAAAACTAATACCAATGCCTTATTCTGAAAATACTTTTACTCAAATCTTGCTTGTCCTTTGTGTCATAAATACCCTGGCTGCAGAAGAATTATTAAAATGAGCCAGGGAAATGTTACCAAAACTAACTTAGATTTGTAGAAAATGAGTGTGAATCTCATATTTGATTGTAGTATTTCACAAACTTGCTAAACTCTAGCAAATACTGTACACGCAAACATCTCAGTTTCTGTTCTGTTTAAGTACAGTAACAGTTGTCTTTTAGTGACCTCAGTTACCCCAATGCCCTGGAATTGTGGACAGAAATAAGCAAGAATGCCACATGTTCTTTGATTTGTTGTCATGTGAAGATCACAAATTATAATTTAAAATAAAAACTATAACTTCAACAATATTGCATTTGTAACTGGCCTGCTTACTTCTCTAACTGGAATGTTAATACCTGGTCCACTTGTAACATCAAGCAAAGAACTAAACTGAATCTTCATCATTCATCCCAGAGGAAGATGAAAAGGAAATGAAATGTAAAAAAATCTCTTTCACATCCCCCCCCCCCCCAATTCAGGGAAAGAATACTAAATAGTTACTTCACGCTCGGTGCAAACGCAGCCAGTGCCTGCTATTTAGTCACTTTTGTTATGTTTCCTCATGAGTTGCGCAAAAACATTATATTATATTATATTATATTATATTATATTATATTATATTATATTATATTATATTATATTATATTATATTATATTATATTATATTATATTATTATACTAATCGCAAGATTTTTAATAAAGTAGGTTGGTTTCTTTCCTCCCCAGAATGATGATATAGAGACTGATATCAACAAACTGAAACCAAAGCAGGAATTGGGACGATCTGTAGAAGATCTGAAGATATATGAACACTTGTTTCCAGAACTTACAGAGGATTTTCAGGTATAGAAATGCGTAGTTTATAAGAAATGCAACAAGATAAAGCACAATATATGGAGCTATTAATTGTAATTAAATATAATTGACATTCAGACCTGCAAGGTTGAAGTGTGATAAGAGAGTAACAATGAGAAGGTCCAAAGATTTGCCATAACAACTTAATAAATTCAAATAAAATTCTACCTCTCTCTCTGTTGCTCCCTCCTCTTTCTCCATGATATTTATGTCCACCGCTGCCTTCCCTACTGCTTTCAAGCATGTACCTATCTTCCCATACCTTAAAGAAAAATGTGTAGTTAGAGCACCTCCTTTTTCTCTTGTTGCTATTCCTCCATCCTTCCTGCAAAATTCCTTGCTGGAGAGGCCTTCAGTTAATGGAAAATGCTGCAATGTAAGATTTCTCCATCTCATGCTCTCTTTGCAGTTGTACTTCTTGAAATTTCTGTTGCTTCTGTTCATTAATTGCTGTGATACTCTTTCTTTTTTTAAAAATAAATTTTTATTGAATTTTCATATAAGAATACAAATAAAACATTCAACAAAACCACAGCAAAAAATATGAAAGCAAATACAAATCAAATACAAATAAAAATACAAATAAAAAAGAAGAAATCATAATGAAAAAAGAAAATAACATATAATAAAATCCACTTTTTTAGTCCATTCTAGTCGAATTTACACTATTACACACCATATACTTTTAACCTCATTTTCATATTCATTAATGTTCAAAAATGTTATCTAACTCATAATACATACCCATTTGATATATACATTCCCCTGGAGGTTATGGTGTATCACAGCAATCTTCCTTTATTTCCAAAAACTCATTTGATCTGGTGCTGGCCTTAAGCCTTAATTTCTACTCAGTGTAGATTCCATAAATAATCACCAAATTTTTCCAAAATCTATTTTCTTTAACAGTACCTCTTTTTGTATTCAATTCCTATGTCAACTTATCATTTAAAGCAAGTTCCCACATTTCTTTATACCAATCTTCAATTTTTAAAACAACATCATTTTTCCAATTTCTCGCAATGCATTGTCTACCTGATGTTAACATTATAGATATTAACTCTTTTTATCCTCATCCACTTTTATATTGTCCAAAGAGCCAGCACTGTCTGCATCTGCAGACATTTCTATGGTCATGTGGCAGTAGGTCCATCTTATTTCTTGCCCCACTTTGTAGTCTTTCTTTGTTTCCCTTGCTTGAATACAGTCATACCTCGCATAACGAATTTAATCCGTTCTGCGAGGTTGCTCGCTATGCGAAAAATTCGCTATGCAAGTCTGACTCACATAACAAATTTTTCGCTATGCGAGTCGAACTTTTCCCTATGGAAAAACTCATATAACGAGCATTTCTATGGGGAAAACTCGCATAGCGAAAAAATCTGCTATGCGAGTTTCCCCCCTAGAAATGCTCGTTATGCGAGTTTTTCCATATGGAAAAATTCGTTATGCGAGTCAGATTGCTTAGCAAAAAACTTGCTCGTTATGTGAGTTTTTCACTAAGCAAAACGCTCGTTATGCGAGGTTTGACTGTACATGCTTTTTCTAAAACTTTATTCTTTTCAAAATCTCTAATATGAAGTTTTACCAATGGGATAAATTCTAGCTTTTGTTATCTTACATGTTCATAATAGCAGGAGATAATTTTTTTTATGGTATCTTCCTTTAGAGATGACAATTTTTTGTTTATGGTCCTTTGTTTCTTTTCTTTCCATGGTGGGAAAAGAGTAGGCTATAACTGAGCTTAGTAAAGAAATAATTTGAATGTAAGACCTCATTAATACTGAAGCAATTAAGTTGTTGTAGCAACTTGAAAGTCTTGAAGAAAAACCAGATAATCATTGATACAGTTCTTAATACAGTACATTTCATAAAATTAAAACTTAATGTTACATGGTATATTTTCCTAGGGTAACTTCTGCACAAAAAAATAGTGATACTGTGTGGTGATGGCTTTTAAAAGAGATTAGACAAATTCATGATGTTGTCAAGGGTGATGGTCCCCAAGTGGATTAAATCCCACTTGAATCCATCTTGATGGAGGGCAGCAGCTTCACCAATACTGGCCTGGGACCAAGGAGGACGTTGCGTGCCATGCCAAAAGAGCTCAGGACTCATGGAGCTGGATCAGTGGTACAGGTGTCATGTTGCAATGGTAAGGCAGATGAAATACCATGGCATTATATTCCCAGGACAGTCTTCATGGCTGATCGCCATGAGTATTGCCTATATTAGGAATCAGATATAGCACAAAAAGACAAAGGAAACCTACAAATATTTCTGAGTAGTGGTTGTTTGAATCTTGCTTGGATGCAAACAAAGGTTTCATCACAGTCCTGCGTAAAAGTGAACATCTAATACAGGGATGAAGACTATGCTTCTTAATGTCCACATGATCTTGATTGAAACCTTCATATAGCTGAGCAGTTCTTATGAAGGGACTATTCCAGGGATGCCCAAACTGCGGCCTGGGGACTGGATGCGGCCCCGATGCCAATACATCCGCCCCCCAAAGCCTTTGTCGCTCCTGGAAGTGGAAGTAAAATGCACCCGTATGGGTGTGTTTTACTTCCGCTTCCAGGAGCGACGAGGGGTTCAGAGCCTGGATGAATTGGTATTGAGGCCACATCTGGCTCTTGGGCCATAGTGACCAGCTCCCTGAACCACGTGACCGGCCCACAGCCTGAAATGTTTGGGCACCCCTGGACTATACTGTATGTCAGTTTCTGCATCAGTGTGCAGACCTTCACGTCTGAGTACATTTCTGTCCTTATTTTTTTTCTTAGACATTATTTATCTACAGACAAGCTCACTGCATTTGGCTTATCATCCTTATTTTGCTAAGCATCTAGGTATGTTGCTCCTTCAGCCCAGAAAAGCCTTCTGTTTGTTTAAACGTACAGTATCCCTGCTGCATCAAAACTTAAATCTTCTGGCCGGGACTATATTGTTTTGGTATTATTTGTGCAATGTAGAAATCAATAACTATATGTTTCTAGCAACAATCCTTGCTTTTTTCCCTTCCATTTTTCTAATATTAAGGAATGTGATCTAGTTTCCAAGGAACCAAAGACTCTTCCAACCAACATAACACCAGGAAGACCCATTGTTGTTCCTACTGCTGGAGAAGAGCAGTTTCCAACAGACCATGCAGTTGAAATGCCTGTGAAGCAGAGTTATCCTCTACAATCCAAGGACTGCAATAAAAGGCCAATTTTCTTGGGTCTCCTAACAAATGATGAAAACATAGATAATAGCTTGCAGAATCAAGTTGATCAAAGGAATGTCTCATCATGCCACTGCCTAAACCATGAAATAGTTAAAGATTTTGACAGAATTTCTTTGCAAAATACTTCTAAAAACGAACACTCTTACGCAACAAAGGCCACGAACAAAAAAGAGTGTAAAAGTAGCCTTAGTGAAATTTCCTGTAATAAACCCCTTCAACAAGTGACATCCTGTGGAAGTGTTTTATTTGAGGGAAGATCTGTGCAGCTGGGAAAGCTATGTTGTTCTGGACCTGATCCCGAAGAGGAGGAAATTTCCTGCTCATATTCTGCAGGAGAGCAAGCACTTGAGGTGCCTGACACAGTACAACTCCATGACTCAGAACTTTATATTGAGATAGTTAAAAATACAAAGTCGGTTCCTGAATATTCGGAAGTGGCTTATCCAGACTATTATGGACACATTCCACCACCATTTAAAGAGCCTATTCTTGAAAGGTCTTATGGTGTTCAGAGGTGAGTTTGTCTCTTTCCTCAGGATTTTCAGTAATCAGAATGAATGAATATTTATTAATTGATTAGTCTTTCGACCTTATCAATTTCAGTAATCAAAGCTTTATTTTGTTATGTGTTTGAGTCTAAAATATCTGCCAAATAATAATAATAAACTTTAGTCTGGGTCAAAAGAGTTCATTCATGAAGGAAGGAACGGATCCAGTAAACATTATGTCAATGGAAAGTTGGAGGGAAGGAAGCAATTTCCATCTTTGATTTCCTGAATGTTGTTTGAAAGCATTTCTCCAGCTCTGTGAAGCAAATCCTGAAGAAGTTGCAGAGAACAAAAGTAACCAAGAGTGCCCCATTTCATGATTGAAAATCCCATTCTAGAAATATGGATTGAGCTTGATTTCTGTTAATAAAGAATATTTGCAGGTATTATTATTCAGCTAATATGGAGAGAATCTTTTGAGAGTGTAGCATTCTACTTTATCAAGTTTTTCTCTCTCATTTTTATGAGATATACACTTTTGACAATGAAACTTGTTAAGAACTTGAAGGAAAATATTTAATAAATCAGTTATATAACAGGAAAAATATGGGAATTTATGCAGTAGTAGAGGGATATGACCACTACATCTGATGTAGTCACCAAGACTGACCTAAGTAGTCACCAGTTCAGGTTTTTTTTTAAAGCCATGATTTTTTGGAGACACTTAAGCAATCTGTTAAGTTTACTTCCACCAGTTGCAGTATGACATTATAACCTTTATGAGAAGTTGTACGTAATACAGTATATGAAATGCTCTGCAAAGTGCTAAGAATGGTTATTGTCATTATTATCATCCATTTTGTCGTCATCCTCATCATTATTATCAGAATATAGAAGTCATAGCAATCTCTAAATCTTTAACCTCAAACTTTATTCCTTTTCTTCCACAAGGAAGAAGAGAATGGCTGGCAGTCACATGCGAACTCTGATGTATGTGAAAGAAATATTGAATATTTCTCCTTCATAACATCGGGGTTTCTTGAACTCCTTTTTAGGAATAATTATCAGTGAATGGGTGTGTGCAGTTTCCTTGAACCTTATATTTCAAAATTATAGGGCAGAAAATCCAATCACTGATTTGTTTCTTTCAACTTTCTCTGTCAAAATCTCTTTTCCATAATATCAAGGATGCATGGAATTATTTTAACATGCGGTGTCAATGATCCTTAAAGCTTATGCAGTGTTAGTACAGCAGAGTATGTTCCAGAGTACTGTACTATCATACTGTGCAAATACAAAATGAATAGTGTCTGGTATGGACATATTGATAAACTGATCTTGACAAAATAAGCTATTGAAACTGTGAGAGCCAACAGATGTCTTGATGTGTTAAACTAAAATTCTTTGTAGTTTATTTATTTTTTAGTGCTGGGTTTTTTTTTTGCATGTTTAAAGTGAGATTATAAATTGAAGCTGAACTCTGCTCAGACTGTTACCAAAGAAATGTTTGCACTCTAGTAAGGTCAGGCATTGTATGTTAATAGGAGGGCCAGTCTTCCATGCATCACAGATATTATTTGTGCTCGACTCTTTTTGAAAACCTGATTCTTCTCTGTAACTCTGGCGATAACCAGGGGTTCTGGCTCATATTTAGAATTTTAAGTTAATAGCTGAATTGCTGATAAACATTGAAATAGTTAAAGTGAATGGTTTGCTTTATGTTACATACGAACAAACATTTGCCATGAGCATGTCCTTCCCTGATGGGTGACCTTGGTATGTTCCCTCTGTACTGCTAATTAATTTTGTTTTGTTATCATAAATTTTAAAAAATAAACAATAGAAGTCACCTGCAGTATAGCCTTTCAATCAGTAGAACAGATATCAGGGACAAAATAGAACCTATGCACGTGCATGGGGAAAAAGCAGGCACATTAAAAAAATGGCCGCTAGCCATCATATTGCAAGAATATATGATATTTGTACTAACAAAATGCAGTTAGTGCTGAGGTTATGCTGATAAACGATAGTAACGTCAGAAACATGTAATTGGGTAAAAATAGAAAACATACTGATTTTTCTCAGGAAATCTGTTCAAAGATAATACAGGGTAAAGAAAAATTGAAGTTTATTATTAATGCCCCTAATACTAACTTCCATGCACAACTGTTTGCTCATAGCCACTATGAAGGAGAGTTCTACCCAGTGGTGGGATTCTATATTTTTTTTTACTATCTACTCTGTGAGCATGGTATGGTGGGCGTGGCCAGGGGAAAGCCCTGCGTTGCACCCAAATTAGGACTACTTTATTTCAAAACTTGGATGGGCGGGGCCAGCTGGAATTTCTGCTACTGGTTCTGGCGAACTGGGGTGAACCTGCTGAATCCCACCACTGGTTCTACCTCTTACTAACAAGGGAGAACATCCATTCTGATTTTAGAAAACAGGAGCAAGTAAAGTTCAAATCTAGCTATTACCGTATTTGCTGATGTATAAGAACCACTTTTCTCCTTAAAATACACTAGAAAAATGTCTTGTACTGTATATAGTGGGCTCTTTTGGTAATAATGGAGTGCATCTTATACTCCGATGTTTCTTATACGCCAACAAATACGGTACATATCTGTTGCAGATTTTTTTTACATTTCTGATAAAATTCCCTTTAGCTGCCCAGTAGAAGTGCAGAGACTCAAAGAGAATAGCTGTAAGTTTCCCGGAATCCACCTCTTTCTCATTTACTGCCACTCAGTTTCAATAGCTGATGTTGAGACATTTGTAGGAAAAAGAATAAAAAGTTTTCAGTTACTTGGAACTATAGATGTGTGCATGCTGCTTTCTTTACTGCATACATGCTAGCAACCAACCAAATTAACAGCAACAAACAACTGAGCACCAACTGACAAAGAGAGGTTAAGAACACAGAACAGAGAGAAAGACAAAGCTGGAAGGAATACTTAGTTAACGCTGGGTAAGCAGACACCCCAGTCTAGAAAAACCCACCCCAGTCTAGAAAACCCCCTCCAGCTACAGGCAGCATGCAAGGTTGCTTTAAAATTCCAATGAAGTCAACAGATGAATAGTTAGAAAACACAACTGAGACAATCTATAAGTTTGTCTGGCTGTTTTGCTTTGTATGCAGTTTTAGAACTGATTGACTTTTAACAAGAGTTTACTTGTGCTGCTGCTGTATGGTTATTAAAAGATAGTGAAATATACTATTTAACAAGACCTTTCTCAGACACCAAAGATCTTGTGTTAGCATTAAAAGCTACCATTTGTGGTTTTTAACAATGGTTTATTGCCATTTCCAACAGTATACTTCCCATACTTTTTCAGATATTATTCCCCAAAGTGCATTTTCTGTTTTTCAGGGAAAATTCAAGAAGCATCGTTACAATTCTTGAAATATGAGCCAGCTTTCTCAACCCCTGGAGTTAATCTCCTGTATTTGTATCAATCTTTCTGTCCATCTACTCTTTTCTGCTTTGTTTTTATATGTGCTATGCATACTTTTCTTAACATAGCTCTTGAATAGTTCTGAGAATATATTTGAACTATTTAGTAATTCTAAATAACCACTTGACATAAGAAACTGAAGCCAGTTCAGGGACAGCTGATATCCACCTGAGGTAATATGTTTGTGTAGGAAATGTGTGCAATCCCTCTTGACATTTAGCTCAGCAGTGCAAGGAAGATTAAACACATTTCTCTTCTTAATTTATAACCTCATGGTATTTTAAAATTGGCTTTCCAGAGGTGAGAAACTTGCACACTAACCCAGCTGCTGCACAATATAGTCCTCTGAGACTTTCAAACTTATCTTCGCTACTATAATTGCATGAATCACTAATGTAATCTAATTATTCTCTGATATTAACCATGTTTAACTAACTAATACTAATGGAAAATAATCATTAATTGCTAATACAAAATAGGCATATTAAAGCAAAAATTATGCTAATAAGGAAAATAATAATTGGTTCTACTAACTTTGTTTTCCATGTGGAAAGTAACCGTTTCTGCAGATATTTAACAGGATTTTATGTCAAAGTTGAATAATCACTTGAGCATCAGATTCTTCCTAATGACTTAATTCTAATACATAAAATTGTCTCTTTCTAGCTGATAGTTGAGAAACATGATATGAGAACTGTCTTTATTTTTATAGGACAAAAATTAACCAAGACATTGAAAGGCTGATTCATCCTAATGATATTATAGACAGAGTTATTTATGACCTTGACAATATCAGGTAGGTGTCACAATACCTGTTTTAATTCTTTTATTTTGTGTTAATTTCTCTTCAGTTTTAAATTCTTTTGTATATCGAGCTAGTCATATTGAAAATGCTGAATAAATGAACAACAATACCCATTTGTTTTTGTTTTTTTTACTACCTAAACAATTCAAAGAACCCTTTCCCCAGCCTCTATTCAAAAGCCCCTCCCCCCCGGGCCTGGATGGCTAAACCCCTTAGCAATCTTACCAATCTAGGCAAGGGGGAGTTTCTGAAAAGAAGCTGGGAAACATTTTTCCCAGCCTCTCTTCAGAACTCCCTGCCTGGATCGTTGTTACTGGGTGCGCCCCTGGTTCTTTCCCCCACCCAGCCAGCCATCACACGCTGCGATGGTCAGCTGGGTTGGAGAAAGAATGGGGTGCCCCCCGGTTCTTTCCCCCACCCAGCCTGCCATTGCACGCTGCGATCAGCACTTGGGTTGGGGGAAAGAACCAGGCCGTGTGCACCCAATTCAAGCACTGATTGCAGCAGTGGCACATTTGGGAAGCTGAATGGGGACTCCCCAGTCGGCTTCCCAAATGTGCTGCTGTTGCCAAGGGCTCAGCAGTGGCGTGGCTGGAAAGCCGACCGGGGAGCCCCCATTCTGCTGCTGTGAACTTCATAGTGCCAGTTTGGTTGGAGGGAGATTGGGCATGCGCGTGCCCGATCTCCCCCCAACTAAACCTGGTATATTTTCCTCAGTAGATCTTTGCACCAAAGCCCGCAGGGCTGATCTCCACCCCTGCAGGGTTTGGGGCAGAGATCAACATAGGGGAATTTGGAGCAAACATTTGCATCACACAGCGTTATGTTAATGTTGTGCGATGCAAATGTTTGCATCAAATTCCCTGACATCTGATTTTAGTGTTACCTGAGGCAAAAGTTATCCGAGGTATGACTGTATTTTAGCTTGCTTAATCATTGGCTGAAATCCAATGAAATCAATACATGCAGGATGATATTACCAGCATCACTGCCAATGAAAAGCTTTTTTTTTTTTTTTTGAAATTTCAAGTTGAACACAGTTTTATCACATTGCTTATTCATCTTATGCAATCCAAAGTTGCCTTTGTGGTGATTTGCTTCCACTGTTAAACTTCTCCTCATGAGGAACTGTGCAACAGGATATTAGCCTGAATTGTAGTGATAAAAAAATTAAGGGACATGAAACATATGGGACAGAAACTCCTACAAAATGCTTAGCAGTTTACTAGTTAAAGACAATGTCTAAATGTCAGAGTTCAGGAGGTGGGCGGCTGGCAAGTAACATAAGCACCAGGACCCAGGGCAACCAAGCAAGAAGCCAAACAGTAACTATATCATGGTCCAAAATCAAGCCAACAGTAGACTAGTATACATGATTGGTCTGTACAATAGGCCATGGTCGAAGCAAGCCAAATGTCAGGTGACCAAGAGAACAGGCAAGACAGTATCTTTGGGGACTAGAGCAAGGCAAGGATGGATTTTATGGAGCGAAGATCTGAATAAGGCACAACAGAAGTCTGTAGGGACTGGGCACATGGCAGGAAGTCTTTGGGAGCAGGAAGAGGGCAAGATATCTTTTGAGGCAGGAAACAGCAGTAACTCAGGAGCCAAGCAACTTCAAGTCCGATAACCTTCATTGCTAAGGCTGCTTGGGGTTGGTGGAGATTCTTATATAGCCTTCCAGGGCCTCCAGGTGGAGCTTATGATGGTCCAGAACCTTCCCTAGGGCCTAGCAGCTGCAGCAGCAGGATAAGGGTCTGACCCTGCAAGTACTAGTGGTGTCTTCCAGGCTGGTGGTCTAATCATGCAAACATCAAAGTACCTCTGTGTAACTCATCTTGCAAATACCAAAGCTGCCTCTGATTGTGATACTAAGTGATATTTGTAACCATTGTTAGTTAGAGTAAATTGTCCATGCAGTTTTCATTATCATTTTAATCCATGTACTCCTAAGTACTGTATCTGATGTTTGAGGTAAATTGGAATTGAATTGCTTCTGGACATAAATTTGCTTTTTTTTTAAATTTTGTTTTAAAGTTATCCAGTGCCAGATGAAGGAGATGTCTTGAAGTTTAATTCCAGATTTGAATCTGGAAATCTACGCAAAGTTATTCACATCAGAAAGTAAGGTTTTACCTTTGTTTTACACTTGTCATTATGTTATAGTTGCTCTTAATTTTAAAACTGCTTGTTTCTGATCATTTTTAGAAATGAGTATGATCTCATTCTGAACTCTGACATAAATAGCAATCATTATCACCAGTGGTTTTACTTTGAAGTCAGTGGAATGCGGGCAGGCATTGCTTACCGATTTAATATAATCAACTGTGAGAAAACAAACAGTCAGTTTAATTATGGTAAGATCTGCTTTTCTTTTTCTGTTAAAAAGTTACACGTGGGAAGTAAAATTATTTATTCAGTGGAACAAATCCTTTAAAACACTTCTTCCCTAATCAAAAGGGAAAGGGATTTGAATACTTATATATTTTTTAATTTTATTCTGTTTTATTTGTCTTATATGCTGTACCATTGGCAAACTAGAGTTGTTCACTTTGAGCGGTGTATAGTAGTGAAGATAATAGTAGCCACGAGTCAAAAGATAAAAACATCATATTATTAAAAAACAACAATAAATAAAAATCAATAAAGGATGTAAAGAAATGAAACAGATAGTTAGCCATATAATTAAATTGGGTATATTTATCCAATAAAAATGGTTAAAACTTATTTATATTTATATTGACAATTGAAGTTGTATTAAAGTTTTATAATTCTTCTGTAGCCATGATTTTTATCTTAATTTTCAACACTAATCTTTCACTTCTTGTTCCTTCATCAGGAATCATTTCAAGATATTACTGCTTTCTATCAGTAATATGGTGTTATTTGTTTATTTTAAATTATTTGTTTCTTCCACCAGTTTTCACTCCTTTATCTGAACCTAATTAAGCTTGCCATAAAATATTTTGATATAAAATTTTTGACATCAGCTCACCAACTTACCCAGATATGCCCAGCTGCTGCTGGAACATGTATGGCAGCAGGGGACATGATTCAGCTGAGGAGGCAGCAGGCATAGTGGTAGCTGCAACTACTATAATGTTCCCATGTAAAAACCGACCATTTTAACAGCTATAGCATGCCTTAAAATCTGTATGTGATAGGCAAATTCTGAGTTCATATTTGGAATCAGCACACTTGATATCATGTAAATCACATGTGTTATTCCCAGAAGCAAAATCATTGTTGTGCAGTGTTACTATAATAACCTGTATTCTTCCTGCTTGCTGTTTCCTAATAACAAAAGTTCTGACCCCATGTCCTTTGTCCTTTACTTTTGCTTCATATCTGCTGTTTGCTGGAATCCTGTTGGTGGAGCTGTGTGGTCATAGGACAGATGATATAATTAGTCACAAACAGTGTTACATTTAAAGTTTTGAATCCACCCTCCTCACGTTCTGATACTCCATGGCCCTCTTTTTCAACCTGAGGAAGTTCTGGGAGCCTTGGGGAGGGAGAGCCTTTATCATAAAAGTACCACCAGTTCCGATCCCATGGGCAGGACTTCCACCAGACATTTCTGGATATTAATGGATCTTTCCATCTCAAGGGTCCCAAAATCTTCCCCAAGTTGAAATGGATCTATGAGGGCCCTCAGGACTTGGGGTCATGTAAACGTAACACTCATGACTATCAGCCTTTATGATCATGGAGCTGCACAACAGGATTTAATGTATTAACAGTTTTAGGAGATAAACAATAGGTTAGTCATTTGTCTGTGGTTTTCTTTTCTTTGAGCTATAGCAATAATCTTTTTGTATTCTTCCCTGGTAATATTTCTTGTTTCTATCTATAATTCTTCCTGGTCATAGTAAACTGATTTTAGTAATGAAAATTTGGAAATCTAGTCTTTATACAGACTTTACTGTATAAGAAGTAGAAAATTAAAGAGTTTAAGAAAAAAGCATTTGTTTGCAGGTTGGAAGATCAGTACTTTCTGTTTTTTTATATTATACATCTTTTTTCATTTGTGCGTTGTCATTTGCATGATTATGTTTTTGAAAAACATAATCCTTCTTCAAGTTCTGTATCTGTTCCAGATATTGGCTGTCATCATAGCAATAGTCTTCCTGTTCTTAAATCCTCGGAACAGTTCTTCCGTGGACATTGCGCACCAGTCTCTCAGGCTTTTTAGCCACAAAGTCCATCTATGTCCAAGGCCTCTCTTCCCAAGGATCTTCCCTTGCATATATTTTATGTCGTTCCTCATGATATGTCCAAGGTTTTGGAGCTTTCTTTGTTTAATGGTCTTAAACTGTTCTTATTCTTTATCCATCTGGCACAACAGTTCTATAATAGTTACTTGGTCAACCCATGATCTCCTTAGCAGCCGTCTGTAGATCCACATTTCAAAAGCCTTGATTTTCTTTTCAGATGCTTTAGTCAATGTCCAAACTTTGACTTAATATAGCAACACGGGCTGTAAGTAACATCTCACTATTTGGATCTTTCTAGTTGTTGTTAGATCTCTACTGCATAACAAACGTTGCATTTTTATGAAAGTAGGTCTTCCTTTTTTCTAGTGATTATTCGTGTTATTAAAATTATATTTTGGCATTGTGACTGAGTATTCTTTTCTAGATTTGCTCTGACTTTTGATACTAGCAGTTCACGATCTGTAGAGCCATATGTGCTGGATCCTGTTTTGGCAGACACATCCATCTGTTCAGTTGTGTGAAGCATGTATTTGCAATAAACAAAATCCGGGTGTCCCAGAATTCTACAAGTCACATTCACATTTCATTTCTAATTCCATGTTACATTCTCCAGCAATGTCTGGTTCTGTTTCATTTCTGCGTTTGCATTTTCAGTCACCTGGACATTGTTTAATTAACTTGAATTTGTTCAATTTATTACAAGCTTTGAGTGTCATTACAAGTGACAAGTTCAGTGCCCCTTAATAAGAGTGACACATAGGTCTACCTGACAATTTCTTAGAAAATGTTCAAAATGCAGAATAACTGTACTAAAATATGGCCAAAATCCTCTTCTATAACTACACAAATGGCCTAACTCTTGGAGATAAAATGTCCCATGCTGCTTTTCAGAAAAGATATCAGTATTCAAGTGATAATGTCTACAGTTGCTTCTTAATTTGGGGACTTGTTTCCAAACATTATGCTGTTTATACTAAACCAATGTAGCTAAGTAAGAAAAGTTGGGTCTGTAATTCTTGCCATTGTGTTTAATAACACATCTTTTTCAAAGGTATGCAACCCCTCATGTATTCTGTTCAAGAGGCACTAAATGGGCGACCTTGGTGGATGCGTGTGGGAACAGATGTTTGTTATTACAAGTAAGTGTAGCAAGGTAATGTTGAAAACAAATTTTGAATATCCCAGAAAAACACAGTTGTTTTACTGTGTTATAGTAAAATATAGTTATTTTATTTACTGTAATAGCAATTAACACTGTTGTTAAAAATATAGACAACTAGACATTTAAAATCCTTTTTAGGCTATAGTAAAAGTAAGTGATATACAGTTGTGGATTATTTACATAAAATGATAGAATTAATGTTCATTGTATCTTTAAACATAAATCTACATTTTGTTTCTAGAAATCACTTCTCAAGAAGTTCAATTGCAGCAGGAGGCCAGAAGGGAAAGTCCTACTATACAATTACCTTCACAGTCACTTTTCAGCATAAGGATGATGTTTGTTACTTTGCTTACCATTATCCCTATACTTATTCAGCTTTAATGGTGAGTTAATTTTAATATGTTTAGAGCTTTAATTATTTACATTTGTGAGATTAGTACTACACTTTAATTATTATACTTAATGATTTTAAATACAGCTGACTGCATAGTTTGATGCCAGTGACACAAATACTTAATTGCCAAACCTCCTGTTGACAGCCATAGAGTATAACAATATGCAAAACAGAAACTAAAGCGGGCAAAATAATAGCAATTTCATAGCAGTATCTTTGACTCACACATGGATTTTATCCACACATGCATGGAGCAGTTCAGAAGCTGCTAGAGTTGAGCTTGGCACTTTTGGCAAGGAGCTATGCTCCTTACAGAAGTGAGCATAAGCAAATGGAACCTTCTGCCAACCGAGCTGCATCTTCAGACAGAGTTGCTGTCCTTCAGAAAGGGTGTGAAGCCCTGGCTGGTGGGGCAGGTATGGGGTACGGGCCAGTCGGTTACCCATGCCTGCTGGTTCATTTGACTCCTCTCCTCTCTCTTGTAAGTTTTTAATCTGTGAATTTTAAAATCTTTTTTCTCTTTAAATTTTAATTTTTTCTTAAGATGAGTGGGTATTTTATTGTTGGTTTTATTGATGATTATGTTTTAACTGTTGTTAGCCGCCCTGAGTCATTCATGAGGAGGGCGGCATAGAAATGTGATTGAATAAATAAATAAACATGCTCCCAGCTGCTTCTCAGTTCCATTTGTTTTCCACTATTAGCAGAACATTGGAGTTTTGTTTTGCTTTGCTGTATGTTTATTTATCTTGTCAGGCACTGAATTTGGAATATTTTGTGGGTTTTACTCCTTATTTACTGGACTTGTTTTTGTTGTCTTCTGAACCTCTTTAGGTTTTGCTCTTGATGTATATTTATGGTCCTCTTCCATATCTACCTCTCTTATTTCCAAAGCCATCTTTAAAAATGTGTTCAATGCAGGTCCAAAATCCTACAGATTAGTGGATACTCCAAGTGCCTTTTCTACCTTAGAAATCAGAACATAGTGACAAAGTCTAGTTCAGAACATTCTATTCAAAAGGTGAAGCCCCTGATATTCCACTCTCACACCATATCACTCTTCTTCATGACACTGTTTCATGAATGTATTACGGTCAAATTGTCTGAGCACATGAAATTAAAGACTGTCATTGTCCAGGAGTCTCCACTTCAGAGAAAGATGATTGCAGCTCCAAGTCATCTTCTCTAGCCCAATGTTCAGAATCCTCTCTGGACAAACCAGGTGGCAACCAAATGTCACTCTCCTACTTGCAATGTCCAAGCTTGGATGGACCAAGCTTGGATGGACCAACACATAGTTTGACTACTCTTCCTTCACCTAGAAGTTAAATAAGTTCTACAACTGGTCACTGGCCTTCCTTCCAAAAAGTTCACGCCAGGTTTACATGCCCAGTAACCATCCCTGTCCTCCCTCCTCCATGTCACTTGCCAGTCCTGGCACACTTTGTTTTCTGTTAACTTACGTCTAAAAAGATAGAGAGAATCTCTGTAGTGTCATGGATGATAGCTGCTCCTTGCTTAAACATCATCCATCAATCCTAGTCATTATTAAAACTGCCCAAGTCAAGTCAAGGATCAAACCCTATGTTATTCCAGCAGACAAAAAAGAAGGGGAAAGTGATCATCTTGGGCAGAATGCCCTATTAAAACCAGCACTTTCTTGCATTGCAAACTATCAGCTGTAGATGGGAGGTTCTTCAGTGGTTCTGGTTCACCCAATCCCTAAGCTTGGAAGCCTCCCTCCAGAAGATATCCTCTCTCTCCATTCCACAGTACACTAGTACCCCGTATAACGTGATGACATGGTTCCACGAGTCATCATGTTATACGATTTTTAACGTTGTTCGATACATTGATAGAACAACGCTTTTAAAAAACCCCTGACGTCTGGGACATTTTTAAAAGGTGCTTCTCAAAGTGGGCAGGAGGGGGAGGACCATGACAGAGGAAAGCAGAGGGGAAGGGAAAGGTGAGAGGGGGAAAGACTTGGAGAACCAGCTTTGATCAGAGTTCGCGTTTTGAATAAGTTGCTAAAGACGGATTGGGACCAGAGAAAAGTTTTTAAAAGGTGCTTCTCAAAGTGGGCAGGAGGGGGAGGACCATGACAGAGGAAAGGAGAGGAGAAGGGAAAGGACTTTTCTTCAGTCCCGAACCGTCTTCAGCAGCTCATTCAAAACGCAAACTCTAAAGCGAAGCAGCTTCTCGAAGTCTTTCCCCGTCTCGACTTTCCCTTCCCCTCTGCTTTCCTCTGTCATGGGTGAGGAGGGCCGCCTCTCTTCGGGATACCCCCGCGCTTGTAGCTGCTCGCTATAAGCGCGGGGGTATCCCAAAGAGAGGCGGCCCTCCTCACCCAGACACCCACACCCTCATAGCGAGCTGCAACAAGCGCGGGGGTATCCCGAAGAGAGGCGCCCCTCCTCACCCGGATACCCTTTCGAGAGATCGGGCAGCGTGCAGGCGTGCACGCATTGGTGGGGGTTAGGATAGGATACGGAGGTCTCCCCTGTATCCTTCCCTAGCCCTCACCAACGCACGCACGCACGTCAGAAGTTCCGAAAAGGTAAGGATCTTACCCTTACCCTTTCGGAACTTCGGGCAACGGGCAGGTACTGGGGGGTGGATTGGGTGGATGCTCTACCCAATGCAACTCCCCCCCCTGCTCATGCTTGTTCCGTATAACGTTAAAATCACGTTATTTGATACAAGATTTTTCCGAAAATCTTGTAACGTTATACGGTTTTAGCGCTATATGATACTCACGTTATACGGGGTATTACTGTATAAGCACTTCTTCACTGAACATGACTATCCACAGAGTCCAGGTTCTTCTTGGGTCTTAGTTGCTGTGGAGGAAGTCCAACATACATCTTTTCATAACAGTTCATAATATTTGCTTCCAATTGACAGTCATTAAAAATTGAGATGTTTTAATTTTTGTATTACACTGGTTTGATTATCTTCACTGATAGCCTTTCTTAGTTTCTAGAACAATACAAGGATAAAGTTCTGGGTTTTAGCATGATAATCATGATATTCTTAATTTGTTAACTTCATAGATTTCAAGTAAGAACAAGATTAGATTCTATATTTGTTCTAGCCTTCTTTTACCTAAGCTATGATGACAGCTATTTTTATGTTACAATAAGAACAGATCTGAAATAATTAACCTACATCTGATAGCTATAGATAAAAATAAAAGTGACATTTCAATTAATTAATAGAAGAGCATCATTAAACATTTTAAAATACATTTTTAAATTGTTTATTATTTGTAATGCAAATAATAAAGTGGTCAGTGCTGAGCCACAAGTTAATGGTGAAAAAAATTCTGGACATATTGCTAACAACCTCATTCTTTTTCTGATGAAGATGCATCTCCAAAAATTAGAATCCACACACAATTCTCAACAAATATATTTTCGGCAAGATTTTTTATGTGAGACACTCTCAGGAAACGGCTGTCCTGTAGTAACTATAACTGCCATGCCTGAATCAAATTATTATGAGCATATCTGTCAGTTCAGTAAGTATGACTTTTTTCTTTTGGTTGCTGAATCTCTATTAAAATATTTTCAAATGAAACATTTATTGTTTTTGCCTTTCCTTCTCGAAGTTGTTTTGTGTTTGTGCCTTTGTATAAACTCATGCTTGCAGATTTATATATAGCAGTGATGTTGAACCTTTTAGAGACCGAGTGTCCAAACTGCAACCCAAAACTCACTTATTTATCGCAAAGTGCCAACACACTGGGGCAAACTCTGTGCTGGGGTGAGGGATTAAGCACTCCTGTTGGGCTGCTGGGCAGAGGAGTGGGGTGAATTCTGTGCTGGAGGGGAGGGAGGAAGCACTCCCATTTAGCTGCTGGGCAGAGGGGTGAGGTGAACTCTCTGCTGGGGGAGGAAGCACTTTCATTGGGCTGCTGGCCAGAGGGGTGGGGTGAACTCTGCTGGGGGAGGGAGGAAGCATTCCCTTTGGGTAGCTG
The DNA here is from genome assembly GCA_030440675.1 of Furcifer pardalis. Taxonomy (NCBI): domain Eukaryota; kingdom Metazoa; phylum Chordata; class Lepidosauria; order Squamata; family Chamaeleonidae; genus Furcifer; species Furcifer pardalis. The sequence continues at coordinate 45,013,008 of CP126896.1, read as the reverse complement.
GGCAGTGGGAAGGAGCAAACTGTGCTGGGGTGACAGCATGCTTGCCCGCAGAGAGGGCTCTGAGTGCCCCCTCTGGCACACGTGCCATAGGTTCGCCACTAGTGATATATAGTATTCAGCAAACTAAGTGATGCAGCCTACCCACCCAAAGTTAAGTGCTTTAAATGCCATTCATTTTACTTTAAAAATATTTTATTGGTTATACATCAATATACAAAAACAAGCATAGGTAGACATTTAGCACAATGCAAAGCAATTGGAATACAGTAATACCCTGGATAACGATTGCACCGGATAACGCTAAAACCGCATAACGACGACAAATTTGGGGGGAAGATTTGCACCGGAGAACGTTCTTTTTAGCGTTATCCGATACAGTCGAACCCTGACGTTTTGGCTTGCTCCACTGGCTGGGGACATCGGGGAAGCCCAGTAACAGCTGTAGATCGGGTCCCCTGCCTGCTCCAGAGAGATCAGAGGACCCGATCTACAGCTTCAGGGTGGCTGGGGACGCTGACGGGGACTCCCTGTTGGCTTCCCTAGCCACCCGCCCTTGCCTCCGCTGTGGGGTGGCTGGGGAAGCCGACGGGGGAGCCCCCCGTCAGCTTATCCAGCCACCCCACCCCTGCCTCCGCAGCTGCAGGGTGACTGGGAAATAATTAACCTGACATTTTGGTTTGTTGCAGCCTCCAGGAGGGTGGAGGAACTTCAAAATTAGCGCGCATCAAGTCTCCCGACCTCCCTAGAGCCGATGCGCGCTATTTTTGAAGTTCCCCCACCCTCCTGGAGGCTGCAACAAACCAAAACGTCAGGATTCGAATCCTGACGTTTTGGCTTGTTACAGCCTCCAGGAGGGTGGGAGAACTTTGGAAACAGCTTGGATCGGGTCTTCCTACCTTCCTGGACCCGGCAGGGGGGTCACGGAGCCCAAAATTGGTTTTTAAAAAAATGAACTTTTTTAAAACCAATTTTGGGCTCCCTGACCCCCCTGCCGGGTCCAGGGAGGTGGGAAGACCCGATCCAAGCTGTTTCTGGGCTTCCCCGACGTCCTCAGCAAGTGCAGCAAGCTAAAACGTCAGGATTCAAATCCCGACGTTCTGGCTTGCTGCAGCCTCCAGGGAAACAGGGCTTTTTTTAACGTTGTGTGATCAATGTATCACACAACGTTAAAAACCGGATAACGACGAGACTTGTGGAACCAAGTCTCATCGTTATCCGAGGTACTACTGTACTGGCATTCTTTTCAGTGGGTGAGAGTTGACTAGATACTTTGCTCTCTGTTTGGATTATGATACATTTCTGTAATTCATGGAGGGAGCATGACAGAGATAAGATTTCCCTGGTATCTTTTCTCCCATGTATTGGGTGCTGCACAATAAAAAAGAGGTCCCCGGCAGAAATTGCAGAAGCTTTTTAACAATGGAATCTGGACACAGAATGTTTGAAAGTATAATAGGAATGAATAAGGATCTGTAGGATCTCCTTGGTCCTGTGATGTTCTCCTAAAGTTGGAGTTTGGAGAAGGTGTAATTCTTCTCTTGATTGGTATCACTGGGTTGGGAAATTAAACCCAATTTAACTTAATTTTGACAGTTAAAATGGCCAGAAAAATTCTACCTGTTGCTCATGATGCAGTAAACTGGCATGACATAGGAAGCATCAGTGGATATGAAGTAGATTCATTATTTCTCCTATTATGAGATTGCTGTGTTTAAAAGGCTGGCTGAATCAACCTCAGTGCTTATTAAGATATCAATAATTCCTGCTTGCCATTAGGGTAGTGTCATCTGCCCTAGATGATACTACCTAATGGTAGAATGTGAAGATCTAAAGTGATTCTTGATGAGGGTAAAAGAGGAAAGTGCAAAAGCTGGCTTGTAACTCAACATCAAAAAAAGCCAAGATCATGACATCTGATCATATCACTCCCTGGCACATTAAAGGGAAGAAATGGAAGCAGTGATAGATTTTACCTTCTTGGGATCTACAAAGGAGCTTGGGGTCGCAAAGGGTGGGACTCTGCTGTATGACTGAACAACAATTCCTGCTTCTCTCTTCATAAACTTTTGGTTTGTAAAAAATAAAGTCAAGAATTACTTAAAAGTGTGGCTGGAAGGTAATTTCATGTTTGAATTTATAGGCAAGAATACTTTTAAGGAGCTTGGTGTGATGGCTGATTAATTCTGTTTTAATGTTTTGTGCTACTTTTATGCTGTGTTTAAGGAAATCGTCCATATATTTTTCTTTCGGCTCGTGTACACCCTGGGGAGACCAATTCAAGCTGGGTCATGAAAGGAACCTTGGAATATCTCATGAGCAATAATGCTGCTGCCCAAAATTTACGAGAATCTTATATTTTTAAAATTGTGCCAATGCTTAATCCTGATGGAGTCATCAATGGAAAGTAAGTTTTTATTGCATTGAATAACAGCATTTGATGTTACTTGAAAATTTCCCAATATAGGTATCATGTTGTTCCATTCTAATGTGGCTTGATTGCCTTACTAATGCTGAAGATAATTAAAACTTTGTGGATTTTTCTTACTTTTGTGAGTAGATTAGCTGAAGTACAGTCTCTTATACTGTGATGTATGTCAGTATGTCTTGCCCTTTCGTCTTATGTTTTGACCCAACCACTGTCAAATGGGTATTTGATGCATCTGGTCTCACATTTCCTACAAAACTTAAAACAACATCATGCGGTGGACACAGTGCGCTCAGAGTTCACCGAGATAATTGAGAATCCTGAGCATTAAGCCTTAAAATATTGAAAGTGTTATCAACTTTGCATATCTGGAACCTTAATCAAATGAGGTAGCAAGGAGATCTTCTCTGTGATACAATTCACAATATAGAAATCACTCTTTGGATTCAAGCTTATTTATGCTTATTTTTACTGAAAGCAGTAGGACATAAGTTGATCTTTAGTACTATCTCTTTGATATCAGTAAGTCTAACTCTGAGAATGGTTAAGGTATGATGCCAATAGGATATTGATGCTACTGTGGCATCAGAACAATGACTTCCTCCCCCTTTTTACACAGAAACATTACTGAGTCCTAGCCCTCTGAACTAGTCTGTGTGTTATGGATAGGGGAGGACGCGCAGAAAGAAAGTGCAGTTGGAAGGAGCAATTGTCCCATCTGTTTCACCTGTATTCTGCTGTTGCATTCGTAGAAGGCCAACATAGGATTCTGTCTGGCTTTAACCTAATGCAGTAGCTAAAATAAGATTGCAATTCTATTTAGCATTTTACATTACGAAAGTACAAGTGACTGTATTCTGAAATGTCATTTCAATTATAATGGAAAAACCTGGTCAATACAAACATAAGTGTGATAGAAATCTGGGAAGCAAATCTGACATTTTCAAAAATAAATCAGTGCCTGCCTCTGAAGCTGATAACTTTTTTTCTGTCTAGGAAAATTAAAAAATAAATGTAGACTGCCCTGTGACATTTCCCAAGGTTGGATTGAAATCAGAATGTAGGGGACAGAAGGCTAATTTTGTCTTTCTGCATCTTACTTTATTTTAGTTGAAATTTTCAAAAAAATAAAATTTTAATTCACATTAAATCAATTATTTTTTCATAATAAAAATTGCAGTGGAACAATGGGAAAGAAAATGTTTTTGTTGGGGAATGAAAACTAACTAGAATTATGTTTGTCCAACAGTCATCGTTGTTCTTTAAGTGGAGAAGACTTGAACAGACAATGGCAAAACCCAAACCCAGTTTTGCATCCCACAATTTACCATGCAAAAGGCTTGCTCCAGTATTTGGCTGCCATAAAACGTTTGCCACTGGTAAGTGGTGTATTCATACAGCTTAATGCAGGGGTTCCCAAAAATATCACGCTGCAGGCTGGTCATGGGCTTGAGTGGGCTGGTCATGTGGTTCCTCCTGCTGTAAAACGTGTCTGCGGCTATTGTAAATGCATTCACGACAGGGTGGATTTATGACAGTTTTTGCGTATGTGCGGGCATGTTTTACTTCTGCTTCCAGTAGCAGCATGGGCGGTGTGGGCTGGATTATTTGGTGATGTGGGCTGGGGCCAGCCTGTGGGCTGTAGTTTGGCCACCCTGGTTTAATCCATCTGAAGCCATGTTGTAATTGCATGGAAAATTGCTATTCTTTTGCAAAAATGTACGTAAACCTATCTTGAAAACTTTTTGTGTGCTTCACTTTGACTAGCATCTTTGCAGAATCTTTTAGAGGTTGTTGGGTTTTTTTAAGCAAACTACTAAATAGATTTTAATGAGATCTGTGTTATTAGCAACTACAGACAGCTATAGCTGTTTTTGGGAGGAATGGAGTCTTTGCATGTGTGTCTTCAACACACATATTTTGGTTTCTTAATCCAGAGTCCACATCAAATCTGAACAAATAATCTGGCTTTGAGGAAACCCTCAAACCAGACTGCTCCCCCTCTTTACATTTCTGTTTTAGGAAGTCATGGTGTCTTTGTTGAAGTTGGGCATAGAAGATGAAGCTCAAGCATCTGGCTTATTCTTGGCCCAAGAAGCCATGGTATAACAGGCTGGGCTTGTTACCTCTGAACTAGTTTTTATTCCCTGTTTTGTTTTGTTTTTTGGGGGGTTGCTAGATCAGGAAGAAAAAGGCAGTGCAAAAACCAATCTAATTAAAGTTCTTACTTGAGCTGGAATGAAGGTGAAAATCTTTCGTGAGAAGTATTTCTAATAAATTTTTCAAAATGTTACAAATATTATTTCTTGCAGGTTTTTTGTGATTATCATGGTCATTCTCGTAAAAAGAATGTGTTCATGTATGGCTGCAGCATCAAGGAAACAGTGTGGCACACTAATTCTGCATCTTGTGATTTGGTTGAAGACCTTGGCTATAGGGTGAGCTTTTTAAAAATATGCATATAATTAGTTTGAAGACAGTCAGATGGATGCACCCACATACATGCACACAAACAAACTGTTTAGATATTAACCCTTAGGCGATAGTCACTGAATAAAACATTGCTTGTAGGTTTGGGAAATTTAGATACTAAGGACAGTCATTCTTTTGAACAGGGAAAATATTGTAGAGAGGAGGGAAATTTTATTTTTAAAATATAAAATCTCTGAATGCTTTAAGGAAGTTCAGAAGTTCTCAGCTGTCTAAGCCGAGCTATTAAATGTGAATGGAACAGGAAGATGCGTAAGGAAGCTCTCAGAAGTCTTTTCTTAATTAAGATGGCCTATTAACATTTGTGGGGTATACAGTAAGAGGCTCCTCAAAGATTGTGGTATTTTTGAACCACAATCAGGTGTACCCTGGTAATGGCAACCTTGTGTTGTCAGCTAATCTTTCTCACATTAGGTCAGGTGAGAGGAACTGCAGAATGAACTTATCAAATGGTGCCTTCTTTTTGGCAGTTTCACCTCTGGTCTAAACACAGAAGAAGAAAAAAGAACATTTACAACTAGGAGGAGCTTTGTAAAAAAAATACATAAAGGTTTAAGGGAGTACTTTGCTTTACAAATCATCCAAACTCCAGAAAAATATTTGTGAATTATGTTGGTCTGAATTCTGTTTTTTATAAGCGTCTAATGTATAGACTTCCACCTATACACAGTCCCTCAAATGTGACCACTTCTGAGTTCTTAAATAATATGGGCAAATAAGCATATATAGTTTGTGGAAAGAGGGCTTCATCACAAGAGGGGATACCTCTATAAACTGAACAGGCGTCCACCCTATGGGCCTCAAAAGTCTTAGATTTATGTTCAGTTGCTATACACATAAAGTTATTCAATCCTATGTTTCATTTTTCTGTCCAGTTTAATGCTGGTGTTTCAGATGATTTAGGGTTTTATGATTTCAATGAAATGGTTTTCTTGCTTGCCTGAGACAAAATGCTACTTTATTCAGTGGCTGAAGATAAAGGAAATCCACTGGTAGAGACAACACTTATTTATTTATTTAAACTTTTATTTTATTTATTTAATCAAACACTTCATTATAAAATGCAGAATTTAAATCAAATAGATATATCAAATAAGTTCAGAAGTACAGTAATGCTTCGCATAGCGAGCATTTCACATAGCGAAAAACTCGCTTAACGAGCAGACTTTTCCCCAATAGGTCTGCTTCGCTGAATGAGCAAATATTCACTTAACGAAAAGCTTCACGTTTGTGGGGTGTTTCGGAATGCAACGGGGGACTCCCCCGCCGCATTCCAAAACACCCTGCAGACTAGAGCGTGCTGGCTGGGTGTTTTGGTTGTCGTGTTATTTTCTCTTTTCCCGCTCGCCTGCCTGCCTGCCTTCCACGGCTCCCAAGCCAGCACATTATAATGCGCGGCTGGCAGCAGAGGAGGCGGAGCTAGGACTGCCATATACTGTACACACACACACACAAACATATGCCTGCCTGCCCCCCCCCCCATGAGGCTTCCCTGAGAGGCTGTTGGGTGGGGGACCACAAGGTAGCCCAGACGAATAGGTCAACAGTGGGCGGGAAAAGGGAGGAGGCGCCTGCCTGTTAGGGGAGGGGAAGAATTGGTGTGGCTGTTTGTTTGTTTACTTACTTGCTGGATTGTTTGCTTCGCTCATGAAGCCCCACCCCTCTCGCCGGTTCTGCTCCCAAGGCAAAGAGGCGCAAGGTTGAGCCTGGCGTGGCCCCGCCTCCTTTCTCCCTTTGCGGAGCAGGTTCCAAAGGAAGGCGGTCCTTAGCAGGTGGGATTCGGCCAGCTCTGGGTGCCCTTTTACACTGGAGAAGTGGAACCTGCTCTGCAAAGGCAGAAAGGAGGCGGGGTCGCGGCAGGCTCAACCTCGCGCCTCTTTGCCTTGGGAGCGGAACCGGCGAGAGGGGTGGGGCTTCAGGATCGCACAAACAAGCCAGCAAGTAAGTAAACAAACAAATAGCCACACCAATTCTTCCCCTCCCCTGACAGGCAGGCGCCTCCTCCCTTTTTCCCGCCCGCTGTTGACCTATTCGTCTGGGCTACCTTGCTGTCCCCCACCCAACAGCCTCTCAGGGAAGCCTCGTGGGGGGGGGGGCAGGCAGGTGTGTGTGTGTGTGTGTGTGTGTGTGTGTGTGTGTGTGTGTGTATGTATGTACAGTATATGGCAGTCCTAGCTCCGCCTCCTCTGCTGCCAGCCGCACATTATAATGGGCTGGCTCGGGAGCCGTGGAAGGCAGGCAGGCAGGCGAGAGGGAAAAGAGAAAATAACACAACAACCACTCGTGACGACAGGGCTTGGGAAGCGGCGGCTGCCCCAGCGAGACTGAACGGGGCAGGTTCGCAGGAACCGTTCTCCTCAGGCGGGAAACCTCGGGGGCTGGTCTTTGAGAGGAGGCCCCAAGAGCGCTCCCTGCCCACCCCACCCCCACGGGGGTCCCGTCGCCCTGCGTTGACTCCCACTTTGCGATTGGGGAAGATCCCTGTACCCTTTCCAAACACCCAGGTGATGCACATGCACTGCAGGCAAAGTTAAGCGAAACACATTTCCCTATGGGAAATGTGTTTCGCTTAACGAATTACTCGCATAACGAGCAAGTGTGTGGAACGCATTATGCTCGTTATGCGAGGTATTACTGTACTATAAAGTATGTGGTCATAATGAATGGAAGACTGATAAGCTTAAAACTAGAAAGAACAAACAAAGCCATATGGTCCTTTCAAGAGCAAGGACAGGCAATACCTTTATTAGATCACTTTTGAATTATACTATCCTTCATCTGGCTGCGCACTAGTAAATTGTGGATGGTGCAGAAACTTGTCATATGAAAGTTCCCAAAGTCATGGCAGATATCTCTTGTTCTAGTCTGCCATCTTGTGAAAAAAATTAGCACATACATATTTGAAGTGTAGACTATTTAATGAGTACAGTATATGACTTTCCTTTAGTTTTGCATGAAGTGAAAAGACATATCTAGTTCGTGAAATACAACAGAAATGTAGATAGATAGGAACTGTAACTTAATTTTTTTCTATTGCCTGCAACATTTTTATTCAACTGAAATGGGTGCCATCCAAAACTTTCTCCCATTCTTTATTAGTTTTCTCCTTTAGGTGTAACTTCTGTAATAAAAGCTTCTGTTGTGTTCCATTTCATAATACTATGCCTACTGCAGCTTGTTTTCCCAATACAAGAACATGTTTGGGATTCCTTCCTGACTGATTCAATAGTCTTACTGTAGTTACAATTGGCTACTGAATTTTGACAATTACATTATTATTAATATAGTAACATAGTATATAATATATTGCTGATAACATAACATAATGGCTGAAACTCTGTTGCTTAGCATAGTAAAAGGGGATCAGGTGGGTTTTTCTAAGTTCTATTGATTTAGTGGGTATACTCTAGTTGTGACTTACTATGTTGAGCTATAGGATTTCAGCCAATTATTAATAATTAGAAAGAATAATCTGGGCTTCCCATAATATTTTTAAAGAGAATATACTAGTCTTGGCACAAATTTTATTAGTATTAGGCTTTCAAATAAAACAGAAATAAATAATTGTATATTTGCAATGGATTGGAGCACTCTTTGACATGCTGTGACTAAGAACACATAGGTGTGTGTTCCCTGGTTGTGAACTAGTTAACCTTCTTCCACTAATCAGAAAAAAAGTAAACTGTGACATAGTGCAATAATAGCACAGTATAGCAGCCTTGTTAGGTCTAGAATTGAAAATAAAGTTGCGACTCAATCTCCATGGTTTGTTTGAATCACTGAGGTAATCTGATAATTGCCATCTGATATTTGTGGAATCAAAGTTTAATTATTTTAACAACATTGATGTCACAGTGCTCTCAGTCTAAACAGAGTACAGTGGACCTTCACTTAACAAGCAACTTACTTAACACAAATTCACATAACAAAAGGAAATCCATAGAAAATAGTGGCTCAGTTAATCAAAAACTTTCGGAACAGATTTGGTTTTCAATGCATTCCTGTGGGAAATTTCATTCAATGCATTCCTATGGGAAATTTGCTTTAGAATTTTTTAGTAATACAAAAAGTCCCAGAGAACGCATTAAATTTGTTAAGCAAGGGTCCACTGTATTCACTTTCTGCTATGCTCTGGTATACAGTATTCCATAAATACACTTTTTACAGCATATAGAAAATCCATAAATTTGCTGTAGAAATGGCCAGTCAAAAGAAAGGGGAGGGAGGGGGGAATGATGTCTGATATTTGTCCTCTAAGCATGTTTTACTAATTTCATTATATTTTTCTTTTTGAAAAAAGTAATACAAATTAAATACAGTTGCAGTGCATTTTTAATAAATACATACTTTGATAAATAATATATTTAATAATTGTGTATTTTGGATTTGTAATAATCTGTAGCATGTAAAATATTCCTTCAGTGCTACATAGCAGCTCCCTGGTGGCTCAGTGGGTAAAAGCACTGTGCTTGAAGACCGGATGGGGTTCGATTCCCTGAGAGTTGCATAATGGGGGACATGAAAGGAGCCTCTTTTGGGTGTCCCCTGTAAAAATCCTTTTAACCCAGAGTAATCTCTGACATGAAAACACACAGTGGTACATAGAATCATTTCTTTAAAATATGGTAGCACTCAGTACAGCTTGAGTTAGTGGAATTATCCACATGTGGTATTTTGCTTTGGTTGAATACTCAAAACAGATAATAGTATATATTTATTTGTACACATAGCCTTGCAGATGAAATGGCAAGTCCGATTTTAAAAAAAGGCCTTATGAGCTTGTACTAACTCTGATTGGCAATGGAATCCTCTGTCCATACACTCAATTTTGTTTTTATTATCCATATCATTTCTACCTAGATGTATATTACATGAGTGAGTAATAGCGTTTTTTTGTTTGTTTTTTGGGATACAAAGTATACATAGGATATAGTTCAAGAAACTTGGCACTCTGTTATGAATTTTCTGAATAACTGAAGTTAGTGGTCCAATTATACACTTTCACACGCAATGTTTGCATGGCTTTGTGACTGTTAACTAGATAAAACTTCAAATTGTTTTAAAATGCTTACTTCCTATAGGCGCTTCCTAAGATCCTGAGTCAAACAGCCCCAGCATTCTGCATGAGCAGCTGCAGTTTTGTTGTGGAAAAGTCTAAGGAGTCCACAGCACGCGTTGTTGTATGGAGAGAAATAGGTGTTCAGAGAAGTTACACCATGGAAAGCACATTATGTGGTTGTGATCAAGGGAAATACAAGGTAAACGATTGGTAGAATATAAACCAACAGTCTTTATCTTTAAAAAAATAAGTCTTTATTTGAACTATCTTCAGAAGGACACAGTAATATATATTGGCCTCTGGCTGGGCTAAAAAGCAGGATTCAACAGCAGTTTTGTTTTGTTCTCTGAAAAGAATGCGTCAGTGAGCATACTTAATCTGAAGAATAAGAAAAATAGTCACAGAGACCCACATTCCTTATCTGGATCATGGCTGTGGACTAGTTTTTTAAATAAAATAAAATAAAATCAGAAATAGCCAGCACCCTTGGTTACTTCATCCCAAAGTGCCTCCTGTACTAAATTGCATTTACATAACAAAGACCAATGGAGAGGAAATGTTCCCCCCCCCCAAAGAAAATAACACACATCCTCAATCTCAGTTAGAGGTGTATATCAGATTTCACCACACAACCTCCTCAAAATAACCAGGACCAATTTAACCACTCTTATAATAATAATAATAATAATAATAATAATAATAATAATAATAATAATAATAATAATAATATTATTATTATTATTATTATTATTATTATTATTATTATTATTATTATTATTATTATTATTATTATTATTATTATTATTATTATTATTATTGATGGAAACCACTTGCCATAGGTAGACATTATTTTCCCCAGTAAATTTGTGGAACAGAGAGGAAGATCTCGTATGCTATGCCTTGCCTCCCACAAGTAATATGTTAGAGGGTAATATCTGATTTTTATTTGCTCATTTTAGATTATTATCCCTTGCTTTGCACTGGTGAGACATAAACACACTAGTACCTTGGATAATGTTATGAATTGGTTTCACAAGTCATAACGTTATCCGGTTTTTAACATTGTGTGATGCATTGATCGCACAACATTAAAAAAAAGGCCTGTTCCCTTTCCTTTCGCTTTCTCCCAAGGCAAACTGAGGATCACAACGTCTGATCGTCAGCGTGCCTCCTTGGGAAAAAGAGAGCAGGTGACCCCCTTCTCCCAAGGAGGCACGGTGACGATCAGATGCTGTGATCCTCTGTGCCTGCTTGGGAGAAAGAGAGCAGGCAACCCCTTTCTCCCAAGGAGGCATGCTGAAGATCAGACGCTGTGATCCTCTGTGTGCCTGCTTGGGAGAAAGAGAGCAGGTGCCCCCCTTTTCCCAAGGAGGCACGCTGAGACCAGACGCTGTGATCCTCTGTGTGCCTGCTTGGGAGCAAGAGAGAAGGTGCCCCCCTTTCCCCAAGGAGGCACGCTGACAGTCAGATGCTGTGATCTTCTGTGTGCCTACTTTGGAGAAAGAGCAGGCACCCCCTTTCTCGCAAGGCATGCTGATGTTCAGACATTGTGATCCTCAGTGTGCCACGCCTCGGGGAATTTGAGGCAAACATTTGCATCGGACAATGTTACCTTAACGTTGTGCGATGCAAATGTTTGCCTCAAATTCCCCGACATTATCCGATTTTAGCCTTATCCGATACAATCGTTATCCAAGGTATTACTGTACTAGGCATAAATCTCAGTAGTGAATTGTTGCTAATTAAGAAATCTTTGTAGGTACAGTCAAACCTCGCATAACGAAAATATTTTGTTCTGCGAGGCTGCTCATGATGCAAGTTTTTTTTTGCGATGTGAGGTTTTTTTTTTGCATAATGAACATTTCTATGGAAAAGCTTGCATAATGAAAATTTCTATTGAAAACCTCGCATAGCGAAAATTTTTCATTATACAATATTTTCCCATATAAATTTTTGTTATGCGAGTTTTCCCATAAGAAAAGTCCGTTTAGCGTAGCAAAATTTTTCGTTATGCGAGTTGGAACGTTTTTTGAAATGCAGCTCGTTATGCGATATTTCACTAAGCAAGGCATTCGTTAAGTGAGGTTTGACTGTATTTGCTATTGTTCACCACTCTAAATATTTGGGCTGACTATTTTACTTGTAGCTGTTCAACATCAAGATTTATGCCAACTGTTTTATGCCAGTGTAAAAATGTAATAAGATTATGGCCAGTATTTCAGCAGTTGCATCAAAAAGTGAGGATAATTTTTTATAACTGGTCACTTTGTTTCCATTGCTTCTGATTAGGGCTTACAAATTGGGACACGTGAATTGGAAGAGATGGGAACCAAATTCTGCTGTGGATTGTTGCGTTTGAAAAGGTTGACTTCATCACTGGAATACAATCTGCCATCTACTCTCTTTGACATTGAAAATGAATTTGTTGACACTAGCTGTAAAGTGACAAGGTAATACACCTGTTTTATTTTTATGTGTTGTTTAAGGGATTTCTCAGCATAAAATAACTATTGTAGCAGATGGGTTTTCTGTCAAGTGAATGTCTGAAAAATGTTATCAGTGACAACAATAAGAAACATTCTTATATGGATCCATGAGCTATATGTTGTTCCCACCACACACCAAAAGATGCATTGATTCAATGTTAATGTGCCCATGAGAAAGAACTCTCCATGTAGTAGCTTGTGTTGCTGATCAAATAATTCTGACACTGGCCTAAATATTTATATCAGAATGCAGGGGTGGGGAATAATTGGCCTTGCAGATGTTTTGACTGAAAGCTCCCATATTTCTTTAGCTCTGGCTATGCTGGATGAGAATGATTTGAATTTTAGGCAGAAACATCTAGGGACCTGCATTTTCTACTCTGAAGGGTAAATTTTATCATCTCTTGAGAGGTAACTAACTTATCCTTTAATAGGTTTTGAAATGAATTTGTATAAATTTTAATGTCAGTGTTTACTAAATTAGAATTACTAGTAGCCAAAGAGCCTTATTGCTTGGGAATTGTTAAAATTTTCCATTGGACACAGCTCCGGACAGGCGTTTGGCTTCATACATGTAAACAAGTTTGCCTTAAAAAAAACCCCTCTATTATTTTGCTGGCATAGTTATATATGCTATTCTTGTTGATGTTTTCTGCTTGTGACATGTTAATGGATAGCCAGAGTCCCCTCAAGTTATGGTGGCAATAAATTTAATATTAGTTAATTTGATGAAGAGTTATGTAGGAAAAAAATGTGTTAGATTGCTTAGGGTAATGCTGGGAGTAAAGCTTCATTGAAGAACTATGTGTTAAAAACATTCTCCTAATTGAATTAAATGGCGTAATAAATCTTAATATGAACTGTATGTTTTTTTTACATAACTTCATAAAATCACATAGCTTGAAATCTTAATAGTCTTAGAAGAACTTCCCTGTAAGCATTAGTCTCGTTGTTTTTGCTATGGAGATTACTTTAATATTACTTACTGCTTTTTAATGTTACAGCTTTCAAAAACTAGTTTGTGCAATGAGGCATGTTATGTACTACTGTGAATTCAACAATTAGTCATTATAAAATAATTTTAAATTGCTGGTTAGTTTGTACTCTATTTTTAGGTCTTAACACATGCATAAAAAGTTAAGCACTTAGAATTATTAGTATATACAGAGCAACATTCATATATAACGGTTAATTTTACTGTGAATATAGTGCCAGATTCACTATTCTGAGGTCTGTAACATTTCATAGTCTCCTTTCTTACATTTGGTTTAGCTTTCAATGGTTAGTTAAAAAGCTACCATTGTCATGGTAGGAGTCTAGGCATCTTGACTATTTTTGAATTAACTAATTAACATTGCCCTCTGTAAAATAGTTTTAATTATGGATTGAATGGCTTTGCATGAGCTATTGGATTTGAAACAGCCTACTTTATGGTATTCTGCTTGTAGCCCTACTACATATGTTCTGGAAGAAGATGAACCTCGCTTTCTTGAAGAAGTGGATTATAGTGCAGAAAGCAATGATGAGCCAGATATTGACTTGGCAAATAATGCTGGTGATTATGAGCCCTCTCTGCAAGAAGACGGACTTTCAGACTCTGAAATTACAAGGACACATTTGCCTTGAGACATCCTTGGAACGTGATAAAGAAATTCAGTACTGTGGCTTGTCTAGGACGAACTTGGTGGGTTATTTAACTTTGGGATTTGCTTAAGCAGATTGAATGCAGTCAGTCCAGTTCCAAAAAATAAAAATAAAAAATAAACGTCTCTGGCTTTTAAATGGATTGACACTTGTTTTATTTAAATAATTTAATTCTCATCCTCAGTGCAAAAATTGCTTTAACACTTGTTTTCCCGCTGTGTGCTATTGCTGTTGCACAGCTATTGGTTGACAGGCATATCTTGAGTCTCTAGTAAGATGTCATTTCACTGCCACCTTTTAAAGCAACTGTGATCTTGTCATTTCTAATTAAAATGGGATTATTGTTTTATTTGCCTAGTGATTCTATTGGCATAGTTAATTCCAAAGGTGATTTATGGCCACCCTTACCAGAGTTTTCTAGGTATAGAACATACACAAGTGACTTACTATTCCTTTCTTTTGGGAGCCACCTGAGACTATGAGGTTTTCCCAAGCCACACAGGCTGGTTCCCTTCCTGGGAGGCACAGGAACTCCCTACATCGACGACACCACAGCCAGATATTCAAACCTCTGAGCTGGACCCAGCCAGTCTCAGTCTTCTTAAAAGCAGTTAAATATCTTTTCTAGAACTATCACTTCAGTGTACAGATGAGGCTTCTTTATGTGACAGAACATTCTTCCATATAAACTAGTTGGGACACATAGCCCATAGGTCAAGGAGGGGACTATGCAGGGATCTCTTTCCCCTGGTATTTATTTTTCTATATGTAGGATTTTTTTAAATGGAAAAGTGTTCAGTTCACAGCATACATGGCTCACATGATAGATTGTTCATCTATGCACAATATGAGACAGTCCCATCCTGGTTTACCACCTCATGTGCTTATTGCAAAAAGTAGATGTTAGGAATCGACAACTACCATTAATTATATATTTATATAGAGTTCATTATATGACACATGTGATTAAGTTCCCGTTGAAGTAAATAGGTAAAATGAAGCTTTGGAAGAAATGTGCTCTTGAAAAACATTTAATTGCATGAATATTTAGTGAACTGTTTGCTAATTTATTTTCCTTATTTAATATGCTGGTAGCCAAAAAGAGCTTCGTGTGCCCTGGATTCCATTGCTTATACTTTTCAGTACTCTATCTTTTTCTGTAGCAGAACAGTAGTATCAATTGGGTTGGAAATGTCTTTGTTCATGTTGAATTGTCATACTGCTAGAAAGTATCTTAAATATGATCCAGAATTTTTTTTAAAGGATGGTTGGTTCTCTTTGAAATCATGATGCTTATTTAAATATGAGTCTTGGATGCTCATGAGTCTAATTTGTTTTTAGTGTATTCATCCATTCAGAACTGGTACCAAGAGAGCACTGAAGATGATAATCTTCAGGTGTGGTCTGTGCCACTAAATCGTCATGGAAAGAAGTCTGCTTGAGCTTTTTCTTCATTTTGGTTTGTGGATGGATAGTTAGGAAAGAAGAATTAGTGTTGTTTTTGATTTTATTTTTGCAAACCAATTACAGTAATACCTCGGATAACGCTAAAATCGCATAACGTTAAGTAATCTGGGGAGGAGAATTGGATCGAATAACGTTAAGGTCCTATGGGATGGATCGGATAACAACCGCTAAAGCCTGTGCAGTTACAATGTATCTCTATGGAGCTTTAACGTTATCCGATCCATCCCATAGGATTTTAACATGCATTGGATGACACTAAAAATCAGATAACACCAAGACTTGTGGAACCAAGTCTTAGCGTTATCCGAGGTATTACTGTACTGTATATACTCGAGTATAAGTCTAGTGTTTTAGCCCCCCCCCCCAGCTCCAAAAAGGGACCCAACTTATACTCAGGTCAACGTAAACATTCAAAAAAAAAAAAGATAACTATACAAATGTCTAAATTAATTGATTTTACTGTATTTTCATGTTTTTTAATTACTGAAACTCACTAGCAGCTGCTGCATTTTCCATCCCCAACTTATACTCGAGTCAAGACCTCGACTTATATTCGGGATGACTTATAGTCAAATACAGTCAAACCTCTCATAAAGAGTGCCTCGCTTAAAGAGTAACTCGCTTAAAGAGCAGAATTTTCTCTGAATGTTTGCTTCACTTAACAGATAAAACCAACCAAATACTCACTTAACAAATAAATTGGGGTTTGCAATCCCCCCCCCCCGAAGTCACAGTTGGTCACTTACAGTGGTGTTTCGCTTAAAGCGTAAACTCGCTTAAAGATCAATCCTGTGAAACACATTATGCTCTTTAAGTGAGGTACAACTGTATATACAGTAGGTGTAAGGAAGGAGTGTCTTGTTTTTTTCATTGGGTCTCCACATGCATATGAAGATGTGTGTGTTCTGAAAAGAAATGTATTATTAAAGCAGTTGCTTTACATTATTTGTTTGGCCTTTTTATTTTATTTTCTCCCTTCTCAAAATGTGAGAAACCTGGAAGTCCTTGTGGACAAACACTTGTAATAAATATTTAATAAATATTTAATAATGTAAAATAAAACAAATAAATTGAATGTTCAAAATATGTCTGATAGAATCAGAACTTAAAACCAATCCATATTCAAAGCCCAATTAAAACCTCTGCTACACACGCAACACCGCAGGCTGTCATTTGAGTCCTTGCCCTTGCCTCCAGCAAACACTGTGTATGGATTCCAGAAAATGCAGGAACAAAGGATATTTCCAGTCATCACAGTAAGTGATGCCTTGATGAATATTGCACCGGCTCCCACTGCTCATTTATTTCTTTTTTGCAGCAAGGAGAAGCAAAACTCTTAATAAGCCAGGGAAATAACTCATGGTTTGCTATGCAATTACTGTTTCCCTTGGCAGGAGAGACAAGCCGACAAGCTGGTTCCTTCCACATTTGGATGGCACACTAAAGGAATCATGCACAAAAAACCAGGCATGCAGGCAGCAAGGAAGGCCAAGTGATTAGGCAGTGAGAGCTGGCACACTGACTTGCCACAGACTTCCCTATCTCAATTTAAGAAGGTTTAACAATGTTAGATCAAAATATTTCTTTAACTTTATGGAATAATTTCCTTTTGTTCCCCTTGTCTTTTAATATCTCACAGTTGGATTTTGCTCTTATAGAAATCTTTTTGGTTCAAAACAAATATTGCAAGTATTTAGATATGAATATTATTTATTTTTAAGGAATGCTGGAATCTTCCTTTTAAAATATTGTGCCTCTCAGGCAAAGGTTGCTATTTGTGCCAGGTTTGTCAGGGATTTCCCTTAGCGTATGTGTGTCAGGATAGCAGAGTAGCACTTTAAGCTGTTACACAACGAAAGCTTCAGGTGCAAAGACACACACACACATACAGCTTCAGTGGATAGTGCAGTTTATTTGTGAGTGAGGGGAAGACAACATACACAGAACTATATACAAAGGTACCAGTCTCCAAGCCCCACAGTTGCAACAGAGCTTGGATTCCTCTGATGGCTCTAGTCCAAAGAGCATGTACAGAGTCCTGGTAGCGAAGCACTGACTGCAGGCTGGCAAAGTCAGTGTGCTACTTCTCAGTGGTTTAAGGTACCTGTCAGTTCTCAGAGAAGCAGAGCTTCACGCTGTCACGTACCAGCTGGCCCTCTCTTTGGGAAACCTCCTAAACCAAAGAAAACAAAGGGCGGGCTGGATGGCAAAACAGAGTTACAGCTCTTATCTGCTTATCAGCCAAAAGGGGTTTTAATTTGGTATCGTGTTCAAAGGTTTGTGTGTGAAATGCAATGCTTCTCTTACCCTTTTAGTCCAGTGAAGACACGTTGTTCAGGAAAATGATGAAGATTTATTGATCAGGTTCATAAAGAATAAAAGTCAGTAGCATAAGTCAGTCCAATACAGTCCACAGGTAATCTAGGTGACCATTTTTAAGGAGCAAAAATGAAGAGCTCTTAGGCTAAGGATGTTAGCCCATAGAGATCCAGAAACCAAAGCTCTCAAATCAAAAAACAGGTCTTAACTCATGGAGAAGCAGAGACGAACTCTTTTCAGTTCTCTCCAAAATGGAGAATCTGCAATCAGGTGGTTTAGCTTTAGCCAATCAGGTAACAGAGAAAACTTTCTCAAAACAATACATTGTTTACACACATGCACAAAGAGTGTTCTGGCACTAGACAAAACATAGCTCTCAGCTAGCTTGGAGAGATAAGAAATTACTGAAAAACATGCTGTCTGAAACACAGCCTTGAGGCTCAGAGAAGACAAAGGATTTGTTCTGAGGCCTATTTGAAATTACAACTTTACCAAGCTTTGGGAAACATTAGGAAATAGGTCTTTTTCTGACACACGCAGCACGTCTTCTCCCTCTTGAGTCAGTGGTCAGTCTGTCAGCAGTCTTCAGCAGTTCTTCCTTCACAGTAGAATACCCTCCTCAGCACTACAACCTCTTTCAGCAGTTTCGCCCTCCTTCAGTATAACCTTCCCCAGTTGGCCATAGTTATACTGTGGTGTTGCTATGCTATTCCTCTAATCAGCCACAGCTGTGCTGTTGCTGAGGCACGTACACCAGGTAGACACAGCTGTGCAATCAGTCTGTGCCTCAATCCTAAACTGTGTTTAAGGCTCTTGCAGGGCCTTAAAGCTGTACTAATACACTGGGCAGAAATCTTTGTACAATACCACACAAAATGCCCTAACAAGGTTTCAGGTGTTTAATGTGGCATATTGCAGAACTTATACCTGAGTAAAGACAGCAAACATAGAATTTAAATAAAGGTGTCAAAACAAAATAATTTGTAAACAAACCAAGCCCAAGTTTTTTTACATAACTGTTCATTTCAATGCTGTAATGATGAATTGTGGAAACACTGCTGTGCATGATGCTAGATAAATATCAAATAAGTGTATAATAAAATAATTGTGGTCACATGTGGTTCTACACAAGTTTTTTAAGGGGGGGGGGGTTATAGGAGAACTTTAAACGTTTGAGTTGTATGAACTATTGTAGTCACAGTAGTACCAAAACATGAACTAATACAAAAGGCATTTTTGCAATTTTTAAACACTTTCTGCTTGAACTTTGTGTTGTCACTTATATTCAATGAGTTTTTTCCCAAATATACGTGCTAGAATAGGTATTTCCGTAAATAAGCACAATGTGTGCATCTTCTACTATAAATAGGCACAGTTTCTCCATCTCCTAGTTTATGTTTACAAATATTATCTGATAGAGGAAATAAGCTAAAATGAATTTCCAAACTTTAATCTTTAATCCTTTGTGGATGTTTCCCTTTTACTGATATAAACATTTTTGTTTAAAATTTAAACCATTAACAGAACCCTTCTGGAACCCAGAGGAAAACCTCTCTTATAGTAATGATTGAGTATTGCCTAACAATAGCCCTGTACTCTTATAGGTAGAATATTTAAAATATGCCTTTTGCAAATACCACTGAGGAGAGGAGTTAAAATGACAAAACTGGTAAGATAGAACCTCTGAAGACCCAGCAGGCTTACTTAACCTACTTTAATAACAGTAAAAATAAAAAGAGAAAGCTATATTCTGTTAGACTTTGTTGTTGTTCAGTTGCACAGTCGATTCCGACCCTCTGCGACCCTATGGACCACTGTCCGCCAGGCACTCCTGTCCTCCACCATCCTCAACTTGCTCAGTTCTGCACCCATTGTCTACAATACCATCTAGCCATCACATTTTTGGCCGCCCCCTTTTACTTTTGTCCTCCACCTTTCCCAGAATCAAGGCTTTCTCAAGTGAATCCTCTCTTCTCATTTGATGTCCAAAGTACTTTAGCTTCATCTTTACTATTTAACTTTCAAGGAAGCAGTCAGGATTGATTTCTTCTAAGATTGACCTATTTGTTCTCCTCACTGTCCAGGGGACTCTCAAAACTCTCCTCCAGCACCACATCTCAAAGGCATCTATTCTTCTGCGTTCAGCTTTCCTAATGATCCAGTTCTCACAACCATACATTGCCACCGGGAATACCACTGCTTTGACTATACGAATTTTTGTTTGCAATGTGATGTCTCTACTTTTCACTATGCTCCCCAGGTTTCTCATCGCTTGCCTCCCAAGAATCAGTCGCCTTTTTATTTCATGGCTGCAATCACCATCTGCATTGAGCTTAGATCCTAGGAAAGTAAAATCTGTCACTGCTTCTACTTCTTATCTATTTTCCATGGACTGATAGGGCCTGTTGCCATTATCTTGGTTTTCTTGATATTAAGTCTCAAGCCAGCTTTTGCACTTTAATCTTTCAACCTAATCAGGAGTTTCTTTAAGTCCTCTTCACTTTCTGCCATTAGGGTGGTATCATCTGCATATCTCAAGTTGTTGATGTTTCTCCCAGCAATTTTGATCCCAAATTGTGATTCCTCCATCCCAGCAATGCGCATTATGTGCTCTGTGTATAAGTTGAATAAGCAGGGTGACAGAATGCAGCCTTGTCTTACTCCTTTTCCTATTCCAAACCACTCCGTCATTCCGTATTCTGTCCTAACTGTTGACTCTTGACTCTTGTACAGATTTCTCATGAGGTTCCTATTAAGGATATTGTTCTGACGATTGCTTATGAATCCCACATCCACCCAAACTAAAGATTGGTGAAGAAGATGTAAAGCAACTAGAAAAAGGTGTAATGTTTTCTATTTTACATTATTGATGCAGTAAATCATGTGTTTGTTTACTTGTTTGTTTGAGGCTAAAAAAAATGAAATACTGTACAATATGGATACAATACCAATAGCTCATAAAAGTTCTCAGAGGTTCTTAAAATATGGAAATCAATTATTTGAGTTATTTGCCTAAATCAGAACACTTCCCATGTTATGTTGCATGCCTTTTGAAACAGGTATTTGTTTAAGCCCAAAGTGCCAGATATACTGGCAGACAAGGCTTAAGCCAAATTTTAATCTCGTTTACTACCTTTTAAGCTTCATGCATTCTCATTTTCTTCTTTCCTATTTCTATTATGCTATCAATTCTGTTTCTGCAGCAATCTATACCAGAGGTCTCTTCTAATTTTTTTAATGGTTTGGAAGCTAAAAGAAGGTGAGAGGTATGATTCCCAGGTATGTTTTCATATATTGTTTATGTGGCAAGGTCAAGTCTATTTTGTTAATTTGGTAAGTATGTGAGAGGAGGGGCTGGTTGGATGAATGGTTCTGGTGGGGTGTAAGATAGGGATGTTGACGATTAGTCGGGGGGGGGGTGTTTAGCAACCAGGAGGGGGTGAGATATGAGGGAGCAGGTGACTTTAAAGAACAGAGCTGGGATCTTAAGAGGGAGAGGCGAGACAGAAAGGGGAGGATTGTGCCAAATCAATTCAAAACCTAGGAGTAAACATCCACTGGGTACTGTTATTTTCATAAAATCTTATTATATTAACTCAAGCTGCTTGGTACAGAGCTTAATATGTAATGGTTGGCTGTGTGGAGAGTGTTGTAAGATCTTGAGGGAAGGGGAAAATACACACACAAGGGAAAATAAAAGTTGATATCAGCAAAAGGAGAAGAGAAGAAATAAGCGAAGATTATTAACAAAAACCTATTTGTGTGGTTATTTAATGCAGGGGTGCCCAAACTAAGGCCTGTGGGCCAGATCCAGCCCACAATCCCAATTCATCCGGCCTGTGCTGCCCTTGTTGCTCTTGGAAGCAGAAATAAAATGTGCCCACACGGGCGCATTTTACTTCTGCCTGCGGGAGTGATAAGGGAGGTGTGGGTCAGATAAATTGTCATCAGGGGCCAGATGTGGCCCATGGGTTGTAGTTTGCGCACCTCTGTAGTTTGCGCACAGCAAGACAAGAATAGTTGTACATCTTTGAAATATATTGCATCTCAGAACTTACTCCTGGTTCATGAATTGTGCACAGAACATGTGGTGCCCTAGATGGCAGTCTCATCCTGTCAGTTGCTTCTCATTAGCAGCATTTAGCTTTATGAGGATGTTAAAGTACTGTGAAAGGGAGATCTGTGGCGCTGAGGTTGCCCAGGAAAAGTCTTCAGGAATCATTATTAGCATCTTTCCTCTACTGTGAGGGAGAAAGGTAAGCACCACAAGCGGATAATTTTGGGTGTCATGAAAGATACCAAATTCATAGTTATTTAATGAAACATTGCATGCTTACTGTTCAGAATAAAGATCAGAACTTGAGGGATTTTGTGCTTCCTATGTCAAAATAACTTGACTGGCTTTGCACACTATACAGCTTAACGGGGAGGACAGCATCATTTGCTGCTCCACTGCAGACTGCAACGTATTTTGAATTGGCCTTAACTGTAAATGCCAAGAGCTAATGTGGGAAAAAGAACAAGAAAAGGCACCACCACTGCTTGTCCCTCAATGTTTGTAGAATGTCTTCTCGAATAAAAAGCAACAACCCTGAAGTATCACCCCATTTCTGTAGTCTATGAATGGGATCGGAGAAGCGAGGCTGCATTTCCACTGCAGCGTTAGACTTCTGAAAATTATACTTGCACAAATGACCCTGTATTGCTCAAGAGGCAGTTGCTTTTATTTGTTAAAGATGTGCTGCTCTTGTGGTATAACTGTAGTAATGGTTCCCTTTAACAGCCGCTGATAAACTGTTCTGTGATTTATGCAAAGGGTTTTCATTGGGCCCTTTTGGCGTCGTTTTTATAGCATGTGAAAGTTTTCCGTCAAATACTTGACGTTGTGTAGTCTGGAAGAGGGACATCCAGTTCTTGAGTATAGTAATGACAGCACACTCCCCATTCACTGAAGCAAAGGCATGAATATCTATGAGTCCACATGTAAGTAGTTTAACATCATAAGTGTTGCTTCTTGGTTGTGAGAAGCTGATATAGTATTTCTATTATTATTCTCCTACCTTTTATTTCTCCACATTGCTGGTGCATAGACCAAAAGGTCAAGCCTGTACATTAGGAGTCAAATCCTAAAGCTTTGAAGGTAAAACTGGCATGTTTTCAAAATCATTGATTTTTTTATATTTCAGAAAGCAAATTAGAAACTACAGTATTGGCAATAGCAAGGTACAATGAAGTGTCTATACCTTAGTCTTGGCCTCCCTTTCATTATGAGTTTAGATGGTAAAGTAATAATTCTATTATCAATTTTGTAGAGCTTTACAATTTTAAGAAGCCATGAGTTGGAACGCAGAATTGAATTCCTTTTGGCAATTGACATGAAAGACTAAAAAAAAAAAATGGAATTTCTTTGAAGATTTTTTTTTTATGTCTAGGCCAGATGTGAAGCTGCCAAAATGAAGCTGTCCTTTGGTGAGCTCATTCTGTACTTCTTTTCACCTGACCTAGTGTGAGAAAGGTAAAGGGTAAAGGTAAAGGTCACTCTTGTTCGAAAGCCAGTCGTATCCAACTCTAGGGTTCAGTGCTCATCTCTGTTTATAGCCAAAGAGCCAGTGCTGTCTGTGTTTGCAGACATTTCCATGGACAAGTGGCAGGCATGGCTCCATACCTGAGTGTACAGAATGCTGCTTACCTTCCCACCGAACTGGTACCGATTTATCTACTTGCAATTTCTTGCTTTCGAACTGTTAGGTTGGCAGGAGCTGGGACAGAGATGGGAGCTCACTCCATCATGCAGTACCAGGGAATCGAACTCCGACCTTCCCGGTAGCCAGTTCAGTGTCTTAACCACTTGAGCCACCGCAGTCCCTTAGTGTTAGAAAGATTAGCTGGCAATACAAGGTTGCTCTTACCAGGATACACCCAATTGTGGTTCAAAAATACCGTGAACTTCGAGGATGATTCAATATGAAGGGATCACTAATGAGCAGTTCCTTATAACAAAAGGATCTCTTAATGCATCCCTTTTTGTTTGTTAGGATCGAACTCACAATGTCAGCAGCAGTTTTGGCTGCAGTACAGCAGTTTAACCATTGCTCTGCATAATGTTATATAGCAGATACAAGTTTTAACAAAAAACCTGAGTGTTTGTTGTTAAAATGAAAAATATTTTTGAAAGGGATGAAGGAGAAACAGAACAAAACACAGCAACCTTCATCTGTGTCCTAGTTGCTGTGGTTTCTATGGTTACTTTGGATACATTGCTTTCTGATGCTACTTTAAAGGCAGCTCCAGAATTGACAGGTTTAAATGACTGCCACCAAGCTTCTCTTGACTGAGTTGAAAAAACTGAGGCAAGGTAACAGCATGAAAGGAGCTTTTGCATCATATTAGGTAATGTAAAAATCTACAGGACTACACTGACTATTAAATCAAGTTATTCTAATTTCATGTACTATTAATTTTCAGGCAAGACAGCAAAACTTCTGTTGGTGAATTTGCGGGGAAAATAATCTCAGGCAGAAATAAAGCACCCAGTTAAATCGGGGGTGTTCATTTACATACAATAGTTTAAGAGGCTCACAAGAAGATTTATGTGTCTCTTCCTGGAGTACTCTCAGTTACACAATGACTTCAGTCCACAGATCTTCTTTGTACAGTACATACCCATATGGGCGTGTTTTATTTCCTCTTCCAGGAGTGACAAGGACAGCGCGGCGTGGGGCAGATGAATCACAACAGACCCATTCATGTGGATTCATGGGGGCTTGGGCTTCTGGGAATGTAAGTCCAAGAACATCTGGGTGCCAAGGTTCGCCATCACGGGTATATACATTTCCCGTCACCTGGTTCTAAATCTGCTAGTCACTTGGGGATGGGTTCTTCTGGGGGGTTCTGTCACTACTTGGTAGTCTTTCTAATGTTCCTCTCTAACAAATCTTCCCAGTCCCTGTCGTCTTTCACAATCACATCTACAGACCATTTCCCCATCTGTGCTGTTTGTTCCCTTTCTGCCTTCTTCCTGTTCTTCTATATCCAAGTCTGGATATTGGCGATCCTCAAGGTAATCAGCCATGAAGACTATCCTGAGAATATAATGCAGTGGCCTTTCATCTGCCACTGATCCAGCTTCATAAGTCACTTTCTGGTCCTGAGCTCATTTGGCAAGTAAAGTCCTCCTCAGCCCGAGGCCAGTATTGATGAAGCTCTTGCCCTCCATCAAGATAGATTCAAGTGGACTTTGGCACCCAAGGCCGTTAACTCTCAGGGTGGTCAGGTTAGTTTACCACTGCCTGACACTCAGTGTTGAATTGCTGGCAGTATGGTCTACTCTATTACCATAGCATGATAACCTGGCCAGAGTGAGTCCCTGTCTCCTACCTTCTCTAAATTCTCCTTTCCCACCTCCAGAGTCCATTTTATATCTTCTAGCTCCCAAGGACTAATTGCCCACTCCTTGTCTAGGGGGAGATTCTTCTGCAGCTGGGTCTTCTATTTGTGTCTTCTCCTCAGCTACATCAGGGGGGGGTATTAGACAGCTGGGCCATATTCTCTACCACTAGGTTGTACAGCTATCCACTTGGCCCAAAGCACATTGTTCTAGTTTATTGGGGAGTTTGTGGTCTTATTCTGATTCAGGGGAAAGGTGAGATGACCTGCCCACTGGGGCGCTGGTGATGTTTTTCCTCATTCTCACAAAACCCCTTAGATCAGGGGTTCTCAATTTTTCCTTCTCTACAGACCTCCTTTAAATACCTTTTTTGTGGCTGCAAACCATTGAGAGGAGTCACCCAGGTGAGGGTGCTGCTACCTCTCATCTGTGTCAGGGCAGTCGTGTGTGTGTGTGGGGTTTGAACATGTCCCCCACCCCCTGCTTTAAGCTGTCACAGACCATCATGGGCCCCCAGGGATGCACAGACCACAGGTTGAGAACCCCTGCCTTAGATGTTTTGTGTCTTAGGTCAATTTTCAGACCCAAGTTTCCAAATCTGCAAGAAACAGAAGTGTGTCGATTTCAGAAGTACAGTCCCAACCAAGTATGGGGATCTGAGCATATCCTGATCCCATACACACACTCTCACACACATACACATGCATGGGTAAAACCAATCATTTGTAAATGTTATTTTGAAATTAGATTTTCATAATTCTTTTTAATTTGATTCTAATTGATTGGTTTAAGGAGATAAATTCAAATTATAATTTATGAGAACAGCGTTTATGTATTTTTAAAATGTTACTGGATTTGGCCTCTATTTCAAAGGTTTAATAACCTTCTGAGTGGATTATTTAGATCAGTCTTGCTATTTCCCTTAGTATTTTGTGTAGTAGATAACATCAGAAAACTGGAGAATTCTCAAACTAGAATTGTAATCTCCAGAGATACATACTTGTTAAGAGCAATATATAGAGATGAAAAATAACAGATCCAGTCAGTCCCATTTTCCAAATCTGACTGAAGTACTTCCAAGTGTTGTTCTGCCTCACCCCTATCAGCATGAAATTATATAGGGTTTTCTTAGATGACCTATAGAATCTTGAGAATTGTCTTCAACAATTTCCTTAATGAATGCGAATTTCTTCAGCTGGGAGCATTTCACACTCCTAAATAGAGCTTTTCTGAGTATCAGTTTACATCAAATCCACTCTCTTATAATAATTATTAAAACTATTTCAAATATCAGAACATAAAATACACAATTTTGTTTTGTTTTGTTTTCTGAGAATTTTATTGGTGTGATATGTTCTTTCTTCCAGTGTAAAAGAGAATAATCCAGTGATCCTCCTCTGGTCCTTAGTGCCTTCACATACACTTTACCTGTCCCTATTCCAAAAGAATAATACAACGTTCTATATGCTCCAGCATCTAGTCATGCCTGCCACATGACCACAACATCTGCAGACACAGACAGTGCTGGCTCTTGGGCTGTAAACGGAGATGATCACCACCCCCTGAAGTTGGACACAACTGGTTTTCAAACAAGAGAAACCTTTTACCTTTACTATTCTGAAAGAATATAAGAATATGAGCCCATAACATTCTCTGTTACATTTCCTATCACACTATTCATCTCTAGGGCAATGAGTATTCTGGAGAAGGCAATATCTCATTACTATTCAGGCTAATCCTGGATATCTAGTAATACTGAAAGCCAATATCAATAAGAAAATAAACCTTACTGCCATTATTTCCCCTACTTTTATAAAAGGAAAGTATGCAAAGCATACACTTGTCTACCTGACACCTATCTTTTTGTTTTGTTACTCCAGCTGCTCCTCACTTCATCTGTTACCCTAGATTTAAAATATTTTACAGTACAATACTGTATTTGACTCTTCTTCTCCACCAGGTGGCTATATCTTGCAAGATATTCAGAGTAACTAAGGGAAATGACAATAATTTGCAGGTGCTCCAGGCAGGTTCATCTAATTTGACACACCTTTGAATGCTGCCATATAGACAGACACACGGATGGTGGTACACCACTATCCCTCTTTCTGTAGATTTTCCAGCTTTCTTTAAGCAACCACTTACTGCCTTTACCCTATGTATGATATATAGATGTCAGCATATGATAACATTTATCTCCATGCCCTGAAAAGTTTCAGTTCAACTGGGC
Source organism: Furcifer pardalis (assembly GCA_030440675.1). Taxonomy (NCBI): domain Eukaryota; kingdom Metazoa; phylum Chordata; class Lepidosauria; order Squamata; family Chamaeleonidae; genus Furcifer; species Furcifer pardalis. Next base: position 44,985,501 of record CP126896.1, on the reverse strand, counting down.
ATACCCCAGGCAATGGCAACCTTGTTATGCCAGCTAATATTTCTCACACTAGGTCAGGTGAAAGGAACTACAGAATGAATTCACCAAAAGTTGGCTTTGTTTTGGCAGTTTAACGTCTGACCTAGACACAAAAGAAGAAGTTCAACTCTCTCACTATTAGGCAGAGTGGAGCGTTCACATCACCCAACAAAAGAACAGCAAATGGTTAGTTGTTTTAATCAATAATTATTTATTTGTATGACTTACAAAGTAGGGAGGCACATGTGTGATTTTCCCCTCTGAATTACCTAAATTAATTTGAATGTCCTTAGGTATGCTATACTTTGACTTGAGTGGGGGAGATAATTGTTTCTCTATCCCAGGCGTTGAAATATGGTTAAACTGGGAGCGTTCATTGGCTTCCCAACCCCTCCATTGCTCATATAAAGGCACTTGAATGGGGTTCCAATCTGACCTGTACCCTTTTAGAGATATTTCAGCTTGATCCTTGTCCGTGTCCATACTTGCGCATTTCCAGATTTCTGTGCAAATGGGAATGCATAAATGGCTTTGACCTGTTTGACAGTACCATGAGAATTAGTTACTCATTTTTGACACACAAGACACAAGAAAAAGAAAAGCAGGAGATAGCTTTTATCAACTTTGACTGTGGTACACCTGCACTGGCAGGAAAAAATGAAAGTAGGAGGGAGAAAGACGAGTCATACATCCTAGCAAAGTTCTGACCTAACCACAAGAATGCAGGCTCACAATGTGAAATGGCTTGAGTTTAATCTGTGCTTTCAGAGGTTTTGTTGCAGTGCCTCAGTGTTTAGACTTTTGATGCAGGAAAAGCCTTGGACTTCACTGGGTGACAAAGGTGTCGACCTCCTCCTACTCTGAAGCCAGCTCAAAATCTGCATTACAAGGCATTGATACTTCCAGGCTTTCCCTCCTCGGGATCTTAATCACATTGAGTCTATTTCATGTTAACATTTTAAATCCCAATGAGGAATCAGTGGGAGGTGCCATTTCACCCCATGGTCACCCTGACGTCTTTGCTGCTTTCCTTATACAGACATTCAGTTAATGTTTCAGCATTCAGAACACTTCAAAGCAGCCTTTTCAGTGATGTTATTACTTTTTCCATGAGAAAAGCTGAGCTCCAGAGAATCACTGTTATATGACATATTCTGCTGTTCATGCGCATGATATATGTTTCTGTGTGATTCTAGCCTGACTGAATTCCAACATGTGTAAGAAGCCAAGACATCCACTGGAAAACAAGGAACATACTGCCACGTTCAAGAGAACAAGTGCTATGTAGATATACAAAACATTTAGTGAAAAGCAACAATCCTCCAGCCCCAACCTCCAAGCTCCTGAAAAACAGTGAGCTGGAAAGCTTTTTCTTCTTTCGTATCTCAGTCAAACCCTTGACTGCCAAATTGAAGCCACTTTCTTCACTTTGCCCTTGCCCAAACCCAAGTCCTCATAGGTGCATGTCTCTGGCAGCAATTGGCAGACCAGTAAATGAGCTGGACTCTGGGCCTCTCCACATTCACACCATGTGTTGCTGTCTACCAGCAGTCCCCACTTGAGCATGTTGGTCTTGCATTTAGGGACTCCAACCCTCAGCTTATTCAGGATCCTCCAAATGACACAGGGGGAATTGAAATCTTCAGCTATATCTTCATTTAATGTTCCTTGCCCAGTGAGCTCCTTCCATCTTCTTTGGTTTTGTTTATGCGTACTACCCTCAAGAATGTTTGTTCTTGTCATAAAGCTCTTCCTGGATCTGAGCAAGTGGACTTGAGCCTCATATCTCTTCAGAAGGTCATTCTCTTGCTTTGTTCACTCAGCGTTTGCTGCGACTTCTCTATGGGGTATGAATTTGCCTGATGTACAGCTTTCACGTATTCATTACATTTGCCTGTTTACCAGGGATCATCCTACAGGAGGTCTTTGCTAGTGGCAGTGCTGGCTAGGATATTGTGCGAGTTGTAGTCCAGAAAAGTAACCTTTCTGATCTCTTTTGACTGGTAGGTTAGAGACCTAAAAAAGACAGCTTAAATTAGCAGTGATGATGCCCTGCAACATTTTGTTGCACCTTCATTTTCTTTCTTTCTGGGTATACTGCTGGAGCCAGTTTTCTCTCTAATATCTAAGTTCTAAGCCTGTGTTTCTCTCACACATTTCTGTTAGTCACTGGCAGTAATTGCTGAATGATGAACATGAAATAGATTGATTCTGCTGAATTCAAGAGCATCCCCCCCCCCCCCATATTGCGGTCAAGCATTGAGCTTAAACAGGCGATAGTAGCAGGACAATCCTTTTGAGTAACGTTTCATGACTTTGCAGCAGGCATGACGGATTGTGTGTCTGATACTACTGAATTAGTAGCAGTGGATGAAACATATTATGGGATTTGTTTGAATCCTTTCTTCTCTCTAGGTATGAGAGCTGACATATACCAAATGCAGCTTCAAGGAGCAGCTAATCACAGCAGCTGAAAGCTCATTAGGCTTTGTTTGCTTCCATAAGGTGTCATATGTTTTCAGTTTTCTTTTTCTCTCCTCCCTTCTCTCGCTCTGTTTCTTGTTAGTCTTTTTAGGGGTGACATTAAAAAGTGCAAAACATTACACAGCAAATTATTAGCAGCGCCTGTGCAGATGAACCTCTTCTTGGTGAAGTGGCACAGGGTTTATGGGTGTTAATGAGTTACTGCTGATGGTAGTGACAAGTGAATTGTGAACAATTAGCAAGCAACCTGTGACACACTCTTGGGTAGTTCATTCCCTCCCATCCAAGACAGGATACTTTGTAGCCTAGCTATCATCCATGTGTTTGCCACACGTGGGCATTGCTTTCAGCATATGCATGATCTTCTGTAAACTGCAGGTTTGGTGGTACAGGGCAATGATTCTTAACCAGTTCATTTACCACCTGTGCGGCATGGAAGGAAAATTCTGATGTTTTCTTTACTTTTCTGCACATGTGAGGGTCCCCCCCTTAATTACACCTTTTTTCCATGTCTAGGTCAGACTTTAAACTGCCAAAATGAAAGTGCCTTTTGGTGAATTCATTCCATATCTCCTTTCACCTGACCTAGTGTGAGAAAGATTAGCTGGCACAACAAGCTTGCCATTTCCCTGGAAATCCCTGATTGTGGTTCAGAAATACCACAATCTACTGAAAGAAATGGGATATCCATGTATATTTCATGTGCATGTTTTATCATGGCAATGGGCATTTTTTCCCTGACATAAGCAGTGATGTCCACTGTGCGAGTAACCCTTTCCTCACTCTTTTCCTGTTCTTTCCTGTTCTTGTGGTTGACCATGCTGTTCTAATTTCACAGTACCTGACCCAACTTTATTATGCTGGCTAAACTTTCTCACACTAGGTCAGACAAACAGAACTGCAGAATGAATTCACCAAAAGGTGGCTTCATTTTGGCAGGTTATGCCTGACCTAGACACGAAAGAAGTGCCTACCTGCTTTCTTTTTCTTTTGCAAGTTTAGCATCATAGCTGCCTTAAATTCCTTGGAGGAGGGGCAAGCTATAAATGTGATCAATAAATAAGTAAAATTATCAGTGTTTATTGTACATGGCCATTTGTTGTTGTTGTTCAGTCGCAAAGTCAATTCTGACCCTTTGTGACCCCATGGACCACCATCTAGCCATCTTATTTTTTGGGGGCCCTTCTTTTGCCCTCCACCCTTCCCAACATCAAGGCTTTCTCAAGCGAATCCTCATGGCCATAGGCCTTTAATAAAAACACAATTTGTTGTGAATGAGTAGGACAAAAATAGAAGACCATGGGAAAAGAGAAAGATTGGATACAAGAAAAGATTCAATGAAGGAAACCACAATCTTGAGTTGGTAAGTTCTGAACAGAGCTGTCAATGATGGGAACTTCCAGAGGTCACTCATTCTTAGGGTCCCCATAGGTCAGAAGCAATGTCCTGGCATATGATAACAAGAAATCTGTTAGATAGTAAGAAGAAACAGACCCAGTAGTTTAGACCATATGGGTGGTGGTAAAAGACAGTAGATAGCAACAGAAGGTCATGTTTGAATGAGATTACATGATCTATCGGGATCTAAAGGAAGAAACGGAGTGAAGCAATGTTCAGTAACAATCTCCATCTGGAAAATACCCCTTTTCATATGTTTATTGTGCACTTAGCCCAAGTTGTGTTAAGCAGAGCCAGCACTAATCTCTTGTGAGACCATTCTTGAATGAAAATTGTCACAGTTCTGTACAAATGGAGTGGTTGTCAGAATCCGACCATCCCATGCAAAGGCCCCTCCCTTCCAGTTCCAGAGACCCAGTCTCTTTACGGGAATGGTAGCCCTTGTTAGCCCTATGGGAGAGCCGGTCTGCATTAACAGAACTCTTACTATGCTCAGGCAATAAAGCAAACAAGGGAGGTCTGGTAGCTAGGCCTTGTGTGTGTGGTGTCAGCTTCTGTTAAGGAAAGAGACAATCTTCAAGCAAAAACAGTAGCTTTATTGTAGTAGGTTTCTTAAAGGTTAATCCAGAAAGGCATGAATAAGTTCAGTAAGCAATAGTCAGTCCAAAAAACAGTCCAATCACTTTGGACGATCATTTTGACGAAGCAAAAAGGCATAGTCCCACAGGCAAAGATGTTAACCCATAGACATCCAAAAGCGAACTCTCTCTGCTCTCCCCAAGATGGGGAATGTGCAGTCAGGTGGGGCACCTTTTAACCAATCAGGGAACAGAGAAAACTCTCTCATAACAAGAGAAGAAGTTTACACACGTGAAGGAAGAGTGCTCTCTAATAGTCAAAACATGGGAACTCAGCTAGCCTAGAGATAAGAGTACAGGGAACACTGAACTGAAAACAAGCTGTCTCATGACACGTAGTCTTGTGAGACAGAGAGGAAAGGATTTCTAGGCCTAGTTAAACTACAACCTCAAGCTTTGAGAAACGTAGGAAAGATGTCTCCCATGACAGTGGTCCAAAAGCTTCTCCTTATGAATACACATATGACATATGTAACAACTCCATACAGATGACATATCCATGTGAATAATCATGCTCGCACCAGTTTTTCCAAATGTAAAATATGTACATACCTTTCATCTGACCAAACTTTTCCTGTCTTGCTTCTCCTTATACACATGCTTGCCAATGTTTGGTATGCTGTTGAGTCTTGTGGCTATCATCTTTTAAATAGAAATTAAGACTTTTCTGTGGTAGGGATGACATTAGGAAGACAAAAGCTGAAAATGAGTCAATGTTAGCAAGAGATGCTAAAAGTAACAAACAAACAAAAAAAGGATTCTTCAGGCACATGTGTAGCAAAAGACAGAGAAAAGGCTCAGAACTGGGCCCAGTGCCGTCAACATTTTCTTTGATGACTTGGATGAGAGAGTGCTGGGGATACTTATTAGATTGGTGGATATACAATTGGGTGGAATAAAGAACAATATTCAAAAAGATTTCGGTAGGCTTGACACTGGGCTGAAAACAACAGAATTAAATTTAGCAAGGATAGCATTTTCTTTTTTCCTAGGGGGATGGGGAGAGAAAACCAATGTACAGTTACAAGACGGGGGACTCTTGGCTCTGTAATAGTACAAGCCAAGATAGATTTTGGAATTTTTTTAGATCACAAACTGAATATGAGCCAACAGTGCAATGTGGCTACACACACACACACACACACAAAGGCAAATGCTATTTTGGGCTGCATTAGCAAAAGTATAGTCTCCAAACCCTGAGAAGAACTAGTTCCACTCTATTCAGCACTAGTTAGGCCTGATTTAGTACTATTTCCAGTTCTGGACACATCACTTTAAGAAGGATGCCAACAAACTGAAACAAGTTCAGGGGAGTACCTGCCAGGTATCTCTTACTAGGTCTAAAGCCTACATGTTCTGGAATTAGAATAAGTTTGATATAAGGGGTTAAATGGTTTAATATTATTTATTCAAATATTTTATATAAGTGGCATAATAGGGACACTGACCTGTAACTTTTGGGATTTGATGGTTCTTTGCCAGCATCTTTATGTGCTGAAATTCATAAAAATCAAACTGTTCAAATATCTCTAATTTCTTAGAGGTTTCCTGCTCTAAACCTCACAGTGCTTTGGAAACAACATTTCTTATTCATCAGATTTAGGCCATCTCATGTTGTATAACTTTTTTTTTAAAATCTATTTTCATTTAAGGAACTCATGACCTCTTTGTAAAAATTAGGATTTATAAGCGAAATAAATCTCACAATTGTTCCCAAGGGGCATGGCTGCTTTAATGTGCAATCATGGGAACTAAATCAGGTTTTCTCCTGCAATAACATTTATATTGGTTTTCTTGACATCGTTCATGTTATAAAATGAGCTGCTTTGGCAGATTCCATTAAAAAACAAAAACAGATTACCAGAGTACTTTCGTTGCTATAACAGAACCTTCCACACCAAGTCCCCAAAGTAAGCTTTCATGGCTGCTCAGTGGATAAATATGGGTTTTTATCTGTATTTGCTTTTGAAAGTTCTAATTTATGTGTCACCTTTAGTATAGTTTATCATGGAAGGGGGACTAATAAAAGATATAAACAAGTAATGTGGTCCATATTTTCTAATTTGCTAAACATTTTCACAGCCAAATAAAAAACGTGTACTGTGAGAGGGAGAGTGATGAACCAGGGCCCAGGCCTACCTTCATATCTTCTACATACCCCATGGAGTGACAATGGTGAAGGGAGAGGCTAGGCTAGTAGTTCCGAATGTAGGACTCATGCCCCACAGGGGACTTCAATTTCCAGAAGCCTAAGTCAATACATTGGCTGACCAGTGTTTTGGGGAATTGATTTAGGCTTCTGGGAATTGAAGTCCAAAAATTAAAGGTTAGGAAACACTGGGCTAGGATCTTCTTTGCCCACAATTGGGGGGAGGGGTATCAGTGTTTAGTAGCATCTGAATAGTGTGAGAAGAAATGAAACCTCAGATGATATTGATAATGTAAATGGTTGTTTCAGGCAGAACTGTGGTACGTGCTGCATATGTATACCCATATAGTTACTGCTGAACCAAGTTGTTGGAATTCTGTCCCTACCCCAAAGATAATGATGGGTTGGATAATGAATGAAGCAAAAATCATCCATTGGTGATTGATTACCAATATCTGCCCATGATCCCTGTACTTCACCCATTCAGTCATGTATTGCTTTCCTGTCTACTTCATCTGTGGGAAGGATAGAACTGGAATGGACAAATCAGTTGACATTTTTATCACTCCAGAACTGAAAGGTGGAAGTTGAGGCACGTAGTGAAAACCCAATAGGATCCAAATTTTTATACCGCCCTCCTTGCCGAAGGCGACCCAGGGCGGTTTAACACATCCTAAAACACATAAAAAGGCTAAAATTCTAAAAGTTCTCAAAAACCCACAGTTAAAACCAATTAAAACTACAACTAAAACGTTATATGATTTAAAACGTAAGAACTTAAGGGAGCAGGGGAGGAGGTCAAACCAGTGGCCAGCATGCTGAGGTCGTTGTGCCTCCAGTACCCCAGACCTGACCTGCCAGCCAGGTTTTTACACCCTTCCGGAAGGGCAGCAGCTTTGCCTGGAGGCGCAGCTCAGTTGGCAGGAGGTTCCACAGGGCCAGAGTAGACACAGAGAAGGCCCTCCTTCTAGTGCTAGAGAAATGAGTCTCTCTAGCTGATGGTACAACCAGAGAGCCTCTCCGGTCCGCTCTAGTGGGATGGGCAGATGTCCTTGGGATGCTGCGGTCTCTTAGGTATCCTGGCCCATTACCAGGTTTGCCATCTTGGCCCCAGTGGGTTTATGGCTTGTCACCTCACAACAAGTTCTTTCATTGACTGGCATATGTCAGAGGAGCTGGAAGACTCCAAAGAGGCAGAAAGAGCAGGAAGAAGTAGAAGGGAGGGCAAGAGAGATCCAGGAGGAGATGGAAGATTCTAGCACCTTGGAAAAGGTGAAGAAGAAAGGGCTGGTAGGGCTAGGAGAAATAAAAGTGGACATTGTGGGAAAAGAAATATGGGAAGAGATGAGGGAGGAGTCAGTGACCGTGAGGTTTCAAGAGCCAAGGAAATTCTTGAGGAAGAACCCCCTTTAATTCCCGGGTTGACATACATTTTTGAGGAGGACCCTGGATGGCATGTTTCTAGGTCCCCTTGGCAAAGCTAAGCAACAATCCAGGGAAAGGTGTGCAAGCGAATCCCTTTTACTGGGTGGAAATAATGGGATCAGAAGTGTTGTTGAGAACAAACACACTGTACAAGCAGAGGCTCTTTCATGGCTGTGCACACAGAAGCAAAGGAGGGATATCCAGCAATGTGTCCTCCATGCCAACAGGACACATAACCCTTCCATAAACAATTTAGACTAAGACTGAGTTAATGAGGTAACGACCCCAGGCCTTTAAGGACACGTGGTGAAGGAACCAGCATGCGAAAAAATCTTACCTGCTCCCTTGAGAAGAAGTAACGGGCACTAGTGATCTGAGGGGAGTTTTGTTTTTCACTTGTTCATGTTATCATTTTTGGAAGTTATTAAATCATTTGAACCATGTTTGAAAACAGTTGTTATGGACTAGATGTATGGAAGACATCAGGTGGGTTAATACCTTCCAGTCATCAAGTTCAGCGTCTCAACCACCAAGTCACCTAAGTACCTATACAATTGTAAAATCTGATTAGTGGCTGAGATTCTACCTTGTATATATACCATGATGGTTACAACAACTTTGTATGGCATGAGAGGTCTATTTAGTTTTTCTGTTCACATCGTCCCAAGCACGTTTTCTTATTGCTTGTCAGTGTGCTTAAAGGTATCACATTGCTTCTGAGATAACTTCATTGCTTGCAAAATAAGAAGAGCACACCTTCTGGTCTTGTAGTTTCCTACTCTGACTGGGAGGCAAGAAGAGCGAGATTTCTTGCAGCACAAAAGGGTTGTTTGACGGGTTTCAGGTAAAAAAGGAAGACACAGTGAGCTGCATTAAAGAACGAACTGCCAGGAAAGAAAACATCTGTAAGAAGCTCTGTAGTGTATCAGAAGGATCCCAATAAACTTATTGTACATTGAAGAGTCTTTCTGGCACAAGCTTGTAGCAGACTTGTATAAAGAGAGCTCCTTGGGAGGAGAACTACATCTCTGAGTGGATATCTGATCCAAGAGATGAATATTCACAGAGCTGACTCACACTTGCTGTTCTCATACCAACCTATCTTTATAGCTTCTTCATATCTTGATTCTGTGATCCATTTTATTGATAAAAAGGCTCACGCACTTGGACATCCATGTCAAAGGTTGATTGGAGACCAGAATGGGCTTTCTCAGCACCTTTTTAGATTGAAAGGGAGACATTTAGAGCTAATCTGAATAATCTATTGTTGCTGATGGTTGTGGGAAGCTGTATTGTTGTGCTTGCTTGTCTGTCATTTGGTTGAGCACACCCTTTGACTCCTGAATTTGGTGTATAAAAACCATGCCTGTAAGTTTCACTCCTTGTCTGAAGAAGTGGACTTGATCCACGAAAGCTAACAATAAAAATATAGCAGTTAGTCTTTAAAGTGCTACAGTGTTTATTTATTTATTTTTTGTTTTGTTTTCTGATATCCCTGAACCACAGATTAACATGGCTACTATTCCAAAAAATTCAAATATGATTTGAATGTAGCTCCTTTGCTATCCCCCTTCTCTTTATGTAAGTGGGGAAACCAGTCAGGGAACTACAGTTTCATTTTATGTGTGGTAGCAGAATTATGACCACCTATGTCTAAACATACCCAGATTGGAAGCTATATTTGACCTTGGGTTGCCTGTTGATTTATGAATCCCAGCTTCTCTTAGTGCAGTTGTAATCCAGGTTTCTGATATAACACTGAGGTATCTATGTCCAGCTTGTTTTCTCACTTGTATCAATGTGAGAAGAAAAGCAAGAAGGAATTTGTTGCATGCCTTTTTTACAATACAGCTCATGCACAGTGGGGTTATGAAGCCAAGACTACTAGCTGAATGTGTCATCTGAACATAAACACAACAGTCTTCCACTTTTAAAAGTCCGTATAAAATCTCTGCAATAGCTGCTTAAGCATCTGAACTTACTTACTTACTTAATCGCCTCTTCTTCTACCTTGCAGTGTAGAGGATTCCACAAAGGATCTCCATTGGGATCTCTCCTTGGACAGCTCCGTGGCTTGCCTTAGGTCACTACCGTGAACATGAAGGGCCTCCTTGATGTTATGAATCTACTTGATGCGGGGCCTGCCTTGGGGTCTTGTATCCAGCACTCGGGCCTCCCATGTCTACCACGGGATCCTGATTTCAGCCTTTCGGTTGACGTGGCCAAACCAGCGTAGTTGACCCTTCTCAATTGTACTCCTCAATGGTTGAATGTTCAGGTTCTTTTTTTGCACTTGGTCACACTTGGTTTTCTTCTTGACCTTCCTCAGATATCTCATCTCCATTGCTTGCTGTTGACTGTAATGCCTGGAGGTGAGCGACTATGACTCACTGCTATATATGAGCATTGGAACAAAGGTCGATTTGTAGACTGCTATCTTAGTGGCCTTGCTGACTTGCTGATGACGTAACTCTTATTGCTAGGACCAGTTCCCAACTCCAATTCAATCTAAACCTGTGGAACAGGGAGATGGAGAAAAGAGGGATGTCCATTAACGGCAAAGACGAAGACCATGGTGATCTGCAGGAACAAGAAGCAGCATACCATCCAGCTGAAGGGGCAAGTCCTAGAGCAGGTAGAAGACTTCAAGTACCTTGGTGCCATAGTCAAGGAAAGGGGGCAAGTGAGTCCTGAGATCAGTCAGAGGGTGGCAGCTTCTGGCTGGCTCTTCTACGGGATCAATCGGGGGTTCCTCAGCATCTGAGCTATTAAAGCCAAAGTAACTTCACAGGGCTGGACTGCCTAGTAATATCTCCTAGATGACCTTTAGAAATCTTACTACTGAAGATGGGTAAAGTACAATGGGATTTTAAGTAAAAGGTAAATGTGTCTACATCAATTTCTCATTTTAGTGCCTAGAAAAAATAAGCCAGGTTTTGAAAAGAGACAAATTGTATGCCATCAAGTTAGAAATGACACACAGTAACCCTAAATGGATTCTTAAGGTAAGTGATAGATTTAGGGAGTGGTTTTGCTTGTGCCACCCATTCTTCTCCCTGAGAATTTCAATGGCTGAGTAAGGAATCAGACCTCTGCCTCCTGCATCCTAGTCCATTACGCTACCTACTAGACTACACGTTGATTAAGAGACAATTTTAATTTGTCCAAAAGTACTATTTATTCTAGGGGCTGTGGTAACTTAGTGATTAAGATGCTGAACTTGATGACCAGAAGATCAACAGGTCAGGAGTTGGATACCCAAGTGCTGTGGGATGGAGTGAGTGTCCGTTATCTGTTTCAGCAAATGCCAGCCTAGCAGTTTGAAAGTAAGAAATTGCAAGTAGACAAATAGGTGTTGCTTAGGCAGGAAAGGTAACAGCATTCTGCATGCTTCAGTGTCTAGTCATGCGTGCCTGCACAGAGATGAGTACCCAGAGTTGGAAACAGTGGTGGGATGTCAAAAATTTTACTACCCCACTGTGATGTCATCACAGTATGGGCGTAGCTAACATCATGATGTCATGGGCAAGGCCAAAGAAAAATAAATAAATAAAATACAAAATAATAAAAAATAAAATAAAAATAAGCACACACACACACCCCTCAATCCACCCACCCACAACATAAACCCACAAATTAATTAAATAAATAAATAAATAATATATTAAAATATACACACACCCGCCCACCATAAATACAAATCAACCAGAGCTTTTAAACCAGAGCTTAAAGCTTATTCTGGCTAATCTTTCTCACACTTGGTCAGATGGAAGGAACTACAGAAGGAACTCGCCACAAGATGGCTTCATTTTGGCACTTTTCAACAGTTAAAGAAGTTTGGTACTAAGTCTTAGCCTAAACAGTTCTCTAGGATAATATGCCTTAATGTAAATGTAAAACAGCTGTACCTCCTTAAGGGTTCTCCAATTGGAACAGCACTTGGAACAGCACAGGTATAGCTTATTGATGAGGTAACTCCAAGACTTTGCTTAAAAATCCCAAGCCAGGCCACCAGGCCTTTTTAGGAATTGTGGTAGTACATCAATATAGGTAAAGGTATTAAATACACATTAAAATACACACAGACACACCACATCCAAAGGTGAGTCACTTACCCTGGGGAGCAGGCTATAGGGAGCTTCAGGCTAGCAGCTTCTCTTCCTCCTCCCTGCTTGGGAGGACAGCAAGGAGGCCATGCATACGTGCCAAGCACTGTAGGCGTGCATGTACACCAAGTATAAAGGTAAGCCCTGAAGGTGGTTCCCCCCAAAAGCTTCTACCGGTTCTCCGGGACGCTGGGAAAAGTTACTACCGGTTCTGGCAAACTGGTGAGAACCTGTTACATCCCATCACTGGTTGGAAATGACTGGCTTTTGAGCAAGGGAGACCTTTACCTTTACTGTTTAATCTTATGAGGTGTGATGCAATATTTTAGTTTCCCACAGTTATTTTTTGTTGTAGAATCTCCACAAAACTAAGTTTCAAGTGGAGAGATTTTATAACACTGGGCAAAACCCTACTATGTAACTACAGGCTCACAACTCAGCATTGCACCTTAGTAGTTATACTCGCACTGTGCTGAAATGCTAAAAGCACTTCTGGTGATGAATTGCACAATTGATTTTGCTGGGGAAATGTGGAATTGCAGAATTCTTTGCAGCTGAATGTAATGTGTGGCACAATTACACAGGTGTTAATTTTATATTACACCTGAGTGAATGTCATAACCTTAGAAAACTATTGACTGTAACAGGCCTCACAGAGACAGGAACAAATCTTCTTCTTTTGCCATATCTGAATCCGAATATTGGTGATCATCATGGCAATCAGCAATGAAGACTGTCCTGAGAATATAATGCAGCGGTCTTTCATCTGTCTTCCGAATTGCAGCGTGACAGCCATACCACTCATCCGGTTCCACAAGTTACTTTCTGGTCCTGAGCCCTTTCGGCATGCAAAGTCCTCATCAGGCCCAGGTCAGTATTGATGAAACTGCTGTCTTCCATCAAGGTGGATTCAAATGGGATTTAATCTTCCCTTCCCTGTGGACTTTAGCCCCCAAGCCATTAATCCTCAGGGTTGTCAGGTTAGTTAACCACCGCCTGACACTCAGTGTTGAGTCACTGGCAGTATGGTCTACTCCAAGTGTGCCCAAACTTTTCATGCTGTGGGCCGGTAACATGGTTCAGTGGGCCAGTCATGTGATTCAGTGGGCCGGTCACATGATTCTTCCCACCAGAAGTAAAACGCACCTTGCAATCTCTTTTTCAACTGGATGAGATAGGTTTTAGCTGTTATTTTCTCTGCTTAAACCAGGTGTGCCCAAACTATGGCCTGTGGGCCAGATCCGGCCCATAACATCAATTCATCCAGCCTGCACCATCCTCGTGGGAAGTAAAATGCACCCGCATGGGCACATTTTACTTCCGCTTCCAGGAGTGACGAGGGCAGTGTGGGCCAGATAAATTGGAGTTGGGGCCAGATCTGGCCCATGGGCCATAGTTTGGGCACCCCTGGTCTACTCTATTACCATAGCAGAATAACCTGTCCAGACTTGGAACAAATCCCTGCTACAAATTCAAATGTTAAGTGTGTCTCTACTTCTACACTGGCTATACCATCACAAGTCCAAACAACCAGGGACTAATTTATTTGTTAATTTTCTATTGTGATATATGCCATCCTCTGCCAATAGTACTTCTCTGCATTTTACGTAGTGTAGATAAGAAAAAATATATATACAAGAATAGAAATAGAATCAAATCTGATGGTAGAAATGGTAATGCATAGTGTCAAAATATTTCCAGGACACTTTGTCACTGTTCTCAAAACTGTTGTTGCTGTTGTTACATGCTGTCAACCTTGGGGACTACAGTTCCTAGAAGCCTTCACCATTGCCTGTGCTTGCTAAGCCTTTTGGGAGCTGTTGTCCAAGAACATCTAGAGGTCTAAAATTGGGAACAACTGCTCTACAGTCTTGTGTAAGCCAAAAATTTGCTTTCCCAGGCCAGATTCTGGTCTCAGCACACACAACTCTCTTCCAACAGTAAATGTCATTTCTTCAACATTTCAGAACAATAGCCTAAATTGCAGTGACAGATGACAGATGATTTACATTAGCAAATTATTGCACCTATTGCTAGAATGCCAACACTCCAGAAGTTCTTCACCTGTGTTCATCATGCTATTGTCACTTTGAAAGTTCATTACCAGTGATTCTATCTCGCTTCACTTCGTCCCTGCCCACACAGCCATGTATGCTGTGTGTATATGAAACTGGGGCACAAATATTGTATTCCACGTGTCTAATGATTGTAATATATGAATCCTCGCATAATAAATTTGTGGCGCCTTTAAAGTTTCACAGTGTTCACAATGCTCCTATCCCCCTTCCCCTTTCATTTTGACTTGTCAATATAAATCATATTCAATTATGGAAAGTATAGACATGATTAAAAATGTATTCTTTAGAAACAGATCCTAGTTATTTAAGCCTACTAATAATACAGTAATACCTCGGATAACGTTTACCTCGGATAACGCTAAAATCGCATAATGTTAAGTAATCTGGGGAAGAGAATTGGATCGAATAACGTTAAGGTCCTATGGGTTGGATCGGATAACAACCGCTAAAGCCTGTGCGGTTACAATGTATCTCTATGGAGCTTTAACGTTATCCGATCCATCCCATAGGATTTTAACATGGATCGGATAACACTAAAAATCGGATAACACCAAGACTTGTGGAACCAAGTCTTAGTGTTATCCGAGGTATTACTGTACTGTATTTCCATACTGTATATTTCCATGAAGGCATTGATAGTTTTGTCCCTTATCTACATCATTACTACTTTCTTGCCTTTTCCATAGGATCCTGTTCTCAGTTCTACCACTCTTCTCTGGTATAACTTTACAGAAACAAATGCCAAACTTCTCCTCCGCTGCACACTGTATTTAGCGTGTACTGTTGAACAATAGAAAAGAGCACAATGTTCTATATGCCCAGTATTTCAGTACTTCCTCTGAATTTTCATTTTAAAAAAGATATTTCTTTTGCATCCATTTTCTCTATCTGGAACATATTAATATCCTTCCAAGCTATTCTTCTTCTTC
The DNA here is from genome assembly GCA_030440675.1 of Furcifer pardalis. Classification (NCBI taxonomy): domain Eukaryota; kingdom Metazoa; phylum Chordata; class Lepidosauria; order Squamata; family Chamaeleonidae; genus Furcifer; species Furcifer pardalis. Next base: position 44,970,276 of record CP126896.1, on the reverse strand, counting down.
TGTGTCTAGGCCAGATGTGAAACTGCCAAAATAAAAACACCTTTGGGTGAAAGCACAGAATTAGCTAATACAGAACCCCGTGGACTTATGGATGCCTAATTGTATTGGACTGAAGCCTTTGTGTGATTGATCTGTCCATAAATTTGTATACTTAGAGTCTCTCTCTTCATGGTCACTTGACTCATGTTTTTGTCCTTCATTAGCTATTCCTATTTCTTTCCTCTGCTGAATCTCTGCCATTGCAGTTATGCATTCCAATTTGCCAAGATATTGTTAATTCCACCAACTAATTTAATATACAGCAATACCTCGGATAACGTTTACCTCGGATAACGCTAAAATCGCATAACGTTAAGTAATCTGGGGAGGAGAATTGCATCGAATAACGTTAAGGTCCTATGGGATGGATCGGATAACAACCGCTAAAGCCTGTGCGGTTACAGTGTATCACTATGGAGCTTTAATGTTATCCGATCCATCCCATAGGATTTTAACATGGATCAGATAACACTAAAAATCAGATAACACCAAGACTTGTGGAACCAAGTCTTAGTGTTATCCGAGGTATTACTGTATTGAGGAACTTTGGATGTTATTTTTAAAAAATCCAATAATAGGACACTCCCCCCAACTCCACCTCACATATGTTCATCTACATGTGACAACTGAAATGCGCCACGGGCATTGTTCTTTATGAATGTAATAATTTCTTTGCCATGGGTTAAAACATTAATCCTTCACAGAAAATAAACCCTGGCATCAGAAATCCTCGTATAAACCTGAAACCAAATCCATGCAACTAATCTGGTGCTGGTGGAGGGATTCATGGGAAGGGGGGCTGGGTTAGAAGTTCATGCCTTGTTTGCTCAAAAAACATCTTGCTCTTTCTGAAAGCCCATTTCAGATGGTAAACAAGCATTAGAATTCTGAGCAGATCTGCATCGCTTGCAGGAACTGAAATCTCTCCAAACAGCTGCAGCCTCCTTTTTGCAGATGGAAGCTAATCATCGCCTTTGTTCCGTGGGGTTCTGTCACTTGTAATTGCAAAGCAGGACTGTCCTTGCCTCCATCCAAGGACTCCAGAGCAGAAGTGCAGACCTGGAACATGGATGGGTTGGGGTAGGAGCATGAGACAAGAAGGGGATGGCTTTTCTTTTTTCAAACAAATAGCTCAATACAGTATCTCAAACAGGGGTTCTCAACCTTTTCAAGCCATGGGCTGGATCATGCTCCCTCAGACAGCTGAGTGGGCTGGGCTGGTGGTTTCCCCGCCATAACCACTGCAGTAAAATGCATCTGTGGCTGTTTCTGCAGCTTCTGGTGGTGGCGGCAGGTGCCACGGGCCAGATCCGGTCCATGGGCCGTAGGTTGAGAACTCCTGATCTAAAAGCTAAGCAAGTAAAAGCCCTCCCCTAATACATCTCTAAGCGTTTTGACCCACACTACTTTTTATGTCTCTCTGTGTTTACCAATGTTTTTTAAAAATATTTTGCTATGGGATCACAGATGATTTATCATAATCACACATGACTTGGCTCAAAGTTCTTGTGTCTTTCTGTATGCTCTGTTTTTCTGCTAGCATTCACTGTGTGGAGATTGGCTGAAGAGCCTCCTCTGAATTGGATGCCCTAAGAAACAGGCATGGGGATTCAATCTAAGAAGAACAGTGAATATTGCCTCTCAGAAGAGTTTGTCAGCTCCTGAAAGCACACTATGTCCCTCTTCCAAAAATAAAAGGGTTTATATTTGTCATCAACAGGCATTTGCTGAAGATAAAAAATTAGGTGACTCTATTGAATGGAGCGCTTGAGAAGCTGCTGTAAAGAGGCCAATATGCAGCTGCCCTCTAATGTTTAGTAATCCAAATATTTCTGGAGCAGCAATTCTTGTCTTTTAAATCTTCTCTGGGGAGCTTTCAAAAGATACTTCTTGTAAAGACTGCAATTCTATAGTCCTCTAGCTGGCTGGAGGAATCGGGAACTAGTAATTCAAAGAACTGTTCTAGGTCCTGATAATTTATAACGTTGGTGCCATTAGAGGTACTTTTCACTGGCAGCTGTTTTACAGCAGCTCAGACTTTTTTGTCCATTTTGTTTAATATTCCCAACTCTGACAGGTAGCACTTATAAGACTTACCTTATACCACTACTTTCTCAATTGAAGACACAAGAGATTGAACTCTGCCCATTATACTCTGTCTTATCTTTTCATATGTATTCAGCACTCTAATCCTTGTATCCTTGCAAAGTCTAGAAATGTTTCCATGCCTCCCACAAAATGCACCCTCTGCTTTTAGTATGAGGATTTATAGTAGCATTGGGAAAAGCAGACAGGTGCTTTCCTCTCACGACCCCCACAGTCTAAAACATATACAAGAAGGAGAGAACTGAGAGTATTCAAACACCTCTGGACCTTTTCTCTACCCTTCTCCTTCTCCTGAGAATGGATTTCATTTTAGCCTTCTCTTTGGACACAGCTTCTACTGGTAGTTTCCAAACTAGAAGCCTTTCAATAGTTTTTTTATTAATCGAGGCATGGTTATTGTTCAAAATAAAACAAATATTTTTATTTTATAACAAAGTAGTCAAAAACTAGTGCTGCATAACAGAGTGAGCTCCCATCTCTGTCCCAGCTCCTTCCAACCTAACAGATCAAAAGTGAGACATAGCAAGTAGATAAATAGGCATCACTTCTGTGGGAAGATAAACAGTGTTCCATGCACTCCAGTGTCTAGTCATGCCTGCCACATATCCACAAAAATGTCTGCAGACACAGACAGTGCTGGCACTTTGGCTATATAAACGGAGATGAGCACCGAACCCTAGAGTCATATTTGACTGCCTTTCAAGCAAAGGGTGACCTTTGCTTTTAACTAGTGAAAGTTTTATAAACAAGCTAGCTAGCTAGTTAGCTCTTCAGGATAGCCAGAAACCCTTGGCTAACCAGGATTCTAGATGATGAAAAGAGGTCCCTGGTCCAAGCATTCTAGGAAAGCCAATGAGCACATGGGTTTGAAGGAAGGGCCAATATAGGAAGCCCTCTTGGAAGGACTATGCTGGATCAGACCAAGGTTCTGCATAATTCAACTTTCTGTTCACAAAGAAATCAATCAGTTGTTTTTGGGAAGACCACAATGAGATTGTGAATGCAACAGTTCCCTTGTGAAGTTGTATGTCTAATTCTATATTGGCTCTGCTACCTCTTTAAGTCCCTGTACCTTATTTATTTACCAGAAACAACTTTTTATGTATTCTCCATTAAACAGTTGTTGGAAAGATTCTCAATGACTTGGGTCAGATGTGAATTGGCATCATCTTATGTACAAATATCCATAACAGGATTGCATTGGTCAATTAGTGAAGAAATGAAGGTCAAAAGAGGATTCATTGTCTTGGCTGACAAACATGCAGAAGAGTGTAAGATTGATAGGCAGCAGAATTTGGAAAGGCTACTTTTTTGGGATTGGTCAATGGGAAGAGCACTACTTCTAAAGGATATAGGGCATGTGTTGTATACAGAGGGTTCCACCTTCAATCCTCAACATCTTCAGGTAGGGCTGAGCAAAGGCCCAGCCTAGAAACCTGAAAGGTGTTGGTTGTCACTGTATACTCACTGAGATAGCTGGACCAGTACCACGACTTATAGAAAGGGAGCTTTATATGTTCATAATCCCTGGGCAAAATGTGCCCAACCTGTCAGAATCCCCTTTAGGGTGCAGATGGTGGCAGAGTCCCCCAAAAGAAACTCCATGGGTTTTGGGTCACTTTCTTTTTCTTTTTTTTTTAGACAGCTTTTATTAAAAAGCACAGCAGCTTCCTCCACAGCCCTTTCTCTTGCTTGCAGTCTCAGAAGCCTGAGTTAAGCCACAAGGACCTTGGGTGCCAACTGTCAGTTTAAGGTCCATGTTAACCTCATTAGAGTTCCTCCGAGTCCAGGTCCTAGGAGGGAGCTGGTGGTGATGGGATGATCTTCACAACAGGGCACATGAAGGACACACCTCTTGTAGGGAGGGCTTGTACAGATGGGTGAAAGGAGCCAGGCTTGGCAGCTCCTCTCTTTCCAACCTCTCCCCTGGAATGCCTCTTGTTACTTGCCTGTCCAGTGCTGTGGTTGGATAAATGCAAATGCTGCTGCTGGCATGCATGAGGCTGGAGTTGTCAGCTTCTGCCAGTTGCCATAGAAGAGAAGCTGGATGAGAAGAAAGAGCCTGGTGTTTCTTCCTTTTTGACCTCTGTCATCACACAGAAGATAAGGCCCCAGCCTCTTTCCATGTCTTCCTACATGCTCCTCTCCTCCTGAGAAGGCCTGAACCCTCCCTCACAGTATGTCTTTGCAAAAATGTCTAGCCCAGCTATAACCCTTTAGAGTGCCCAAACTGTAACCCAAAACCTACTCTGTGCTGGGGGGGGGGGGGAGGAATCGCTCCCATTGGGCTGTTGGTTAGAAAGGCAGAGTGAACTCTGTGCTGGGGGAGGGGAGAGGGGCTCCCATTGGACTGCTGGGTAGCGGGGTGGGGGAAACTCTGTGCTGGTGGAGGGAGAAAACACTCCCATTGGGCTATTGGGCAGAGGGGCAAGGACAGGTGACCTTTGTGCTGGGGGGGAGGGAGGAAACAATCCCGTTGGGCTGTTAGGCAGAAGGGTGGGATGAAGTTTGTGCTGGGAGAGGGAGGGAGCGCTCCCATTGGACTGCTGGGCAGAGGGGTGGGTGAACTCTGTGCTGGGGAGACAGCATGTGTGCCCACAAAAAGGGCTCTGTGTGCCCCCTCTGGCACGTGTGCCATAGCTTCACCACCACTGATGTAGAGTGAAACTGTAACTTTAAGATACCTACACATTCAAAGAGGTACCTTGAACTATAAAGTACAAAAAAAAATGTTGAGGAGATGGAGGGAGGTGTTAACCCTGTGCTAGAGGCAGGGAACCAAGCCTGCAATAAAGAGAAAATATGCTTCACCTCTTCTGCATGATTAAAAAAAGCTATAGAAAGTGTAAAAGAAAACATGTGATTCATTTACTATTTTTAATATCCATAAAATGTATTCTATTCTCTAAAGAGCTTTGTTGGTTGTAGAGATAGATTCACTGTTGAGGCATACAGTAAAAATTCCAGATGATAAATGGAAGAGAAAAGATGCAATCTGCAGGAATTTATATAGAGTAACAGAGCATTATTAATTGTGATAATTTTGCCTCTTTCAGAGGAGGGCTGGAATCTAGTGGGAATGAAAATATACTCTCTGTAGCTTTATTAAAGGGTTTCATAAACCAAATCTTATTAGATGGGAGCTCTGCTATAGTCCATCATGCAGCTAATATCCAGTACTGTAGAAGCTGACAGTCAGAACAGCTTTCTGGTTATCTAGGAGGAGTGCAATTTGTGAAATCTTCTGTCTTTGGAAGATGATTTGGGATGCAGCTCCATGCATGTTTTTTTCCATGTATGCTTTCCCTGGAATTGCCCAGTATGTACGTGATGCTTTCTAGATGTGGACAAACTTGAGCATTCAGTTGTTTTGTGGACTTGGTTCAGAGCTGGAAAAGATTACCTTTGATATCACACATTAGCATAGCTGGGGGGGGGCACCCCAGGTGGCACTTTTTGGGCATATGGGTGTTCTTGGACCACAATTCTCAGAAGACCTAGTGGGAACAGGCGCCAGCATCCTAGGCCCTGCCCAGGGGGTGGCAAATCTGGCTTACGCCCTGGGCAGCTGAATCCCACGCTACTCTACTGGGACCACATCTCCAAGAACTCATAGCATATATACCAGGGATTCTCAACCTGTGTCCTGTAGGCCAAATGCAGCCCACAGCACCATTTCATGTGGCTCTTCATGGCCTCCACCACACCAGGAAGTGCCATGTGGTGGAGGAAGGGCAAAAATGGCTGCCTGGCCCCTGAAGTGTCTGAGGCCCCTGGCTTAAAAAAGGTTGAGAACGCCTGATATACACACACAAGATAATGAAACACACAATGTAGATGTCTTCATTTGCAAATAATGCTTAGGAAAAAATGAAAATCAAAAGAGTTGTGACACCTTAATGACCAATGGATTTTCCTCCCAGTCCAACATTTCACTGACTACAAACCACTTCATCAGACACATGAAATATAATAGCTAGACCACAGGTTTATATGCCATAGAGCAGGGCTGACCAACCTACAGCCCATGAGCGGGCCCTGGCCTATGGCACCAATTAATCCGGCCTACGGTGATGATGCCACCACTGCTGCAAGTGGCAGAAGCACCCAAAACATGCCAAAAACATCCAAAAATGGGGAAAAATGGCCGAAAATGCACCAAAAATGCCTGAAAATGTACCAACCTTGCTTCCACTGCCGCAGGAAGTGGCACAAGTGGCAAAAATGCCAAAGATGCACCATAAATGAACCTGTGGATGTCATAATTACATTTACAACAGCCATGGACACATTTATGACAGTGTTTATGGCAGGAGGAACCACATCTCTGGCACACTCAGCTGTCTGAGGGAGCATGATCCAACCTGCAGTACGAAAAGGTTGGCCACCCCTGCTATAGAACACATGACAGTGGACTAATTCTTTGAAGTGTCGCAAAAGTTGTGTTTTTTGTTTTGCTACACATTATTACAACTGACTAATATAGCTTTCTCATTGCAAAGAAGTTTTTCTTTCTTTCCATGGCTCCTGCTGTGTAGTTATTTTGCATTCACAGATATGTAGCAGTAAAACATCATTATCAGGGCTGCTGAGAACCCAAACCCTTCTGAATATTTAACATCATACTTTGTCTGTTACTGTGTAATATTCCCTTTCTTATTTATCAAATATTTTGTAAGTATATATTCTATACTATTTAATAAGTACAGTATTGGAGAATTTCAAGCTGGTGGGTTGGAGCCATTTACATTAGTGTATAGTGCAATTCTATCTATACCTACTCAGAAGTACCAGTAAGTTTAGAAGGGGTCCAAAAAGTAACATTCTAACCTGATTGCTTCTAAAATGCTAGGGTAATTAGCTAGTCTGATTTTATTTTAATTTAAAAGGGATAGGCGGCTTGTTGATGACTAGAAGTACTTTTGGAGAAGGTATCCTTCTGAGCATGTCATGCTTCATTCTAAATTGAATTAGATCATAGTTATATGTAATATTAATTGTATTACTCTTAAAACAGACAGTGGTTTTTTGCTTGTATAAGACTGGTTAAGTCAAAGAAAACACTTTTTACCATTTAGTATAATTTTTGCTAGATGATAATGAATAATCCTTTTGCTTTAAACCTCTCATGTGTCTTTTTTGTTCCCTGGGTGGGAGGTGGTCTTCTTGGTCTTCTTCTTCCTCTCCAGCTTCTTCCTCCATATTTAACATTCTCAAAAACAGCACATGTTTTTATCAATATCATTTGCTTTCGTTTTTCTAATTTTCCACACCATTACATCACAACTTGTCTGCCTTTTCTTGTGGCTATTTTGTCTTAGCACACATGTAAGAGGAAAAGCGGTTTCACAATTATCCCATTAAAAAACTTTTAAAATCAAACCCATTCTTGTCTATGTGATTGGTGACAGATGAGCAATATGGGTTAATTGCATACAGAACAATTCACAGTGAATGATAATGACTTATATGGAAAATATGTTTATATGCGGATGTATTTCTAAATGAAGTTTTGCATTTACATTCCTTGTTTAGTTTTGGTAATTAACTGAGGGCTAACTGCATGTTACATCCCAGCATATGTTCCATTGACTGATATCTTTTAAAACTTTCAGGTATATGGTAGAGTCCTTTTGGGAAACATGAAGCACAAGTACTCAGCATTTGTCACTTTTTACATGCTGTCTTTTGTTGTTGTTCAGTCGCACAGTCGATTCCGACCCTCTGCGACCCCATGGACCACTGTCCTCCAGGCACTCCTGTCTTCCACCATCCCCCTCAACTCGCTCAGCTCTGTGCCCATTATCTCTACAATACCATCCAGCCATCTCATCTTGGGCCATCCCCTTCTTCTTTTGCCCTCTACCCTTCCAAGCATCAAGGCTTTCTCAAGTGAATCCTCTCTTCTCATTTGATATCCAAAGTCCTTTAGCTTCATCTTTATTATTTGACCTTCTAAGGAGCAGTCAGGGTTGATTTCTTCTAAGATTGACCTATTTGTTCTCCTCGCTGTCCAGGGTACTCTCAAAACCCTTCTCCAACACCACATCTCAAAGGCATCTATTTTTCTGCGCTCCGCTTTCCTAATGGTCCAGCTCTCACAACCATACATTGCCACAGGGAATACCATTGCCCTGACTATGCGAATCTTTGTTGTCTACCTAAATGCTAAAGATGGGATTTTTGTAGTTTTTGAACTACAGCACCCAGAAATCTTTGGGAATTGCATCATCTGGTGCATAATTGAGAGAAAAAAGTATTTCTAATTTCTTAGGCAGAGAAACTGACTGGGTTAGGCTAAGCTATGTTGCATTGCAATGCATTGAGGGGGTTCTCATCTTCCTGCCTGCTATGCTCCATATGGAGTACTTCTCAGGAAACAGCAATAGCCTTAATCCTTTGCTGTGTCACAGAGTTTAGCCCTGCCCTGTGAGTTCTTCTGTCTTAGAAATGGAAGGAATTTTGAAAAAATATTTATGCAAAAGCTGCAGTTATGTTAAATACCTGAGAGGGCTTTTGTGTGTGTATATGTGGTGGTAGTAAAGTCACCAGAATTCTAGTTGTGTAATTCAACTGATAACCAACCCCACTCCTATTCAACTTAGTATAAATAAATAAATAAATAAATAAAGTTTAAAACCCCATTGTTTGAAATAATAGAGATGGATACATGAATAGACAAACACAACACAGTTCTTAAGGATGACCATCTGAAACAAGAGTTATAGGTTAATCCAAGTACTGTACTGTATTGCACCCATTCATTATGTTGATAATTAGTTTCATGGAACAATTCATTTTTACAAATGGAATCCTTTCAATGATTCTGAAGATCTTCATCGGAGGCTTCCACAGAGTCCCACTACCTTGTCACTGTCATTACAAACTCTTAATAATGACAAGCCTTTAGAAATATTTAATTCAGGAATAAGAAAAAGTAATCAGAGTGTTGCTTGGAGAAGAAAATAGAAACCAATGTATTGGTGTCTTGCATGCAAAATGGTGCCTTCTCTGTGAGGAGGGACCCTTACCATATGCCATTGTACATCTTATATACTGATGAACAAACAACATATGCAATGGCTCCTCCCATTATTATACAATATTCCCAAAAATATGATAAACGTTGCACACAACAAATATATTTATTTATTTAGATTTATTATCCCGCCCCAATCAGGCGAACCTAACTCTAGGCGGCTTACAGAAAAGGGGAAAGACTATACACAATGTAAAACAATTAAACAGTCCCCCTACAAATTCAAAAATTAAAAACTTAAGGTTCAAAGTCAATTAAAAATCAGTTAAAAAGAAATTAAACTATGAATTTACAAAAATCTGAAAGATTTAAAAAGTTTAAAAGGTTTAAAAAGTTTAAAAGAGCGAGGGAGGGGTGGCTGTCCCATCAGATCAACCACCCAACATGGGACCCTATATTACTGGAGCCCCACATCTGCCCTGCCAGCCAGGTTTTTAGGCCCTTCCGAAAGGGCAGGAGCTCTGTCTGTAGACATAACTCAGTTGGCAGGAGGTTCCAAAGGGCTGGGACGGACACAAAGAAGACCCTCCTTCTGGTGCTAGAGAGATGAACTTCTTAAGAAGAAATACTAGAATATTAAACTTATGCAAACTAATAATTAAAAGTGCATGTCCAACTTTCAAACAGATAAATACGTGGACCAATCATATGAAGCAATGTGTTTAAGCTGGGTTACATAGTCTCATTTTATCTATTTCATGTGAGGCTTGCCCTTAGCTCTTCCAAAGGGGTTAACTTGTAAACAAACGGTCAAGCCTCTGTCTCCTTATGGTCTCCTTAGAATATCAGTTAGAATGCAGATAAGAAAGGGTGTGGATATTCAGTTAGCTTACTTTGAAAAACAACTTTTTGTAACTTAGAAATGAATGTCTTCATATCAAAATGGTTCTAGTTCTGCTAGAAGTCACAACCTCATAGACACTCTTGGGGTAAAAATGGGAGAAAGTATCTTTTTAGTAGTTGGTCCTAGACTGTGCGGTTACCTTTCAGCCCCCTGGCCACATCTCTACCCTCTGTCCTGCTAACTGGCAAAAACCTTTCTTTTTAGTCCAGCTTTTAATGAGCAAATTGTTATTCCAAAGGGTTTTTAATTAAGGTTATAATATAATAAATTATTGTATTTTAAACTGTTTTGTTTCTTGTGTTTCTGGAAGTATTTTGGGTCCCTCTTGCAAGAAATATGGGTTTTAAAATAAAATAAAGTTTCAGTCTCTGGCATTTTCAAGTAAAAGATTCTTAGAGAACCACCACTAATCTAAACAGACAATACCAAATGATTTAAAAACCCAACATCTTGATATGTCAATTATTCTTCATAGGTAGATAAAATACACAACAGTGAACATTCACAAACAAATAAATAAACAATAGCAATGTGATCCTTATTTGCTTGCTCTTTCTGGGCTATGCCACTCAGATTGCTATCCAGAAGGTAACATGGATATTTAATATCAAAAAACCCTCTTCTTCCAATTATTAATTAACACTTTTAGTTTAGCCTCAATTGTCTTCATACACAGAAAGATCCTCCTCAAAGATTGTGGTATTTTTGAAGCACAATTGGCCGTACCCTTGCAATAGATACCTTGTGTTGCTGGCTAATTTTTCTCACACTAGGTCAGGTGAAAGGAACTACAAATTGAACTCACCAAAAGGTGCCTTCATTTTCACATCTGGCCTAGACACAGAAGAAGAAGCAGGTAGACCAAATTTCATTCCCAATTCTCAGTCAGGGCCTGGCACATTTCTGTATAATCTTTCTGCCAGACCATATAGAAACCTAGAGTTTCCAAAGAAGAAAAGGGGGGTAGGCAGAAATAGAAAATGATGATGCCTGTCATTCCTTTGATGGCTTGGGAGACAGAGTCCAACCAATGGCTACTGTGGCACAATTGGAAGCCTACGGACCTGATGCGTTTTGCAGCCTGCTTTTTGTAACTCACTTTTGAGAGACCTGTTGGGATAATTGGCAATCTCACGTGCTTTTAACACAAGGCATAATTGGGAGGAACTTTCATCATCTAAGGTGACTGTCCTTCAGCACTTCTATTTTGAAAGACTGAACTCCAAAATACCAACTATTGTTGTTACGTGCTGTCAAGTTGTCTCTGACTTATGGCAACCCTGTGAATGAGAGATCTCTCAAATGTCCTATATGCAACAACCCTGCTCAACTCCTGCAAGTTAAAGTTTGTGCCTTCCCGTAGGGAATCAATCTGTCTTCTTTTTGGCCTTTCTTACTTCCTGCTGCCTTCACCGTTTCCTAGCATTATTGTCTTTTCCAAAGAGTCTTGCCTTCTCATGATGTGCCCAAAGTAGGACAGGAGGGCATCATTTTTGCTTTGAAAGATAGTTCACATTTGATTTACTCTAGGGCCCACTTGTTTGTCTTTCTCACAGTCCAGCGTATTCACAAAGCTTTCCTCCAGCACCATAATTCAAATGAATCAGTTTCACCCCCATCAGCTTTCTTTACTGTCCAGCTTTCACACCCGGACAAGACAATTGGGAATATAATTGTAAGGATGATCTTGGTCTCCAGTGATAATCCATACATGATCTTTTCTAAGCCATACATTGCTGCCCTTCTGAGTCTCAGCCATCTTCTGTTTGTTGTTGTTGTTTTTTTTGCTGCAGTCCACATTTGGATTGATGATTCAGTCTAGGTATATACAAAAAAAAAAAAAAAAACTTTCACTGACTTTACATTGTATTGTCAATCTGAAAGTTGTACAGTTCTTCTGTAGTCATGATTTTTGTCTTCTTAATGTTCAACTGTGGTAATGCTTTGGCACTCTCTTCCTTCACATTCATTAAAAGTTGTTTCAAAAGTCAACTGTTACGATCGCAAATTAAAAGGCAGCCCCCACCTCTTCAACCAACAAATGAAAAAACAAATAACAATGAATTAAAATTAAATGAAAGGGAAAAGATACAAACCTACCATATTTAATTTTAAAATATCTGGGCAAAATAAATGTTGTAATCAGGCAGTGAAAAGAAAACAAGATTAGTGCCAATCTTATGTCTATTGGGAAAGCTTCCCAAAATTGAAATGCAACCACAGAGAAAGCCTTCCAACGTACCAGAGACTTTCAGTCTCAAAACTGTGTCCATGCTGCCTAGATTAGGGGTCAGCAAACTTTGATTTCCAGATGTTCTTAGACTTCATTTCCCAAAAGCCCTGATTAGCAAGGTATACTGACTTGGGTTTCTGCCCTTGTTTTTATCTGTTGTGTTGTAATTTTTCTTATGCATTTTTAAGGTTTTAACCTGTGATTTTAATCTATGATGTAAGCCGCCCAGAGTCAGGTCTACCCGATTGGGGCGGGATAGTAAATATGAGTAAATAAATAAATAAATAATTGAAGTCCAAGAACACCTGGAGAACCTGGTTTGCTGACCTCTGGCTTAGACAGTATACCATTCCCATCAGGCAATGTGAAAATCTGTCCAATATAAACCATCTATATAATTATGCTACCACCTAATCACCAGTGATGAGCAGAAACTTTTTGTGAGATGATTAGGAAAAACACATTTCCATCTTTCAGCCACTCTTTCTGATTCTCTTTACATTTTCTCAACCCTCATGTGGTTCTTCATATCTTTGTCACAGTGTTGTCTTAACTCCATGAAGGTGATTGTTTTCTGCTCCTTGGCAAGAATGTTAAAACGGAAGAGGTTGTGGAGGGGACTGGCAGCACTATTTCCACATCACCAAAGAAAGATATGTGTCTGCAGAAGTAGAAACAAGGGGGCATATATTTGCATGAACTGTTCCTATGCAAATGTGTATGTATCAATTAAAGTTTGAAGTAGCTAGCATAATTTAAATAGATATGTCACAGTTTTCATTATACGGGAGAGGAAGTTGGTACCATACAAGGCATATGTGAAAAGAGGAGAAGGACGAAGACCATGAGGCAGACTCAGAGGAAGACGGAGAACTAACATCAAAGAAACATTACAAGAACACCAAACAACACCAGTGGAATCCACTAGACATGTCAGAGCAAAAATCTTGTATCTCCCTTGACACCTAAAGGGGTAAAAGAGGAAGTGAAGAAGAAGAATGTGAATGAGTGGGTGGGTGGGTGGGAGGGAACATGCACACCTGCTCATTCTGTTCTTCAGAGGCTAGATGTATTTGGGCAACCTCAAGACCCCTGCTCTCTCTCTCTCCTCTTTGAAAGAGGAGATGCCTTCAATGCTGCCTTCCATAAAGTAGCACTTATGGCCAATCCACCCACCCATTGCATTCAGCTGCTGGGTTTTCCCAACTACATGCCAGGACAATGATTTAATAGGAGAGGACAGAAGAGTGGCAAAGGTATTCCCAGTGAGGAGAACAGAAGAACAGGTTCCATCATCTGAGCAGGGATCCTTGTAAGGCACTAAAAAGCACTCCTCTTAAGGAGGAGAGAAGCTGGCCATTTCTCATTATCCAAGACTACCACTTACAAGCAAGTGAACTATTAGACAAAGAGCTTTGGAAAAGAGCTGTAAAAACACTGCGCCTACACAGCCAAAAATATATATTCAAAATGCTTCTGCCTGCAGTTCTACCCATGACTAGAACTTTCCTAGTTTTTGTAATATTCCTCTTCTATTGAATTGTTAATTGTTTCTAGGTTGTACTTCCTTGCTGTGTTCATCCCCTCCTTTTCTAGTCACCCTCCCCCCCTGGAAGTGCCTTTTCCTGCACCCCCGTAATTTGACAGGAAGTGTCACCCACTCTACTTATTTTAGTCTCCTGGGGTGTGGGCAGGTCTACCTGCCCTGAGTGCTTTAGATAGTTCTTCACTGCATCACTAAGAGCTCACTTTTGTTCTGAGTTCTTTTTCAGGCTATTTTTTTAAAGAGAGAGAAACACACACACACACACTGACTCCTGAATAGCAGTGTTTCTATCATCTGTTGTCATGACACACAGATGACGTGGGAACATTCCTCGGCAACAAGGCTGGATTGTTGTAAGAGGAGTTTAATTTTGGTGCAGAATTCTAATAGCAAAGGATGTCAAAAATATATCCGGGTGGGAGAGAAGCAGGTGGGCCCCTGGATCTGTGTACAAAGGCAGCGGAAGTAGCTGGTTGATTGCCAAATTTGCCCACGAAGACTTACATATTCATTAGTCCCTTGCTTCCTTTGAGGGAGTGGGGAGATTAATGATATCTTTGCTGTTTCTCCTCTTTACTGTCTTTTTTATACAAAGAAGTTACTTAATCAGAGTGGCCTCTTGCACATTCCCCTGGAAAAGAAAACTTGTCCCTGATAGAAGTCACATAGCTCCATAAAATTTGCATATGTTGAATGATAAATATGAGGATGTGGTTTTACCCCATTTTGCACTGGGAGTAATCTAGGCAGATGATTGTGAATGGTTTAGGTAGCTGACTCCAAAGCCAGATTCCCCACTGTGCTGTTCCATAGTACAGCTCCTCTGCAATCTCTCCATGTATAAACACAGTCTTGACATCTAGGTGCTTGACTTTCATCTGTTTGGAGGCAACCACACTCAGGCACATTCTTATAATGCTGTGCTTGACAGGTTCCATCAAAGTCTTCTCCATATTTCTGCAGGAACTCTTTGGCAACCAGGCTTCCCCTACTGTAGCATTCCACTTCTCCTTCTGCATCCTGTTTCATCTGGAAGATCCACTTCCACCCAATGGCTTTCTTGCCTGGTTATAGTTTAGTTATTCTTGTGTAGTGCTTCTAGCTCTTCTCTTGAAGCTTCTCTCCATCTGGTGGCTTCATCTGTTGACATCTCTTTTCCTCTCAGGTTGCTGGCTTTTTCATCAGTGACGACCTTGCAAGGTAGATCATGTGAGGAGGAAGTATACCTTTGTTGAGTCATGATGAGCATCTGATAGCTGGCTCTGCCGCTAGTTGTGGCATTGGTACTTCTTCCATTTCAGCAGCTTCAACTTCTCTTGGTTTACTGTTTTAATCCTACATATCATCACCTACGTGCTCTTTGTTTGACTCAGGTTGTGAAGGGATTGACACTGTTGTGCCTAGGAGGAACATAGTGGTCTTGCCCTTCAGAGGTATCTACCTACCTCTGTCCCTCTTTTGTCAACTATCCTTTGTTCCTCAAAATAAACCACAGGTCTTCTAACAGGGCAGGATAGTCTGTTCAGTTCTAGAGTCCATTTCATGCCTTTTCTGATTTGGTATGTAGGCAGTGATGGGATGTTACCGGTTCGGACCGGTTCACCCGAACCGGTCTGCACCCCATCATGAGGGGTTGCCGGGGTGGTGGTAAAACTCCAGGGGACCGGTTCGGTCGCCTCTCCGGCACCCTCCAACAATGTTTTTCTGGGCAGCCAAAATGGCTGCTCAGAGCTGCGCATGCGTCAAACCTCCGTTTGATGCATGCACAGTTCTATTTTTAGTGTGCATGCATCAAATAGCGGTTTGACGCATCCACACTAAAAGAAAAGAACTGCACATGCATCAAATGGAGGTTTGACGCATGTACAGACATTTTTATTTTTAATTTTTTTTGCTCCACCCACGACGTCATAACGTCATGATATCATGATGTCGGCTACGTCCATGATGTTGATGACATCATGGTGGGGGAGCGAAGATTTTAACAACCCACCACTGTATATAGGCATACCAAAGGCTTTGAAAAACTGTAATCAGTGGTGGACAGCAACAGGTTTGCACACACACACCCAGGAGGGAGGGGGAGCAAAATTGGGTGGCCTCTGAGCAGGGTGGTGGTAAAATTGGGTGGCCTTCAGGCAGGGGGGTTAATGATATTGGGTGGCCATGCCCACCTCCCTGCCCTGCCCCATCAGGTTTTGTCAGGTTTTGTGGGGGGACCACTTTCAGGGCTTACCTTTTCAGTGGTTCCCCTACTGCGCATATGCGCCAAGCACTTGGTGTACATGCATGCCTACAGTGCTTGGCACGTATGCACGGCCTCCTTGCTGTCCTCCCAAGTGGGGAAGAAGAAGAGAAGCTGCTAACCTGAAGCTCCCTATAGCCTACTCCCCAGGGTAAGTGACACACCTTTGGATGTGGTGTGTCTGTGTGTATTTTAATGTGTATTTAATACCTTTACCTATATTGACGTACTACCACAGTTCCTACAAAAGGCCTGGCAGCCTGGCTTGGGGTTTTTAAGCAAAGTCTTGGAGTTACCTCATCAATAAGCTACACCTGTGCCGTTCCAATTGGAGAACCCTTATGGAGGTACAGCTGTTTTACATTTACATTAAGGCATATTATCCTAGAGAACTGGTACGATGACCATATCCATCTTGTAACATGGTGCTGCCCAGGCACTTATACTAACAGGTAAGTGATGGGTTTGTGTTTGGGGTGGGTGGGTGGGTTGATTTATGTTTGGGTGGGTGTATTTTAATGAAATTTTTATTTTATTTTATTTTATTTTATTTATTTAATTTATTCACGGGTTTGTGTTGTGGGTAGGTGGGTGGGTTGAGGGGTGTGTGTGCTTATTTTTATTTTATTATTATTTTCTTTGGCCCCACCCACATCATGACATTAGCTCCGCCCACACTGTGATGATGTCACAGTGGGGTAGTAAAATTTTTGACATCCCGCCACTGTTTGGCACTTTGCTATGTCATAATTCAGATGGTGACTTTGTGTTGCCTATAGATCTATGTCACTTGAACGTACATTGCAGTCATGATTGCAGCCCCCAAATTTTGTTGGGCAATACCTGCATCTGCAAGCATGCATCTTGTCATCTCCAAAAAAGATTGGAACTTCCTTTTTGTTCTTTCATTTTGGTCAGGAGCATGTGAGTCACTCTTCCTGTGAAAATGCCTTGTCCCTCCAGGAAGGCTTGTGCACAATGCAAAATGTACTCCTCCTCATTGTCCATCTGAAGTACCTTGGATCTCTGTCATACCTGTTGCTGACTATGACTACCTACTATTTGAACATCTCACGTTTCTCACCCTACTCCTTCATAGTGACCTAATACCTTGAAAAAAATCACCCACAAATATTAAGACATCTGTTGTACACTAGCAATGGCACATTAAGTGACTCACACAGGTCAGCAGCTTCATGCTCCTTTTCTCAAACAATGGTGATTTAATTAATGGCATTGCTGCAGAGAGGGCAAGGAAGGTTCATTTCTAAGGTAAGCAGCCTATTTTCCTTCTCTATTGCCACTAACATTTTTAAATTGTTCTTTCTCTTTTCCACTTCCAACTGCAGTCTGTAATCTGAGGGGTCCATGGGGGATGCCATTCTGCTCATTGGTGCTTCTGCACCCTTTGCTCTACCTTGTGATCACCGTGGAAATGGACAAATACCCCAATTTGATTCACATTTAAACATTTGCTTACATACAGTGCACATCCCCATGTTGGGAAAGCATCATGTGGTTTTAAAAAAGCACCTTGTCCTTTCAATCATATTACTATATTATTTGGTTAATTTATGTTGTTTCTGTGGCTGAACGAGGAGAAAGGTGGTATGTAAACAGGGAAGAAAATAATTCAAGAAGCCAAATAACTGGATAATCATGGTGGTAGCAAATTGTATTGCTTTGAATGTTGATGGCCTATTAATCAGAGGAAGAGGGACACAGCTGCTCCAGCAAGGAGGCAGCCTGAATACTGTCTCAGGATAAGTTGCCATTGGTAACAGCATCATAAGTACAGTATGTAATCCTGAGCAGACTTAACTGGAAATGAGCCCAATGAAATAAACAGCAATCTGGCACTAGAAGGAGGGCCTTCTCTGTGTCCGCTCCAGCCCTGTGGAACCTCCTCCCAATAGAACTACGCCTGCAAACGGAGCTGCTGTCCTTCAGGAAGGGATTGAAAACCTGGCTGGCAGATCAGGTCTGGGGAATGGATCGATCAATTTCCCCAGCTGGCTGGCTGGTTTGACCCCCAGTGCCTCCTAGCTATAATGCCTAGCTATAATGCCTGGTTTTTAATCAGAAGCGTAGCGTGCCTTGGCGGGGCCCCGTATAAAAATTTGTTTGGGGGCCCTTAGGAAGGGTAAAGATTTCTCACAAAAGAAAAAAAATTGCTTTTTTTGACTTTTGTTATTTGTGAAATAAAAAAAATTGGGATGGGAAGTTTTTATTAATTTTTGCTTACACACATTGGGGGCCCCCGTGGCCCCTGTATAATTGATACGGCAGATACGGCGGTAGCTACGCCCCTGTTTTTAATGCTAAGTTTTTAAGCTTCTTTTAAAACTTTTAAAACTTTTAATTAATTTCTAAAATTGGCTATAAATTGTTATCGTGTTGGGAATCGCCCTGGGTCCCTTCGGAGAGGAGGGCGATAAACAAATCTAAATAAATAAATAAATAAATAAATAAACCAAGCTCTCCAGCCAGCTTCCTTCCAATCAAATGTGTTTAGGATTGAAATGCCAGTCTTTTGAAAAGAAGGTTTGTGCTTGTCTTCTGTAAATTCAGCAGTGTAACATTTATCATTGCAAAGAGGGGAAAAGTTGGGAGGGGAGAAAAAAAGATTTAATTGTAGTTTCAATTTGGCATTCCACTAAGTCCTTGAACTTAAAATTCTCTATTTTCTCTTTCATTCTCTTTGTTTGTGTGGATCTGATTAAAGGAGTCACTATAACATTTGGTAAAAAGCAATACAATATATTTCTGATTCCTGCATAAACATGCATACATTTCCCAACTAAAATGATAGTTCCTTTTCCTTCTAAGGTAGTACTAGTGGTTACATATAAACCTGAATGGGCGTCCTTTTTGCTAAAGTAATGTGCAGTAGTGTATTTAAGCCACAGTGATCAAGTAAATGTAAAGAAAAAGCAAAGCAAGTGAGAATTAAAAAAAAACTTGGACAAGAGCAAGGCTATTGCCAGTAGAAATTGTTTCTTCTCTTTTCCACTTTAAAAGTTTATTGAGACTAATACTCTGCAACAGCTTTTGTAACAACAATTAAAACACAGTGTGATCTGTGCTAGTTACATCTTGTATTGTATTTTTTTGAATGTATACGGGAACAAAACAGCCATTCATCCAGAATAAAGCCCAACTTTTGAGAGAAAGGAAACAATCATAGTGTCAAGGTAAGAAATGTCCAGCTGAATAAAGATCTCAGTGAGTTAGATGTCTGGCTTTAGAGCCAGACATTGGGAGTTTGATTCCCCATTGTGTTTCTCAGGAGAAAGCCAGTTTGTGTAGCCTTGGTCAAATAGGGTATCCTCAGAAAGAAAGGAATGGTGAACCACCTCTGGAAAACTCGGGAAAGGGTTGCTAGAGGTCAGAATTGACTTGACAGTGTGCAGTTATTAAGAGGTGTCCAGAGAGGAATAGAGAGGAAGGTCCTTTTGGGGGGGGGGGGGAAGCAGATCTGTTGCTGCTGCTGAACTGCAGCTCTCCTGATCCTTGACCACTTATTATGTTGGCAAAGGCTGATCGGAACTGCAGTCCTACAGAACCTGGAGCACTTTATATTGTTAATGTCTGTTGTAAAGGGGTGTGTGTCACTAAATGAACAGAATTTGAGAGAGGGGTCAAAGGAGAAAAGAGAATGAACAAGACAAAGGGTCTGTCTACCCACCCACCCACCCACCCACCCACCCTCCCTCCATCTATCTATCTATCTATCTATCTATCTATCTATCTATCTATCTATCTATCTATCTATCTATCTATCTATCTATCTATCTATCTATCTATCTATCTATCTATCTATCTATCTATCTATCTATCTATCTATCTATCTATCTATCTATCTATCTATCTATCTATCTATCTATCTATTTACCTACCTACCTGTCTGTCTGTCTGTCTGTCTATCATTACCTGTTCTGCAGAAGAGAACAGGCTGTACAGCTAAACAGCTTAAGAAGCAGTATAAAACAGTTGAGAGCTTGCCTCAAATGACTTATTGCAATGAAACATATTTTCATTGCAGATGTAGGACTGCTTTTCACTTGGTGGCACTGCTCTATAGCTATATTGGCATCTCTTCTTTCAGTGATGCCTCAACCTGCTGATATACAAGCACACACAGTGTTTTGGTTTATATGATATCAATGTTAAGGGAGAGTAATTTGTGTAGTGAATCTTAGCGAAATTTATCGCAATCCAGGAAAAAGCATACACTTGTGTGTAAAGCAATGGCTCCCAATCTTGGATACCCAGATGTAGCTGAGAAATCTTGGCTAGCACAGCCAATGGTGAAGGCTCCTTGGATTTCTAGTCCAAGAACATTTAGGGCCCACAAGTTGGGAATCACTGATTTAGACGCAGGTTTTTCAATATGTGACCCAAATGTTAGGTTTAAGTAATCAAAATAATGGGGAAAGTTACCTTTAACAAAGCCCAGAATCATATTGGTATTTATTTATTTATTTGTGTCAGAAGTACCACAATCATATAATAACACACAAAGCTAAATAATAACATACAAAGCTCTACTCAAAAGAGGTGCTTCTGGGTTGAAAGGACTAGCCATTGACAATCACCGTTGCCACCATTGCCCAGAGGATGCCCGATTGCTGAAATAGCAGTCTTCGGGGCGGCTGCTTTCATGTCCTCCACCGTATTAGTTATTTACATGATCCAATAATATAATAGTATAAAGTACAGTGGGAAATTGCTGCTAGTTAGCAAGTTTCTGATTGTATTTCTTCTTGTGTGCTAGTCACATGAACTGGTGTGCAACAAGGTTCACAAGTGACAAATCCTTAACTGGCAGCAATATACTACTGAGATTTATGCACTGCACTGATGATGGTATAAACAACCAGGAGGATTCTGGCTCCAAATACTAAGTATTGATCTGCTTGTCATAGGAAGCATTTGTTCTCTTTGGTACCAAATAAGCAAAATAATCTGCATGAGTAGCTTCTGGTTTGGTGTAACAGCCAGGGTTGTATGCACGA
Organism: Furcifer pardalis; assembly: GCA_030440675.1. Taxonomy (NCBI): domain Eukaryota; kingdom Metazoa; phylum Chordata; class Lepidosauria; order Squamata; family Chamaeleonidae; genus Furcifer; species Furcifer pardalis. Next base: position 44,949,206 of record CP126896.1, on the reverse strand, counting down.
AGCCAGATATTGTTGGGTTTCTTCATACCTGCCTGTTTGTTAAGATCAGGCAAAACAGTCTCCCAGTCCTCTCTTTTGCTGTCTGGCCAGGTTATCCTGCTATGATAATACAGCAGAGTTGACCATACTGCCAGCAACTTAATGCCGAGTGTCAGGCGGTGGTTAACTAACATGACAACCCTGAGGACTAACAGCCTTGGTTGCCGAAGTCCACAGGGAAGAGTGATAGTGTGCCAAAAGGGCTCAGGACCCAAAAGTGACTCATGGAACTGGATCAGTGGTATAGGTGTCATGCCGTGATGTGAAAGGCAGATGGAAGGCCACAGTATTGTATTCTCAGGACAGTCTTCATGCCTGATCACCATGAAGATCGCCAATATTCAGATTCAGATTGAGATACAGCAGCAGCAGCAGCGGCCCTCTCTAACCTAAAACAAATCGGTGCAGTGGATTCTTGAGCGTAATGCAGTAGGTACTGAAACTGCACACTCTTTGACCAGGCTCTAATCATCCCAGCTTTCTCATTCCCTGTCTTTTCTGAATACATTTCAATACCATTTTATGCCACTACAGTGAAAACAAATTACATTCTGCTGCTCCCATTAACTGCTCAAAAGAGAGGGGTAGGAGTCAACACAGTGGGCTTTTTTTAAAGCTTGACAGCTGGGCCCAATTGTTGTTAATGGAGTATAGAAAGCAGAGGAGACCCATTTTAAAATCGAATTGATGTTCACACTAATGTAGCTGTTTTCATTCAATTTGTCTTAGTGGAAAATTCAAAATCTGGCTAAAAGATGACTCGTGCTGATGACCTTACAGAAATTAAAATGGCATCTCAAATTGCTCTATCAGTTGCCTAAGAGGCACTTCACATGTTATGATTTTAAGAGGAACATGCTTTAAATTGGTACTGTGAATCCATTAAATGTACAGTACTTGGAAGTGCAGATAAATCTTTTCCTATCTGGATATATGCCATAGTAGCAGAATATGACTGTCTTTGGGTTTTTTTTACCAGGTGTGTTTTTGAAATATTTGCTAAATCTTCAAAAGTACACTTTGTTTCAAAGTGGCTTTCATACCTAATAAGAGACCATCTTTAACATATACTCATTAGAATTGTAATGCAAGTTGTACTGAAGACAGGCAGCTTAGGTGAGTGATTGTGTACATGAGCATCTGAAAGTCAGCACATAGAAGAAGAGTAGGTTATTTTTGAAAGCTTGTGAACTACTGACTTAAATTCAGAGTTTGGCAGTAATATGTTGTGAAATAACACTTTAGTTGGAATACATGATTTGGGGCAGTGATGACGAAATGTTTTTCTTTATAGTCTCCATAATCTGAGAGATATTAGTCCCTCACTGTTTAGCACTACTGATACCACATCTGGAGTACTGTGTCCATTTCTGGACACTGCACTTTAAGAATGATGCCAGCAAAGTGGAACAAGTTGAAACCAAATCCTATACGGAAAGATGAAAGAACTAGGCATGTTTAGCCATGAGAAAAAGAGGCTGAGGGGGAATGTGATAACACTTTTCAAATACTTGAAAGATAGTCATAAAGAGGAGAGGCAGGATCTGTTCTCCATCATGCTAGAGTTCAGGATATCTAATACGCTCACTCTACAGGAAGCCAGATATAGGTTGAATATCAGAAAACACTTAATGACAATGGAACAGTTACCTTGGGAGGTGGCGAGTGTCCCAGTGCTGGAGGCATTCAAGAGAAAATTGGATGTATATGTCAGAGCTGCTTTGATTTGGATTTCTGCTTTGAGAAGGGGATTGGACTAGATGGTTTCATATGCCCCTTCCGACTTGATTATTCTACGATTCTGTGATTGTATACAATAAAACAAGACTCTCATCAAAATATCATTAATGCTCCTGGAAATGTTAATGGTGTAATTTTTAGAATATATGTGCTCTGTAATGCTATATCTCTACACGTATCACCTAAATTAAAAAATCTCATGCCTTCTAGGAGATATCTGGGCAATCTTTCCTTGGTTTGAGGGAGCTCCTGCACTTCTGAGACCTCATCCCACCTAACCTCCACTATAATTTTTAAAAAATGTTGCCCATTGGTGGGTAGAAAGGGTCTTTTCCAATTAATAGGCAAAGTATTTGAGGGAGATAGGGTGTAGGAATTTTCAGGATAGACATGTGCAGCCTTTGGACCTCTGAAGATTGCCCATTCTTGTTGTAGAGTTACAGCTTTAGATCATCCTGAAGTTTTTCCTGTATTGTAAAACTGCTCCTGGAAATTCTACAATTAGTTTTTCTGGGAGTGCTTTTGGTGAAGTTGTACATTATGCACTATGTGTGTTTTCCCAGAGAAAGAATGTGCTATAAAGCCGAGAACCATTTTCTAGACTGAGGATAGCTGGCCGAATGCCTGATGGCTTTGGCAAGGGGTAGGTTGCTGCTGAGAGTGAGCTTTCTGATGTGGGGAAAAGGAATTCAGGAATGATTAATGTGAATATGTTAATAATTTGTAGTGGAACAAACTTGTACCACCTCCAGGAGAATAACAGGAATGTCCTGGCTGTTCCTTTAAACAACATGTAACACAATGACCAAATTTCTTGTTATGCGGTTACACAAAGGTATAACTTTTCAAAGCAAATTGCTGTAAGTTCAGAGATCTCTGTAAAAATTATTTGTTGCATGCAGTCATGTAACTGGTGTGCCACAGATAATGCCTACAGAGATTTCTCAATTTACAGCACAATCTACATTTAAATGGTATGTCTTTTGCAAAACTGTGCAGAAGGATTTTCAGCTGGTGAGTTTCACCTTTTAAGGTAACATTCCAAGCTCTACTTAAGACAAAGTCTAATGTCCTTGGTTCCATTACCAACTACTAGCAAGGTATTTTTCATAATAGGCATCGAGTAGTTTTTGGATTTTTAAAAATTATAATCTTGCTAAGAGGGCTTCAAAGCCTAACATAAGCCTAATTCTACCGTAGCTTCCTGTTCAAAAAGAAAGCTTTCAGCTATCACCAGCAAAGGTAAAAGTCTATAGGCCTCAGAGCCTTCCCATCTAGGCTTTTTCTCCAGGTGAGTCACCTGACAAGCCAGATGTGGCCTTACTGGTTGAAATGGAAAATTATGGTTTTTGTAGTCCATAATGTCCAAATATCCCATGAGTTAATGGTAATATATTTATTTATTTTATTGCTATCCCACCTTTCTCTCGTGTACTGCTCACAATGACTTACAATGTAAAGTTTAGACAACAGCTATGCCCAAGAAACACAATTAATCAGTGATGGGATGTAACAGGTTCACACCAGTTCGCCAGAACCAGTAGTAACTTTTCCCAGTGTCCCAGAGAACCAGTAGCAGCTTTTTTTTTTGGGGGGGGGGTTTACCACCTTTGGGGCTTACCTTTTCACTGGTTCCCCCACTGCGCATGCATGCCAATCACTTGGTGTGCATGCATGCCTACAGTGCTTGGCGCGTATGCACAGCCTCCTCGCTGTCCTCCCAAGTGGGTAGGAAGAAAAGTGGCTATCCTGAAGCTCCCTATAGCCTGCTCCCCAGGGTAAGTGACTCACCTTTGGATGTGGTGTGTCTGTGTGTATTTTAATGTGTATTTAATACCTTTACCTATATTGACGTACTACCACAGTTCTTAAAAAGGCCTGGCCGCCGGCAGGCCTGGCGGCTTGGCTTGCGGTTTTTAAGCATAATCTTGTAGTTACCTCATCAATAAGCTACACCTGTGCTGTTCCAATTGCTGTTCCAATTGGAGAACCCTTAAGGAGGTACAGCTGTTTTACATTTACATTAAGGCATATTATCCTAGGTTATCCTGGTTAGGCAAAGACTTCGTACCTAACTTCTTTAACTGTTGAAAAGTTGAAAAGGCCCAAAATGAAGCCATCTTGTGGTGAGTTCATTCTGTAGTTCCTTCCATCTGACCTAATGTGAGAAAGATTCACCAGAATAAGCTTTAAGCTCTGGTTTAAAAGCTCTGGTTTATTTGTGTTTGGGTGGGTGGGTGGGTGTTTGGGTGGGTGGATGTATTTTAATGTATTATTTATTTATTTATTTAATTTATTTACAGGTTTGTGTTGTGGGTAGGTGGGTGGGTGGGTGGATTGAGGTGTGTGTGTGTGTGTGTGTGTGTGTGTGTGTGTGTGTGTGTGTGTGTGTGTGTGCTCATTTTTATTTTATTATTTTTTATTATTTATGTTTTCTTTGGCCCCGCCCACAACATCATGATGTCATGATGTTGGCTCCGCCCATGATGTCATGAGGTTAACTCCGCCCACACTGTGATGACATTACGGTGGGGTAGTAAAATTTTTGACATCCCACCACTGCAATTAATTATTCTATTAAAATATTGTTACATAGATTGTTGCATTTTAAAACAACAAAAAGAACAATTCCACAGAAAAACCCTTACTCATGAGTCAGTCAGTTGCCAAAGATCAGTCAAAACAAAAAGGGAATACAACCTGTATCTGTAGAGAATATGTTCTGAGACCCTCTGCAAATACTTGAAATTTCAAGTAACAGTGAACCCTTATTTAACACAAATATCTAAGTCATAGAAGGTGGGGGTTCAAATGCCTCCATCATTCTACACAAGAGCTATTAAAATATCTGCCTCTGTTCCTTGTAAGCATTACATTGCAGACAGTCACACCTAATGGCCACCACTGGTAATGCACCACAGAAATCCATACATATTTTGTATTTCAGGGTTATTTTTATTGAATATTTTTAGACTCACGAATAACTGAAACAGTGGAAACAGAACCCATGGATATGCCCACCCACACCCCCATGTTCTATAGTCTGAGCCTGGAAGCAGCCACTAAGGGCCTTTCCTGTTTGCTCACTAGATATGCCTGTTGAAGGTTGTGGGATAGAAAGAAAAGCCATTCCTGAAGATATTAAGACCCCAGGAGACTAGGTAGATATTGTCTTTTAAATACCTGGACTCAAACTGTGAAAGGCTTAATAACTCATAAATAGCATTTTGAGTTGTGTCCAGAAGCCAACCAGTAAACAATGAAGCAATTATAGTAAAGACTGTCTATTCTTAATGTAAATGGGTCTGAGCAACATCCTGGCTTTTAGCCCCAGTGAAAATTCAGAACATTTTCAAAGGCAACTCCACATATAGCATGTTATAGCACTCTAAATAGGATAATAACAGTGCTTTCATGTGTGCTACCACATTCCAGAAAGTTACTATTTGGGGAAGAGGGGAAAATACTGGTACAGTGTTGGAAATGAGACTGGGGAGGAACTAACTTCTTGGTTGGCTGAAATTAATTTATTAGATATTTATGTCTGGTTATGTTTTATAGATTACTAATGTCTGCATTATGGGTTTCTGAGCCATGAACTTTTATGGCACCTTTGCAAAGAAGATAAATGTGTACATTTCTACATATAATTTAAAAATCAAGAACTGCCAAATTGCCAATAAATGTCAATGAAGATTATGTTGGTATAATCTGTGTATGTTCCTGCCTGCATGGACCATTTTCAGAGGCCTTTCTTAGTGTCAACACCAAGTGAAACAGAGGTAGAAAGTTCTCCAAAATGCTACCTATTTTACAACCTAAATCCTAAGGACTGGAACTCAAAAGGAAGCTGCATTAATGTAACTGAAGCTGTCTGACATGTAAACTCTTGATTTTCGTTAAAAAATGCATTTATTGCTGAAGCTGGATTTTTGTTTGCATTACAATTTATTATGTCTCTCTCTATTTTATTCTTTATAATTGCTGTTGGGTAGGTAACCTTGTCACAAGCTATGCATTTCAAACCCTCAGACTTGACCTATTTACCTATTTGCTATTCAAATATTCATTCAAAAGTTGTATGTTGTGATTGAATCATTTATTAAAATCAAAAACAAAACAACACTACTTTATGGCATGTATTTTCTTTGAGAGTTTAGCATAATACATTTACCAAGTTAGAAAATGACAGAGTAGTAGCAGCTACAGTACTTTCTGCATAGTAAGAGAAAGTACCGGTAAATTAGTCTAAGTAAGAGAAAGTTGTTTAGTCTGTGACATGACAGGCCTTCATTGTGAAGAGAGAGCCTCGTGAAAGCTACAGATTAGTGTGGAAAATGTATTAGCTAACCTGAATGCACAAGAGTGAAGCTAGAAACCTATTTCTGAAAGCCACTATCTTGCCCATTGGTAGTTTAGACTAACAATGATCCTTGCCAGGTTCATGACTAATAGTAAATTAGGTTTTGGTTTCCTGATATTTCTAAATCCTTCCCTATTAAATATGGTTGGATATGTATTGGTGTGTACAGTAATACCTTGGATAACGCTAAGACTTGGTTCCACAAGTCTTGGTGTTATCCGATTTTTAGTGTTATCCGATGCATGTTAAAATCCTATGGGATGGATCGGATAATGTTAAAGCTCCACAGAGATACATTGTAACCGCACAGGCTTTAGTGGTTGTTATCCGATCCATCCCATAGGACCTTAACGTTATTCGATCCAATTCTCCTCCCCAGATTACTTAACGTTATGCGATTTTAGCGTTATCCGAGGTAAACGTTATCCGAGGTATTGCTGTATATATGTATATTTTTTCCATATTTTATACTTGTGTTAATCAACTCACCAAAAGGTGCTTCATTTTGACAGTTTCATGTCTGGCCTAGAAGTAAGAAGGAGGAGAAGAATACTTGTGGTAAATGTTGTAGTGTTATCTATCATGTGTTTATAAAGCCATATGATTGATCGATTGACACAGATCAAGTTGGTCAGTCAGCTCCAAAATACAAAAAGTCATGATTTATCGTTTGTTTATGAAAGATAATTACAGTATTCTGAGAGTTATTGCTAAAAAAAACAAAAAAACATCACTTTTTCAATTTCTTTTAAAAAATAAAATAAAATTTGTGGTTTGCTTGTATAGCTGTGACTTTCCATTAGCTGGTTTCCCCACCATAAATGGGAGGTGACAGAGGGAACAGGAGAGAAGCAGATAAGAAAAGGAGTAACTCACCTGCTTTTTGTTTATTTGTCTGTTTGTCTATGGGGCTTTTACAGCTAAGCAATGTGCCATGGCTAACATAAACCATCTTAACCTATCAGAGAATAAACAAAACAAAAATAAAAATGCTGTAGGACAAGAGGCAACAGTTAGGATAGAAAATGGAATGACGGAGTGGTTTGGAATAGGAAAAGGAGTAAGACAAGGCTGCATTTTGTCACCCTGCATATTCAACTTATACACAGAACACATAATGCGCAATGCAGGGATGGAGGAATCACAATTTGGGATCAAAATTGCTGGAAGAAACATCAACAATTTGAGATATGCAGATGATACCACCCTAATGGCAGAAAGTGAGGAGGACCTAAAGAAGCTCCTGATTAGGTTGAAAGAAGAAAGTGAAAAAGCTGGCTTGAGACTCAATATCAAGAAAATCAAGATCATGGCAACAGGCCCTATCAGTCCCTGGAAAATAGATGGGGAAGAAGTAGAAGCAGTGACAGATTTTACTTTTCTAGGATCAAAGCTCACTGCAGATGGTTATTGCATCCATGAAATAAAAAGGCGACCGATTCTTGGGAGGCAAGCGATGAGAAACCTGGGGAACATAGTTAAAAGTAGAGACATCACCTTGCAAACAAAAATTCACATAGTCAAAGCAATGGTACTCCTGGTGGTAATGTACACAGCACAAAATGCGCAATGCAGGGATGGAGGAATCACAATTTGGGATCAAAATTGCTGGGAGAAACATCAACAACTTGAGATATGCAGATGATACCACGCTAATGGCAGAAAGTTAAGAGGACTTAAAGAAACTCCTGATTAGGTTGAAAGATGAAAGTGCAAAAGCTGGCTTGAGACTTAATATCAAGAAAACCAAGATAACGGCAACAGGCCCTATCAGTCCCTGGAAAATAGATGGGGAAGAAGTAGAAGCAGTGACAGATTTTACTTTCCTAGGATCAAAGCTCACTGCAGATGGTTATTGCATCCATGAAATAAAAAGGCGACCGATTCTTGGGAGGCAAGCGATGAGAAACCTGGGGAGCATAGTGAAAAGTAGAGACATCACATTGCAAACAAAAATTCGCATAGTCAAAGCAATGGTATTCCCGGTGGCAATGTATGGTTGTGAGAGCTGGACCATTAGGAAAGCTGAGCGCAGAAGAATAGACACCTTTGAGATGTGGTGTTGGAGGAGAGTTTTGAGAGTCCCCTGGACAGCGAGGAGAACAAATAGGTAAATCCTAGAAGAAATCAACCCTGACTGCTCCTTAGAAGGTCAAATAGTAAAGATGAAGCTAAAGTACTTTGGACATCAAATGAGAAGAGAGGGCTCACTTGAGAAAGCCTTGATGCTTGGAAGGGTGGAGGGCAAAAGAAGAAGGGGACGGCCCAAGATGAGATGGCTAGATGGTATTGTAGAGACAATGGGCACAGAGTTGAGGGAGATGGTGGAGGGCAGGAGTGTTGGTGGACAGTGGTCCATGGGGTTGCAGAGGGTCGGAATCGACTGTGCGACTGAACAACAACAAAGGACATGTAGGATGATTCACTGAAGACCAACTGTTATATTTTAAGGTTCGCTTTTGTGGATCATATTAATCCAATTTGCTAATTGTGTACATAATAAAACCATAGTAAAATGTATGGTAAAATGTATATCAGTGAAATATGCTTTACAAATCTACTGAATTCTGAATTGGAAATAAAATGTAAACTAAATTCATACATGAACATTCACATGGATGCACACCCACCTGCCCACTATTCTCAAAACAACAAATCTTCAGGATATAACTGAGTAAACACACTTTGTTTACTCCTGTTTATGGTAATTGAATTGGTGGTTCGAACTCCTTGAACTCTGTAATGGATTAAAAATGGCATTGGGGCTTTGCAGACAAACAGGATACCTGACAAGAGACATGCTGGAAAGAGCAGAGTAGAGGGCAGGGAGGGTGATCAAGAAAGCAAAAGGCTTTTAACTTGTGCTGTACATGATAATGATAGACTTCCTTCAAAGAGCACTGGGGCTTTCAAAAATCACAGGAGTGCAGAGAGGTCACCCATAGATATTTGAATTATTAACACGTGTTTAAACATTAAAGAAAGATGTATTGATAGAATATCAATGTGATTAATTATTTACATTCACAAAGTGAAGCACAGAAGAGAAATAAACTGTTCATTGCTCTTTGGTGAGGGAAGGCACTTCCAGAAATGCCCCATAAAAGGATTTGTTAGTACTGTCCTAATAATTGTATTGATAGCTTGTAGCATAGATTCCTCTAAAACTGAATGAAAGCTGAGATGCTCAGAAGAAAGATGGCAAATTTCCCCTCCTTGGACCATTGGTTTTCGTTGTCAGCGTTGGGATTACACAGAAATGTCCCGCGACCTAACATTACTTCAAATCTCCCCTAACCCTTTGAAGTATTACTTTACATCCTGATTGGTCACTGTAGTTGGTCCAGAATTGGGGTTTGTGCCTGTTTACTTCCTCATCTGAGTATCCCGTTTGAAAGAGGAACTGACTAAAGGGGCAGGAGAAAAAAAAAGACAAGAGACAGGGAAATCTCTACATTTTTCTGCTTGTTTGTCTATTGGGCAACTAAAAGCTAGAGCATTATAAAAAGCTGCAGAATGGAGCAGGTTGGCTGGAAATGTTGAGAGATACAAGATTGCTCCGGGTATGGAAGGATGTTTCAGTCTTTGTTGTTGAATGAGTGGCAAACTCTGCAAAATCTGCACAGTGAAGATACTTAGGGATAAGTGGAAGTAATATTGCAGACATCTCAGGCCTATGAAAACCCAATCTTCAGATATTGAAAAGGCCTGAGCAAAAGTGCTATCACCAAACAACTGGATCTTGCTCTCTCTTTGAAGTATTCATCACCATTGAAATTGGAGCATTATACTAGATGCAATAAAGACACTGGTCCATGTAACTGGAATGGTAAAAAGGGAGTACCCCATCTTCTCCTACCTCTGGGAGCCCTGCTTTTTTTGTTGTTCAGTCGCACAGTCGATTCCGACCCTCTACGACCCCATGGACCACTGTCCGCCAGGCACTCCTGTCCTCCACCATCCCCCTCAACTCCCTCAGCTCTGTGTCCATTGTCTCTACAATACCATCTAGCCATCTCATCTTGGGCCGTCCCCTTCTTCTTTTGCCCTCCACCCTTCCAAGCATCAAGGCTTTCTCAAGTGAGCCCTCTCTTCTCATTTGATGTCCAAAGTACTTTAGCTTCATCTTTATTATTTGACCTTCTAAGGAGCAGTCAGGGTTGATTTCTTCTAAGATTGACCTATTTGTTCTCCTCACTGTCCAGGGGACTCTCAAAACTCTCCTCCAACACCACATCTCAAAGGTGTCTATTCTTTTGCGCTCAGCTTTCCTAATGGTCCAGCTCTCACAACCATACATTGCCACAGGGAATGCTAGCCCAAGGAAAATACTATACACAAGGCTTGAGACACCACTTTTCCTGAATGGGTTAAGTGGCTGGGTGTAGGGCGATAGGGATCCCTGAAAACTAGAGAGAGACACCACAACTGAGGAGAGCTCTTCCTTCTGCAGCATACAGATTCTGGATCAAACCAGGAAGACTGAAAGGCTTCAACCTAGCTTGTCTATGATTGAACATTTAGACCAGCATTCTACTGAAATTACTACCCATGCATGGACACAGCTATGGCTATGTCGTAAGGCAACAAGGCAAACAACCAGAAGCATGATTAAGCCTCACTGCTCCTGCTTTCTCAACTTTCCTCAAGAATGCCATAGTTTCAGTAAGACAGTGGCCTGAATGTCTGATCCAATTCTCTTGTGTGTAGTTGCTATTCTGCTTGACCATATAAACTGCTGAAAGATGTACTGGTGGAAAAGATGACCTTTAGCATCTTGGTGATACCTTGAGAATATGACTATTCAAACCAAGCAAAATTATTTTAGGAATGTTGCTTTGTTTCCTACAAAGCATATCTCATTTTTTTTTCTGTCATGGTACCCAAGGTGGCATACATGGGGGATAGCCAGCCAATCTCCTGCCCTGGCATTGAACAGACCAACCTACTTAGCTTTAATAAGGTGGCTGGATATTTCTCTCTCTTTCAGACCCAGTGTTTGGATACATGTCTCAGCCATGTCTGTGTTGCAAGCTAGTTTAAACTATACATTTATGGCCAAGACAGCTGAGGCTGAAATGAAGAAAAGGGATGGCTCCAGGCACTTACACCCTGTCATTAGGGCTTTTCTGAATGTTAATAAGGCTCAATACTTAGATTGCACTTTGCATCTTCAAAGCTCTTTACTAGCATTAACTACTTATTCTTTTGGGAAGAATCCCATGGGAGGTTGTACTAAGTACATTATTATTAAGTAGACTTTTGGTCTTCTGTTCATACAGCTCTCTGAGGAACCTGGCTCTTACTTTAGTACTGTCCTGCAGTTCTGTCTTAACACACTTTTGCATTTCAAATGCATTAGGACTTGTAAGCCATTCTCACAAACCACACTGGAGAAGGACTAAATTTGTTACGGGGTATATTTTCTCTACTCTCCTTTTGCTTACTTCTCTCTCTTTCCCTTCCCTTGACTTTAAATGCCCACCATTTTCACATCTTCATATTTTTTGTTCAATTTTCGATTTTTCTCTTTTTATTTCTGTGCTGTGGTGCTATCAGGGGCAGCTGATATTGCAAGAAAACTAAACAGGAGCAGCAGTAAGGCATAAAGGCGTGAGACTGAGGGGGTGACTAAATATATATTTGTCTCATTATTTGTGCAGTGCACTTCACTATTCCTTTTAATATTTATTCCATCAACAACATTGTGGTAGTATGAATGGTGAGTAGACTTTAGCTTCTGGCATGAATTTTTTGAATATATTTATTTAATTTTAAACATAAAAAGACATACAAATAATAAAAAAATCAGATGCATACTGTGTAAAACCATTACCCGGGGACATAAATTCTTATCTAATACAGTAACTTTAACCAACTGTACATATTTCATAAATCTTTCCCGTACCACCACTGTTTTTGAGAGTAAAGGAGGGATCAGGGTGCCCCAAAAACAAAATCCTCATTTTATAGGTTGCTTCGGCAAGGAGAGCGGCATATAAATTTGAATTTAATAATAATAATAATAGGACATTGGTCTCCACCGTGTCCCACACCTGCTTCCAATACACCCACCCCAGGGGGCTTGTAGATGGCAAAAAGACCCTGCAAACCCACTTTACCTGGCCTCATGGTGGACGAAGCTGCTTGCTGTGGGTGACACCTCCTCAAAGCTCCCTTGCACAGGCAACGCCTTCACTGGGTCTGTCTCCCAATGCAAGGTCTCCCTTGCCCAAAAGCAGGCTATATCTGACTCTAGGGGTCAGTGTTCATCTCCGTTTATAACTAAAGAGCCAAGGCTGTCTGTTTTTGCAAACATTTCCGTGGTCATGTGGCAGGCATGACTAGACTTGAACTGTTACCTGCTCAATTTCCAGGCATTAAGCTCAGTGCCTTAACCACTAAGCCACTGCAGCCCTCAAATGGTTAGTTAGGTAAAGGCAAAGGTTGCCCTTGCTCCAAAGCCTGTTGTATTCAACTCTAGGGTTCAGTGCTCATCTCTGTTTCAAAGCCGAAGAGCCAGCGCTGTCTGGTTCTGCAGATGTTTCTGAGGTCATGTGGCAGGCATGACTAGACACCGGAATGCACAAAATGCCACATGATTATGAAAACATCTGCAGATGCAGACAGGCTCTTTGGATATACGCGGAGATGAACACCAAACCCTAGAGTTGGATACGACTGGCTTTTAAGCAAGGGTGACTTTTACCTAATCCTTCTCTAAAATTGAAACCCCAACTCTATTTTCTTCTCTGATTGAACATGCTGAATAGTAAATGAATGTAAATTATTTGTGCTTGTTTTTAATATGTAAATGCATGAACAGGTTGATATGCTGTATATGGTTGGGACAGAAAGGCTGGCTATGGATGCAATGAGCTAGCCATCTAGTAATCTTCAGTTGGACTGCACTAATGAGCTTAGAGAACACTGTTATGAATTCTGCAGTGTTTCACTGATAATTTGGTTAAATCTGTTAGAAATCATTTTAATCAAGCAAAACCTAGTCTGCTGCCAAGAGTGAAACACTTACAAGAGCACACCTCTGGACATTTTTAGGCTATAAAGAGTAAAATCACTACTGCATGCTGTTTGTTAAGTCACCACCAGGTAGCTCCAGCCAGTCATGCACTCAATCTAGCAAGAAGAGCAGAGGAGAAGCTGGGAGAGAGAGGCAGCGTGAATGAGCTGGGAGAGGGCTTCCTGTGTGCTGTAACATTTTGCCGCTCCCTGGCAAGTGGTGCCCGGGGCAGCCCGCCCCCCAGCCAACGCCACTGTAGGAAAGCCATGTCTCCTACTTTATAGACAACATCAGTGATGGGCTGCTACCGGTTTGGACCAGTTCGCCCGAACTGGTAGCGGCCATCCGGAGGGGATTGTCAGGTGGTAGTGGTGGTAAACCCCTGGGAGATTGGTTCGGTCGCCTCTCCGGCCACCCTCTGGATGTGTATTTCTGGGCAGCCAAAATGGCTGCCCAGAACTGCGCATGCGTCAAACCTCCATTTGACACATGCGCACTAAAAAATAGAGTGCCCATGCGTCAAATGGAGGTTTGACGCATGTGCAGTTCCAGGCAGCCATATTGGCTGCCTGGAAAGGGCATGGGCAGCACCTGGACAAGCGGTGGTGGCGGCCTTTCCTCGCCAGTCTGCACCATGCCATGCCACCACTTTGCTGCAGTGGTTTTCCCCCACGGTGGTTTGCCACAGCGGTGGTTTGCCGCAGTGGCAGTTTGCCTCCACACTGCCGCGGTGCCTGCCTGCCTGCCTAGTGCCTGCCTGCCTGCCTAGTGCCTGCTCCCTGAACCCAGGCCAGGTAAGTGATGGCTTTGTGTTTGGGATGGGTGGGTGGGTTGGTTGATTATTTTAATTTTAATGTGTATTTTTATTTAATTTTAATTTATTTTTATTTTTTATTTTTATTATTTTTCTTTGGCACCGCCCACAACATCATGATGTCATGATGTTGGCTCTGCCCATGTCATCATGACGTTGGCTCCACCCATGACGTCGGCTCCACCCATGGTGGGGTAGTAAAAATTTTGACAGCCCACCACTGGACAACATACCTGTATCGGAAGGACTGTGAAAAGACTAGTCCTCCATTTAAGGGTGTCTTCTGATTTAAAATCTGTTTTAAAACATACAAATGTACATAAAAAAAACAAGGGGAATAGATATTGCACATTAACAATTAGCACCTAGATAAGTTGGTTCCATGCATGTATTTGGAACTTTTATTAGAAAGGTTACCATAATCTTTCCCGAAAGGAGGTTTGTAGAATTGACACGTGTGTTGATACATGAGTTGTGAATAATCACTCTGAAAATGCAGGCAGCATTTTATTACAGCATAATTAGAGCAGACAGGAGAGAGAAATCCCAAAGCCACCTAAAGGGCCAGACCAAAAATTATCATATCACAAGAGAACAGAGTCAAAGGTTACCATTTGGAGTAATTTGTCATTTTGTTGGGAGGCGCTTAGGAAACATTTCTGTAAGAGAAGCACCAAATTCTTCAGAGCAAAGTCCTTCTACTATGCTGAAGGTCAGAATAGTTCATGTTAAAGGGTGGACCACCAATTTCTGCATTGCTCAAATGGGAATATTGTGTAACAACATTAATAACAGTTACCTCCATATTTGCATCTCTAGATTTAAAAAAACTGCTGAATTCTGCTGTGAAGTTCTGGTTTCAATTTATGCAGCCTCTATAAGAGTCCATGTGAAGTAGACACTTTACATCAGAGACAACCAAAGTGAAGGGAACCAGTATGACAGATGCTTTGTCCATCACTTTCTATTCTGTGCAAGGCAGCTGGTTATGATTATCAGTTATTATTCGCCATTTAATCCTACCATTTTCATAGCTGTAAACCTAGTGTTTCTTCAGAAGTAGTCTCTGGAGACTGAACAAACTTTCCAATGTTCACAAGCATATTCAAGGGTATGTTTTTCCATAAATCTTATTGCTTGCCTCCTGCTACCTCAGTTGTCATATTAAAGCAATCAAGCTGACCACAGATTTACTAAATGTAACTATGCAGCTTACTTACTCTTCAAACCACATAAAGAGCTAAGAGAAATTTCTGTAATTCTGGCATTCATCATGAGAACACTCCTTCAGTGGCAGTATGTCATCTAGACTTTGGTGTGTATTTACGTCTCCTGGGAAGATATTAAGAGACCAAAGGGGGAAATGGTAATGTGCTTAGATTTCTTCAAGAAGGGTAAGAAAATACCTAGGAGCAAATGGGAATTTTGTTTGATGAAATAGGACATGACTACAAATCTGAGACAGATTCCCTGATACATGCAACCATTTAAAACAGTGGGGCTCATATAGCCCTCCAGAGGTTATTAGTTTGCAACTCACATCAGCCCAAGCCAGCATAGCCAATGGTGAGGAATGGTGGGAATTGAGGGCTACATGAAAGAATAGGACCACAATTTATTCATCATTATTAAAAAAAAATCAGTTTCATCACAATTCAAATAATCCATCTCTACATATTTTATGTGGCATCAAGTCAATTCTGAGTTTTGGTGATCCTTTCTGGGGTTTTCTTGGTAGAGAAAACACAGAAGTGGTTTAACATTCACTTCTTTTGGAGGCACCCTAGGATTGGTGAGGCTTGCCCAAGGCCACATTGGCCCGTTCTTTTCACAGAAGGTAGAGTGGGGAATCAAACTCCATACTTCTGGATTCACTGCCAGATATCTGAACTCCCAAGCTATTCAGATCACCCACCAAGTTATCTAGCCAGCTAATTGTGAGCTATCAAGTCAACTCTGATTTATGTTGACTTTTGTGGGATTTCTTTCTAGATATAGATACTTCTGGCTGTACCTTGGGACTGTGCAGTTTGGCCAAGACTACATGGGCTGGCGTATCTGGGGTGTCATGGGAAGACCCCTATTTCCTTAAAGTGCCCAATATGGAGGAACTCTGGTTTCCTGAGAGCCTCCAAAAATCATTACTTTTCTGTGTGTCTAATAGACTGCTTGTTTTCCAGTACAGTAAAATTCCATTCTCTATCTCTTAGCCCTAGCAGAAGCTTTGTTATGTCTGCGCAATGATTACTTAGAACTATACTTTGAATGTTGGACTGATTTTTATGCTACCTGAATTTAATCTATGCTTTTTATGGACTATGCTTAAGAAACAATAAATCTACTTTTGGAATTACATCATTTCTTTATTGGGTAAGAGGTGGTACTGCATACATACAACCCCAAAATCACTACTAAGTACCTCCCTAAGTATTATTTTCTTTTGATCCCCTGGCATTCATGGTTTTTGAATGGGTCCAGGATGAGCAGCTAAGGTTTTCTTTAAAAGCTGGAAATGCAGCCCAGTTCTCTATCGGGAAGCTTTGGGAAAGTTCTGGGGAGCTTTTTGAAAGATAGAAATCCCACGTAAGGAACAGGGGAGGCCCTAAGCAGAGATAGACAGCTGGTGAAGCTGACATGGGTGCACAGCGGGGAACTGAATTCCCACAATCTAGGTCCACAGCCAGATACCTAACTCAGTGACCTATCCAGCTAGCTGTCTATAGTTTATAGGCCCATAATGGTAATCCATCACCTATGTGTATCATGAATAGGTGCATCACAGGTTTTGATTGGCTATCACTGTATTTTCCCCCTTAGGGACATTTGATCCTAGTTAAATATAAATAATAAATAAATTGAGCTGCTTTACAATCTTAAAAGCCACAAACTAGTTTATCACACATCGGTCGTCCCGTCGCAAGGGCCCTCCCTTTTGGGCTCCTGGGCACACTGCCCATTTAACTGGAACTTAACCCTTGCCTCACCACCGCTGGGAGAACTGAGGAGATTAGAAAGGAACTCTTACTATGCTCAGGCAGTAAGGCAGTTGAGCATAGGGCAAAACAAGGGAGGCTTTTTCTTAGTAGCGTAGCGTAGGTGTGTGTGTGCTAATCAAAGAACAGCAATCTTCAAAGAGAAACAGCTGCTTTATTCTTCAGGTTCGTGTAACAAAGTCCATGGAAAAACACAGATTAAAAGGTTAATAAACATAAGATCAATCCAGTAAACAGTCCAGGTTCATTAGGTAATCATTTTGAAAAGAAAGGAGGAAAAACAGTTCCATAAGCCAAACCGAGGTCTTAGTCCATTGAGAAACAAATACGAACTAACTAACCTCTCTGCAAAATGGAGAATCTGCAGTCAGGTGGGTTAGCTTTAGCCAATCAAGTAACAGAGAAAAATATTCTCAAAACAATAGTTGTTTACATGCATGTGAAGACATAACACGCTAAAGAGATGGGAACACAGAAACACTATAATGCCAACAAGCCATCTCGTGACAGTCTTGTGAGACACACAGAAAGGACAAAGGATTTTTATGAGGCCTATTTATGAGGCCTAGCTAGAAACTGCGATTTGCAAGCCTTGGGAAACATGAGGAAATGTGTTGTTTCCTGTCAGTACCCAATTTGTTGATATGAACAATATTTGCTTACAAATAACAATTTTATATTTAGACTGATTCAGCAAACCTGACTGTACAACTAATGTCTTTTCTTTTCTTTTTTAACATACTGTATTGACATCCCTGGCTAGATGGCTTAAACTTCCTGTTAGTAAGTCCTCTTGAATACCATGAACTTTCTTTCAGAGTAAACATGCATAATTTACACCATAAATGCCCAAACAGATGTAAAACATTATACTACTAGAAATTGGATTCTCTTGAAGGAAGTGAACAGAAGTCAGATCAAGATGTATTGCATTAAGTGACTGTTTTGCTCTTTAAGAAACCATCTATTTAGGCCATTGATCAAATTTCCTAGTTTGAAATTTATGCATTTCCTGAACAAATATGCATTTTATGAAGTGCCATTACAATTAAATATCACTTAATAAGACACTTCATATGAACCAAGATTATGATCCAAAACTTTTGGTCAGGCAGTTCATGCAGCTTTCCACCCATTCAAGCAAACAGTGTGCTTAAGACATTTCTATTTGATACTCCTTTGTGTATAAGGAGTGATAACAAATTATAATTGCTTACAGTTCTGTATATGTTGAATTATATAGCACTAAACAAGGGGTCCAACACCCAGTCTTATCACAGTGCATTCAAAGAGACATTAATACCGGGGGGAGGGGGGAATGGAAGGAACCAGGAAAAAAGGGGAGACCACATACAAGATCAATTGACTCCTTGAAGGAAACCACAGGCTTAATTTTGCAAGAGCTGAGCAGGGCTGTTGAGTACAGGACATACTGCAGATCTCTTAGTTATAGCATCCTTTTTTTAAAACATATCAGTCAACAAAACAAAAATATTGTGGCACCTTAAAGACTAACTTTTATGTGAGTTTTAATGGATCAAGTCCTCCTTTTCATACATAAGACTGAGACTATGACTGTCATACTTATATGTGGTGGCCCCATGACCAGGTGGGAATAAAATAGTGGACAAAGTGAAAAGGGTTCATTAGGATCTAAAACCACAACATTTTTATTTAGCTGCTTGGTAACCTTGAAAAAGGACTGTGATGGCTCAAGTGGTTAAGATATTGAACTTGCTGACTGGAAGGTTGGAGTTTGATTCCCGGGTACTGCATGATGGAGTGAGCTCCCGTCTCTGTCCCAGATCCTGCCAACCTAGCGGTTCAAAAGCAAGAAATTGCAAGTAGATAATTAGGTACCACTTCAGTGGGAAGGTAAACAGCCTGCCACATGTCCATGGAAATGTCTGCAGACACAGACAGCCCTGGCTCTTTGGGTATAAACAGAGATGAGCACTGAACACTAGAGTCAGATATGACTGGCTTCTGAGCAAGAGCGGCCTTTACCTTTACTACTCTTGAAAAAGCAATGCTGGAATAGGCTATAAGGCTGTGAATAATGTCAATTGTCAGTCTACAAGGTTAACAATAGCATAGCTGACACAAGTGGCAAAGTGACAATTCCAGTTCTAATGCATATGATGACTTATGCCATCACAAATCCTACAGTACTAAATTCAGTACATGACATTGGCTGCTTTCACATTGAGTGATCCCCCCCCCTTTTCTCGAATCACCATCTATTCACTCTTTAGAAAATATCTAGACAATCTGTGTCACATTTCCAATATCCAGGTTAGAACAGAGCACTTAAAAACATGGAAATCATTAATTGGATCCAGGTTCTGGTTTCTGTGGACAGAAGGTAGAAGGTGTGCCTCCTTCATTCTCCCTTCCCCTTTTCCCCAAACATTGATCACTACCATCAGGCCAGTGGTGAGATTCAAAAAATTTTTACTACCTACTCTGTGGGCATGGTATGGTGGCTGTGGCCAGGGGGAAAGCCCTGTGTTGCACCCAAATTAGGACAACTTTATTTCAAAACTTGTGTGGGCAGGGCCAGCCAGAATTTATGCTAACATTTCTGGTGAACTGGGGAGAACCTGCTGAATTCCACCACTGTGTTAAGCATAACTTAAGACCCCTTGTGTAATCTTTAAAGGCCCCTGGAGGAGCTGCTATGTGGATGTTGGCTGTGGAAGTCCTCTTCTGCCAACTCAATTACATGTAACTCATTCTAGGATCAACCTAATAAGTAAACCTTTCCTTAACTTACTTCTGGATTTATGCCTCTTTGTATTGTATTCCTTCACTTCTCTTATTTGTATCAAAACCATTTTTAAAATAGAAATTACTATCCCTTTTAGGTTAGAGCGTCAGCCTAATAAGAACACAAAAACCATATGCATGAAGGAAAGCAATACATAATTTTATTGTCCCCAAGGTTTGAATTAAAAACTGGCTTACGGCCCAGAATTGTATGTGTGGACACAGGCGCAGGCACTCTGACAAACACAATGAACAAATGGGAAGGCGTTTGAATCTCTTCATGCTTTTCCAGTATGGAAAACATCTACAAAATCTTAGTGCAAAGAGGATAAAGGAAACTCTCTCTTCCCCAATGACCATGGTACAGATGGAACCATTTCTTTCTGCTAGCAGCAATAAAGAAGAAAAAGCAAGGTGTATGAAACTGACCTTTTGTGTGATGTTGGCAGTGCTATTTGTTCCTTGAATGACCTGCTTTCTAGAGTCCTGCTCAATTCCTTCAGGTTATAGCCCGTGGCTTCCTTTAGGGAATTAATCCATCTTAAATTTGACCTTTGTTTCCTGCTGCCAACCACTTTGCCAAGTATTATTGTCTTTTCCATAAAGTCTTGCTTTCTCATGATATGCCCAAAGGAGGAGCAGCTCACTTTCATCATTTTAGCCTCCAGAGATACTTCAGGCTTGATTTGCTCTAGGACCCATTTGTTTGTCTTTTTGGTGTCTGCAAAGCTCTCCAAAAGCACAATATTTCAAATAAAACATTTTCCCCCTATCAGCTTTTTTCTTTTTATTTTTTTACCATTCAGCTTTTATGCCCCTACATGGTGATTGTGAATATAATAGTGTGGATGATCTTGGTCTTGCTGTCCAGGGATATGGGAGTGTATTGGATGAATTTTTAAAAATTCCATTGTTGCTGTCCTTCCAAGTCTCAGTTTCCTTTTGTTTTCTTGGCTGCATTTGGATTGATGTCTCGATTTGGCTTGATGAGTGAATGTGTGTATACAAACTCTTTCAGTGTCTCAATTTCTTCATTGTCAACATGATAGCTATGTAGTTCTTTTCTGTAATGATCACTTTTGTGTTCTACTGCAGTCCTGCTTTGGCACTTTCATAGGCTATTCATTATTTACCCAACATTAAGTCTTATCAGAACGCATTTAAATAGGTTCAAATAGGATCTAAAACACAACATCTTTATTTAGCTGCTTGGTAATCTCGAAAAAGCAATGCTGGAAAATGTTGCACTGTAAGTGCTTCTATGGAATTGCTGTTTTAATTCTATGTCCAACTAATTGTGGACAACAAATGACCCTGTTGAGTAAAAGGAATTGCTGTGAAATTTATGTGCTTAACCTGAACAATCAAATATTCTTCATTTAACCCTCCTTTTATCTTTTAAGGCAGGCCCATGGGCTGGATGAGGCCTGTGGCAGTCCACCCTAACTCCTTTCTATCTAGCCTCTGCCAGCCTCCCAAAAGGACCCAAAACACCCTGATCTTACCAAGTCGCAGGGAGTGAGGTTTTCCCATAGTAGTGTGGATGTTTCAGCAGCAGTGCGTGGTTGAAGCAGAGAGCTCTGTGCCAGTGCTATGCCCAAGTAGAATTCAACAAGGTAAAGTCCCAAAACAGATCTTTATTTTATATTCCATAAGTTAGTGAAGCAAACCTGTAGAGAAACAAATCCCCCAAAATCTCATTAGTCCTTGAAGGTGACAATTGGCCACATACCAGCATAGTCCATTTCCATAGGATGGCATAGGATGACAAAGGATGGTAATCATCTCAGGAAAATCTGGCATAGTCCATGGCCTCTCTGATATTCATCAGCTTCATTTGGCAGCATCTTGCTACATGTAGGTATTCTCCAGAAGGGGAATTTTGAGTTCAGCTAACGAAGCATTTTAGCCTCAAGTCAGAGAACCCATTTGAAGTCTGAAAAGGCACTCTTTAAATAGTGAAAAGAGGGATTTCCTCCCACCACAAGAATTCAGTGATCTCATACTAATTACATCATATAGAACCTTCTTGAAGCTTCTGAAAGCTTCTTGGTCTGCAGGTGTTTAATGACCTCATGAGAAGAGCATCTAACTGTCCAACGTAATCTGAGATAAGGGTGAGAGGGAATGCAGTTGCTTAGTAACTGGCTTGGCAGACACTTGGTGTTGACCTAATCTCTGGGGAATCTAAGATATGTATAAGCAAATGACAGAAAGCAGACAACCAAGTCACAGTCTGACTAACTTAAGTAGAGCAAGTAAATATGGCTACCTCAAAATCATGACATGTGGCATCATTTCATGTGGCCCCCTATCGCCCCCACCACACCAGGAAGTACCATGTGGTGGAGGAAGGTCAAAAAAGTTGTCTGGCTCCCTATTCTGTCTGAGGGAATGTGCTCCAGCCCCCAGCTAAAAAAGGTTGAGAACTCCTGAGAACTATCCCATCCTATTTAGAGATAAAAGCATACTTTAACTCAGTACAGGAAATCAGATGGGGTTTTATTCTACTCCCAGCTGGTAGACAGAGACAGGATATAAATCTAGATGTTTCATCATCCTGAGGATATACACCTTATCTTGACATAATAGCTATTAAATTGCATGAGGAAACAGTGGTTTTCTGTGCTTTAAAAAGAAAATTTGGCATAGTGGTTAAACTACTGTACTGCAGCCAAAAACTGCTGATGCTATTGTGAGTTCAATCCTGATGTGGATCAAGGTTGACACACCCCTCTGAGGTCAGTAAAATGAGGACCCAGCATACTGTAGGCAAAATGCTAATTACTTTGTGAACCCCCCAGAGAGTGTACTAAATGCTATGGGGTGCTTGATTAGTGTAATTGCTATTGTGGGTTGCTTTTCACCATTTTTAACTGTTTAAATATAAGCCATGGAATGTTGCAGGGCAGCAGTAATGCGTCCTATATTGTGCCCTAACAGGGCAGTAAAGGGAATGTTCCTTTAATCAACTGTAGTCACCCATTTCCTTCAATATCTGAGTTTGTAATTCATGTGCAGCTGAAAGTGAAACAAAAGGGGAGGGTTGATCAGAACCAACACTAAACAAGATAAAACAGGTAACATGATGATAAGGGAAAGACCTATAAGTGACCACATTGGAGTAAACAGCTCTGTTGCATAGATGATGATGACTAATATAAAACAGATTGTAAGTGTAGGCTGTATCATATTTGAGTAAAAGATGATCATATTATATGAACCTGTCCTAGTAGCTTGGAGTCTTCTCAGATTTCATAGGAAATTCTTGAACCAAACTGAAGTCTAAGATGGTTGTTGCTTCAATATACAGTACTAATGACCTTGTACTTTCTGGCTGCTAGTACCACCTTTTCTTTTTAGAAAAACAAGTTTAGAAGTCCCAATGGGGACAGTAACAAAGCTGAAGAGAAGGGCAATGTTTCCATGACTTGCCTCTTCACTATGCTGGTGCCCACTGTGATGGGTATGGGGGCTTATGAGAGGGTGACAGTTCTCCCAAGAGCTTCTGGAATTGCATTGTACAATTGCATAATGCCACAGATGACCAGCGTGATCAGCAGTGTGTGGGTGGCTTATGAACAGAGAAAAGAGGAGTCTCAACTCAACCCCCTGCTCAGTTAGAAAGTCATCTGTGGAGTCATTGGCAAGGGAGCCCAGAATGCTATGATTTATATATATATTTCAAGATTTATAGCCCATTCTTCATCTAAGGCAGGGATTCTTAACTTGTGGGCCACAGTGCCTATTTCATGTGGCCCCCATACCATCTCCACCAAACCAGGAGGAGCCATGTGGTGGAGGAAGGTCAAAATGGCCATCTGGCCCCCGAAGCTGTCTGAGGGAGTGTGACCCAGCCCCCCAGCTTTAAAAGGTTGAAAACTCCTGATTTAAATAAAGCAAAAAATACTTTCAAAATATCTTTGAACAGTGGAAAGGAAGTTAAATAAAACCAAGACACTGGGGACTTAAGACTCCCCCTATTACAATTTATTTATTTCCTTGTGGGTAGGTTGTAAGCATCCCAGAGCAGGTGCAGAAACATGTACAGAGACAGCTTCAGATTCTCTATAAACTTTTAGTACAGCATAATAAGACTCACATTGGCTCACATTGTGCTTTCCCCCACTCTATTGTTGGATAAGTTTAAATAGAATCCTTTCAAAAGTAAATCCTCTCAATTAACACAGTAGAGGCAAATATCACACATCTTTTGCAAGAGGCTGTCATCTATCAGTATTTCCCTTTAGAGTGTGGTACTAATTCACTCACCTTCTTTTCTCTGTGGACATTTATTTCTAGGTGAGAAGTGAAATATTTATGAAGTTCGTGAGGCATCACTCCCTTTCTGGAGCCTTTTAACTGGCTCTAGGAAACACACACACGTCTCATTCCTGTAAAAGGCACCTGCCCAAGAAAAGAGTCACTATTCATAGCTCTAAATGAGATGAGGGAATGAGTTCTCTACTATCGATCACTCAACTCATCTTTTGCAATTGGAAACTTTTCTGTTTCCAGCTTGTCATTCTGAAGATCAGGGGCAGTGTACAAAAAAATGGTGTAAAGATGATTGCAGTGTGTTCATGCATTCTTCCTTTATGCAGAGGTCAGTGACAACGGAGAAAGCAAAGAAGTGGGAAACTAGTATAAAATTATGCAAACAGAGCATGGAATCTCCTAGAGATATCGTAAGGAAAATAGTCATCCACTAAGAGTTAAAACATCAGATTGGTTTTACAGTCATTTAGCAGCCTAGCTGTATGTGTTCCCTTTAATGGTGCCAAGAATCTAGATTTCCTCCCTGTCCTATTGATTCTGTGTAAAGGAATGGGGCAGCTGAAATGTTGTGCGGAAGAGTGGCGGGAGAGCTCTCTGTCTGGGAGGAGGAGAGAGGCACATCTTGTGATTTATTTATTTATTTATTGTTCATACTTGTATGACACCCCACTCGCAAAGCGACTCTGGGCAGCTGACATGGCATCACAGCACAACGTCAAATACACAATAATCCAACAGTAAAATTTATCCATAAAACCATGACAGTGCTGCGCCAATGCCTCCCATATCTAGGTAATGCAGGAAAGGCTGAAGAATATACAGGGCAGAAATGTGCAGTATGCTACACTGTCATCAGTATTTTTCTTTTGAATTCATGCATACATGCAGATGGCCATTGAATCACTGAAATGTCTTTTTTGGTAGTGTTGTAAGCTGCCCTGAGTTGGGTTTACCTAATTGGGGCGGGATAACAAATTGGACAAAATAAATAAATAAATAAATAAATAAACAATAAATAAATAAATAAAATATGGGGTTGCTGCTACGATTCCAAACCACTTACTTTGCCATGAGTGCAGCACCCCAGCAAATAAATAAATAAATAGATAGATAGATAGATAGATAGATAGATAGATAGATAAATAAATAGAGACATCCTCTCCATGACTTTATTCCCCATTTTTTGCTGTTTCACGAAAGGATTTTCCCCACAATTTTCAGGAAAAGCATGGGGATACCTTTGAAGAGTGGAAAGAGGGAGTGATGGCTTATAAATATATTTGATTCTTTTGCATAACAGTCTCTTTGATTGTTTTGGCAGAGCAGTTTCTGGGCTGTTAGAGACTCACTGCCAACACACTCAGCTTAGAAAATGAGTCCTGGTTTCCAAAGCCTTATTCTGAAGACATCTTCATAGATTGATTTGGTGTTAATTAAAATGATTAATTCTCCCCTGGAGAACAAATAACCTCACAAATAACCTGCAGCTGTTTGTTCTCAATTATCCCGGTTCTTAAAGATTAGATTTTTTTTTGAGATCTGGCTTTTTGCAACACATGCCAGAAATTGTACACATGTGCATGCCCCCCCCCCCCCGGGAATATACCAAATTATTCATCTCAGCTTGCAATTGTCTATGTGAAGTCAGCAGTGCTTTCAGTTTTCAACTATTAATGATGTTCCACACAAAATGTAAGCAAGTAACCAATAATAAACTTCATGGTATTGGTAGGGATATAAAGATTCGGGAGCTTGTCTCTGGCATAAGAGAACTTGTGCGGTGTAGAGGACAGCGTTCTGGATTAGGGCTCAGGCTGGCCATGGAACCCTTGAAAATCTCACATGCTCTGAAAATTAAGTTTAGCAAAAATTGGAAGCAATTTGACAGCACATAAGACAAATAACTATGGCCATATGATAAATCAGAGGGCATATGAATCTCTCAAAATATAATCCTACTTTAAATGACACAATCTTTCCTAGTTTTGTAACAACACTCAAGAAATTGTAGGAGCTAAAAGTTTTATGAGAGTTATGACAATTCTGTCACAAAAGCCCATACATTTCCTTTTTAAAAAAGCTGTTCCCATAGTGGGGATGTAAAGTCATGATTGATGTAGATGAATTTATATTCCAGACAGAAAAACAAACTCTGGGGAGCCAACCCAAAGCAAATGTAATACCTCAGAGCATAGTTGTATCAAAAGTCACAAAAGGTTTGTACAATAATTTCATTCTCATGGCTGCTGTATCGAAACCTGGGAGTGATCCAGTCATCAGTTTCCTGCAAAGCTTGTGCAACCAAGCCCAGTGTGACAGATAGCTTGGGACCTGCTCTTGCCTGACTTTCCCATCTAGAAGCTGCTAGATTTGTTTTCCTATACAGTAATTTCCAAAAAGTCAATGTAGGTTTAAAGCCCCACAGAATTACAGGCAAGGAGAGGTGGCAATTCAGGCGGTCTTACTGTATGTATGAGTTTGCATGCCTTTAACCCTCTTGAAGAAGGGAGCGATACAAATCAAGTCAATCACTAAAAATAACAGTCTGCCTTAATTCTTTTTTGTATGAAAGCAATTGTTATGTAGAGATTAGGAAATCCTGTGAGAAGTAATTCAGTTCTGTCAGTTGAGTGTTGAACACTATCAAGTTTAAATACAAAAATGTGTGATGATTCATTGCAAAGTGTATATAATGCGTTTACTCATTGCTCTGTCTAACCCAGTGCCTTCTGCTTTGACAGCAGTGACTCAGATTCTGGTAGGGCAAGACAAATAGGTTCAAACCCATTTATTCTCTTAATCTAAAGGCCAGGAATAAGATTAGATGGAACCTTCAAGAAAGAATTAAGAGACACTTTCTTCTCCCCCCCCCCCCCATCAAAAGATTTTTATTCTTTCAGTTATCCAAACACCAATGTCAACATTAAACACTTTCTGAAATATTCATTTTCTCTCTGCCTTCCTTAAACCTGTGTCACAGGCATGGTTATTTTTATGAGTTTGGCAACAAAGCCAAACGCAGGCGCTCACTGTCATTATCTACATAGTTAAGTTCATGAAGGGGTACACAGAAAGAGCCTCCTCAAAGATTGTGGTATTTTTGAACCACAATCGGACATACCCCAGGCAATAGCAACCTTGTGCCTGCTAATCTTTCTCACACTGGTTCAGGTGAAAGGAACTGCGGAAATGAATTCACCAAAAGGTGGCTTCATTCTGGCAGTTTCACATCTGGCCTAGACACAGAAGAAGAAGTTCATGAAGAATTGGAAGAGATTACTGGTGGAAGAGGACTGTGGCTACTGATAAAGTCAAGCTCCTGAGCTTGGTGTTCTTGGAGATTTCTTAGCTCAGGGTGAGACAATTCAACAGATAAAATTTCACACATATCTGAAGAGTAAGCACTACAATTTCTATCAAGAAATATCTATCAAGAAATTTCTATCAAGAATATCCAGAAATATAAATACTATACTAGGAGATTTCCCATAATTTAGTGCAACTTTCTACTACAATTGTTGAAATTTCCGATAAAATATGTCAAATGTGTCATTATTATGAGGTGTTTCAAGGGCTAGAATTTGAGGGTTTCGCAAAAATGCCCACATCTATGGATTATATTTCTTCAGCGCCTAGACAGCTTGAAAGAGAAAAGCAATTTTCAGCTCCAAACCACTAAGAGAACACTGTAGCTTTTGAAGGCAACAGATATTATATGCAATCAATTGCTGATGTTATTCCATTTTTAGTAGTTGACTATATATGGAACCTTTCACACTGAAGGAAAAGAAAAACTATGGCTTATTTAGAAATTTAGTTGTATATGTTATTTTAAAAGATGAAACATCAGCAGACATTAGTAAGCACTGGCCAAGAAATGCAAGCTATCACTCTCCAGAAATCCAAAGTGAAGTCATAAACATTGTGTCCCAAGTTGTGCAAGGCAATAAAGTACTAAATACTAACTCTCCAGATATTCCATGATATACACTCCTAGAGACCAAAACAATTGTGAAAATGTTTCTTTTGAAGTATTTTAAGTGACAAATGGCAAGCTTTATGAATCTTTCATAGCCATAGTAAACATCATGACAGTTGATGCTGCATCCTTTACACAGCTGACATGGAAGTTGTTTGAAGACAACAATTAGGATTTCTCTAAGTTGTTAAGACAACATTATGATGGAGCAGGTGTTATGAGTGGCACAACTGGCCAGTTGAAGGGAAATGGGAAACCTAAAGGGAAGTGACATAGACCAACATGAAGGACTTTCTATTGTCATAAGAAAGGAAGTTTGCATTCTTTTTTTATACAGTAAGGAGGTTCTTGAAGTTCTAAAATCTGCAAGTAACACCTTGGAACTCCAGAAACAGGACTGAAATAATTTGTAGCCATTATCAATTGGCAACAATTAAAAAGAAATGCAAAACTTTCTCTTCCTTGCTCTCCAAATGAGAGCCAAAGATTGTTAACAGGCTTCATCAAAAGGAAAGCGAGCCTGCTGCTTTGGTTCAATCCCAGTAATCATGCATGCTGGAACCAAATGAATGGTGCTGTCCTACCAGCACAGTAGAGGAAGAAAAGCAAGATGGAATGACTACATTAAGAAAAGTGAAAAGCCTATGCTTCAGGAAGTGACTAAAGGAGGACTTTTGAAAACAGTGAAGAAGAAAGTTGAATACAGAAAGGAAAGGATTGAAAGTTGAGCTGCAAACTGGAAAAACAAGCCTATGCATGGTCAATACTTGAAAAAACATAGAGGGAAAGGCTGACCAAAATCTGACATGGGAACGGTTAAGAGCAGGAGTTTTGAAGAAGGAAATGGAAGGATTTATCTTGTCAGCTGAGGAACAAGTATTGCCAACAAATTTCATGAAGACAAAAATACTGGCTTTGTAACGAAAAGGATGAACTAGTAAATCATCTGATCAGTGAATGCAGCAAAACTTCACAAAACCATGACAGGGTTACAAAAATTATTCATTGGAAACTTTGCCAGAAGATTGGATTTGAATGCAGTAAAAATAAATGAGAACATCAGGTAGAGAAAGTTTTAGAAAATGAGAACCAAGATCCTGTGGGACTTTAAAATTCAAACAGACAGACATCTGCCTCACAACACGCCTGATATAAATGTTGTGGAAAAGAAGAAGGGCTGGTTTATTGACATTGCTATACAAGGAGATGCATGAATTGAAGACCAACAACTGGAGAAAATTACAAAATACAGTACAGTTGTACCTCGCTTAAAGAGCATAATGCGTTCCACAGGATTTTTTATTATTATTATTATTTATTAAATTTAATACCCCACCCCAATCGGGAGGACCCGACTCTGGGCGGCTTACATCAGGATTGCTCTTTAAGCGAGTTTGCTCTTTAAGTGAAACACCATTTGTAAGTGACAAATTGTGTGTGGGGTTTTGCGAACCCCAATTTTTTTGTTAAGCGAGTTTTTGGTTGGTTTTATTTGTTAAGCGAAGTGAACATTCAAAGAAAATTCTGCTCTTTAAGCGAGTTACTCTTTAAGCGAGGCGCTCTTTATGTGAGGTTTGACTGTATTTTCAAGGTCCTGGAGGTAGTGGGTGTCATGTAGTTTGTACAGTCAAACCTTGCATAAAGAGTGCCTCGCTTAAAGAGTAACTCGCTTAAAGAGCAGAATTTTCTCTGAAAGTTCGCTTCGCTTAACAAATAAAACCAACCAAAAACTTGCTTAACAAATAAATCGGGGTTTGCAATTCCCACACCAGAAGTCACAATTGGTCACTTACAATGGTGTTTCGCTTAAAGAGCAAACTCACTTAAAGAGCAATCCTGTGGAACACATTATGCTCTTTAAGCGAGGTACAACTGTATAGTGATTTGCAAATCAAATTTGAGTGTTTATGGAGGAAGAAATCTGTTGTTGTACCCATAGTGATCAGAGCTCTTCAACTGTTGAACTGTTAATGTCATACCAGTCCTTGAATGAATCAATTTGTACAAAAACAAAAACAACAGATGCACAAAATAAGGATAAACAATTGTAGAAAATTGAAGTTGAGCATGATTGGAGCCCTTGGAACAGGGGTTCCCAACCTACAACCCACAGGCCGGATCTGCCCTCCCCCGGGCTGAATTGCTGCTGATGTTGAAAGTGCCCCGGTCACAGGAAGTGCTGAAATCACTGCGTTTTTGCACTGAAATGCCATGAAAATGCAGCAAAAATGTGGCAAAATGTGGCAAAAAATACGGCAAAAAATGTGGCAATAATAATAATAAAAAATGGCTAGAAAATGTTCCTCCCTTGCTCCCTCCTCCAAGGGAAGCAGCAGAGGTGCGGTGTTTTGATTTTTATGAACTTTTAAAGTTTTAAATATTAGCATTATCATAGGCCTAACCTATGATTTTAATCTATTGTTGTAAGCCGCCCAGAGTCGGATTTACCTGATTAGGGCGGGATAGTAAATACGAGTAAATAATAAAAAAACACCCAGAAATGTGGCACAAATGCATTCACTGCTGGCAGTAATGGCAGGAAGAACTGACTGAGGGTGTGTGGTCAGGACCTTGACAGGAAAAGTTTGGGAATTCTTGCCTTGGAGCAATACCTGAAGGACTCCCTTATTTGGAAATTTTGCTTTATTGGACTTGAATATCCTGGTTAAAAAAAACTTCACTATAAACTTAGACATTAGCTTAACAGTTCTTAGGTCCTTGGTTTGGTCTTGAATTATTAATTTTATACCACTATGACTGTGAATTTAATGGTAGATTTTAATAATAATGAAGATCAGCCCCAACAGGGACCCAAAAAGGTACAGTTAAGCATCAATTAGGAGCAGGCTGTTTCACAATGGCATGTATGTTGTATGGTCACTGGAAAAAGGAAAGAAGCAGGCCATCTCCAGCCTGAACCAAACCATGGAACAAATTTCAACCTTAGCTTCCAAGAAACCATGTAACCTTGATAAAGCCATAGGTTTCCATGGACAAAAATTTCTTAGAAAAACTGAGCAATGCACAACATTTTCAAAATAAGTCACCAGCAAAGAATGGCCTTTATATATACACTGTACATAGCAACTCCTGGCTGCTGTGAAGACTTTGATCCAGCCGAGCTATGTTTCAATTAACTTCTTCAGCTCTAGCTCAAGTTAGCCAGCTTCTGAGAGAGACTTTCAGTATCTTACAAACATTTCACTGATTATTTTTTTTCTTGCATTAGAAGAAAAATGGGGCTGCCCTTGATGACCATTCGTAGGCTACAACTGGTCCAGAATGCGGCTGCTCGGGTAGTGATGGGGTGCGGGCGTTATGCTCGTGCCTCACCACTGCTTCGGCAGCTACACTGGTTGCCAGTATGTCTCCGGGTGCAATTCAAGGTGCTGGTTATTACCTTTAAAGCCCTATATGGTAGTGGGCCAGGATACCTAAGAGACCGCATCACTCCAAGAACTTCTGCCCGTCCCACCAGGGCGGATCGGAGAGGCTCTCTTAGGATTCCATCGGCTAGAGAGGCGGGCCTTTTCTGTGGCTGCCCCGGCCCTGTGGAACCTTCTACCAATCGATCTACGTACGCAGGTAGAGCTCCTGCCCTTTCTGAAGGGCCTCAAAACCTGGCTGGCAGGGCAAGTGTGGGGCCCTAAGAATGTTGAATCGTATGCCAGATGGCTGATTTGATAAGTCAACCACCCTCCCTGCGCTTGCCCCTGTTTCCTTAATATTTTTATAAGTATAATCTCTAAAGTGTAATTTTAACTTAACTTTTTTAATAATTAGTTAACTGTAGTTTCAATTTTTTAACTGATGAAGTGTATTTTAATATGTGTGAGGCATGTAGGAGTGTCATATTGGTTGTATTTATTGCTTGTTTAAGCTATGTCTTTTTCTGATTCGTGTTGTAAGCCGCTCAGAGTTGGGTTTACCTAATTGGGGTGGGGTAACAAATTGGAATAAATAAAAAAGTAAAAAAATAAAAATGGACTACTCATTTTAATTTTGAAAAATGTATTAGATTATTTTAATTCTAGACAAAAACAGAAGACGCAACTGTTCTAAAGTTCTGTATTATTTTTGAGCTCTCTGCATTTTTTCCTATCTCTGAAAATGAGCCTACTATTCAGAATTTTTTCTTGCATTTTTATACATTTATGAAAGGAAAGCTAATATACGTTAAATATTTTACAGACTTAAGGTCTCAGTCTTATTGATATTATTGAGAAAATTGCATGTCTGTGTTATTTTTCTTAGAACCACTCTCCCCTGATGCTCCATTATTGTTATAGTTTTAGTTAATCTTACAAAAAATCCTAAATCTTTTTTAATTGGCATTGTTGTGATAAATATTAGAACTGAGTTTTGAGAAAACAAACTTCATACTAATTAATAACATCCTGGAGGTATGCATCATATTCATCTTAACGCTAACCAAATCCAAACTATTTACAGGTATATATTTTTGTGGCAACTACCTGTTGGAGCGAAGAGCCCAGTGGCAGTCATGGGAAGGGGCAGCACTCTCCGTGGAAATCTAGAATTCATTGGGGGAAAGTGTTAAAAAAAATAGATGTGACCACAAGTAGGAAAAAAGAAGTGGAGATGTTGGGGACTGAACATGGTGCATCATACATGCAAAGGATGCAGCTAGAACAGAAGTTAAAGAAATTGCTGGAGCTTGTGTCAATAGAGAAGAAAAAATTGTAGTACTGTATGTTCTTTACCTTAAAACTGAATGAACCTTATATTTACTGCTGCAAAGTCAATGATTAAATTATTATTTTTGTGCTTTTAAGAAAGAATGTCTCTCTCTACATCTCTCTCTCTCTCTCTCTCTCTCAATGTAAGAGTTGTTTTAGGCCTTTGGAAAAAAATGCTTTACTATCATCTGTTTACTATCATCTGTTTACTATCATCCACATCTGTTGTAATGCATTACTTAGATGGTAGTAAAAAAAATTCTTACTGTCATTTAATAATTCCACTTCTCCTAATTGTTTCCAGGCTGTCAAAGGAAGTCTTCCATTTGCCAGTACGATGAAACAACTTGTGAGCCATTTCACCATTCCAGCAAGTTGATGTTTGGAAGTGGGGTGCAGGTTAAACATCATTTAGCTCCCCTGTTGTCCTCAAGCAACTTCAGCCAGTACAATTCCAGCCTGTACTGCACAGGGTAACATAGATATGCCCTAAGTCTCAAATTTAGATCCTCCATTTTTCTTTATACATTCAGGGAATGATAGCAGGGGGAAACAAATTTCCAAACTTTCTAGGTTGGTGATACTTTTGGTTGCTGAAATATCACTCAACAGCTACTGAGGCTGAATGAAAATGCTAGATTAAAGATGCAGCTGTCCTGAACAACTATCTGTCTTTAAATCAGCTCCCAGAAAATGTGAGGAATGGCTATCTAAGCTACCGGTATGTCTCTTCCCACAGTTTTCTCATTTTTGTGACATTGGTAAATGTTATGCAAGCCATATGAAAGCTGCAAATTAGTGTCCCTGAAATTCTGCTCCTTAGATCATTTGCCCATTATTGATTCTCTCTCTCTCTTTTGATGGCTTTGTTAAGAAATAAATATGAATGAATAAAGGTGCATAAAAGCAGAATGGCAAACGGGAATGTAATTGTACTGCAGAGCACACCATAGTGATGCCTGTCCATTTATTCCTGCAGAGCCCTGTTCGCTCTTCTGTTTCAAAAGCAGCTCCTGCATTATTGATTGCCTAAATACATTTTTAAAAGCATTTAAAATTGGGCAATTAGTTACTGATTAATGCAGAATGTCAAAACAGAATAATTGATTCAGCCAATTGATCAATTGATTCATAATCTCCCTGATAACGCTTGATGTGGTTTGCCATTACTCTGGCCCTCACCTAAGAAACAGGAGATGATGGTGGGGGAAACCTGCAAAGGAGCATTTACTAGTCTCAAAGGATTATGTTGGGTACCAAAGCCATTTCCCAGTAATTGCTTGTTTATTAAAAGTAACCACTCTAAGAAAAAGCTTATAAAAGGGGAAACAGCAATAAGAACTAAAGTATCCTGGAGACCATGTATAGAGTCCGTGCATTTTGCTGTTACCCAGGTGATTTTTAAAAAAGGCACAAATGTGATGAAACCAGCATAGAAGACTTAAAGTGGAGAGTGGGAAATTAAATTAATTTTATGGAATCAACAATAATAAGATAGCCACTTTACATTTCTAAACATTTTGAATAAATTTAATGAGCACAGCCAACATGCTCCCTATTGAGGGAAAATTTCTGATGTGCAAGGGAGGTGAAAGTTCTCCAAAAGGTCAAAGACCAGCCTCCATCATACAAGATAAACACAGTTCAGCTAGCAGAATGCATTAGCAGGGGACTCCATATATGCTGTAGGCAATAATAGGTGGTGGTTTCTGTTGGCCATTTCATACTTGCTGAAATATAAAACGAAGGATTCTGCAGTTTTCTTCCACACAGTCAGTGATTTGTGGACCACTTGGTTTGTATGAGCCACTTCAGCCCAAAAATTCAGGGAAGTTGACTTCCTGTCCCAGTCAAAAGCCATCTCCATTTCCTTCTTTCACCCAAAGAAGATTCAAAGAACTTAGAGCGGTGTACAAATCCTACCATATTATTTTGAAGGGACTGCTATGAAGAATTTAGTCTGGAAGTTGTGGTCGGAGGGGTGACACAGTTGCTGCTGAGATATTTAGGTGCTTACAGGCGGAAGGTCAGCAGTTCGATTCCCGAGTACTGCAGGACGGAATGAGCTCCTGTCTCTGTCCCAGCTCCTGCCAACCTAGCAGTTCGAAAGCAAGAAATTGCAAGTAGATAAATAGGGACCACTTTGGTGGGAAGGTAACAGCGTTCCGTGCGCTCCGGTGTCAAGTCATGCCTGTCACATGACCATGGAAACGTCTGCAGAAGCAGACAGCGCTGGCTCTTCGGTTTAGAAACAGAGATGAGCACTGACCCCTAGAGTCGGATACGACTGGCTTTCGAGCAAGGGAAACCTTTACCTTTAGTACAGGTCAGGAAGCAAAACTAAATTGTGGTGCCTCATTTGACTTGTGATGTTGTGGTCCATTGATGGTGACTTTTATTGCTTTCTTAATGATCAGCTTGAAGTCGATTGTGTGTTGGAAGCCACACTACATTGTTGTTTTTAAATTGAAACATGTTGAATATATATTTCAAACCAATAAGTAAAGATAAATATCCTGACTAACTTAACAGTTGCTTTCAGCACATGCTGAGATAAGTAATGAGTTAATTTCTGCAGAGCAGCATTTTAGTTACATTTGTCAATGTCTCACATCTTTAAGTTACTAATTGACTACACTCTACCATCTCCCTCCCTCCCCACACTCATTTGCTCCTTCATTTATTAATTCCAGAGTGACACCTCTGAGTTTACCAGACTGATCCTTAACCAGTGTAGGAAGCAGCCTGTTGATTGATTGCTATTGATGTTAAGGACATATACACCCAGGCTGTTTTGAGCATATTGGGTTGTGTATGTTTTTGTCACTTGGTTATTGCTCCATAAGTAAAGGATAAATCAGAGGCGACTGCCATCATTTCAATGAGATGACAGGATGTGGCAGTTTTTTTGTATTTGAAAACTTGCATCTTCTAGAGCAATTTAGATACAGCTGCAGATTTTCGTAGCTGAATTGCTCGAACAGATGGAGGAAGCCTGAATATTGGAAGAGGCCCATGGCATTTCAATACAAGGTGATTACTCAGGAAATTTCCCATGCTGCCTGCTGTGTACACATCTCCATGCACTTGTTTACAACACAATGGCCACAAACAAAAATCAACAATGCACCTGCTTAGCCTTTTCATGAGAGGAAAGAACATAAAGACATTGAAAAATAGTTTAAAAGCAGGACAGGGAAAAAGTAGACAGGGTTTTTTTGCTCCATGCTCTTGGAGGGCTTTCAGATCATTGTGAGAAACAGATAGAGTAATACCTCAGATAACGTTTGCATCCGATAACGCTAAAATCGCATAACGTTAAGCAATCTGGGGAGGGAGAATTGCATCGAATAACATTAAGATCCTATGGGATGTATCGGATAACAACCGCAAAAGCCTGTGCAGTTACAATGTATCTCTATGGAGCTTTAACGTTATCCGATGCATCCCATAGGATTTTAGCATGCATTGGATAACACTAAAAATCGGATAACACCAAGACTTGTGGAACCAAGTTTTAGTGTTATCCGAGGTTTTGCTGTACTTGTGTTATTATAAATATGGCAATACTGTCCTTTCCTATCTCCCAAGGATAAGATGCAATTTTTAGTATTGGAAAGAGAGTAGAAAATGACTTGATGGAATTAGAGATTCAGAGCAGAAGGTGACACTCTTATTACATTTGGGTTTAATCCTAATGAAAAAGTCAGCCACTGAGATCTCAGACTGAAATGATGGAAAAGCCTGGAACTCTTTGTGTGTGTGTGTGTGTGTGTGTGTGAGGGAGCAGTGTGTGATCAGACTGTGTATGCCACTAGGAAATCTTTTGTATCTGCACAAACTGTAGACGTGACTCTCAAGTCATTTTGGCCACCCTTTTAGCACCTCAAGGGCAGGTCTCCTGTGAGGATAACCTAAGACAGGAGTGGCCAATCTCGGTGCCCCAGGTAAGCACACCTGCTGATCAGGGCTTCTGGGAATTGAAGTCCAGTGATGGGATGTAACAGGTTCTCACCAGTTCGCCAGAACCGGTAGTAACTTTTCCCAGTGTCCCGGAGAACCGATAGCAGCTTTTGGGGGGAACCACCTTCGGGGCTTACCTTTTCACTTGGTGTGCATGCATGCCTACAGTGCTTGGTGCGTATGCACGGCCACCTTGCTGTCCTCCTTGCTGTCCTTGTGTTGTGGGTGGGTGGGTGGGTTGAGGTGTGTGTGTGTGTGTGCTTATTTTTATTTTATTTTATTTTATTTTTTTCTTTGACTCCACCCATGTCATGACATAATGACATTAGCTCCACCCACACTGTGATGATGTCACAGTGGGGTAGTAAAATTTTTGACATCCCACCACTGAAGAACACCTGAGGCACCAAGGTTGGTCACTCCTGACCTAAGGCTTCCCTAGTTTTGCAAACAGAACTCTCAACCAGCACAGGAAACCCAGGGAAATACATTCTTATTAATCAATCAATTTATTGTTATGGTCAAAGACCAGCATAAAAAACAAAGCATTCAGAATGCTCTAATCAGACTCAACCAGTAAGATTCAGTTAAAATCACATTGTGGTATATGCAATTATATTAAAAATATGATATAAAAGGATGTGATGTAAAATGTAATATCTACTAAAATTATGATGTGTAAAAATGCTAAGACAATCAGTGAATAAAAATAGTAATAGTAATAAAAATAGAAATATTTAGTGATTTCAATATTTACTACAAGGACTACATTGCAGAAACTGGCCTAGCATATGACAGCAAGTGTCAACTACTTTTAAAGGGATCTGAAAGTCATGTGCTTTGTGTTGTAGAATGTCCAAACCTTGAGCTTGATCACACAAATTTGAGGGGAAAATACTGAAGCACCAACAACTCTACTCTAACTTACGTCAGGCTATTTAGAGTTTCAAGTCAGATCTAATCAGAATTAGTTATGCAGTCACAAACCCTGAGCACAAATGTACATTAAGAGGAATGGCATAAAGCTAAAAATATATAGAAATATAATATAAAAGTTGAGCCTTTTATGGGGCTCTACATTCTTATTTTCTCTAGCATTATCTCCCACACCCAGCCTAGACAAACATTAACATTTCTTCTTTTCTCATTTTAATTAAAAAACCTAATTAACAACGTGCCATACAACATAAATCAATATACACAAAAACTACAAACATAATACCAAATTGTAATACAAACTACATGACACCCACTACCTCCAGGACCTTGAAAATACAGTGTCACGTACCAGCCGGCCCACTCACTTCTGGAAAACCTCCTGTAAACCAAAACAAACGGCAATAAGAACTTTTCAGCTGCTTATCAGCTACAAGGAGGTTTAATTGGGTAGCGTGTTCAAAGTTGTGTGTGAAATGCAATGCTGCTCTTACCCTTTTAGTCCAATGAAGACACGTTGTTCAGGATGAAGATTTATTGATCAAGTTCATAAAGAATAAAAGTCAGTAGCATAAGTCAGTCCAATACACAGTCCAAGATCTTTTAGGTAACCATTTTTAAGAAGCAAAAATGCATAGCTCCTAGGCTAAAGAATGCTAGCCCATAGATATCCAGAAACAAAAGCTCTCTAATCAAAAACAGGTCTTAACTCATGGTGAGGCAGAAACGAACTCTTCTTCTCTCCAAAATGGAGAATTTGCAGTCAGGTGGTTTAGCTTTAGCCAATCAGGTAACAGAGAAAACTTTCTCAAAACAACACATTGTTTACACATGTGCACACAGAATGAACAGAGAATGTTCTCTGTTTAGTCAAAACATCCAGGAGCTTAGAAAGATAACACGGGTACACTGACACTGAAAAACATGCTGTCTGTGACACAGCCTTGAGGTTCAGAGAGAAAAATGGATTTCTATGAGGCCAATTTCAAACTACAACTTAACCAAGCTTTGAGAGCATTAGGAAAAAGATGTCTGTTTTCTGACATACAGTCAAACCTCGCATAAAGAGCACCTCGCTTAAAGAGTAACTCGCTTAAAGAGCAGAATTTTCTCTGAATGTTCGTTTCACTTAACAAATAAAACCAACCAAAAACTCACTTAACAAATAAATCGGGGTTCGCAATCCCCCCCACAACTGGTCACTTGCAATGATGTTTCGCTTAAAGAGCAAACTTGCTTAAAGAGCAATCCTGTGGAACGCATTATGCTCTTTAAGTGAGGTACAACTGTAACTGTTCTATTTCTTCTTATTCTTCTCCTTTAGTTTACTGTACCCCATTTCTCTCCCAAAGACATTATTTCATATGCTAGCACCTGACCTTTCCCATTTAATAGGACATGCTGCATAGATTCTTTCCATACATTTTAAAATCTATTCACTTTTGGCAATCCTTTTTTTTTACTATAATCTCACAAGACAATTTATCATTAATAGCTATATTCCAAATTTCTTTATACCATTCAATAAGTTGAAACTCAAATATTACTTTCTAATTTTTTGCTACAATTAATCTTGCTGCAGTTATCAAAATTGTAATTGATTCATTTTTTTTGCCATTTCAATTCAACATCTCCAAAGCTGGATAATAATGCTATTTTTTAAACAAACAAACAAACAAACAAAACCCAACAACTTTCATAGATAAAAATGTCATTTCATTAAAACTATTTCCCATATTTTCTGAATCTTCTCGCATTCCTACCATAAACTGAAATAGGTACTAACCTCTTGATTACACCTCCAAAATATTACAGAATATTTTGAATTATAACAGTTCATTTTTGCTGCTGTTAGGTACCATCTCAATATTATTTTATAACAATTCTGTTTAATCCTTACAAACATATTCTTCATAATTCTGTTCTTCTATAAACTTCCTCCTCAGTTATTTCCCTAACTAAATCCATTTCCCAAGTTATTCACACTGTTGTTGACTCTCTGCCTCTTCTAATACTCTCTACATTTTACATACAGTATTAATCCTTTCCTCTTTTTGAATTTTTCTTCATCCACCTCCCTCTACAATATTAATCCTTCAAACTTTGTTGGCTCTCTAGATTTTCTATATTCTTTACCCAACTTTTAGTCCATCTATCAAGTTGAATCACATTATACCATGATACACTTTCTCCATCACCTCCTAATATAGCCTTTATTTGATTTATGTTAGATACCTTGTTTGATCAATCCTTCAGTCTAATAGCCTTTTCAATTTATTCAGTACACTCTTTTTTATACTCTGCAAATCTTTCCAAGTCCACTATCTGGGTTAATGGAGAAGTTGTTGGCAAAATATTCTCTTCTATTTACTCTAGATTTGTAACATGTTTTCAAATAAGTAGTTACGTATTTATATCTTTTATTATCTTTTTAAATCTGCATCACTGAAATGTATTTTGCAAATTCTCCTCAGCTTCTTATAATTCTATACTTTCACATATTAATTTATTTGAATTTATTACAATTTTAAGGATATTTCTCATTTGATTAGCAACATACAGTACTAATATTCCTTTTTCCTTGTTCAAGGACTAATATCCTCCTAAGGAGCTTTTCTATCTACATTCAATGAAGCTGCATATATGAATCTTTACAATGTAGTACTCTTTCAATTTTTTTAAAAAATGAAACTCATGACTCCTCACCTTTGGCTGGGTTGACTAGGCATAATATGAGTTGTGTTCCAGTAATAGGTGGAAGAGCTGTGTTTGAGAGCCCTGGAGCAGTTTTTCTAAGTAGGTAGCAAGTTTTCTAGTCACAATTATACTGTTTTACTTATTTTTACACTGTTGCAGTTTTATTGTTTTTTCTATGTTATATGCTGTTTGGAACATGTTAAAATTTAAATCTAACATATAGGTCAATAAAGATGCAGTAATTCAGTCCCTGGGGGGAAAAATCCGTGAGTAACAAGTAGAGCTTGGAAAAATTATTTATAACTCCTAGAATTCTCCAGCTAGCATGGTCAATAGACATATTGTATGTGGGATTCTAGGAATTGTAGGCCCCCACCTCACCCCACCTTTTGAGGGCTTGACCATAGGATAGTTTGCCTCTCTTTTTTAGAAGTCAGGTAAGAAATGTTCACCCTTGGAAGAAGATGAATTCTACCTTTGCTAGTCTCCTAGTTGTAAGCACAGACACCTTCCCAGTCTTTCTCACCTTTCTGATGTGTTTCATTTCCTTCCATCTGAAGCTACTGGATGGGAGAGGGAACCCATGGAGGGAGCCAAAGTAAAGGAAGCAGGTTACTAGTATGATCCACCCTCTTTTGTGCCATAGGATTCATCTGCCAAGCTAGAATGTTGCATGAACCTACCTAAGAGTATATTCTTTTGAATTCAGTGAGGTTTTCTTCTAAACAAGCTTGCATGGCACTGCACCATTAATAAACCATGAGCAAGGAGGGCACAGATGTTAGCACTGAGAAGTCTCTGTGATTTGGCTTAAACATTTCAGTAATGCAGATGGTGGAAATATGTTGCCATCAGCTTTCATGGCCTATGGGCTTTTAAAAATTAGAATTCTCCAGTGGGTCTTGATGCGGGAAT
Source organism: Furcifer pardalis (assembly GCA_030440675.1). Taxonomy (NCBI): domain Eukaryota; kingdom Metazoa; phylum Chordata; class Lepidosauria; order Squamata; family Chamaeleonidae; genus Furcifer; species Furcifer pardalis. The sequence goes on along the minus strand of CP126896.1, from coordinate 44,907,999 downwards.
TTGCCCCTGTATATGTCAAGGAGTTTTCAACATGCTTTCAGAATCACTCCTTTGACATAGCTCCGAATAGTGTTTTCTCTAATAAATATGCTTTCATAAGCAAATCAGAGATACAAACACTTCTGCAATCTCTGGCTTCATTCAAAGTATAATCAGCCAGTAAGTAGAACTATTCAACTGACATTTCTTTGATTCCCCCATCCCATTGAACTATAATTGACTCTATATTTCTGCAAAATCTAAGTCAGCTGAATATTTTCAGACTGTACAAGAGTGTTTTGCTTGAATATTATCTTTTCTCTGTTACAACTGAGCTTGGATCTGTGGTCCACAAGCTCATCCCAATCGTTTATCACATTTTACTCACACTTTGCATCACATAAGAGCTAGGACAGAATTTTATTTTGGCAGTTCCCAAAATGATTGGAAATAAACCTTCCAGATTGTGTTGGGCCTTGTGCCTTTGCACTACACAAAATGATTTGGCTTTGGGCAGCTTTTTAATGTTTGATTTTCTTGCTTTGAGATCAGATGATGGCTTTTTATCCAATTTTATTAATATTTTTGTTTGGATATGAGAAAGCAGTCAATAAATAATCTCCTTGTTGTCAAGAAAATGTTATTCTCACAAACAGAAGAATGTGTATTGAATTCTCAGAGGATGGTGTTTTCCAAGAACTCTGTGAGTTTTGTTCAGTAATTCAAATTATATGTGGCAAAATCACTTTACAATGGCAAGGTATGAGTGTGAAAAATGATGCACATTTTTTCCTTCTTATTATTGCTTTTCGTATTCACTTCCCATTGCCCCTTCCCCCTACTTTTAAACTGTAAAATGGAGCAAAGGCCTCTATTTCCTTGCTTCTGTCATAAAATGATATGAGTCAGCCCTCTCATTGGGAAGATGGCACTAATTGATTCAAACAACTAATTTAGAGTGTCATGGAAGAATACAAAAGTGTTGGTTATTTCATTTAGTATAGCTTTTTGTTCTTGCTTTGGAGATTTTGTGCCACAGGAAGCAAATGCTAAAATCCTATTGCTGACTGCAAAAACCTGCCATGGCTAATTGTGGTTAATTGATGAAGTGCTATGGTACATTTCAGTTGCACAATCAGGCATGGGATTAGCAAACTGTTAACCAGAGTCGCTTGTGCAAGTGGGGCGGCATAGTAATCTAAAAATTAAATTAAATTAAATCAGCTGCAACAAACTGCAGCAAGCCTTCCAAATCTTGCATGAACATAAATAGGATTCTGGTCATACTTAATGGTGGTATTGGGGAAACTAGGTGTTGCAACATACTGTCTTGGACAAATTCTGTCTATGCTGATTTAACTACAATAGTAATAAGTAGCATGTAAATCCAACTTTGGCAAATCTCAGAATGGGATGTACAAACTCAGTCAGATGTTTAAATACTAATCTATGCAGCCTCTCACACTACAGTTGGATACCACAAGAAGCAAAGTTGCTAGGTCAGCAGTGTGCTCTGAGATGTCAAGATCCAAACCTGAGACTATTGAGGAAGTTTGGTTATTCCGCTTAATTAGCAGAATAATAAATCAACAGGTAATAAATCAACAACAGCAACACAGAGAAAATGTGGAAAGATTAACTTAGTCTCTTGCCTTCCATGCCTAGTTTCTTTCCCACACAAACTAGAACGTGGCATGATAAAACCACTCTAGAAGTATTTCAAGTATAATTAGTTACAATCACCATTTGTAGTTACTGTCAGCAGGGCAAAAACAAGGGCGAAAATGAAGTCTCTGGCATGTGGGCTAGGGTTTTGCCTCAAATATGAGAGATAGGAAAAGAACTTTGTCAATCAAGTTAGTGTCAAAGGATAATCACATTAGGCTGTAAAATCTTTTCCCACTGATACCCAGTGTTAAAGCATCCAAGATTGCTATTATCTCAAGAGAGATTAGGAAAGAGATCCCCGAGAACTCACAGGAGGGGTTATTTCTGATGTCATGAGCTGAACACAGAGGAAGGACAGGGATATATGTGTGTGGGGAGTTGAAACTACCTGTCAGCCAGTTGCTTGTTGAAACAGGTACAAATGACCTCAAAGGAAATGGGGTAAGAATAAGAATAAAAACAAGTAGAACAGCAACTCAGATCCAGGAGAAAAACATACATTTTTGGTAGGCCAGGAGGTATCAAAGTACTGTACAACCAACAGAAGAAGTGGTTGCCACCACGCCTCTCATGCTCACATCCTATGGTGCTTTACATATGTTATGCAAGTTTTCTTGTAGGCCTTGTGCCACTGCTGCCAGGGAGTGTACAACAAAAGTCTGATTAACTGGTGCCGTTTTTCTTGGTGCCTACAATTTTTCAACTGATTTCGGGCATTTTGGGGCGGCTGATTCCGAAAAAGCCATCCATTTTGTTCTAGCAGCTCTAGTTCATGAGATATCAATGATGTCATTATACATTGCTCTTATGACTACACTTGTATTTGCCTCACCATTCGTAAATTGATTGCTTTAATAATACTTATTGATGTTGTTCAAGCTCTATTCCTGTTGTTGTTGCAAGTGTAATTTAACTAATCTGACCTTTTTTGTCATTCTCTGTGCTCTCCTTTACTGTTGAGACTGGATGCTGTGGATCCCGAAACTAGTCCAACTCTGCAGCTGCTCCATGGACTCATCCAGGGAGGCTTGCATTCTAGGTTTTTTTCTCCTTATTTTAGTATGATTTTGACATTTATTTCTTTTTTTACAGGCACTATATGGCTTAATCACGAAGAACATGCATAAATAATCCTGATGTTTTTTGTTTCATCTGTGGTGAATACACATTCATTCAGCAAAGAAAACTTATAACTGTTTATAAAAAAGAGCTTATTTGGCCTATTTTAAAGTAAAACTGGGAGACCAAGATAAGGTTTGGGCACCTCATATTGTATGTAAAACGTGCACAGAGTATCTGCGTCAGTGGTCAAATGGGAAACGGAAGAGCTTGAAATTTGGGGTACCAATGATGTGGTGAGAACAAAGAAACCACAGTGATGACTGTTAATTTTGTTCAGTGAACGTAAAGGGCATCAATTGTAATAACCGAAAACATTGGATATATCCCGATCTACCCTCCGCATGACGCCCTGTTCCACATTCAGAGGAGATACCTAGTGGAAAAATCTTTTGGGGGTGGGAAAATATTTCGGTGGGCAAAAAATAAAGTTTGGGTGGGCGGAAAAAACTTTTTTGGGGGGTGGCAAAATTTCACTCCGACCCCCCCCCCCCGGTGGCTTACACCCTTGCTATGCCTCTGGTTATATATGCAACCAGTATGGTTAGATTGGCCTAATGTGAATAAGCCATATCTAAAAAACTAGAGCTGATGGGGCATAACTGAAAGCATTTTTGGAATCAGTGACCCAAATATAGCCAGAAATAGGTGAAAATTGTGAGACACGAAAATCCCTGTTCCCCTATTCTATCACAGTATTATTATACCCTATTATTGTATTGTATTGTATTGTATTGTATTGTATTGTATTGTATTGTATTGTATTGTATTGTATTGTATTGGTGACTATTCTAATTGTCTTGTACACTGCCCTGAGTTAGTTACACTGAGTAGGGTGGTATAAAATAAATCAAAAAATAAAATAAAAATAAGAATAAAAATAAATATCTGTGACCTCAGGCAGCACTCTGTGAGCTGACAGCCCTATCCAGAAGAATCATTCATCCATCCTTCTATTCTTCCTCATTTGTGTTACCACTCTCTGAGTGGTTCACAACATACAATAAAATCATACAATAAGGACATCATGTAATAAATGCAATAAAATATCAAAAATACAATAAAACCTGTTGTTAGCGAAAAACAATCAACCAGATTTGAGACAATTGAGAGGCATTTGAAGTATTGTGTCTTCCAATGACCCTGTTAAAGAGATGGACATATTGTTATAGCCTGCCTTTTGAAGAGGCAAGCCTCATGGGGGAAACATAATGGAAAGATTTTAATGTAGAGCAGAAGGTGGTGGAACAGTTGGAATTTGCATCACTCCCTTAAGAGCCAAAGCAATTCTGGCCCTGTTCTATTTTACATAAGCAATCCTGGGCCTTCTGTTTAATATAAACACAAAACATTTATATCACAAAAGGTTATTTGTTGCTCTGTGCTCTTGGAAATAAAAAAAGGACTTTGCCTAAGATACTTGTTTGTATGGTTGCTTTCCATACTTGACACTTTTAAATTTCAGTGACTACTTTAAAGGAGAAGAAAAGAAAGAACCATGACTACAACAGTGGATGGTTGCTAAAGATGTGTATAATTTTCCATTTTGTTATCACTTAGTTTCTCCAACTCCCAGCTGCATGTTCTTCCTGCTCTTTATATTCTGAAATTTGTTATGTTGTGCAACCAGTAATTTCATATGAATGAAATGTTACTGTATATAAACCCTTCTGCATGTACTTCTCTATCTAGCATACATTTAAGGAAACAATAATAACTAATAACATCTGTCTCTCTCTGTGTGTGTATGTGTGTGTGTGAGAGAGAGAGATAAATAGATAGAAAGAGAGAGAGTAGAGGACTCAGCTGCTCATTGTACATATCATTTTCAGAGAGATCATTTCACTCCCTTGGCAATACTAAAGCAACCTATGAAACATGATATGCTTTCTAGATGCATCCTGTAATGCCACCCAACACTCTTAAACCTCAGTAGCCATCAAAAAGAAGGCACAATGATTGCATTGGAGAGGGCCATAAAAAAGACTTAGAAAGACAGATAGCTTTGAATTGCAACCATCTTCTACAGTTTTATATTTCCTGGTAAGATTTCTGTACATAGCATGTTATTCTGACCAAATGTTTGGGAGAACCTTTTGCAGGACTGAAACTTGCCAGCAGACAAGGCCAGCCCAAGTCAATGTTGCTATTGGAGGAACAGCAGCAAATGGTGACCTTAAGTGAGCCAAAAGCCCATCACATTCTTTTGGCACAAGGGATAGAAATCCTACAAAGTTATCTCCCCAGAAGCATTGATCAGCCAATGTATTGACTTAGGCTTCTGGGAATTGAAGTCCCCCTGTGGAGCATGTGTCCCACATTGAGAACCACTGGTTTAAATGGATCCCTATCGATATCAGTTCTTTGAAACCATGCCAGTCAAAGGAAACAGGAAAAGGTCATTACATGTGTCACACAGCATAGGGAGAGTCTCGTTGTACCTGCAATTCATCAAATGAAATTAACACTTTTTCATGCAGTCTTCAGCATTTACTTTATATCATTCTTAGGGGAAGACAATTGGCAAGAAATTATTGATAAGCCCCAGTAACATTTCCCTGGAGCCAAATGAAGCCTGCCTGCTTTACTTGAAGTAGGGTACAGAGTGCTAGGATTTGATCACTGTGAATAACCTGCCTCTAAAGGGTTAAACAGTTAATAAAAGGAGGAAAGAGTGGAGGTGTTAAATCTGTAGCTGGCTGAGACAGCTGGAAGGAGACTTTCCTGGAACCAGCCTTGTATTACAGCACATGTATCTGAGGTGTGCATCATGCACTGCAAATGCCTTTTTTGATCTTTTAGGTCTCCCCAGGAAACCACTGTCCTGGAAACTATCCCTTCTCAACGTTATATTGTAAATTGTGACTTCTAGTGGCCAGCTCTGGTTATGTGTCATGGAAATACAGTGGCACCTCGGTTAACAAACAGCTCGGTTAACATAAAAATCACATACCAAAAGGCAATCCATAGAAAATAGTGGCTTGGTTTACAGATTTTTTTCAGAACAGATTAATTGGTTTTCAATGCATTCCTATGAGAAACCACATTTAGGTTAACATATTTTAGTTTTCAATGCATTCCTATGGGAAATTGCATGCAATGCATTCCTATGGGAAGTTCAGTTTAACCAATTTTTGCTTCAAGAAACGTCCCAGGGAATGCATTAATTATGTTAACTGAGCTTTTATTGTATATGTTATGTATTTCATGGATTTTTCACTGAATATTTTTGGATCTGTGGGTAACTGAAACTGCAGATACTGACCTTGCAGATACAGGAGGCTACCTGTACTTTCCCTCCATCTCCTTTCAGCAATCCACCATTAAAAAGAAGTCTTGCTCTAGGAAATAAAAGCATAAATTATAGGAACTTGTACATATAGCTAGACGAAGTAGAGCACAGATATTTCATGGTTGAGAGGCTGTAAAACAAGTAGCACAGGTTTACAAGAATCTGTTAACATATTATATTTATAAAGTCAATTGGACTTAGTGTTTTGATGTACCTGTACCTAGATTTGTTCTACCCTCTGAGCTCTCAATTTTTGTCTATTTTTGCCTTCCAAATGTTGTCTTCCTCTCAAACTATTGTTTAATTTAAGCCTGCTAAAACATTTCCAAACTGGCATGCAATCTGTTTGCAGGGAATGCTGTGTGAAAGGAACACTGCTGGGGATAAACAAAAAGCCAAACTTGATCTTGAACAAATATGCTTGATCTGCAAACTATTGTGTATGTGTGTGTGTGTGTGTGTGTGAAATTAGATTAAACTTGATGAGAAACTTTCTTATTTGTTCTTCCTCTTGACTGTGGTTGTTCTGTGTCCCATTTGAACTGCTCCTTTCCTTTTTAATCTGGAATAAAAACAAACCTATGTGCACCTGGCTTTTGAAATGAGAGAACTGAGTTGTATGAGCTAAAATTTCAGGAGCAGAAAAAGGGAATTTTTGAGGAGAATGAGATTACAAGTGAACATAAACTGTTCTCTTGTGTAAGTGACCAATTGAGACTTCTGGTGGGGGGTGGGGATTGCGAACCCCGATTTAGTTGTTAAGCGAGTTTTTGGTTGGTTTTAGTTGTTAAGCAAGGTGACCATTCAGAGAAAATTCTGCTCTTTAAGCGAGTTACTCTCTAACCGAGGTGCTCTTAATGTGAGGTTTTACTGTATCTTGGATACATTGGAGTCATTATTCAGTGAGGAGTCCATGCTCTGGTGGGATGGACAGATGTCCTTGGGGTGATGCGGTCTGTTAAGTATCCTGGTCCACTACCATGTAGGGCTTTAAAGGTAATAACCAGCACCTTGAATTGCACCCGGAGGCAAACTGGGAGCCAGTGCAGCTCCCTCAGCAGTGGTGAGGCACGGGCATAATGCCCGCATCCCATCAGCCGCATTCTGGACTTAAAGTAACTTCTGAGTGCTTGCACTATCTTTCTGTAATTAGCAACTTTCTGGTTTCAGAAACCTCTATGATATATGCAATCAAGATAGTAAATGCCAATAAATAAAGACAAGAAGAATCAACATAATTAAAAATTAGTTTAACAAACATCATTTTTAAAAAAGCTTCACTAAATAAAAGGACTTGAATCCCCTTTCAACAGTTCTTCTTCTTGTTGTTGTGCCATATCCAATTCTGAATATTGACAATCATGATCAGCCATGAAGACTATCCTGAGAATATAATGCATTGGCTTTTCACCTGCCTTCCGCATTGCAGCATGACACCCGTACCACTGATCCAGTTCTGTGAGTCACTTTCTGGTCCTGAGCCCTTTTGGCACCAAAGTCCTCCTCGGCCCCAGGCCACTATTGATGAAGCTGCTGTCCTCCATCAAGATGGATTCAAGTTGGATTTAATCCACTTGGGGACCATCACCCTTCCCTGTGGACTTAGGCACCCAATGCTGCTAGTCCTCAGGGTTGTAAGATTAGTTAACCACCACCTGACATTTGGCATTGAGTCGCTGGCAGTATGGTTGGCTCTATTACCACAGTAGGATAACCTGGCTAGACTGGCCTTTTCAACAGTAACATCTCAAATTCCAAAGGCACATCTGAATGAGAAGATCTTTGGGTCTGTCTACATTGGATATCCTGCGCCAATGTAGTGTGGCTTTGAAAAAACTGTCTGAGGTCAAGGGAGGAGTAAAGTGTTGTTTGGTACAATCCCTGTGTCCAGGCAGAATTCTGCTTCTCCCTCCAAAAACAGCCTCATCTGGAATGCCTCCCCACTGATGGGGGAGGGGGAGGCCACCTTCCCCCATCAGCTGGGAAATAGTCCTTTATGCTGCCATAGAGGGAGCTTCTGCAGCTGGGATGTGGCTCCATCAGCCCTATTGCATTTTATCGCATCCCCAGCATGCAGATATATTGTAGATGGGATGAAATACAGTGGAACAATTTAGTTAGGATGGTTTGGGGTAGATTGGCCTGATTCATGTGTGAACACGATTGGACCAACCCCCTCCCCAAACTATCCCAAAGAAGGGACTACTTGCCCATGTAGACAGCTTCTTTGTCTGCCAGCAGAGGGACTACAAAGAGAAGGCCATCCTAACCTCCCTTGACAGGTTGTTCCATTTGAGAGTAGCCACTGAAAAAACCTTCCACACAGTGGTGGGATGTCAAAAAATTTACTACCCCACCATGATGTCATCACAGTGTGGGTGGAGCTAACATCATGATGTCATGATGTGGGTGGGGCCAAAGGAAAAATACAAAACACAAAATAATAATAATAAAAAATAAGCACACACACCCCTCAACCCACATACCCACCCACAACACAAACCCGTAAATAAATAAATTAAATAAATAAATAAAATAAAAATACATTAAAATACACCCACCCACCCAAACACCCACTCACCCACCCCACACACAAATCAACCAGAGGTTGTAAACCAGAGCTTAAAGCTTATTCTGGCTAATCTTTCTCATACTAGGTCAGATGGAAGGAACTACAGAATGGACTCACCACAAGATGGCTTCATTTTGGCACTTTTCAACTTTTCAACAGTTAAAGAAGTTAGGTACTAAGTATTTGCCTAACCAGTTCTCTTGGATAATATGCCTTAATGTAAATGTAAAACAGCTGTACCTCCTTAAGGGTTCTCCAATTGGAACACCACTTGGAACAGCACAAGTGTAGCTTATTGATGAGGTAACTATTTATTTATTTATTTATTTATATTTCATACTTGCTAACCCGCCCCAATCGGGCAAGCCCGACTCTGGGCGGCTTACAACCCAAGTTAAAACACATCAATAAAAAATTTAAAAATTCATAGACTAAAACAGTATCTGGGGGTGTCGTCAGAAGGGTAAAATCCTTAGACTAACCACCCCACATGGGATCCCACATCCCTGGAACCCCACACATGTCCTGCCAGCCAGGTCTTTAAGCTCTTCCGGAAGGACAGGAGCTCTGTCTGCATGCGCAGCTCAGTTGGGAGGAGGTTCCAGAGGGCCGGGGCGAACACGGAGAAGGCCCTCTTCCTGGTGCTAGCGAGGTGAGCCTCCCTAGCTGATGGTACAACAAGAGAGCCCCTCCGATCCGCCCTGGTGGGACGGACAGATGTTCTTAGGGTGACGCGGTCTCTTAGGTATCCTGGCCCACTACCATATAGGGCTTTAAAGGTAATGACCAGCACCTTGAATTGCACCCGGAGACAAACTGGCAACCAATGCAGCTCCCTAAGCAGTGGAGAGGCCCGAGCATAACGCCCGCGCCCCATCACTACCCGGGCTGCCGCATTTTGGACCAGCTGCAGTCTCCGAATGGTCACCAAGGGCAGCCCCATGTAGAGCGCATTACAGTAGTCAAGTCTGGAGGTGACCAAAGCGTGCGTGACCATAAGCAAGGCGTCCCGGTCGAGGAGCGGGCTCCAAGACTTTGCTTAAAAACCCAAGCCAGGCCTTTTTAGGAACTGTGGTAGTACATCAATATAGGTAAAGGTATTAAATACACATTAAAATACACACAGACATACCACACTTACCCTGTGGAGCAGGCTATAGGGAGCTTCAGGCTAGCAGCTTCTCTTCCTCCTCTCCGCTTGGGAGGACAGCAAGGAGGCAATGCATACGCGCCAAGCACTGTAGGCGTGCATGCACACCAAGTGCTTGGCACGCATGCGCAGTGGGGGAACCAGTGAAAAGGTAAGCCCTGAAGGTGGTTCCCCCCAAAAGCTGCTACCAGTTCTCCGGGACACTGGGAAAAGTTACTACCGGTTCTGGAGAACTGGTGAGAACCTGTTACATCCCATCACTGCTTCCACAGGCCCTTACCAATATTTGCAGATATTCTACTGCTTGATTATATAGAATACATAGCAGCCACTGGCTGCATCAATGGCCTAAATCCAATTTGAAGACTTAGCTAGAGGAGAGTTATTGAATCAATCATTGAATCATTCATCACTCAGCATTCATGGAATAACTCTACTCTAGCTGGGACTACCATTTGGATTCAGGCCAGTGTTTTTGCTTTCAGCTTAGCATTTGGCAGGTAATTAAAAACAATCACATCATGCCCGGCTGGCAGACATGTAGCCTTTTTGCCTAAACTGGGACACAAGGTGGCTTATAGCACAATTTAAAATGGCAACTGATTACAATGCACTAAAATGACAAACATTAAAATAAATGTTTGTTGTGAGCAGTGTCATCAAGAGGGAAAAGGTTAAATGTTAAGCTGGATGTATCTTCCTTACAGTTAACCTACTCCCCTTTCCTAAGACAACATTTCCTCAGAGATGCACACCTCAGCAATAAGACTTGCAAATGAAGCTTGCATACATGTTCAAGTGATTAATGGCAGACCTTTGTTTGGAGGAGCTACAGTGAGAATGGGCAATTGCTGAAGACTGACCTTTTCCTGTTCTGTTTGATTGATGACGTCCTCAATCCAAGGTCAACAACACCCTAAAATCCTCTAGAAAATGTGGCAGGACTGTCAAACATCTGGTGATGGGTTTAGTCTGCTTTTAAGACAACTTTAGTGTATGACAGTCAAAAGGAATGTGACATCAAGGTCAAACAAATTGTAAGTCTCCTTAGTTCAAGAAGCACAGTTTGTGATCTAAAATTTGGAAAATTTCTGAGAGAAAGGAATAGTTATTTTTTTACTGGGCCAGTATCATTTGAAACAGGCTTTTGTGTTTCAAAGAGAAATTCTTTTGAATGGACCATCTGGAGTGAGAACTTCTCAATAACATTTTTCCTTCTGCAAAAAAATATTCATTAGTTATGAACAAAGTGACATTGTAAGATACCCTTGAGAGAGCCTTAGAAATAGTAGTGAATGACCAACAGAAGAATAGCCAGCCTTTTTGAAATAAAATGTGGTTAATATTTTGGTTGATGCAAAGGACACATCACTGGAAATAAGTTACAATGTTATCTGGGGATGTCCTTGCCGGACATCCTGTGATGGTTATGGAGTAGACTGTACAGCCAGCAACTCAATGATGAGTGTTGGGCAAAGGTAAATAACCTGACTCCCTAAAGGGGCCAATGGCTATGGGCAGATGAGCCCCTTTAGATGGGGTGATGGTCCCCTCAATGGAGGAAATGCCACTGGAAACCATATAATCGGCCCAATGGCAAAATGAGCGGAGGAGGAACTCTGATTCCCAAAGGTCATGGAGGTAGAATAAGCCATGCCAGATGGACTGGCTGTGAAGGCGCACCTTGATAATATCCTCAAGGCTGCAGCAGTCCATTGCAGTCCTGGTGTTAAATCCTGCATGTCTCATTTCATATGTGCTGCAGGAGATGACTCCATGATCATAGTGTGTGGGTCACTTCATGGCAAGCTCGGATCCCCCTTAAACAAATTCACACCAGTGGCATTTTTCCTGCTTCAGGGAAAAATGTATTCTTGGATACGAGTTGCAGCCAATGACGACCTCCTTAATTTCACTTCCTTATCAATGGATTTGGGCTGAGATTATAATTTGTGCATTCATCACACTTGAAGATTTAATTAGGAAAAGTATTCAATTTAAGTCTCTTATCTTTGGGGGGCATGTGTGGAACAGCTGGCTGTTCTATGGGAAATTGCTTATTTGCTGATGTTCCAGCAAAGGCAACAACACAGTGAATGTCCAAATAATGAAGCATAATTCATCATGCTTGCTACAGAGCAAGAAAATGCATGTGTTTATGTGCTTGATTCTCATCTAAAAACAATTGTGTGCCATCAAGCTGATTGCTTAGAAACACAGTAAGGAAATATGCCTAAGTGAGCTAATATTATTTGAGCTTACATGGGGGAAATGAACACAAAAGTCCATTTGCTCATTAAAATATGGTTGATGAAAGTATATTCAAGAATCTAGGTCTTTTCTTATTGAGTATACATCATTGCTTCCCAATTTTTAATCTAATAATGGTGTTATAAATGGAGATTAGCTGACTGTATAGCAGTGGAACCAGGGGACAAAAGTTCAATCCTCCACTGTTCCTTGCAAGAGAAGAAACAGCTTGTGTAGTCTCAGGAAAGTTATATGGTCCCAGAGAGCTCACAGCAGAAGAGACTGGTAAACCACTATTGAGTCCTGTAAATTGAAAAAGCCATGGAAAGAGTCTCCATAAATTGGAATTGACAGCTATTGTGAAAGGGAGGTTGTAGTTTAGTGTAGTTATGACCCTTCACTCTGTATTGCTCCTAACATACGGAAATAAGGAAGACAAAGGTAGAAGATGTCAGACAGATTAATGACAACCTCACAGATGACAGAACATGAAGATCTAGCATTCAAAACAGCAGCTCCTATTCAGCCGCAATTTGGCAGCTGTTGATGTTTCATTTGTGTCCAATTAGCTGAGAGAGATGGTAGGTAGATGGGAAGCAAGCAGAGGCGTAGCTACCGCCGTATCTGCCGTATCAATTATACGGGGCCCCCGGGCCACGGGGGCCCCCAACGTGCGTAAGCAAAACAAATCTTTACCCTTCCTAAGGGCCCCCAAACAAATTTTTATACGGGGCCCCGCCAAGGCACGCTACTCTTCTGGAAGCAAGGTTTCAAAACCTGGCCCCGCCACCACACTCTCTGTCTTCACCTGTAATTCCCCTAGGTTTGTACTGTACATTGAAGCCAAAAGTCACATATTGACCTAATCATTGCTGGGAGAATGCTGGTAAAGTTTGATGGGTGAAATTAGTGGGGTTGAGAGCTGATTTGCATTGTTTCTGAAGGTGGATGCAACAAACCTGCAGGGTTTTTTTTGGAACTCAACCCTTAAGTCTTTGTACTTAGATTCTTAGGGAAAATGTGTTTCTGTCAGCCTCAGTAATTGGGCAATTACAGTGGGCAATGGGTGCTTGATTTTGTGAACAATCATATTTCCCAAATCCCATGTGACATTTATGATGTCTGAAAATGTTGGGATATGGCAATTCAGCATGCAAAGGGTTAACACATAATCCTTGGGAGGAGGGAGTTGCTGTTACTAGGACAAACTTGCTTGCAGGTTTTATTTGCTAACCAATCAGAAAAAGCCACTGCCTTCCTGCCTGAAATTTATTGCTTAAACCTAATCTCTTGTTGCAAACAAACAGTTGGCTGTTTGTTCTTGAGGAAGATGCAGCCAGTGATGGGATGTAACAGGTTCACACCAGTTCACCAGAACCGGTAGTAACTTTTCCCAGTGTTCCAGAGAACTGGTAGCAGCTTTTTTGGGGGGGAAACCACCTTCGGGGCTTACCTTTTCACTGGTTCCCCCACTGCGCATGCACGCCAAGCACTTGGTGTGCATGCACGCCTACAGTGCTTGGCATGTATGCACAGCCTCCTTGCTATCCTCCCAAGCGGGGAGGAGGAAAAGAAGCTGGTTGCCTGAAGCTCCCTATAGCCTGCTCCCCAGGGTAAGTGACTCACCTTTGGATGTGGTGTGTCTGTGGGTATTTTAATGTGTATTTAATACCTTTACCTATGTTGACGTACTACCACAGTTCCTAAAAAGGCCTGGCGGCTGACAGGCCTGGGGTTTTTAAGCAACGTCTTGGCGTTACCTCATCAATAAGCTACACCTGTGCTGTTCCAATTGCTGTTCCAATTGGAGAACCCTTGAGGAGATACAGCTGTTTTACATTTACGTTAAGGCATATTATCCAAGAGAACTGGTTAGGCAAAGACTTAGTACCTAACTTCTTTAACTGTTGAAAAGTTGAAAAGTGCCAAAATTAAGCCATCTTGTGGTGAGTTCATTCTGTAGTTCCTTCCATCTGACTTAGTGTGAGAAAGATTAGCCAGAATAAGCTTTAAGCTCTAGTTTAAAAGCTCTGGTTGATTTGTGTTTGGGGTGGGTGGGTGTATTTTAATGTATTTTTTATTTTATTTATTTATTTACGGGTTTGTGTTGTGGGCGGGTGGCAGTGGTGGGATGTCAAAATTTGTACTACCCCACCATTATGTCATCACAGTGTGGGTGGAGCTAATGTAATGACATCATTATGTGGGTGGAGCCAACATCATGACATGGGCAGGGCCAAAGAAAAAATATAAATAAATAAAAAATAATAAAATAAAATAAAAATAAGCACACACACACACATCCCTCAACCCACCTACGCACCGACCCACAACACAAACCCGTAAATAAAATAAATAAAAATACATTAAAATACACCCACCCCAAACACAAATCAACCAGAGCTTTTAAACCGAAGGTGGTTCCCCCCAAAAGTAACTGGGAAAAGTTACTACCGGTTCTGGAGAACTGGTGAGAACCTGTTACATCACATCACTGGTGGGTGGGTTGAGGGGTGTGTGTGTGTGTATGAGTGTGTGCTTATTTTAATTTATTTTTTTTCTTTGGCTCCGCCCATGATATCATGACATCATGATTTTAGCTCCGCCAACACTGTGCTGACATCACGGTGGGGTAGTAAAATTTTTGACATCCCACTACTGGATGCAGCCCTTTGGCACTATCTCTGTATTTCTTCAGCCACAGTTTGTAACTAATCTATTCATCCTCTTCTAACAAACCTGATATCAACTTAAGATTTCAGAGCATATAAAGAGTAAATATCATTTTTTCTTTTCCCTCAAACCTTTGATCTGAGTATGTTTTTTGCTAGGAAGAATGTTGAGCTTGAGGGGAACATTTGGGGGAACATGCAGACAATTTAAATTTTAATAAGTACCCCATTTCACTATACAACTACACACTCCAACAGAAAACTGGAAACATAACCACAAATGTAGATCTCTCCCATAAAAGTTCAATGAATCATAGAAGATTGCAGTTCTTTTTCAGATCATGTTTCAAAAGGTTGTTTTCATTTTAATTTGCAAATTTACACACTTCGTTGTATGGAGGGGGTTACCTGAGTAGTAGAACTTGATCAAGGTCCAATAGGCAATAAACCACATGAGTATGCTATTAAAAGGGATTGTGAACAGGAGCAAGAAACAAGTGAAGGCTTTTCCTCTTCAGAAGAGCATTGCTTTGTTTGCCCAACCATGCAAACTCTTTTTTGTATAACCATCCTTCAGAGATTTTGTTCATAAATAGTGACCTTTTGCTCTAAGCCTATGTGTGTGGGGTAATTGCATGGATTCTATGTGCCCCACCTCTGACTCCATGCCAATTTTTCTAGGCCCTCTAATCCTTCACAGAAGACAGTGTATATGATGGATAACAGTTTACCCAAGGAGCCCTTTGACTCCCACCACTCTGCTGTAATTACAACCACTGTGTAACTGTTGAAATTAATCTTGCCATCCAAAGAGTACTTCTGGGATAATGCAGGATCGAGGGCATGGCAATGTTACCTCTCAGAGATATTTCATTAATTAGCAATGGCACTTCTGTGGTGTTCTTTTTTTTTGCCATCATTTTATGTGTGTATGTACCTACAAGTACCTGGGGAACATAGTTAAAAGTAGAGACATCACATTGCAAACAAAAATTCGTATAGTCAAAGCAATGGTATTCCCGGTGGCAATGTATGGTTGTGAGAGCTGGACCATTAGGAAAACTCAGCGCAGAAGAATAGATGCATTTGAGATGTGGTGTTGGAGGAGAATTTTGAGAGTCCCCTGGACAGCGAGGAGAACAAATAGGTCAATCTTAGAAGAAATCAAACCTGACTGCTCCTTAGAAGGTCAAATAGTGAAGATGAAGCTAAAGTACTTTGGACATCAAATGAGAAGAGAGGATTCGCTTGAGAAAGCCTTGATGCTGGGAAGGGTGGAGGGCAAAAGAAGAAGGGGGCGGCCCAAAATGATATGGCTAGATGGTATTGTAGAGACAATGGGCACAGAGCTGAGCGAGTTGAGGAGGATGGTGGAGGACAGAAGTGCCTGGCGGACAGTGGTCCATGGGGTCGCAAAGGGTCAGAATCGACTGTGCAACTGAACAACAAACCTACAAGTAATTTAAATCTATACCATGGTATTCATGTCCGGCTTGAATACCATGGTATAGATTTAAATTACTTGTAGGTTTCACATGGTTGAGGGACATCTGGTTAATGCATTGCCTTATTGCAGGAGTGCCGCTTCAGACATAGAAAGAACTGGGAAGGTAGCAACCCACCTATTTTCCCATGTAGGAAGAAGCACCACACATGAACCTGATTGTATGTATAACTAATAATCTTGGTTATGCTTTGGAGTCTTTTTAGCAAGGACATATTGAAGACTATGTCCAGGATAAGCAATATATCCTCTCTCAGTAAACCTTTTGTTGAAGGGGACCAGGATGATTAAGAATATCTCCAGAGATCATAAATAAAGCTTCCAGATGCTTATCTTTCTAAATGGTGCTGTGGTTTGGGTATAGCCTTGGGAACTGCTCCTATTTATGCCAGGCTTGCCTTTCATTCATCAACATGTGCAAAACTATCCTTGACATCTTGCAATCTGCCAAGACAGCACTATTAGTGCTGGGAAGAATCATTTCTCTCTCCAAGTCTCTAAGAGTTATGAATGGTGGGTGCCAAAACTGTTGAGCATACTTTCACCACAGTGCTTGTCTTAACCTACACATGATTTTGTAATTATAGATTTCTTTTGGTAATGATGCCAGGTGGGGGTAATTAGAGGATTTTTGGTGGGATAAGATTCCCCTCTTGTTCCTCTGAATACAGCCTGGGGATTGGCATTTCAATGTCTGTATTCAAAGTCGAGGATGAAAAAGGGGAAATTAGAACATGGGTGGGCTGTTTCTTTTATTTCTTTGTTACTTTTGGGATATCCTGCTCTTCCTCTAAGGATCTCAAGGTGGTGGATGTGGCTTCTAGGACAGTGATGGGATGACACCGGTTCTGACCGGATCCACAGAACCGTTAGGAAGATTTCTGGAGGGTTCTCCGTGAGGGTAAAACCATTTTTGAGGCGTCTGGATCGGACGCCTCACTGGCAGGAAATTTTTAAAACAAAATTGCGTATGCATCAGATTGAGTTTCTGCGCATGCGCACTAAATTGGAGCCATTCTGGCTCCAATTTTTTTTAAAAAAATTCAGAGCCGGAGCCACAGCTTTTCAGAGCGGCTCTGGCGGCGGCCCTCAGAGGAGCTCCCACGGGCAGGTTGAGGCCTGCCCGGGCCGTCCGCTGCTGCCTAGCTCCCATGGCCTGGGGACGCCTGGTGGAGCATGCCTCCTCCTCCTCCTCCTCTGGTTCTGGCGGCGAATGCGGCAACGGCGGT
The DNA here is from genome assembly GCA_030440675.1 of Furcifer pardalis. Classification (NCBI taxonomy): domain Eukaryota; kingdom Metazoa; phylum Chordata; class Lepidosauria; order Squamata; family Chamaeleonidae; genus Furcifer; species Furcifer pardalis. The sequence continues at coordinate 44,890,564 of CP126896.1, read as the reverse complement.
GGCAATGGCGGTGGCGATGGTAGGAGGCGGCAGCGGCGGCAGTAGCAGCAGGCAGCGGCAACTGGTGGCGGTGGTGACGGCAGCAGCAGGCAGTGACAGCAGCGGCAGCAAGCAGCTCCAGAGGAGGAGGAGGCCGCAGTTGGGGGCGGGGAGCCTTGCCGTGCGGCCCCAGGCCATGGGGACTTGTCGGCCTCAAGGAGGGTAAGTGAGGGTTTTGTGTTTGGGGTGCGTGGGTGGTTTATTTGTGTTTTGGGTGGGTGGGTGTATTTTTATTTAATTTTTATTTATTTATTTATTTATTTATTTTATTTAAGTTATTTACGGGTTTGTGTTGTGGTTGTTTGGGTGGGTGGGTGGGTTGAGGTGTGTGTGTGTTTATTTGTTTATTTTAATTCTATTTTATTTTATTTATTTTATTTTTATTTATTTTATTTTTATTTTTGGCCTCGCCCACGACGTCATGACGTCATGACGTTGGCTCCCCACGACGTCATGATGTCATGACATTAGCTCCGCCCCACTGTGATGACATCACAGTGGGGTAGAAAATTTTTTGTCATCCCATCACTGTTCTAGGAGAATATTTTATCGACAGAAAAACTATGAGGTGAACATTGGGAAAGGTATTTATTTACTTATTGGATTACAGCTCTCAGAATCCTTAGGGCCATGCTAGCTGGTGATCCTGGGAGCACTCCCTACCTCCACCATGATGTAGCTTCAGTCATGAGAAAGTGAGAGCAGCTAGACCAAGGATGTCAATTGAGTTTTATAGCCAGGTAGGGATTGCAGACTGGCTGGATAGCTTAGTGGTTTAATTATTTAGGTGTGGAGCTAAAAGTTGGGAGTTTAATTCTTCACTCTGCCTCCAAGGAGAAGAGCTAGTCTATGTTGTCAGGTGCAGGTTTCACAGTCCCAGGGTGCTCTTAAAATAAAGGAACAGTAAACCACCACATAGATTTATTCTCTACATAGAAAACCCTGAAACAGATTTTATGAGTCAGAATTGACATGACAGCATGAAATTATTATTAGAGACTAGGACCTGAATTGCCCTAGACCAGGGGTCAGCAAACTTGGCTCTCCAGGTGTTCTTGGACTTCAATTCCCAGAAGCCCAAGTCAGTACACTTGCTGATCAGGGCTTCTGGGAATTGAAGTCCAAGAACACCTGGAGAGCCAAGTTTGCTGACCCCTGCCCTAGACCAGTGTTTCCCAAATGCTGGTGTTTGGACTTCAGTTCCCAGAAGCCTAAGGCAGCATATTGACTCATCAGTGCTTTGGGGAATTGACTTAAGCTTCTGGGAATTGAAGTCCGAACACCAGCATTTGGGAAACACTGTCCTAGACTAAGGCCAATATTAACCTCATGAATTGGTCTTGAGTCTTCTGTGCTCTAACTAACCTCCCAAAATATATTTATATAGATTGCATATAGAACAGAATCTAGCAGAGTGTTGTTCTGGCCCGACCCTACTGAAAGTCAAGGACTTTGGGGCCCAGACAGTTTTTCATCCATCCTACTAGTATTCAGAAGAGTAATAGAAAGAGAAAAGAAAGCACTATGGTATCATTACTGACTATGTATTATGTGCTGACATGATTTTGGGTCTGCAGTTTATATTTCCTGGAAGATGGATCACTGGCAAGTGGTGGGTTGTACCTCACAAGGACTGGGAGAAGGACTTTAAACTGATTTTGAAGTGGGAAGGAGACACAAACTCAGGGGTAGAGTTAGAGGAAGACTTATGTTCAATACGAGGATCAGACCAAGCAACTCTAATAGAGCCCAATAATAATATCCATGAAAATATAAGAAGGAAAAGAGACTACAAATCACATAATTTCTGATGTCTATATATGACTTCCAGGAGTAAGAAACAAACAGTCTTAGTTCAGGAGGGTAAATATGACTTGATAGAGATAACTGAAACTTAGGATGATTGCCATGACTGGAATATAGCAACTGAACAACATAAATTGTTCAAAAAGAACAGAAAGAATAGAAAGAAAAGAAAAGTGGAGTAACACTATTTGACAAAAGCAATATTCCTGTACAGAAATATAAGTGGATAAATTGAGTTGTCCCATTGAGAGTATCTGGATTAATATAAGTGGGGCAAAAAAACAAAAAGGAACATGACAGTTAGAGTCTCCTACTGGTGACTCAATCAAGGAGAAGATACAGATGAAACCTTTGGAAAACAAATTGCAAGAACATCAAAGAGACACAAAGTAGTAGTAATAGGAGATTTTAGTTATCCTGATATCTGTTGGGAGGCAAAATCTGCCAAATGAGGCACATCCAAGAAATGTCTGACTTGTGTTGGTGGTAATTTTCTACTACAAAAAGTAGAGGAAGAGACTATTAGAGGATTAGCTATCCTAGACAGAAGAACAAGAAAACAGAAAATATTGGGCATATTTGAGAAAAGTAGACTGAGGGGAGATATAATATGAAGGCAAAGATCTCCCTTGATTGAAAGCCAGTGGTGTCTGACTCTAGGGGGAGGTGCTTATCTCCATTTACAGCCAAAGAACCAGAGCTGTCTGTGTCTGCAGACATTTCTGTGATCATGTAGCAGGCATGATTAGGTGCCAGAGCACATGGAACACTGTTACGTTTTCTGCCAAAATGGTACCTATTTATCTACTTGCAATTTCTTGCTTTCAAACTGCTAGGTTGGCAGGCGCTGGGACAGACAATGGGAGCGCACCCTGTCACACAGTACTCGGGTATCAAACTGCTGAACTGCCAGACTTCCCAATATTAAATTCAACATCTTAACCTCCAAGCCACCATGGTCCCTTGTCATAGCCTATTTAGATACTGCATTACTAAATATATGATGTGCATCAAATTACCTGAGAAAGTATTGAGCATTCCAGCACTGGAGGCATTCAAGAGAAAATTAGACAACCTCCTGTTTAATACACTCTGATTTGGATCCCTGCATACATCAGGGGATTGGACTCAATTGCCTTATAGGGCTTTTCCAGCTCCATTATTATAAAATGGGTCTGCTATAATTAATTCTAATAATTGCTATCGAAAAAGGGGTTTAGCTTCTTTCAGAGATTTACAGGGAGTGCAGAAGAAACACAAAAGACAGCAGGAGGAATGTCTACCAATGGGCGCAGGGACAAAGCTGCATATATTAGCATGCATTTGTATATAGAATATACAAAACTATAGCACAACATGTCTCTGTACATCAAAATAATAAACATATGTAGGATTCCAGAGAGTGTCTCTTTGTCTCCATCCATGGGAACCCTTTGCCCTTACCCTATACAGTATAGACATTTATAAATGTCTGATGTGCACCTGCACATTTGCTTGGTTTCTGGCAGCAGGGGAAGTTATGGTACTGATCACAGCTGATGTCCATTATGGATAGTGGAGGTGAAAGCACAGGAGCCAATGGCAGGCTGACCAAGAGGTGACAGGCAAAGCCAGTCTGCATCATACGTTTTCATCTTAAAAGTACAACACACATACACATCTTGGGTTATCATTACTGCGTTCATATTAAACTTTGTTCATTCAGCGGCTCAGTAATGATGGAACTAATTCTGTCCTGCAAAGGTGATGCTATTAATAAGTTTAATTTGTACACTTCATGGTCATCTAAATATTCATCACTGATAGTTACTTTCTAGGAGCATTCTCATTGATACACCTACTGGGCTTTCTGTTGAAGTATATTTGGGATAAATTATGGAAAAAAATACCTATTCTCTTAATGAGTTATCTCTGTGAATGTTACCCATAACTGTCTTAATGACACTGGTAGGAGCTCCACTGTTCCATCTCATCAAAGCAGGGTTTTGAAGTCTATCTGCTCACCAGAGTTGAACAGCTAACCTTAATGATTCAGCTTTTTTTAAAGGAGAGATAAATGTCTAATTTAACTGTCACTTTACCAACCAGTGAAATTTATTAGAGAATTGCAATACAGTAATACCTCGGATAACGCTAAGGCTTGGTTCCACAAATCTTGGTGTTATCCGATTTTTAGTGTTATCCGATGCATGTTAAAATCCTATGGGATGTATCGGATAACGTTAAAGCTCCATAGAGATACATTGTAACCACACAGGCTTTAGCGGTTGTTATCCGATCCATCCCATAGGACCTTAACGTTATTCAATCGAATTCTCCTCCCCAGATTATTTAACGTTATGCGATTTTAGCGTTATCCGAGGTAAACGTTAACCTAGGTATTACTGTACTGGTTTTTTAAAAAGATAAATGCTAGTGGAACACTGGTAAAAGCTCTGGGGCTGATCGAGGAAACTAAAGGAGAAAAATCATTGTGGCTCAAACACATAGTTGTCTACCATTCTTGATTCTAGCAGGGCAGAAGATCTCTCCAGAATAAACTACGTTATGAGTAGAATCCTACACTTGTGAATTGCACAGACAAGATATAAGCAACAACTTCTTAACTAGTGCACTTCTGCAGGTGTGACTATCCAATAGGTTTCTGGCTACTCTTAAACACTTGCAATACATATCAAAATGCCTACCATTTTAAGAAGTCTGACTCATGTCAAGATGGATCTGCCATGTGTTGGTTAAACATTTCTACCAATCTGCCACCAATCACCACAAGCAGCATTGCATAGAAATGAGAAGAATACCTTATTGTGCCTATAGAATTCCTTCTTTGTTTAAACCACACACACACACCCTTAAGAGCATTTTACATTTGTTTGTCTCCTTGTCCCTATCCAGAAGAGAGTCAGGTGTAGAATAAAAACAAGAGGAATCTTAAATTGCAAGCAAAGTGTTTAATGACACATGTAATAATAATGAACATCTATTTCTATAGTCAATTTTGCAACACAAAAAAGGATTATTGTTGGGCACTAATGAAGTGGTTTGAATCATTTTGTTGCTGCTATTTAGCAGCAGACTATCCAGGCTGTGCAGCAACTCCTATTGGATAAAACTGTGCATGATTCATGTGCAAATGAAACATGACTTGACATGGCTGTGGCAACACAAACACACAATATTATGGCATCCCCTGTGCTGCTACAATTTGCAAAGTCAAATCCAAGCTACTGTATCATGCTGGATCTACATGTGGATAGGGGTGTTTCCCTATGAGGCTTATATTGTAGAATCACTATCTCATTCATGGAATGTCCCATGAGGTCCAGATGGTTTTGCCTTCTGCTTGAAACCCTTGTGCATTTTCTACTGATTTTTTCATCTCTTTATCTTGCCAGGAAATATCCATTAAAATAGACTTATATGAACTTTTATGGGAGATATGTTGTATCTTTGCGGGACTGATTTTTATCCCTTTCTGTAGATGTGAAGTCCTCTTCCTTCCTTCCTTCCTTCCTTCCTTCCTTCCTTCCTTCCTTCCTTCCTCTCTCTCTCTCTCTCTTTCTTTCTTTCTTTCTTTCTTTCTTTCTTTCTTTCTTTCTTTCTTTCTTAGTATTGATCTAATATCACATGCATGAAAATGAAGGCCAAACTAATATGATTCTGAAAGATTAAAACTGAGAGTAGCAGGGAAATGATCTCACATCGAATCAATATTTGCTTTATAAATACTTTTCAATACCATGAAGGACTTCACTCAAGGCCTCAACTAGAGAATGGCACATAGCATCCTTTTGACGATACAAGGATGATTCAAAATATCTTGCAAGGCAGAGAAGAAAGTTTTAGTCTTTCACTAGTTAAATGCAGGCTCTGGAAAGGGACCTCATCTGAACTCTTTTATTGTTTTAATTTTAGATGCCACAGTAGTAAATGGTGCTGTCTGTCTGTCTGTCTACATCCATGCATGCATGTATGATATTTTACAGCCTTTTCAAGCCCTTTTAGTAGCCAATCACATGAGCTTAACCAATGGAACACAAATGGCCAGCTGCTGGGCCTTGTTTCAAGGGGAGCAATTAATACGAAACAAAACAAAAAACATCAAAAAATCTTTAAAAGTGTTTCTGCCACTAAATTTCAGCAGCAGTGCCAAAATAATGGACAGTGAGAGACTCTAAGGTTTCCAGTGAAATAGGGGAATCATAAGTTTTGATTTAAAAGAACTTTGCTGGAAGCAAAGTTTTTCTTTCCTCCCCACCTACCTTAAACAAAAAACATGAGTGTTTGTGTTTCTTGAAGGATAAATTCTTTACTCTAAACAGGAATTTCTCTGTCAAATTATCTTCAGATCTCAAAAGTAAAATTTCTATTTTTTGTCTCCAGTGTTAAACTGCCCTCTCATAAAACTTAATTTGCCTCCTAAATCATGAATGATACCATTTTGTCTCATCCAAACATAGTAATGTTGATTGGAATTCTCTAAAAATGACACTCTCAATATTGGCTTCCAGAAGCTTCTTTCCTATTGTGTATTTCCATATATTTTTTGCCTTAAACAAGCTGTAGCCAAAATCTCCTTCCATGGCGTTGGAACAGGATCACTTTCCCCCCTACATTATATGAAATGATTGATTAGGACCAGTTTTTCCTGGCCTACTTTCTTCTCGTTTGGGGGGCTGACTTAGTCAACAGATTAAAATAAGGTTTGCTTTATTGGCAAGCAAAGGAAGTTCCAGCTAAAATGAAAATATAGAATAAAGAAACAAATGAACAAAATGAAGTAGATTTTAAACTTGGTACTTGCAACCATCACCACCGCAAATATATACTTCTTGTTAAATAAAGGGAATTGTGACCTTTTGTTTTAGTTTGTTTTATAACAGAGTAAACATGGAAAAATTATCCAAACACAGATGTCTAATACAGGTAAATCCAGAATATTTCATGACTGTGTCATACAAAATAACCTCAAAAGTAATATAGAAAGGACAAATATCTGGTAAGTGATCAAAGAAAAATGTCTGGCTTTTCCAATGCCTAATGTTTAACATGTGAAAATTGGATACTTTGGTTTAACTGTGTAGCATGCTACAGACCTGGAGATGTGCGAACAAAGAAATACTGGACTTGCTTTCAAGGCAATTAAGGGCAGTGTCCCTTTAATGCAAACAAGATAAATGAATACTCCTTTGGAAGCCAGTTCTTAGAAGACTCATGATCCTAGGTTTTGATTTTGAAATTAGATAAACTTAGACTGAAGTGTGACAAAAGATGGCCTCTAGTAAGAACTCAAAGTCTTTGTTGAGTCCTCAGTTTTATCTAGACTTGTTTGAGTTCTTTCTAGAAATGTAAAATAAGCTATAAAGCAATATTTCTCTGATAGAAACAGTTCAGATCTCATAACTAGTGATAGGCATTTTGTGTTTTAATGAAAGACACACAATACAAAGCTAACTCAGGGTGGGCGATGCCCACCCTGGCCCCCACTTGGCTACAGATCTGCCTGGAATCTTTTTCATCCAATAGTGTCACAAGTGTAGGCAATCAGTGGTGGGATGTCAAAAATTTTACTACCCCACCACGACATCATCACAGTGTGGGCGGAGCTAACATCATGACATCATGGGCGGAGCCAACATTATGATGTCATAACATTGTGGGCGTGGCCAACAAAAAAATGAAATGAAATAAAAATAAGCATGCACGCGCACACACCCCTCTCAAACCACCCACCCACCCACCCACAACACAAACCTGTAAATAAATAAAATAAATAAAATAAAAATACATTAAAATAAACCCAAACACCCACAACACAAATCAACCAGAGCTTTTAAACCAGAGCTTAAAGCTTATTCTGGCTAATCTTTCTCACACTAGGTCAGATGGAAGGAACTACAGAATGAACTCACCACAAGATGGCTTCATTTTGGCACTTTTCAACAGTTAAAGAAGTTAGGTACTAAGTCTTTGCCTAACAAGTTCTCTAGGATATCTAGGGGAGCAGGCTATAGGGAGCTTCAGGCTAGCAGCTTCTCTTCCTTCTCCCCGCTTGGGAGGACAGCAAGGAGGTGTGCATGCACACCAAGTGCTTGGTGCGCATGTGCAGTGGGGGAACCAGTGAAAAGGTAAGCCCCGAAGGTGGTTCCCCCCCAAAGCTGCAACCGGTTCTCCGGGATGCTGGGAAAAGTTACTACTGGTTCTGGAGAACTGGTGAGAACCTGTTACATCCCATCACTGTGACAATCACAATATCTAAGAGGAGAACTGGAATTTTGAATTTGTATAAGAGCCTGGATTGGTTGAAGGCGTGTCCCCCCCATCATTCTATATATAGGTGTGTGAGTTCCTGAGGCCCTCCATCTTGGATTGTATTGCCTGACTGCTTAACTTTGTGTCACCATTTTTTGATCTTCTCCTTTTTTTGTATTTCTTCCTTGGTTTTGAGGGGACTTTCCTGCATTTCTTTGAATTATTTTTGCTCTTGCCAGGCAGTTTGCTCAGGTGCATGCTTGTATATCAGGCATGCTTGTATATCAGGCTTTGTCCCACCCTGGCCTCACCTCTAGTGCCCTGGGGGTGCCAATAGCAATGTATGGGATCCCCCCCAATGCCCCAAATAGGTGTCCCCACCACTCTCTGTCCAGCACCTTCCCATGGTGCCCTGCATACCCCTGAGTCTGCTTGTGACCACATGCCTTCTTAGGATTAGTTTTTGGAGAAGAAATATTAGCAAGCAGCCTTTATTTGCTTATTCGCTTTTCTTGGTTTTTGTAGAAGGAGGTTCTCTGTACGTGTGTGCACAAGTGTTTTATTTCACAATTCTCTCTCCCTGCTAGGGTCAGCAATACCTTCTGGTCCTATTTTCTTGCCTCCCTTTTTGAAAAACATAGGAACTACTAGAAAGTGACTCATGGATCAAGGGTATGTGTGTCACACTGTGATGCAGAAGGTAGATGAAGGGCCACTGTATCACATTAATGCTCCAGATAATACTAAGACTTGGTTCCACATGCTAATCGCCATGAGGATTGCCAATATTCGGATTCAGACATGTCAGAAGATGATGATGAAGAAGAAGGAACTACATTCACCTCCTCCTTTTCCTCCTCCTCCTCTCTCTCTCTGTGTGTGTGTGTTCACATCCACACAGCAGGGCAAAGTAGGTAGAAAGTAGTACTGGTTGTCCCAAGTACAAAAATTGCTAGCTACAGTCCTGAGTATTGGACATAGAGACACCAGAAACTTCCTTTTACTGATCCATACCCATGGTCCATTAAGCCTCACCACTTACTAGCACCTTCCCTCTAGACATTTGAGCAGGATTTTTCCTGATCCCACTGGGGATGCTTGGACTTGAACCTGGGACCTTCTACATATAAAGCATGTGCTCTACCATAGAGCTACAGCTTTTCCCTGAGGAAAAGTTCAACCAGCAGTCTGACATACTCCTGTACATGTTGCTATGGGGATCTTGCCCTTTTCCACAGACAGAAAATGTCTTGAGTTGGTCCTGTCATGCTTACTTATTCTTGCCCTTCAGCAGTTCCCTTCAAAGAGAGTAAAATTCCACCACTTGAAACAGGCAGCTATGCTTTTCTTCAATCAATGTATGTGTAGGATCTGATCATTCCAGTGTTTTGTCTTGGCGTGCATACAGCAAATTCATCAAGATCTCTCCACGTTGGCTGTCTCTGATGGACTTTGGTGGCTGTGTCATGTGAAAGTCAATGGAACTCTTTCTTCTCACACATACTTTCTCTTATATCAAGTCTTACCTAAAACATACACATGGAATGTGAACCTCTATAGGAGGCTTTCTTCACACATGTTTTCAAAGCCACTGGGAGATGTGAAAATTCTCAACAACTCTTCCATCCAGTCTGGAATAAAGAGCAAAAGATTAGAAAGTATTCATTCAATTGGTTCCTTCCTGTTAAGATAATGATAATGATGTCATCCCAAAATGAGAGCTGTAAAAATAAATCAACACACAAATAATTTTATTATTTGCTCCCTTGGCGTTCTTGTCTTACTTACAGTACTCCAGCCTTCTTCCAATATGGTAATTTCTATTTTTATTTATTTATTTAGATTTATTATCCTGCCCCAATCAGGCAAACCTGACTCTAGGCGGCTAGCTAAACTTGGAATGAGAATTGCAGGATTTGTACCCCAGGACATGAGAAACCGGCCTGGGAAAGGCTGCATTATTTCATCATAACTATGAGAGTTAAAAAGCTTTCAGATGTTGCATATGTGTGTGGGCAAAGACAATACCCTCAAGGAACATTTGGTTGTCATGTCATCAACTGTTCAAATATTTTGATAAAAATTAGAGGGGAAAGTTACCACCAAATTTAGACAGAAAGTTCATTGAGAGTAAGCTAATGGCCCTGTTGTTCATTTGGGATTAGTTTATTTCTATCCCAAAGCTAGTAAAGCTGTTCAAATAATGTCAGAGATATAAAAACACCAGATTATTGGGAAGTTTGACAAGGGGATGGCAAAGTAAAAGGCAGTGTAAAGTAGAAATCACATGGCAATTCAGCAGTATGGAGTGTAATGGGGTGTGAATGAAACTCTCCCCCTTTCATTCAAAGGGGGGTCCTCACTTCTATTTTGGAGGGGGTTGCAATCAGATTTCTCTAGGGGGAAGTTTATTTTCTTCCCCAAAATGTCCCACTTATTTTCTCTTGAGAAAAAGAGGAAATGAAAGGCTCTTGTGTGAAATTTCATCTGGCAGCGTTGACTGGCTTATACAAATAGTTCCCTGCCTTAAAGACAAGCAGACACTGGGAAAATTTGAAACAATGCCTTTCCCCCCATCTTAACATTTTAAACAGTAAAAATAGTAATACATAAAACCAAAGTTTCAATGATTTGAGGTTTTTTAAATTCCCCCAACCCCCTTTCACAATCTTTTCAACATTCAAAACTAAGACTGTGAAAACTCTGTGACAGATCTGCCCATGTTTCTTCATTATGTAGAAGAGTGGAATTGACCATACTGTATTTGATTGTAAAGCAGACTTCACCAACTGGACTCCATTCCACACCCTCTGACAGCCCAGTTAATGGATACGGAAACTGGAATCCAATCAGAAATTAAAGACACAAATTAAAATAATGTAATCATCTGAACAGAGCTGCTTTGGTTGCTATTGTTGTTATCATTAAGGAGGCATGTTTCAATAAATAAATAAATGACAACTAGCAACAACATTGGTTGACTGGCCGTAAGATATTCTAGTTATTTTTCAAAATCATTTTCAAATACATTTTAGAATAAACTGGAATGGAAATGTTTAGAGTAGCAGTTACAAAATTTGCAGTTAGCAAAAATGACCATGTTAAGGGACAAAAAGGAGTTAGCTGATGCAGAAGAGATTAAGAAAAGATGGCAAGAGTACACAGAGGAACTCTACAAGAGGGACCTCAACACCCCTGATAATCGCAAGGATGAGAACATTGAACTTGAGCCAGACATCCTGGAGAGTGAAGTCAGAAAGGCCCTAAAAAGCCCTGTAGCCTTGGAGGGTGGGTGGTGAGAGAGGACTGCGGCCACCGCCTCGCGAAACCTCCAGTGGCTGTGGCAGCAGCAGCTGCACCATCGCTGCCCCAGCTGCGGTCAGGTTGGCATCGGGTGTGGCGGGCCTAGCATCAGTTGAGCCATGGCAGAGTGGGAGCTTTGGAGTTGCGGAATGGGGGCTCGGCCACACAGGGGGCAGTGGTAGGAGTCCTGGTGTGGCGGTGTCTTGTGGCCATTATGCTGCCTGGCACTGTGGACTTGGCCATGGACTTGGCTGCTGGGGCGCAGGGCCAGATATCACTCCCCCCCGCCTAGACTTTGGACTGTGAGGCCTGGACTCTTGCAGTCGAATTCTTGTTTTGGGATGTTTTGATTAAGGTGACTTTTATTATTGCATGCTAATTGTATTCTGCTAATTGTATCTTGTTCTCTAGTGTATGCTAATTGTATCTTGTTTTATATTGTATTGGATGTGATATTGTTGTTAGCTGCCCTGAGTTGCGTTGCGAGTGGGCATCATACAAGCCCAAATTATTATTATTATTATTATTATTATTATTATTATTATTATTATTATTATTATTATTATTATTATTATTATTATTATTATTATTATTATTATTATTATTATTAATAATAATAATAATAATAATAATAATAATAATAATAATAATAATAATAATAATAATAATAATAATAATAATAATAATAATAATATCCATACTTTTAGAAGTAGAGCTTCAAACATAACTTTTTACTTTAAAACCATTTCCTCCTCTCTTTTGAAAATTATCTCCATAGTGAGCTAGATAAAACAACTTTCTGTTGCGAAAAGAATCACATTTAGTGAGGCAGGAGTACCTGTCTTCTTAAAAGCCTTTTCACTGAGGTTGGCATAAGATCTTCATTTGTAGCCCTCTGTTATGGAATGATGGGGTTATTAAGAAAATTAACTTTGTGTTTGGAGAAATCACTGAATTTAAGAGATATGCATGTACCAGAGTAGTAGCTAACTGGTGCTCCATGGAACACATTCTCTGTGTCCTTTCAGTAGCTAAAGTACTTGTATTACAGTACTGGAGAAATAAATACACATCCTCCATTGTTCAGTAGCGTGAGGAACGTATAGCCCTTCCAGAATCTGAACATGTGGCATTCATGCAGCCATCAAATTTCCATGGATTTATTTTCGGACATTTGGCCATTTCCCCTTAAATTTATGGATCATAAAAATATAAATGTTAAATGCTCTTTTATTGTTACATTTCCAGTTTGCTATGTGTCTGTATATATTTTCAAACCACGTCTTTATGATATTTCTTTCTTCCTTTCTTTTTTTTTTTAAAGTATATTTTTTCCGGTACAATAAAAAATAAGTACATAACATTTTGCAGAGGATGTAGATGTCATCATCTTCAATTTACAGCTTTCCTGTTCTGTGCTTTCCTTTAGTTTCTTCCATCTTTCCCCCCTTATCTGAGAAAATCTGTTGTAGGAACAAAAGATGGAAAAAGATGAACAATGTATTTTAACTGTGACTATTGGAAGCTTCAAAGAGGCACCCAGGATCAGTCCTAGAAACCACTGTACTGGAAGAATCAAAAGGTACACTGGGGAAATATATATCAATGAATATCCCCACCTTTTCCATTCATAGGGGCTTCTACTGGATGGTGAACCTTCTGTGAATGGACACAACTGGATACAACCCATTGTTTCATAGTTAGAAACATGTCTTTCCAATATGTAATTGAATTCATTGTACACATTTGGCTGGACCACAGAGAGAGCTTCATGGTAATACCATAAATCCATCATTTGAACCTGCAGGGGAAGAAAATAGAGGAGGCTTTTCTTTTCTTCCTCTTTGTGCTCCAGAAGACATTCCTAAAGTAAGACAGGGATGAATGTCACATATTAGGAATTTCTTTCTACAAGGATTTATATTGTTAGAGTTTCCATAGTTTCTGTTGTTGTCAGAACATGCAAACAATGTCTTTGAAATAAAGGAAATGGAAAACAAGAAAAACGAGAGAAGTGTCACACTGGTACTGCATGTAAAAAGATATCCCGAATAAAAACATAAAAGCAATAAAAACCTCAAAATGTTTGGAATAAAATCTCCCCAAGGTACAATGGAGCTGAAATGTATTTGCCTTTAATGGGAACTTTTTTGTGTTCTGCTATATTTTTGGATAGCTTTCTATTCTGTTCTGAAACAATGCATATCCTTTCCTTTAGCAAGTCTCTCTTGAGAACCTTTTTTTAAAGAGAGACTATAGACTGAAGCCATTCTTTAAATCCCCCACTTTTAGTCCACAAATATCTTTGTGAAAGGGCCAAGAAGGCAAAGGATGGGAATACCATTTTATTTCATATTAGCTTCTTTGTGTAATTTAATTTACCTATTGATTCTGAAACATTCTCAAAATGGTTAATGAAAAACCAAGGAAAGATTTATATTGAAGCTTATATCTAGTATGAGTGTTCTTTCAGTGATCAGTCAGTCATGTACAGTATCAGGTTTAGGGTTATCTAAGTTTTTGTCAGAGTAAACCTGTCAGCCCAGCTAGGCTCCCAAGGGGCTAAACAACAGACTCCTCTATGTGTAAGTAATCTGGGTTCAATGCTAAAGTTCTCATCCTTGCCTTACTGAAATCGATAATACACTGCAATAACAAAAATATTTACCGTACAGTACAACAAGTTCCACAAGTCTTGGTGTTATCCGATTTTTAGTGTTATCTGATCCATGTTAAAATCCTATGGGATGGATCGGATAACGTTAAAGCTCCATAGAGATACATTGTAACCGCACAGGCTTTAGCGGTTGTTATCTGATCCATCCCATAGGACCTTAACGTTATTCGATCCAATTCTCCTCCCCAGATTACTTAACGTTATCCGATTTTAGCGTTATCCGATCCAATCGTTATCCGGTGTTTTACTGTATTTGTGCTTTCCTTATGTAAAGGCCATGGCAATATCACGGCATTGTTCTTATGAAACCTGCAGGAAACGACATTACACATGTTTCTTATTGGTTGTGGTAAGAAGCAAAAGACCTAATACGCTTTCCCAGTAAAATCCATGATATTACAGAATCAACAATGCCATCCCTATTAAAGCACACTCATGGAAGCACAAAATGTCTGCATAATATGACTAATAAGGCACCATTTTGTCAGATGTGCAGATTTTGTCAGGGATCAACAGCAAGGCCAAACTAGGACTGAAACACAAGTTTACACAAAACCATGGTTTGACTTTTTTTAATCGTTGTAGATTTTTTTGCACACAGCAAAGGACAAAAGCAAACATGCTCCTTGCCAGACTTTGATTCCCAGTTTAATCAACACAACATGTAAGAGCAAAAGAACACATGTTCCCAAGGAACAGACACAGACTGCAACACCTTTGCAACCCAGAGGTAAAGGAGAGACCGTGTGCGTAGAAGCATGAAGAGAAAGATCTTGCTAAACATAGAAAACTAGCAAAATTAGCAGTGAAGAATTATTGGATTTGGCTCACATTTTAATGCAAACATAACTAGTTGTGCAAATCCAAACATATATTATGCAAGCTGACTCTTGGTTATTCTTTGAAATTTGCACTTTAAACATTATAGGTTTCAAGGTTTCATGGTTTTTCTATCAAAAGAACATCCAAAAATACCGTATGTTACAATAAGGAAATATACACACATGAGTGAAAAGAGTGTGTAAAAATGTATTATGGAAATAGGTTGTGAAAATGCATCAATTATGCAGATTGCATTGAAAATGCATCTATTAGGAGGAATGTGCACAGATATATGGTCACATTTTTCGGAAATTTATAAAAATTCCCAAAATTCAGGGTGAACCAAACTTGGATAGAAAACATTCTTGAAGCTTAGGAAGAACTGAATTTCCAGTTTAAAAAGAAAAAAGAGTGTAACCAAAACTAACATAGCACTTGACTTTTGTTGTTGTTCATTCGCACAATCCTTTTCGACCCCATGGACCATTGTCCTCCAGGCACCTCTGTCCTCCACCATCCTCCTCAACCCACCCAGCTCTGTGCCCATTGTGTCTACAATACCATCTAGCCATTTCATTTTGGGCTGCCCCCTTCTTCTTTTGCTCTCCATCTTTCCCAGCATCAAGGCTTTCTCAAATGAATCCTCTCTTCTCATTTGATGTCCAAAGTACTTTAGCTTCATCTTTATTATTTGACCTTCTAAGGAGCAGTCAGGGTTGATTTCTTTTATGGTTGACCTATTTGTTCTCCTCGCTGTCCAGGGGACTCTCAAAATTCTCCTCCAACACCACATCTCAAAGGCACCTATTCTTCAGCTTTCCTAATGGCCTAGCTCCCTAGCCATATATTACCACTGGGAATAGGATTGCTTTGATATACAAATTTTTGTTTGCAATGTGATGTCTCTACTTTTAACTGTATTCCCCAGGTTTCTCATAGATTGTCTCCCAAGAATCAGTTGCCTTTTTATTTCATGGCTGCAATCTCCTTCTGCAGTGATCTTGGATCCTAAGAAAGTAAAATCTGCCACTGCTTCTACTTCTTACCCACCTATTTTCTGGGGACTGATAGGGCCTATTGCCATTATCTTGGTTTTCTTGATGTTGAGCCTCAAGCCAGCTTTGACACTCTCTTCTTTCAACCAAAGCAGCAGCTTCTGGATCAGTGGTATGGGTGTCACACTGCGATGTGGAAGGCAAATGGAAGGCCACTGTCTTATTTGTTCCCAGGACAATCTTCACGGCTGGTCGAAACGATGATAGCCAATATTCAGAATCGGATGCAGCACTTGAAGGAGAAGTAGGGAGAAAGAAGGCAAAATCTTATAGTGTGTTGTGTGTGCATGTTTTGCAAAGACCTAATTGTTTTCCCTTATACAAATGACATTTGGGCTATTAATAAGATCTCTAAGGAGAATCCCTTTTGTAGTTTGAGTTATATTATCCATGGCAAGACAGAGAACCATAAAAGGATTGGCAAAGATGGGAACAGAGGGGAAAAGGACAGGTAGAGGCATGACAGGAGGAAAGAAAAGGAGGGCTGTGGTTGGAGTGTAACTCAGAATGCACCCAGTGCAAACAAAGTACTCCCAAAACATACTTCTTATGCTCCTTGATGTTCCTTTTAGAATGCAGCATTGATGTTTACACTAGAAACTGACTTCCAATAACTTCTGGTTTTGAAGAAAGACCCTTCTTCTCCAGTGGTGGGCATCAGCAGATTCACACCAGTTTGCCAGAACCGGTAGCAGAAATTTGGCTGACCCTGCCCATCCAAGTTTTGAAATAAAGTAGTCCTAATTCAGGTGCAACACAGTGCTTTCTCCCTAGCCATGCCCACCAAATCACTCCCACAGAGCAGGTAGTAACTTGGCAGGGATGACTAGATCACACACCCAGTCACATGGCCATGCCCACAGAGTAGGCCATGCCCACAAAGCAGGCCACACCCACAAAGTAGGCCACACCCACAATGTAGACCATGCCCACAGTGTGGTAGTAAATTTTTTGGAACCCACCACTGCTCTTCTCCCATAATCTGCCATGCTCTCTAGAGGGCCTGCACAGGCCTTTCAGAACTTTTATTTAGAGTGGTGGGAAAAATAGGAGTATCATGGGAGGGCTGAGGGTCACTACCCTTCATCTGAACACTGAGTTATCCATTTATATGTGTCTAGTTAACAGTCAAGGGACTGCAGTGACTTAGTGGTTAAGATGCTGAGCTTGACAACCAGAAGGTCAGCAGGCTCAGCAGTTCGAGACTCAAGTGCTGCACGACGAAGTGAGAGCCCCTTCTTTGACCCAGTTCCTGCCAACTTAGCAGTTCAAAAACAAGACATTGCAAGTAGATAAATAGGTACCGCTTCAACGGGAAAGGTAACAGTGTTCTATTCACTTTGGTGTCTAGTCATGACCATGGAAACATCTGCAGACACAGACAGCGCTGGCTCTTTGGCTGTAAGCGGAGATGAGTACCGCCCCCTAGAGCTGGACATGAGTGGCTTTTGAACAAGGGAGTCCTTTACCTTTAGTCAACACTCAGTACAATCAAAGAGGGGGAGCTTTGGTCATATTGTTTGCCATATGAACTAATGGGTACAAGGATACATTTTTGAGTAGAATAGTTCAAAACATTTTTTTTGCAGTGTGAGGGGATAAAATGATGGGAGTGGCTCCCAAAGGATGTCCAGATGTGGTGTTTGGTATTCTAGAAGTTGTGCAGGCCCAGTTCAGGCCACAAAACAAAGGGAAATGGTTTGTGAAATGCCCACTACTTGCTGATATTACAGCTACAGGTCCACCAAGGGCCAAACTAGTCAAGGCATAATGTCTGCAGAGTGCTTTAATCAAAGTTATATTCTAAAGCAGGGCTTCTCAACCTGTGGCCTGTGGGCCAGATGCAGCCCCCAAAGCCATTTCATCTGGCCCTTCACTGCCTCCACCACACCAGGAAGTGCCATGTGGTGGTGGAAGGGCAAAATGGCCATCCAGCCCCTGAAGCTGCCTGAGGGAGCATGACCCGGCCCCTGGCTTAAAAATGTTGAGAACTTCTGTTCTAAAGTAAGTGGAGGGCACTGGATTGTGCAAAACTTCTATACAAATTCTGGGATGTGCGTGAGGGTTTAAAACCCTCAAATTCCAGATGTGTTGGTCCTGTTAGGAACTGTGCCTGGGCGTGACACTTTTTGCAACATGGACAAATGGTGGACTATACCTTTAAGGACTGTTCTGGAACAGTCCCAGCTGCATAGGATCGGCTGCTAACAAGGTAGCATTCTTTTGTATAAGAAGAGGCAAAACCCAGAGCCAACTTGTTTCCTGGCTGCCTCTTATGCCATTTTGTCTCCTGTCGCTTCTCTTGCTTTACCTTGCTGGAGTGGTTGTCATGCTGGACTACTCATCGTGGAGCTGACCTTATGGGCTTGTGACTTTTGGGACCCTCACCACATCGTGGTAGTAAGGACTGCTCGTGTCAGTAACTTAGTCTATTGGTGTTCTTCGTCCTGGAGTATTGCTTCTACAAAAGAGCTTGCTTAACAGCTGTTCATGCCAAAGGTTTGGAAGCATCTGCCAGAAACCAACAAGGACTTTGTGGGAAAGCTTACAAGGTAAGTGGAAGAGAGTGAGCTGGGAATACTCTCTTTGAACTGTGAACTTTTGTGTATATATGCCTTCCCTGTTATGCTGAAGATAAGCCTGTTATGTTTTGTCACCATTGTAACTAGTTTTGTCTGCACCTCACCTTGTGAGTAAAAGTTCTTTCAGTTTGCCTCACAAGAACTGTATGCCTGTGTTTTCTTTGGGCCAGCAAGCTGTTAGTCACCAACACAGAAGGCAAGGGCATGGCAGAGGCACACTCTGCTGTTAAACACTCTGTCAGGTCCTACTCTGGAAACAACATAAGTAGTTCTGGAACCCAAAAAATCTCAGGACAGGTTCAGAGGAGAAGAATTGTATATAAACCTGTTCTTAAATGATGTTGAGCTGTGGTTATGTGAAGAATGAGAATTTAACTATTGAAATGTTCTCTACTCATGATAATTCTTAAGCTTTTAGACTGTCTAATGCAAGAGGAAATGTGTATGTCATTCCAAACCTATCTCTCGGGGGCTGGTGTGGAATGAACGATTGCCTCTATTGATGCTGGAGTACAGAAACATTGCTATGCTCCCTTGGCAGTTCCAGAGACAACATGTTTGCTGTTGCTAATGTCCTACAGGAAAAATGGCATTCTTTTTCAGAGCTAATATAATTTCAGAGTGGAAAATACTTGTTGACACTCTTCCAGATGTATACTTTCTTCTTTCTATGAATCACAAATTCCACTTTGCCACCATGCTTCTTTGACACAGTCTACGAAATGCTCATGTTTCGTCTTGGATGCCCAGAATTATTTCTTTCCCTCATGTGGATACATCACTTTGTATCTTGAATTTGAGGGAAGGCACTCTTTTTCTGTGTGTCACTGGAAAGGCACCAAACAATTGCATGTTCCTTTTCAAGCCACCTCAGGCTAAAAAACCATCCCATTTTAGCTGACAGAACTGAAATAAAATCTCAACTGAAACCACCAACCAGAGCATTTGTCTGTTATGATATTGAAATAAAGTGGTACCTCACTTAAAGAGCCTAATGCGTTTCACGGGATTGCTCTTTAAGCGAGTTTGCTCTTTAAGTGAAACACCATTGTAAGTGACCACTTGTGACTTCTGGTGGGGGGATTGCAAACCCCAATTTAGTTGTAAAGCAAGTTTTTGGTTGATTTTAGTTGTTAAGCGAGGTGACCATTCAGAGAAAATTCTGCTATTTAAACGAGTTAGTCTCTAAGTGAGGTGCTCGTTATGTGAGGTTTTACTGTATAGTACAGTCAAGTACATAGATGTATTGAAAAATGTCCACAGTCTCCTTTTATATTAAACAATAAATTTCGTGTCAGAAATTATTCTGGTTTGAAAGGATTTTTGCTGGAGAAACTTTGCTCAGGTGACACCTGAATGAGGTTCCTTTCATGTCCCCAAGATCTGTTATGCAGCACTCAGTATTGAACCCTAACCTTACTTACTTACTTACTTACATACTTACTTACAAGATTTGTACCGCCGCCCCCTCACCAGGGGCGACTCCGGGCAGCTCACACCAAAAGTTACAAAACCCAATAGAAACATCCCCACAATAAAAACATCATAAAAACCCTAAGTTTAAAATCACTAAAAAAGCTACCCCCCACAGCCTTATATCAACCAACAGGGGAGTGCTGCCCCACCAGCAGCACCTCACATCTGGTGAGTTAACCATGTTTTCAATCGCTTTCTGAATGGCAATAGCTCTGCCTGGTGGCGCAACTCGGTCAGTAAGAGGTTCCACAGGGCCAGAGCAGATATGGAGAAGTGGGCCAGGATACCTAAGAGACTGTGTCACCCTAAGAACATCTGTTCGTCCCACCAGGGCGGATCGGAGAGGCTCCCTTGTTAGTCCATCGGCGAGAGAGGCGCATCTCTCTTGCACTAGGAGGAGGACCTTCTCCGTGTCCGCCCCAGCCCTTTGGAACCTCCTGCCAATTGATCTGCGCCTACAGAGAGCTCCTGCCCTTTCGGAAGGGCTTAAAAACCTGGCTGGCAAGACAAGCGTGGGGACCCAGGAATGTGGGATCACATGTAGGGTGGATGATTTAAGGGACAGCCACCCTTTCGCTTTCGAAATGTATTATCTGTTTGCGCTGTTTTAATTCTTTTATGGTTTTTAAAGTTTAAAGTATTAAGTTTTAAGTATTATTAGTATTATATAGGTTTAACCTATGATTTTAACCTGTGTTGTAAGCCGCCCAGAGTTGGGTTTACCCGATTGCAGCGGGATAGCAAGTGCGAGTAAATAAAAAATAAAAAATAAAAAATGGAGAAGCCTCTCTGGCAGATGGAACCCTTAGGGAGTCCCTCCGATCTGCTCTGGTGGGATGGGTCAATGTCCTTGGGGTGATGTGGTCTCTTAAGTACCCTAATCCACTACCACTTAGAGCTTTAAAGGTTGCACCCAGAGGCACACTGACAGTCTACGCAGCTCCCGCAGCAGGGGAGAGGCATGGGCATAATGCCCACACCCCTTTACTACAGGGGAAGCTGCATTGTGTACCAGTTGCAGCCTCCGAATGGTCGTCAAGGGCAGCCCCATGTAGAGCACAGTCTTCAAGAGCAGCATCTTGACTGCTAAGCCACCATAGTGCTGCCTTTTATATTGAACATGCACAATGGTGTACAGTATTTACTCCTTATATCAGAGGCGTAGCTACCGCCGTATCAGCCGTATCAATTATACGGGGGCCCCGGGCTACGGGGGCCCCCAACGGCAAAAAATAAAATTTAAAATAAAAAAGAGCAAAAATTTACTGCGCATGCGCAGAAACTCAATCTGATGCATTGCGCATGCGTCAGATTGAGTTTCTGCGCATGCGCACTTTATTGGAGCCATTTTTGGCTCTAATTTTTTAAAAAAAGCCGGAGTCGGAGAGTCGGAGCCGCAGCTTTTAAGCGCGGCTTCGATGGCGGCCGTCAGAGGGCCGAGGTGCAGCGCGCGGAGCTGTAGCTGAGCTGGCGAAGGCAAGGGGCGGCTCGGCTGTGGAAGGCGAGGCGAGAGGGCGCAGCGAGGCAGCCCCGACTCCGAGCCCGAGGCCCTCCCCCCGGTCGCCGCGGGGGCTCCCTGCCTGGCTGCGCCAGCCCGGGCGGCGCTCTCCACCTCGACGCTGGGGTGGGAGTCCAGCGCTGCAGGACCAGCTCGCGCGCCCCGTCCCCCAGGCGGGAGGTGACAGGTCAGCTCCAGGCGCGCTCCAGGTGGCTGCGCCAGCGTCGAGGTGGAGAGCGCCGCCCGGGCTGGCGCAGCCAGGCAGGGAGCCCCCGCGGCGACCGGGGGGAGGGCCTTGCTCAGTCACTCGGGGCTGCCTCGCTGCGCCCGCTCGCCTTCCACATCCGCCCCTTGCCTTCGCCGTGCGCGGCGAGGGAGCAATTGTTCGCGATGGCGGCAGCAGCGGCGGTGACAGCAGAGGCGGAGGAAGAAGAGGCCCCAGTATTAAGGTAAGTGAGGTTTTTGTGTTTCGGGTGGGTGGGTGAGTGGGTTGAGGTGTGTGTGGGTTTTTTTTTTTTACATTTTAATTCTATTTTATTTATTTTATTTTTATTTATTTTATTTTTATTTTGGCCCCGCCCATGACGTCATGACGTTGGCTCCCCCACGACGTCATGATGTCATGACGTTAGCTCCGTCCCGCATATAAAGGGCCCCCAAACAATTTTTATACGGGGCCCCGCCAAGGTAAGCTACGCTTCTGCCTTATATTGAGGTGTCTACGCTCAGAGGAGACATTTTTCTTTCTTTCAAGGGCAACATTTTGGAAGAGTTTTTAATGTACTCAAAGCCATGTTCTGCTTGTGGACAGAGATAAAGCCAGCCGTGCGTGGAAGCAGTCTGGCATCCTTCAGTCTTTTTTTGTCAAATTTTATCTGGCTGTTCCATCCCTACAAGTAAGCTACTGGAAAAGCAGCAGGGTATTAGGAAAGTATGATGACACAATGAGACCCTAAATGATGTCACATTTAAGAAGTCCCACAGGATCACCAAAATGTGTGTTATTCTAATACAGTGGTTGAAATTCAATAGTTAAACTATGATTACAGCAGATCTATTGAATTAATTGAATTTATGGAGAAGCTGACTCACTAATCCCCACTGATTCAATAGGTCTACTCTAGTTGCAGCTAACCTTTAGCTTCCAGCCAATTGTTTTGGATTATTTGGTTTGGAGTTTTGTTTTTGCTAGGGGGGGTGGGTCCAAGAGGCACCTCATAATCTAAGACCTTCAGTGATAGCACATTTAATTCCTTTGGGTGGATTTTTGGTTTGTCTATCTCATTTTGTATTGAGATCAGAGTTCAGGAATCAAGAGCTTTGACTTTGGATGCAAGGTCAGGGTCAGGGGTAGACATTCTGGAAGAAGACAAATCCCTCTGAAATAACCAATGGTTGCCTAGCTTAATATTTCAGAATATCTACAGCAGCTATATTTATTTTATGTTTATTTTATTTCCAAGGGGCAGGAAGGTAGGTTGCTGTTATCCATAGAGATTCCATCAATGTCAGCAGAGTCTCTACTTTGTCAAACCCAGGTCAGGAGTCTCTCCATCTGTCTATGGGACATAGGGATGGAATAGGGATAGTGTTGCTGTACCTCTCCCCCCATGACCCAGTGCTTTCCCTTCCAGGGCCAATGGTATTCATCTCCACTGCAGTGTTGATCAAGATGTTGCTCCTGGGGGACTTCAGATGTGGTGTTTGCTGGGATAGCCATGAAGCTTATAGATACTATGACATCTATAGGCTTATCCAAACACATGAGGTGGGACATGCACTCATCCTGATTATGTTTGATAGGACAGGGAGACTATGA
Source organism: Furcifer pardalis (assembly GCA_030440675.1). Lineage (NCBI taxonomy): Eukaryota > Metazoa > Chordata > Lepidosauria > Squamata > Chamaeleonidae > Furcifer > Furcifer pardalis. The sequence continues at coordinate 44,867,235 of CP126896.1, read as the reverse complement.
TCAGATCTTAATACTGGCACCTTGACATGGTCAGGCCATTTTCTGCTGAAATTTAGCATAGTAGCAACACCCTCTCTGTGTGAAGAGGCTTTACCAATTAAGATGGTCTGCCCTCTGAGATTACTGGGTCCTATTGGATTCCAGGATGCATTGGGAGGGTTTCTGACTGATTGAGTTGGTACATCTGTTGAAGCCAAGTGCACTAAATGGTGTACAGAAAGTTGTTGACATGGTTACATTATATCCCATTGTTATCTCCCATGGTTGTGTCTAGTCACTTTCTTGGACAATATGTTGAACAGCAATGTATTACTACTGAAATTATGGCAATAATATCTAATTGTAATTATATTTGTATATATTAGTTTAAATCAGCATATGAAAAATTAATGCAACCATGTTCTCTCTTTTGTGGAGAATGTTCTGCTTTCTTGTGTTCCTTATTCTCTATACTGTATCCTCCTTTTTAGTGATGACTGTCCATCCTATTCAGCATCAAAGTCTCTCTCTGTGTGTGTGTGTGTGTGTGTGAGAGAGAGAGAGAGAGAGAGAGAGAGAGGGAGAGAGAGAGAGGGAGAGAGAGAGGGAGGGAGGGAGGGAGGGAGAGAGAAGTGGACTGACTTGATGAAACCTAAAGGTCTCCCTTGCTCATAAGTCCATTGTGTCTGACTAAAGGGGGCAGTGGTCATCTCTGTTTATAGCCAAAGAGACAGCACTGTCTGTGCCTGCAGAGATTTCCATGGCAGGCATGCCTAGATTTCAGTGTGTACAGAATGCTATTACCTTTCCCACCAAAGCAGTACCTATTTATTGAGCTGGGACAGATTGCGTGTGCTCAACTCCATCATGCAGCACTTGGGTCTCGAACTGCTGACCTGCAGACCTTCCAGTCATCAAGCTCAGCGTCTTAACCACTAAACATATTTGACATTTTCCTGTTGGTGTTCTGGAAAACAACTAACTTGCTTAAGATACATTTTGTACTTTAAATTTTTTTGTCAAAAATGGATTTCAAACTCTTGAAAAGTAAGTGTACATTATTCTGAGTATGTTTTAAGTTACTAGCACTGTTTTACTTCTGATCATATCCAGCACTAGTGCCAGACTAAGCACAGATATTTTATACATGTAAACTTTAATTTTTATCAGGAAAATGACAACTGATGAGAAGTCAACTATGTTTTTACAGAGACCACATTCTAAATAAACCATAGATCTAATTGTGTTGGTAAAGCTGGAACAAAAAACATTTTTTGTGTGGCAAAAACGAGAGACTGAGCCAGAGATGTTTGGTGAAAATCCAGGACAAGCACCATTTTAAAGACCCCTACCTTACTTTTTCCTCTCTGTGCTCTTGGAAAGCAAAACATTCTGCATGCACATTTCTAATTGGCTTTCCACTTCTCCATCTGCATTGTGGAATATATGCATGTATTCATTTAATAGTGTTTATTAACTGAATCTGGGGTTTCTAAAGTGAAGTAAAATGAAACAAATAACTATCTCTGTGATATTCCATGGAAGCACCCTATGCACCTCAGAACAGTGAGTCCCTTCCCTAATTTTTCTGTTTTCATTATCTATGTTTATTTTCAGCTTTTCAGCTCTGAGCGTGAAGAAACCTTTACCCACCACTTCTCCATAAAAACTGTTGTTTCCGAATTGTGAATATCTGTAGAGAAACAGCAGGCCTGTTAGGAAGGGAAATGGTAACCTTGCCCCCAGATGATCCCAACTTGTTATTCTGGGGGTGGGGGAGGAAATTAGGCCTTTTAATGGTCAATGGATTAACAGGCTAACTGCTACAGTCTATCCTAATGACTGATGAAATAGGGTTCCTGATCAGGATCATGGGAAGCAAGGAAGACTAAAACTTCCCTTTTCCAGTAATCCTCCTAAAGGCTACTGTTTCACTCTGCAATCTTGCTGAAGTATCACAAACTGCTGCTTCTCAGTTTGGAAATTTGTTTAAAAATAATTTTTTTCCTTTGTATTTTACAAACTCATTCATTAATGTTTTAACTAAAGAATTTAATTTTTCTTATTTTATTCATGCAATCTCAAATGATGGTGTTATACTGTTGCCTATTATGTCATTGTAGCCATTTTTTGCAATTTTAAGAGGTATTTTAAAGTTCATGGGTTTAAGAAATTAATTAAGAGACCAATCAGGAAATCGATGTTTTAAGATCAATACATTTGTTGAACATTTCAGCATCAACTCAGTACTGTACTACAGTTTATGTCCCCAATCTATGCTGTTTCTTTACTGCAATCTTTTTGTTCAGGTTACCAGGAGGAAGGCAGGATTATACTCCCTCCTCCTGGCAGTGATCCTTACAGGGGACAGAAGTAACCTCCCCAAAGAAAGTGATGACTGTGAACACATTCAGGCATCCCTTGGGCAATGACAGGAGCCAGTGGGATAGTTCTTCCAATCCAGCAGCACCATTGGGTTACTTCTGAGGAGGAGGTTAATCAAAATGGTTAAAGGAGGAAGATTTAACCCAACCACCCTCAACAATCCTGATTAAGATTCCTACATTTCTTCACAACGCAAACCAGTGAACTAACATTGGTTTCTTCCCCACTTCCCTTCTGATTCCCACCCCTTACACCTCTATTGTGAAGTTCAAATTTCATTCACATCATTGAAAACAAAAGTCTAGTTTAGTAATAATTATTAGAGCCTCATGATTGATAACTGACACCCTAAAGGAAAGATGGAATTTGGCTGGAGTTGTTCATAGATTATAATCATTTTTTGAACATATAGAAACGTTAAGAAGCTGAAGAACTGTATCTAATCCAGATTTTGCAAATTGTTAAATATTCTCCTAAACCCTAAACAATTTATCAGTTTTTAGAATCCCTTCAAATTACTTTCTCTTCTACCCTTCCTATTTAGGAGGAAAGGATGCCAGTTTTAGTAACTTGTCAGTTTGGTAAAACAACAAGATCACTTAAACATTCCTTTACTCAAAGAAAAATGTGTAACATCCCATAGGAGGGCTTTTCTGCCATTCTTGCTGTTTCATCCCAGGCAACATTGCAGTTGAAACAGGGGCGTAGCTACCGCCGTATCTGCCGTATCAATTATATGGGGCCCCCGGGCCACGGGGCCCCCCAACGTGCATAAGCAAAAATTAATAAAAACTTCCCAAATTTTTTTTATTTCACAAATGACAAAAGTCAAAAAAAGCAATTTCTTTTTTTCTTTTGTGAGAAATCTTTACCCTTCCTATTGGCCCCCAAACAAATTTTTATACGGGGCCCTGCCAAGGCACGCTACGCTTCTGAGTTGAAATATTACATTCTCAGTCAAATGTGTGGTATGCTTCGTTCGAATGTAAAACCTTCTGCTGTCAAAGGTAGTTCTGTTGGTTTATAACCAACACATCCACAAAATCATGCCTAAATCATCCTAGGAACAAATGGAACACAACTGACATTTTTTCTGAATTGATGGCAAATGTGTATTAAGAAAATGGTTGAGATATACCTTTTTTAAAAAAGGATGTTAACAATCCAGTCTACATTAAGCCTTCCCAAGGAAAGACAGACACACATGTGTGTCAATCAGGACACTTTTGCTTGATGAAATCATATTTACAATCTATTCTTACAAGGGAGGCTACATTAAAGAAATTAATTATGAAGTGTGAATGCTATTCATTTTAATGAAAATAACTTGCCCACATGGTGTTCTTGAGATGCAGGGAAAAAAGTCATGGGATTAGGCTAAATATTGTCATGGTAACAGTAAGAAAAAGAAATAATACTAAAAGGGTTTCCCATAAGCAGGAACAGTTCACATTCAGTAAGTAGCCTTCAATAGAAGTGGACATCTGTTATTCATTTGTTGTTTTTTGGTTTCAAGTAAAGGCGGGGGTAATTGGAACTAGTCAAGTGTTCTGGGAATACATTGAGTGAAAGGGCTCTTAGAGATTCTTAAATACTGGCCTATTTATCCCTAAAAACATTACGTATGTACCTTCTTTATCCATTTATACGCTAGAAAGGGCTAGCTGGGCAGTTGTCTTGAGTCACTTATTTTCAAGCATCTGATGATTGGAGCCAATGTTTGAAAGAAATAACATTCCTCAATCCAACTCAAGATGTAGCACCTCTTTCGTGACACCAAAAGGTGAGAAGAAAGGAATATGACAGATAGAAATGTTTTCCATTCTTTTCTGAATATGGTATGTTGTGTGGGATTTATTTCATGCTTCACCTATGTAAAACGCAAATATGAATCCAACTGGAGTTAGGACTCCTTCCCCTTCTTTTAAGCTACAACCAGGGGCGTAGCTACCGCCGTATCTGCCGTATCAATTATACGGGCCCCCCGGGCCATGGGGCCCCCCAACGTGCGTAAGCAAAAATTAATAAAAACTTCCCAAATTTTAATTATGATGAATAAATATTTCTTTTAATTTTATGCATTTTTTTTCTTTTGTGAGAAATCTTTACCCTTCCTAAGGGCCCCCAAACAAATTTTTATACGGGGCCCCCGCCAAGGCATGCTACGCTTCTGGCTACAACTGAGTAGTGTCTGGGGTCTGTAAGCTGTAGTCTAAAAAAGTGTATTTTCCAAGTAGGGCATATGGCACAGGCTGTCATCCTGAGGCAGCAAAATATCTCATGCTTGTTGTATGTATGGGTGAGTGAATCTTTCAGTTTTTCATGCAATTTTTCATTTCTTCCCTCTATCCAATTTTTGAAGAAAATTGCCCATTTTGTTCTTATCAAGAGTTGAACCAAGTGAGTGTTAAACTCAGATGAACCAAATGCAAGACCCAATGCCAAGGCTGCTAGTAAGTTCTCCTTCTCCTTCTCCTTCTCCTTCTCCTTCTCCTTCTCCTTCTCCTTCTTCTGCCGTATCCATTCTGAATATTGGCCATCATCATGGTGGTAGTCTTCCTGTTCCTAACTCTTCGGAACAGTTTTTCCAAGGATATTCCACACCAGTCTCTCAGGTTCTTTAACCATGAAGTCTGTCTACATCCAAGGTCTCTCTTCTCAGGGATTTCCCCTTGCATTCCAAGTTAGAGTATTCTATAGTTCATGTTGTTCCTAATGATATGTCTAAGGTATTGGATCTTTCTTTGTTTAATTATCTTAAACAGCTCTTGTTCTTTATCCATCTAGCACAACACTTCTACATTGGTCACATAGTCAATCCATGATATCCTTAGCAGTCATCTAAAGATCCACATTTCAAAAGCTCTGATTTTCTTTTCAGATGCTGTAGTTCAGGGGTGGTCAAACTATGGTCCATGGGCCAGCCCTGGCCCGTGGTGCCATTTCATGTGGCCCATGGCCACCCTTGCTGCTACCAGAAGTGGACATGCTACGCTGTCATTTACAACAGCTGTGGATGCATTTTATGGTGAGAGGAACAATGTGACCGGCCCATGGCATGAAAAGTTTGGTCACCCCTGCTTTAGTCAATGTCCAAGCTTCAACTCCATATAGCAACATTGGCAATGCATAATCTCACTATATAGATCTTTGTAGCAAGAGCTGGATCTCTACTGCATAACAAATGTCACATTTTATGAGGGTGGATCTTACTTTTACTATTTGTATTTTAATCTCTACTTCAGGATCCCACTTTTAATTTAAAATACACCCGAAATAGACAATTTTCTCCACACTTTTAATTACTTGTGTTCCTGCCATTAGGTTGCCATGAATTTGTGCTTGGGTTATAATAAGATATTTAGTCTTCTTGGTTCTGAGATCCAAACCATATTCTACACTTGAAGCTCTAACTCAGGGCAGCTCAAACTACGGCCCACAGGCCCATGCATCTCATTAATCATGACCACGGTGAGTACCTGGACACTCGGAGGACTGCCCCCCACCCACCACCATCACATGATGTAGCAATACATCACCTACGGCAGGGGGGGGCAGTGGCTATCGGGGCTTCGCTCCAGCTGGTCCAAGCAGCCTCTACTTGGTTCCAGCACTTCAGAAGCCTTTAGCAATGTGGATCGCGGTGTTGAAGAAATTTTCTGAGCCTTCTCTGTTTCAAAATCTGTGGTGCTGGAAAGGTAAACCTGGGGCACCACGCTGACGTCAGCCTTGGCGTGCCAGGTTTACCCTTCCAGCACCATGGATTTTGAAAAAGAAGGCTCAGAAAATTTCTTCAATGCGGTGATCCATGTTGCCAAAGGCTTCTGAAGTGCTGGGACTGAATGGAGGCTGCTCGGACCAGCAGGAGTGAAGCCCGATCACCACTGCTAATGTCGAAACAGTCAGCAGCAGGAGCAGCACGCCTCTGACCCCCTCAGTTGCGTGTCGGGGGCGGGACTGGCACCACTGCTCTAACTCAATCAACTGAAGGTCTATAAGGTTTGTGGCCAGCAACACTGTGTTGTCAGCATATCAGATATTATTCAGGTATTCCCCATTCCTTTTAATGCCAATATTTAATTCCGATAGAGCTTCTGAAAAAATACTCACCGAATATATATTAAACAGTGGTAGGGATAACATAGAGCCATGTCACACACCTCTGCAAATTTAAACCTGCTCTGTCCGATGCATTTCAACTCTGACTTCAGCTATCTGGTTGCAATAAAGGTTGGTGATGATCCTGATATCCTTATCATCTGCACCCATTTTCTTCAGTGCTGTGATTATCTTCTCATGGTGGCATTTGTCAAAGTCTTTTACATAATCTATAAAACATGCACACACATTTTATTTATTTATTTATTTATTTTGTCAAATTTATATCATATCTTATCTTATAATATCTTATTACATCATATCTTATGTCTCTATATTTAATTTAATTTTAATTTAATTCTCACACTTGTATGCCGCCCAATCAGGAAACCGACTCAGGGCAGCTCACACAATATAATACAGTAAACACAATATACAATATAGACAATAATTATACCATATTCATCGTACAAAAGCACATACAGTAAAACCTCGCATAAAGAGTGCCTCACTTAGAGACTAACTCGCTTAAAGAGCAGAATTTTCTCTGAATGTTCGCTTCGCATAACAACTAAAACCAACCAAAAACTCACTTAACAACTGAATTGGGGTTCACAATCCCCCTCCCCTGCCAGAAGTCACAAATTGGTCATTTACAGTAGCAGCGATGGAACTTTTTCCAACTGTTTCTCTTAAAGAGCAACTCGCTTAAAGAGCAACCCCATGGAACACATTATGCTCTTTAAGCGAGGTACCACTGTATCATAATATATAACAATACAGCAATAGAATAGTACAATGGCCTCTCCACTCCGGCTGCAGGCAAGTTTGAGGGCAGCGGCAGCAAAGTCCTGCTGTGCACTGCCGTAGCGGCCTTTTGTACCTTTGTATGAGGACCTGAATCATAAACAGTGCTTCCCTGATACCTACAGAATTCCAGAAGCCAAATAGCATCTCACCTGTGTTTTCCTCACACAAAGACTACATTGGAAGGATGCCTGTGCCATAAATGGTGTTAAAAAGGTCAGTTAATTCTTTGATGTCAACTTCAGACAAAAGTTTCAAAATTTCTACTGGGATGTCATCTGGCCTTCTTGCTCTTCCATCTTTAAAAGTTCCCACTATCAAATGGAACTGGAAAGTGCTGAACAAGGGTTTGATCACGATCCACAGACGTTTAGAAACCACCTCACAAGTATGCACTAGTTGCATTGAAGAAAGGGAATCAGACAAAGAGTTACCTATGATGGGCCAAAATGCATGTGCAGATATGCATCAAGTGGTTCATTTATATAAAGCATAGCATTAATAAACAATCTACTGACATCATAAAGACTAGCAGGTTTTATCTGGGATACATTTCATAGACTCCAGATGACTTAATTGCATGTACAAGCTAATGCCAGACAAAATATGCCTACTTCTACTTCCTAGAAATAAAAATGTGCTATATTTTTATTTATTTATTTATTTATTTATTTATTACTCATATTTACTATCCCGCCCCAATCGGGTAAACCCGACTCTGGGCGGCTTACAGCATGGATTAAAATCACAAGTTAAAACTAATATAATAGTTATGTTTAAAACCATAAAAATTCATAAGAAAAATTAAAATAGCGCACAGGTAAAAAATCGGAGCAGGAAGAGGTGGCAGTCCCCTAAACCAACCAACCTGCATGGGATCCCACGTTACTGGGTCCCCATACATGCTCCGCCAGCCAGGTCTTTAAGCCTCGACGGAAAGACAGGAGCTCTACCTGTAGGCACAGCTCAGTTGGGAGAAGGTTCCACAGGGCCGGGGCGAACACAGAGAAGGCCCTCTTCCTAGTGCTAGTGAGGCAAGCCTCCCTAGCTGATGGAATAACAAGAGAGCCCCTCTGGTCTGCCCTGGTGGGACGGACAGACGTTCTTAGGGTGATGCGGTCTCTTAGGTATCCTGGCCCACTACCATAACAGGGACATAACCTGTAGCATCCTTCCAAAGGTGCCCTGACCTCTGGCTGCCAATTTTTCACCACCTCCAATTTCCTATAGTTCTCTTTCCCCCTTTTCATTGTTGGGAACTGTGGAAAAAGAGCACTCTTGGATTGCAGGAGAATGATGGAGAAAAGGTTCTTTAGTCCCTTTTCATAAAGATTGTTCTACCCTTGTGGCAAATATGTGTTTCTTCATGTATCCAGGGTCAAAAGGTTTTGGCTATCCCCTCCCTTAGAAGGCCAATTTACTCCATTTATTAGAATCCTTTAAAGTTTCTTGCAGGTATGAAAATGCAAAGGGGAAAATGCTAGTGGGGGGAGGTACATTGCCTATTGCAGGAACATTTAAAGTAAGGCTGTGCCAAGTTCCCCCTATCTGATCCCAGGGCTGATTTAGTGCCTTGATGTGGGAATAGATTTGGCCTGGAATGACCAACCTCCTTGATCCGATCTGGGCTGATGCTGATTCCTAAACATCAGGAAATAAAACAAATAGAAATAATTAGAAAGATTTGTCATTTTGAACATGCTGTTTTATGCACAGACACATGAACACAAACACACACAGTATGCATATAATGAAGACAATTATGTAAAAGCTCCTTAATGCATTATTGATATTGCATTACAGTCATAAATCTCCAGCATTGACCGGCATCAGACTGCCTCCCCTAAGAGAAAGCACATAGCAGCAGCAACTTGTTGAGAAGGGATTTTGTAATGTCAAAGAGATCTTAAGTATCATATTTTTCATTTTGTAAAATAGCCACAGCTTTAGCAGTGGGTTTTTAAGCAGGCAGGCAGGCAGAGAAAACACAGGACCACCCCCATTTGCTAGTCATATTCAATTAGTTAGACAAGCTACCAGGAAAGCATGTCAATCATGCTGCAAAACTCTGTGGCTGACCATTTATAATTCATCAAGATGGATGCTTCTGTGCCCTATGTGGGGACTCAAATATCAGAGATCAATAAATATACTACATGCCATTGTACCAGGTCAAAAAGAGTTTTCATATGCTGTCAGAACAAGTAAATACATGTGGCTTCTTCATGAACATCTAGAGATTGGGAAAACATGACTTTTGGGTACAGATTATAAATTCATTAAGCAATCTGGCCAATGGCCAGACTAGCTTGAGGATCCTGGAATTTGTAGTAAAAAAAGTAATATTTGCAAGTTCTATGCACAGGATTTATGTGGGTAAATATTTCTGGCATGCTGAATTCTCCCCAGTGACCCATGTACGCAGATCCCTTTCATACATTATACCCAGAATGACTTTGGCAGAAAGAGCAGAGAGCTACGCTCATTCCTTCTTACCTGAATTTAAGATTACAAGCACTTACAGACCCTCTAATGATATACCTCTTTGTTATTCAGGCATATGGACAAAATCAGAGTTTTACTCTGACTAGTAACAGCAAGTCTGACTGGAAAGTAAACATTGAACAATAACATGACCCTGAAACTAATTTCTAGATCATATACAAGGATGTTTATGCAATCTTGTTTTCTTGAATGATTAGCTGGAGCCTCTCAAACCCAATATGTGTGATGAACTGCTAGATCCCACAGAGCTTGTACTTTCAGAGATTTTTCAATCTAAGCCACTAGGTAACAGCATCTCTATATGCCATCCTGGGAGTGGAACAGGAGTTGAAACCCTAGACAAAAGTGCCTCTAAGGCCAAATCAAGGTTGTTGTGATGAAGGCATGAGTCTGGAGAGAAGCTCCCAGACTATTGCAGGGAAAGATGCCTCAGAAGCTTGCTCAAGATGAGAACAGGGGATTTAACATTAACAGCAAGTTCTTCCTGTCACAAAGACCAGCAACCAAACTAGATGAACCCTAGCTTGGAACTATGTTTCTTCTGGGGACAGTATCTCTTCCAGCAGTTCTTGCCTGCTGTGTCTTCTGACATTGCTGAAACCCTGGCTTGTATGATTCTGGACTGCTTTAACAATGTTTTCCTAATTATCCCTATGTGTTTGCAGTGATTCCTGCCATGGTTTTACTTTTGGATTGGTCTGGGACTATGGCTTCAGATCTCCTAAATTTGCCTGCCTCTTTGGTGAGCCTCTGGTTACCTGATCTCTGCATCTCAGATTTTGATCTTCCCAGGCCTTGTGTGTCAGCTGCCCATAACTTCCCTTCTAGGTCTAACCTGCCAGAGAGCAAAACAGGGTCTTGAGTTATCATTGATGTTTCCCTTTCTCCATTCAGAAACATGTTAGTGCAAGCACTTTTCATTAAAATCAAAGCTATGGGGAATATGCCTATTTTGTGAGATTTACTAGAACTCATCAAATGCATTCCTGGCATAGTAGGACATGATAACATTCTAAACATACTGGAAATTATAGCTAGCATCAATGAAGGCTGGTGGTTTAAGTGTCAGAGAGGTGGCTAATGTACTCCAGGTTTCAGTCTGGACTTTATAGGCTCTATCAATGTTGCTGAACCCTATCTCCCAAATAGATTCAGTACATTGGATAGCGTCTTTATACTGTTAGTGAGGCTTCTTAGGTGGATCACCTTAGTTTAAGAGATGACAGATGTTTGTTTGTCCTAGCACAAAATTATCTGACTCCATGTGCTGCAAGTTACATTGCTTCTGTTTTGTGATTGTTCTTTGAGAGGTAAACATAGGCTTCATTTGCAAATCTTGCTGAGGCAAGAAGCTATGCAGGAAATGTGTGTCTGGGTGGGAAGGCTGTGATAGAAGGAAATATTTACTTCCTTTAATATATGATTTGACCCAATGGGAGAAAGAAAATCTGCAACAAATCCTGGACCTCTCAGTGGCTTTCGAGACCATCGATCATGACACCTGTCTGAGTTGGGAGTTTGGGGCTCTGTGTTGCAGTGGTTCCACTCCTACCTTGGTGACCGCACACAAAGGGTCCAGCTTGGGGAGAGTTTGTCAGCCCTGTGGATGCTCCAATGGGGATTCCACAAGGTTCGATTATCTCCCTTATGCTATTTAACATATACATGAAGCCGCTGGAAGAGATCATCTGGAGATTTGAGGTGTGTTGTCATCAATATGCAGATGACACAACTCTATTTCTCCTTCACATCATCGGCAGTGGATGCAGCTCGGTGCTTGGACAATTGCGGTGCTGGAGTGGACTAGAGCTAACAAGCTGCGACTGAACCCGGGTAAGACAGAGGTTCTGGTGTTGGAGGGTCCGTCTGCATGCATGGGACTCCATAACCCAATGATAGCTGGGACGGTATTTTCACCCAGCAAACAGGTAAGCAACTTGTGGGTCATTTTCAATCATCACCTGACCCTTGAAGCACAAATTACAGCAGTTTGCAAAGCCGCTTTTCCCCATATAGATTACTGCAATGCTCTCTACGTGGGGCTTCCCCTGACCCTGGTATGGAAACGTCAACAGGTACAGAATGCAGCAGCCAGGCTAATAACTGGGGTGAGGAAATTCGATCATATCTCACCAGTGCTGGCAGGCTGCACTGGATGCCCATTACATTCCTTATCAGGTTCAAGGTATTAGTTCTGACTTTCAAAGCCCTAAATGGTTTGGGCTCTTCCTATTTGGCAGAGCGCCTACCTCTTGGAACACCATCCCACATCACACAATCCTCCCACATGGGTCAGCTTTGGGTGCCAGCGCTGAAAATGGCAAGAAAGGCCATGACTCAGGAAAGAGCCTTTTCAGTGACAGCCCCAACCCTATTGAACTCGCTCCCGCCGGATTGTGTCAGACCACTTGCTTACTGACATTTAAAAAGCAGCTAAAATGCCTTCTGTTTAGGGAGGCATTTGAAAAGGGGTTGTCATCAGCCAAGTCTGAAGCTTCTTGCTACTGCCCCCTGTTGTTAATTTAGGCCTGGATTTTTTTTAAAAAAAAATTGTGTGATTTTAAGATGTCATTTTATGATTGTGTGAATTTTAAGGTGTTTTTAATAGATTGTTGGTAGCTGCCCAGAGTGGGAATGAATCCCCAGATGGGCAAGGTATAAGTGGAATTTATTTATTTATTATCTTCAGAGGTAGGTGCATATACAATAATATAGACAAATTTTGATGTGACTAGAAAGGTCTGCCTGCTACAGAATCAGGACAGAAGTGTGCTGGTGAGATTCTAAGAAATGGGAAAGGGACATATGACAGATTCCCACACCTCAGTCTGTACCATTCCACAGTGCACAGAGGTTGGTATGGTTTACAATAAAGGTGTTACTTGTAAAACATTTTTGCAAGAAAAGAGGCCTAAGGGAAAATGAGCATAGATACTTATATTGTGTAAATATTTTGTTTTAGCCAGCAATGTGGACAAACATACAGAGTGTCTAATGTTATTTAGGTTTGCTAGTGATTGCAATTTGGCACCAGTTTAACAGCATAATTACTCTTGTTGCTCTCCCTCCCCTTTCCTAACAGTTCCAAAGTTCAATTCTAAAATGGTTGTTTATGTTACTTTCAAGCAGTCCAGAAATTGCTCACAATTTATCATCATTTTATAAAGTTATCTCTCAAGTTTCATGTTTTCTGGATAAACATTGAAAAGCAACTGAAAGATTTTAGCAGATTTTTACTCATTCTCTAGGCCAGAGGTGCCCAAGCTTTTGGGCCGTGGGCTGATCATATGGTTCTTCCCACAGGAAGCGGAAGTCAAATACACCTGTGCTTGTGCAGAACACTGCCATAAGTGCACCTGCGGCTATTGTAAACGCATTTACAACAGACATGGGCTCATTTATGGCAGCATTCTGTGCATGTGCAGGTGTGTTTTACATCTGCTTTCAGGAGCTGTAACCATGGCATGAACTGGTGTTAGGGGCCAGATCCAGCCCACGGGCCAAAGTTTGGGCACCACTGCTCTAGCCAAACAGGACAGTATCGGACATTTAAAAGATGAGCCAAGACAGCAACCTGAAAACCTAGACACCTTATGTGCAGGGCATATTTTGCACAGCATCCATGCTGATGGCAGCTACAAGTCCTACAGGACTTGATCCAGAATGTCTGGTGATGGTGACACCGCTTCTGACATGTTCTTCCACACGCTTACTCATTGCCCTAGACCTGTGATGACAAACCTTGGCACTCCAGATGTTCTTGGACTTAAATTCCCAGAAGCCCAAGCACCCTGTGAATCCACATGAATAGGTTTACTGTGATTCATCTGGCCCACACTGCCCTTATCGCTCCCGGAAGCAGAAGTAAAACGTGCCTGTAAGGGCTTTTGCACAACTTTGTGTTATACGTCAGTTACGCCTGCTCTTGCTCATGATCACACATGCTTTGGACACCTCCAAACCTGATTATTATAATATGCTCTACATGGGGCTGCCGTTGGTGACCATTCGGAGGCTGCAGCTGGTTCAGAATCACCTGGGTCGTGATGGCGTGCGGGCATTATGCTCACGCCTCACCATTGCTCCGGGAGCTGCACTGGCTGCCAGTTTGCTTCCAAGTGCAATTCAAGGTGCTGGCAATTACCTTTAAAGCCCTACATGGTAGTGGCCCAGGGTACTTAAGAGACCGTGTCACCCCAAGAACACCTGACCATCCCACCAGAGCAGACCGGAGAGGTTCTCTGGTTGTGCCATTGGCTAGAGAGGCACATCTCTCTAGCACCAGAAGGAGGGCCTTCTCTGAGTCCGCTCCGGCTTTGTGGAACTTCCTTCCTATGGAATTGCATCTCCAGACAGAACTGCTACCCTTCAGGAAGAGTGTTAAGACCTGGCTGGCAGGGCAGATGTGGGGTACTGGTCATCCCAACCTGCTCGGTTATCTGATCATTCCCCTCTCTCTTTCTGAATTCTTTTTAATCTTCTTATCTAATCTTTCTTTTTAACTCTTAACTTTTAAAAAAAATTAATTTGTAAATTTCATATTGGTCAGGGTCATATTGATAAGTTATATTGATGGTCTGTGTTTTAACTGTTGTTTTTAATGCTGTGTTAGTCACCCTGAGTTGCTTGTGTCAAGGTTCTGTTACTGCAAAATTAGAGCTAGGTTCGTTTCTTGGTGGAGAATTAATTAACCCCAAAAAGAACTGACACTGAGACATGGTTTTGATCAAAACAAAATTGGTTTTATTGGCTTTAAGGGTTCTGATCTACAGTGACCGGTAGTATAGACCAGAAGTCTTCACCTCAAACGTTTTAATACAAAAAAAAAACCAATCTCGGGGGCTCCATCATGATTGCTGTGACAGAGCTCTCCTCTTCCTGTTGTTCAACAATATTTATACACTTCTTACTGAAGACCACTTAAACCTGGAACAATTAGTGCAGGGGCAAATGCTGTCTAAAAGTGAGGGCAATTAAAAAGGTAATTTACACTTCTTGATTGCATGTTACAGAGCTTAGTAAAATTGCTTAAAAAGGTACACATTGCAGTTTACATATGATGAAATACTGAAAAAGGCTGAAATGTCTCTTTTCAATCCTTAAATTGTCACATTTCTTCTTGAGGTCATCCTAAGGTAAAGTTTCCATTGAACTGTCCTCTCTGGAGCTTTTAGGAGATAAAGACAATACATTAGTCCCTTTTGTTTCTAGCGATGAGTCATCTCCCCCCTGGGAGGCCACCAACTCTTAATGCAATTGCTCACAGACCTTTTGAGGCTTTAATATTAAGCTTTAAACTGGTTATTAATTAATAGTTGTTTTTTCCCTACATGTTCTCTTTCTTGGCCAGCAATGTTTAATTGAACTTTATTAAGGAGAATCAAACCAGAGGTATGATTATAAAATTCAGGCATTCATTCCTTTTGTCTGTGAAGGAATAAAAAGGAATTTCTGCTTATCAGGAAGCCAATAAACCAGTTTTGCAAGGATGTCACACCTTTAGGCAAACTTTTGGAGGCTTAGGAACTGGGGACAATAGGTGACATCATTAGGTTTACATTCCTTGCCAGAGTGTACGTGACTAGTGGGCTAATCCTATTTAATCCTCCCCCCTTGGAGAGGTTTCCAATTAACCCTTGTATGATTTTATTTCTTTGCTATCAATTAAATATTGGCTTCTCCCCTATTTTCATACCTTTTCCCATGTGTGTACCTTTATTAAAGAGGTAAATAAAAAGGATATGTTGGACTCTCAAAATTTGCGGTAACAGTTCCAAGGTTGGAATGCCCTTCCTGGCCATGTCTCCTGTCTCCCCACCATGTACTACTCTGCACAATGGAGGCAGGGGAAATCCTGCATTGCTACAGAATGGCTGGTTCTGTTTACAATAACCAAATTCAGACATGAAAAAGTGCTTGTGAACAAGTAATACTCTCTGGTTCAATCTCTCTCTCTCTCTCAATGAGTGTTGTAAACTCAAACTTCAGTAAAATGTTTTCCCATTCAAAATGGAGTTCCTGAGTGGAAAAACAGGGTGTGTGGGTAGCTTTTTAATCAGCTGTGCTTTGGTAAAACTCTTATCATATAACCAAGCTGAAATGGCAGATATTGTCTTTATGCCCAGCCCCAGAGCCAAGACAGCCTTGCTCATCATACAGGGAATACAACTGCTCAATTGAGAAAAAGAAATGGAAATATTATGGTCAAGCAGAGTGTATAACTATAGTCACCCTCATTTCTGTGCTGCAGTTTTTCCATTGTAAAACCACAGAAAGGCAGCTAGCTGCTGTCTTCTAGTGCAAGCTCCTAAGATCACTTCATGTGGTTTGATTGGCTGTAATAACACTTGGAGTAAGTCAGTTGTAATAGGATTTATTTATTTTTCTGCCTGTTTCCTACAGTTCAGGATCATTCATTTAGGACTGCTGTCTTTCAACTGAAGAAAGATATGTACACAAACCCATTAATCTTTGTAGATGGCAATATTTATACACTTAGATACCCTTCATCTGGATCTTTTATTTGTTACTGCATGTCTCAACACTATGTTCATGATCAGCTAGGCAAAAGGAAGGAAGATGAAGTTCTGCAAAGGTCCATTGAAGTCTAGACTCTAGGCTTTGGAGAAAGATCTTGCAGCAAGCTTTGTGGTTTTTCTTTGTCATCCATTAAAAATAGAAGAGCTTTCCCAAAACTTCTTTGAAATAACTCAGAAATTATCTGAACTCATTAAAGGATAAATGAAAAAGTACTTTTAAAGGAACTCAGTTTGGGATCAGTTTGAGGGTGTGAATTCCTCACCACCAAAGGAAGCAATATGGCTTCATCATTTTTAACATGTGGATTCTTCTCCTTTCATGTTTGGATCAAAATCTAAACTGCCAAAATGAAAATGAACCACTTTCTTGACTTTGTTGTTGGCCAAAATTAAATCCTCATAGGTACATGTTTCTGGTAGTAATCAGCAGACCAGCAAATGAGTCGGATTCTGTATCTCTTCACATTCCCATAGTGTGTTGTTGTCTGCCAGCAGCCCCCACCTTGAACATGTTGATCTTACATTTAGGCACTCTGAATCGCTGCCTATCCAGGGTCTTCCAAGTGACATAGGGGAGGTTGAGTTCCTTAGCCATATCCTCCTTTAATGTTATTCCTTCTTCAGTGAGTTCTTTCATCCAACTTCTAATTTGATTTTGCTCTTGCATACCCTCAAGAATGTTTGTTCCTGCCATAAAAGTCTTCCTGGATCTGAGTCATGTACTTGAGGGACATGTCCATTTAAAGGATGTTGAGTGTCATTCTCTTGCTTAGTTCTCTCAGTGTCCACTGTTATTTCTCTCCTTATCTTAGGTGGAACGATACTAACAAGAGGATATATCTTCTCAACTGGTGTAGGTTTGAGGCATCCTGTCATTGTATGAGTTGTTTCATTAATAGCAATGTCACCTTGTTTCACGTATGTGTATGTGAATAATCCTGATACTACTGGAATGAAAATGATTGGGTCTCATTAGTCATCTGAGGTGGGGAAATAGACCTCTATCCCTTGTAGGCTCTCAATTTCATCTCTGATGAATATAATAAAATCTTGTTGCTCCATTTCAATCAGTGGAGAAGACAGAGAAGACAAAGAATCTAGCAGTTCTCGTAATTGTATTTTAATCTGCATAAAAATTGATTTGGAACTTGACTAGTTCATTGTAGTTTTACAATAAATTTGAAGAAGCCCCTTGAGTCCTATCATAACCTGTCTCAAAACGTCTGCAGTAATTCTCTTATGAATAACACAAGCCATTTGATTGCACAAATTCTTAGCAGCAGCTTCTAGTCACTTAATAGAAATAAGTTCTTCTCTTCTGGTTTTCTTTCTTCACAAGGCAAATGGTATCATGGCACCACCCAAGAATTTTGTACTGTGTAGGAAACAGGAAGCTATATAATACTGTACTTCATAATCTGGTGAAGAGTGGGTGGTTGTTCCTGGAATCGGCAATTGTATAATGATATGCAAAAGAATAAAAGAAAACATATCCTATTAGTATTATTATTTCTAAAAAGATCTTTATGAAAAATCACAACAGAATCAATTAATTAGAGCTGAATATTATTCTAGAATTCCATCTTCAGGAATATAGCATCTCTCGGTAACATATATTATGGCATATACCAGTATTCTACCGAAAGGATAATACAGCACTGTATATAAAAACTTTGTTAATCTGGAGGCACATAGCATGGCAATCTTATTCAAGATAAACAGAGCTACATCTTATTTTTGTTTGGAGAGGACACCCTAGGAATTCTATGTTGACCACTTCCAGTTCCACACCATAGAAGACAGATCCGTCATGAATATCTGCTTCTCATATATCCTGTTCTATTGGGGTGAGGGAAATTTCATTGTTATTCAAATGAGTAAGAAATAGACAACAAAAAGCCTTGATATTGATGGATTGTTTTCCCTCCATGTGCATTTTTTCATCTACGTTTACCTCAAAATCTAAATAAAATTGCAAACTTTGTGGTTGTTTATCAATAAAGAACTAAAATGAGATGTTCATCCATCTGTAGCTTCAAGGCATCTGTCTGATTCTCCTCTTCCCAAAGAACATGCAACCTTGTCCAGAACTGATGTGTTTGTTTAAAATATTTATTTATTTATTTATTTATGATTAATCCTACATTTGATTGATTAAAAGCTTTCATAGGATATTTTCAGATTTTGATATTGTAATAAAAAGGGGGATAGAAATAAATGACTTGTTCAGCCCCACTTTTCCTTCAATCTTTTTCAGCCTTCCTTTCATCTCTCGCATGTAATAGTTATTAACTACTCAGTTTGTGTTCTCCATAAAAATTGAAGGTTATTCACATAAAAAAGTAGATTAGATATTATTTTGGACATACAACCCAATGAGTTTAAAAATGTTAGAATATTGGTCAGGGAAGTTACCATTCAGCAAATGAGTGTGGAGGTTTTTAATCAATCACTGTATTCCATTTTAACTAAGCTGACAAGGACAGCTGAGGATATGGGCTAAATCTTCCAAGTATCTTCACTTGAGTTCCTTGGTGAAAGTATGGATAGTAAGATGTGAAAGATCATAATCAGCCATCTGTCTGCTTGATGGAAATGAAACAAATCTCCAATACTGGTTTTCAGAATAACAAAGGTAAAATTCCCTCAAATGCATATGTGTATTTCTACAGCGCATTACCAGAGCTGGTTATTAGAGGCCACTGTCTGGATTGCAAATACAGTTGTACCTCGCTTAAAGAGCATAATGCGTTCCACAGGATTGCTCTTTAAGCGAGTTTGCTCTTTAAGCGAAACACCATTGTAAATGACCAATTGTGGGGGGGATCATGAACCCTGATTTATTTGTTAAGCGAGTTTTTGGTTGGTTTTATTTGTTAAGTGAGTTTTTGGTTGGTTTTATTAAGCGAAGCGAACATTCAGAGAAAATGCTGCTCTTTAAGGGAGTTGCTCTTTAAGCGAGGCGCTCTTTATGCGAGGTTTGACTGTATAAGGTCAACTATTATCTACTGGTTCATATATCTGTGGTAGGTCTCAGGACGTATGCAACACGGATAAGGGGACCTGTATCAATAAATAAAATGAAGAAATGGGTGTAGAATAATAAACTCTGAGAGAAACAACACATAAGGAATCATAGTTTGGCAAAATCAGTTTTAGATTACAGTTGCCAGCCAGAACTAGACGCTAAATTGGCTGGGAGAACTTGGGGGCTGTAATAAAATATTTTTTAAAAGTAATCATGCTGCAGTGTATAAGGAATGTATTTCCTGTTGCATAATATTCAGAAAATTTACCCCTGATTTTCCCATTCATTCTATTATCTTCTGTTCTAATATACTCAAGTATAACCTGAGTTCTTCAGTCCCAAAAATGAGCTCAAAAAAGGGGACTCGACTTATACTTGGGTCACCGAGCATGAGGGAAGAAGGTGTTGGCAGCTAATAGCCTTCACCACCCGCTTCTGCCATCCTGTCATCAGCATGTCTCAATTGGGTGTGGAGAAAACTCCCTTCTGCTGAGTCTTTTGAGATGCTAGTTTTCTCTGCACCCAATTGAGATGGCAGTCAGGGAAGAAGTGGGTGGTGGATAAAAGCCTTTGCTGCCTGCTTCTCCCATCGTGTGCTCGGTGTGTCTCAATCGGGCATGGAGAAAACCGCCATCTCCTAAGATGCAGCAGGAAAGGCGTTTTCTCCATGACTGTTTGTGACGTGACAATGACAGGATGGGAGAAGCAGGCAGCAAAGGCTATTAGCCACCACCCACTTCTTCCCTTGGCGCTGTCTCAATCAGATGTGGAGAAAACCCCTTTCCTGCGGCATCTTAGGAGACACCAGTTTACTCTGTGCCTGATTGAGATGGCACCAAGGGAAGAAGTGGGCAGCAGCTAATAGCCTTTGCTCCCTGCTTCTCCCATTGTGCCTTTGGCATGAGAGGTCCCTGCCATCAGGGAGTCACTTGTTCTCTCTCCCTGCTCCAGAGTGAGAAAATAGCTGCCTGGCAGGACGGGCAGTGGGGCTCTCTCAGGCACAGTCCCAGCAGGTGTGCTGACCCGCCTGGGCAGGCACTGTCACTGCACAATGGCGCCACACAGAGAATCTTGTTCAGGGATACTCCAGATACCAAAGTCCAAGAGCCAAGCCAGGGTCTGTTTACCTGTAGTCCAAGTCAGTAGTCTAATCCAAAGGGTGTCCAGGGGCGTAATCAGGGTTAGCAGAGTAGGTCATGGCAGGCAGGTCATGGTCTAGACTGGCAGTCTAGAGTCAAGCAGGACACCGGTCTTCTCACGAGAATTGTACCGACCCTGGCAGAAGCTTGCTTATAAGCCTCCCAGCTAATCAGTATCAGCTGGGAGTCTTCTTTGGTGCTTTGCCCTAGCCTGCCTGAGTCTCAGGTGTAGCTGTTTCCTGGACCTCTCCCTGAGGTCTGATCACTATCAGAGCCATGCTCTTGATCTGACAGGACAGCTGCCAAGGAAAACAGACTTGGACCAGGTGCAGGGTGAGGTCCCTGGCTCAGGACATTCTCAGGCTCTGATCAGTGGTGGGCTCATTTTTTTTTTACTACCACACTGTGGGTGTGGCATGGTGGGCATGGCAGTGGGAAAGCCCTGCGTTGCACCCAAATTAGGACTACTTTATTTCAAAACCTGGATGGGCAGGGCCAGTCAGAATTTTTGCTACTGGTTCTGGCGAACTGGTGTGAACCTGCTGATGCCCACCACTGGCTCCGATGCAGGCAGAAATGGACTGGGCATAGGGAGTGCCTCCTGATCCAGGGCCTCTTCGGAGTCGGAGAAGAGCTGGATCACAACAGCAGGGAGAGAGAAACACTTTCTCGTAGTGAGGCGGAGCTGGCTTCCCCTCACCCCTTGTGGCTTTACTTACCCATCTCGTAGTCCCTGCTCCAAGGGGTGTGGCAAGCCAGATGGGGGCAGGCTTGCTCACTCGCACTGAGAGGAAGAGGTTGGAGTGATGTTTCCTGCATTCTGCCTCACCGCTATAGGCCCTCCCACCACCCTTTCCCAGCAGCACGAGCACTGGTTGGGTGGCACCAATTTAAATACAGTAAAAAATAAATACAGTACTGTAAACATTCAAAAACATTACCTCATGGATGTCTCAATTATGGTGATTAATTGTATTTTATTTTCATGTATTGTATTTTGATTATTGAAACTCACTAGCAGCTGCTGCCTTTCCCACCCTCGGCTTATACTCGAGGTCAATCTATTTTCCTGGTTTCTCAGGCAAAAATTAGGTACCTCGGCTTATATTTGAGTTGGTTTATACTCTAGTATATATGTTTTATTATAATTACAATTTGGTCTGTCACCTTTCACAACAGAGGTCATATATAATGTTTATCTGTTAGTCCTGTAGTATTACAAAAATTCCTTTTCCTAACCTTCTCAATTAAGCTGAGTTACAATGATAACCAGAAGAATCCTTTTATTAAAACACACACAAGAGCATGTTATACCTAAATTAGTTTCCTTAGAATTTAAAACTTTTAATCAAAATTTAGAACATAAATTACATCAGATAAAATATTATTTTCTCATTTAAAAATGTTTCTAAATAATAATCACTTATACACTTTTTAAAGACCTCCAAAACACATCTTTCTAGTCAACTAAAAATAATGAATTCATTTATCTTAAAACTTATACTCTGTGTAAGGCACAGTGGTACCTCATACAATGATTTTAATCCATTCCACATGCCTCATTGTTTTATGAAACAATTGCTATATGATTCATGCATCGTACAGTATAGCGATTTTCCCTATGGGATGCATCGTACAATGATTTTTTTCCCCATTGAAAATTGTTGTATGATTTTTTCCCCATACAACAATCATCTCCCACCTAATTGTTATGTGATTTCATTGCTATATGGGGCAATTGTTGTATGAGGTTCCACTGTACTTTTCTTGACCCCTGAGTGGAACTCTTTCCTCTTTGGTACCTATTAGACAATGTTCTGTACACTCTGGTGTTTAGTCATGCCTGCCACATGCTCACAAAAACTTCTGCAGAAGCAGACAGTGTTGTCTCTTTGGCTATAGATGGAGATGAGCACTGAACCCTAGAGTCGAATACAACTGGCTTTCAAGCAAGGGCAACCTTTACCTGCCCGTTAGACAAATGCCTTTCAACAATCAACTGCTAAACTATTTAAACTACAACACAGAACACTTTATCCTGCTGGAGAGCCCACGATGTGACTGTGGTGCACTGGAACAAAAGGTAATACAGTACAGTAAACCCCCAACTTACTTATGCCTGGAGTTACATAACATTTGACTTACACATTGATTTTTGCACTAAAACCATGTTCTGATTTGCATAAATGTCCTGATTTACACAACACAATTTCCTATGGGTTTGCTTCGAGTTACGTAAAAAAATAAATCATTTTTCCTATGGGGTTGTTTCGATTTACATAAATATCATTTTCCTATGGGTTTGCTTTGAGTTAAGTAAAAAACCAATTTACATAAAAGCCTAAAGAACATAATTTTTACGTAAGTAGGGGTTTTACTGTACATGTAGTGTGTGAATGTTCCCTCGGGAAAATTCAAGGTACGTGGGATAATTTTGCCATAACCACACCAGGAGCAGTAAGATGGTTAGTCTCTTTAGATATCAAATTGTAGCAAAGATCTCATGTTGAATCTATTGTGCTATATTACTATGATTTTAATTCTTTTTTATTCGATTTTTTCCTTAAATCTAACATTTTACCTTATCCGTTGTACTGGTCATATAATTTACATAGTTGAATTTGTTGCTGTTTTAATTAATATATGAATTGCATAACCTCTGTAGATGCCAATAAATAAATAAATAAATAAATAAATTCCATTGGAATACTGGAGTGACATTTCCCTGCATCACTTTTCCCAGTATAAAATGAAATCGTGAGAGTCATGTTGTAGTTTGACCTGAGATGACATGCTCAAAGATGAGCGGTGCAAAGTGCCATTCCTCTCTGCAGTAGACACCCCCTCCTGCTCCATCCTTTTACCCTGAGAAACGGAAAGAATGTTTTATTGAGGTAAAGCCATGCTGTTGTGGTTATACACCAAACCTATAAGCTGAAACCTTTTAACATTTTATTCGTCCCAATTGGCCTTTTTTTCATTGCTTGTGGTTGGCTGTCTAAATGTCTTTAGAAAGATGAATCATCCTGTTACTAATGATTACAGTACAAGATCAAGAAAAGCTCAGAGCCAAAGTCCTTAATGGGTGAGTGTGTGTAAGGACAAATGAAAGGGGAAATCTGAAACAGGAAAGCTTACATTTTTTTGGACTGCAACTTGCAGAATCCCACGTCTTTTGATGCAATACTGGTAGATTGTGTCCTTAAATTTGAGAAAGTTGTTAACATCTTCTGTATATGGTACCTATTCTCATTTCATGGAAGACAGAACTATCAATGGTTATGAGTCATTACAATGATATCACCGTGTCAAGCAGCCCTTGGGGAACAAAAAGTACTTGTTTGTATTGTAACTCCTAGAATCTACCAGTAATTAAGGGTACTTCCCATGTCATTCTGAGCATTGTAATCCAAAATACTATATCTTCCTAGCTCTGCTCATTGCCAGTTATGAGGGAACATGAACTAAACAGTCTTATTGCTCTGAGGTTCTTTTCTGTAGGCTTCCCATAAGTAACTTGCTAGTCAGTGTGACAACAAACTGCTAGACTAGATTGCATTGGTTCCTCCTAGTCTTATGGTACTTGTTCAGATCTTCTCTTACTTCTTCAGCCTGAAAGAATAAAATAAAATAAAACCCACGTAGTCTGTTAAACCCTGGTTTTTTTTAAAAAATGAACTCACAATAAGCTAGACCCAAAACTGGGGACCAGGTCACGCTCCCTCAGACAGCTTTTGGGGCCAGATGGCCATTTTGCTCTTTCTCCACCACATGGCACTTCCTGGTGTGGTGGAGGTGCTGGGGGCCACATGAAATGGTGCCACAGGTCGCAGGTTGAGAATCCCTGAGCTAGATTGATCTAGCATTGTGTTCTTACACTAGTTAACCAGGTACTTATGGGAAGCCTACAAGAAGACCATCAGGACAACAAGGCTTGTTCATTAACATGCCTAGAAAAAAAAAGAGAAAAATTGTGACAATCATATCCCTTTTTTTGGTAATGTAAAATACCTGTGCATGAAAGCCATTAGGTCATTGATAATATTTTCTGTCTACTCCCAGAAGTGTTTTTCAGTGTCATTTCTATGTTCTGTGTCCCTAGCACCTAACAACTGATTTAATCTTTTTAATCTTGTGTTTCTGAGTTTTTAACTTTTAAATGATTATTGGAACCTGTAGATGTTTATAAATTTTAAAAACTTTTTAAATTTTATAACTGTAATTTTGAAGTTTTTTAACAATGGGTTTGGGTTGTGTTTTATTATGCTTTTATAATGTTGTACACCACCCTGGGTCACCCCGACGAGAAGGGCGGTATAGAAATGTAAATAAATAAATAAATAAATAAATAAATCACATTGTCTCTCTTATCCCAACCTGTACCACCTGCGATTTAGGCAAAGAATGCATTCTGTTTGAGACAAGCCTGGATAGTTTTGTTCTCCTTCTCCCTTGGAATTAAAAATGCATTTTCCCTGGCTGATGTAAGTATAGAATCTTTGAACCTGTCACTTCATTGCCCCTCCAGGACCTGTGAAAAGATTTCTCCAATTCTTTGAAGAACCTACATGGATGGGGTTTCCTTATGTTAAATAGTCTATAAATATGAAATGTAGAAACACTGAATTCAACAATAAAATATCATGGCAATTGGGCTCATAGTAGCTCAACTTAGGTACTGAACTGTTATTTTATTATCCTCAAGGAAGCAATTCCAACAGATTCTTTATAATCCAAGAACAAACATTGCTCTTACGAGCTGTTCAGAGTGACATTCATTTATTTCACATGCCACTTTATGTACATAACTTTGCAGCAGCAAATGAGTAATAATGTGCCTGAGTAATTCCTGGTATCTCCAAAACAAAACAAAAGAAATGGTAAACACAGCTTGGAGAAAGATTTGTAGGAACACAAAGTGAATCAGCCTGAATGTGCCCAATAGAAACTCTGCAAACTTTTCTGAGATCATGTCACTTCAGTGTGATATTACCTTCTCTGTAATCTGAATATGGTTATTTATTATTTATTTTAAATAAAACTAAATTTAAGTCAGTTCATTCCATTTCTAGCGAATGTATGTCTCTAAGAATTTCCACAGGATCTTATCAGAAAGTGCTGCCACAGAAATAGATTAAGTCCTCAACTAGTATGTTAGATGGTGGTTATCCCTTTGTATGGATATTAACTACAAGTAACTTCTCTGTTGTGTGTCTTGAAAACATACATATAAAGGAACCAGGCATGGCCATGTTGGTAGCACTTCTCCAACTAAGAAGATGGGAATGACTAATGCCAAATTACCATTGGAAAACTGGCTTTAATATAAATTTCAGAAACAAATAGGGAGCACATATGTCAAGTATTTACACTGCCAAGTGCTGTCCCTCTAATGCTGTGGAGGTATTATGCTTGGGATAAAGTTCAACTTTACTTGATTTGAATGGATTTTATTTTCAAGCTTCAAGTTCATTATTGGGAGTTAATCATTATTCCAGGGTTTCTCAAACTTACCCCACCCCCAGTGTTCTTGGACTTCAGTTCCCAAAAGACCAAGTCAGTACATCTGCTGATCAACGCTTCTGGTAATTGAAGTCTAAGAACATCTGGGGGCCCAAGGAAGATAAACCCTGATATTGCCATTTTCAGTATAAACTATGCAAAGTATTATTTGAATCCAGCTTCACTGCTACAGTTAGAGTGTCCTTATTGTTGTCTTCCAAACAACATCTGGCCAGGTTATCCTGTTATGATAATAGAGTAGACCATACAAGAAGAGGAAGAGGAAGAGGAAGAGGAAGGCGGCGGCAGCGGCGGCGGCTGTCATCAACCTTAGACATTTTAGTAGGGCTACGTTTTGGCCAAAAGTGCCAAATATTTTATATGGTAAGCTAGTTTAGCCCATTTAATGTTTTTTTTTTAAAAAAATATCCTGACATAAGTGATAAAGATAACCACTCTGTATAATTTCTATATATGTTTGCGAATGTCTATGTAACTTCACTTTAATGGTATATTTGAAGAGGCAACCATGATTATATTGCATGACAAAAGTATTAAGTCCAATTTTGAAACAAACAAAAAGAATGTAAAGAGAAACACATAAAAGGGAAAACACGCATAGCGAAAGATTTTTGCTATGCGAGGATTCCCCCTTGAAACATTCGTTATGTGAGTTTTCCCATAGGGAAAGTCCGACTCGCGTAGTGAAAAATTCATTATGTGAGTCTGACTTCCATAGCGAAAAACTTGCATACTGAGCAGCCTTGCATAGCGAATTAAATTTGTTATGCGAGGTATGACTGTACATACAGTATTATTTATAAATGTACGTTTTATTTTCAAAACCTTGTATTCTACTAAGATTGTTCATTACTCGGTGATATCACAAAAGAAATTGTTCATTCCTTTCAAACCTATGCAGCATTGTTTGGTTTATTTAAAGAATCTGTCTCTGTGTGAGGAGTTCCTCTGTCTATAGGTTATCTCCCCCCCCCCCGGTGCATGTACATTGAATCCATGGTTCTTGAAACAGCATTTCAAAAGCTAATGGATTTAGAAGAAATCTAACTCCCTCAGATAAGAAAAGACTGACTACTGAGGAGGAGATACCACCTCACTGGCCCCTTGGATCTTTCTGTGCTCCTCATGCTGCTGATGACAAAGCCCCAATGTTAGAGGGAAAAGAAATTAACAAATCAAAGGTATGATATGGGTGAAGAAAAGGAGACTTGTTCTCTTTATTTTTTTACCTCCTCTTTTACCACTCTGCTTGTTAAGGGACCTTGAAAACCTCATATTCAAAGGCTTCACATCTCTTCACCATGCCTCTAGGCTACCAAATGCTTCAGCCAGCCCTGAGGCTAGTCTTAGTTATTTCTTATCCTTTGCTTGCATTGGGAACGACATAGCAAAATATATAGAGAAAAGTCAAAGACCCAGATGGAGAAGACTGGTCCTCTCTTATTTCTGCCCTATCAGAAGGGGCATGTCAGGATGCTGGAAAAGTCAGAATGTCCTCACCATGGAACTCGAGACTCTGAATTGCAATGTTGCTGGGAAGTTTGACTAGGTTATACAACTAGACCAGTCTTTCCCAACCGTTGGTTTTTGGACTTCAATTCCCAGAAGCCCAAGTCAACTCCCCAAAGTGCTGATCAGCCAATGTACTGACATAGGCTTCTGGGAATTAAAGCCCCCCTGTGGGGCGTGTGCCCTACACTAGAAATCACTGACCCAGACTCTTAACAGGTGGAATGGTCAAAGCTGAACAAGGGCCTTGCATCTCCCTTGATACCTGATGGGTAGCAGCAGCAGCATGTTGGCCTCTAGAAGGCCTCCCAGATGAAAGAGTGGCACCTTCACTTACCATTTACATAGATAAATGACACCAGGATCTCCAACTGCAAAAGAACAAAAGGCCTTGGTCAAGAATCATGGATGAATGTGTCAGTTTAGGTATCTACCCCACTAGCATTATCTCAAGTCCTTTTCATCCTGCAGTTGTTGGTAATTTCTAACAAAATGCACTAAAAATCCTCACTTATCCCTACCATCTTAGATTCCTGCCCTACCTTCTTTTTGTGTGTGTGCCAAAGTTTGCAAATCCTGCAACAAATTGGTTTGTTTGTTTAAAAAATCCAGTCTCTACAGACATATCAACAAAGGCAGACATTCATCAAGCCTATGAGGAATTAGTAGTCTCCTTCCATTCAAATGTAATCGCCAGCAAAGCTTTTCTTGCATTTGTAAGGGATGAGGAATCTAAAGATGGCTTTAGCATTTTTAAAAAAAGTAATAATGATTTTAGCACTGGAGCCAAGAGGACCTCCGCAGACAGGAAGAGAATGGTCTCCTTGGTAATATTTAGAATACTTTCAAACCCAAGTGCTTTGAATTAGAGCTTTCCCAGCACTTGAATAGTACTGTTAGCTTTCTAATGCATTGGGAATTACAGCTAAACATAATCAGTGAAAAAACTAGGATAAGGGTATTACCAGATGAGGGCGGGTAACTCTACACCACTGTTTGAGATTGCTTAATTTCATTTTTTCTCTCCCCCACTTTCTTTAAAACAACAACTGCTTCTACAATGGTCATGAATTTTGTCCAGGGATTAATTCAATTCCATGTGGGATCCATGTAGGAAATATAGGAAATATGACCAGAAGAAGAGGGAGTGGGAGGAGAGGAGAAAGTGAAAGAAGAGGAGTCACATTCAAAACTCTGAGGCTACATCTCTATGAATACAGGAGCGTGTCCCGATAATACAAGGCTTGCTGGAACTCTTCCTTTGCAAATGGACCCAGAGTTCCAGTCTCTTATATCTCCACTGTGGATCTACTTCTCTAATTTCAATTCTCTCTCTAGGTAAAGGTAACGGTTGCCCTTGCTCAAAAGCCAGTCGCATCCGACTCTAGCGCTCATCTCTGTTTATAGCCATCTGTCTGTGTCTGCAGATGTTTCCATGGACATGTGGCAGGCATGCCTAGACACCTGAGTGCATGGAATTCTGTTTACCTTCCCATCAGAATGATACCTATTTATCTACTTGCAATGTCTTGCTTTTGAACTGCTATGTTGGCAGGAGCTGGGACAGAGACAAGAGCTCATTCTGTCATGCAGTATTCGGGTCTCGAACTGCTGACTTTCCAGTCATCAAGTTCAGTGTCTTAACCACTAAGCCACCACAGTCCCTCTCTTTACTCTCCGACAAATACAGCTGCTCTGCCTACAGTTTTTATCATTCAGAACCAAAAGGAACCATTCTTTAATTAATTTTCTTAGATTCTAGCATTATTGAGGCATTACACTTGAAACCACAGACAGGGTTAAAATGTTGGCCAGGATGTGGAGTGCACATAACCCCCACTCCCACTTCCTTTCCTACTCTAACATCATTTTGCATCTGGAGCATAATGATCTGAAGTGGAGTCTGGATATGGATTAGCCTGAATGTGCTTATAGAGCTCCTGTGATCAGGGTTAGACCTTTGTGTCAAACACAGTCAGGTCTCAATGGGATGTATGTGAGGAAGAGATTATGCACACACTCCTGTCCCTACAATACTTTTAGTTTTAACCATAGTTACAGCATAATGTTTGAATAATGCTTGTTTTAGCTTTATATCCATAGCTAAATGTGATCCTCTTACCATGGATGTTAACAAACCAAAGCAAATTAGCTCTTCTCATTAATTAACACTCCTTTGGACTGACAGTCCTTATATATTTGGGGGCAGCAATTAAACAGGTAATATGCCATAGTGGAAATTTATTTATTTATTTATTTATTAGTATTTGTATATTGCCCTCCTTACCGGGGCAACTCAGGGCAGTTTAACATATCATAAAAACATCAACAACAATTCAGATTAAAATTTGAAAAGATTTTAAAAGATAGACAAATTAATAACAGATTAAAAAAATTAAAAAACTCTTAAAGATTAAAAAAAGTTGAGGGAGAGAGGGGCAGTGGTGGGATGTCAAAATTGTTACTATCCCACTGTGACATCATGACAGTGTGGGCAGAGCTAATGTCATGACATCGTGGGCAGGGCCAAAGAAAAAAATTATAAAAATAATAATAAAATAAAAATAAGCACACACACACACACACACACACACACACACACACACACACACACCAGTGAACCAGTGAAAAGGTAAGCCCCGAAGGTTGTTCCCCCCCCCCAAAGCTGCTACTGGTTCTCCAGGACACTGGGAAAAGTTACTGGGAACAGTTCTGGTGAACTGGTGAGAACCTGTTACATCCCATTGCTGGAGAGGGAGCTCAAATTTTATCCACTCAATTGACCTCCTCCCTGCCACAATGCTGTAAATTTGATTTAGGTGCTATAGAGGGCACTTCTCAAAGCACCATGACTCCAGGAAGCACCACTGAAACTTCCTTTTTGTACAGGGTGGCCCGTAAGTTCCTACCTGGCTGGTAAGTCCCTACTAATCTTCTCCATGGGCATACTCTCTTTGTGGTCGGGTAGGAACTTATGGGTCAGCATGTACATTGACAACAAGAAGGAAAGGCCAAGATAGCTATCCAGCCTTGGAGCTAAACCAAGGTCCAGTAAGCAAAATGTATCTGGAGGCAATTATAGGTGTGGGTCTTTGTGCAAGCTACATGGACTTAGGGTTTCTCCAGCAGAAGGACTGGTAAACCACTCCTGACAACTCTCTACCTAAAAACCTCTGGAAAATGGCTTATGTTATATAGATATATAGTCAACAATAACAATACCATGAAAATCAATCAATCAAGCAAGCAAAAACCTACAGCAAAAATGAAGCTGCCCAAGACGTCTACTCATCTTTGTTTTCATTCTGTGATGAACTGAAGTCAAAAGAACGATGCAATTCCGACGAGTAGTTCTTCTGTATGTGTGTCTGAGCTGCATCCATACATTTATGGGCATTGATGTGAATAGGAGTGGGATAGAAATATGGAAGGGGGAGGAAGAGAAAGAATAGGTTGGCATAAAAGAATGTTTTACTTCAACATTACACAGGCTGACATGACCTTGACTGAAGCTCACATAATGATACATCAATTCATTATGATACAACAAGCATTTCAGATATCCATCTTGAAAGCAAGTGAAATCAGTTAAGGATGAATGCATGTATGGTGAATATATTTCTTAAAGGTGTGGAAAAGTGGATTTTTTTTTCTTACACTATTTTAAATATGTATAGAAAATCTGCAAGCAACTTTGCCTCAGATTTTATTTTAATGTATACCCTTTACTCCATTACCATATTTGCAAACTGAGCATAGGAACCCAATGAGACAGGAACATATCAAAGTACCTGGCTTGCAGATTAAGTCTTTTTAGGCAAGGTATGCTTCAAACCTTGCCATCCCTCCCCCTGTGCCTATACCAACTGCCAGGGGAGAAAGAAGCCAGGGCAGGTTGAGGACTTTGCTGTCCCTCCCCCTGTGCCTATACCAACTACCAGGGGAGGAAGAAGGCGGGGCAGGATGAGAACCTTGCCGCCCCTACCCCTGTGCCCACCCCAACATATTATAATGTAATGTAATGTAATGTATTGTCTGTAAGCCGCCCCGAGTCGCCATGGCGAGTGGGCGGCAATATAAATTTGAACTAATAAATAAATAATAAACTCATTTGGTCTATATTTCCTGATATGCTGCCTATTGAGAAAAGCCTTTACTATATGATGAATATACAGTATATTCTTTGCATGAAGGAAGAAGCAAGGCTCTGGAAAGTCACAAAAGCAACTTATTTCAGCATGTTTTTTATATTTTATAAGTCTATCTGTGTCTGTTTTTGTCCAATATCACATATGCTTCTTTCTTACAATTAAATGAAGAGGAGAAAATAATCAATTGTAGGTCCCATTTTCTGCACAAATAAGTACCTAACAG
The DNA here is from genome assembly GCA_030440675.1 of Furcifer pardalis. Lineage (NCBI taxonomy): Eukaryota > Metazoa > Chordata > Lepidosauria > Squamata > Chamaeleonidae > Furcifer > Furcifer pardalis. The sequence continues at coordinate 44,835,349 of CP126896.1, read as the reverse complement.
AATACAGAATGATGTATTTTAAGTGCAGCATTAGTCTATTTATTGCACAGGTATTGGTGTGTATTGGATTTGTTCTATTTTTGAGATAGTGCCATGGTAACTAGTCTTGCTTGACAAAGGCCTGATGTCATAGCCAAATTAGAGTACGCAGAAGCTGAACAGGTAGCCATTGAGATCAGAATTGTAAGAACAAGAGTTAACCCAGCATCACTAGAGAATCAAAACAAAACAAGATGTAGTGTCTTCATCTTGTTCCGAATGTTCTTCTCATTGGATATTGAAAAAGAAATCATGTTTTCTCATTTTAACAATCACATCCTTTCTGCCTGCATTCAAAAGGTATCAAAATAGATAAAACCAAGAAAACCAATTCTCAGACCCCATGTAGGGGTGAAACTGAAAGTTAAATGCCATGGGGGTGGTGGTGGTGGTGGTTGGAACTCAAAAGATCCCAACTGCTGCTTCTGGCAACATTTCTTTTTATCACCATATTTGGTGTAGTTACAGCCGTATATATGATCATTTGCACTTAAGTGCTTTATGGGCTTCTCTTTCTCAACATAAGATCACCTTCTAAACTCAAGACCTGAAGTTCCCACACACCCAATTTTTTTAAATTAAAAATGTTTTTTGTTACTAGAGGCATACATGAATATTTCCAGGAAAATGAACCAACAGATTAAACAATTTGTATAAGAACATTTTAAGGGGAATGTGAATAGTCGGATTGGGTGCACCCTTCCAAGGTCCAGGGATGAGTGTGTACAGTTTTTGGGATTTCTAGAGGTTGCCCATCCCCACAGATTCCCTTAAAGGCACCAATCAGCTTTCAAAAATTAAAAGGAACATAGATACAAGTATTATAACTAATTATCCATATTTTCTTTAGCAACATTTAATTTTCTTAATTTGTATATGGAATAAAACAGGGTTAGGATAACCTTTTGGGATTCAGGAGATTTGCTTTTATAGAGATAAGGCTATCAATACAGTTACTAATCTTTCTTTTTCTGCAGCTGCTGCATCCATTCCAGATATTGGCTATCATCATGGTGATAGTCTTCTTGTTCTCAATTCCTCGGAACAGTTCTTCCAAGGACATGCCACACCAGTCTCTCAGGTTCTTCAGCCATGAAGTCCGTCTATGTTCAGGGCCTCTCTTCCCAGGGATCTTTCCTTGTAGAGCAAGTTGGAGTATTCTATACTTTATGTTGTTCCTCATGATATGTCCAAGGTATTGGGGCTTTCCTTGCTTAATGATATTAAACAGTTCTCCTTCTTTATCCATCCGGTGCAAAACTTCTACGTTAGTCAACCCAGGATATCCTTAGCAGCTGTCTGTAAATCCACTTTTCAAAAGCTTCGACTCTCTTTTCAGATGTTTTAGTCAATGTCCAAGCTTCAACTCAATACAGCAACATTGGGAATATGTAACATATCACTATTCGTATCTTCATAGCGAGAGTTAGATCTCTACTGCACAATAAATGTCGCATTTTTATGAAGGTGGATCTTGCTCTTTCTATTCATATTTTACTCTCTACTTTGGGATCCCGATTTTCATTTAACATACTCCCAAATAGACAATTTTATCCACTCTTTCAATTTCTTGTGCCTACATGTCCTTGGTTGGTGGTCTCTGGGGACTTTATTGTGGCTCTATCTTCATCCCAGGTTCATACAATCATTCTAGTAGTGGTAGATACCTTGACTAAGATGGCCCATGTCATACCTGTTCAAAAGTTACCAAGTACCTAGCAGACTGTTCAGTTATTCTTGAAACACATGATCTGCCTACACAGTCTTCCCAATACAATAATTTAAAATGATGGCTCAGACAATTCACATCTCACTTTTTGGCACATCTGGGAATTTAGTTGTAAGAGTTGGGTTTTTTCTTCTTATAGCATGACCGGGCCCAATTCTTGTTACTTAGACACAGAGCACATGATCTTCAGTAGTTTATAGGTTTATTGCAAGGCAAAGGTTTCACAGAGCATACATAGGCGAAATAGTGTCAAAATAATGAACCTAGCTAGAGGCCAGCAGGGCCTCAAAATCCTCCTCCCCCTACATTGTTCAGTACAGCACAGAAACAGAATAAAAAGAATTCAAAATGAACAAAGCGTGCATCGCCCCAGAACAAAGGATTACTTGCATTTTATAGTATTACTTCACTCTTGATCCCATTCTCCCCCTTCCAGCCATAAGCCCCCCAATCACCAGGCTTATTCAGGGTTAATTACCACAGTCACTCAAGTTAGAGTCCTCCGCCCTCCTGTTCTCATTCCCCAAGAACCATCCCTTTTCTTTGGAATGTCCTCTATAGATAACTCCTGGGACCAAGCAGAGCCATCTCCACTCCCCCAACCTGCCTCCTCCCTGCCAGGGCACCTAAACACAGGGGAAGAGAGAGAATGTTCCCAAGAGGGGGATAGGCTTTCTCAATCTTGCCTTTACATTAGTGACAAATGTCCTTGGCATACCCAGACTAATGGACAGAGAGAATGAGTAAATCAAGTTCTAGAACAGTATCTGTGATGTTTCCTTAGCTACTACTGAAAAAACTGAGTGGAGCTGATTCTGTTGGCTGAGTTTGCATACAACAATGCTAAACATGACCCTTCTTTGCTAATTATGGTTATCAACTATAGGATCATTCACACACACTGACTGATTTCCTTGTTCTGACAGCTAATGCGGTTGAATGTTATACAAGAGGTCTAGGCTTAGCATCTATAAATAGCAAATACCTCATACAAGAAGTAGGGGACAGCAGAGGACAGGAAAGACTCCAGTTGCATATAGGAGGCAAAGTTTGGCTCTCCATGGAACATTGCTGCTCCTCATGCCTCTCTGTAAGTTGGACTATGAGTTCCAAGGCTCGCTTTGGGTCATACAACAAATCAACCCAGTTACAAGACAGATTTACCACATCATATGAGTGCAGAAAAATAGATGCCTTTGAAATGTGGTGTTGGAGGAGAGTTTTGAGAGTACCCTGGACAGTGAGGAGAACAAATAGGTTGATCTTACAACCCTGACTGCTCCTTGGAAGGTCAAATAGTGAAGATGAAGCTAAAGTACTTTAGACATCAAATGAGAAGAGAGGATTCACTTGAGAAAGCCTTGATGCTGAGAAAAGTGGAGGGCAAAAGAAGAAGGGGCGGCTGAAAATTAGATGCTAGATGGCATTGTAGACGCAATGGAGACAGAGCTGGGTGAGTTGAGGAAGATGGTGGAAGACAGAGGTGCCTGTTGGCAATGGTCCGTAGGGTCGCAAAGGGTCAGAATCAACTGTGTGACTGAACAACAACAACAAACAACAACAACAATTAAGATACATTCTATATTCCATGTTTCACAGTTGAAACCATAAGCAGAAAACACTTTCCCACATCATAAAACTCCACCTTCTCCATCTGTAAAAGTTCAGAAATGTAATGATTATATGGTATCCAAGATTCTAAATGGGTATGAGACAAAATTCATTACCTGGTTGATTGGGAAGGCAATGGCTCAGAGGAGCAATCATGGAGCCACCATGGGGAATATTCATGCTCCTGCCAAGCTTTGAGGTTTCCACGGAACCCACTCTAATAACCATTTTTAAAGAGAAAGGGACTCCCCTTTTTTTGGGGAGGGGGGACACCATTGGGTTTTGAGGCAGTTTTGGGGCTTCATCTTCTGGTTGAATGCCAGACAAATTATTGCAGAATTGGACCCTAATGAGCACTAGCTGGGAACCCTGGGAAAAGAGCTATATAAGAACTGGCTCTTCTCTCCAGAAGCTGCCTCAGCAATGAAAGTTTATTGACTTGCTTTGGTGCTTTGTATTGCTTGACACCTTGTGGACTCTGTCTTCTGGACCTGCTCCTGTTCTTCGACTTCTGTTTCAGGCTCCTGTTTCCACTCTTGCTCTCATTCCAGCCCTAAGGTACCCTGTTTCTGTCCATATTGATTCCTTGGTTGTCTGATTTCTGGCCTGCCTAAACTATGTGTTGTCTATGATTAAAATTGTATTGCTCCTCTGTCTACTCCTGGTCTTCACTAGGATTTGGACATGGACTTGGATAGGAATGCTATTTTGACTTCAGCCTAGTTAGCTTGTGTCCTAGTGCCTATATTGTTAATCAGCAGCCCACACTTTGAACTTTGACAGGTAGGCTAAAAGAAGCTGCCAAAATACTGTGGGTGAGTGAGTGAGTGAGTGGTGTAAGTCATAAAAACTTATCACCCCAACAATAAATTCAGGCCTTATTTTCTTATTAAATAAATTGTAGGCTACCTTTAAAGGTGAAATTTCATCAATTTTTCACTTATTCTGTATATGCCTGGCTATGCATTTTAAAGCACTGAGCCGAGGACAAGAGTTCTGTGATCTTAATGAGATTTCCTATTGCCCCTAATTTCCCTATGTATCTTAAAGGAAACATGGTAAATAGTTCTTTAGTTCACAGAAGTGATCTACATCACAATACATTTTAAACACCCACCCACATCCTCCCCTTGATATTTTGAATTATCATAGCAAGTAATTTTCTCTCTGAAATAGATTTAATGATTTACAGCAGGGAAGAAATAATTATTTGCTGAATGCTGATTACAAACTGTAATCTTAGCAAGTTCAGACTAGCCTTTAGAAGGGACTCTTAGCCTTCCACCAAACGTCTGCCAAATCTTGTACATTGTTTGAGAGATGGAGAGGGACAGCAACCACATCACAGGCTGTGAATCAAAACTATCACTGATTTGAACCAACATAACTGTAGTGGAATCAGTTTTTATTGTACAGCAGTAAAGAAATGCTGGTCTAATTATTAGGGCTTTTTGTTAGAATGAGGGAACATTCTGTTCAGTTGTTGGCCTTGATTCCCTTTTCGTCACAACCTTTACATGAGTGCTGAGAAAACAAATCAGTAAAAGATTTGGATTTTCTCCTCATGTATTTAACTATTAAGTCATGTAAGTACAGCAGCCTGGCTATGTGTGGAAACTATCTAGAAACTAGCTGAAGCTAAGGCTAGATGTAGAGGGATATATAACTGTTTCTTTGTTCAAAATCCCACCCGCATGATTCCTATTAGCTTTGGTGGTAACAGACATTTCCTTTCTAGGTCAATTGTAGGCATGGGGATGATTTTCATTACAAATGTGGCTTACAAGAAAAATTAGACATTTCTTTCCCAAATACTTCTCTCCGGTGGAAATTATACCTCCCACACACACATATAAAGGTGTTTGTGGTGCAAAGGACATATGAGGCCTAGTGTGGTTCAATAATACCTCTTTTGGTGCTTCTTTCTAACTTTAAGATGGCTGAAATTTTGAGGGAGCCTTTGGGGGCATTGGGATCACGAGGGAGGTGTCATTATGCCTGAAAATCACCCCCACTGCTCAAGGATAAAGAATCTCTATGGAGCCGTGGAATACAAGGTGGGATTCAAACCTTTTAATTCATGATAAAAGAATGTGTTGTCATCCATGCCTGCTGGAGGAGTGGATTCTAGGCTAATCAGATGCCATGGGATAGCACACTGGATCATATAAGTCTGGCTTTGGTACTTCTTAATTTAAAAGTTACAAGTAAGAAGCTTTTGATTTTAGTAGAACTCTTCATCAACTCTTTATCAAAGAGAGTGAAAAACTGAAGGGTCTGACATTGTCCTTATTTCTGAAGCTTGCCTTGTATGCAGGTTTTTAGTGATCTTATAAAGGTAGGATTCTGACCAGATTTGTTCCTATGCAGGGGATCACACTAATATGTTTGGCTTATGAGATAGTTAAGACTTCCCACTGTGTTCACTAACTCAGGCCTAATCTTTGGGAATCAAGTGATCCCATAAATGTATCACCTTCCTCCTACATTTATTTTGTGTATGGATAACATGGCTGTCTTAGTTTGTTTATGGAACTACTGAGGATACCACAAAAAAGCCACCCATCAAAACTCTACATGGACTTAAACATCAACACAGCAGCACCACAAATTGAGGGAACTTCTAACCAATAGGTAATATTCCTAATTGACTTTGATTTGGCTACAATTGGCACACCTATTTGTGCCAACTGGCACATCAAATTTGTTGCCCAATTCCTTGATGGAGGGCTCTGAGTTTTTGATTGCCCATGCCTGGCCTGGGCCTAGAGAAGACTTTGTGTGTCAAAAGGGCTCAGGACCAGGAAGTGACTCACAGAGCTGGATCAGTGGTACGGGTGTTGCGCTGCGATGTGGAAGGCAGATGAAAGGCCACTGCATTATATTCGCAGGACAGTCTTCATGGCTGATCACTAAAATGATTGCCAATATTCAGAATTGGATATAGAAGAAGAAGAAGGAGGAGGAGGTATTATGTAGATACAGTAATACCTCAGATAATGTTTACCTTGGATACCGCTAAAATCGCATAACGTTAAGTAATCTGGGGAGGAGAATTGGATCGAATAACGTTAAGGTCCTATGGGATGGATCGGATAACAACCGCTAAAGCCTGTGCAGTTACAATGTATCTCTATGGAGCTTTAATGTTATCCGATCCATCCCATAGGATTTTAATATGCATCGGATAACACTAAAAATCGGATAACACCAAGACTTGTGGAACCAAGTCTTAGTGTTATCCGAGGTATTACTGTACCTGGCTTCCTGTGTTTGTTGAATATAGGTGATAAAAGATGCAGCCTGCTATGTTCCCCCACAACACATCTAAGAGACAAAGTCTGGCTGAACATCATTCCATGAACTTTTGGGAATTTCTTTTATAATTTTCCTACCCTATCCACAAAAAAATTGATGCATGCCTGAAGAAATGATCTTGAATCATGAAAGCTCGTGCAATGTTTGATTATTTAAAGTGATCCTATAAAAGTATCACCTTCCTCCTGCATTTATGATGGGAAGGTAAGATTATCTGGAAAAGAATATAATGTTGGAAAATAAGGAAGCAGCCAGAAATGAGGAAGGTTGATTTGAAGATGGATTGGTTCCGTAGTGGAAGCCAGGTTATAACTTGTAGCAATTGAGCAGGCCTGTTAAGGACAGGACCTTTTTGAGATCTCTCATTCATAGGGTTACCATAACTTGGAGATAACTTGACAGCACATAGAAGCAACAACTACAGTAAAACCTCATATAAAAAGTGCCTCGCTTAGAGAGTAACTCGTTTAAAGAGCAGAATTTTATCTGAATGGTTGCTTCGCTTAACAAATAAAGCCAATCAAAAACTCACTTAACAAATAAATTGGGGTTCGCAATCCCCCCCCCCACCAGAAGTCACAGTTGGTCACTTACAATGGTGTTTCACTTAAAGAGCAAACTCGCTTAAAGAGAAAACCTGTGGAATGCATTATACTCTTTAAGCGAGGTACAACTGTATAAGAAAGGCCATGAAATAAGCATGCATGCACAGATCTGTTTGAATGCAGGTATCAATCTGATGGTGTCAGTCAGATACTGCTAGTGATGAAAACAGGCCACTGTTATTTAATTTGTGAACTGTGTGTGCACTGTGGAATTCTGCCATGGCCCCTATTTCTGTGTTTGACTTGTGGAGATTTCATATAAAACTGTATATTTTTGTGTGAAACCTTAGCCAAAATGATAAGCAGTAGAACTAAACTGGCAGAAATCCAAATATTTTAAAGAATTTTGTTTACAAAAACGTTGCTTTCTTAACTTATTACAAGCCCTTAAGAAAGGAAATAGGAAACTTCATTCTGAAAGACAAGATGATTTCCTTTAAAAAGGGAAAGGAAACAAAGAACAGCAATTTGTATTTATATAAAAGGTAGGTGGAAGATAAAATAATAATCTTTATTTAACATGAAATTCAGTGTTGAAACTTGTAATTTCTTCACCCCTCACTTAGAGGAAATCTACCTAGAATATTAAGGCATACATTTTTGCTTATACTGGCGGAAAAGAAGTAATAAGTCCCATATAAACATATGCGATTGTGTTGTTCATCAGCTTTTACCTTCCAGGTTATGATGATGACTTGAAAAGTTGATTGTAGGATTAGTAGGTATGAGTGGAACTCTCCTTAGTAGGGTAATTTTAGTGACAAAAGCATTGCTTGATGAATAAAGACCTCAATTTTAGAAACAGCATTCAAGCACAACAAAACCAAAATGCATAAATGTCTTACATACAAAGCATTGCTGGGCAACCAGCTCTCCCAGCTTAGTTTTTTCATCTACTCTGTTGCTAGGAGACAGAGCGACTGTTTGTACCAGTCCCATACTTGCTCCAGGAATCCAGTAATTGGGGTATGTGTGTCTATGTGCACTGGTTCCCAAAATAATATTTAATGAAAGAACTCCAGTCAGCTAAAACAGATGCTGGAAGAACCTGAAAAGACTGAAAATACTTGGAAGGAAGTTGAGCAGTATATTCGTGCGGTAGGGGATGGATTGATGGGCAGGCATTATAGGTTACAAAAGAAAGTGAACTGCTACCATTCTCAGGTTATTCATATAGCTGCATAGTAACGTGGAGCCCACATGCATCCAAGGGAGTATGCTAGCTCTGCCCATTCCATCACTGCTCTCAGTAAATGAAGGTGGCAGTCTACCCAGATAGAGCACCCCATCCATTTTCAGATTGCTGCTTTTAAGTAACAAAAGAGGAGACCAGACTAATGGGATCAACTCATCATTACCATGAGTGGGTGCCAGGGCAATGAGGAAGATACAAAATGATAGCCAGAGTGCTGACGCAGCCTTTGAACCTCTGAATAAGAATGGGCGGTGTAGAAATGCAATAAATTCAATACAATAAAAGCACAAAATCTTAGGAAGGAAAAAAAATTAAGAAGTTGTGTTATGGACTATGCTATTGGTGAGGTCCATTCGCTGAGAAGTTATTGAAGGAGCCATCCTTGCCCTCCAAGGGGAAACATAGTGAAGTGATCCCTCCCATTTTACTATCCAAAATTAAAGTGAGGGGATTTTGAAATGCCACTTAAACACAGCTGTAGATGACACCATTGGTCGCTCAGAATGTCAATGGTTTCCACAAGCAAATTTTAGGATTGTTTAGCTTAATTCTAACCATAGGTGGGTTTAGAAAGCTTATTTTGGGTCAGTTCTGCAGTATCTTTTAATCTCATGGGAATTTCAATATACTGAGGGAGATAACAACAGACCTAGGCTAGGCCTAGGCCTGATATTGTCACTAGAAGTTAGGTTAGGATTGTGGTTAGGACTGAGGGTTAGATTATACATGATATATTTGTGAGTCGACTGGGTTTGCAGCGCATACCTCCAAATGAGGTTAATATATAAAGAACCAGAATACAGTAATACACCGGATAACGTTATGACTTGGTTCCACAAGTCATGATGTTATCTGATTTTTAGCGTTGTCTGATGCATGCATCGAACAATGCTAAAAAAAAAAAAAGCCACTGACTTCAGGGACAAACCGCTTTAAAGGCAGGCAGGGAAAGAAAGAGACCTCCCTGCCTTTAAAGCCACTCCCCACCCGCAGCAGTCTCTGCGACTGAAGTAGGGTCGGAAAAAGCACCCGTCTTTTCCTCGACCCTACTGCAGTCGCAGAGACTGCTTGTCTAGAGAATCAATCACATCTCTCTCTTTCCCCCTCTCTCCCTGTAGTTTGCGTCTTTTTTCCTCCCTGTATTTAAACTACAGGGAGAGAGAGAACGGCTTGTGTCTTTCTTTCCTTCACTGTATGTAAACTACAGGGAGGGGAAAAGAGAGAGATGTGATTGGTTCTCTAGACAAGCAGTCTCTGCGACTGCAGTAGGGTCGGGGAAAAGGTGGGTGCTTTCCCCCGACCCTACTGCAGTCGCAGAGACTGCTGCAGGTGGGGGGTGGTGTCAGGAAATGAACCTATTTCCTAAGGCTTGAAATTGCCAATTTTCAAATAGGCCTCAGAAAAATCCATTTCTCTCTCTCTGAGCCTCAAGGCTGTGTAACAGCATGTTTTTCCACCATGTTTTTAGTGTCAGTGTACCCGTCTTATCTCTTTAGCAGAGCCATGTTATGACTAGTCCCAGAAAACTCTGCGTGCACGTGTGTAAACAACTATTGTTTTGGGAAAGTTTTCACTGTTACCTGATTGGCTGAAGCAGTCCCACCTGACTGAAAATTCTCCATTTTGGAGAGAAGAAAGAGTTCGTCTCTGTTTCTTCATGGATTAAGACCTGTTTTTGATTAGAGAGCTTTTGTTTCTGCATCTCAATGGGCTAGAAATCTTTAGCCTAGGAGCTAAGCACTTTTGCTCCTTAAAAATGGTTACCTAGCTTTGCCTGTGGACTTTATTGGACTGACCTATGCTACTGACTTTTATGCTTTATGAACCTGATCAATAAATCTTCATCATTTTTCTGAACAACGTGTCTTCATTGGACTAAAAAGGGTAAGAGCTGCCTTTCACACACACAAATCTTTGAACACGCTACCAAATAAAAACCCCTTAAGAGCTGATAAGCAGCTGAGAATTCTATCTCTGTTCTAATTAGCCGTCCAGCTCGCCCTGTGTAGGTTTGTTTTGGTTTCCAGGGGTTTACCAGAAGAGTGGGGGCCGGCTGGATCGTGACATGGTGGCAGCGGTGGGATATACGAGTCCTGAAGAAGTTTTTTTTGTGTGTGTGCATGCTCTCAATCTCGGCCCAGCAAGAAGCAGCAGCCTTCGTTTATTTTGGCTGAAAGCCTGCGTGTGTGCGTCTGCAGCAGAAGCTGAGAAACTGCATCCTTGGACTGTGTTTTCCTGAGATAAAGTGCTGAAAGGAAAGCAACTGATTGCTGTTTTGAGTTTTGAGTCGGATTCTCAAACTCCCAGATCTGAGGGCCGTGGGCCGAGGGCCGTTTCCAGTGCTGGCAAGTCCAGAGGAACTGAGACGTCTTCCAAGCCTACAAGATGGAAGGTAAGCCAGTGGCTGATGAATGTACCCCCTCACCACAGTTAGCACCCCAAGACAGACTCCATTCCAGATGGGATCTTGGAGAAGGTGCCCAGATGATGTTTAGCCAAAAGGAAGGGCCCAGGGTGGGTGAAGCTTGTCCAGATGACTTCTGAGACTTCCCCAGACGCCCAGCAAGCCCCAAGCCCTAAATAAGACTCTTTTGTGTTGAATTGGAGTCAAAACTCCACAAAGTGCCTATTTTCACTCAGAAGCAGTTCCTTGAAGTTAGATTTCCCCCAAAGCCAAGAAGGAGTGGAACCCTTCAGATAAGATTTATTTTCCTGCATTGAAGTTCCTAGTTGCTGATTACATGTGCTGTTTTGGTCTTTGAAATTGAAGACCTGGAGAGGTTCCAAATTGCCTCATTGTGTTTGAGATACCAGCTTAAAGGTGGAAGAGCTCCAACGGACTCCTCCACGTGTCCAAGGAAGAAGTTTGCTAGAGTGTGTGGGCCAGAGCCACCACTCTGAAAAGTGTTATCTACAGGCTGTTACACTACGCTGTTTTGGTCAGCTAGTGGGAAGTGGGAAATAATTGCCGGATGCAGTGTTTCCCTGAGTTTTACTACCCTTCGAGAAAGCCAAGAGCTGAAGAAGGGAGTAGTCCGTAAAGATGGCTGGGGAGAGCCCAACTAGCGGTTTCAGCAATAGCAGAGGCCAGATCCAGATCCAGATTCCCGACGTACTGAGGAGAGTGAATGGAATTCTGCGCGCTCTTGAGTTGAGAAGCTAGTCAAGCCATCAATTCTGTTGCCTGTTTAGTTCCCAAACCTCATAGGGATGAGAGTGCGGGGTTGTTTGATTGATTCCTTTGGACTGTGTTCTGATTAATGCCTTAAAGGTTGTTTCCTGAGTTTTTTAACTAGGAGATGCACATGTTCCTGACGTCTGAAAGAAAAGCTGATAACGGAACTCTGAGTGGACTTTGTTCAACTGGCTGGTTTAATTGTTTGCAGGTGCAACATCGAAGAAGACGAAGAAGGGGGGAAATGTCATTATTTCTTGCTAATCATCTGTTTATTTTTCCAGAGGCTCGTACAAGCGGCCTCTGTGACATGTGTGGTGTTACTGACCTGTTTTCTGATTTAAAGGTTGTTCTGTTTGGGCAAAATGTGTTTTGGAAAGGGAAAACCTTTGGTACCTGAAAATGCCCAAGTCTTTTGTTCCAGCAAGGTTTTATACCTGAGTTTGCTTGCAATGCAGAATGTAACTTATGTAACGTGTACCTCCAGTAGCTAAAACTGGAAGAAGCTTTAACGCTTGATATCCTACATATATAAGGGATAGCTTGTTTGCTCAATTGCTTTGCTCACATTAGTAAACAATGCCTTTTGGTAAAGTCAAACCCCCGGTTTGCCTTTCCAGAAAGGAGGGCGTGTCAGGAAATGAACCTATTTCCTAAGGCTTGAAATTGCCAATTTTCAAATAGGCCTCAGAAAAATCCATTTCTCTCTCTCTTAGCCTCAAGGCTGTGTAACAGCATGTTTTTCCACCATGTTTTTAGTGTCAGTGTACCCGTCTTATCTCTTTAGCAGAGCCATGTTATGACTAGTCCCAGAAAACTCTGCGTGCACGTGTGTAAACAACTATTGTTTTGGGAAAGTTTTCACTGTTACCTGATTGGCTGAAGCAGTCCCACCTGACTGAAAATTCTCCATTTTGGAGAGAAGAAAGAGTTCGTCTCTGTTTCTTCATGGATTAAGACCTGTTTTTGATTAGAGAGCTTTTGTTTCTGCATCTCAATGGGCTAGAAATCTTTAGCCTAGGAGCTAAGCACTTTTGCTCCTTAAAAATGGTTACCTAGCTTTGCCTGTGGACTTTATTGGACTGACCTATGCTACTGACTTTTATGCTTTATGAACCTGATCAATAAATCTTCATCATTTTTCTGAACAACGTGTCTTCATTGGACTAAAAAGGGTAAGAGCTGCCTTTCACACACACAAATCTTTGAACACGCTACCAAATAAAAACCCCTTAAGAGCTGATAAGCAGCTGAGAATTCTATCTCTGTTCTAATTAGCCGTCCAGCTCGCCCTGTGTAGGTTTGTTTTGGTTTCCAGGGGTTTACCAGAAGAGTGGGGGCCGGCTGGATCGTGACAGGTGGATTGGGTAGTTCTACCCAAACCACCCCACACCCGCAGACCATTGATTCGGATAACGCTAAGAATCATTATCCAGAATCGTTATCCGATGCAAGTTTTTTTCCAAAAAACTTGCATCGTTATCCGATTCTAGCGTTATCCGGTGCAATCGTTATCTGGGGTATTACTGTACAGTAATACCTCGGATAACGTTTACCTCAGATAACGCTAAAATCGCATGACGTTAAGCAATCTGGGGAGGAGAATTGGATCGAATAACGTTAAGGTCCTATGGGATGTATCGGATAACAACCGCTAAAGCCTGTGCAGTTACAATGTATCTCTATGGAGCTTTAACGTTATCCGATCCATCCCATAGGATTTTAACATGCATCGGATAACACTAAAAATCAGATAACACCAAGACTTATGGAACCAAGTCTTAGCGTTATCCGAGGTATTACTGTACATCATTCTGTTTTCTGTATTGTCAGCTGCTACTCATGTCCAAGTACACATTTCCCCCTGGAAATCATTTTCACAGTTGAATGACAAACAGGAAAAATGCCATTGGTGTGAATTTGTTTAAGGAGGATCCCAGCTTGCCATGATGTGATCCACATGCTGTGATCATGGAGCCATCTCCTGCGGCACATATGAAATGAGGCATCCAGGATTTAATCCCTGCAATGGATTGCTACAACCTTGAGGATATTGACAATGTGAACCTTCACAGCCAGTCCATCTGGCATGGCCTCTTTCGCCTCCATGACAGTTGGGAATCAGAATACAATCAAACATCGCATAAAGAGCGCCTTGCTTAAAGAGCAGAGTTTTCTCTGAATAAAACCAACCAAAAACTTGCTTAACAAATAAATCGGGGTTCACAATCCCCCCTCCAGAAGTCACAATTGGTCACTTACAATAGTGTTTCGCTTAAAGAGCAAACTCACTTAAAGAGCAATCCTGTGGAACACATTATGTTTTTTTAAACGAGGTACAACTGTAGTGAAGTGGGTCCTCCTCTGCTCTATTTGCCATTAGGCCCTTTCTGTATTATAGTTTGCTGCAATGAGATTTTTTTTTTCTGATTGCAATTCATTACATTGACCTGGGCAAAAAAAAAAATCTGCCAATGACAGGAAGAAGTCGCATAAACTGACAAAGAGAATGATTGATTTGAGTCACATTGTCTTCTAATTGCCTTTAAGTGAGTTGTCTAACCAATTTATTGATTATAGACAGCCACACCCACCCACCCATACTTCTCAAAGAATCTTGCCAGTATGCAACTTCTATACAAAGGTGTTTTATTGGAGACCTTGGAGTCATAATTTGGCAAGGAGTCCAAATAATCAGATTTACAAATTAAGCCCATACAGTTGTACCTCGCTTAAAGAGCATAATGCGTTCCACAGGATTGCTCTTTAAGCGAGTTTGCTCTTTAAGCGAAACACCATTGTAAGATTGTGTGTGTGTGTGGGGGGGGGGGATTGCAAAGCCCGATTTATTTGTTAAGCGAGTTTTTGGTTGGTTTTATTTGTTAAGCGAAGCGAACATTCAGAGAAAATGCTGCTCTTTAAGCCAGTTACTCTTTAAGCGAAGCGCTCTTTATGCTAGGTTTGACTGTATTTATTTCCTAATGATCATTCATAAAACATTGAATGCTAAATGTGAGATAAAAGATGGTGAGAAAGAAGTACTGTGATAAACAGCCATCATTCACCCTTTAAAATGTGCTGTAGTTGAACCCCCTACTAGTTTTCAAATAATTATTTCAGAGAGCAGCATACTTGGTGGATAGGAAAAAAACAAGAGAGTGAGAGAATAGGGAGTATTAAGGCAGTAGCAAGGAATGATGAAAGGGGTATCTTTGTGTGTGTTGGGGCAGGGGGAGAGGGGAAACAACTTTGGTCTCACCTTGCAACTGGTGAAAGAATCCAGTTGCGAGAGGGGGAACTGTTTCTGTAGTCCCATGGTGGAAGCAGGACACACACAACCCCCCCCCCTCTAAAACCCTGTTCTTTCTTAAGTAATAGTCAGTATAGCACTACCTGTATTCTTTTAGGATGACTCTATTTATTATTGGACATCATTTTTGTTAAATACACTTTAGTACAAGTGACTTTCCATGGCAGGCTGAGAGAAGCTGATCACGTGATTCACGAAGAAAAACTCTTTACATTGCTACTCAGGCATCACTTCAAATACAGCCAAGATGCAATAGGTCTCCATTAATTT
This sequence comes from Furcifer pardalis, assembly GCA_030440675.1. NCBI lineage: Eukaryota > Metazoa > Chordata > Lepidosauria > Squamata > Chamaeleonidae > Furcifer > Furcifer pardalis. The sequence continues at coordinate 44,820,097 of CP126896.1, read as the reverse complement.
AATTTAATTTATTTATTTTAAAGCAATGAATATTGATAACAAAGTGCAGAACAAGAATCACTAAGTATATGTACAAAGACATCACATTCAAATAAAAAAAGAGGGGGCTGATAAAGAGAGCTGCAAACACCAGATTGCAGTCTGTGTGACAATATATTTATATTAGCATCTAAATATTCCTTTTCCTCTAAAGGAAGATCTGGAAACATAACTATATACATATTTCTATGTACATTTACTATAGGTGGTTCATAGCACTGGGATGAGTATTGTCTAAATAAAATTGACTTGTCATGCAATTAAAACCGTACTGGCTTTAACTGCTGATTTACAAAACATTCTCAGCTGTTTATTCAGCATTTTGGTATTTTTAAGTTACAGAAAGATATCTAAAAGCTGTAGGTCTCTGAAGAGGTTTGATTTCTGGCTTCTTTGATCTTCTTGTCAAACAGCCTTGTTATGAACAACTGCAGCTACTCCTGATCACAGTTTTAACCAATTGTCATTCCTAAATATTTTCCCAGCCAAAACCCAAACAAACAAAAACAATAGACCTGACTTTGAATGCATAGACAGTAAAAATAACATATAACCATCAATTCCCAATTCTTCTCCTGAGACACATGTTTAAAAGATGGCAAAATAGTCACTTGGTTGGTTGAGTGAAATTCACAGTGTTTTCCCTGCAACATACTTTTTTTTGCTTCATATTTGTAATGCATGTGTAAAATTTAAATTAAAATAAATGTAAATGAAGGCTCTTTCAGGATCTCTTGTAACAGAGCTGTAGGTACTAACCCCAACACCCATTTCATGTACTAAGAAACCCCCATATTTAATGACAAGAATCTCAGTTCTCATAACATTTGCCTTTGTTCACCCGAAGACAATCATCATAGCCAACCCATGACTCAGTAACGTTATTGGTCAGGGTTGTGTCTTCAGATTTTCTATAATAGTCCATGCCAGTCAAAATTAACTTGTGAAAGACCATGCTAATCTACTCCAAAGAGATAAGAGAGCAAGTGAAAATATGGGTGGCCTTTGAATTTCCATGACTTCATTCTAAGGGACAGCTTACAAGGAAAGACATATATCTTAATGGCACAATCTTGCACATATCTATTCAAAATCCAAGTTCTATTAAGTTTCAGTTGGCTTTACTTCTAGCAAGTGTGGGGGCAATCTACATCTCTACATTGGCTTGATTAAGGTAATGAGTATATGGATGGATATTTTCCCTAGAAGCAAGGATGGATTTCTTGGCCTAAGTGGATTCCATAGATGCAACATAGAACAGAGTCGAGATGGGACAGTTTAAGGAATCCTGATACTGCAGCCACTGTAATACCCACTGAGCATTATCTATAGGTGGCTTTTGACTGAAGGCCATTTGACACCCTTCTCACAGATTTCAGAATAAGGTATATCCCTTCAGTCAATAAGCCACTCATGCCATCAGGTGCACCCAGCCGGTTGTAGGTCTTGATTAAAATAATTCCTGTATGGTAGTTTGCAGCTTGTAGTTGACACCTGGAAAATGATTTATAGTTCAGACTCATAGTAGACAATCCCTTTTAAGTAGAATACTCCTGTTACTCATGCAATACATTATTGTGATACTTTACAAAATCCACTGCCTTCCCTCAACAGCTAGGTGAAATAGCTGAATATTGACTAATGACAGGGGTATGAAGAATTTTCAATAGTACTGTTTATATTTTGCGGAACACAGTCCAAAAAGTTGTATAATTTTAGTTTTTCTCTTGTAATGGTTAAAAAGCAAGTCCTAGATACTAGAAACACCTCCCTCACTCTAGTATTTTTATTTATCCATTACTGTTTTTAATAACTGCCCTACAACAAATTCTCTGGGTGCCTCACAAAGAAACATAAAAATATAGCATAAACGCAATAAATTCAAAGTTAGTTAGAACACAATTTTAAACTGAAGGACACAAAATAGAATATAAATTGCTTGAAAAATATTGGTCAGTAAGAAAAGACAGTGCCAAGGAAGTATGTTATACTTGAGCCAGGGAAGAGTAAATCTGTTCTCTAAGCAGAATACTGTGATATATCCTGTATAAGCCTTTGGTAGTCCCTGTGACTGGAAACAACCTCAATTTGGCAAGGTCTCATAGAGGAGACTCTGCTTCTTGGGAAACACCACCAAATTTGGTCAGACAGTCTCTAGCATTGTAAATCTCCATTGTTCTCAAGACTTGGGATCTTTTCAAACCCTGTAGACAAACTCATGAGCTGCATAATTTCTTGGACCCTTGAAAACCCATGATTTCTACAACTGCTTCACCTGAATTTATACAGTCCAGGATTTGGGTGAGAAGCCTAAATCTACTATTCAAGGAGAAGTAAATTCTCATTGAAGATGCAGTTTCACCCCATTATATGGGTTTTTCCTATGTGATGCCATCTAATCCCTTATGTTATATTTGAAATTTCCATTTATTCTTGGAAACATTATATAAAACAAGTGAGAAATGACACGGGATTAGAGATTTGAATTTTTAAAAAATATGTATCAGTGTAAAAACTTATAGATCAATCCATGGGAACACTAGTGATGCAGTGGAGGTCCTTTCCAGGGGCCTGGAGGCTGTCAGGGTCTGGATGGGGGACAAAGAGCTTCAGCTGAATCCTGGCAAGACTAAGTGGCTGTGGGTAGGAGGTCCTGTGTTATCTCGGGAACTACCATATTTGGTTCTGGATGGGGCAGCTCTGCCCCAAACAGACCCAGTACGCAATCTGGGAGTCCTCCTGGACTCACAACTACTGCTCAAAGAGCAGGTGGCAGTCGTGGCCAGGAGGGCCTTTGCACAACTTTGTGTGATTCGCCAGTTACGGTCGTTCCTAGACCGGGACTCCTTGCTCATGGTCACACATGCCTTAGTCACCTCCAGACTTGATTATTGTAATGCACTCTACATGGGGCTGCCCTTGGTGACCATTCGGAGGCTACAGTTGGTCCAGAATGCGGCTGCACGAGTAGTGTTGGGATGTGGGCGTTATGCCCGTGTCTCATCGCTGCTGAGGGAGCTGCACTGGCTTCCAGTTTGCCTCTGGGTGCAATTCAAGATGCTGGCTATTACCTTTAAAGCCCTACATGGTAGTGGACCAGGATACTTAAGAGACCGCATTGTCCCAAGGACATCTGTCCGTCCCACCAGAGCGGACCGGAGAGGCTCTCTGGTTGTGCCATCAGCCAGAGAGGCGCACCTCTCTGGCACTAGAAGGAGGGCCTTGTCGGTGTCCACTCCGGCCCTATGGAACCTCCTCCCAATAGAACTACGCCTGCAGACGGAGCTGCTGTCCTTCAGGAAAGGAGTGAAAACCTGGCTGTCAGGTCAGGTCTGGGGAATGGATGGATCAATTTCCCCAGCTGGCTGGATGGTTTGACTCCCAGTGCCTCCTAGCTACAATGCCTAGTTTTTAATGTTAAGTTTTAAAGCTTCTTTTAAAATTTTTAAAACTTTTAATTTTTGAACTTTTAAAAATTGTTGTCGATATGCTGACGTGTTGTGAATTGCCCTGGGTCCCTTCGGGGAGGAGGGCGACAAACAAATTTAAATAAATAAATAAATAAATCATAAGTCTCACAGGGTTCAATGGTATGTATTCCCAGGTCAATGTGTATAACATTGCCAGCAGCCACCATGAATGTAACCCTTAGGCCCACTGGAGACTATTAAAACCAATCTGAAATAAATCTGCAGATGGGATGATGGCACTGAGGCTGCTTTTATGCATTTACAGCACAACTTTACACATGCCTACTCACAGGTTAAGTTCCATCACTTTATAACAGAGCTTACTCCCAAGTAAATCTGTATTGGATTGCAACTTCAATAGGGCATTTGGTTCTCAGAATTTCTCCAACTGTTCAGAACTTCATGCAAGTTAGAAACAAGTCTCCAATATGCAGAAAAATTAAAATATACCTAAAGAAAATGGAAAGGAAATTAATTCTGGTTATGTAGCATTCTGTATCAACCTATTGATGTCACTGCCTTCTATATATCACCAATAAGAATACATGTGTAGTGTACAAACATTTATACATATACATACAGTCACATATGTCTGCATATGTATAGATAAAATATTTATAAAACACATATACAGATATGCATTTACTGTGGCTATATATACAATTCATGTAAATGCAAGTTAACACACACATACATAATGTGTATTACATATATGTGCGTGACTGTAGCATAATCAAGAAAGGTTCTCTTTAATAATAAGCCTGATTGTCAATACTTGCTCAGGGTAGAATGATAGCTGAAGTCATACACATAACATATATATACACAGTAGATTGTTTACCTTTCTTTATCCTTTGTAATACATTTCTTTTTCTTAATTTTCTTTTCAGCTTCCTATACTTATAGCCACTTGAATGAATATATCAAAATGTCTTAGCATTAGGTAGTGAACACCTTTCTTAAAATGATGGCAGCTTTTCATTCACCAAGGTCCACATTTGAAATACAGGCCACATTTTAGCCACATTGCACAGAACACTGGCTGTATAGAACATTTGATTCCTTTAACATGGACATACAGTTATACTAATGCACACTATATTATAACACAGTATTTTAATTACTCTATTATGCTCTTGTAGTGAAGAAAAAACATCATCTGATGACATTTGCATTTGGTTTGGTATACAGTCTTTCAGCAATCATAAAACATACATGATTATCTTCTGGATTTAGCCATTTCAAAAATGTGCACAGAGAAGTAGATAATGGTAAATTTTAATGAGGTTTGCTTCCAAATTAACCCGTTTCTCTGGAGTTACCAGCTTGTGATTCAATCTTGTTTATGAGTAGCATTCTGGGTCATCAAATCTTGGCAGTCCATTGCTTTATATATATTTCTCCTACATATTTTCAGACCTGAGTTGTTGTGAATCCCCCCAGTAAGAAGCAGGTGCAACATCAGCTTATCTAGTGTGGAAAGGCAAGGTGCTACTGAGGCATTTTAGGGTTTCAGTACTTTTCTTTAAGATTTCTTGTTCATAGGTTTTCTGTTGTATGGTTTCTTATGAAACATGGCTGGATCAATGTGGTTATATAGCCACGATTGTCCCAGCATCAGTTTTCATTTCTGAGGGGTGGTGGTGGTGGATTTTAATTACTAGTTTAATTAATTTCTTATTTCTTTATTTTCATTTTCAATAGAGAAATAGAGTGGTGTCATTATAAATATGCAAAGTAATGTAAGGAAACCTGTATTAAAGCCTCCATCTGCCCTCAAAGAAAAACTGATAGAAATTGTAAGCAGGAAGCTTTTAATTAACACTGGAATAGAATACTCCTGAGTAGTATTTACTTATGAATAAACATATAGTATAGAAAAGTCTTGGCCACATAGGAGAACGGTACTGATAATATAACATTAAGCACTGCTAGGTGAGGGACCTTCCTTTTAATTCCATGTTTTCAGCTAGTTACAAAAACCAATTCACTTTTTGTGGAAGTAACTCAAGTCTTTGAGTTTGAAATGACTACAGAACTTAGTATTTTGATGGATGTGTCTTTTACTGGTGTCTGAGATCTTAAAATATATTTCACATATTTCTCTCATTTTAGAAAGACACTTGAAATAAAACTCCTGAAGACAATGGGCAAGACTGAAAGTTCAACATTTTTTCCTTTCCATATTAGTTCTTCTTTGCCATCACTGAAATAATGTTCAGTGTCTATTTGATATTTATCATCCTCAGTAAAAAAAATTGTTCAAGTCTTATTTAGGAACTAATATATATTTATAATGTATATCTTTATATATGGCTTTACAGTTACATTGTTATATGTATCATTCACTGACTTCTGTCAATGATATAAGAAAGTCCAACTTCATTACTTTTTAACATTTACTATTTTATTTTAGATTTTGAAAAATAAAAGATCAACATCTTTCCAAAGTGCCAAAAGCAAGAAAGGGCCTTAATAAATAAAAAAATGTAAACTAAACATACATTAAATTATTAATCACTTAATTATGTGATCACTTAGGAAAATAATTGCTTAAAGTTTTAAATAAAACAATAACAAAACATTGATGAGCTGTGCGTTTATGGCCTTATTTATTATTAAATATCCCCCCCCCCCCTTTTGCAGCAAATCCACCATCATCCTCAGAGGAATAAAGTGGCTCTGTTTTTTCTTTCTTATCGTAAGGGTTTATAATAAAAATGATCTGACATGCAGATTCCTACACCTTTCTCTGTATATGATGAGCTTGTCCAGTTCAACTTTGCAGGCACATTAAATGCACACAATATCTTTCAACCTTGAATCAAAGGATAAAAATATATAATAGCTGGAATACAGGTTCTCAATCAATCAGAAACTGGTTTTGAACTCTAAGTCTTAATATTTGGTCAAACTCTAACCATACCATCACCATCTTTTCTCTAGACGTTTGTACATATTCTTCCACATTTCTGTAATAAAAGCTTCAACAGTGTTATACTGTCCTATTGCATCAATGTAGAATGTGTGAATGCAGCTAACAACCTTCCTATAACGAAATATACACTTTCTTTCATTAGTTTGCTACACCTACTTGAATGTACAAAGAGAGAACTGTTTTCAGCTCAAATTCCTGGCTATTAATTGACAGGAACCATGCAGGGCGAGTTGTTTGCATGGAATCAGGAGGAGGGGAGCAGAGAAAGGATAAAAAGTAAATATAGAAAGAGGACAAAGGTAGGCGCATGCTGTTAAAATAAGCTTTCCTGTCCCATTTTACCAAAGCCCTCATATTATAGAAAATGGCCATGGAAATGTTTCTGCACTTTAATATACTCCAGCTCTTACCATAGGCATCAGACATCCCCAGGGTAGAACAAGGTTGGAGAATCATAGATGAGCACAGGGTTACAGAATTTTTGGGAAACACAGGTGACACTTCTTTACTCTTCAACACAGACATCTATCAATGTAGAAATGGCAGTGACACTGAGAAGTGTCTTTACTTCTGTATGATTGTTTCCTAGGAAAATCTGCTAAACCCTTCCCTTCCCCCGCAAGTCATTACGTTTTGTGAGTACACTGGATATCGTCTGATCTGATGGTTCCTCCACAGTATGATTTACTTAGCATGTAAATTCTTTCCCTTTGGCTTGATCTCAGCTCCCCACACACCATCGCTTAAGCACTGCTAGTCTTCTGCCTTGGCGCCAAAGAAAATGAAGTAGAGGTAAATCCACAGAAGCTCCAGATATCCATACAGCAGAAGTCAAAAAAATTCGAGTCATTTTTTCCCTTTTTTATCCAGATCAAAGGCATGAATAAAACAAGGCATTATTAGTTGTGATGGGCAAAACTGAGTGTCGATGTAACAGATCAGGTTGTTAAGGCCTTTGTCTATGCAGAGTTATAATAATGTAGAAGCCTGCTTGAATAGAAATTGGCGGCAGTGGGGCAGGGGGAGAACAGAGAGACAAAACAACAGAAAAGAGGAGAATAAATACATGTCAATAATGTCGTAAAGTCAATACTCAGTCTACAGAGGGAGAAATGCACACAGCTTGCCCTTTGAAAACTTCTCCGTTTCTTTGTATGTAATACTGTCAAGAGTTAAGAACACATTTTAATGGAGTTTAGTGGTAACGGAACACATTCATTCACATACTCCATAACAGGATGTACTGGGGGAGTTTCTATCCTAGAATATCCAGGTAGACTGGAGAGGCCTTGGCCAAGTTCTGAAGGAGGGAGTGAATCTCTTTGATGTTGAGCCTCATGTGAGGCTCCCGCTGCCAACACCCCAGCATCAGATCGTAGACTTCCTTTGGGCATGTACGAGGTCGTTGCAGGACACGGCCCTGAGTAATGCACTCGATCACCTGGGCAAAGAATGGAAAAAGGCAAAGCAAGAGCCAGCTTATTAATTCTTTTATTCTTGATCCACATCAGATATCACATACAGTAAAACACCGGATAACGCTAAAACTTGGTTCCACAAGTCTTGGTGTTATCCGATTTTTAGTGTTATCCGATCCATGTTAAAATCCTATGGGATGGATCGGATAACGTTAAAGCTCAAGAGAAATACATTCTAACCGCACAGGCTTTAGCGGTTGTTATCCAATCAATCCCATAGGACTTTAACGTTATTCGATCCAATTCTCCTCCCCAGATTACTTAACGTCATGCGATTTTAGTGTTATCCGATCCAATCGTTATCCGATGTTTTACTGTACATTCTAATATGGTCAACTCTCATGTTATATTGGCTAAATACATCTGCACCATATTTATTTATTTATTATTTTTATTTGTAGGATTTGTATTGCCACCCAATTCCAAAGTCTCTGGGCGGCATACAGATATTACAAAGATCACAATTTTAAAATCACAATTAAACCCCTATTAAAAACTACCACAAAACACTCCCTACCCTCCCACCAGTTTAAAAAGAGGGAGAGAGCATTCTTAAATCAGCCAGCAGGCTGAGGCCACAGCACTGCCAGTGCTCCACACCTGCTCTGCCAGCCAGGTTTTTAAACCTTTCCTGAAGGGCAGCAACTCCATCTGGAGATGCAACTCGTTTGGCAAGAAGTTCCATAGGGCCAGAGTGGACATTGAGAAGGCAGTCCTTCTAGTGCTAGAGAGATGTGTTTCTCTAGCCAATGGAACAATTAGAGAGCCTCTCCGGTCTGCTCTGGTGGGACAAACAGATATTCTTGGGGTGATGCTGTCTCTTAAGTATCCTGGTCCACTATCATGTAAGGCTTTAAAGATAATAACCAGCACCTTGAATTGCACCTGGAGGCATACCAGCAACCAGTGCAGCTCCTGCAGCAGAGCAGAGGCATGGGCATAATGCCCACACCCAATCACCACACAGGCAGCTGCATTCTGCACCAGTTGCAGCCTCCGAATGGTCATCAAGTGCAGCCCCATGCAGAGCACATTGCAGTAGTCTAGTCTGGACGTGACTAGAGCATTCGTGACCACAAGCAAGGAGTCTTGTAACTGGTGTATGACACAAAGTTGTGCAAAAGCCCTCCTGCCCACGGCTGCCACCTGCTCTTCAAGCAGTAGATGTGAGTCCAGGAGGATCCCCAGATTATGCACCGGGTCTGTTTGGGGCAAAGTAGCCCCATCAATAACCAAAGGTGGTAGCTCCCAAGATAATGTGGGGTTTCTACCCCATAGCCACTCAGTCTTGCCGGAATTGTTTACCTATGATCTGAGTATGATTGTGTATTTTGATTGTGTAACTGTGTATTTTGCATTCCTGTAAACTGCCCAGAGTTGCTGTCGCGAGTGGGGCGGGTTTATAAGTCTAAAAATTAAATTAAATTAATTAAAATTCAGTTGTAGCCTGTTGTCCCCCATCCAGGCCCCAACAGCCTCCAGGCATCTGGAAAGGACTCTGAATGCATCGCTGGGATCACCACGGGCTGAGATGTATAGTTGAGTATCATCAGCATACTGATGATACCTTACCCCATGGGAACGAATGATCTCCCCCAGCAGCTTCATGTAAATATTAAATAGAAGAGGGGAGAGAACTGAGCCCTGAGGCACCCCATACCGGAGAGGCCTAGGGCTGGACATCTCATCCTCTAAACACACCAACTGGGTCTGGTCTCTCAGAAATGAGGCAAACCAGGACAAAACAGAAGGATACTGTGGTCAATGGTATCGAAGCCCACTGAGAGGTCAAGAAGAGCAAGGATGGACGGATGACCTCCATCCCGGTCCCACCAGAGATTGTCCAGCAGCACGACCAATGCAGACTCAGTACCATATAAGGCTCTGAATCCTGACCGAAATGGGTCCAGATAATCCGCTTCATCCAGAACACCCTGCAACAGTAGCACCACTGCCTTCTCCAGGACCTTTCCTAAAAAGGGGAGGTTGGAGACAGGCTGATAGTTGGCCAATATCATTGAGTCAAGCGTTGACTTCTTCAGGAGGGGGCACACCAAAGCATGTTTTAATGGTGCAGGAAACACCCCCTCCCACAAAGAAGGTTGACTATTGCCCCGACCCAACTACTTGTGCCTTGGACACCTTGACTAGACAGGCAGGACAAAGGTCTAGTAGACAGCCAGTGGCGTGGACAGATGCAAGGAGCCCTATCCCTTCATGACTTTGGCAAGAAGAATATATAATGGTAGCTGAATATATAATGAACTGTACAAGGACTTGTGGAATTGCTTGTAACTGTAGAAGTTAGTGATACGACAGCAAAGAAAATGAGGATTCAGAAAAACACGGAAGCTTTATAGTAGTAAAATACATCACAGGATGCCATTGTTTATACATGAGGACATACCTCATTGTTTGAGAGCTGATACCATGGCTGTTTGCCATATGTAAAGATTTCCCATAGAACAACTCCAAGACTCCAGACATCACTTTCTGTGGTGAATTTTCTGTACATGATACTTTCAGGAGGCATCCAACGAATGGGTAACATAGTATGTCCCCCAACCTATGTGGAGAAGTTGAAAAGATGTTAGAACATGTTTTAAAGAATATAGACACAAGGAAATAGACATCATATTCTATTTCATTGGCTTTTGCAATGCAAAATATTATTTTCTGTGATTATACATGTCTAATTTATGTCCATTACAAATTGATCATCCCTTTCTTGTGACTTCTATGATCTTCATAATCCACATATCAATATTGCCAGAAACCATTAAAGAGCACTCTCTATATATGATCTCTTAGCTAGCTACAAATGCACCCAACAGTATGAAGAGTCATGACAGAAAACTTAGTAGAAGACTACTATCAGAGATCTTGAATAAGAAGCTGGCAACACACTGGTTGAGGATCTTCCATTTCTGAACTTTTTGCATCAACCAGGAGGTCGGAATGGATAGCTGATGGGGTCCCATCCAAATCTGTCATTAGTGAAATCAATAGTTGACATCTTCTTCTCTTTCCCACACACTCTCATACCCAGATGGCTCAAACAAGTCATGTTGGGAAACAACTGACATTATGCAAATGGACTTTTGCTTTTAGAAGGGGGTGATCCATTCCTTTCTTTCTTTCACTTCTCTGGAGCAGATTTCTGCTGGAGGCCAGACATTACTGAATTTCCTCCAATGTTTCAGAAACAGCAAATGCCACAACTGATTGATATGTTATTTTATGCCATTTGTAAGGGCACGAAAGATCTGTGGTTCCAGACTTACGTTTACTTTCACATATCTAGAAGAGCATGGGTGAAACAGAGTTTCTGTAGCTGCTGAGACTTTTAAGATCCTTTGAGCTTTCAAAGTGCATTATAGATTGCTATCAAGGGTGTTAGTATCAGGATGTGTAAAAATACTCTTAACAGAATTAATATGATCTGTGGCTAAGTATGTAAAGGATAGTCTTAATAATGCATTACCAACATGAACCCAGACACAAACATGGATTAAATTTCTGACCCACGCTAGTCTAAAGGAACTGAGAAAGCAGTTAGCGATCCTTCGCTCCATTTACTTAGTTGGAGGATGAACATCCATTAGAAATTAAAAATAACATTAAAAAAAACCAGACTGTTAGAAATACATAGCTAAACACCAGAGCAAAGGGCAAATGCCATTAAAACATTATTAGTTGTTAGCAGCTTTGGATTCATTAAATATTAAGTGGCTCTTAAGCCTGTTCATCATATGGGATCTATGATGGCTTTGATTCAGTGAGTTTATGGTGCAGTCTTTTAAAAATTAATGAAAGCTGTGATTGTAAAACATAGCTTTCTCTTTTATTGAGATTTTAATATGATTTAAGGTTTTCCTGGTCATAGGAAATGTAAAAGCATCTACAAAATGGGGCACACTTTCATGTTACTAGATTTCTTATAGTTAGATATTGTGAAACAACAGCATAAATGTGGGAGAATTGCTTGATATGCTCTCTTTCTCTCTCTTTCTCTCTCTCCCTCCCTCTCTCTCTCATACACACAGACACACAAAACAAAGAGAGAGGTGGTGGGGGAGAGGGAGGAAACAATCTACATCAGGAGAGGATTTATACAGTAATTACTTATCACTAGCTATGCTGTTTAGAACTGATGGAGGTGCCACAGTTGCCCACCTCATGAAGTTTGAGCTTTATTCACTGGTTTACAGGAATGCCCCAAGGCATTTGGTTGGTTGAGCAAAGGACATCATGTCTGGATAGGCATCTGAATCTGATTTCAGTAGCGCTGATGGACTACTGTCCTCTACCTCATTTGATTTCAGTAGCGCTGATGGACTACTGTCCTCTACCTCGTTTGATGCCATTAGTTTAGAGGCCCCAGCTCTGTTCCGTAACAGTAGGAAACTCCTTGGGCCTCAGGACACAAAATAGGGATGGGGTTGCTGCCATCTGCTAGCAGCTCCTGCCTGAGGCAGTACCTCAGTCACTAATGCTTACCGACTGTCTTGAGCTGGAACTACAAAAACCACTGCTGAAGACTATCTTGCAGGACTTGTAGGTGGATGGGGGATGAAAAGATCCATTGCAGCTAAACCCACATTATTTTGCTAGCTTAAGTCCTAATTGTTTCACCCAATTGCCTTTGTTTTTAATGACTACAAGAGTTACTCAAGATCAAGACAGGGCTGAGATGGTTGTCACTTCGAGGACACTGGAGTGCAGTCCTCTGTACATTTATCAAGGAGTAAGTTCTGCTGAACTCAGTGGAGCTATTATCTGAATAGGCAGGGTATAGAAATGCACCGTTCATAGTCCAGTAACAGCAGGTATTTCACCTTTTACTGAAAGTGGAAGGAAAAAGGTACTGATATGTGAGTGTCACTTGCCATGCTCATTCAGAAGCATCATTCCAAAGGAAAAGCACAACTAGGACATGCTTTTCTCATAGGTGAAGAGAGATCAAGCAATTCAAAAGCTAAGCAACTCTTCCTTTTATTGCCATGGAGGGTAGCAGCAACCTGAATCATAAAGTTCCACTGATAAAGTTCTCTTTCCCACATCAGTGTCATACAGTTCAAATTTTGGGACATTTCCTCATTCCCTAATCCAAAGCACATTCATGTCAATAAAATGGCTATCTGCCATTCAACTTCACATGCCACTTCTCATTCATGCCACTTTGGCTGCTACAATAATACAAAACATTGCCTGATTTTGTGGGAGCACTATGAAAGACAGCAATGGTATTGCATACTAACTGCCATCTTTTAGCAATTCTTTCCCCCTCCCTTCCCTTCCACTGAATTGCCAGTTCCAAGCACATGTAGTTTGCTGCCATAGAAACAAACTCTGTGACTAAGCTGATTGGAAGGCAAGAGGTCAGCAGTTCAATTCCCGAATACTGCAAGACAGAATGAGCTCCTGTCTTTGTCCCAGTTCCTGCCAACCTAGCAGTTCAAAAGCAAGAAATTGCAAGTAGATAAATAGGGACCACTCTGGTGGGAAGATAGGTGTTCCATGCGCTCCGGTGTCTAGTCATGCCTGTCACATGCTCACAGAAATGTCAGCAATAGGCAGGCAGTGCTGGCTCTTTTGCTATAAACAGAGATGAGCACTGGACCCTATCGTCAGATATGAATGGCTTTCAAGCAAGGAAAACCTTTACCTTTACTACACCTTCAAATATTGCAGAATTTGCTCTACATCAGGGGTGCCCAAACTATGGCCCAGGGGCCAGATCCAGCCCCTGACACCAATTAATCCAGGTGCATTTTACTTCCACTTCCAGGAGCGACAAAGGCTTTGTGGGCCAGATGAATTAGCATCGGGGGCCAGATCCAGTCTCGAATCCATAGTGACCAGCCCCCTGAACCACGTGACCAGCCCATGGCCCAAAAATTTTGGACACCCCTGCTCTACGTATAAGACAGTGAATTTGAATTTTTTTTAAACTAACAATGTGACATAAAGGCTGGTTCAAATCGGTCCAGCCCTTTTTCCTACCACAATGGCCTTTTTCTCTCTTATGCTGAGGGGCTTCTACTTTTTCAATCCAGAATGATTCTCTCATCTAGTTAGTTGTGCTATAATCTTGTAACAAAGGGAGGCATGTCTGTTTTCAGTGATTTAGGCACTTATGGTATGATGTTAAGAACCATGTGGATACACCCTGCATTCTTTCCTTTCCCCCAATCATCTTCTGAATTTTTTTTAAAAAATTCTTATATTATGAAAATGTATGCTAGACCACTATGTCACTCACAGGGTCATCATTGTTAATGAAAGGATTGGCAGAGATGGAACCAGAGGAAGGAAGGGGGGGGGGGAAAGGAGGGTGGTGGGCTGGAATGCAACTCCAATTTCATACACTATGAATGGTGAACTCCGGAACTCATAGCTCTCATGTCAGCTCTATGGTTTCAAATGTAATACAGGATGCAATGTAGTTGAACCCTAAGTCTCCAAATGTGTATACCCCACCACATCAACAATTTTAACACACCACTGTCCAAGCCCAATACACTCTCTCTCTCTCTCTCTGTGTGTGTGTGAAATTTCTTGCCAGATTTGCCATGTCCAAGAGCACATATAACTAATGGACAATGCACCAATAATGGATTATAAGGGGTAACACAAATACACATGGAATTTACTATACACAAAACCACCAGACTCAAGTAATAGCAGCTAATCTATTTCTTTTTGCTGCTAAGGCAGCAACTGACAAAGACTGAGAGGCTTCCTGAAGTCTGGGACCATTTAATCAAAGGACTCAGGATTGGCAGGAGAAACAGGAGAAGTGCCAATTTATGGAGCCATCTGAAGTACTATTTGATGGCCCTAGACATGTTGCACAATCTTCGCCACTAGAAGCAGAAGAAGACCACTTTGTCTATATTGACTGGTCAAAGTGCACTGTTAGGGTGCCAGCTGGATAAAAGCTAATGTATAAGGCTTTGCCAGGGCTTGAGCTATTGGCAGGAACTCATGAAAAGAAAATCATGTCTCCAGGTCATACCATCTTGACCATAGTGTTGGCTTGAGACATCTACATAACTGTAAACCCCCCCCCTAACTTCCAGTGTGATAGACTTTTGTTGCTGTATACAAGTGTAATTAGGGCTAATGGTTATTTTAATCCACAGATATTTCACACTGGAATGTTTTATGGACCAACCTCCCACAAAGAATATCTCCTGCCTCCCTAGTTGCCCTTCCTGCCCTTCCATTCTCCATGACAGCTTTCTTCAGTTGAGTAAATGGTGTTGCTGATGCACTAATTGGCCTTACTAATTAAGAGGAGCAAGGTAGATGCTTCAGACAGTAAACTTTTGATGTCATGAAACAACAGCTACCGTATATGCTGGGGTATAAGATGACTTTTTACCCCTGAAAAACATGCCTTCAAGGGGGGGGCATATTATTATTATTATTATTATTATTATTATTATTATTATTATTATTATTATTATTATTATTATTATTATTATTATTATTATTATTATTATTATTATTATTATTATTATTTAGACTTGTATGCCGCTCTACTCAGTAAAAACTGACTCAGAGCGGCTCACAGCATTCACAAATAACAATATTACAATGCAAACCAAAATACACTAGCATATAATATAACAAAACAATTAAATACAGTAAATACTATACAGATCAATACACATACAATATGATAGTGTAATCAAAATAAAATAAATATTATCACAGCACAATCTTCAGTATACAATAAACAAGTCAACAGTGTACAATATACAATACAAGAAAGAGCAAACAACAAGTAAACCCTATACATTCCAAATACGGCTGTAAAGAAGTCCTACAGCCCAGGCAACATCTACGGTTTTTCCATCTTGCACGCCGGGTGCACTTCAGTTGAATAAAATACAGTAATACAGGTACCTCGGATAACGTTTACCTTGGATAATGTTTACCTCGGATAACATTTACCTCGCATAACGTTAAACAATCCGGGGAGGAGAATTGCATCGAATAACGTTAAGGTCCTATGGGATGGATCGGATAACAACTTTTAATATCAGATGACGAACAGGAGTTTGAAGGCTTTTAAAGGGAAACTGTCACGCCAGCAAACTTGTTAGGGACTTGCCTGGCACTTGCTCTCTCCCTCTATTTGTTATCTTCCTTCTATCATTGACAGTTCCAGTTTGGTTAACAGATTAGAAAACAAACAGCATGGCAGCTCCCATAGGTTTATTGTTCCATTCAGCTTTAGTAAATTGTCTTTGGTGAATTACGTTTAATAAACTTGCACTGTTTTATGTTTACTGTACATGTTTGATAACATACAGCCTTGTGACAGTTTTTCTGCATGTCATAAGCATTTGAATATAAATTAACATGTTGAAATCAAATCTGATGTTCTTTTACGTTTTACTTGGTGTGTGGAAGGTGTGCGGAAGAGGGGGTAGTCTTATACAGCGAGTATATAACAAACTATATTTTGAGTGGAAATGTTGGGGGGTCGTCTTATACGCCCAGTTGTCTTGTACCCCAGCATTTATGGTAATTGGTAATTAACACAGTGTTTTATGACAGGTATAGGAAGAGATACTGGTGGAACCTTCTGCCCCATGTGGTAGGTTGTAGGTGCTATGGGGCCTATGCTTCTCTGTCTCGGGCAGCAACACAATCTAACAAACATTCTAAGCAAGTTGTTTCTCTGTTATGAATTCTGCTTAAGAATATACTATATCCCTATCTGTTTCAAAGTAGAAAACAGCCATTTTTAGTGGCCAAAAATATTTTCAAAAAATAAAATAAAAAATTACCATATTTTTCAGACCATAAGACACACCCAGTTTTTAGAGCAGGAAAACAAGAAAAAAATATTCTGAACTTTCGGACCATAAGACGCACCCTCATTTTTGGAGAGAGAAAAGTGTGTCTTATGGTCCGAAAAATATGGTAGCTTAGATTTGGTTCAAGAAAAATGCAGGATAATTCTGGACTTTGGCTCCATTTTTGCCCCTGACTTCACTTATAGAGAAGGGGAGAGTCAAACAAAACTGGAGCAAGCACTGATTTATAATATGTTGCCTGCCCTGTCCCCATTCCCAAATAACTCTTGCTGATTTGACTTTTGCTGTAATTGTTATCTGCATTTACCCTTCTTCTGCCCCAGAAGAGAAAAGGAGAGCTATGTGTCTCATTTGCAGGCAAACTGCAATAAACAAGAGGAAGTCTGGGATGATAAGCAAACATTTTGTTTGGATTGCATTTTGATGTGGGGAGTTTGCTCCACAGAAGATAGTCAACTTTGATCCTCAAATAACTTCCTCCTAATAACTGTAATTTAACCTGACCATGCACAGCAGTCTCCAGATTCTAATGAGATTCTGGGCAGTTGCTTCACAGAAGACAGGGGAGCGTCTCTTTGTAATTAAAAGTACAGCTGCAGAAAGCTGTTCATTGAGCTTTCAAATCTTGGTGCCAAAAACAACATATCTGCTTGTGAGGGCAGACCCTCTTGAGATCCCTGAGATTTGAAATGGAAACTCATAGTGCACAGTAACATTAAAATCGCTGTCCTAAGATTGGCACAACATTAGTAAGGGTCACATCTGTACTCCCCACCATCACCACCACAATGGTCCTATAACAACAGGATTCAAATTCGCCTTCACACACCATGCTTTTTTCATCCTTCCCTTCATCCAATGCCATCTTAACATATGTTTCCTCCATAATAATCTCACAGGGGTTTAATAGAAGAGGGTTAAAGCTTTAGTTGAACCATGGCAGGAGGTAGGGCTAACTCAAACCACTTGGCTGCAAACAAAGCACCCCCTCTCTTTTCCAGATTTCACATACAGGACCTGAATCTCCTGGCAGTTGGCTTCAACAGTGCACTTGAGAGCAACAGGCCAACTTAAGGGACTACAGTTCAGCCTTCATGGCACGTACTATAATAATAATTTTAAAAAACCCTACTACTTAGCACCCTCCATCTCTCTTTAACCAGCACATAGCTCTTTAACCAGCATCACCACATGTAATTGTGTCTTTGTTCATTTCCTGTTCAATCCGGGAAGAAGGGCTATCTTGCTTACGCAGTAAATAAAATGACCCTTTTGAGCCATGATTGGAAAAGAACACCTTTAATTTTGAAGAGTGTAGTTTTGGAGTATTATACAATATTTCTCACTGATTCCCCATACCCAAGCTATGAAAGTTTCTGTTTTATTCCCCTCCTCCCCCATATATACACACTATGCTCTTGTTGCTTAGCTCACTGCAGCATGGCAGTGACGGTCCACTCACAGGGTGACTTTAAAGTCAGTGTATGTTTACATTCCATTGTGTGCATTGTAATAATGGCTATTAGGGAAACACAAGACTAAGCTAAATCTGAGTGAGGCAGCTTTTTCAGAAAGCACATTTGTACTATTAAATTCCCACTCAAGCACAAACCAATCAATCATTTCCCCCACCATCCCAATAATATGTGCTTTCTCCTAGTATGAATAGGAATGAGCTGATTTTTTTTTTTGTGTGTGAAGGTGGTGAATTTGCTTTGCCATACTTTTTCTGGCATTCTTGTTCAGTTTTTGGTTGTACAAAACAGTTTTTCCTCTCTTTCATAGAATAGCGCACAAATTTTAAAACACAAATTTCAAATTGCCTAAAATGTATATTAAGCTTGTATGTATTTTAGCCATTCACATATAGCAATACTGGTCTCCAGTGTCAGGCAGACAAATCAGCCCATTTAATATTAGGACCAGCACTGTTGGTAGCATAATATAAGCAAACAAGTCAAAATCCATCTTACTTTGATGGGGCTGAGATGCTCTGTGGCATTCAAGCAAGGATCCATCATCCTCTCTCTCCCTCTCCTGGCTCCACAGCAGCACTGTGTTTAAATGGGCATAGGTGGCAGCTGCCACAACGGTGCCTGCTTTAACTTGAAATATATAGGCTACCTACTATACTTTTTGCTACAAGAGGCACCAGTATAATCTGTCTGTGAATCTTTGATGTAAAGAGGAAAGGTGAGAACCCTCAAACATTTGCTAAAAATAAAGCTGTCTGTCATGTTAATTCTGTCCCTTATGCTGCAGCTCCTTAAAAAAACCCTCTGTTGTCCTTGAGGTCCTGTCGTGACGCAATGGCCAAACTGGGCTGTGACGTTAAAGTGGAGCTGAAAAGTAAGACGGTGGGGAGAGAAAGAGCTAATTTCCTCTGAGCACCAGTTGCCAAAATAGCATCTCATAAAAAGCCTTCTAACAGTGACAGTTCAATGTAAACACCCACCAGAACGCCTTGGCAAACTGCTTGACTCCGTCACCAGCTTCCTCTTGCTTTTCCTGTGTGAGACCTTGACACCCTTCACCCACGCAGGCGTGCAGCTGCGCAGTGACAAAGGAGACCTGCAGGTGTCTGTGAGGACTGCTATTTCAGAAAAGGGAGAAAGAGAGTCAGCCTCTCCCTTGGGCTTGCACTGCTTTGCTTGTATTGGGAGCACCAACTCCTGCTGTTAACTTAAAGAGGGGTGTGAGTGAGAGAAATAAAACCAGTTCTGCTGTTGTATATTAATTCCTCTTAACAAATGGTCACTTTCTTTTAGTAGCAGGCAAAGAGATCATCCTCTGCAGTTTCTATGCCATCACTATCTTTACAAAACAATGAGAAGAAAGAAGTCTACAGGACAATGAGACAGGGAACTGGAATAGTAAATGTTTAGAACATGGAAAGCTGAGCTCTAATTCTCAGGAGACGCCAGAGCTTTCTTCTTCTTCTGCCATACCTGAATACTGGTGATCATAATGGCGATCAGCCTTGAAGACTGTCCTGAGAATACAATGCAGTGGCATTTCTTCTGCATTCTGCATTGCAGCGTGACACCCGGGCCGTACCACTGATCCAGTTCTGCAAGTCACTTTCTGGTCCTAAGCCCTTTTGGCATGCAAAGTCCTCCTTAGCCCCAGGCCAGTATTGATGAAGCTGCTGCCCCTCCATCAAGATGGATTCAAGTGGGATTTAATCCACTTGGGGACTATTACTCTTCCCTACAGACTTTGCTAAGGCCGCTGGTCCTCAGGATTGTCAGGTTAGTTAACCGCTACCTGACACTCAGCGTTGAGTCACTGGCAGTATGGTCTATTCCAGCTGTGGCAAACCTTTTAGGGCCTAAGTGCCCAAAGGGGGGGGGGGGCAACTACCACCACCACCACCACCCTGGAAAAGCCTAGCACAAAGCCCGGCACTGTGTTGGGGACTTGTCCGAAACCACCACTGCAGCACTGGGCTTCTGACAAAGGCCCCACCACCATCCCAGAGAAGCCCAGTGCTGTAGAGTGGCCTTCTCCAAAGCTGCTGCCACAGTGCTGGGCTTTGGACAAAGTAAAGCAAAGAGACAACCCCAGACATACTCCAAGGAAGAGAAGCAGTATGTGTGCACACTGTCTCCTAGGAGAGGATTATGTGGGGATGTCTGCCCATACTCCTGGGCAGGATTTCAGCCTCCCCTATGTCCCCATGACACCCTATCACCTCCCTATTGGCAGAGGGAGCTGGGTGACTGGAGAAGCAGCACTGCCATAGGCAGCAAGCACATGGTGATGGTGGTGGTGGTGGTGGTGAGGCAGGCTTAACTTGGACCTTGCGCATGCCAGCTGAAAGGGCCATAGGTTCACCATCACGGACCTACTCTATTACCATAGCAGCATAACCTGGCTAGAGCTTGTGGGAGGAAAATCAGTTTTTTAAAACTACCGCACCCAGAATCTTCTTAGCTAGTTTTCATTTTAGAAAGTAACTTTTCCAAGCTCTGGAACTAACTGACACATATGAAAACAATCTGTCACGTGGTATTGACATTAGGAGAGGTCATTCTGTTGAACTGGGGGAAAGCATCTGAGAGTTTAAGGCAAATATCGGAAACTCTTGCCCTTTGGATATTTTGGATTTTAACTCCCATAATCCATAGCCAACATGACCAACGTTAAGGATGTATGGGAATTGTTGTTCTAAAAGGGGGTGAGTGGGAGGGATTTCATAGCCTTGTAGAAAGTCAACAATTTAGTAAAAAAATATGTAGCAATCTCAAGATTCAGCATATTGTCAATGACAAGTGCTACCTTGATGCCCAGAGCAAAACAATAACCACTCCAACATGGCATCCTTTACATTTGTAAAAAAAAAAAAAAAAAAGAGAGAGAGAGAGCATAAAGTTCATAGGAATGCTAAAGCTCATGTTCCTCTTTTTCAGTACACACTTGGAAAGCTGGGTTTCCTTGTGTTTTAGGAGTTTTGCTAATTACAGACAAAATAAGATTTCTGTGATGTTTCAGATGTTTCAGTTGAACAACCTGATTCAGGTCAGTGATAATTCAACAGAGAAAATACAGAGAGAGAGAGAGAGAGAGTGCACGTGTGATAAACTTTTTCTTTCTGGCATTCATAAGGAAAGAAAGACTCTAGACTTGGACTTTGCCCTACCACAGAGGAAAGTTTACAATATTAAAGAAATTGAGATTTCCGATGAATCATGAATCCTACTAGCTGATCTATATGCACCGTTGTATTTATTTATATGTTGACTTTATAGTAAAATATACTTATTTCTTGACAAGAACTTTCCAGTGTTCTGAAGAGTTCTCCTCAAAGACTTTCTTTTATAGTGCAAAGTAGCTGCAGGTGGCTTAGTCCTTTCTTTGCCAGCCAAACAGCATTTGTCTCCTCCCAATTTGCTTTCTGACCATGTGACTGGAAAAGCTACAGGTTTCTTATATCTTTAACCTAGCACAGAGAAAATCAGAGAGCTGAGGCTGATGGAAAACAGAGTCCAAAACAATATTTGGAGGGATGCAGTTTGCCATGCTTGTCTTGAGGGTTTAAAGAGACTATGTGAACCAAAGGAATGGGTTTAGACCTCATAGATTTACTTTGGCAGAAGTTCCTAAAGTCTGAACTCAGGACTACTGAGCTATTTCCCAATGATAAGGGGCAGATGGAAATTACTTGGCTTGTCATCTCCAACAAAAATGAGGGGTCATAAGGATCTGAGATGAATCACGAGCTGGAATTAAAATTGCTGGGAGAAACATCAACAACCTGAGATATGCAGATGATACTACCCTAATTGCAGGAAGTGAAGAAGACCTAAAGAACCTCTTGATTAAGATAAAAGAAGAGAATGCAAAAGTTGGCCTGAGACTCAACATACCCCCCCCCCCCAGATAATTGTAACTGGCCATATCACTTCCTAGGGGAAGAAATTGAAGCAGTGACAGATTTTACCTTCTAAGGATCCAAGGTCACTGCAGATGGTGACTGCAGCCATGAAATAAAAAGACAATTAATTCTTGAGAGGCAAGCTATGAGAAACCTAGGGAACATAATAAAAAGTAAAGCCATCACCCTGCCAACAAAGGTCCACATAGCCAAAGCAATGGTATTCCCCGTAGTAATGTATGGTTGTGAAAGCTGGACCATAAGGAAGGCTGAGCACAGAAGAAGAGATGCCTTTGAAATGTGGTGCTGGAGGAGAATTTTGAGAGTCCCTTGGACAGCAAAGAGATCAAATAAGTCGATCCTGAAGGAAATCAACTCTGAATGCTCCTTGGAAGGACAAATATTGAAGATGAAGCTAAAGTACTTTGGACACCTAATGAGAAGAGAGGGCTCACTTGAGAAGGCCTTGATGCTGGGAAAGATGAAGGGCAAAAGGAGAAGGGGGCAACAGAGGATGAGATGGCTAGATGGCATTGTTAATGCAATGGGCATAGAACTGAGCGGGCTGTGGAGGATGGTGGTGGATAGGGGTGCCTGGTGTGCAGTGGTCAATGGGGTTGCAAAGGGTCGGACTCAACTATGTGAGTGAACAAAAAAACAAAAAACAAAAAGGATATGAGATACAAGCAACATTAGCTTTCTAATTGGAGAGCTGAAAACATCTAATCCTATGGCAGCATTAGCCACTACTACTGTATATCTATACCAACTAAGTGACAATACCAGCAATGAAAGTATTGTTAAATTGATAGAGACTAGCATCGCAGTTGACATTAAAACTGCAGTGAATATTTTCATCCCCAGTCTCTCCCACAAGAGTGTTTAATCAGTGGCAATGAAGAAACTTAATTACTTCATCAGACGAGCTCAAGCATGAACACAGATTGAAGTTAGTGACATTCCTGAAAATGTCAAGAGGAGATATGTTTCTATTTCTAAGGACTTCTAAGGACTGCTGTAGATTTCATTAGAGATCAGAATAGTTCAGTAAGATGAAGCACCTGGATATGGAGTCAGGCATCAGGAATTCAATTCACCCAAGTATCTGTAGACTTGGCAAGCTGCATAGTCCTAGAGAGCACCCAAAAGAAGGAACAGATAAACCACCTTTGAGACTTTGTTCTGTAAAGTAACGCTGGTTAGTTAATAAGGAAAATACCAATGAATAACAACATACCGGTACCATAATTATAGTAGCATTTCACGTTTGGTAATGACTTATGAACCCTTGATCCTTAAGACCAGTGGCGTAGTGTGGAGGAGGGAGGCCACCCTGGTGGCACTTTCCAGGGGGTGGCAAAATGTTCCAGCCTCCAAGGAGCGCAGCCAGAGGAAAGCCCCGGGGCAGGCTTGGTCCTTGGAAGGGCACCTCCGTGATCTCTGGACTCCAATGGCAGCCATGGAGATTCCCCCCTCCCTCTATTCTTCCCCTTCCACTGGTTTGATGCCACCCTTGCTGCCCATGAGGAGCCAAGCCACCGCTGCTGCCAAGCGGCTTTATATACAGCCTGGCAGTGGGGTCACCCACACGTGTGCTAGGGGAAGTGGGCAGCTGAGGTGGCAAGTGCACAAACACATACCCATGCACAGAGAAAACACACGTGCACCACTCACAAGCAGGGCCACTGTTGTCCGGGGTTCTCCCCACCCTGGTCCCTGGTCCCGGGGGCCTTGGCATGGGCAGCAAGGGGTTAACTGTGTCCCCCCGGGGGGGGGCGAGCCTAGATGGAGGCAGCAAGCCTAGATGGCGGGTGGTGAGTTTGCCCTGTGCCCCGGGCAGCTGAAACCCATGTTACACCACTGCTTAAGAATCCTCAATCTTTTGAGATAGGTATGCCTCATCAGGTGTATCATCTCAGCTAACTCTCTTTGGATTCTTGTTCTGTAAAATTTCTTCTCCCAGTTTGTAACTTTCAAAACCTGAAAAGAGCATCGGGATAGGCGGAAATGATCTGAAAGGGATTCCTTGTTTTGCCATTCCTGGCCATGTGATACAAATTCACAGAGATTGTCCTGTTTGATCTGTATAGAGGAGTGATGGTGAACCTTGGCACTCCAGGTGTCCTTGAACTTAAATTCCCAGAAGCACTGCTTCATTCAATGGGATTTGTGTCTGCTGTTAGACATTTACTTCTCAACTTCCCTTCATATATATGGATACCAGGACCTTTTATAAAAATAATTAAAACAGTAAAAGAATTAACATAATAAAAACTGCAAATATGACATTAAGACAAAGAGAAACAGCAAAAGCAATAGAACCAGTACCACTGAAAAGTCTGCAGAGAAGGAAGAGGCATTCCTAACATGAAATCACCTTCTCCAGTGTCATCTTCTTTTACACAGCCTCAAGTGCACATATTCTAGTTAATATCTGCTGAAAAATTGTACTGCTATTCTGTTCCTTGCCTCTGTTTGATATTTTTAATTGGAAAAAAGATAGACACTGCATTGGGAAAAACACAGGCTGACTACAAATGGATCACATTATCATCTGGACCTTCTCTAAAAATTCCACATACAAGACAGTACAACAACAACACCATAAATCAATACATGCTCAGTACAGTAAAACCTCACATAAAGAGTGCCTTGTTTAGAGAGTAACTCACTTAAAGAACAGAATTTTCTCTGAATGGTCACCTCGCTTAAAAACTAAAACCAACCAAAAACTCACTTAATAACTAAATCGGGGTTTGCAATCCCCCCCCCCCGGGCAGAAGTCACAATTGGTCACTTAAAATGGTGTTTCATTTAAAGAGCAAACTCGCTTAAAGAGCAATCCCGTGGAACGAATTGTGCTCTTTAAGTGAGATACCACTGTTACTGTATATAAAACATTTCAAAGGTAAAGCGGATAGGACTAATAATTTGGCATGGCTAAAGTCTGGAACCCTGAAAAAAGGAAACAGAAGGACTTATATTTATGAACACTTGTGACGCAGTGGTTAAATGGTACTGTGTCCAAAACATTACTCATGATCTAAGTTTGATCCTGATGAGGATCAAAGTTGACCCAGCCTTCCATCATTCTGAGGTAAAAAAACTGTACCCAACTTATTGGGCGTAAAATGCAAATTACTTTGTGAACCAGCCCCAGAGTACACAAGCACTATGGGGCAGTATTATAAGAGTACAGTAATATCCCGGATAACGCTAGTACCGGATAGCGCTAAAACCACATAACGTTACAAGATTTTCGGAAAAATCTTGTATCGAATAACGCAATTTTTAGCGTTATCCGATACAGTCGTTCTTAGCAGCAGGGTGACTGGAAAGCTGAATGGGGTTCTCCGTTCAGCTTCCCAGCCACCTTGCCGCTATGGAGGCAGGGGTGGGGAGGCTGGAAAAGCTGACTGGGGGCTCCCCCATCGGCTTCCCCAGCCACCCCACAGCTGCGGAGGCAAGGGCGGGTGGCTAGGGAAGCCGACAGGGAGCCCCCGTCAGCTTCCCCAGCCACCCTGCAGCTGTAGATCGGGTCCTCTGATCTCTGTGGAGCAGGCAGGGGACACGATCCAAGCTGTTTCTGGGCTTCCCCGACGTCCTCAGCCAGTGCAGCAAGCCAAAACGTCAGGGTTCAAATCCCGACATTCTGGCTTGCTGCAGCCTCCAGGGAAACAGGGCTTTTTTAAACGTTGTGTGATCAATGCATCGCACAAAGTTAAAAACTGGATAACAACGAGACTTGTGGAACCAAGTCTCAACGTTATCCGGGGTACTAGTGTAATTGCTATTGCTTATATTTGCTGCCCAATAATAAGCACTACCAACCAATATATTTAAAGCAAACATTGAAAAAACTGGAACTGATAGTAAGTTTAGGCTTTATAAATAAATGAATAAAACAGTAGACCACATTATCAGTGGAATCAGTAAGATTGCACAGACTGACTACCAAGGATGCCATAAATGAATTACAGCAATGTTACATTGGTGCAAGAATTTTGGCATATCCTCTTCAAAGTACTTGTAGGAACACAAACTGGAAAAAAGGTTGTTGAGAATGATGACAAAATGGTAAAAATCTTGTGAGACTATAAAATTCACTGATAAGAAACTCAAACACAACATTCCAAATGTTACTGTGGTTGGGGAAAAAACAGTTAAGCTGATTGATGTGGCAATCCCAGATGATGGTTGGGTGGAAGAAAAAGAGATTGAAAAGATCATGAGATATCATGATTTGAGAGCTGAAGTACAGCATATCTGGGAGGAAAGAACAACAATGTTCTTTGTAGTGATAGGCGCATCAGGAGCAATCATAAAAGGGTTGGGGGGGAATCTGAGTCGTATGCTCTCTTGTGGAGCTGCATTGATAAGATCACAATAAAGCAATTGCAGAGGGTAGCAGAACTAGGTACCAGCCACATTATATCAGGCAATGCCTCACTGACTCTTAGGTCCAGGGTTAAGACCTGAGCTGTGGGGTTCAAAAACAATCATCTGAATATCTGGTGGACCGTGTACACCACCACCACCACCACCAGAGCATTATTATTTTTCTGGACCCGGTAAAAGAATTAACACAATAAAAACTTTTAGATTTACTTCCACCATGCTGCCACCTTCAAATGTAGTTGTATTCAATGCATGGATGCATTATCTGTACGCACATGCACATTTTACTTCCACTTCTGGGATTGGCAGGACTAGCATGGACTGGATGATTTGGCACTGTGGGACGGATCTGGGCTGTGGGCCGTAGGTTGGGAACCCCTGTTGTAAACTGTCCAGAATGAGAATCCGCTACCAGATGGGGAATCAATCAGTCAAATCCAATCCAATCCAATCCAATTAAATCCAATCAATCAATCAATCCAATCCAATCCAATCAATCATTAAATTGCAGAGCTGGAAGACACCCTATGGAGTCTAGCCCCTGTTCAAGGAGATACAATAGGGAACTGAACTACCAACTTCTGGCTCTGCATCCAGCTACTTAAACTACTGAGCTATCAAGAAATTCTTAGTGTAACTGTCAACACGAATTTTATCAGGAAGCACCCCCCTGTTTCTTGTTATATCTTATAACCTGCTTGGAATGAGTCTTTTTTTTTTTTTTTTTGGAGTAGAAAAAGAAGACACATACTTTTGCACAAACAAATATATTTAAAAACTCTATATCCTTCATGTCCTAAAGTCTTTGCCTTTTGAAAAGAAGAATAATTTAATTACCTGGTAGGTTTTCTACACTGGTCCATCAAAGTACAATTCTACTCTATGGACACTGTGATTCCGGTCAGGTTACAAACAAACAAACAAACAACGCTAACACCATGAAGCAATACAACAACCAATTATCCAAAGAGTCTCACTCCACAGTTGTTCTTACAACATCTTTTAATAGCTGCACCAGCACAATACAGAATATTATTAATAACCTCAAAGCACAAGAGGCTAATTTTCACTATAAAGAGACAAAAGGCAGACCATCATCTTGGCTGCAGACTAGGATCACACAAATCAATGGAGGTATCATGGAGTGCCAGCTACTTGTAAATTAGTAAAGATGATTATGCAGATGTCAGTAACTGTCCTACTGTGAATCACAGAGCTAAAAGATGCATAGACCAGACAAACAAATACTGATACAACAGCCAGTGCTATAGAGTAAAGTAGCCAAGCAATTAAACCTTACTGTGTGCTGTGTTGTCTTTTTATAGCTGATTTCTCTTATTCAGGTTCTAGGTTTTTCTAACTATAGGTTAAGGTCACCCTTGCTTGAAAGCCAGTCATATCCAGTTCTAGGGTTCAGTACTCATCTCTGTTTATAGCCAAAAAGCCAGTGGTGTCAGTGTTTGCAGACATTTCTGTGGACATGTGACAAGCAAGACCAGACACTGGAGTGCACGGAATGCTGTTTCCCTTCCCATTGAAGTGGTATCTATTTATTATTTGCTGGCATATAAGACTACTTTCCCCCCCTGAAAAACATGCCTCCAAGTGGGGGGGTGTCATCTTATATGCCAGGTGCACTTCAGTTGGGATAGACATAGCTGCCCATAGTGGCCTCCCAATGCCCACCCACCTCATTCTATATACCATCCAGTATCGTGTGGTATCCAGCGTGGCTGTGGCGAGCATCAGCAGCGAGACAGGTGTGCCAGCCTTTTTGGCGTGACCGGCCCGTTCTGCTTGGTGGGAAGCAGTGGCGCTCTGCCCCACCCCTTGCCTATGCAGAGCTCGCACATGCGCACTTGCGCACTAGTGTGGGCCACAGGGAGATGTTGAAATTAAATCTGATGTTCTTTTATGTTTTATTTGGTGTATGGAAGGTGTGCGGAAGAGGGGGTAGTCTTAAATGGCGAGTATATAACAAATTCTATATTTTGAGTGGAATTGTTGGGGGTCGTCTTATATGCCAAGTCGTCTTATACGCCGGCAAATACGGTACTTGCAATTTCTTGCTTTCAAACTGCTAGATTGGCAGGAGCTGGGACAAAGATGGGAGCTCACTCCATCATGCAATACTCAGGTCTTGAACTGTTGAGCTGCCGACCTTCCAGTCGTCAAGTTCAGTGTCTTAACCACTAAGCCACTGCAGTCCCTTTTTAACTATACTCACCTTCAAACTCTGGCTCCACTGATATAATTTGTGATGATCATTTGCCCAGTCCATGTATCATCAGAAATCTAAGCGTCTAAGATCATGTAGGCTTATTCTTCCCTGTTTTGCTTGCATCATGAGACATCATTGGTTCAGGGGATGGGATGTGTTCAAACCTGAACTGTGTCTTGTGTCTGCATGCCCCCGCCCAATCCAGATAGAATGTTAAGGTTCACTGTAAATTGATTGCTAAACAAGATAGAGATGGCTTCCTACAAGTTATTGAGTTTAGAAAGAAGAGACGAGCAGAAGCAGGCAGGGGAGTAGCACAAGCTATTGCTATTACTGTTGCTGTGGTATGAATTTGACACCTGCTACTTTCAGCAGGATCCCAGTAGCAAGACAAGCCCCTCAGTGAGGCAAACATCTGGGTGCAGGGGAAGCAGAGGCAACTGCTACTGGAAAGCTGAATCAGAGCAATTTGACTGCTACTATTTGGCTGAACAATTCAACCAGCAAGCCCAATGTGAGCACTCATTATGATTTCAATCCTAATTGAGGCTACAAATCAAACCACAGCAGAGGCAAATTGCTCCAATTTGGCTTTCCAATACAGGCCAGCCTTAGGTCAAATTAAGCACCTTAGGATTAAGTGGATACAACAATGGTCTGCTATTCATTTGGTTTTGTGCTGGCCTCTCTTTTCTCTTCCACTATCATTATGAGCCTCATCAGCTATAAATACTGTACTCTAGAAAAATTTAAGCAAGAAAAATCAGACGCACAAATGTGAGATGGGCCAGAGCTGGCTCACCAGTATTACCTGTGAACAAGATCTAGTGAACTTAGTAGATGACAAGCTTAACGTAAGACAAATAAAGTGAGAGCAAATTCAGTACTTTGTTGCATCAGCAGAAGTGCAGCATCCAGGTGAAAGGAAGTACAGGTAGTAGTACTACTGTACTTCATTCTGCTTTGGTCATATCTCATCTGGAATGCCATGTACAATTCTGGCACCACAATTTAAGAAGGGTATTGATAAGCTGGGACAGGTGGAGAGGAAAGCAGGCAGGATAGAGAAAAGGCTGGATGCCAAACTCATTGAGGAGCTGGGTATTTTTAAGTTGGAGAACAGTAGACTGAGAAACATATGACAGCCATCATCTGAAGAGCTCTCATATGAAAGATGGAGCAGGCATATTTTTTTTTGGAGCTCCAGAAGGCAGGACCCAAAGTAATATATTCAAATTATAAGAAAGATTTTGCCTAAACATTAGGAATAACGCAGTGGTGGGCTTTAAAAAAAATTACTACCACACTGTGGGCGTGGCCAACTCTGTGGGCATGGCTAGGTGACTAGTGGGCATGGCCAAACTACTGTATTTTAATGTGAGCTTTTGTGGATCGAGTCCACTTCATCAGACCATCAGTTAGCAATTATACCTTGATACTCTAATTTTCTTTTAAAGAGTAACTGCAGCAGACTAACTGCTGGCTCAGCCTCACCCCACTCCGGGTGCCCGGACCCAGCAGCAAGGATGTTGGAGTCACATCCAGAGTGGGGTGAGAGGAGAAGGAGGTGGATGGGGCAGGGTGGGGCAGTGGGCGGGGCCAGGCAGTTTTTGCTACCGGTTCTCCCGAACCTGTCCAAACCTGCTAGAGCCCACCACTGAACAATGTCTTGATTGTTTGACAATGGAATAGGCTGCCTTAGAGGGTGCTAAATTCTCCTTCATTGGCTCCCCCCCCCCCCCAGCAATAGAAATTAGATGGCCATCTGTCAGGGTTGCTTCAGATGAGAATTTCTTGCCTTGAGATTTGATGGACTTTGGAGTCTCTTCCATTTCTATGGATCTAGGATTCTGAGTTATTTTGGAAACTTTCAACCCTAAGGAAACTCTTTGAATATTAGCCTGTCTCTCAGGGAATCATGGAAGTTTATAGCAGGATCTCTTTGTGTTGCAAATAATTCTGAGGTTTCCTTGTTGGGCTTCACCACTGCCTTGTTTCAGTTGTGAATGTGCCCTGGAACAAGGGAGGGAAGAAGGCCAATTTTTACATGAACCTATTATACAACAGAAAGGATCTGTAACTCCCAACTGTTTGGTAACTACAGCAACAAAATTATTCCCCCTGCTTAAAATTATACTTTTAGGCAGAAGGCTTAAGAGGGCCACTGAGCTTGGCAAATTTACAGACAAATTCTATGTTCAGAATTATTTTATTCAAGTGTATGCCTTCTGCATCAAGCTCTAGTTAGTAGATCCTCAAGTTCCACTAAACCCCAAAAGTTGATGCCTCAGACAGTGCTGCCCTAGAACTTATCCAGCAGTCCTTTGCATGCAACTGCTAATCACAGGAGTAAATCATAAGTGTTGGGCACTTAAGGGATTGCACATCTCATTGTAGGGTTTATCTTATTCCACAGGAGAATGCCATTCTTTGTCTAGAACTATCATCCACTCATAGTCTGTGCCGAGAGATGGGGACACTACACTTCTTGCCATTCTGGGGCAAGGTGTGCTTCTTTGTTCAGGCCATGGGATGTTTCTGCCTAGCATACAGTTTGAAAACCATTTGGAAGAATATATTCCTGGTAATCCCCTTGATCCCCTGCTCAGGGGATACCCAAATGAGGTTCTTTCATGTCCCCAAGTGCAGCCCTCGGGTATTGAAACCTGACCTTCCAGTCTCCAGCTCAGCATCTTAACCACTAAGCCACACAACTTCATTAAAAATCAACTTAATCAGTGTAACTGTCTTGGTGCAAGTAAACACTTCTCTTGCCTCTAGTCACCAAACATGAAGCAATGACGTATTATATAGCATTGTTTGTCTGAACAAATAGTGCCAGACAAGATCCAACTGTAAAAACATGCATGCTTAAAAAACAGTGGGTGGCAATTCTTGAAACTTTATGGATGCCAACTAGCTAACGGCACTTATCCCATCCTGAAACTGGAGAGCTGCACATCAGTCAGTCTTTTCTACCCCATATTACTCATACAATGTGATGTCATTTTTTTTGTACTGAAATGTTGAACTGGCTCGAGAAATTGCAGCTCCACAAGAGAGCATATGACAGAAATCTAGTTCAGATGTTTCCTAATTACTAGGTCTGGATCAACGAAGAAAGAAACAGACAATGCAAACCAAAATAAAAGTGTTCTTCTCCGCTCTTAATTAAAACAGCTGTATGAAGATAAATACTATCCTTGTGTATAGCTTCCTTTGTTTTTGCCACTAACCATATGTAGCAATTCACTTTTGAAGCATACTCTGCTGGACAATAGAGGCGCTCAAAATTCATTCTGTCCTCTCAAAGACTCATATCACTAAAGAAAGAATGAGTTGGCAGAGATGAATAAGCAGTCTAACCACAATGCCATATGAACTAAACTTCTCATTTAAATGGGATCAAAGCCTTTACCCCAAGACTCATTGCCTAACAATAACCACAGCCACTTGTCTCATTAAAGGAAATAACAACAAAGACAGTCATAAATAATCAGTTTGTATAGGAGCTTTTATCTTCTGCAAAGTCTTTTGTATACTGAACAAATTGGCTCATAAACAATAACTTAACAATGAGTTAAGAATTTTGGCAAAGAATGCCAAACCATCACAGAATGATATCATCCTTAGAAGGTATACATTGTGAGACACACAGAGTAATAAATACTTATACAGTACCAGTGAAATGCAGCCCATGGAAAAGATCAACAACCATAGCATATCAATTTAAGCTTTTAAGCCTTTCCCCCCTAAATTGGATCTGGACTCTTCCAGACTTAAGGGTTGATAGGATGGTTGCAGGTGCTTTACACAAGTTTCATCAAATCAGTGTGAGCAATAAGCATTAATTGTAAAAGCTCTTTTCTTAATTCAAGGTATACAAGTCTGTCAATTAACTCTCACCCCTTAAAGGAACTTTGTGTGCTACCTACAGGAACTCACAACTAGTGTGGGAGGTCAGAGAACTAATCCAACACACCAATGCACAGATGGTTCAAGCTAATTCCTGAGCAAGGTAAACTGACATAGGACATTGCTGTTGGTCTCCAGACTCCCTCCCTCCCTCCCTAAAACACACACAGAGAGAGAGAGAGAGAGAGAGAGAGAGAAAGAGAGAGAGAGAGAGAGGAGTGTTCCTGTAATAGCTGAGAACTAACTGATATGAAATGTAAAATCCATGGCCATTCAATTTGCATTTCTATTATAAACAGTTAACAAACATAATTCATCATTTCAGTCATTAAAGTGGCCATTATAAAGTTGATAACACAATAAAGACATAAATCTTCACCAGACTCATTCTCTTCAAGTGAGAATGAGAAGCCACTTACCACTACCAAATGATAGAATGAAATCAAATTCTTCACCTTGCAAGGTAGGAAGATTCTATTTTATGTCAGTATCAATAAGAGTTTTTTCACCTGTGATCATTTTTGTGCAAAATTTACCACTGTGTAAAATTACAATAGCTGTTACCATATCACATGTACTTTTAAGAAGCAGCAACACTAGGTTTTTTGTGTATTTTGGTAAATCCTTTCACATTTACTGTGCACATGCATCACATGCTTTGCATCACAAAGGAAAAAGACATGAGCTTGCACAAACACAGTTTACCTAAACTACAAGACCTTCGACAGAAAACCATATATGGTGGTTTACTCTTGAACCAGAGGTGAGAAACCTTGTGGTTGGGGTGTGTTTTAGTAATTTCACAGCAGGATGTCTTGAACTATTGAAACACCCTGTCTCATAAAAATAATAATATGTACTTCTCCTCATCAATTTTACAGATGGAAAGACAAATTTAACAATTAAGACACTGCCGAATAGTCCTTAATTAAATTATGAACAGGGATTTTAATAAATGTAATTATTAGTTCCCATTAGAATAGAGCCATTAAATAAATGGCATTCTTACAAACAACAATAAAGCTGCATCCCTCCCCCCCCCCAAAAAAAAAAAAAAAGAAGTCTGCTGCTTGGTGTAACCCATGTGTCCTATACTAAATCAAGTGTGCTGAATTCAAATCCGAAGTCCAAATCTGCCTAGGAGAACAGGATCTTAAGTTAGCAAATCTCACTCTCTTGGTTAGGTTCTTGTGTTGATCATGTGAGGTATATTTGCCACAAACGTAGCAAAAATTGTCCGGTTTATTAACACAGCTGTGTCTACTCATCTTTAGCTCAAAACAGACTCACTATGGCCTAGCTGTACTATCCAATAAGATGGTTTCGCACTAGAGACAAACCTTTGGTCCAGATTGCCTTATATACTTATTTCTGACATCAGCTCACTGACTTGCCCAGACATACCAAGCCACTGCTGGAACATGCATGTCACCAGGGACATGATTCAGCTGAGGCGGCAGCAGGCATAGTGGCAGCTGCAACTGTTATAATGTCGCCCAATTACCAACCATTTGTACAGCTATAGCACACCTATAAATCTGTACATGATAAGCAAATTCTGAGTTTAGATTTTAAATCAGCACGTTAGATATCATGTAAATCACATGTATTATTCCCAGTAGCAAAATCGTTGATGTGCAGTGTAATGGAAGTCTCATTGATTCTACTCTAGTGGAAATTAACAGTCAAATTTAGCTCCAAATCTGACAGCAAGAGGACAATATGATATCCACTTAAGTACTCAGCTTTATATATTTTTTCCTAAAGTATCCAATG
This sequence comes from Furcifer pardalis, assembly GCA_030440675.1. NCBI lineage: Eukaryota > Metazoa > Chordata > Lepidosauria > Squamata > Chamaeleonidae > Furcifer > Furcifer pardalis. The sequence continues at coordinate 44,785,648 of CP126896.1, read as the reverse complement.
TTGATATTTAAAACTGAATCTCACAAACAATTCTGCTTTGTAGATTCCAGATAGAAGTACCCTTGCAGTACAAAAATCAAACATCACCTACAACAAGATGGAAACCAAACCACTGACATTAAAAGCAAGGTGTCTCTTACCCTATAGTAATCTGTGCTATAGACATCTCTTGACATTCCAAAATCTCCAATTTTTACGAGTAGGTTTTCACCAACTAGACAATTCCGAGTAGCTAGGTCACGATGCACAAAGTGTTGTGATGCCAGATAAACCATGCCAGCTGCAATCTGCTGGGCAATATGTAACATCTGTGACTGGGTAAGCTCAGTTAGAAGATTACCTTCTGCCATAAGAACAGCATCAGGTCCATGTGCCCTGCATTAAAAAAAAATAAGAATTGAAGCAGGTGTCAAGATACAACGTTCTGTAAATTAGATTCAGTCTTATAGTATTACACTTAATAGAAATTAAAATGCATATGATGAAAAGCCACATGCACCAACATCTGCAATAAAGAATGTGGGGAATTTTTGGTACAGCTTCTTTCCTCTCTGAGCATGTCTCTTTCTGATTATTTATCCACCCTTGTTTCCTAAGTTAAAAAGTCCATCTGATGGAAAGCAACAATGGGGGATTATCAAGGCCATGATTGACAATTCTTGTTGTTATAAATCAAAGCTCAGCTCTTAACTGACTAAGGACCAGATCTCCTGGTAAACAGGCCTGGTTTTAGGTCTGGAGTGATGAACACAAAGTCTTCCAGGTGTTGTCAAATGTCCAGTTCTCCTTAATCCTAGCCAATGTTGTCAATTGTGAGTACTGCAGGAAAAGCAGTCTGCTGACATCTGGAGGGCTATGTGTCCCTCACCCCTACTTTAGCTAGTACCAGGATACGATCCTGCAGGAATTCTCTATAAATCACTGAGACAGATAGCACTGGTATTACCCCTCTCAGTGTTTTAGAGTGTCTCTTAGAGAAAGCAAAGAGGTTGTGCTTGAAGTTTGGAATTCAGTGAGGGAGGGATAAAATTGTCACAGAAATGGAACTGCTGACAATCAACTAGGCTTGCATTGTTTCTGCTGGGTTCAGACATTGAAAATAAAGTTTGAATGCTTCACAAGTCTTTTTGGTCTGAAGATGTACTGGATTCAATGCAATGATTGAAATGAATTTTTTAATGAAGAAAATTGGTATCTCTCATTCTTGTTTCCATAATTTTTCTATCCCTAGAATATTTTTCCAGAAAGAATAAAACTGTAGAACAGTCAGAAAAAGAAAAGAAACAGGGCATTCTTAATCAGAAGAAGCAGACACAGAAATCCTAAGGCTGAAAAAAATGTTTATATGCCTGACATTAACATTTTTGACCATTCGACACCTTGCAATATTATTTCTGATTTTCCAGATGTAAGCAAAAATGTATTTCATATTTTAAAATTTCGATCTGCAATTATAGAAACAAGAAACATTTTAAAGCATAAAAAGCAGTGCTTCTCGGAAGGCCACAGACAAAAGCTGAATCTAGTGCAAAGATAATGGATAAAATATTGGAGGCCGTTAGTATTTGCTTAGTAGGTACTCCCCTACCTGACCAGGTAAGTTTTAGAATGTTCTGCTGGGTATGTGAATTCTAAAGATGTATACGTTTGCAGAGGTACACATAATATGGTCATTCAATTACAGATAAATTCATGTTAAGGCCCTAGTCCCATGATGGCCAACCTTGGCACTCCAGGTGTTCTTGAACTTCAATTCCCAGAAGCTGTGATCAGCAGGAGTGCTGACTTGGGCTTCTGGTAATTCAAGTCCTAGAACACCTGGAATGCCAAGGTTCACCATCACAGCCCTAGTCAATCTGAAACAGTCTCATTCTAGTACCAATGAACAGGTATGAAAGGTGGTAAAGTCATAGAAAGTACCACAGTGGTTGTCATGTTTCTGTCTACTCAGTCGATCTAGTGGTGCTTCTCTCTTTCCAGGTCCTACACCAGTGATGGAAAATCTTTTAGAGACTGAGTGCCGAAACTCAACAGACTGCCATCCAAGCCTCAGAGGGGCCGTGTGAACAGTGTGCTGGGTGGAGGGAGGAAGTGCTCCCACTGGGCTGCTGGCAGAGGGGTGGCACAAACTCTATGCTGCGGGGGGGGGGGAATACTCTCATTGGGCTGCTGGGCAGAGTGAACTCTGTGCTGGGGAAGGAAGTGCTCCCTTTGGACTGCTGGGCAGAGAGGTGGTGCAAACTCTGTGCTGGGGGAGGGAGGAAACACTCTCATTGGGCTGCTGGGCAGAGGGGCAGGGTGAACTCTGCTGGGGGAGGGAGGACACACTCTCATTGGGCTTCTGGGGAAAGGGGCAGTGCAAACTCTGTGCTGGGGGAGGGAAGAAGCTCTCCCATTGGGTTGCTGGGCAGAGGGGCGGGATGAACTCTGTGCTGGGGGGAGAAAGCACTCCCATTGGGCTGCTGGGCAGAGGGGCAGGACAAACTCTGTGCTGGGGCAACAGTGTGTGTGCCCACAGAGGGGCTCTGAGTGCCCCCACTGGCACGTGTGGCATAGGTTCACCACCACTGTCCTACACTGACTAAATCCAAGTCCAAATATAGTTTGTGCAGCTATGTATCTGGAGTGAAAATGGTGGTTCCACCTTAAGCATCAACATTACCTCTCATTCTATTTTCCTCTCACAACCACTCAGACCAGTTTGTTGTAACAAACACAAAAATATACAAATTGCGTAGTTGCATTGCTTCTCACTGCACATTATAGTCTGGAAATCAGCCAACCCAAACAGGTGACTTTCAGATGTTTTGCACTACAATTCCCAACTCAGGATCCAGATTGAGAAAAGGCTGCTATAAACAAGTAACATCTAACATTTAGGAAACACCCCGAATAATTATTCCTACTTAAGTTTGTTTGTTCGGGCTGGTAGTTTTCCTCTGTTAGGTTCGCCCAATTTCAGTTGACAACAAGACACAACTATACATGATGGTAACATTTAATTTATCATTGTGGGACATCTTTATATTTCTGTTAGATTAGGGGTTGCACTGGGGAAGGTGACAGTTCTTTTGATGATCTAGTACGTAAATCTTTACATCCTTGTCCGCTTAAATGCTACACTCAGGAAGGTTTCTTGACCTTCATATCACGATCTGCAATTTGACACAATAATAATTTTGTGTCAGAAATTCTTCTGGGTTGAAAGAATTTTTGCTGTAGAATGAGGCTCCTTTCATGTCCCCAAGATCTTTTCCCACCAAAGTGGTCCCTATTTATCTACTTGCAATTTCTTGCTTTTGATCTGCTAGGTTGGCCAGAGCTGGGACAGAGACGGGTACTCAATCTGACATGCAGTACTCAGGTCTTGAACTGCTTACTTGCTGGCCTTCCAGCTAAACCACTGAACCATGGCAGCTGCGTATTTGACACTGTATGGCAGAAACCAAGAGTTAAAAGGACATTTGTGTGTGTGGCAAGGAGGCTTAGGCTGTGAGATTTTTTTTCTTTATGGCCTTGGGAGGCGCTGCAGGGTAAGAAATAGATGTTTCTACAACTCACAGAACCTTTCTACAGCCTTTCATCTCCATCACAAGCTGTGTCAAATGGCAATAAAATGCCAAATATCAAACAAATTAAAGATTTCCCTGAGTAGTTCTGTATTCTGTGTATGAGAAATAATGCTTAAAAACAACCACAGTGAATATTGCTGTAGTACTAGTCCAAATTAAAATGCAAGAGATACAGCGTAACACATTACCAGAAAATATAAATGAAATAGGACTTCAAATGCTATTACGTGGGTGCAATTATTATTAATTTTTAATATGTGCATTCAGTTGTGGGAAAGGGTCCCTTCCCAGTAATCTACAATGTAACTATAAGCAGCATGTTTCTCTAAACAGGGTGGTATATACTTAGGTGAGTGCATGTACAACTTTTGGGATTTTGAATCATAGAATAACTGAGTTGAAATGGGCCTGTGAGGTCATCAAGTCCAACCCCCAGCTCAATGCAGGAATCCAAATCAAAGCGGATCTGACAGATGGCTGTCTTGTTTTCTCTTGAATGCCTCCAGCATTGGAGCATTCCCCTCCTCCCAAGGTAACTGGTTCCATTGATGTACTGCTCTAATAGTTAATAGTTTTTTCTAATTTTCTGCCTTTACCTAGCTTCCTGTAACTTGAGCCCCTTACTATATGTCCTGTACTCTGGAATGATTGAGAACAGACCCTGCCCATCTACTTTATGACTATTCTTCAAGTATTTGAAAAGTCCTATCATATCCTCTTAGTCTCCTTTTCGCAAGGCTAAACATGCCCAGTCTTTCTTCCTACATTTTGGTTTCCAGTCCTCTGATGATCCTTGTTTCCCTACTTAGAGTTGCCATAATTCTCTCCCACAAAACCAGAAGTACTGTATACTTGACAAAAATGGACAGATTATCTACCAAATAGCCTTTTAAAAAATAAATATAATGACAGCTATAAAACACTTTTACATTAAATGTATCAATACATAAATGAATTTATTTACAACAGTTAAGATGAAACACTCTGGTCACACATATTGGGCGGTGGTGTGAGGTGAGGACGTTAAGATTTGTCTCATGGTATATTCTAACTCCAATGTGACAAGAAATCACTCGTTTAATGGTGAGAGTTCAATTTTATTTTAATGGTGTGTTATAATACACAATGAGTAAGTTTTAGAAATCCAGGAATTTAACATGATTTTTATTGAACTGGCTGGGACAATTTTTCCTACCTTGAATCTGGAACATCCTGGTTTTCTGGGACGTATGGCAACCCTAGCCCTACTCTAGATTGTTGGCATCCTTCTTAAAGTGGGGTGTCCAAACACTGGAAACAGTGTTTTAGATGAAGCTCAACCAATGCTGAATAGAGGTGGACTAGTACATCTCAGGCTTTGGAGACTATACTTCTCATAATGCAGCCTAAAATAGCATTTGCTGCAGCCTCCTCCTCCTCCTTCTTCTTCTGCAACCACATAGTACTCTTGACTCATATTCAGCTTCTGATCTACAACAATTCCAAGATCCTTCCTGCTTGTAGTATTACTGAGGCAAGTCATCCCCATATTGTAACTGAGCATTTAGGTCCCCCCCCCCCCCCGGTGTAGAACTTTGCACTTATCCTGGTTAAATTTCATTGTGTAGGCTTTCCTGCGAAACAGAAGCCCTTCTCAGAGGCCAACTGCATATACTGTGAATGTGAAAAAAGAGAAGGGGGAAACTGTGTACAAATTCTAACTCCAACTTATATGCATTTGCTAGACTACTCATCCCTTATACACAACCAGTTAACCAAATGTAACTACATAGATTTATACATGGGTTTGGGGACTCAAATTTCTGCTGAGGATAGATAATAATGGGATACATAGCCATAAAAAGCCACACCACTGAAAATCTTCTACAACCCCATTGGAACAAGAAAGGAAGAGAAAGGTTTACCAAGGATTCTTAAAAATTTGCTAAGAACTTTGGTAGAATGTGGCAGATGTGAGAATCATCTGACACACTTTAAAAATCGGAGAAATAAACTGCTCTTCTGTATTGCAGAAATGATCAAGTTTTGGATCCACAAAACATAATTTGGAATGAGATTTAAGCTACTGTGTTATTCTGCAAATCCCATGTATTTTGTTGGAAGATGCTTCTCTTGCTCTTTTTACATAACTGTGGAATTGGGAATAGTCCTTCAGACAGAGAAAATGTATCTCTTTGTAATTAATCTTCATGTGGTTGAATTCACTGGACTACTCATATCAATATTCCTAATGGCTGGGTATCTTTAGCATTGTTATCCTCCTCATTATTTGCAGAATTTCATACAAATTTAATTAAAATATTTAAGGCATCAAACCCTCAAATAATTATGCTGAGCAACAAGTTTATGGTGATTGAAATATATTAAAGACACACAATGAAATCCCAGGCATATCAGAAAACAAAACAAAATAAACAAAACAAAATAAAAAACACTGTAGCACTTTAAAGACTAACTGCTATATTTTAATTGTTTCCTTTCATGGATCAAGTTCATTTCCTCTGACAAGGAAGTTCAAAAACCAAAGGTTGGGAAATACTGTCTAGACCATGTGTGACAGAATTGCTTGAGGTGGGATGTGGTTGTTCTCTGCATCTGGATGCAAGGATTGCTCCAAATGACTTATCGTGCTTCAGGGCAGCTCTGTTTAGCATTACTTAGACTGGATAACTGGGAAGTCTAGTCACACTACAAAATCAGAAGTCTTTAGATATTTACCTTAAGAATTTGTTGAGATCTCCATGCTTCATGTATTCAAAGACCATTATGAGAGGATCCCCTTCTACACATACTCCATAAAACTTCACAATGTGGTCATGTTGTAAGTTTGTCAGTAGTTCTGCCTCTCGATGAAAGTCTTTCCGGGCATTATCACTGGCATCTTTTAGTGTCTAGAAAAAAAAAGAATCCACCAAAATGGAGAGCAGGAAAACATTTGATAATTCCCTCTCCCCCTTTGAGAACATTCTGCAGAATAATACTTCTCTGCACTTTCCCTTTTAGATCACATAAAACAGGGTAAACAAGTTTGAGAAGCTATTTTCACTGAGTTATAACATTCCCATCTATCTACTTTTAACAGAGACAGTAAACTGTTTTGGACTCAACTCCCAAAATACACCAACCAACATGGACAGGGTTAGTTCAGAAAGTAACCTTTTCCATCTCTGAATGTTAATAGTGATCTTAAAAGTGTGTCACAGGAAAACCTTCTACACAGCAAAACTGATTCCAGAACATCCATAAGTAAATGAAACCTCTTCCAGACAAAATGAAAGTCAATGAAATAAAATAATAATAAGATGTTCAAATTAACTTTATTTATACATTTATTTACTGCTAGAAGATGAGAATATTTCTCATATTCCCCCAACATATTGCCCAGGACTGCATTCCCAATTTTAATCTTCCCATAGGGTACAATAACTGCTATTTCTTAACATGCATGCACAATGCTATTCTGGGTTGCCCAGCAACTAGCAAGAAGGCACGTCAAAGATCCAATGAAAGAAAAGAAAATGTAACAATATTTGAACATTAAGTGAGATTAGGTTTCCTTCAAGGGGCAATTTACTCAGATTCCTCTCTGCCTAAAACCCTACTGCAATGGACAGATTTGTCACAAAGTGCCCATTTCAGCTGGGAAAACTGAAGCATCACCCACCAAATTATTCTTTTGTATGAAGGAAAGGAGCAAAACTCCCTGGAATTGTCATTCAATTTCCACAGTCTAACATACATTTTTTTCTCAGAAATTAATCCCACTGTTCAAAGGCTAGACAAATCTATCAGTTATTGCTCTATCCAGTTCTCTATGTTTCTCACTGTAAATCTTTTTCCATAACATTCCAGCATCAGTTTCAGAGTTTTTAAAAGTTGACCTCAACCTTTGCATTTTTGTGTCCATTTCTGCTCAACTATATATTTTTCTATGATACAGTATATGGATTTTTCTATACATTTTCCCAAATATAGTTTACGTTTGTATGTTATCATCACTAAAACACATGGTTTACCCCCAATATATGTGTGCAGTTTTGTGAATGAAGAACTACATAACAAAATTTAGGATCAAGAATATAGCTGTATACTTTGTATTCTCTGTTTAGATACTGCTTGAGTTAAGTCTGCATTAACCCAAGAGTTCCAGATCTGTTAAATCTCATACTTTTAAGTCTCAGTCATCTTTCAAACTGCATTCACTAATTGTGGTGATGTGAGGAAGAAGGGGAAGCAGGTTATACCCAGCCTTTCCCCCATGTCTTCTGCACATTCATCATAGGACATGAAAGGCGCTTTCTATGCATATATCCATCTCTTTCATGTGATTAGGAATGGTGTAAAAGGCCAATATTTTCATTTCATGAATATGTAGAATAGACCAAATTAAAGCCAGTGGTTACATCATTATATCTCTGTAGCATCTCTCCATTTATTAAGTGAACAAAGTTAATCAGAATTGTATTGCCTCAATCAAGTAACATTAGGCGGACCAATTTTTATCTACAAAAGAATTGTGCAGGTTAGAAAAAGAAGCAACATTCTAAGAATAACCCAGCTTTTCTCTGGACAAAGATCTGTCGATGTACAGCTTGGATGCATAGAGGCTCCATGTGGCAAACTTGTGTGCTCTCTCCCATTTCCAGCTAAAGCCCAAGACATTTTGCTTCCTGAGATATAGGAGATACTTCACCTACTCCAACTACAGAAGCCAAACTTTCAGAAGCTCACAAGTCTTGGGGATGATTTTGTTGTAGTGTGTTATCACTGCTGTGCTTCCAAAGATATGTTGGCATCTATCCCTTGTACAGTAGAGGGTGAGCAAGCTTGGGGTTACTGGGAACCCAATTTGTACTGTTAGCACTTTCTTTAGGTAGCACAGAGGCTGGAAATGGCCATTTTCTGTCATGTTTTCTTCCACTTCTGGAGGGCTCCATAAGTAGAACCATGAAATTGACTTCCATTTTTGTCTGGATTGATTCTTAGGAGCTCTTGGAGAAGAACAAAAAAACAGCCCTGAGGCATTAGATGTGTCCCATAGGCCACTTATAGCCCACTTCTCTTCTACAGTTATTTATTCTACAATAGATAACAATGGAAACAGCAGCTTTTTGCAAATGTTAAATTAACTGTAGGCATGTGTTTCTTTTACCTTAACTGCAACTAAGATTTTGTCCTGTTCTGGACACAGATTATAACATTCAGCCAAGAAGACTTTTCCAAAGGCTCCTTCTCCTAGTTCCCTTTTGAGAACAATATTGTGTCGCTTGATGTGCTGGACAACTGTAAAATAAAAGACAGCATGAGGGTCAGAAATGCATTTTTGAAAGGAAAGAGGAACAACAGAAGCATGTGAAGAATAAGAATTGCTACATTCCAGGAGTGAAGAATATGTGGATGTTGTTGGGCACCCCATTTTCAACAGCATGGCAGATGGTGGGAGATATCTACACTTGTTTGCCTATTCTTATACAAGAACAGTGACTGCATTTTTTATCAATTAAATGGAACCAAGAATTTGTATTTTCCCTTTCCTCAGAGAAAGATGGAAGTCCTATGAAGTAAATGGTTCCTTCCATTCATTTGTCTGAGGCACAGGTAGAAGTATTTATCATTAGAGTGAACCACAATCTCCTAACAACCAAAATAAATAATAAAAATGGCTTCTGTTAATCTTGCTTCTTTTTAAAATGGAACTGTATCTCTTCAAGAACATCCAAATGCTATGCAAAAGTGCAAACAGAAACAGAGACGGTCAGAAAAATACAAATAAAACAGTGGAGCAAGGAAACACTGGTGTTGCTTAAATGAAGAGAAAAGGATTCAGGCAACACGAAGACGACTAAGCTATGTTCAGTTCAGTACATTCCCAGCTATTTCTCCCATGGTGAACCTTCTGCTTTAAGACAAAATACAGTAGCCTGCATTTAAAGACATAATACAAGGCCAACATTTCATTAGTAGTAACAGAGGACATAGATGCCACTGACTTTCTAATGAGTCTCGTGCCTAAAATGTATTTAACATCCAAATATAGTGTTAAATCAGTAATTCAGCCAATATTACATGTATATGTACCACCGCTGGGACAAAGAAATAGGAGTTTCACAGTAAAATCTAAGAATTCACTCTCTATCAGTTCCTAATCATTCTGAAAGTGTTGACCCATCTCATGTAAATTCCTGCATTGGCAGAGGGTTGGATCAGATTACTTTGGGGATTCTATAATTCTTTGATTCTTAATTTACCTACCACAGATTATCCATCTGTCATAATGCTTTTAATAGCTTTCATTGAGTCTTCTTTACTATGCATGCAGCAGTCTATTTTTTTGTCTGGTTGTCTTTTTCTTGTGACTGCACAATGGGGTACTCATTGCATGGATGGAGCTATCTGTGGCTTGTGCAAATACAAACCAGAAATCTTGTGGAGCACAATGCCTATGAGGGGATTGCTCTGTTTCCTTAACAGGATTCTGCCCTCAGTATTTCTGCTAATCTCCTATTTCCGTTGTCTACCAAATTATTGGAAATGATAAAAATAATGACATGTCTGAAAATATAGAAACCATCCTATGAGTATTTTTAAAGGTTGGACTCAGTTTTTTTTTCAATTAGAGAAATGGATGGAACATAAGATAACAAGGCTGAAACCCACTGTGCTAGACCATTATGGAAACCTCAAGATGCTGTTGGCACGCAAACAGAAGCTTTACTGAAGCATACTCGGCCACACAAATGTTTGCACAGGCAGACACTGTCCAGACAGTTCTCTCTTCAATAACCTGCTTGATTCCCTGAGATGATTGTACTTATTTTAAAGCTGAAAAAAAATTAAATTATTTGACATCAAATGATGTCCCTACACAGTCATTTCCAATAATCTGGATGGCTCTTCCCAGCATACCTAGCCACCATAACCAATATACCTTTTCCAAGTTCTGTTACATAAATTGAGATTACACAGGTTATTCGTTACACATTAATGGATGGTGTGATTATTTTGTGCATGATACAGAAAACTACAATGACAGTAGAGAGGGCTCTTATTAATTGTATTATTTATGAACTCTTTAAAGATAAACACAATATGAGTGCATCTATTTGTATACAACTTTTAGTTCATGTCATATAGTTAATTGATTTTATCTAGCTAATGATGAAATGGTACCCTGGGTGGCAAAGTGAATAAAGTGATGGACTAGAATTTAGGAAACCTAGCTCAAATTCCTACTCACTGATAAAACCACTTCTGAAATGTCTCACTGACCCTGAAAACTGTTTTAGAGTTCATTGCAATTTGATAGAATATAACTCACATGCAATAACATTTAATTAACAGATTTCTTCCATTATCTTCATAAAGATATCAAAGCTATGATATCTTTAAAATCATAGCTGTTAAAATCACACATGGTGGGTAACATAAAGCCCACCTCTTTTGGATCAAATTTGAACAAACGATGGCAGACCAAAAATAATAATAAAAAAATATTCAAATAGAAAACAAAAACTAAGAAACATTAGAAGCAACATGTTTGGTTTGCTTTCAAAATATTGACAAACGACATTTACCAGGATTCATTGGCAGATGTGATGATAGCCAAACTGGCACAAAACCAGTGTAAGTAAAACAAATCACAACAGTCTTTTCCCAAACCATTTTAAAAGTGTTGATGTGAAATCAGCTGCAAGCACTTTTAACTATTGCAATTTTCCACAATTACAAAAAGTGGTTTTTGCAATTGCAAAAAAAAAGAAAAGAAAAAAAAGTAGGTGAATAGGTGTGTGGAGGTGATAGACAAATTCTTGGACCATAAAGCTATCAGTGGCAGTCAAAATGTCTGTGTGCCTCTGGATCGGAGAAAGTGTCCTCTAAATAAATGCTAATTGCCTTTTTGGCTTCTCAGGCACTTTTGTGTGGCTGAGAAATAGGATGGTAAACTAGATATATACCTTTGGCCTAATCTAACATGCTTCTTCTCATTTAGTTATATTCTCATTTAGTTAAAAGTAGTTGGGCAAGTCTGGCCAGGTTATCCTGGTATGGTTAGACCATACTGCCAGTGATTCAATGCCATGCATCAGGCGGTGGTTAACTAACCTGACAACCCTGAGGACTAGCAGCCTTGGTGAAGTTCAAGGAGAATGGTGATGGTCCCCAAGTGGATAAATCCCACTTGAATCCATCTAGATGGAGGGCAGCAGCTTCATCAATACTGGCCTGGGACTGGTGAGGAATTTGCATTCCAAAAGGGCTCAGGACCAGAAAGTGACTTGCAGAACTGGATCAGTGGTACGGGGTGTGTGTGTGTGTGTGTGTGTGTGTGTGTGTGTGTGTGTGTGTGTGTGTGTGTGTGTGTGTGTGTGTGTGTGTGTGTGTGTGTGTGTGTGTCACACTGTGATGTGGAAGGCAGATAAAAGGTCACGGCATTATATGTGCAGGACACTCTTCGTGGCTGATTGCCATGATGATCTCCAATATTCAGAATTAGATACTGCAGGAGGAGGAGGAGGAAGAGAATAGTTGGAGGGGAAACATGAGAACTAGGTTGTTGAAATCACAGTTAAACAGCTCTGTGGGGTAAGACAAAAACATTTAAGAGGGGAGAATGCTTATTCATTTCCAAACAGATCAAGGACATCAGTCACCTTGGGATATCTCTGATCATCAAGACTGAGTGAGCTCTGCAGAAACTGATTCTGAACACTACTGCCTCGGGAAATAAATTAAAAGGAGGAAAATACTGAAAAACAGACCGTGTTTTTCTCTTGTCACATCCTTTTTTCAATTTCTTTACCAGCTGCTCCCCTTTATTGCATTGCAAAAACAACAAAAAATCTGGAAGGAAAGAGGAAAATTCACATAACCCAGGAAGATAAAATATGTCTTCTTTTAATTAAATCTAACCTACCCACATCACTTGCTCCTCTTAAATTAATCTGCTGCTTACTCTGTCTGTTTCATTCAACAGCCAGGAAAAAGAAGATATTTCATTCTGGCAAATGTGATTTACACTCTTGCTCTGAGGTAAAAAAAAAAACGGGGAAAGAAAATAACCCAAGATACAGCAATATTGCCTACAGAGTTTATGTGACTATCTGCCAAAGGAACTTGCTGTTGATAGACTCACATCTTGGATTCTTCAGGATTTTCTCTGGAGTTTTTCAGTGTGCTTTCTCCCCTCCCTACACTTTTTTTGTGGAGAAACAGAAATTAAAAAAAAAAGATTTCGGCCAAAATCCTAAACTTTGCTTGTAGGGATAATCATAGAGAGAGAGAGACTTATTAGCCTAACAGTGAAGTTAAATCCTTTCTTCTCAGTACTTTATCCTAAGTGGCTCCACAAAAAAGGAAGACATCTCCCCCCTTTGATATTGCTCCTACCAACAATGACCCCTCCTCTTCATCAGACAGCTTATAACCTAATAAAGGTAAATGTTCCCCTTGCTTATGTCCAACTTTAGGGGGCAGTGCTCATCTCCGTTTACAGCCAAAGATCCAGCACTGTCTGCGTCTGCAGACATTTCTGTAGTCATTTGGCAGGCATCACTAGATGCCGGAGTGCATGGGATGCTGTTATCCTTCTCGCTGAAGCTGTACCTATTTAATTAGAGGGTTTTGTTGTTGTTGTGCAGTCGCACAGTCGATTCCAATACCTTGTGACCCCATGGACCGCTGCCCGCCAGGCACACCTGTCCTCCACCATCTTCCTCAACCCACCCAGCTCTGTGCCAATTGTGTCTACAATACCATCTAGCCATCCAATTTTTGGCTGCCCCCTTCTTCTTTTGCCCTCCACCTTTCTCAGCATCAAGGCTTTCTCAAGTGAATCCTCTCTTCTCATTTGATGTCAAAAGTACTTTAGCTTCATCTTTACTATTTGACCTCCTAAGGAGCAGTTAGGGTTGATTTCTTCTAAGATTGACCTATTCGTTCTCCTTGCTGTCCAGGAGACTCTCAAAACTCTCCTCCAACACCACATTTCAAAGGCATCTATTCTTCTGTGCTCAGCTTTCCTTGTGGTCCAGCTCTTACAACCATACATTAACACCGGGAATACCATTGCCTTGACTATGCAAATTTTTGTTTGCAATTTGATGTCTCTACTTTTAACTATGTTCCCCAGGTTTCTCATAGCTTGTCTCCCAAGCATCAGTCGCCATTTTATTTCATGGCTGCAATCATCATCTGCAGTGATCTTTGATCCTAGAAAAGTAAAGTCTGTCACTGCTTCTACTTCTTTCCCACTTATTTTCCATGGAATGATAGGGCCTGTTGCCATTATCTTGGTTTTCTTGATGTTGAGTCTTAAACCAGCTTTTGGACTTTCCTCTTTCAACCTAAGCAGGATTTTCATTAGGTCTTCTTCACTTTCTGCCATTAGGATAGTATCATCTGCATATCTCAAATTGTTGATGTTTCTCCCAGCAATTTTGATCCCAACTTGTGATTCGTCAATCACTGCATTGCACATTATGTGCTCTGTGTATAAGTTGAATAAGCAGGGTGTCAAAATGCAGCCTTGTCTTACTCCTTTTCCTATTCCAAACCACTCTGTCATTCCATATTCTGTCTGTATTCTGTCCTAATTCTGCTTCTTGACTCATGTACAGATTTCTCATGAGGAATATAAGGTGTTCTGGTATCCCCATCTCTTTAATTGCTTACCACATTTTGTTGTGGTCCACTCAGTCAAAGGACTTGGTGTAGTCAATGAAACAGAAGTAGACTTGTTTCTGATATTCCTTTATTTTTTCCATGATCCAACGTATGTTGGCAATGTGGTCTCTATTCCCCCTGCCTCTTCTGAAACCAGCCTGCACCTCTGGTAGTTCTCTCTCCATGTGTTGCTGCAGTCTATCCTGTATTATCTTGAGCATCACCTTGCTAGCATGTGGGATGAGCGCAATTGTTCGATAATTTGAACATTCTTTGGCATTACCCTTTTTTGGGATTGGAACATATACTGATCCTTTCCAATCCTGTGGCCATTGTTTTGTTTTCACAAACCTCACATAAAGAGCACCTCGTTTAGAGACTAATTCGCTTAAAGAGCAGAATTTTCTCTGAATTGTCACCTCATTTAAAAACTAAAAACAACCAACAACTCAACAACTAAATCAGGATTCACAACACCTCCCCCCACTAGAAGTCACAATTGCTCATTTACAATGGTGTTTCGCTTAAAGAGCAAACTCGCTTAAAGAGCAATCCTGTGGAACGCATTATGCTCTTTAAGCAAGGTACCACTGTATTTGTAATTTGTTGCTTTTGAACTGCTAGGTTGGCAGGAACTGTGAATGACAACAGAAGCTCACTCCATCACACAGCACTCAGGTCTTGAACTGCTGATCTTCAAACTTTCAAGTTTAACATTTAAGCCACTATTGGCCAAGTTTGTAACTCAGTACCCACTGGCAAATCCAAGTGAGGTTGAGGGAAGTTCCTGGCTGCAGAATAGCTGATTTAAGGGTGGCGGCAGAAGGAACCTGGTCCTACCACACCCTAAAATGAAAGTTCCACAAACTGGAGTATTTCTGTGAAAGAGCATGCAGCAGATTACCAAAACAGCAGGCATACACTCCCTTCCCTTGAACAAATGGCAATGCTTCCCCTCCGAATATGCTCGCTATATTCACAGAAGTAGGCTTTGTTGGTAATGCTTGTTTCACAGAAGGGTTTTTTAGACCATAGGGCCCAAAAGTTCTAGCTTTATTTATCAAGCAAACTAGATGAGTTTTTGAATAATGAATTAAGCAGTGGAGGAACTTCAAAATTCACTCTTAGGTTGTTCGCTCAGGAGTGTTCATGTTCACTATGACTACCATGGAGACACAATTGGTAATTGGTCCCACTCACATGCGCCAGGGCATATGTTAGGCTGGGTATTTACATCTGGTGGAAATGGTGATCTGAAGGTGGAGGAGTTATATGTGACTCTGTTGTCATGGACAGGTCACCATCTGATCAATGTTTTTATTGGCACCTGGTGTAAACCTCTGCAGGGATGTTGGACAGATTAAGGTACTCTGCCTCTGGATGGACACTAACAATTTCCTGAATGCACATGGGGAGCTTCCTATCCTGTTTGTTAGTGGCATTGTTGAAACAGTGACTGATTGGTGGAATATGGAAATTAGTAGACTGGGTAACAATATGCTCCAAAGCACCTGTCCCCTCCTGAAGAGCTGACTCAGCTCACTGGTTGCTGAGAGCAACAAAAGAAAAGTAGCAGAGGCTAAAGCACTGTCAGAAGAAAAACAGCTTAAGGCAAGTCTGCAGTCCATAAGAAATGGTATACTGTGGAGGCAAAGGCTATTACGAACGCCTATGAGGCTATCCAGAGTGGAAAATTTGAATAGACTGGTTTGCACTTAGGTAAAGGTTAAGGTTTCTCTTGCTCGAAAGCCGGTCATATCCAACTCTAGGGTTCAGTGCTCATCTCTGTTTCAAAGTCAAGATGCCAACGCTATCTGCTTTTGCAGATGTTTCTGTGGTAATGTGGCAGGCATGACTAGACACTGGAGTGCATAGAATGCTGCTACCTTCCCACCAAAGTGGACCCTATTTATCTACTTGCAATTTCTTGCTTTCGAACTGCTAGGTTGGCAGGAGCTGGGACAAAGATGAGAGGTCATTCTGTCCTGCAGTATCGAACTGGTGACCTTCCACCTCCCAGTGAGCGTCTTAGCCACTTGAGCCACTGCACTTTATAAGTTCTGATCTTTAGTATGATCAATTTTATCTGTCATTTGATTTAGCCTTCTGGTTACACTATTATTGTTTTGGATTGCTCCAATTTGTCCCCCTTTGGATTAATGATAACCCCCCCTCCTGCCCCATTTCCTGCCTTTTCCCATGGCTGTCATTCAGTGGGCCACAGCAATTTCCTCCCCCCTTTAGTTAAAGCAAGTGACATATATCAACAGCAATACACATAATGCCTCCAATGTATCTTGTTTACCTAGAACTACACTGTGCCAGTTAGGAAAATGTTTTTGAAAACTTCTTTGAAGCTCTATTTTGGTGCAAACTACCTATCTATACAGGCTGCAGAATAGGATAATTAGGCATATTTTGAATAGTGCCCCATAAATGTATTTATTTATTTAATTTATAACCCATCAAAAGCATAAAATGATACCCCAGGAGGCTCACAATAACAATACATAAATAATATAATAACAAAACAATAGATCATATGCCCAGCAAGATCATACCAAATGTATAGGCACCAGAATCATACGAATTAATTCTATTGTATGGTTCATTCGATATTAATAAAAGCCCACCAGAACCATGATTACTTATACAGTTTATATAGGAAATGCTTCCGCAAATAAAAAGTCTTCAACATTTTATGGAAGACCAGTAACTTAGAGGCTGTTCTGATTTCAAGGGGAAAGGAATTCCATTACTGTGGAGACACCGCTAAAAATCTTCCATGACTATGTTTTGTGGAAAAAATTTTCCACTTCATTCAGCACAAGGAACCAAAACTGCATTATTTGTGTACTCTAGGTAGAGGTTCCCAGGAGGAGGTGCTCCTGCAAATAACATGGCCCTACACCATTAAGGGCTTTGTAAATCAATACCAACATCTTAAACCTAGGACAGAATGCCAACAGGCAACCAATGCAAATCAGCCCCGACCAGGGTGGTATGATCTTCTTCTGCCATATCTGAATCTTGGTGATACTCATGGTGATCAGCCATGAAGACTGTTCCAAGAATATAATGCAGTGGGCTTTCATCTGCCTTCCACTTTGCAGCAAGACACCCATATCACTGATCCAATTACATAAGTCACTTTCTGGTCCTGAGCCCCTTTGTCACACAAAGTACTCACAGCCTCAGGCCAGTATTGATGAAGCTGCTGCACTCCATCAAGATAGATTCAGGTGGGATTTAATCCATTTAGGGACCATCACCCTTCCCTGTGGACTTCAGTACCCAAATATGTTAGTCCTCAGGGTGGTCAGGCTAATCAACGCCTGACACTCTGCATTGAGTCACTGACAGCATGGTCAACTCTATTACCATAGCTGGATAACCTGGCCAGACTGGGTTGATATGATCAGAACGACCAATACCCATGACCAATTTGTCTTGCTGCCAGCTGGAAGCAAGGAATTTTGCATTTTCCTCAAGGTATCTCATCAAACCAACACAATATCCACCAATGACAGTAAACAATTTAGCAAATGTTTACATATCATCATTTCCTCACAGGACAAAAGGACAATCTGAGATAGTTTGGTTTGGAATGTGCAATTAAGACCCATCAGTTTGATAAAAGGCTGCCTGGATGACGACGACTAGAGATGAAAACTACTAGAACTTTCTACTGGTATGGGTCAACACACCTGCTGTCACTTTAGCAAGCTCCTAATACAACTATTGTGATTACAAGCTTCTTGTACTTCAAAATTTATCACTGTGCCACTGTTGATTATGGAAACCTTTTACCTGGACTCTATCAGAGAACTCTAATGACTTCAAGGTAACTATACAGGTGTTTGTAAGTACAGTATTAAGTTCAAGAGTGTTGCAGGTATCAGATATTTACCTTTCCACTGCTGGCAGGTCCTGTGGCCAAAAGATAATAATGCACACAGTATAGAGGGAGATGTTTGGTTATGTGACTTGGTGACAGGAAATGCCCTGAATCTTAGCATATAGGACAATTATCTGAACCCTTAATAAAATTTTGGTCCAAGAGCAGGAAATACAACACAGTTTCTATAGTTACTGGTGCTGTCCATACCTAAGCATCCATTTCATCTTTTCTCCTCTCTAAATCTCCCTTCTTTCCCCTCTTTAAATCTCTCCGAAGCTTCTCTCTCTTTCTCTCCTCTCTGATAATTACAGTATTCAGTGCCAAGCAGCTGTCACTACGAAACAGGAGATGCCCAAACACTTTGGCAATGCTGTAACTGCAATTTTTTTTTGCCTGATTTATCACACAGTAATGAACTTGCTCAGAGCCTTCTCTCTGTAGCATGGGAAGCAGGGGAAGATGGCCTGTAGAAACTTGGACATTTTGTTCTGATGCAGCTGAAAGAAGGGGAAACAATTAGCAGAATTTGTGTTCAAAATCACTGCTCTCCCCATAGGCACACTGTTGTTGAAAAAGTGGGACTAGGCAAACATCCAAGGCTGGTTGGTATTCACAGAAAGGCATGGGTCCAATCTTCCGGCAGATGCAAGGTTTTGCAGAATAAGGGCATGTGCAGATAGACAGCAATAAAAACCACATACTCACACACAGGAAGAGAAAGGTCAGGAATGGCTGAATAGACTTTATTCAGTCTTGACTCAATTAGCCTAATGAATTTGACCTTAAGGCAGTATTCTTTGAAGTTCTAAAGCTACTATACCTTTACTTCTTTAATTATATTTTTTATCTTCCCCTCCCTCCAAGGATATAACAACAATGCAAATGGCCCACCTCATTTTGTCCTCAGAACAAATAACAATTTGCCCAAGGTCACTCAAAGATCTTTGCATGCATACAGAGATGAGGGATAGATAAATCTATTAGTTTTGCTTTCTCCCACATTGGATTAGTTTACAACTCAAGTACTTTTCATAGAACTAATGATGAGATGTGTGCAATTCTGAGTCATCTACACAAGCAAAATTAATTAGTTATCACTATCCTTCTTATGGAGTAGAGGATGTTGTTGTTAAGTGTCATCAAGTCAGAACTGACTTATAGCAATCCTAATAGACCTTTCAAGGTAAGTGAGATATTTAAGCTGTGGTTTTACAAGTTTCACTCTCACAGTGAATTCCCAAGGCTAATTGGGGATTTGAACTCAGGCCTCTTGGGTCATAGTTCATCACTCTATTCACTACACCACACTGGCTATCTGTAGTAGGTCATTGTTGTTGTTCAGTCGCACAGTCGATTCCGACCCTCTGCGACCCCATGGACCACTGTCTGCCAGGCAGTCCTGTCCTCCACCATCCCCCTCAACTCGCTCAGTTCTGTGCCCATTGTCTCCACAATACCATCTAGCCATCTCATCTTGGGCCGGCCCCTTCTTCTTTTGCCCTCGACCCTTCCAAGCATCAAGGCCTTCTCAAGTGAATCCTCTCTTCTCATTTGATGTCCAAAGTACTTTAGCTTCATCTTTATTATTTGACCTTCTAAGGAGCAGTCAGGGGTGATTTCTTCTAAGATTGACCTATTTGTTCTCCTCGCTGTCCATGGGACTCTCAAAACTCTCCTCCAACACCACATCTCAAAGGCGTCTATTCTTCTACGCTCAGCTTTCCTAATGGTCCAGCTCTCACAACCATACATTGCCACAGGGAATACCATTGCTTTGACTATGCGAATTTTTGTTTGCAATTTGATGTCTCTACTTTTCACTATGCTCCCCAGGTTTCTCATCGCTTGCCTCCCAAGGATCAGTCGCCTTTTTATTTCCTGGCTGCAATCACCATATGCAGTGAGCTTTGATCCTAGGAAAGTAAAATCTGTCACGGCTTCTACTTCTTCCCCATCTATTTTCCAGGGACTGATAGGGCCTGTTGCCATTATCTTGGTTTTCTTGATATTGAGTCTCAAGCCAGCTTTTTCACTACCTAATTGCTATATAGCTGTTAAAACAAGATTTCTGCTCAACAAACATGGCTAAATGCACAGGCATTCAAAGTCAGAGTCATAAGAGCTGGAATTCCATTGCCTAGACAGGATTATCTGTCAATTTAGCTTCCACCCACTTTCCTATAAATAAATTTCATGTCAGAAATTACCCTGGATTGAAAGGATTTTTACTGAGAAACTCCACTCAAGGAACACTTGAATGAGGCTCCTTTCATGTCCCCAAGATCCGTCATGCAGCACTCGGGTATCAAAACCTGACCTTCCCGTCTCCAAGCGCAGCGACTTAACCACTAAGCCAACACAGTGCTGTACTTTCCTATAATTTAACTCAAATTCTCACCACTGAATTCAAGTACTCATTTTCTACTTTTAAGAAGTTCTCATTAAGGATACAAACTTCATTTCATTCTCGCAGACAAGAATGGAAGATTTTGATTTTTTTTTCCTCCCCATTTTTGACATTATGGTACTTTTTGGTTAATTTTTTTTTTGCAGAACTATAATTTATGCAAATAAAATAAGTGTGCTGCTGCTATTGCTGACAAAAATACTCTGGTCTTTTAGCTCTCCTGCAGGAGTAAAAATCTCACAATTTTTTTACAGTATATTTTGATGTTTTGAGTCATGTTTTTCAGTGGAGAATGAGAAAAAAATTAAATATATGTGTATGTGTGTACCGGTATATACAGTACACACAAAACATAGTGTAAATATGTGTCTGTATTTCTATGGCACATTACCAGAGCTGGCCACTAGAAGCCACTGTCTGTAATATAAAATATATGGCTCATTTTTATACAGTTTCAGGTATCCAGGATAGATGTTGGGATGTATCCCCTACAGATGGGAGGTGGGATATATCTTATGAGAAGAATTGATTTCTGCATCTTCTTTAAAAACACTAGCAGGCATCGTCATTGGCTGCCACTCATATCCGGGTATACATTTTTCCTGAAAGTCATTTTTGCAGTTGATGGATGTATCTCTGGTAACTTAATAAACTGATACTGGCATGAAACATACAACCACATACATTACACTGAATAGATGTTGGAGTGCATAGTTGAGTTTGATGAAGCTTCTGTGCTTGTTGCTTAGTCTCTTCATGTCTGCATTCTCCTTCAAAGTGATCCGTAGCAGCAGAGATGGCTTAGCACCAAAGCTGCATTTCAGGTTTGTGGTTTTATACCTGACACCTTCATGGGTTTTTTTCAGCTGGTCCTTATAACGTTTCAATTGAACTCCATGAGATCTTGTAGTGGAGTGAGGGTAACTTACCCATTAAGAATTTGACAAGGAAACCTGGAACCATCCATACGGCAGACATGCCCTATCCATCTAATATGATGGCCTATGGTGGAAGCTTCAGTGCTATTTACATGTGCCTTCTTGAGAACCATGATCTTGGTGACATAGTCATCCCACTTGGTGTTCAAGATGGACTTTAGCTTCTGTTGGTGAAAGCGCTCAAGCTTTTTGATGTCTTGGTGATAGAGGGGCCATGTTTCACAGCCATACAATAACACTGAGGTAACAACAGCTTAGTAAACCATGAGCTTTGTATGAATTGTTAAATCTTTGTCCATGAAAACCTGGTGTGATAGACAACCAAAGGCAGAATGCGTAGCACTGATTCTCTTCACCACATCCTGTTCACAAATACAGTTTTTAGACAGGATGCTACCAAGGTAAGAAAACTGGTCTACCTATTCCAGTGTCGAATCTGAGATGGTAATAGTGAACTCTGGAAGGGCTGTCCTTGGTTTTCTGAGCATTTATGTTGAGGCCAAAAGGATCACATGCATCCTTGAAACAGTTGACTGACTGTTGCAGCTCCTCAGGTGTGAGAGCAGGTGATGCAGTATCATTGGCATATTGCATTTCCGTTATCCTGTTAACACTGATTAGTCTTTGGGCACGTAGTCTAGCCAAATTAAAGAGTCCTTGATCAAAACAGTATTTAATCTATATGCCTGTGTTATTAGTGATAATGGTGGTAGCCACTGTCCTTATCCCATCGCTGTTGGACTTTGAAAGAAGAATGACAAACAGGAATGATGCCACTGGCATGAATTTGTTTAAGGTGGCAGGCAGGCAACTAGGAAATAGTCATGTGCACTAATATGGATTAATGAAAGACATCTGTGAGTGTATATTTAATCTCTGTGTGTATATGTATGGTATGATAGTGGGTAATAGAGAAGGCCTCATCTGGCTTAGCATCTTCTCAATTCTTGGAATGTTATGCTGCCCTTTCTCAGTGTCTGATGGCCTCTAAGGAGAATTTCCTATGGATTAATAACCTAAACTTTAAGACTGGTTGCTGATTTATTAGAAGATTAAGCTGGCACTTCTGATTTATTAGAAATCTTTGAATTTGAACTACTTTGAATCTGAAGTGCTTTGAATCTTCCATTAACAGTTGCTGTTGCCTAATGACTGTTTCTTGTGATCAACAGTGATGTTAGCAGCAACAACAAATTTATACTGATTAATGGCTTCCTTTGAGATTTCAGGATGCATGTGATTTTGTTACATTGTATGTGAATTGCATGGACCCTGAAATCAACAATGAATCTCCTTTAATTAATGACAATTTGCTAAGGTGAGGGGCAAAGGGTTGGGGAAGGGAAGGAGAGATGAGAAAAGGGGAGCTTTGGCCAGACATCCCTCCCTCTATCCCAAGTGGGGGCAGGTCAGCATTCTTTTTGTGTGTGTGTGTGTGGGGAGGGACTGTTTCCACCGCTTTCAGCAGCAGAAGCAAGGGTGGCAGGCCACATGAAATGGTGCCAAGGGCCAGATCTGGCCCATGTGCTATAGGTTGAGAACCCCTGGTTTGGTTCCTTTCTCCTCCTTCTGCAGCCTTTTGTCTCTGTGCAGCTCCCCAGTCTTTAAGAGTGTGTTGGAGAAGCAACTGGATCCCTAACAACTCCAGTGATGAAACTGCTGTGCATCTCTATGTGAGGCGGCATACAAGTTGAAATATTATGATGATGATGATGATGATGATGTGAACAGGTTTTTTTTAACTCCAAATACATCCTTACCTTAAAACATCCCATGACCACCAGATACTGATTTATTTAGATATCCATTTTATTTTCCTAATCCTCTGTGTAACATAAATAAAGATAACCTTTGTGCTTTAAAAGGAGTGCTATCAAGTCAATTCTAATTCATGGAGACACTTTCCAGGATTTCCTAGGTA
Organism: Furcifer pardalis; assembly: GCA_030440675.1. NCBI lineage: Eukaryota > Metazoa > Chordata > Lepidosauria > Squamata > Chamaeleonidae > Furcifer > Furcifer pardalis. The sequence goes on along the minus strand of CP126896.1, from coordinate 44,762,247 downwards.
GGAGGTAACTCAGAAGCAGTTTACTGTTTTCTTCTGTCTTTGGCTTGTGGAGCTTTCTCAAGGATACACAGGCTGGGGAAATTGAACTTCCAACTTCTGGATCCACAGCCAAATACACAAGTCACTGAGCTATCCTAACAGCTATAGATGTAAAGGAATAATTTGACCTCTTTACACCAAGTAATATAAGGGCCAAATGAGACGAGCCTGTTGACCATTCATTAGTTAGCAATTAGCAATTACACTTGCTCATAGTACTCAGAGTACTTGCACACTCTCTAGGCGGTTCACAAAGTAATTACAGTAGCATTATTTTGACCATAGTCTTCAGAGAGCCTTATAATTTTAATTTGTATTCAGTCCATCTTCAGGCAGAGTCACTAGCATGTAGGGACACCCTGCAGTCCAGGTTTAACATCTCTTTGCCCCACTAAGCCGCATGATACAACTATTTGTTGTTCAGTCGCACAGTCAATTCCGACCATTTGCGATCCCATGGACCATTGTCCTCTAGGCACCTCTGTCCTCCACATCCTCCTCAACACACCTAGATCTGTGCCCACTGCATCCACAATGCTATATGCAGTGTCCAAAAAAAAAAAAAAAAGAGCTCTGAATGTGGATAGATCTCTGGCTCTTCCCTCTAAAGTTAAAAAGCAATGCCTGAATAAAATCAGAACCACAGTATTTTGGGAGAGGAGTTCAACCCCCTCCAGCTACCCATAAAAGAAGTGCCTCAGTAAAAAGCACCAATCGGGAGAGATCAAGTTTTCATCATAGTTCATGACAGGACAAGATAAAGTAGACAGAGGAGAAATGTTTCTTTACAGTATTCAGTGGGATGGGCAATTTTCCAGCTGTCAGGTTCTACTAAACAGTCTGGAAGGGGCTCCAAATGACCATTAGAACAGGTATGTTGTGTCCTGGGGGGCTGGAAAGGCCTAACAGCAGAAAACAAGAGCATATAGGCCTCTCTCTTTTTGGCAACAAAATGTGTATGTGCATTTTTGCGCCAGGAGGCATGCAAAAAAGGCTGTATGAGCCACAAATGCCACACAGACATGCTTTTTCAACTTGATGTGTATGCTATATTAATCATAGATCTATGTAGACTATGTATATTGGACATCTTTAGTTCACTCTTTACTAGCTGATTTAATGAGAAAAGAGGGAGTATAGCCTTTGGATTAAAAAAAAGTCAGCAGTCTGGCTATGTTGCTTCAGTTCAAAAGAAAGAAACATCTCCAGACCTAGTTAATTTGTACTGTTAATCAGATTTATTCCTATTTTCCCCACTTAAGTGTTTTAAGTACTTTTAATTTAGATTCATTAATTGTGAAAAGCCTCAAGCAGCTGCTTGCCAACTGGCCAAACATCTGTTTGGAGAAAAGTGTTGCTTAGCAAGTCTGCTGGACTTGCTGCAACAAATTACCCATTTCTCTTGTGTCAACTGAACAGGGATGCCCAAACTTTCTGGGCTGCGGGCTGGTCTGTGGGACAGTCACATGGTTCCTCCCACCAGAAGTGGAAGTAAAATGCACTTTGCAATCTGTTTTGCAACAAGATGAGATAGATTTTTAGGCTGCCATTTTCTCTGCTTAAACCAGGGTGTCCAAACTGTGGCCTGTGGGCCAGATCTGGCCCCCAACAGCAATTCATCCTGCCATTGGTGCCCTTGCTGCTCCTGGAAGCGGAAGTAAAATGTGTCCATATGGGCACACTTTACTTCTGCTTCCAGGAGTGGCAAGGGTGGCAGGGGCCAGATGAATTGGTGTTGGAGGGGCTGGATCTGGCCCACAGGCCATAGTTTGGACATCCTTGTCCTAAATAGATATTATAGTACTGTTCATCCAGTACTGAAGGCTGAAGAGAGCTAAAACATGTAGAGAGTTGGCAATGTTTGGAGCATATAGTTGGAAAATTGGAACATTTACTCCAGCCATTCTGTCATGGTCTGCTGAAAGCTTATCCTGCAAAGCCTTAGCTGGCCGAATATACAGAGTTGAATCTAAAGTCTAAAAATGTAACACTTTCTATCTTGGTATGTACAAGCAAATGGACCCAACTGACTGCTGACCTCACTAGACTGACTTTAGTTTTGAGGGTGCAAAAGGAATCTGCTGAATATTTAACAAATCCCTCTATTCCAGCCACATCATATGGAAGTTATTTTCCCCCTATTCCCCAACAATTTTATTTATTTATTTATTAATCATGACTTAATCCTCTATTTAAATTTGAATAAAACGTTCAAGGCAGCTAACAAATACCAATAAAAACAAACTAATGAAAAATTAAGTCATGAAAATAACCACTAATCATTCTTTAGCTTTTTTAGGATCAGCCATTCAAAAGAAAGGGAATGAAAATAAATCCTTCATTTGGGATATCATAAATAAATACAATTTTATCATTAAAGAGAGAGAGCGTGCACCCTCTAATTAAATAAAAGAGGATAAAATTATGTTTTACTCTGTTTTGTTCTTCTTCATTTTCATAATACAAAGGCAGAGATAGAATCCTTTTATTAAGCTGATGTGAGAAGGGGGATGTGAGATGTGCAAAGCATTACATGGGATACTTGTACCATGTTCACATGGGGAAGAAAGTCTTGCAGAGGATGAGGCCCAGCCAGAGCCACTTAATCAAAGGCAGATAAGCAAGGCCAGGGAGTTAGGCATAAAAGTACAGGCAAAGAAGGTTTGTTTATACCAGTTTGGAAAAAAATTGTGGCAAAATGTGGTCATTGACTGGGAAACATTCTGTACTGAAGGAAAAGAACTATTTCCTTCCTCTTTCTAGTTGGCACAGAGGCAGAGTACATTAATGCCTTCCTTCTGCTGCTTCTTTAGTGTCTAGGCCAGACATAAAGCTGCCAAATGAAAGCACCTTTTGGTGAATTCATTCTGCAGTTCCTTTTGCCTGACCTAGTGTGAGAAAGATTAGCTGGCAACACAAGGTTGCTGTTACTAGGATATGGTTGATTGTGGTTAAAAAGTACCACAATCTTTGAAGAGGCTCTTTCTGTGTACCGTGAGACTATGCTGCCCTCCTCCAAGCACGAACGACTGTATCGGATAACACTAAAAATCGCGTTATTCGATACAAGATTTTTCCGAAAATCTTGTAACGTTATGCGGTTTTAGCGCTATATGGTACTCGCGTTATCCGGGGTATTACTGTACAGCTAAAAGGATCTCTGAATGGAGAAAATGTGCTCAAAGGGTAAGTGAATTTAACTCAGCCCTTGGAGACTGTAGGAAAAGGGACTGCAGAAGCAGCTGTTGAACGCTTCATAAAAGTTGTGTGCAAGCAAAGGGACCTGGGTTCACGACATTTGTTTCAGGGGACTGTGGATCCACCACTCTCTCAGCTGATGGGGCACACACCTGGCCATCAGCAATTTAAGTGCTGGGGCAGTTCTGAATTTACTGCCAAAGAGAAGAAATACTAAACCAAGCACATTCTTCCTGTGAAAGCAGGCTAAAAAAAGTTGTCATCATTGAACATGGCTGTTGTTAACATCAGCCAGGAAAGAAAAATATCAAAAAGGGTGGCAAAACTCCCAAGCACCTCCAGTGCCTTAACCCAGATTTTACAGATATACTGTCAAAGAGTGAGGTGAAAATCTGTTTAATATCTTTAATTGCCTGAGATGGGGCACTGCACACATCTGTAAAATCTTGCTTTAATTTAAGACATGATTGGATAAAATGCAAAAGACTGCAAGGCAGGAGATGATTATCTCATCTTTATATTCCCTCTTTCCTCTTGTCCCTGTTTGTACTCAGCAGGATAGTATTTCACATCAGGGGTTCATGCAAGGGCACCTACCTATCAGTCTAGAAAACAGCATCTTTTTAATGTGCATTGTGTTCAGGTCTTTTAAGAAGGAACTTTTCAATGATCACACACTTCTCCTTAAATGTGATGGATAAAGCTTAGCTTCGGTGAGGACAAAAGCAAAATACACTAGTACCCCGGACAACGTTATGACATGGTTCCACAAGTCATGACATTGTCTGGTTTTTCGCGTTGTCCGATCAATGCTAAAAAAAACCCTGAGAAGAGGCGCTCGCACACACGCGAAAAGGCGCGCCAGCGGGAGCCTCTTCTACCAAACGGGTATAGCAACTGGGATCGCACGTCAAAGCAAGGGATCAAAGCGGGGGGGGGGTGCCACCCCCCACTTTGATCCCTTACCTTAACGTGCGATCCCCGTTTCGCGCACCTGGGCAAGGGCCTTATCCTTTGGGAACATCGGGTGGCTTGCAGGCGCGTGCACATTGGTGGGGGTTAGCGCATGGTACCGAGGTCCCCCCCGTATCCTGCGCTAACCCCCACCGAAGCGCGCCGCTCGCCCGAAGTTTCAAAAGGGTAAAGATCCTTATCCTTTGGGAACATCGGGTGGCTTGCAGGAGAGCGCACGTCGTTGGGGGTTAGCGCAGGGTACGGAGGTCCCTCCCCGTATCCTGTGCTAACCCCCACCAATGCGTCCCACTCGCCCGAAGTTTCGAAAGGGTAAGGATCCCCGTACCCTTTCCAAACATCGTGGGGGCGGGCGCTGGGGGGGGGTTGGATTGGGTAGATGTTCTACCCAATCCAACTCCCCCACACACGCATACGCTTGTTCCGAATAACGTTAAAATCGCGTTATTTGATACAAGATTTTTCTGAAAATCTTGTCACGTTATGCGGTTTTTGTGCTATACGGTACTCGCGTTACCCGGGGTATTACTGTAAAAGGATCTGCCATCAAAGGGCTTCAACTACAAATCTCTGTGGATTCAACCATGTTTACAGTGCCATCTCTTTCTTGTTCTGGGAGGCCCTTCACTTTTTTAGCAGTGGGGAGCAGACAATTGAAATCAAAGAACCAAAATGCTGATTTTTAGACTGCAACTCCCATAATTCCCTGAGCCAGAATGACTTAAATTAGTGACTTTAGGTTTTAAAAGTCAGAAAACAACACAGAAAACCCAAACATAACAAATTGTGCAACCATTTGCAACGAGCCAATTCCGTTGGTACAGCTATTACAAGAATGGAGCAGATCACATTACAATTTGTGACTGGAAATGTTATATTTTGAATTTAAGCAAACTCATGCCAGAAAAGAAAAAGCAAATGTTTGTAGCAGTGTGATAAAAAGTGGACACCCATACTCTTCCCAATGATGTGAACAACACCAAAAGTGTCACAGAATTGCAGAATAACGGAGTTGGAAGGGGCCTTTTAGGCCATTGAGTCCAACTCCCTGCTTAATGCAGTCATAAAGCCACTATACTCTCATTTTACTGATAAGCAGCTTTGTAGAAAATGTTGGAGTTGGCCAGTAATACTAACAGACAATCCAGGAAATACATAAGTGTGACCCACTTGACACCTATTGGCAGCGGTGGGCAGCCAAAAATTTTACTACTACACTGTGGGTGGGTCTGACGTCATGGGTGGAGCCAATGTCATGATGTCATGACATTGTGACGTCATGGGAGGAGCCAATATCATGTCATGGGCAGAGCCAACCAACATCATGACATCATGGTATTGTGGGTGGAGCCAACTAAAAATAAAATAAAATAAAGAATCAGTATACATAAAAAATAAAATAAAACATACTACATAAAATACCCCCCGACCCTAGTTCCATACCTTTGCTGGGGTCGGGGACTCGCAGAGCAGCAGGTAGGTGGTGGCAGCGTGGCGGTGCATGACCTAGCCTAGCCAGGCCCGGCAGTGCTGCCGTGGGAGCAGCGTTTGCAGTCAGCGGTGAAGGAAAGGCTGCCGCCACCACTGCTGCTCCAAGGACACCACTGTGCCCTTTCCAGACAGCCGAAAATGGCTGCTCGGAACTGCGCATGCATCAAAATACCATTTGACACATGTACACTTCTATTTTTCAGTGTGCATGCATCAAATGGTGTTTTGATGCATGCACACTTCCGAGCACCCATTTTGGGCTGCCCAGAAAAGGAATTCGGAGGGCAGCCGGAGAGGCAAGTGAACTGGTCACCCAGGGATTTACTACCCCCCGGCAAACCCCTTCGGATTTCCACTACTGGTTTGGCTGAACCGGTCTGATCCGGCAGCTGCCCAATGCTACCTATTGGCATATACTTACTGTATCACATAACCTTTCTTCTGCTTTCAAATAAGTGGCAGTTCTTACTCAACAATAACTTCTTAGATGAGGACATAAGGACTGAAATCCAGTAATAAATTGCAACTAGAATAAGACAATTGAATCAATGGAACTCACATAGGTGTTAACTCACCAAATGCCCACTGCTCCAGTGACCCTACTCTGCTTGCAACTTACCACTGGATTTCAGTCGCAGTTTCAAACCCAGACTTGTATGAGTCAAGAAATTGAAGGCCAAGACCTGGATTTAATGCCTCCTGCTCAACTATTAAAAACAAAACAAAACAAACATACATTACCTACTTTCCATCCTGAATATTTAGAAATTTGTGAAGCTTGGAAAATTCTGACTGAAAATTAAGTGAAATGGAAACTTTTACACATCCTTTGCATCACTTAAATATTCCCATTCCAACTTTGTGCATGTCAAAACTACCACATTGCTCTTTATTTTTATTCTCTCATTCTTACATCACCTGTATTTAAGGGCTAAGACAGAACTAGTTAACTGCTAGAATTTATATTCTCTAGCAGTTAATATAGTAAAGTTACAAATAACTATTTTCACTTGTAGCTGCAAATAACCATGATATACAAATTAATTCTTCTTTCCAATCATGAAAATAAAACTAGATTATGGCTTTCAGAGTAAGAGCTCTGTGTGTCTCAAAATGCTGACTTTTTTAAAAAAAGAGAGAGAGTGCAAAATACGGCAGTCTTTTAAAGACTAACAGGATAGAAGAGGTAGTGTTGCAGGAAAGTCCTGGCAGCTGCAGTTATATTTTGGAGCAAGTGAATGGATGTGCACATGCATTTAGGAAAGGAACAGCAAGTCCACGTGTGTGTAGGTGTCATGAATTTGCAACTACACTATTGAGAGAGACCAATATTTTATACTCACAATACACAAAAGGTGATTATTAATACAGTGAATGGAAAGTGTTAAGAAGCCTTGGTTTCTTTCTTGGTTGAAATTTGTTCATATAGCCAATTCTACTGTCTGTTTGTCTCAGTCAATTTTCCCTTTGTAATCCCTACCCACCCACAACAGCCACTTTGAGATCCATAAAAGAGAGTCCTGGGAAGTTGAAGTGCTCTGAACTTAGTTTCTCTGCATTGCTATTCCTGAAATGAGATTTGTAGATTATGACCATAATTTAACAAGGCATAATTTCACCTTTTTTGAAGTGTGACTAACTTTCAAGTACTTTTACAGTTACAGGAATGCAGCTTCACTAAATGGTGTTGAAGGACTAACATTTGGTTCAAGCGGTGGCATGTGCTAAACCTTGTGCTCTGTCCCGGGTGATCAGATAACTATGAGAGGCTTCCTGGTGAAGGGTCCAGGTACTCAAAAGCTTCTTTACTTGTTTGTGATGTTTTCATTGGTCCTGATAAAAGTATCGCCTTACAGAAGGTTGTATATATAAATAGACTGCTCATTATGCTGCTCCTAATTGTAGCACTGCAGAAACAATTGTTGAGAAAAAATAGTATTATCCTTTTTATTACGCGCAGGCATGTCAACAAGAAGGCTGTTGAATTAACAATTACTTTTCCCCCCACTGGCTCATCTTTGGAACACTTGCCAGAAGTAGAGAACATAATGCAAGCACAAACATTAGATTAATGACATGATCACTTGATAATGAATTGGAAGGAAGAAGATATTTGCTTGACTCATGAATAATTCTGGCTATGTGTTCATTTACTTTCAGTGCTCTTACCTCAAGACTGATTAGAGATTTTAGAGCCAATTTTTTAAAATGGCATATATGAATTCATTATGGGTTTTAAAAATTTCAAACAATTCTTCCACTACCCCCGTAGCCTTTGAGCTTACATTTGTTCAGCTAAAATTCCAAAATAGGCAAAGCATCCACATTTTATTAAGAAACATGAGATTACTCTTTTAACACTTACGTTCCTTATAAAACAAGATTCTATAGGAGTATACAGTAATATAGGTTGTCATTCTGCCATATCTGTGAATTCAGTATCCACAATCACCAAGTACTATGGGGTGGCATATACCAGTAAGTGTGATTGCTTTGCTTTATCTGCAGATCTAAAAATATTCAATGTATTTCTATGGTGCATTAGCAAAATTGGCCACTAAAGGCCACTGTCTGCAGTGTAATGTTTACAAGGAATGAAGGCAGACATTTTGTTAGTTCTCATGTAGAATGGCAGAGTCATTTGAAACTACTCCTCCACTTTTTTGACCCAAGTATATGTGTTAAATATAGGGTTAGCTGTTATCCATGGTTTCAGGTTTCTGCAGAAGATATTGAATGCATCCTCTGCAGATGGGTGGAGAACTGTACCTTGCATAACACTACCTAATTTAGTGCATTCATCACATCATGTTTTTGAGGGTATCTCTTTTGTGATCCTTGATAGGGGGCCACAGATTACGTAAAGAAGATTGACTAGGCCCCCAGGAAATGTAGAGCTTGGTCTACCTATTCCGTGTCACCGGTAGACTGGACCTCCAGAACTCCTGGAGTAAGGAATAAAGTTAAAAAGAACCTGTTCAGTGCTGATTTGGTCAACATCCTATTTCAATGGAATTGATCTTGAGTAAGGTATTACTGTACTTTTGTAGGGCTTCCATTCACAAATTAATCTGAGTACAGTACATGGGTTTTGGGGCATGGCCAGAGGGGTACACCTATTGCACCTCCAGGTATTTACCAAACACACTGAAGAAATAATCTTGAATAGGGTATTTATTTATTTTATTTACTGTATTTATAATGCCGCCTATCTCACCAAAGGTACTTTGGGCAGCTCACACCTAATATCATAAAAGTTCAAAATATAAAACATCTCCATCATACAAGGTTAAACACTTAAAACTTTAAAAATTATTAAAACCAAATTAAAATACCCTCCCTATAAAATTAAAAAACCCAGAGGGCATTATATAAGCCAGAAAGGGGGGGGGGCTTCCACACCGGCAGCACCCAACACCAGGTTTTAAGGCCCTTTCTGAATGCTGGCAGCTCTGCCTGGAGATGCAACTTGGTCAGCAAGAGGTTCCACAAGGCCGGAGCAGATACAAAGAAAGCCCTCCTTCTAGTGACAGAAAGACAAGCCTCTCTGGCAGATGGAACCACTAGGGAGCCCCTTCGTTCTGCTCTTGTAGGACAGGCAGATGATCTTGGGGTATTGTCAGTCTTAAATATAGGTAAAGCAGTAATATTTAGTAATAAAAGCACTGAACATTCTTAACTTTAGGCCAGATAAGATCCAAAATATTTGTGCAGAGGGACCATAAATTCCATTCAATTTATAATACCACTTGCCCACTCATGTTGGATGTCACTCTAGTTAACTCTGCTGAATAACTAGGTCAAGAGAATGTACCAATCTGATCAATTTACAGTGGTATCTCGCTTAAAGAGCATAATGCATTCCACGGGATTGCTCTTTAAATGAGTTTGCTCTTTAAACGAAACACCATTGTAAGTGACCAATTGTGATTTCTGGCGGGGGAGAATTGCAAACCCCGATTTAGTTGTTAAGTGAGTTTTTGGTTAGTTTTAGTTGTTAAGCAAGGCAACCATTCAGAGAAAATTCCACTCTTTAAGCGAGTTAGTCTCTAAGCAAGGCACTCTTTATGCGAGGTTTTACTGTACACTAGTACCCCGAATAACGTTATGACTTGGTTCCACAAGTCCCGTCGTTATTCGGGTTTTAACGTTGGGCGAGACATTGAACACACAATGTTAAAAAAAGCCCTGTTTCCCTGGAGGCTGCAGGAAGCGAGAACATCGGGATTTGAATCCTGACATTTTGCCTTGCTGCTGCCTCCAGGGAGGTGGGAGAACTTTGGAAACAGCTTGGAGCGGGTTTCCCCACCTCCCTGGACCCGGCGGGGGGGGGGGGGTCAGAGCCCCCAAATTGGTAAAAAAAACGGACGTTTTTTTTACCAATTTTGGGGTTTCTGACCCCCCCCCCGCCGGGTCCAGGGAGGTGGGCAGACCTGATCCAAGGTGTTTCTGGGCTTCCCCGACGTCCTGAGCCGGTGCAGGAAGCCAGAACATCGGGATTCGAATCCTGACATTCTGGCTTCCTGCACTGGCTCAGGACGTCGGGGAAGCCCAGAAACACCTTGGATCGGGTCCCCACACCTCCCTGGACCCGGCGGGGGGGTCAGAGCCCCCAAAATTGGTAAAAAAAACGGACGTTTTTTTTACCAATTTTGGGGGCTCTGACCCCCCCGCCGGGTCCAGGGAGGTGTGGGGACCCGATCCAAGGTGTTTCTGCGCTTCCCCGACATCCTGAGCCGGTGCAGGAAGCCAGAACATCGGGATTCGAAATCTGACATTCTGGCTTCCTGCACTGGCTCAGGACGTCGGGGAAGCCCAGAAACACCTTGGATCAGGTCTGCCCACCTCCCTGGACCCGGCGGGGGGGTCAGAAACCCCAAAATTGGTAAAAAAAACGGACGTTTTTTTTTACCAATTTTGGGGGCTCTGACCCCCCCGCCGGGTCCAGGGAGGTGTGGGGACCCGATCCAAGGTGTTTCTGGGCTTCCCCGACGTCCTGAGCCAGTGCAGGAAGCCAGAACATCGGGATTCGAAATCTGACATTCTGGCTTGCTGCACTGGCTCAGGACGTCGGGGAAGCCCAGAAACACCTCCAGAGAGATCAGAGGACCCGATCTACAGCTGCAGGGTGGCTGGGGAAGCTGACGGGGACTCCCTGTCGGCTTCCCTAGCCACCCGCCCATGCCTCCGCAGCTGTGGGGTGGCTGGGTAAGCCGATGGGGGAGCCCCCCGTCAGCTTTCCAGCCACCCCACCCCTGCCTCCGTAGCTGCAGGGTGGCTGGGAAGCTGAACGGAGAACCCCGTTCAGCTTTCCACCCACCCTGCTGCTAAGAACGACTGTTTCGTGTAACGTTAAAATCGCGTTACTCGATACAAGATGTTTCCGAAAATCTTGTAACGTTATGCGGATTTAACGATATACGGTACTCGCGTTATACGGGGTATTACTGTATATGTTTTTTAGCATATCTGAAATGACATGCCAGAGCTCATAAGATGGTGTCACTGTCTACCACCTAGCCACAACGGCCTTGGCTACTCTTTGTCTAGTAGTTCTTGGACTGATGTACCTGGCTCACTTCAAAATGTTGCTATGGCCATCCATTGTGAGTTTACTTAAATAGCACCCAACACATTATGTGTAAACAGCACCTTAGATCACATCTTGCTATGCCCAATGAAACACAAACTTCACTGAACTTTCTTCCTTTTGCTTGGCATGGATACTGTCAGATGGAACAAAAATTTCCAATGCCAAAATACTGAGGCCTAAAATTAAAAGCCATGCCTTTTATTCTTCCTCACATCTGTGTCCCAAAATCCAGCAATAAAGCTGCAAATGTGACTTTGTTTAATCTGGAAAACCAATTTAAAACCACATGTTAATCTGCATAACAATAGCATAAATGAATCTTTCATTCCATTGAAATGAGAACATAACTGTAATATTTAGGCGGATAAATATTTCAGCATCTTAGAACACAGTCAGAACATTGTAGCCTAGGCTTTGCCATAAATTTTGAACAGAAACACTTGCTGCACTTCACATGGAAGTGACACTGAAAGTGGTCTCCATGTCAACTCCTCCCTTGCATTTTTTGTTGTTGTTCAGTCACACAGCCGGGTCCAACCCTTTGCAATCCCATGGAGGGCAGGGCCGGTGGCTGCAGCTCCCTCTCATCCTGGGCAATGGCATGGCTCCGGGAGGAAACAGTGAGGTCCTCAGCCCATGGCTGTGGCATCTCTTCAACCCTCCAGCCAGGTAGGGTGGGAAGGCAGGGCCAGTGGTCACAGCTGTCCCGGGCAATGGCGTGGCTCTGGGAGGAAGCAGTGAGGTCCTCAGCCCATGGCTATGGTGTCTCTTCAACCCTCCAACCAGGCAGGGCTGGAGGGCGGGGACGGAAGCCACAGCTGCCTCTCGTCACGGGCAATGGCATGGCTCTGGGAGGAAGTGGCGAGGTCCTCAGGCCGTGGCTGCAGCATCTCTTCAACCCTCCGGCAAGGTGGGGATGGAGGGCGAGGATGACAGCCGCAGCTGCCTCTCATCCTGGGCAATGGTGTGGCTCTCGTCCCAGGCGATGGCGTGGCATTCAGCCTTCCTTATGGTCACAGCAATACATTACTACTGGGAATACCATTGCTTTGACTATGCAGACTTTTGTAGATAGGGTGATAGCTCTACTCTTTATTCTGCTACCTAGGTTTCTCATTACTTCATAAGAAGTAAGTGTCACTTTATTTGATGGCTGAAATCCCCATATGCAGTGATCTTGGATCCCAGGAAAGTAAAGTCTGTTACTACAGTAAAACCTCACATGAAGAGCGCCTCGTTTAGAGGCTAACTCGCTTAAAGAGAAGAATTTTATCTGAACGGTTGCTTTGCTTAACAACTAAAACCAACCAAAAATTCACTTAACAACTAAATTGGGGTTCGCAATCCCCCCCCCTGGCCAGATGTCACAATTGGTCACTTATAATGGTGCTTTGCATAAAGAGCAAACTCGCTTAAAGAGAAATCCTGCGGAATGAATTATGCTCTTTAAGTGAGGTACCACTGTAGTTCCATTTCTTCCCCTTCTATTTGCCAAGGAGTGATGCGGCTAAATGCCATGATCTTTGGGGATGGGTGGGTTATGTTGAGCTTCTGGCCAGCTTTTGCACTCTCCTCTTTCACCCTCATCAAGAGGCTCTTTAAATCTTCTTCACTTTCCGCCATTAGGGTAGTATCATCTGCATATCTCAGGTTATTGATATTTCTCCCAGCATTCTTAATTTCAGCTTCTGCTTCGTCCAGCCCAGCATTGTGCATGATGTATTCTGCATACAAGTTAAATAAGTAGAGTGACAATATGCAGCCTTTTCGTACTCCTTTTCCTATTCTAAACCAATCAGTATTTCCATATCCTGTCCTAACTGTTGCTTCTTGGCTTGCGTACAGATTTCTCAGAAGACAGATGAGGTGATCTGGTATTCCCATCTCTTTAAGCATTTGCCACAGTTTATTGTGGGTTTATTCTGGTCCACATAGTCATGGGCTTTGGTGTAGTCAATGAAACAGAAGTAGACTTTTTTCTGGTACTCCCCAGCTTTTTCCAAGATACAGCAAGTGTTTGCAATTTGGTCTCTAGTTCCCTTGCCTCTTCAGAACCCAACTGTATTTCTGAAAGTTCTCGCTCCACATACTGCTGAAGCCTAGCTTGCAGGATCTTGAGCATGACTTTGCTAGTGTGTGAGATGAACACAATTGTGCGATAATATGAGCATTCTTTGGCATTGCCCTTCTTTGGAATTGGAACGTAAACTGACATTTTCCAATCATGTGACCACTGTTGCATTTTCCAGATCTGCTGGCATATTGAGTGCAGCACTTTAATTGCATCTTCTTTTAAGTCTTTGAATAATTCAACTGGAATACCACCATCTCCACTAGTTTTGTTGCTAGTAATACTCTCCAGGGCCTTCTTGACTTTGCATTTCAGAATGTCTGACTCATGGTCTTTGATCTCATCACTATGGTTGTCAGGAATGTTGAGGTCCTTTTTATAAAGTTCTTCTATGTATTCTTGCCACCTTTTCCTGACCTCTTCTGCATCAGCTAGATTCCTACCATTTTTGTTCTTTATCATGGTCATTTTTGCTTTAAACATTCCCTTGATTTCCCCAATTTTTTTGAAAAGATCTCTAGTCCTTCCCATTCTGTTGTTTTCCTCTATTACTTTGCACTGTTCAGTTACAAAGGCTTCCTTATCTCTCCTTGCTTTTCTTTGGAATTCTGTATTCAGTTGAATAAAACTTTCTCTTTCACCTTTGCTTTTTGCTCTCCTTCCTTCTTCAGCTATTTGAAGGGCCTCATTGGACAGCCACATGGCTTTCTTGCACTCCCCCCCCCTTGGTATGGTTCTAAAAGCTGCCTCCTGTATGATGTTATGAACCCCTGTCCAGAATTCTTCAGGTACTTTGTCTATTAAGTCTAATCCATTAAATCTATTCCACACCTCCACCGTATATTCCTTAGGGATGTTTTCTAGGTCACACCTGTGTGGCCTATTTGTTTTCCCTATTTTCTTCAATCTAAGTCTGAATTGGCAATCAGTAGCTCATGATCTGAGCCGCAGTCTGCTCCAAGTCTCGTCTTTGCTACTTGTATAGAGCTTCTCCATCTTCGGCTACAGAGTATGTAGTCAATCTGATTTCGATACTGGCCTTCTGGTTATGTCCATGTGTAGAGTCGCCTCTTATGTTGTTGGAAGAGGGTGTTTGCTATGACCAGTGCATTCTCTTGCATTATGGGATAATTATTCTTAGATGTCAGGACAGCAGCAATGGGAGGAAATTAACCAGTAGGCTGACATATCACTTCATAATCATCATAATTGTTGTCTGGTACTTGTGTCTGAGTACACATTTTTTTTTCTGAAAAATGCCATTGGCATGAATTTGATTAAGGTTGATCCCAGCTTGCCATGAAGTGACCCACACACTATGATCACGGAGCCATCTCCTGTGACACATATGAAATGAGACATGCAGGATTTGACACCGGGACTGCAATGGACTGCTGCAGCCTTGAGGATATTGATAAGGTGTGCCTTCACAGCCAGTCCATCTGGCATGGCATCTTCTGTCTCCATGATAGTTGGGAATCAGAATAGTAAAGTGGTTCCTCCTATGCTCATTTTGCTGTTGGGCCCAATATAATGGTTTCCAGTGGCATTTCCTTTACTGAGGGGACCATCACCCCACCTAAAGGGGCTCATCTGCCCATAGTGACCCCTTTGGAGAGTCAGATTATTTACCACCACCCAACACTCAGCGTTAAGATCAGTGATGGGATGTCCCCGGTTCCAGATGGTTCCCTGGAACTGGTAGGACCAATTCCGGAGGGTTCTCCGTGAGGGGAGTCCACTTTTGGGGCGTCCGGTTCTGGACGCCTCACCAAAAGAATTTTTTTTTAAAATCGGAGCTAAAATGGCTCCAATTGACTGCGCATGTGCAGAAACTCAATCTGACACATTGCGCATGCGTCAGATTGAGTTTCTGCACATGCGCAGTCAATTGGAGCCATTTTAGCTCCAATTTTTTTTAAAAAAATTGTTTAGAGCTTTCAGGACGGCGGAGGCGGCACCAGCCCTCTGAGAAGGGCACCTCCCCAGTGGTGGGATGTCAAAATTTTTACTACCCCACTGTGATGTCATCACAGTGTGGGAGGAGCTAACATCATGATGTCATTGTCATGGGTGGGGCCAAAGAAAAAAATACAAAATAATAAAAATAGGAAGCTTCAGACTATAGAGAGCTTCAGGCTAGCAGCTTCTCTTCCTCCTCCCCGTTGGGGAGGACAGCAAGGAGGCCGTGCATATGTCCCAAGCACTAGGCGTGCATGCACACCAAGTGCTTGGCATTCATGCGCAGTGGGGGAACCAGTGAAAAGGTAAGCCCCGAAGGTGGTTCCCCCAAAAAGCTACTACAGGTTCTCTGGGACACTGGGAAAAATTACTACCGGTTCTGGAGAACTGGTGAGAACCTGTTACATTGCATCACTGCACCTCCCCCGCGGCACGTTGAGGGCTGCCTGGACCGTCCGCTGCCGACAAGCCCCATGCCCTGGGGACACCCGGCGCGGCGCACCGCTGACGCCTCCTCCTCTGCCGGGCGCCGGCCTGTGGGTTGGGTGCCTGCAACCGCCGCCTGCCGCCGCCGGAGCTACCGTTGGCTCAGTGGCGTAGCATGGGGGGGGCGGATGCCTCAGGCAGCGGCTTTCAGGGGGCGGCAAAATGTCCCCTCCCCACCCTTTTGCTGGCGAGCGCCCCGCGTGCGCTTCGCCGCTTGCAGGCGAAGAGGAGAAAAAGGGGGTTTTTTTAGGCGGACAATTCAAGGAGGGGCCCGCCTGCCCGGCTGGCCATCGGGGGCTCTCCTGGCGGGCGGCCCACGTGCGTGCACACGCTGCTCGCCTCCGCCTGCCCAGCCACCCACCCAACTTGCCGTGAGACGGGGTGCTCGTCGGGGGTGGGTGGGTGGCGCCGTGGCGGGGAGCCCCTGGCGGCTGGCTGGGCAGGAGGAGGTGGGTAGCGTGCGCACGCACGCGGGCCGCCCGCCAGGAGAGCCCCCGACGGCCAGCCGGGCGGGCGATCTGCCGGAGGTGCGCTCGTCAGGGGTGGGTGGCGGACGGCCCCTGGTGGGCGAGCGGACGGAGGTGTGTGGTGCGCGCGAGATCGCGCGCGCGCCGCTAGTCAACAGGGGGCCGCCTTCTGCCTGGGTTGGGGGGAGGGGGGTGGCGGCAGAGGCGAGCTGGGGGGGTCCCAAGAAAGGTAAGCGAGGGGTAATTTATTTGTGTTTTGGGTGGGTGGTTGTTTTTATTTTATTTATTTATTTATTTATTTGTGTCTGGGTGGGTGGGCTGAGAGGGAGGGGTGTGTGTGTGTATGTTTATTTTTATTTTTTATTTATTTTTATTTTGGCCCCGCCCACGACGTCATGACGTCATGACGTCGGCTTCGGCCATGACGTCATGACGTCATGACATTGGCCACGCCTATGACGTCCGTGACGTCATGGCGTGGTAGTAGAATTTTTGTCATCCCATCACTGGTTAAGATGCTGTCTGGACATCCTGCTACAGTAATGGAGTAGACCGTATGACCACTTCATAATAAAAACATTTCTATTCTATTGTTTAGTCCCAAGACAGAAGCTAAGAATGATCAAAGTTAAAACAGTCAAATAAACAATTAGAAAACTCACACACATCTAGAATGTTGTTGCTGATCAGCAACTAAGAAAAATGTGCACAAGTCATAGCAGCAAATTGTTGCTCATTTACATGGTACTGGTTGTGTTTCTGTACATTGCCCTAGAGTACAACTAGCATCTTGTTATTGAGCAGCAATTTAGCTGCCAATTTCCCTTTAACCATGTATAAATCAGCAAGAGGATTCTGGCCACTCTGATATAAAATATAGAGCCCCTGAAACATTAGCAGAAATTAACACAAGGCATGATGTGTTCGAGCCTATAAAACAAGGCATTGAATATCAAAACTATGTCACAGAGAAGGTGAAAAGAGTCTCCAGGGGAAAGACATTCCAGCACCACAGTGGAAAAGGCCCTGACATGAGTTGCAATCAACTGTAACGATGACAGTGGCAGGATGTGCAGCAAATTTTTCTCATGACACCTTAACAGGGAGGGAAGGATCACTAGAGAATGTAATCCTTTAAGGATCTTGGACCTAAGCTTACATGGTGGCCACTAACATTCTGATTTTGCTTGGAAGTATATAAGAATCCAGTGAAGAGTAATATTAACTAGCCTCTCAAATGCTCACTAAACATAGAAACCTTAACTGTATCTTTTTTCTTCTTCTGATAAGAACTCATGGACATACAGTTTTCACAGGGCAGTCTTTTCTTCCTCTGGAATGACTTGCTTTAATTAATTGCCATTGTAAATCTCTTCAATAGAGATTCTTAACTTGCGACTTATGGACCTCATGCAAACTATGGATACACTTTGAGATGTCTGCAAACTAGACACAAAAGGAAAACAGTTTTTTCTTTTATGATCTTGTTTCATTAAAAACAGCATTTTTTTCTGGGGATGGGGTCCATAATTCCAATAGAGATTAATCAGGTTTTATCCCTCCAGGTTTTTAACAGAATGTTAAATAAATAAATAAAATGGGAGAGGAGAAAACTTTGAAAATAGATAGCACGTGCAAAAGAAAAAAGAATTTGGTGTTTGTTGATTTGAGAACTTTTCTGGAACATTTCTAGCTGTCATGTGCCCACAAAGTGGTAATATCCCTTTTGAAATATATTGTGATGGCCACTTCTGGTTTTCTTCCTATGGTTAGTTTAAAAACTTGCACAAAATTTTTCATTTTTTAATTAGTGTCAAACCATAGTGATAGATATGTCTCCCCAATAAGTAATATATAGTCCCAAGTATATATATATATATATATATATATATATAAGTAATATATAGTCCCAATATATATATTTCTCTTTCTTTCCTCCCTCTCTCTTGAGTAGAGACCAGAAAAACAAAATTTTGGGAACAGACTTCAAAGTTTAGAGACCATTACTTCATTTGGATGCAAATTAAAGCAATAAGGGAGTTTTCAGAAAAACAGCAGGTGCTAGTGTTTTTAAAAGTTCTATTTGGCTTGTTCTCTGAGAGCCACATTGGGTAAAGGAAATATGTTGGACAAAGAAATTATGAAAAAAATGGTTACATTGTTTGGACTAAAAACTATTACAACAATCCATGATTTCCTGCACCTCTGATCTCTACTTGAAAGAATTCTTTCCAGTGATGTTTGAAAGACATATGGTTTAAAGAATGATCTGGCTGGCAACTACTGGAAATAGGACAAAATGATCTTTGGTCTAATCTAGCCCAATAATTTATTATGATCATTTGGTTCTGACTTGTGCAGGAACAGACAGTTTGCAATGTTATCCAGCTAATGGAGCTCACTGTGCAGGCCACAATTACTGATTCCTACATTGATGGCCACAAACAAAGAATGTTCAAAGCCCAATGATTGGTTACTATTGTACATTGATTGCATGAACACAAAGTTCCTTCAGTTTGTATCAGTTAGCTAAAAGATCGACTCATGTAGAGTATGAAATGGCTTGGTTGCTTGGACCATTTGCATATCTTATTAATATGGTTAGTTCAGCTGCTAGATCAGGGGTTCTCAACCTTTTTAAGCTGGGGGCCAGATGATGCCCCCTCAGACTATTGGCAGGCTGAACTAGTGTCCTCTCTGCCACCACTGCCAGAGGAGAGAGTAACCCCAAACCACCCCATTCCCCCCCTTGTCGCCAAAGTCATTGGTGGCAGTAGGAACACCAGTCTGGCCTGTCAACACTCCACACATACAACCACTGCCACCAACACTTACCCCACACCACCAGTTCGGTCCATAAACACTTCTCCCACACCGCTGATGCTGCCACTTCCCTGCTTACCAGCCTGCTGTGGGTGGAGGAGGTGTCTGCCTGTCCTTATCAGCACTCAGCCAGAGAGGCACTCAGGAAAGATGTGGGCAGCCATTGTCATCTTCTGCTTCTACTTCCACCAGTGCTTTCCTTGCACCCTGAGCCTGTCTCGGCATGTTCCTAATGCTACTCTGTAGTAGGGCAGATGATTTAAGCCTTCATACAACATTTGCCCTGCTATGGAGCACAGTTAGGGACATACCAAGTGGGGGGGGGGGAAGGATGGTGACGGGAGCAAGGG
The DNA here is from genome assembly GCA_030440675.1 of Furcifer pardalis. Lineage (NCBI taxonomy): Eukaryota > Metazoa > Chordata > Lepidosauria > Squamata > Chamaeleonidae > Furcifer > Furcifer pardalis. The sequence goes on along the minus strand of CP126896.1, from coordinate 44,742,795 downwards.
TGCGGCTGGATGGAATGGCACCATGGGCCATTCTTAGGTTAAGAACCCCTGTGCTAGATCATGGTTAGGGAACCTGGTGTCTTCCAACTGCTTTTAACTATGTTTCTAATCAACTCCAACAAGCACCTATCCAGGTGCCTGGAGGCTATCAGGGTCTGGATGAGGGACAACAGGTTACAGCTGAATCCTGGCAAGACTGAGTGGTTGTGGGTCAGGGGTCCCGGGAGTTACCATCTTTGGTTCTGGATGGGGTAGTTTTGCCCCAAACAGACCCGGTGCATAATCTGGGGATCCTCCTGGACTCGCGACTACTGCTTGAAGAGCAGGTGGCAATCATGACCAGGAGGGCCTTTGCTCAACTTTGTGTCATTCGCCAGTTCCTTGCTCATGATCACACAGACCTGATTATTGTAATGTGCTCTACATGGGGCTGCCCTTGGTGACCATTCGGAGGCTACAACTGATCCAGAATGCAGCTGCCTGGGTGGTGATGGGGTATAGGCACTATGCACATGCCTCACCATTGCTTCCGGAGCTGCACTGGTTGCCAGTATGTCTCCGGGTGCAATTCAAGGTGCTGGTTATCACCTTTAAAGCCATACATGGTAGTGGGCCAAGATATTTAAGAGACCGCCTCACCCCAAGAACATTTGCCCGTCCCACCAGAGCAGACCGGAGAGGCTCTCTAGTTGTTCCATCAGCCTGAGAGGCGCACCTCTCTGGTACTAGAAAGAGGGCCTTCTCTGTGTCCGCTCCAACCCTAAACAGAGCTGCGTCTCCAGATGGAGTTGCTGTCTTTTAGGGAGAATTTAAAAACATGGCTGGTGGGGCAGGTATGGGGTATGGGTTGTATGATGACCTGAGCCTGTTGGCTGGTGTAAGCTCTCTCTTTTAACGTCTTTTAACCTCTCTTTTAACTTCTTTTAACCTGAAGAGCAGGGGACGGGGTGCCTAGCTTCACTCTTTCCGTTGCTGCTTTCTTCAGGTAGACATACATGCATGTGTAGCTGATGGGTTCCTGTCCACAAAGAGGATCTCTATGTGAGCAAGAATGCTGGATAACTGGGGGTCTTGCTTATTTGGAACACCACCACACAAATAAGAATAGTTCCTGTGTTGACTTCTGGCTTTCCATGTGAAGAGAGCAATGGTAGATTGAGGGACAGCTAGGCATGCTCCTGCTTGCCTGAGTAGGGCTTTGGTCCATCAACATGGCAGAGTGATGTAGAATTGCTTTGAGACAGTAGAATGGACAGCAACAGTTCAGAGTACAGGTGCAGTGTTTCAGTGCTCCTTTATATGAAAAAGTTATTCCAAGTAGAAAACAAACACATCAGGGAACATGACATGATCCTAGTCCAGACCCCTCTTGGCTATGTTAATCTGAATAAATATTCTCAAGATTTCATTCACTATTTACCTCTTGTACACAATCCAGGAAAAGGAAGATCTGTGACAGGGATAATGTATAAATGTCTCTACTTACATGTATCAGGCTTGAGTTGACTGTTTGTGATGCCAAAATACTGAGGATTTTCAATGACAGGGATCTTTGTCATTCCAATAATTACAGCATCAGGACCACCCTCAGAAGAAGATGGAGTGTTGCTCCCATTCGAGATGTGATGGAGAGGACTTGCTGAATCGTCGTCATTACTGATAACTGAAGAAGGACCTAAAGTTAGAAACAAAGATTCCCCTGTAACTTGACATAGTTCTTCCCTCCCTCAGCCACCATACTGATATTTACCACTATGCATATAAGACAACATACTATAAGACCCATACATGTCTGTATGTGAAAACAACAGACCCAAAGTACATACACCTTGCCTTATGAAACTTCAAGGCAACATGTCTTCCAATGGAAGTGGTTCAACTCTTTGCTTGCTTGGGTTTAAGGTGCTTGTCTCTGATTGTCAAAACTGACAAATACTCTTGTTTTTGGCAGTACAGTATTCTAGCGTCTCACTCCCAAATGAGACATCTCCTTCTACCGACAAGACTTCTGACTTTATGGGGAAATTACAGTAAAACCCGAGTTACAAATTACCCAAGTTATGAAAAACTCAAGTTACGAAAGTTTTTTAAAAAAAAATCGGTGTCCTTAGCTGCAAAAAATCCCGACTTGCGAAAGGGGTTTGAGCCTTTCCGCTCTTTGGACTGGGCTTGTTTCACTCCTGCGGTGCCTTCCCAACCAGATCAGAGGCTGGGAAGGTACCGGGGGGTGAAGTCTGAAGAGCGAAAATGCTTTTCAGCTCTTTGGACTAGCTTGTTTCAGCCCCACGGTGCCTTCCCAGCCAGATCGGAGGCTGAGAAGGCAGGGGGAGCTGAACTCTGCCTTGCACAGGAGGCGTAGGTCTTCCCAGCCCCTTCGCAAGGCAAACAGCTGGGTCACTAAGTGCTTAGCAATCTAGCTGGTTGTCTTGCAGAGGGGCTGGGAAGACCCACGCCTCCTCTGCAAGGCAGCCACCTGGATCCTTGCAGAGGAGGAGGGGGCATTCCCAGCCCGTATGCAAGGCAGCCGTCTGGATCAAAAAGCACCTAGTGATCCAGGTGGCTGCCTTGGGTAGGGGCTGGGAATGCCCCCTCCTCCTCTGCAAGGATCCAGGCAGCTGCCTTGCAAAGGAGGGGGGTATTCCCAACCCCTTCACAAGGGAAGCCCCCCCTCCTCCGCAAGGCAACCACCTGGATTGCTAAGTGCTTGGTGACCCAGGCGGCCGCCTTGCAGAGGAGGCAGACATCTTCCCAGCTCCTTTACAAGGCAATTGGCTGGGTCACCAAGCACTTGGTGATCTAAACGGCTGCCTTGTGGAGGAAGCAGGGGTCAGTGTGGAGCTGCGGGGTGATTTGGAGCCCAGGACTGGGCTCCAATTCACCCCCAGCTCCCCCTATGGGGATGCCTTGAGTTATGAAAAAAAATGAGTTACGAAAGAGGCCATGGAACCAATTTTTTTCATAACTCAGGGTTTTACTGTGCTTCATTTTCTCCTTTATCCCCCCCCTTGCAGTTCTACACTGGAAATTGCCATATCTTGCTCAGCTTGTTACCATTTTGGTGGCTCTTGTGCAGGGAATGTGCTGGCATTCTTTTCAGAAGAAATGGCCTAAAGATTTCAAAGAACTCTCTCAAGGTTTATGTGCAGTTTCTCGGGGGAGAAAGAAAATCTCCCCACACTGCAAGGAATAAATGTAAGCATGCCTTACTGTTCCCAAAGACACTGTGAAAAATTTGAGGGGCAGACAATCACCAAGACAACTTCCATAGTTGTGGCCTCAAGGACAATGAAAAAATGCATTTATCCATCATAACATGATTCAAATCTCTACCAGCAAAGATAGTAATGTTCATCTCTACCAGTCCTTTTGTGAAACTAATGGATCTTTATTACAAGTCAGGTACAAGTCTTACCCATATACTTTAGATTACAACATGAATATTCCACAAAACATAAAATCCATTCCCCAATGTACATATAGAGATACTGTATTTTGAAGCTTGCTCAAGAACTTCAGAAGAAATGGTGGCACATGATGTCATCCTTAATTAAAACAACGTTTTTGTGTTTTGACTCTGTGAGTCCTGGCTCTGCCACGTCATCACTTTCTTCCTCTTGACCCAGTTGCTTGGCTCCTGTTTCCATTTGGGAAACTGACAGCTCTCCCCTTAGTTGAATCCTTGTATTCATTCATTCACATTTCTACCTTGCCCTTTTGATGAAAGCACCACTCAGGGGCTTACAATATATATTTTAAAAAGTGTGCCAGGTAGAGTCTAAGGACACTACCGTTAGGGATTTAGTTCGTGAATTCAATTGTGTACTTTTGATGAGTTGCCACAATGAAACTACAGCACTGACAAAAGAGGCTTAAAGACCTGGCTGGCGGAGCAAGTGTGGGGACACATTTGTCCCTTTCATTTGAGCGCTTTTGTAATGTTGTTTGAGAATTTTTTTTGTAAACATTGTCATAAAAGCTGTTGATGAAGTCTGACCAAAATTCTAATAACGTCATAACAAAGGTTATTTTATCCTCTATCTAATGGAGTTTGGATCACCTTGATTGGTTGTGTGGTTTGGTCGCTGGCTCACCGACAAGGGGACATGCCCAGCAAACATGTCATTTTTCCGAGGCACCTTTTGAGTTTAATGATGTCATCATTTTGTATTCCCAGACTTTGGGTCCTAGCATTCCTGAAAGTCACTGAGACAATGTTTGACAGCATAATCCTTATTTTCATCAGTGCTGTAATTTCGTTGTGGCAACTCGTCAAAAGTACACAATTTTCGTTATATGCTAAATGCAGTCAGACCACCCTACTGAAACGTAAGACATTCATCGAATTCACATCAAAATACACATCATTAAGTACAAGTTCATAAGTGAATCTTGTGGACCGAAGCTTGTATGATTTGCTTGTATGATATTGGAATAGGAAGCGAAATAAGCTCAAGTGCCACATGCCATATGTCTCCATGGTGACATGGAGAGCGATGTGAGAGAATTCTGTTTTGGATTGGAGAACAGGAAATTGTCTTAGATGGCATCAGATCATTGGTTCCTCTAGCTCAGTACTGCCAACACTGTCTGTAATTGGCTTTTCAGAATGTAAAAACAGGAATCTTCTACATGGAAACTTCTACATGCAAATCACGTGTGTTGGCACTAAGCTATAGCCCTTTTCCAACAAAGCCTTCTTCTTCTGACTCATTTAGGGATTCAGAAACAGACAAGGGACAGGGAAAGTACTAGTCCTCCACATGTTTTTGGACTAGAATGTTCATCAGCCAGTTCTGCTATAACTAATGGTGAGAATGATGGGATCTGGAGTCCAATAAATTCTGGAGGACAACACATTTTCCATCCCACATCAAGAAAAAGGTGAAGAACAGAAACCATGAGGCACACATGCATGCACACACACATGCACACATACACATGAAATGTTGCCTTTCCTCAAATTAGATTCTGGAGGAGTACACAAAAGAAGAAATAATATTTTTAAAACCTAATGCAGTGATGGCAAACCTATTAGAGACTGAGTGCCCAAGGAGGCAGGGAGATGAGCAGCAGGCATCATGCATGCCACTGACATCATGTGGGTGTGTGCACACCCACGTGATGTCAGCAAGACACTTCAACTGTGCATGCACATGCGCACCACCCCTGTACCACCAAGCTTTGTGACCCCCTGGATGCCCCTCCCAGACAAGCCCCTCCCACCATGCCAGACTCCCCCAACAAGCACTGTGTAGCCGCGCCAGGCACTGGAAAGGCCTCCTGGGCTTGGGAGAAGACCTGCATGGCTGCCAGAAATGCCTCTCAGGCTCTGGAGAAACCCCACATGGCCACTAGAAAGGCCTCCTCAGCTCTGAAGAAGCCCTGCACAGCCTTCCTACCACCCTCAATAGACCTCCCTCCTATTCCCCAATGGGCTTTCCTAACCCCCCTTGGGCCTTCCTACCCCCCATTGGACATCCCCCCCCCTGAGTGCTCAACACAATACCTCTCAATCAAGTTCAGAGAATGCTGTTTACTTTTCCACCACAGTTATTTATCTACTTGCAATTTCTTGCTTTTGAACTGCTAGGTTGGCAGGAGCTGGGACAGAGACAGAGGTTCACTCCATAATGCAGCACTCAGGTCTCAAACTGCTGATCTGTTGACCTTGTAGTCGTCACGTTCAGCATCTGAACCACTAAGCTACTGCAGTCCGTATAATTACAGTTCGGTAAATATCCTTAGTTGTATGATTTAACAGAGAAACTTTCAAGTGCTCTGTAGTCCCAACATTCTTTTATTAATAAAAGAACACTTTGGTTTCACTCATTCTGGAATTAACAGAAATAGACCGTACAGCCAGCAACTCAATGCCAAGTGGTGAGTGGTGGTAAATAACCTGACTCCCTAAAGGGATTAATGGCTATGAGCGGATGAGCCCCTTTAGATGGGGTGATGGTCCCCCTCAGTGGAGGAAATGCCACTGGAAACCATTGTATTGGGCTCAATGGCAAAATGAGTGGAGGAGGAACCACTTCTGATTTCCAATAGTCATGGAGATGAAATAGGCCATGCCAGATGGACTGGCTGTGAAGGCACGCCTTGATAATATATTCAAGGCTGTGGCAATCCATCGCAGTCTCGGTGTTAAATCCTGCATGTCTCATGTCATATATGCCGCAGGAGATGGCTCTGTGATCACAGCGTGTGTGTAACTTCATGGCAAGCTGGGATACACCTTAAACAAATTTACACCAGTGGTATTTTTCCTGTTCCAGGAAAAAATGCATTCTCAGATACAAGTTGCAGCTGATGACACATTACATTAGGTATTGGGAAAGCGGCAAGAAGTAGAATGAATACAACCATAATTTATCACTGAGTGTTGTCTGCTTTGCATCTGTAGAACTGTCACCATTATCCCACATCCATATAATGAGATAGTTTGGGTTTTTGATGTGAATTCGATGAACATCTTACTTTTAGGTTGGGTGGTCTGGCAGCTTTTGCGATGTAATGAAAATCATGTACTTTCGATGAACTGCCACCACAAAACTAAAGCACCATGAAAATAATGGTTACATCAACTGAAAGCTTGTCTCGGCGACTTTCATAAATGTAAAGAGCCATTGGCCAAAAATACAAAGCGATGACATCATTGCTTCTGAAAGTTGCCTTGAAAAAATGCAATTTTCGCTAGGCGGGTTGAATTTCGATAGCCCAGCGACCCAACCACGCAACCGATTTAGGTGACCCAAAGTGCGTTTGAAAGAGGAAAGAATAACCTTTGTGGTGACACTATTATTATTATTATTATTATTATTATTATTATTATTATTATTATTATTATTATTATTATTATTATTATTATTATTATTATTAAATTCAAATTTATATGCCGCTCTTCTTGCCGAAGCAAGAAATATATATATATATACAGTAATACCTCATATAACATTAGTATCGAATAACACGAAAATCGCATAACATTAAGGAATCTGGGGGGAAGAATTGCTTCAGATAACATTAAGATCCTATGGGATGCTTCAGATAACAACCGCTAAAGCCTGTGTGGTTACAATGTATCTCTATGGATCCCATAGAGGATCAGATAACACTAAAAATCATATAACACCAAGACTTGTGGAACCAGGTTTTAGTGTTATATGAGGTTTTACTGTGTGTGTGTGTGTATGTGTGTATATATATATATATATATATATATATATATATATATATATATATATATATATATATATATATATTTGAAATTGGACTTTGGGGGAAAATATGAAGTGTTTTACAAAAAACCACCCAAGTGAGGTCACAAAAATAAAAGGGAAAATGTGTTAAAAACTGAGTATGACAACTTCCTGAGGTGGATACAGTTTGAATACAACAAGTGGAGAAGAAAGATGCCCAAGCAGGAATCAACAACAAAGATATTAAGGAAAAATGTGACTCATAAAAATGACATGGGGGGGTCAATTGCCAGTGAGCCAGCAACCAAAGCAATCAACCGATTGAAGTGATCCAAAGTGCGATTGATAGAGGACATAATAACCTTTCTTGTGACACTTATGCAATTTGGATCAGACTTCAGAAACATTTTCTATGAATGTTTAAAACAAAACACACACTTTCCTTCAAAAAAGTTTCTCTCCAATTATCGCCTTCTTGCTGGATGTGGAAGTAAATATGCTGTCAACGTGTTCATTTTGTGAAGGAAACTAGGTGAGAGAGAAAGGGGGGGAATCAGGACCCACCTGGCAGCGAAGAGGTGAGCAAGAACTTAAAAAAGTTCTCATTTGCATCTGCTGCTTCTGGCTCGCATCTTCACTGCCGGGTGGGTCCTGATACCCACCCACCCCACACACACACACTTTCTTTCTAACCTTCCTTCCTTCAAAAAAAAGTCTCTCTTTAACTGCACCTTTTCTTCTGTTCCATTCACTGCTCTTGCCCCATGTTACCTGCCTCAAAATACAGCTGTGCACACCAACCCTCACCCTGGGCACCCAGACTCAACCAAACTCAGCCCATAGCTTAGTGCTCTACCCATTGTGAAGAGCCCTGGTAGAGTAGTAACTAAGCTGTCGTATTGCAGCCAAAATGTTGTGAGTTTGATCCTGACAGGTTGACTCAGCCTTCCATCCTTCTGAGGTCAGCAAAATGAGGACCCAGCATGTTTGGGTAAATGCTAATTAACTTGTGAACAACCCAAAGAATGTGCCAAGTGCTATGGGTGGTATATAAGTGTAATTGCTATTGCTATTGGCTCATGTGGTCACTTCTGGCTTGCACTCCTTTTCCTGCCCATAGGACTGATAAACACCCATCTGTGTTCACATGGGCTTTACAGAGAAACAAGGTGAGCATTCCATGCCTTCCATGACATACATCCCTTTTCTTTTTAGTCTTTAGATACATACCAAAGTTTCCATAGGAGCTGCACACAAAAGACAAATTCTAAGCCTAAGACTACAAATGCATTATTGTCATACGCCTGATACCACCTCTGCTGAAAACAGTGCTAATACTTATACTGTAATTCATTCATAATTTAAGATTCATTATACTGCATTATATTGTATTGTGTCATGCTGTATTGTGTCATATCTTGATGGCTGCCATTGGCTGCCCTTGCTCTATAGGCATGCATTTACCTGTTGGCAATTCAGGCATGATAATGTCCCATTTCCTGGCATTTTGAATTATGGATACAGAAGCACAATATCCCACATTCATAAAACATAGTGGGGTTCTTTTTTTGAAGGTTTGAATCTATGCAAATACAGGTGGGGTTTCTGCACACATAAAGATATTCTCATGGACTTGAATGTCAGATTTGATTTCACATGCCCCATTCTTTACAATTTCCTCCAATGATTATGTCAATGGGGGAAAATCATTTGAAGCAAGGGCAATGGTGCACAAACTCTGCTTTCAAATAGACTCGTAATGAATGTCAGAAAAAGAATGATAAGGGGGAATATTGACACAAAATAACTGTTGCATTACAATATTTTCAAAGCAGATCACGGAGTATTCCCAACCAAACAGTGACAACGAGAAAGGTTTAGTGAGAGTTTTGCAGAATTTTACAATACAGTACCTCTTTTTCTTTTAAGCTACATTTGTTATGTAATTAACAGATGGCGAATTTCTATTTAAATTCTTAGTTTGTCAGTTTCCTGATAATCTGAGTAAACTGGTGTACAAACTGTTTTAATGCTTACTTAGCTGACAGACTAGCTATTAGATGAAAAGCTGCGTCCCATTTCCCTAATGCAATGCCAAAATTACACCACAGTCCAAGGCTAACATTACAGAGCCAACACTTAATTGAACAACCAAATGTATGTTAGAGGTTTAAAGAATGCCAAACAACCATGGAACAAAGGGCCTGTCTAAATTGGCCCTCCCAAGTTGGTGTTGAATAGCTTTAAAAGGGCCACCTAAGGTCAAGGGAGGAAGAGGCAAAATGCCATTTGGCACAACCCCCATGACTAGACAGCATTTTGCTCCTCCAAAAGAGCAAAACGGTGCTGTGGCATCCACATCAGTAGTGCTTCATAGCTGATGGGGAGAGCGGCTCCCTCCATTCAACTTGGAAGCATGTCCATCAAGGGGCTCCCATAACCCCCTCACAGCACTTCTGAGCTGATAGGAGGAGTAGCAATCCCCATCAGGTGAACTGTGGGTCGTTTATGTTGTCAGGTGCCACCGTGAAGGGATTGTCTTTCTTTCTTCTGTGACTGGATTAAGTCTTTCATTCAAGGAGGAAGGTCATGCCATTGACACAATGTTTGGGGGCATGGCTTTGCTGTCATCCTCAAGCAGAAGGAGAACTCAGGCTCCCCTTCTTTTTATGAACTTATTTTTCATTTTGAAAAGATGGAAGGTAGAACCAAGGAGGAAACAGCTGTCTGCCTTAAAAAGGAAGACGACAAAAGAGGAGACATACTTTATTTCACATATGAACAGAGTACTGCTGGATTATGTGCAGTGAGAGATATGAATCAGACATGTACCCTTCCCCAACATGGGGTCTAGAAAGAAAGATGATAATCAATTGTGCTTGTCAAATACGCGTAAACTGCAATTAGCTCTTGTGTGGGGGTGGAGAAATTGTCTTCTGTTGCACACATCATGTAAAACACGTTATTTCCGCCCCCCTCCATTTCCTCACTTCCCCACTAAAGAAGATATTCTTACTTACAGTCCCACACACAGCATCACTACCTGATGGAGCCATTTGTAGTATCATGTGATAAAAATATAGTATTTACTTGCCCACCAATTTTTTAAAGCCAATATTTGCTACTCACTATCAGACACACACTCAAAAATAAATTCCATTATTGATTAGGACTTACTCTCAGAAAAGTGTTCATTGCCTTAGAGTGGAATCTTATACACACTTTTTAAATGCCCCATTGAACACAGCATGACTAACCTTAACAAAATATGCATAGAATCATACCTTCTTTAGATAGTGGTCATGTATAGTACTCTGTTAATTTCAATATACAGTAAAACCTCATATAACACTAAAACCTGGTTCCACAAGTCTTGGTGTTATATGATTTTTAGTGTTATCTGATCCTCTATGGGATCCATAGAGATACATTGTAACCACACAGGCTTTAGCAGTTGTTATCTGAAGCATCCCATAGGATCTTAATGTTATCTGATGCAATTCTTCCCCCCAGATTCCTTAATGTTATGTGATTTTAGTGTTATTCGATACTAATGTTATATGAGGTATTACTGTACTGTACAGTTGTACCTTGCTTAAAGAGCATAATGTGTTCCACAGGATTGTTCTTTAAGCGAGTTTGCTCTTTAAGCGAAACACCATTGTAAATGAGCAATTGTGGGAGGGACTGTGAACCCCGATTTATTTGTTAAGTGAGTTTTTGGTTGGTTTTATTTGTTAAGCGAAGCAAATATTCAGAGAAAATCCTGCTCTTTAAGCGAGTTACTCTTTAAGCGAAGCGCTCTTTATGCGAGGTTTGGCTGTATGACCACCTATTCCTGCTTTGTTTAGGAAACCTCCTAAAGTACTAATACTTATGAAATCTGAGAATAAAAACTAAATATTATGGGACTGCAGATTTGTACATTAACCTCCCCCCCCCCATCATAGTGGGAGTTCCTCAGAAATGGAAACTTTAACAGTTGTACTTGCAATTAAGCCCATGTTTATCTTTGTATGAACAATCAGAAAAAAGAGCACACTAAAGGCAAGATACACATGTGAGGACAACATGCATTGCAACAAGAAAGAGGTTTTTTTCCTTTTGAGGGAGGAGCCAGCCTTTGTAGTCATGAGCAAGCTGCACAGTCCCTGGATGCTCCAGAAGAAGGGAATAGCAAACCACTTCTGAGTACTCTTTACCTAAAAACCCAGGAAATGATCACCATAAGTCAGAATTGACTTGATAGCATATTATTATTATTATTATTATTATTATTATTATTATTATTATTATTATTATTATTATTATTATTATTATTATTATTATTATTATTATTATTATTATTATTATTGTTGTTGTTGTTGTTGTTGTTGTTGTTGTTGTTGTTGTTGTTGTTGTTGTTGTTGTTGTTGTTGTTGTTGTTGTTGTTGCATGATCGCCAACTTTAGACTGCCAATGTAAGCATGTTGTCTCCTCATATGTCTGCTAACAGGAATAAGTCAAGCTGCATGTAGTAACACAGCATACCAAAAAGACACTCAGGCAAAAATACTGGTGCACTATATACTTAGTCCAATTCCTTATGGTACAGACACACATCATAGGCTTCAGCCTTTAAAAAAACACAAACTCAATCTGTTTGCCTAAGTAACTAAATCAGGAGGCTGAAGCTAACAAAGCTTATCTATCTATCTACCTACCTACCTACCTATCACATTTATATTCTGGCCATCAGGGATATTATTCCACTCTGGATGGTACACAACAGATTAAAACTTTTTACTATACCAACACAAAATTAAACACAAACAATAAACCAAAACTAGATAAAGTTATAAATAATGACAAAATTATTATATTCCCTTCTCCAGGCAATGCTTCATCAATGCCAGATTGGCAATTGCTGGTGGGAAGCAGAGCTGAAAAACATCTAGAAGACCATGGATTCCCTAGCTGTGATGTAACTTAACAGGAGAAATCACTTGTTCATTTTTGTTAGAGGGCTAATCAATCTTTAAACAAGTCAGTTCTTTCCATGTATGCTTTCTCGGCATTTTGTCAGTCTCCAAGGATAGTTGTAGTTTAGAAAGTATAAGATTCCCTCCTGATCTTTGACAAATATGTTTTCCTATGTGTAAAATTCAAGTCCACAAATCAGTCTGTAGGATTTTGCTCATCCTAAATTCAGTAAGCTCTGACCTCAAGGACACACATCTCATGAACCTTCCTGGAATGAAACATCTTTTTCAGTATCTTTATTTCACCCATCATGGCAAGCTGGGATCCACCTTAAACAAATTCATGCCAATGACATTTTTCCTGCTTCATGGGAAAAATGCATTCTCGGATACAAGTTGCAGTCAATGATTTCACCCATCAGGCTACTGTCATATTATACCTCTTTGCTTGACAAGGCAAAATCAATTTCTCTAGAGCAGTGATGGCTAATCTTAGCACTCCAGGTGTTCCTGAACATTAGTTCCCAGAAGCCCTGATCAGCAGGAGTGCTGACTTGGGCTTCTGGTAACTGAAGTCCAAGAACACCTGGATTGCCAAGGTTAACATCACTACTCTAGGGTTTATTTATTTATTTATTTATTTTATTACATTTGTTATCCCGCCCCAATCGGGAGAACCCGACTCTGAGCGGCTTACATAAAAAATAAAAGCATAAAACAATCTACAACAGTAAAACAGTTTAAGAGAACTATAGTGGTTTATCTTGAAGTTTGTCTTCGAGGGATTGGAAATTTGAATGACATGTTTTGGTGTTTTCCATATTGAATAACACCAGCACTATGAGTAACTGCAAAGGCAATTCAGTTGTATTTTGTTTCTGGGTAGCAAGTAGTGGACAACAATGTTAAAAGGTTGTTCATGCTAGTTTAACTACACCTTTAAGTAAATCTTTAAGAATCAAGCCATTCTGCATCACAAATGCTGCATATATCAAATGTACCAGTTCCTTAGAGAGAATGTAAAATAAGCCACTTCCATGGAATAATTTTTTTAATTAGCTTGTTGAATAAGCTTCTTTGGCTATTTGCATTGTAATATTGTTCTACTAACTAAAAGAACTCACAATTACCAACACCTTATTCCTGCAAAAATGTGGCCATGTTCTCTCTCAACTCTTTTCTGAGAGATTTACTTTAACTGCTATGAATTGGTGGGGGAGATTGTGGGTAAAATCAGAATTTCAAAAGTGGTATTTATTTATTTTTTCAGATTAATTAATTACCACTATTTATTATGGTATTGAAACAGTAACCTGCTGAAGTATTCTGCAGCTTGTTGGTGATATAATAAAGATAGAAGCATCTATTTTCACTTATGGTGAAATGTAGGAATGTGAAGTTATATAAAAAATTTGGGAAAGGGTATTTAAGGAAATTGGAGAAATATTATCTACAAAATTTGTTTGTTGTCCAAAGATCGCTTTGTTGATTTGGTGACTGCCAGATGGTTTGGCAAAAGAAAGAAAGAAAGAAAGAAAGAAAGAAAGAAAGAAAGAAAGAAAGAAAGAAAGAAAGAAAGAAAAGAGCTAATTAATAATTTAGTGATGCAGCAAGATTGCAAAAAATTGGAATGTAGATTATGATTTTCAAATACTGTAATGGAATGGTATAAGGAATGGTATAAGGGAGGTTAAAAGGAGCCTCCCTGGCTGAGGGAGGCTCGAAGACGCTGCCAATGCTTTGTTGGACTCTCCCTTGGCCAGCCGGCCTCAAAGGGAGAGAAACCTTGGGGGTCTTGGGCGGCGATAGAGGACCTTGTATTGTGGGAGTCTCTTTGTGGGAATTGATAGTAAATTGTGATATTGTTTTTGTATATTATGGAAGCCGCCTAGAGTCAGGTTCACTTGAGCAAGGCGGGGTATAAATTTGAAGAATAAATAAATAGATAAATAAATAAATGTTGGAATACAGCAATTAGTGATAAATTGAAAGGTGAGATTACAGTTTAAAAAAGGTTTTATGAAAATTAACGCTTTTCAAGAGATTTGGGGTGGTTTTATGAAGTTTGTATTAATAAAATGGAAAGGATTAAGGCCAGCAACAGAAACAATGTCATTTTGGGGAAAATACAGGGTAATGGAATGTAGTTAATGGAATAAAATTTGATAGGTCCGGGGGGGGGGGCAGCACAATATTGTTTGGTTTAAGATGATTAATATGTGTATTATAATAGTGTTTGTAAGGCTTCGAGTGTATTTTATATTGTTGTTTTTGTTTGTTTTTAAAAGTAATCTGTCATCTTTACTCATTATAAGCCTGGAAAAACTTGTTACTATTCCATTTCTATTGCTTAAAAGAATAATGTAGGATTGACAAGAAAATTGCAGAAAACTTGGAGGGGGTGAAATCCTGTTAGAAACATACACAGCTCAGATGGGGCTCTGGGTGGAAATTGTACTCCGTTCATCTAAAAATGCTTTAGAATCCCCTTTAAAAATAATTTTTGCAATCAACTAGATTCACCACTAGATCAAAAAAGGAATTTTGTTTCTGCTTCTTATGTTACTTTTGAAATGAAACTTCATTGCACTTGATATCTCAAACAACTGTTGCAAAAATACAGGTAACTATATTACTTCTGCCTCCAAGCTCTGATTCAAATGTACTTTACCCTTGAATATACTGTGTTTCCACAAAAATAAGACACTGCCTTATATTTTTAAAAACTCCAAAATATGCACAAGGTCTTATTTTTAGGGGATGTCTTATTTTTCCATGACGAAGAATACAGTACACATTTATTGCTGACACAACGGATCACCAGGACAAGATTTAGGTGAGTGCCTTATTTTTTTTTGGGGGGGGGGGTTATATTTCCGAGGTGGGGAAAATTGTGGGGTGCCTTACTATAGGAGGAGGTCCTATTTTCGGGGAAACAGGGTACTAAAGTCCTAAAATCTACCATAGACCACAGAAATAGGTGACTGAGTGGTAGTAGGGACACTGGTCATTAACAGACTATAATATTTTGCACTTGCTGAAAGTTAATTCCTTCAAGATTTTCTGCCAATAAGTACTGGCAACCTTCCTGCTGATAAATTCTGGTCTTTCATCCTGCCCACCCTAACTCAGACATCTCCATCTTTGGTGGAGATAATCTGACAGAAAATATAGCAAAGGCACATCAAATTTCATTTTGTCTGTATTCTTAATCATGTGTTTCCTTAAGACACACCCATGCTCTAGTGCAGTGATGGTGAACTTGGCACTCCAGGTGTTCTTGAACTTCAATTCCCAGAAGCCCTGATCAGCAAGAGTGCTGACTTGGGCTTGTGGCAATTGAAGTCCAAGAACACCTGGAGTGCCAAGGTTAATCATTATAGCTCTAGTGGCATGATGGTGAACCTTGGCACTCCAGGTGTTCTTGGACTTCAATTCCCAGAAGTCCAAATCTCTGTAAATCCATTTGGTGTATTCACAGAGATTTGGGCTTCTGGGAAATGAAGTCCAAGAACACCTGGAGTGCCAAGATTCACCTTCACAGCTCTAGTGACTCAAATCCCATGGTGAATCCCAACTACAGTAGACCCATTGAAATGGTGAGGATTTGATGATAAATTCAGTGTGCCTAGTCTAGTTGCCACTTACAAATGGATTTCAAACATTGAGTGAAAAGAAACAATGTAAGTTCTGCATAAAAAAGTAAACAAAAAGTAAACACAGAGAAAGAGATGCAGTTCAAATGTGCCGCTGCATGAAAATAAATGGCCAGTGTTCTGTAGGTGTGTACAGAGATCCAACTATGGTAGCTAGAGTGGTGATCTGAAAAGCACCAATGATAATTGTGTGTGATACACCTGGTATTAGTCGGATCATTGAGACCATTTCCACAGCTGGAAATCCATGAGAGTCAATATTGGACAGGATACTGCCCAGTGTACAGGAAGAGTGAGAGAGAGGGAAAGGCAGAGACTACATGACTCCACTTGTACACATTTCCACCTAGTCTAGGTGGAAATAGTTCCTCAGAATCATCTTGAGGTCTTGTCCTACCAGGTGCCAAACAATAGCTGGAGGTGGTCCTGCACTCCTCAGCTGCACCTTTTTAGGAGGCTAGGCCATTTTCTTTTCAGTTTTGTTTTTAGCAGTTATTATTCTTACTGGCCTCATATGGCAGTCTCTATGAAGAGATCCAGCTGGTAAGTCTCCCTCTGATTTAACAAACCACCTGGATGATGTTATGGAGTTGCTCTCACTGTGGAAGCAGGGCCAAGATGTTTTTACACTTTATCTCCCAAGTATAGCTGGCAGTATAGCAATAAGAATTGATTCTGAGAGATGTAGTGTAGCATATGGGGACTCACTTATCTGGAATTATTGGTTTAAGGTATGCCCTGTCCAGTATAGGGCATAGTGAGGTGACCATGGTGGGCAGTACATCTTGGGTTGCAATTGTATTGCATTTGTTCTGCCATGGATTTTCTGATCATGTAAAGTACCTTGACTGAGAATTGCAGCAGGGTGTTAGAGGTATTTCTGCCTTCACATTAGGCAGTAAAATGACCTGGGATATCCCTGGCACAGTGAATATTAAGGGGAGCCTTGAGGCAAGATGCCCTGGGTAGGGTGACTTCCTCCTTGGTACTATCAATCTTACATCTTCTGCCCCTGAATGCAAGACAAATTGGCTGGTTGCTCTTTCTTTCTTACTTCATTATTGCAGATGAGAATAATAATTTTTAAAACCATCCAATCATGCAGGATTATGAGAGTGTTGTCCTTTGTTAGCACTTTGGGATTTTTTAAGTGGTTGTCATGCAAGACAACTGTATTATATGTGGTTTTTTTTAAAGGCCACATTAAAAGTTTTTTCTCAAAAATACAAGAGTTCAAATTTTGTTTGTCTTGTTGTTTAATGATGCTGCTATCAACAAGCATAGGTCTTTTTTTTCATGCAAGGATGAAAAATATTGCAAGATTTGGCTATTTTTCCATTGGGGTATCAGAAAGGATGAGAAAAACTATGAGTAGTCATTACATCCCTCAGTTTTGTACTACCCATGCTCTAGAATGTGGTGAAGCCATGCCCACAAACTGAAGCCTGATGCAAGGCCTATACTGTAGTTGCTTCTGATAATAATTAGTCTAACAGAAGTAAACATAGAACTGCAACTGCAATATTTTGGGGAAAGTAATTTGCTAATATAAATCTACATTTTCCTTTCCATGATGTCATCTTCTTAAAAAGCTAATCATGAATCTTTCAATGTTTCTCAACAGACTGAACCTATACTCAAACAATCTCATCTTATGGCCAAACTAGACAATATGCTTTAACATGTTTTCAGAAGTACTTTCCCAAACAATAAAATATATGTATTTGTCATAGTGTATAATTTCCTTCAGCTATACATTTTGTACCTAGCATTCTTTGCATTGTGGAAAGCAAGTAGTAGCTTATTTTGCAAGTCTGCTTGCTGACTTGTATACCTCAATTGAAATGCCACTGTGGGGTGGAAAACAGGTTAATTGCAAGAAATATACACCCCTAAAGATTCTTCTACAAATTTGTAGACCTGAAAATGTGTGTGGGGTGGGGAAGGGGAGAATGCCCAGGTATGTGAGATAAAATAAAGTAAGACCACTTCAGGCAGCAGAGGACAGTTCTGAAGCTGTTCATGTGCTGGACCCCTTTTTCAGGTGTTTCTAACCAATGCATAGCTGAGGCTAGTTCAGCCCACAATGTTGATTTTCCTAGATAACTGTCTTCCATATACATAAGTAGTACATGAACATGGATTGATGGGTACATTCAATTCCATCACAGAGAATAGATCACTTATACAATCACAGCTTAAAGGTCTGCAGTTATGAATCAATCAGTGTGGTGAATCTTTCCCCCCACAATGCAATGGAAAGATGTTCTCTCCTGCACTTGTATCTCATTATTATAGCAGACACATGTCTACATAATGTAGAGCCAAAAATCCAAAAAAGCATTTCTTCTTTTTTCAATTCATCACAAAGAAATACAATCAAATCCTTAAGTCTCCATGATTCATGCTCAGGCAAAACTACCAATGGGAGCTTTGCCAGACTTGCTTGCACAATTTGGCCCACAGCACTCAGAAATATGAGATATTATCTCATTCCATCTATGTCTAAAATACATTGTTCAAATCCTAACTTTCTACAGCCTCACTTTGCCAGACATCTTGGCACAGCGACTGGGACTTAGCAGCTGTTATAGATTTGTGAGGAAGACAGGTCTGAAATTTCTAGCTCTTCAAAAACATAATTAATATTCTGTTTGGTCAACATGTCCATATCATTGCTTCCTCCCTATGCCTAAATATAAAATATGGTATTAAATAAATGAAAGATTGTACATGATTTCCAAGACTGCACACAATATTACAGAAATACATATCTTTATTGAACACAGCTTTCAAGGTTCAGTGGATGTAAGGTCATGTAGGTTCATCACCTCAAATGAAATCAGGGAAGAAAATTGACCCCAACCCCTCAGAGTCCACAAAGATCCTGTAACCTTCACCACATCTGCCTTTCCTAATCCATAGGCTCTGTAGGTTACAGATAAAAAACATCTGTTGTCTCTTACCTAATGCAACTCTACAGAGTTCAGTTTGAGTCCTCTTTTTCTGTAGAACAGAAGCATTAGGAGAAGGGATCATCAGGTCTGTGATTGGCTCTATATGGAGATGTAGGTGCTTCATATCTCAGACAAAAGCTTTCACCTTATTGATTGATTGATTGTCAGGCTAGACATCCTGCTACGGTAATGGAGTATACCATACAGCCAGCAACTCAACATCAAGTGTTGGGCAGTGGTAAATAACCTGACTCCCCAAAGGGGGCAGCTACGGGCAGATGAGCCCCTTTAGATAGGTGAGGGGGGGTACTGAGGAGTCACTGAACCCATTGGGATAAACCAATTATAAAATAATTGAGATAGGGTGTGTCGCCAACCTGTAGAAGTCTGTTCCAACTAGTGTCCATCAGATGACATTATTATAGCATATTAAGTGGGTCCAGAAGGCTCACTTATTTCTCTTGGACTGAAAATGAATAAGGATTTTGCTGAGGTGATTATGCATACAGTACTATTTGGTTTTAACTATGACTTCTAAAGGGAGAGGCCTTTGTTTTTATTATTCATTGTATCATTATTCTATTATGTTTTATGTTCTTACTTTTTTCCTATACCATAGGGTTCCATAAAAACAGGGTTCCATAAAAAGTGTTTTACACAAGTAAGCAAACAAAACAAACAAACCCTACAGCAAGATTAACATGCTACCCTGACATGTACTTTAAAATTATTCCATATCTTAGATCTTAGCTAGAACTCAAGCCTGACCTCCCCAGATTGTCCCAATATACACAAAATAAGTATAATATCCTCATTTTAGGGATCTTTCTTCCCAATCCCAGCCATTAACCTGACTATGGAATAATGGGAACTATAATCCAACCTACCTGGAAGCCTCTATATTGCAGGAGGCTGTGCTTGGTAGTAATAAGACCTACCTTTGAAATTTGTAAAAATTGTAAGAAATCCAATTCCCTCAGAGCCATCAGCCACACACAAAAGTGATCTTAATAAAACTCAAAGATTTCTGTTTTCTATGATGCGTATAATGATTTATCTCTGCATCTATACTCAAGCAGGAAAAATGCTTACATATTTTTGTCACAGAAAACCACGATCATCATCATCATCATCATCATGCTTTGTATTACAATGATGGCATAATATTGCTTAAGAAGAAACTCAGGCTATATTAAAAAGTGAAATAATGACACAGACATTAGGCTGACTGTTTAACTTGAATAAAATACATAAAAAGCTTGCAGTCTGTCACATCTGAGAAATGCTCCAGGATTTCATAAAGGAACGATTACACTGTGACTTGATTTATATTCTTCTAGGAAAACAGAAACTTGAAACACTGACATGGACACTTTCCTGTGGGCTATTAAATATATGAGGGGAGTAATATCTCAAAGGTGACCTATTGTGGAAAAGTAGATTTTCTTTGAAACATTACATGAATATCCTGTTTGTATTCCAGGAAGAAAAGAAAAAAATCAGGTTTGGTTCCCTAACATTTGCATGCTAGAAGTGATGTTTCCTGTACAACTATAGTTTGCTTTAGTTCGCTTTCCTCCTTGACTTACAAGAAGCTCTTCACAACCTTGATCTAATATGGCTGAGTAGTGGAGTGGATGAGTGAGTTTTTGTAAGAAGTCAGTGACAAAGTCAACATGTACAGTTTCCACTGATGCTTCCTACTCCACTTTGGGAACCAGCTAATCTATGAGCTTCTGATTTTATGGACTAGGAGCCCAAATGATAGCCAGCACTCAGCATGTTCTGGTTCAAAATCTATAGTTAATAACACATATCACATATGTTCTACATAGTACAGAATCTGTGCCTCAATCTGGGAAAAAGATCCAATAGATTATAATTCAAAGGGCAGTTTTTCAGTTTCTGATGAAGCAATTTCTGGCCCAGTATTTTAAGTAAATTAAAAGAAAACAGGCAAAATAGGAAATGGACTCCATCTGGGTACCCTCTTGTTCTCCTGCCGTTTACCATATAAGGATGTATATACTGTATGTATACAGGGCTCCTTTTCAGCTTGAACGTATGAATTAATTTTGGTGCAAGCCACACATTAAGTCATTGAAATAAATAAGAGGCCAAACTACAATTACGGGAGCATAGCTGTACATGGTAAAACGAACTGACGGTATTTCATACGGCCATGGATTATTTTGACAAAAGTAACAGACAAGAGTTTCATTGCATACACAGAGAGGGAGGGGGGGAGGACCACCCACATTTGCATGCCTCAAGTTATTTTGATGTTTGCAATTTTTTAAATAAGCAAGACCTAAGGGCGGAAGAACTATGGATGCAGACAGCATGAAAAATAAATTCTAGCTAAGCAATTCAAAAATTACCATGAGGTTTAGAAAATCTATTTGTATGTTTAATGCTATTTAGCAATAAATAAGCCTACTCCTTGTAGTAATTACACTAAATGCCATTCAAAGACTCTGACTATACTGTATTTTACTTGGGGATATTTAACTACATTAGATTGTACATTTTTAATTGTCTAATACAACATACATTAGCGCTCATTTCAATGCTTCAAGTAAAAGTTATACTCTCTATGGTTAGCTGTGCAGAATGAGCAAAATACAGTAAGCTTCTGCCACAGAAAGCAATGATCAATTGGTAGTATTCAATGCAGCATACCAAATTGAAGAAAATGCAACTGTATATTTCAATATAAGAGAATGGACAAAAACAGTAGACATCAGGGAATATAACAGAATGTCCTTTAAGGACTGGCATAGATAAGAACATAGAAGCACCTTCAAGAGCTCTACAACTCTGGAGAGCTCCTTCTTTCCCACTGTTGTCTTGCTATGACCCCAAAGGGATTGATCATCACCACAGCAAGGAGTCTTTTTCCTCAAAAGCAGAAATGGCAGGGAGAAAGATGAAGGCAGAGGAGGGATAGCTACAATTTAACTTTGAAATCATGTTTCATTAAAAAAAAAGCAACTAACCAAATGTTGGCAAATGCCTTCATATTTTGAGTGGAAAGAGTTTATTTTTTGGCTAATATCCAACAGCAAGTCACAACTATAGTAGCCTGTAGTAGCACCTGTTACTTACACTGGATTTTTCAGCTCTTTTGTTTTAAAATTCAAATGCAGGGGAAAATAAAAATGACGGCTCTGGCCAGCCTTGCCCAGGGTATTGAGAAGTTAACTAGAAAATGAAGGCTCAACCATTTGTATATTCATTAGAGATGGATATTTCCTTACCTGCCCTGTATCCAAGTGCACCACACAGACTGGAAATGACCTGAACTGAGCTGTTTTGGCCTTGAAGCCATTCTTCTTGGGGTTCTATTAGAATTTGTACATTTGGGGAGGAGGGGTGGAAAATGTGAAAATAAAGGAAACCAAAAGATTATGATCCAAGAGGAAGGACACTACATAGTACCATAATTTCTGGGAATAAAGTGAGCTTTGAATAGATGATTCTGTCTTTCAAATAATTATGTACTTTTTCAGGTGTAGAACAGAGTTTCCTGTTTCAACTAACTATGCACTGGCAGAAGTGTTTCATAAATAAGACTTCTGCCTTTTCATGACTGCAGTTACCGTTGAGTTATTTCTATGTAGCTAATTTACAGGATTTCAGCAAACAGGTTTCAATTTTTTTTATTCAGGAGAAAATGTAACTAGCCATTTTTAACCAAGGACAGAGCACATAAGAAGAGCCTTGCTGTATCGTATCAGCAAAGGCCTACCTAGTCGAACATTCTGTTCAGAGTGGCCCATTACTTGCCACTGTGAAGTCATATGGGTACTAAGGATTCAGAGGCCTGAAGAAATCATGCCTGAGAGCTCACCAGATCTGAAGCTCATCTTGGAATATTCCACACTCATCTTTCTCCTCACACCAAATTCTGATTCATAAATCAACTTTTTAACAAGTTGCCAGTCTTGCAAAATAAATGACATAAAGAAAATCTGGTTTCATTAACCATAATCTAGATCCTGGAGCCTGACTCCTGCCAGAATGAAAACAACATCAGCATTGTAAAGTATTATGGGCTGGGGTGTTGCCATTAACTAGAGACCTTTGGAGGTAAATGGAGAGTAGTTGTTCTACCCAAATTGTTTTATTTTGAGAAGATGGTTTATAAAAAGCACAGTTCCAGTCACCATATATGTCTGCTTACCTGTAAAATCTTCATATCTCCTTATTTTTGCCTTGTGACATTTAAGACAAAAATGACTGACTCTCAGAAAATTTAGTAAGAATTTCCCATCAAGTAAAAAAAGTAATTAGACTTTTTTTTTACTGTTCTGCCTTCTTGATCTATTGATGGCAACACCATGCTTCTCTCTTCTCTTCTCTTCTCCACACAGATTCCTTATTTTTATTATTTCCATTTATTAACTTGAGCACTTTGTGGAATTTTCCATAATAACAGAAGGAAAGCCATGAGAGATTTAGTTTAGCATTCAATGGACTCTTCCTATCTTCAAATACAATGACACGACACTAACTTAACCATGCATGTTTATTTCAGTGGAATATGCTTTCCCAATTAAATCTGCAAATAAAGAAGCTCTCTTTTTTGTAGTCTGACCATCTCCTCATTCTAAATTCTAAATAAAAATAAGCTCATAGATTCCTGTGAATCTAAGTGCAAACAAATCAAAAAAATTCCATATATCAGTCTATAAATGTACACACCTACAATTCCTATAGAATTTAATTATATAAAATAAACAACAATCAGAAGGATGAATGTCCATGGATTCCATTTCTGGTAACATTTTTGGTGATGAAGGACCATGTAAGAGGTACATAAATTCACAAAAAATGTCAGACACGATGATAACAAATTATAAAACTTTATTGGCCTGTTAAAAATAAGTTTAGAAAGTTCAGCAAGTACAGTTTGTTCATACTGTCAAGATTGTGTTTTGAAATAAAGCAGTGATTGTCGGTTATTTACAAAATACATATTTTTACATAAACGCTTAAAAATGTATCATGGCCAAAAATATCTGAAAGATTCACAGTATGTTGATGGATTAGAGCAGATATGGAGTATTTCTTCCCAGTCAAAAAGCAAACAGCTGGAATAAAGATGCACTGTCCATTGATAGCAACTACATATTATAACTTTGATAGGATTTAATTAAATTGTAAACAACTTGATTATATGTGTTTATGTAATGAATTATGTGTGTTTGGGTCTATCCATGGAATTAGTCATACAATTCTTTTTGGCAATACCTATGTAAATTATTTTCTGAATAAGTCTTAAAATTTCCCAAATTTGTACAATTTGCACAGACAACCTGTCTACTTTCCTATAACAGAATCTTACTTTAAGAACAGTGACCTTAAAGTCAATGTGTTATGTCTGAGAATGGCACTTTAAAGATGTTAATTTATGATATACACGAGAACAGGCAGAACTTCATTTACTGAGTATTTGTGATACCTAGCAGTCTATTCACATGACAGTTGGAGAATTAGGGCCAGATTTTTTTTATTTTTTTATTTTTTGCTGATGAGTAAAGGAGTAATATTCTATCTTTCTGGGGTGTTTTTTTTCCTTATGAAGGAATAAGTCACTTTGAAGTACAGCATTCTATGTAGTTTTGTCCTCCATTTAAAATGGGGGTTCCTAACCTTTTCAAGCCAGGGGCCAGGTCATACTCTCTCAGTCAGCTTTGAGGGCCGGATGGCCATTTTGCTCTGCCTGCATGAGGAGGTGGCCATTTTGTCCCAACAGCTTCAAAAGGGTGGTCATTATGTTTCTCAAATGCCCTTGGAAGGGTGGAGGCCCACATGAAATGGTGTTGGCAGCCAGATCCGGCCCACGGGCCTTAGGTTGGGAATCCTGATTTAAAATGTTTAATAAAAATGGTCACAGTATGAAGTTGCTATATGCTGGAAACAGTTTTAATAGCAGAAAATTACTCAAGCCTGAGTTATATATGCTATTAAACAGGAAATGTAATTTAGTCCACAAACTAGGACTAGATGGAGTTTTATTAATTATACTGCATGACAAGCAAAAAATGTTAATATGATCAAATGTAAGAAAAAGTCACTGGAAACTTTAAAAAATGGATTTAGCAGTTAGTCTTTAAAGTGCTACAGTGTTTTTTATTTTATTTTATTTATTTTGTTTTGTTTTGTTTTCTGATATATTTAAAAAATGGGTACATGATCAATTTAAATGGAGGCTTTTCCAATGGATTTTGTTAAACAATAATACTGTCCATAATTAGGTACACATTCATATCTAGATTAAAGATATTTGCTGTTTATAAGGTACTTTGTTCCACCTATGTTAACTGATTTCCAACTAAATTTAACATGGTGATGTTCTACTAAAAGGCCCAAAATTATTCATATTACAAATGGGTAACTGCTGTATAAGATAGAAGCTCAGTTTTTTCTTGTCTCCCACAGTAGTAAACACCTGGTTTGTTTTTCATCAACACCAACAAAGTAGTTCACTAGGCACCAAAATGTAATATTACAAATAATAATGTCAACAGTAAAAGAAGGGGACTCTTTAAGTACTGATTATGCATATTTATCACAGCAGGAGCTTCTCTCACCTCCTGTATTGTTAGCCCACATGCATGTTCTGCTTTTGTAAGTGTGATTTCTTAGAAATGAAAGACTATCTTGGTCTGTCTCTTGAACAGTAAAGTGACTGTCAGCTCTAATGACAAATTATTTGTAAGGTTTTTAGTTTGTCTCACACTAACACCACTGGATGGCATTCATTGCATGGTAAGTGAGGGGAAGAGTACTATGCAAGAGTGATGATGACAGGGGATGTTTCCAGTATGGATGGGATGTCTGCAGATGCTGGTTGTTTTGGCTACTTAACTGCCATAGGGACAGCCAATGACTTTATGGCCACAACATGAATGCCTCTTTAAATCACTTCATACTATAATTATGTCACCACATCACCCATACATTTTTTCATACTAGGCCAATGGTCAGTATATTTTCATTGCTGTGAGGGACAGTGTTTGACCCAAGGGAGAGTAGTGAACATGAATATTAAAAAGATGCAGAACAGCTTCTTGCTTGGGAAAGGACAGCCTATAGTTCTCCAAATTTTGTTGGTCTACAACTGCTCACCACTGGCTAAACTTGCCAGAGTTGATGGAAATTCAGTTAAATATTTGGAACATCACAGATTTTGGAAGCATATTTAGCTCTATATTTATAAGTAGTGGTGAATGCTTTTACCCTCAACGTCTTAAGCAAGTATGAATCATATGTTAAATGGATTTGGAGTCAACTGCAGATGTTCCAGTTTTTTTTTCATTATTTGTCAAAGAATATTTTTTGTTGTTGTTCAGTTGCACAGTCGATTCCAATCCTTTGCGACCCCATGGACCACTGTGCGCCAGGCACTTCTGTCCTCCACCATCCTCCTCAACTCGCTCAGATCTGTGCCCATTGCATCTACAATACCATCTAGCCATCTCATTTTTGGCAGCCCCCTTCTTCCTTTGCCCTTAACCCATCCAAGCATCAAGGCTTTCTACTTGGAAATAAATAAATTTGGATAGCATCAATTTGCCCATACTTTCCCTACGTTATAAACACAAGGTTGAGTCCATCCTTACCCACACTTATAACAGGCAAATTGAAATAAACAGGATTAACTTAAATCCAGTTATTTAAATGGGTCCATTCTAAATATGAACAACCCTAGATTCAACATGCTTTATATGAATAAGCTCTTAATCTTTTACTCCAGCATTTTATTCAAATTCTGGGGGAAATGAAATCAGTTTAAACATCACAAGGTAAATATCCATTCAGGTCTTAACAATGTGTGTATTGAAAAGATTTGAATTAATTTTAAAAGTTTATTTTCCTGTTATAATTGTTATTTTTCTTTCTTTTTTTGGTATGTCATGTCAGTTTGTATTTTGTTGTTTCCTTTTTTAATATCTTTTTTCTGTTAAAAAAATCTTAATAAAAATGTGTAAAACAGATTTTTATCATCCCACAAATGGTTTTTATTGCATATTAGAATACACAAAATAGCATTAATGCTGAATGTTCAGCATACTGTGTGTTTAACCATCTTGGTAGGTCCTGAATTACTACTTAGTATTTGCTGTGAGTTAAAGGATCACTAATTCTTAAATGAACAGCAGACTCGGCAAACTACCATCATTGGGACAGATTAAAATATCTGTAGGAAGACAGGGATGGCAATTTATAATTGAAAGAAAATAGTATACTGTAAGCCCCAATTTAAGAATTTGGCTTGAATCAGCCTAACGTATAATTCATATTAGAAGGGAAATAGCCAGCCACATAGTTTCATTCATTATTTAAGCTTGTCTGTTGCCAAAATGAAAGTAGCAAATACCATAGCTATGTGTTCTAATCCATACATCTCTGTGAGTAAAAATAGCAAACACGATGCATTTGGTGGCTAACGTGAAGTACAAACCCACCCATATATTATCCTACATTGTCTCTGTGCATATATACATTGGTGATGCAAAATCAGTTCTGGTTTATTAAAATAAATGTCTTGATTATGTAAATCCAAAATATTTTGTCAGTACATGTAGAACTATTTAACAATCACACCTGCAGCTGTATATTAAAGTTGAACTGCAAAACATTACAAGAATAACATAGAAAGGTTGCTAAGTATTCTGAGCCTATTATGACAGTAAAGGTGGTTTCCAATGAGGTCATTCTATTGACAGAAGTGCTTCAGTCAGTGGAATTAAGAGGGGACAATTAACCTTTCCTCTGAGGGATTGTGTCCAGTGTGTCTTGGCCTCAAAACACACTATGAACTTTTTTAAAGCAAGTTTGGGGAAAATGAGCAAAAGTGATGTGTGTGAGAGAGAAATTTGTGTCATATGAGCAGATGTGTACGAAGAGTACAACATAAGATTTAGGTCCATACATTCAGCTGGAAATTTATATATTTGGGAAAAATAGAATTTTGAGATTGTTCAGACATTGGCATGCCTGAGTTTTAGATTTAGCTTTTTACCTACTGATTTTCCACAGATGGAAGGAACTATGCTACTTTGATGAGGATCAGCTGGGATCAGCTGAATATATCATTGGATTTGCTGCACATTATCACCAAACACAATTTGATACCAAGCCAAAAGAAAAATTAGTCTCATTGACAAAATTCTCCAGAGGTGCAGTCGTGTGACTTACACAGAGATAGCAAAGGAGTTTCCGGAGCAGGCAATAAGAAGCTTCTTTGTGTGCTTCTGTGTTACATAGAAATCTTTCTTTCTCAAGTTTAATTTTTTAAAAAACTCTTGGGTTATTACAACTTAAAGTGCATTCTTTCTTTCCTCACACCTTTTATATGTATTGTTTCTTTGGTTATCCTCAGAATGTTACAGCCACTTCAACATATGGATGTTTCTGCCGTTCTTCAAGAAACAAAAGAATGCAAGGTGAGGAAACCAATAGTTCTCTTTTAAGGTATTAGAAGGTATGTGGTGGCACGAAAGCAAAAGTAATACTATTGTTGATGGATTCAAGACCCAAATGCCCACACATGTACTATTAAGATCTTCTGAACTGTACAGATAGCAATTCAGTCTAATAGTGGTGTAGGAAGAACAAAAGCAATAATATTTGCTTCAGTTATATACATCTGGCCCACCCGGTGTTGCTGGACTGAAGCTCCCAGCATTCCTTGCTATCATAGCCCAACAACATCCAGAACACCATAGGTTCCCTATCTTGGTTTGTAGTTTTGCAGAATAAACCATTCCATGCTAAAGACTATTTATAAGAACAACCTTTGCAGAACTACTTTTAATATAGCTTTAGGATCATAGATCAGATTCCAAAATGCAGATGTACTCAATTATTAAAGTGAACAACTGTACTACTGAACCCAACAATGTAATTTGAAAGCAGAAAGCTAACAGAATGAAGGCATAAAATATTTTAATATTTTTAGTACATAAAATATTTGTAATATAACTTTAATAAATAATTATTTATAAAATTATTTCTTCTGCTATGACAAACAGATTATCGTATTGCAGTTATGCACTGATATTTTGCTGTGAACAGGGTCATTCTAACAGATTACAATATTTTATTATTATGCTTTCTGGGATATATAGCTGTAGGGGACTGATTTTGCAGGTAAGGTGGCAAAATGTGCATGTTTCTAGAGTCCTCAAAGCATAACCCATCTCCACAAGAGAAGTACAAGGAATACATAAATTGACAACACAATAAACACATCCACTGCCTAGTGGGCAGCACAGTTTCAACAAACATGTTCAACAGCCCCCTTTCTCTCTTTTTTTCCTTATTCATTTACCCATCCAGTGGGATCTTATGAAACAAAACAGAACCTAAAAGAAACAAAAATAAACAGATGAGAAATCAGTTAAACAAAAATTAACACAAAGAACCAAACACAAATGAATTCCTAAAAATCAAATAAATATGGAATGCATTTAACAAAACGTATGTCAAAATCAGAAAAAATAAATAAACACAGGTTAGGAACATTTGATAGGATTTAAATATATGATTTTCTTTTTAAATTAAAACATCAATATGTACTGCATGGTATTCACCCAAACCCATCTGCAAGTGTTCACAACCCAGCCTGGTTCATATACTGGCCAAGACAACACTGCAACAAAATGTTGGGAAACCACTGCAAGCATCTCCAATTCACCACCCCAGTGTGGAGTAGGCAGCAATACATATTTTTGAGGAGACTTTAGTTGTGTAAGATGTCTATAAAAGAATATAAGAAAAATCACACAAATCAGGCACTAATGTCAAGAGCAGAAGAAAACAGAAGGCAAAACTGGAAATGGATAAAGGGAAGAAGATGCATGCCTTAAGTTGACACTAAAAAGCAATACATTATTTTACATACAAAAAAGACCAATGAATCACAACCAGGGGTAGGACAAATTCAACTCAAGATGACAAGATAAGGCTGGATGCGGCCCATGGCACCATTTCATGTGTCCCACGACCACCTCCACCACACCAGGAAGTGCCATGTGATGGAGGAAGGGCAAAATGGCCATCCGGCCCCCGAAGCTGTCTGAGGGAGCGTGACCCGGCCCCCAGCTTTAAAAGGTTGAGAACTCCTGCTCCATCTGAATGATTATCAGAAGACAGCCCTCAAATGGGAGGAGTCTTCTCTTTGAAAGAAAGTTTAATCAACTTTGATGAGGGGTCACGCAGATCACCTGGCCAGTCTTTCCCAAGCTCAGTTTTGCACATGTGCAAATGAGTTTGTATGTATAACATGAAGTACATAGCAATCAGTCTTTATGACATACTGTGTTTTTATTCAAATTTAGTTGATGTTTTTACGTGCCATCAAATTGCCTCCAACATATGGCAACCCTATAGATGAGCAATCTCCAGTTTACAGTAATTACTATGAAATTTGCAACTATACTTTACTTTTGAGTATAGATGCAAACCTAAAATTAACCTAGTTCTATGTAATCCTGACTTCACTTTTGTCGTCTTTTGCTGATGCAAAAATGTATGTAGCTACCCTATTCCTCTTTTCATCTTCCACTCAAGTGTAAGGGACAATTTATATTGTAGGCTAGCTACATGGCTGAAAAGACAAGCTTGCACAGTCTCTTCAGCAGTGCACTTTCGGCACGAACCTCAATATCTTAACCAAGACAAATGTCCCATTCAGCACCTCTTCAGCCAAACTATTATGATAAAATAAACTGGTATATAACTATACAATCTGATGAATTACAGGCAGTAGTCATCTAGTTTCAAACGCGTGATTTCTGAGTAGAAAAATCCATCTTTTGTGAAGTGGCCTCAGGAGAGCACACCTCCCACCCTTCAACTTTATTGATATAAATTCTGGAGCTTAGAAAGAAGTAAACAGCAATTACCTCATTTGCTTTCTATTTGATTGCTAATTTTAACACCTGAGGCAACAATATTACCTCCTCTTTCACTATAGGTAATGACATATGTGCAAAACCAAACAAGCTTATTAGGTGCTGTTTCACGTTTGTAAGGCCTGCCTAAATTCCTTTTTGCTGAAGCAATCTCTGTAACTTGGAATGAGATATAGAGCCAACAAAAACAGAGACGGTGAAACAGATTTGGCTAAATCATACACAAAAATTAAAATATCCAAGCAACAATAATCAGTTCAGAACTGCCTGGGCTTTGTAACAGAGTGTTCTTGTTAGCTATTTGGAATAAAAGCCTTGAGGATGTTAAGATAAGTTTTATAAGGAAACATTTACTGTAAAGACAGCTTCTAATGAAGACTAACCATTTCATCTGACAATACTCGTACTATAACAAAAAAAAATTATTTCTTTTACAAAAATACAACAATCATACTAATAGTATCTTGTCAAGGACAGTAAGTGGATCTTCTCCATCTTTTTAAAGTTCATTGTCTCCAGCTCATTGTAGTATCAAACACTGCAGCTTTCTCTCCCAGCATTTTGATACAGAGCTGAGCAAGCATGACCTGCTTTTTAGCATGACTGGGGGGGGGGGGAACCTGTGGGGCCCATCAAGATCACAAATAAATATGTTTTGAAAATCTAAGAGATACCTTGAGCACACATACAGTGAAATGTTATACCTGGAATATAATCACCATGATGTTCTTACGGCAGCCACATCAAAATGTTTGTTGTGTGTGCAAAGGGTGAGGTGCTCTTATCTTTCTTGAAGATTCAGTTTCTCCCC
Organism: Furcifer pardalis; assembly: GCA_030440675.1. NCBI lineage: Eukaryota > Metazoa > Chordata > Lepidosauria > Squamata > Chamaeleonidae > Furcifer > Furcifer pardalis. The sequence continues at coordinate 44,711,278 of CP126896.1, read as the reverse complement.
CTTGTGGAGCATGGACAAACTGGAGATGCTACATTGGAAGGATTCTAGTTTTTACGCTTGTTCAAGACTGCTCGGTTTCTGTTGCACACTTAGTTTCAAATATATAAGAGTGTTACTTAATATTCTTTGATATTAAGTATTTTCCACAACTTGAAAGCAGTCAACTGCAAATGTATCTGTGACCCATTTAAAAGAAGAAGAAAAAATGATTTATTGGGAAAGAAATGAAAAACTGCTGACTGTAAAAGAAGGAAAATTGATGCTGCAATGTCACCTAAAAAGGAAATCTTACCAAGTTTGTCAGGTTCTCATTTCAAGCATAAAGAAAAGGCAATGATTTTCAATTGTCACATTTTGCATTTATCTTATATACTTAGAATGTAGAACTTTGAAATTATTTCATAAGTAATGTTGGCTAATGCAGCCAAGGAAATGCCTTGCCTGGTAAGAAAAAATGATGGTGTATATCATTATTAAAATGGCAAAACCATGTAAAATGAGAAAATATTATAATCTAGAGATCATAGGATCACCATAATAATAATAATTATCATGTCAGAAATTATTCTGAGTGAAAGGATTTTTGCTGGAGAAACTCTGCTCAGGGGACACTTGAATGAGGCTCCTTTCATGTCCTCAAGATCTTTTCCCACCAAAATGGTCTTTATTTATCTAATTGGAATTTACTGCTTTTGAACTGCTAGGTTGGCAGGAGCTGGGACAGAGACAGGCACTCAAACTGTCATGCAGTACCCTGGTTTCAAACTGCTGAAATCAGGGGTGAGTTGATGGCACATGAGAAAAGCTGAATACTGCAATCTGAATATTGTATATTATGCCATGGTGGGAAGGACTGACTAGGACGGTGATCTATTTCAATATTGTTCTGCAACATCATGGGAAGGAGTATGTGTGCATGGTATTTGTGAGTGAGAGAATAAGAAGGTTTAAGGAAAAGGCACGCTCTAGTATTTGAAAGTTCCCTTTTAAATGTATTACAGTATTCTCAAATTGTGGACTCATGCTAGATTGTTAATTGTATGCCCCTTTCAATCTGCATAGATTTTGCAATCACCAGCAGCAGCTGCGCTGAACAATGAAACCAGTTGTTTTTTATAGCTGTTCGGTGGAGTGAAGTAGAAATGAAAAGTAGAGCAGGCTGAATTCTGGTTGTAGCATGATAGGGAGGAAGAAAGGGGGGACTGGGTATGAAAGCAGAGCACACAGAGTTGCATACAATCATGTGAAGAAGCAATACTATTGCATGTGAAATATTGTGTAGAGCAAACTGAAATGGAATGTCATAAATCTTTATTAATCTTTCTTTTTGTGCCGTATCAAATTCTGAATATTGGCAGTCCTCATGCCAATCATCCATTAAGACTGTCCTGTGAATATGATGCTGTGGCCTTTCACCTGCTTTCTACATGACACCTGTACCACTAATCCAGCTCTGCAAGTCACTTACTGGTCCTGAGCTCTTTTGGCACACAAGGTCCTCCTCAGTCCCAGGCCAGTATTGATGCTGCTGCTGCCCTCCATCAAGATTGATTTGAGTGGGATTTAATTCACTTGGGGGACCATCACCCTTCAGCATCCAAGGCTGTTAATCCTTAGGGCTGTCAGGTTAGTTAACCACCGCCTGACACTCGGTGTTGAGTCACTGGCAGTATGGTTTACTCTATTACCATAGCAGGATAACCTGGCCAGATGTTGTTTGGAAGATGACAATAAGGACAATCTAACTATAGTAGTGAGGCTGGATTCAAGTAATACTTTACAATATCAGGGTTTCTCAACCTTGGGCCACCAGATGTTCTTGGACTTCAATTACCAGAAGTAGGATTTAATCCACTTGGGGACTATCACCCTTCTCTGTGGATTTCACCAAAGCGAACGTTGTCAGGTTAGTTAACCATTGCCTTACGCTTGGGGTTGAGTCACTGTCAGTATGGTCTGCTCCAGGAGTTCTCAACATTTTTCACCCGTGGGCTGAACCACACCCTCTGAGACACCTGAACGGGCTGGACTGATGCTGTAAAACACATCCGTGGCTGTTGTAAATGCATTTACAACTGCCATGTATGCATTTACAGCTGTAGTAAATGTGTTTATCATGGCTACAGACTCATTTACAGTTGTCATAAATGCATTTACATGGCTATAAATGAGCCTGCGGCCGATTCTGCCACCATTGCCAGCTTTAGTGAGGTCGGGGGCTGGATTACTTGGTGCTGTGGGCCAGACTTGGCCCACAGGCCATAGACTGTGAACTCCTGGTCTACTCTATTACCATAGCAGGATAACCTGGCCAGACTGTATCTTTACAGTTTATTAATATTTACAGTTAATAAAATGGGATAAAGGAAGATCTGGCCCTCTTTGTCAGGGAGAAGTGAAATTCTCAAAGAGTTTGTGAGTAAAAAAAAATTCTTAGCAAGTGCTCTTCTTAGAAATTTTGCCTCAGTTCATGAATAAAGTTCTGCTAAGTTCATATGGGTGCACTAAAACATTGCTTGCTTCAAAGATTTTGTAAAATAATGTTACACTATATTAAAACTAGATCCATGTTACTGTTTGGCATTACTCAATCTATTCACAGAAGGCAAAACTGAGGAGTCCATTTTGGTCAATGTTATTCAAGGAAGAACTGATTTTTCCCCCTGTGTTTAGGAAGAACTTAAAATAAGTTTTCGACTCAAAAATTATCAGAAAGATTTGTGAAATTTTGACTTAGCTATTAGTAATTCCATGTACTGGTCTTATGCTGAAGAGGACAGCATAAACATAAATAACCTTAGAACATGAAGTCAGTTCAAAACAACAAACACTCAAAAATGGGAGTCATACAGCATTAACATTAGGAAGGGGAAAATTGTAGGGCATGTATTTTCTGTCATTAGAGGTTCTGAACCATTGCCAATGATTGTAGAATATTCTCTCTCCTTTCCAACACTAACACTAGACACACATTATAAATGTAGCCACACATATACCTTGGTTCAATCATAGATCCAAATGGAGATTGCAGCAAACAATTAGAAGACTGAGACAAGACAGCAACAATTAAGGAATTTTAAAAAGATAACCATGTGTAAGAACCAAGATCATGCACACTATTGTATTCTGATCATTATATATAGGTGCGAAAGCTAGATACTAAAGAAAGCTGACAGGAAAAAATATTTGTTTGAAATATAGGGCTGGAGATAAGACCAAATATGAAAAGGACTGACCCTCTAATGCAGTGGCCCCAAACCACTGGATAATGCCAACCAGGACTACTTCTGTTTACAAAACTAAGAAACAAAATAAATGACTCCTTAAGATGTCTTGACAGATGCCTTCAAACCACCTTACGAAACATGGTGCCACCCATAGTTTCTGATCTACAGTACCATCAGCCCCAGAAAATATAATATGTGGCCAGGAATGAAGGGAACTGAAGTACAAAACATCTGGGGTATCACTTTGGAAAGAGTGCTTTTATCTATCTGACTGTAATCTCACCCACCCACCCCACCCCAAAAACCCCCCAACAACCCCTAGACTGAAAAATACTGTAAGGCGTAAGTCTCATCTAGAAATACTGTGTGGAGCCTTTACTGTGTAACTTTAGACCACTAATGACTGCGCTACTTTTTCAGATGCATTGATCAATTCACATGAAGGCTAAGTGAATAATCCTACAAGGTCACATATCCTGTCAAGGAGTCAAATGCTGGATTACTGACTCCAAACCTAGCTTGTCTTAAACCTTTTAAACATACTGCCCTTTTAGAGTAACACACAAAAATATACTATACTGCCCTATCACATGGATAAATAACTATGATCAAATTAAGATCTGAGTCTGCTGTCTGTAAAAATCATGAACATAAATGATACTTACTGATTTATAAAGACAAAATATGTTTGTGTGATTTCAGAAAAACACATGTTCTACATAGCTGATAAAAATCATAGTTTCCTCCTTTTTGCTATGCCATCTTGTAATATACCAGGTGCAGCTTAACAATTCATTTCTGAAAATTTTCAGTTCAGATTAATAAAAGTTAAATCATTAACTGTGTATTAAAGGCAGCATTCATTCACATCTATAATCGTTCAAAACAGTTCATAAAATGAACACTGTGGCTGAAGGGGTATGACTAAACTGAATTATGTACACTTTATTTTTTTAAAAAAACATGTTAACACTTTAATAAAATGAATTAGAATGATACATTAAAACCTGATCTAAAAAGCATATACTGTATTGTCTTGAGTGCTATCTTTTAGTGGAAAGACAGCATATAAATGTAACAAATAAAAATCAAGACAATCTTATTTAATGGCATTTGCTTTCTGTGAAGGACATTACAGGATTTCTGTTCATTATCTTTTTGATACTGCTCATTTGTTTGGGGTTTTGGTCCCTTATGCAGAGAAAGGCAGTAAATAAATAACACATATAAATAATAAAATAAATACTTAAAAACAACAATTAAGTCTCACAGTAGCTATTTATCATGAATATAGGATGTTGCCTTATATTAAAACATAATGTATTGGTCTTGTATTCAAGTTGGCCAGTTCAGATCCTGAAACAGCTTTATGGCAAGAACAAACATTCTTGAGGGTACACAAGAGCAATACCAAATTAGAAGATGGAGGAAGGAGCTCACTGGCCAAAGAACAACTTTAAAAGAAGATATGGCTGCAGAACTCAATCTTCCCTACTTCACTTGGAGGACCCTGAATAGGCTGAGGGTTGGAGTCCCTAAATGCAAGACCAACATGATCAAGTGGGGGCTGCTGGCAGACAACAACATGCTGTGTGAATGTAGACAGACAGACCGATAGATAGATAGATATTGATACCCCTTTCCCTTTTTTAATACCTTTAAAAGAGCAACAAGTCTCCGAGTAATGAAAAGAGACAAAGCTCTTCAGCTTTCACCTGTCACTTACAGCAATGGTCCCCCAAGATACTGATAAAGTCCTAATAATTGATATTTCTTTGGTGATTTTTATTAGCTATACATATTTCTCTGTCCTGATGTTTTTTGTCAGGTTGCATAAAGTTAAGGAGACTTGTAAATAATTTAACACATTTTCAACCTACAGTAAGTCTCAAAGATGTCTCTAAAAACCTTCAAAGAGTATGATGAAACAAGAAATGCCTGTTTCAAAGTTCAGAGCAATGCAAGAAAGTAAGTCACTTCAAAAGCACTACCTGTGTTAACTTGAATATACAGAAGCTAGCTAAATTTCTTCATTCTTAAAAGCCCTATACAATGTACAGTAGTACCTCGGATAATGTTTACCTTGGATAAGGCTAAAATCGGGTAACGTTGGGAAATTTGAGGCAAACATTTGCATCGCACAACGTTAAGATAACGTAGTGCGATGCAAATGTTTGCCTCAAATTCCCCAATGTTGTTCTTTGCCCCAAAGCCTGCAGGTCTGGATCCTGTGGGCTTTGAGGCAGAGATCTCCACTGCTGCTTGGATTGGAGGGAAGAAGGGTGCGGTTCAACTCCCAACCCAAAGGCAAAAGGCAAAGGCAGAGAGGTTTGCTGTCCCCCCCCCCCTGCTGAAACAACAGGGTGGGCAGGACGAATCCCTCACTGTTAGGTTTGCCTTTGGCTGAAGAAAGACTTGCAAACCTAACAGTGAGGGATTCGTCCTGTCCACCCTGATGTTTAAGCAAGGGGGCAGGGTGAATCTCTTTGCCCCCAACCCAAAGGCAAAGGCAGAGATATTCGCCCTGCCTCCCCTGCTGAAACAACAGGGTGTGTGTGTATGACGAATCCCGGAGAAAGGTTTGCAAACCTAACAGTGAGGGATTCATTCACCCTGCCCACCCTGTTGTTTCAGGCAAACCTAACAGCCTAACAGCTAAGCAACCCTAACAGCAATGCAACCCTAACAGCAATGCAAACCTAACAGCAAAGCAAACCTAACAGCACTTGCTGGTTCAGCCCCCAACAGTTGCAGCATGGATGTGCCCATTCTCTCCCCAACCCAGTCAGCGCTTGGCTGGAATCCCTGATCAATGCATCGCACAACGTTAAAAACCGGATAATGTTAAGACTTGTGGAACCAAGTCTTAACATTATCCAAGTTACTAGTGTATTGAACTTCCCATTATATTGAGGTTTCTTACAAATACAAATGTTTCTTCAAGTTCCCCACTGCTTCTGAGGTTTAACGTTAGGACTCATAGGAAATCTGTGCCACACTTGTGTGCTGGAGTAAACATAAAATATATCTAACTTAACATAACTTCTCATCTGAACAACTTTCTAGTTCACTTCCCCATCTGAAATCTCAATTAAATGTTCAAACACAAGGGAGCTTACTATTGGTTCAAGGGACTAGGTCAGAGGTCAGCAACCTTTTAAAGTCAAGGGCCACATCACGCTCCCTTGGACAGTTGAGGGGGCCAGACTGGTACTCCCCTGCTGTAAATGCTGCTGTAAACGCATCCACGGCTGTCATAAACACATTTTACGGCTGCTGTAAATGTGTCCGCAGCCACTTCTGGTGCTGGCAGTGGCAGTTGGAGAGAGGGTGGGGGGCAGACTATTTGGTGCTGCAGGCCAAATTTAGCCTCCAGGCTGTAGGTTGCCAACCCCTGGACTAGGTCTTAATGAATGACATCAGAAATTGTGTCCTTATATATCTTTATCTTTTTCCACAATCTTGTACAGTAGCAGTCAATTGCTGTGTTCAGAGCTCCTATCAAATGATAAATACTGCTATCCTAGAAACAATGAAATATCAGTGATATTTTTCTGCTTCATCGAAAACATAACTGTTGAGAACCAATGAAGCTGTAGACCAAGTATGAAGCTATGAATAATTATCTTCATTCTATACTGTGCTCTTTACATTTCTGAATGTAAACTGAGATAATGTCCAGACAATGCATTTAGCTCGCTTGTGAGAGCTCACAGTGGTGGCTCCTGCCTCAAGCATCCACATGTTGCAGATGCTGGAGCGTCCCAACTACCTAAAACACTTCCTTTTGAAGCCCTGTCTCTGGGTTCTAATTTTTGGTATTGATGACATATATGCAATTCCCAGTACCTGTGAATGCTGTGAACCATATATCAGAGTTTTGCAGCCATCAAAGTGTAAATATCTTCTGAGGTAAATATCCAGTATGCTAAGAGCTGATGAACCTCTCCTGCATATTGGATATAACAATGAAATACATCCCATGCTCTTCTGTAGAGGTGCTGGGAAAGTATAATTATTTTTTTTCTTCTCTTAGCTGATCATTGTAACACTGCATTGGAAGGTAAACAATATTTTGAGCACTAATTGAGAAACTGCAGTTTCAATGAATGCTGTAAGGAAAAACAATATTTTTTTAGCTTCTTAACTGATGCAGTACTATAGCTATCAGCTAGGAGAGAGAAAACTAGCTTCACTTTATCTGCCCCACCTCAGAGAAGCAGGGGAAGTCTTTCATTTGCCCATATGGTGAAATGGCTCCTCAACCACTTCACCACACAGGTGAAATCATACTTTCCCCCCTCAGAACCTTAAGCTCATAATGGGACTTTTTATTGAAATATAAACAGCAGTTCCCAAGAGTTCCAGTAAGAGAATTTTGAGTTTGCTCATTATTTTAGTATTATCTTAGTAATTATTTGTCTACACAATAAAAAGGCACAGTTAATGACACCGCCACCTTGCTCCTAATAGGAAGAAAAATGAAAGAGAGAGTTGACAATAATCATTTTTAGCGACTAATTCTTGGGAGACAAGCTATGAGAAACCTGGGAAACATAATTAAAAGTAGAGATATCACCTTGCAAACAAAAGTCTGCATAGTCAAAGCAATGGTATTCCCAGTAGTAATGTATGATTGTGAAAGCTGGACCAGAATAGACACCTTTGAAATGTGGTGTTGGAGGAGAATGTTGAGAGTACCCTGGAGAGCAAAGAGAACAAATAGGTTGATCTTAAAAGAAATCAACCGTGACTGCTCTTTGGAAGGTCAAATATTGAATGAGATGGCTAGATAGTATTGCTAATGCAATGGGCACAAAGCTGGGCAGGTTGAAGAGGATGGTGGAGGATAGGGATACCTGGCGTACGATGGTCCATGGGGTCACAAAGAGTCGGACTTGACTATGTGACTGAATAAGTAATTCTAAATTAATTAATTCATTTTTCTAAAAGCACAAATTTCTCACCTGAAAGATAAATGAGTGGATTCTAGATTAAATCAATCCTGAACTCTCATTAGACTGGCCTGAGTCAATTGTATTTTTTTGCATATTTTTTGAAGACTGCATTTTTTTGGAATTCATGGGGCACATGGATGATTTCTGCTTATTGAACTGACAAAGATGCCACGTACAGCCACATCAAAGAATTCTACAGGGACTTTGAACACCAGTGCAGTAAGATTACAAATTTGACAACTTCCACTAGGTATTATTCCTATTTGACTCTGATCCAGACTGTTTTGGACTAATTTGACATGCCTAATGGGTGAAGTAGATATGTTGCACAATTCTGAGGGGCTCTGGGTTTGAATTGCTCCTTCCCAGACCACAAAGAAAGATTTTTAGCTTCAAAGAGAGCCATCTGGGAGGATGATATGCAAATACCAAGCTTCCTGTTTATAGAAGGATGTAATCTGCTGCTCATGTCCCCATGGAACACCTTAGCATTTTAACCTGGACTAAGCAACATGTCATGATGATTTATTTTATTTTTCTGCTTGATGAAGTAATATTTGAATTACAAAAGCTTGCAACAATGTGTAATTTTTTAAGTGACCCCATAAAAGGCATCACCTTTCTCCTGCATTTTTTTAAATTAAAAAACCAAAGTAATGCTAGAGAACCCTTTGTGGTGCAGTGGTTAAAGCACATGAAACCTATGGATTCAAAGTTGACTCATCCTTCCATCCTTCTGAGGTCAGTAAAATGACTACCCAGTTTGTTGGGGGCAAAATGCAAATTACCATGTGAATTGCTCAGAGAATCTTGTGAGTGCTATGGGTGGTATATAAATGTAATTGTTATTGCTAATGTAAAAGGCTATAGAAAAGAGGCAGACCTAACATGAGACAGATTTAAATGATAAAGAAAATCATAGTGTTAAACTTGCAAGACCCAAACAAGGCTGTTAATATCAGCAGTGTCAGTATAAATTAGAAATTCATCATTTTTGGTTCAATTTAGTTTAGGCATGACTGGTTCTAATGACTCACTGCCCTTTTTTGCAGGCTGGGGTATTTGCAAAGCTCTCCTCCAGCACCATATTTCAAATGAGTCATTTTTTTCACACTCATGCCTTACATTTGATGATCTTTTCTAATTCTTTCATTGCTACTCTTCCAAGTTTCAGTCTTCTTCTGATTTCATGGTTGCAGTCCTCATTTGGACTGATGACTGAGGCATCCTGTCACTAGACACATAGTTTCATGTTTTGCATGTGTGGATACGTTCCATATTGGAGCAGTATACTCTGCTGTGGAGATGCTCAGGGCCATTTATAGTTTGTGAATTTCCTGATGATATTGTTCCTTATACTAACTTTGGCTTTGGTCAGTGATGGCAAACCTTGGCACTCCAGTTCTCTGGAACTTCAATTCCCAGAAGCCCTGATCAGCAGGAGTGCTGACTTGGGCTTCTGAGAATTGAAGTCCTAGAACACCTGGAATGCCAAGGTTCACCATCATGGGCTTTGGTATTCAGGCAGTGCTGCTTAAAAGAGAGTGTCCTGTTAAGTGTCACACTGAGGTATTTTGGTGCTGAAAAATGCTGTAATTGGTTCCCTTGCCATGTAACATCCAATTAAACCCTTGCCTCTTGGTTTCAAAGGTGGAAAGCCTACACGTGAGTCTTGTTTGGATTAGGCTTCAAATGGCTGTTGTAATACTTTCCTAATTTTTCAAGTGCTCCAGTAAGTTTTTGAGCTACCTCATTAAAGCTTGATCCTTGTACGGCCATTGCTGTGTCATCCAGTGTTTCCCAACTTTTGGTTTTTGGACTTCAATTCCCAGAAGTCTAAGTCAATTCCCCAAAGCACTAATCAATCAGCTAATGTACTAACTTAGACTTCTGGAAATGAAGTCCCCCTGGGCCTGTGGGGCATGGGCCCTATGTTGGGAACCACTGGAGATGAACAATTGTGTATTTTAAGGAACTTTGGGGCTTGAAACGGTTCTATCAGTGTTCTATTTATTTATTCCTAATCAAAGCAGCTTTCCCTTCACTTTCTAGAACTGCAGGTTCTTCACTGTGGGATTCCTCTTCAAAGGAGTTTGTCATTCTTTAAACTCTTTTATATCGTTTTTCAGTATTAGGGTCGTTATCTTCTCTTTATTTTCTCCTGGTCAGATATTGTGTTTCCTTTTTTGGTCATCCAGTAGTCATAATATAGGTTTGACTTTCTCTTTGATTTCTTGGATCTTCTAGAAAAGATCTCTTGTTTTCCTCCTTCTGATATTTTCCTCCATTTCTTTGCCATATTACAATAGCTCTCTTAGTCTGTATATGACAGTTGCTGAAAAACTGCATTCAAGCTTCTAAGCCTATTCCTGTCACCTTTTACTTTTGTTTCTCACCTTTTCTTTACCATTTTAAAGTTTTCTCCTTTGTCCATCTACTTTTTTCCCCTTTTGACTACAGGAATTGCTCCCCCCCCCACTCTTCCCTAATGGTTTCCAGTAAATTGACTTTAGTAATACAAAGCCGTTTATTGTATGGCCTTTAAATTAATCAGAAATATTGTTTAAATTATATTTTAGCAATAAAGTTCCTTAGAGGTTTTTCCTGGGGTTACTCTAGTAAGAGTATCTACCATTTACAGACTAGAAAAGTTATACAATAAGGCTTGCCATGTGGTGCAGGATGAGACTGCTGTTTGAAACAATAGAAGTCCAAAGCTCTTTAAGGCACATGAAACTAATCACACAGTTCGATGTATCGCTGCCTCTATCTACATACTTTGGTTCCCACTCACCCCTAGCACTCATCTTGTTTTTTAAGCAGAGTTTGGAAATATTACTGTTTTTGTCTACAATTCCCATATACCCCCAATCCCTCATGTTTTAATCCTGCATTTAGATGTGAAATTGGGGGGGGGGGGAATCACATCCAGAACATTCCTCTTTTCTCTCTTTTTCAGTGCTCTTTTTGAAGACAGGATTGAGGTTGGGAGAGTGGGATATCTTCCAATTATTCAAAAACAGGAAGACAGAAGGGAAAACCAGTCCTAGTTATATTGCAATTGAGGACAGTGTGCTAATGACATGTATGCTGAATTACTTTGGAGTAAAGTAGCACAAGACTTAGTCACTATTTATGGAGTAGGAAGGGAAACTGACTGGGTGGATATCCAGCTACAGGGAAAACTCCTTGTGAGCAAACATTCTTATCTATGTGCAATCAGGGAAAATGGGTGGGACTGAGAATGCTGATTGAAATTTGGATACAAATCAGAGGGAACAAAGACTTTGCTTAGGACTGATTGAAACCTGCCCTGCTTTATAGAACAGTTTTGGGTCCAACAGTTCTAGTACTTTTAATCTGAAATGTCATCTTTCAGCTGCTATTCAGGCAGCATGTTGCAACTTTATGTACATGTGGGAACATTGTGCATGATTAGGAAAAATGTAACAGGTAAACTGGTAGTTCATAGCTGTCGGCCCCAATTAGATAGAAGCCATGTCTTGCCACTGTTTTAAAATGAGAGATATTATCCTGTTCATAGGATCTAACTAGGCTTTTAAACTATTGTTTCATAACTGCTTTTTAATAATTTCAACATTTACTTTCAACAGTTACTTTGTGAGGGCTATGCTTTAAAATCTGGTCTACAAATATATTAGGAAATCAAGGCAGTGGTAGACCATACATTTTACATGCAGAAGGGCTCAGGTTCAATCCCTGGCATGCCCATGTAGAACTGGGAAATATCCTGAATCAATAATACAATACTGTATTGACAATACACTGACTCTGGTTCAATAAAAGGCAGCTTTCATTATCTGAAAGTCTTTCTTCAATCCCATGCTTATACATAAATATAATGATTCAAAATGTATATGATGTGCATGCAGAATGAAATCATAGGTAGCTTGACTACAAAGTATTTCCTATGGCTATTTGATTAGTGATGGGATCTTTAACACTGCCAAATGTTCTATTATGGCAGGAGTCAGTAATCAGTGCCTCTTCAGAAGTTGGGCTGTTTCCCATCATTGTTCAACCATGGGATATTTTGCCTAGGGCTGATGAGAACTGGAGTCCCACAAAACTAGGAGAACTACAAGATGCCCTCTCCCATGATATAAGCTAATTCCCATCTTGGAATATATGATCTGTTTACCAAAACACACTGTGTTCAGAGGAACCATGTAACAATACAATGCTCAGTTATATGTTAAAGGTCGTTATCAGTTGAAATCATTTTTTTCAGTGTTCCATTTTTACTACCATGTTATACTCACCTCCACAAAGGTTCTATGCTATCAAGAAATCAGCATTATGAACATTTAATCATAAGAACATGTAAAGCTGTCTGCTACCAAATTAAGACTACTGCTTCATTTAACCCAGTATTTCCCAACATTTGGTTTTTAGACTTCAATTACCAGAAGCCTAAGTCAATTCCCCAAAGCACTGATCAGCCAATGTACTGACTTAGGCTTCTGGGAATTGAAGTCCCCCAGTGGGGCATGAGCTTCATGTTGGGAATGATTGCTCTAACCCAGCCCTGCAATCTTTGGCTGTGAGCTGCTCTCCAGGGTGTCAGGCAGCCTTCTTTCTTAATCCTACTTGGAAACCTGTTATTCTCAGTGGGTCCTTCTTCTAAGCATTGATTAGTCCTAATTCTGCTTAGTTTCTAAAACAGATTGATTCAATACATTCATGATTGTATGGTGCTTGCATAAAAGGAATCATCTCAACAGTATACAAATCCTCATTTCAAACCTTTCCTCGACCACTTCTACATTTAATGCCTTTATGCAAGGCTCCATTCGCTCAACCCCAGACATCACTTTTCTGACAGAAAGAAAATTATATTAGCATGCCACAGATGGTTAGTGTAGGTCTGAGATAAATAATGTGAATAATGAGGAAGATCACTGCATTAATGCTTCTACCTTAGCCCATGGCGCTCTTCACCAGGCTGGTGCACATCACTTGTGTTGGACTTTACATCCCATCATCCCTACCTAGTATGAGCAAATAGCTAGAACTGAAGAAGGTTGGGGCTACTTGCACCTATGTCTGACAATCATACATTTGTTGTTTGCCACAGACAACTGTGTAGTATGCTCAACCTCCTCCAAGATGTTTGTGCAGCCATTCATATAGGCAGAGCACTTCTACGGCATCTATCACAAAGCACTTCCCCCCACTTTATTTCAATAGCCTTTTTGTACAGCTTCTTTGGAGGTTACCAAGACAAAGTGCAGAATTATACCCCATTACAATGCTTTTTGGGTGATCAAACTGTTGGTTTTTATGCAAACAAGGATGCAAGTGACAAGTTCAGGTCACAGGAAGCAATTAAGCTAGATCCAAACTTGAATGACTTAAAGCAGTAGATGTTGATTGACATGGCAGGGATTAAAGTCTCCAGGTTATTTTCTCTGGATCCAGGTTATCTTCAAGGAGAACTATGTGGGCGAAATCCATTTTTGTGTGTCAAATCCATGGTATTTTGTGCTCAACTATATGAGATGCTAAATTAGATACACAACTGTTGGCTCATTCTAACAAAATTTTGCTATGGCTTGCTTTTGTTTTATTATCCATCAACTGGGAGATAATAAAGCTTTGTCTGCTTGGTTAATAACTTACACATGGAATAAAAGAGTGGAGTAAAAATATAAAAACAATTGTGTTAATCTGACTCTTACATTAGTGCTAACTAACAGAGATATTGAACCACTGTACATAAATAGTTGTAAGAATAACAGATTCTTTCAAAAATCAATTCTTGAGGAAGAATCCGCAATTTTAGAAAGTAGGAGCTACATGCAAAGGAACTAGAAGAAATAAATTTAAGAGCTATATAAAACTATTTCATTTGAAAGAAAAGAGATGTAAACAGCATAGCAACATAGCAGCTAGCAGACCACCACACTAATTTCCTATGCAAGCAAAGCAAAATTTAATTTGTTAATATATATCGAGCAAGAAATGCGTAGTATTCAAAGTAGAGTAGAAACGGAAACATTTCTAGATATCACACTGGTAGATTATAGCAACACTTTCAGCCACATACATCATGAAAACCTATCCACTGGTCTTGAAGAAATTGGTATGTCAACAATTGATTGTTCTGAAACACTACCTGTATTTTGGATAAGAGGCTACTCTTAGGACAGCAAGAGGAGAAAGAATGGCTTTCAATTGGCAAAGGTGTCAATTAAAGGTACAACCTACCACCTTAATTTATATGTAGATCACATGATATAGAAAGCTAGATTAGATGCAGAAGAAGGAAGAGTGAAAACTGATTCAATTATTTAAAACACAGAGATAACACCACATTATCCGTGGGAAACACCACTTCTTTGAAATGATAACTGATGAAAATTAAACAAGAAGGTGCAAAAGAAGGTTTGCAGTTGCACAATAACAGAAATATTTTATTACTTAAATGGATGTTTCACAACAGCCTTGACATTTTCACATATCAGAACTGACTTGGCAGCTAAAGGAGACATTTATGTGAATACATTTGGTACCAATACACTGAGATGGTCACTTGGAAGGGAAAAAAATTTCTGTTTGGTCCTTTGAAGACTGGACAGGTAATCAAACATTTTTTGTTTAATACCATCTAATGGCCATTGAGAAATCTAATGTGTACAGCCATTCTTTGTCATTCATTTTAATGTATCAAACAAACAGAGGGAGAGAAAGGTAATTGAAATAGATGTTTCATCACTAGCACATTATAAACAGCACCAAATCAATATCATATCCATAAAATCTATTTCACTGTAAGTATAATGTTATAGGCATTAATAAAAGTGAATAGCATATGGTCTCTGGCTAATGAAGGCTTATGATCCTCAACAAAAATGGATATATTCTGTGCCAACAGTCACGATTAATTGTGCCCATAATATATGTGAAATCCCAGATGCATGGTAATGTTTCCTGAAGTATTTTTAGTAATCCAGTACTGCATTAAATATGAAATCAGCAATGGCAGGCTACATTCTAGTGCATTGATTTTATTTTGCATTTATCTAAATATTTAATTATTTAATGTTATCTTCATCACTGTCATGTTTTGACCTGGTGTTCACAGTCAGCACCTCCAGACAGGTATGATGTCCTACTGGGTATCAAAACCACAGCAGTTACCAGCTAAGAGAGGCTGTCTTGATTGCTGGGAAGTGTCAGCATCCATTCAGCATCTGCTTTCTCTTTCTGCTGTAGCATTTGTAGTACTAAATGAGGAAAGGGAAGTGTGCTCATGCTTAGCTTCTACTGGAAGCAAGGTCTCTTTCCTTACAGAATGGGATTGCTTGGTGATGTATCGAACAAATTACCCACAGTGCCCTTTGAGAGACAGTGAATGTTTCTTCACTAGAAGCAATTGCTTATGTGATTCATTATTTCTCTTTTGTGTAAAACTATACAATTCCTAAAGATCTGCTACTTCTTCATTCTCAATTATTTTTGAAAGTGGGATGGGGTGAGGGTTGTATCTAAAAGGAGTGGCCATCAAAGTTGTGTTATTCATTGGAATCTGAGCCTAATAAAATAGAGAAGATTATGCTGGAAAGTCAGATGTTGAAGAAAGCAGAGTGAAGATATCTGGGGAAATTTTGAACACACTCAGAATCTTGGAATTTAAACCAGGGGTGCCCAAACTATGGCCCATGGGCCAGATATGGCCCAAACACCAATTCATCCAGCTTGTGAAGCCCTCGTTGCTCCTGGAAGTCAAAGTAAAACGCTTCCGGGAGTGATGAGGGCTTCGTGGGCTGGATGAATTGGCATCAGGGGCCAAATCTGGCCCATAGGCCATAGTGACTGGCCTCCTGAACCACATGACTGGCCACGGCCCAAAAAGTTTGGACACCCCTGAGGTCATAGCCGAAATCTCCTATACTGACATCAAGATCAATTTCTTCTAGGCTTAGAAAAATGTAAAAAATACTATAACATCTACGTTTTCAAAATCTTCCACTGTAAAAAATAGGGAAGGATGATAGGTCTTGAAATGGAAACCGAATGTTATAAAGTATTTCTGAAGATTCTAGAAGCAAAACGTATATTGTTAAACATAAAGTATGAAAATTATACTGTTGATCTGTATATAAAATGAAAGAATCTACAACATCCTGTCTCAAGATAGATGTGAAAACCGACCTCAACTTGGTCTCTCCACTTTTACTGAAAATTAGAGTCTCCATATGCAACTTGTGCTAGTGCTAATATAAACACAAACTTTCTCTACCCATAATGCCATTTGAGACAGTGAACATTTCTTCACTAGAAGCAACTGCTTATGTGATTCATTTCTTTTGTGTAAAACTATATGATGCCTAAACATTTGATAGAATGGATTAAAGGAGAAAGGAGGATGGAAATCATATGGGGGGGAGTGCTGATATGTATAGAACTTGTGAAGGAGGGCATAACAGTGGTGACCTTGACAGCAAAATATCGACCATGGTTTGCCTTGTGACTAGAGAGATAGAATTGGAAACCAACCATTCTGAATCATTAATGAATTTCAATTCTGTACTCTGAACTTCACCTCTCTTCAAAATGAACCCCCCCCCTGTTTCTTTGTAAATATCCACAGGCACACCATTACATCAGCATATTTTTAATTAGTTCTAAGAAGTTGCTTCCTAAAACGAGCCATTTCCTATAATGACCCATATAATTGGGTTGAAGTGATTTCTTCTATATGTAGAATATTTTACACCTGCATTATCTACAATGGCTGGATTAGAATATTGGGGTGAATAAAAGGCTTATCCAATAGATAACATTTCTAATTATTTTTTGGTCATAAATTAAGCCAGAATATTTTGAACAATTCTAACTTGAGCAAAATATCCAAAATGCTATGAACTTAAGTTAACTAAATAAAATCTTCTTCCATGTCTAGGCCAGATGTGAAACTGCCAAAATGAAGCCATCTTTTGGTGAATTCATTCTGCAGTTCCTTTCACTGACCTAGTGCGAGAAAGATTAGATGGCAACACAATGTTGCTATTACTAGGGTACGTCCGATTGTGGTTCAAAAATACCACAATCTTCAAGGAAGTTTTTTCTGTGTAACCCTCGAGGTGGCTCTTTCTGTGTACCCCAATAAAGTGTTACTGTTAAAGGAGACAAAGAAACAGGACCTACATTCCTGTGAAAATTAGAAAACCTCCTGGATGTCTTCATCAATTAAAAATACTGTATTTGCCAGCATCAGAGTAGAAGACACACCCCATTATTACCACTATATACAGTACAAGATACACCCCATTTTCCAGTGTATTTTAAGGGGGAGTCTTATATGCCAGCAAATACGGTACTTTTACAGGTTCCTGATAAGCTTAGTAGAACAATGGTAGCTATGAAAACTGACTATCTGTTCTTACAGTGGACCTATACATTTGTAACTGATTAATTAATGAAACATCAAATTCCATCAACTGCTAGAGGGTCTTCACTGAAAGGAAGGAAGGAAAAGCAGAGGGGAGGAGAAAATATATTGGTGAGAACAAGACTTTTAACCTTTGCCACAAGGGCAATGTATTGCTATTGACAATGCTGAAAATTAGTATACAGTACTTGGTATCAAATTCATGCCTTACTACAGAAACATGAAACTGTTCACTTTTACAGCAATGTACTGTTCTATACTTAATGAGTCAAGGCCTCCTTGCAGCAGCTAGAAGGTGAATAGTGCTTTGAAACAATAACATACCAGGTAGTAGAAATGAATTCCTGTTTATTCAAATGTATAATAAAAACAGTAAGAAAATATTTTAGAATTAGCCTAAAAGATAACATTTATGCTTTTGGTTAGCATCACCAGACTATGTAGAAAGAACAAGAGTGCAAACAGATTCCAAGGAAAAGTGATCAAAGGCCACTGCATTCATCCCAGCTGGTGGGAAATGCTGTAAAATCATATTGTTTCCTAGGATGAGGAAGAAGGTTTTGGATTAACACTGGAAAAATAGTTGAAGTATAAAAAGAGGTAGAAGAATGTGGCAGACAGGCTTTACAAAAAGTTTCTGAAAGGCTAACTTAATTGAAAGTACCCAGTGGATAGAGTAATGGACTAGGATTCTGGAAATAAAGGTAAAGGTCGCCCTTGCTCAAAAGTCAGTCATATCTGACTCTAGGGTTCAGTGCTCATCTGTGTTTATAGCCAAAGAGCCGGTGCTGTCTAAGTCTGCAGACACTTCTGTGGACATGTGGCAGGCATGCCTCAGCACTGGAGTGCACAGAATGCTGTTTACCTTCCCACCAAAGTGGTCCCTATTTATCTACTTACAATTTCTTGCTTTTGAACTGCTAGGTTGGCAGGAGATGGCACAGAGACAGGAGCTCACTCCATCATACAGTGCCTAGGAATTGAACTCTGACCTTCCAGTCAGCAAGTTCAGCATCTTAACCACTTGAGCCACTGCAGTCCCTAGGACTCTGGAGAACAGGGTTCAAATGCCCACTTACCCATGGAAAACCAGTAAGGGAATGGAACTGGTAAGATCACTCCTTAACAGTAGTGTCGGATGGCGGGGTGAGGGGGCGGCCTGTCCAGGGCAGTGTGTTTTGAGCTATGGGTATTCTTGGACTACAATTCCGGAAGCCCTAGCAGGAGCGGGCGCGAACATCCACCAGGGGGCGGCAAATTTGGCTTATGCCCCGGGCGGCTGAAATCAACGCTACACTACTGCTCCTTAAATATCTTACTTACCTTGAAAAACCCATCAGGTACACTATAAGTCAATTCTGACCTGATGGCACATAACAACAACACATTAAACTCTACCTTTCATTTAGCAATTGTTTAATCTCAATGCATCTGCAATGATGGTAAAGCAGGTAGATCTAGAAAAGCCCTGAGGACTCCAGTACATTCCTGCTCTCCTTTCTAGGTAAAAATGTAGACCCCCCAGATATCAAATTCCATCAGCTAGAGGGTCTCCACTGTTCAAAATTGGATCTTAAACAATGAACATTATTATGACATGTGGCTTAAAGGGAGAAAGGAAATCTAAGTAAATGGCTTAAATTAGGAAGGTAGTATTTATTTCTAAAAAAACTAACACCTAAAAATATCAGACCAACAAGCTATTCTAGCCACAACAGAGAAGGGGAAGGGAAAACAAATGAGATTACTAACTGTATCTGAACTGAGCATCCACAATGTTTCTCAAGTGTTTTGGTAAGCTGGCTGGCTCCCTTTTCCTCATGAGGCTCCTTTGAAGCATAGGTTGCTTGCAGGGATATATGTCAGCTGTCTCTAATGAAGAATTTGGAATATATCTACTAGATGAAGGCCATACTAATGCATTCATTGGCACAGCACCACCCCATGGGTTTATAGTCTCTGATCTAGAGACCTGGAGGGCCCCTCACTTCTGTACATATATGCTACTTTTGGCACACACTTCTCTTTTCCCCTTCTATGATAAGATTTCTGTTCCTGAAAACAGGTGAAGAAGACAAAGCACAGCACCAGAACATCAGGTACCACCTTTAATCGCATCACAGAAGCAAAGTGAGCCAAAGAACATAGTGCAAAATTTGAGCCATTTTTATATTACCGAACAAAGTGCTAAAATATCTCTGTACAGCTCTTCCAAACAGTATCTCACCTCTTTAAAAGCCAACAGTAAAAGGTATTCAATTGAGTGGTAAAAAGAGGCCCTACAGAGGCATCTGGATTGCAACCCCAGCATTATTCACCACTGGTTATATGCTGATTAGGGCTGTTGGGAATTGCAAGGTTCTGATATGCACACTGGGAGCTCTTGAATGTTAAGGTTTTCTTAGTGCATGCAGTACAGCTATCTAAAGGTTGGCACCTAATTGGGCATTTAATCAAAAGCATTGTGCTTCACAAAGAAGAGCTGCAAATAAAAAGCTACTCTGTAAAATACCTAGTGCAAAAGCAGCTAAAGTGGTTAATACTTTAGTATCATAAATACTAAAGAGAATTAAAGATGTGCCTATCCAATGGGGTGCTGACTAGATAACTCAGTGGTTTAGTTATCTGGCTGCACAGAGGCAAAAACTGAGAGTTCAATTTCCCACTGTATCTCCTGGAGAAAAGACATCCTGTGCAATCATGGGGCAAGCTGCACAGATCTAAGACACCCACAGCAGAAGAGAATAGTAAACCATGTCTATGTATTACACATCTAGACAACCCTTGAAAGGGGTGCCCCAAGACAGAATTGACTTGACAGCATACAATTATTATTATTTTAATCATGTTTTCCAGCCTTTGGTTTTCAGAATTCAATTCCCAGAAGCCTAAGTCAATTCCCCAAAGCACTGATCAGCCAATGTACTGACCTAGGCTTCTGGGAATTGAAGTCCCCCTGTGGGGCATGTGCCCCACATTGGGAACCACTGGGTTAGAGTATACAGAAATGTTGGCCAGGTAGATTTTTTAAAACCAAAGTAGTTCTGAGATGAGCTCTGAAATATGACAGCTGAAACTTTGTTGTTGAGTCACTGGAGAAGAAAAAGATCCCATACAGAATTTGTAGTGCTCCAGGATTTATTGCTCTCCTTTGAAACTCACATAGCTTCTGTGACAGAAGCTGGTATCACCAAAATCAAGAGATCTGAAGGAGTCTAGACCATAACTGGGAGGCAATGACTATGGGCATAGAGGTCTTCTCAAATGAAGTGTAAAATAAACCAAATTGTAAAAGAAAACTACTTTTCTTGAGCCCTGGTGGCACAGTGGTTAAACTGCTGGACTACAGGCAAAATGTTCTAAGTATGATCCTGATGGGGCAAAAGGTTGACTCAGTCTTCTATCCTTCTGAGGTCAGCATACCTGTAAACCTTTGCAAAGGCACTTGTACACTTTAATATTACAAAGTCCTTAGTGATACTCTTTCCAGACATAACATACACAGAGACCGTGGGAAAAAGACGGGGAAAGAAACCTGTTTTACATAACACTGGATCGAGTATATATAAGTGATAGACAACGTGTTTGCACTAGTTACTAAAATCCAAATTAATGTAGAGTGCTATCCTAATAAAGGCCTTCAACAGACAGTAAGTCCTACTGAATTCAGTGGTTCTTGTATTTTAACTAGCTACGTTCAGAATTGTTCTGTGAAGTAATTGTAAAAGCAGATCACTATCTTCTATTTGGCTGACATTGTACAGAAATGCAATCCATATAGCTACTGATTATCTGAGTATTATTTTGGTCCTTACCAGTTTATCTAAGAGGCCATACACTAACTGTGTAAGAGAATATCACTGAAAGATAAAATGGATTTCAGCCAGCTGGAAAATTTGGCAATATATTGCTGCTTCTAGCACAATTTTTAAACATTTCCCTAAAGGTGATCGGAAGAGAGTGATAAATTGGAGCTCTGAACACCTGGTGATAAGAGAGGGAAGACATTACTGAGGATGGATGAAAGAGAGATAAATGACAAGTACTGTCCTGTAATC
This sequence comes from Furcifer pardalis, assembly GCA_030440675.1. Lineage (NCBI taxonomy): Eukaryota > Metazoa > Chordata > Lepidosauria > Squamata > Chamaeleonidae > Furcifer > Furcifer pardalis. The sequence continues at coordinate 44,689,617 of CP126896.1, read as the reverse complement.
TATATCTATATAACACAGATATATTGGAACCAGGAACACTCTTCTTTATAGCTGTTGTCTCTTTTCTGAATAGGATGAGAAAAGCTAAGGAGTTATTTACACAGGCTCTTTGTGAAAAGGCCAGTATTTAGTGATGGATTCAGCTGCACTAGCCAAACCAGATTTTAAAATATCCTTTGTTGACGCTCCTGTCTCCTTCCACTAATGGGAGGAAGTGTTCAATTTTTTTTAAAAAATGTTTATAATTATTATAGCACATTTGTGTTGACTTTATAGAGTCTAATTTTCTTTTTCACTTTCTCAGGCCCTCCACAGAGGAGCCAAGGAATTATATAATTTGCCAATATCCCGAAGTGCTTCTCTTTTTAAGCCACATCACGATATCAGAAATTCCCACTGGAAGTTGTTCTGTAGATGTGTATATAAGGATGAGTAGATGATTGTTCATTTACATAGCTCTGCATATGTCTTTAAAATAACCATTCTAATAGTGTAATAAAGTCTGGCCAGATTATCCTCCTATGGTAACAGAGTAGACCATACTGCCAGTGACACAATGCCAAGTGTCAGGTGGCAGTTAATTAACCTGACAACCCTGAGGACTAATACCCTTGGGTGGTGAAGTCCACAGGGAAGGATGATGGTGGACTTTGTGTGCCAAAAGGACTCAGGACCAGAAAGTGACTTGCAGAATTGGATCAGTGGTACAAGTGTCAAGCTGGAATGCAGAAGGCAGATGAAAGGCCAATGCATTATATTCCCAGGACAGTCTTCATGGCTGATCATCATAGTGATCACCAATATTCGGATTTGGATACGGCAGAAAAATAATAATAGTGTATTGTGTTGTTTTTGTTATAAATTTATAAAATGGTTAGACATATAAAATTTATAGTAACATTATGGCAATATATTGTATTAAAACAAAACTGGCAGTGCATCATGCTATTGAATAACATCCAGAACATTTTTTATCAGCCACTTCAAAATGTGTTTCTCTTTGTTAGTATGTCTCACTGAATTCCACTTGGGCCTACCTCTGGAAAATGCTAGTAAGAGTTCTGTTCCAGAGTAACTTTATTTGAACCCTGTGTTATTTCTAAGTAAATAAGAGAAGAATAAATTCCTTCATGCTTTTTAAACAAGCTATGCTTAAAGTAAATATTTTAAAGAGTGAGCAATTTGCATTTAAGGGACGCAAAGTACATTTCTAACAGTGTCCTCATCATCTCTTTAGCTTCCCTTGACCTTACAAAAGCTTTAGGCAAAATAGTGTTGTATTCTTTTGCTTCTGTAAATACCCATCAATGTGGGTATTTTTCAAGGGATTCAAAAGTGGGCAAAAGCATTTTCAGGCTTATGATCACAGCAAAACAAACAAAAAAGCAGCTCAATGTTATTACCCAAACAACTCTTTAAAAAATGCAGTATTATTTCATATAGCTTCACTTCTTTTCACTTCTTCCTTTGTACTTCTTTCACATTTTCTTTCACCCTAAATCTTGTTCTCTCCATTTGCAAAGGCAACCCTCTAGTTCTCTGTTCTAACTCCCAGGAGTTATCTCAATGGTTGACTACCTGTCACTCAAACAGAGGACCCCAGTCTGTAACTTCCCAAGTATTCTTGGCCACATCCTTCTCCCAGTCTCCAATTCTCCTCCTTTGTCCATCTTGCCTCCCAACCTTTCTTCTTTTGCTGCCTGGCACTTCCTGATCTCCCATTCTGTTCGTCAGCATTTTCTCTCTTATCCCTCCCATTGCTATGCTGCACCAAAGAACCTTTAAACAAAAAGAAAAGAACTATGCAGAGGAGTGCTACAGCTTTAATGTGAAAAGGTCTTTTGTGATAACTTTTTGTATTTACATTTTATACTTAGCACTAATACTTGTATTAATAGATATTGCTACTGGGGAAAAGAAATGGTTAGAAATGCCCCCCCCCCCCCAAAGCTGGTGTAGATGTAGATGATGACAAGTTGTAATGCTTGCACATCATCAGTAAGAACATGGAACCTAAATGCATGTCATCCTAAACAAATTGCATGGTTCCAAAAAAAGATTAAAAATCTGATATTCCAAGATACGGCAGTCATCTGGCAGAAATGCAAAGGAAAATAACACATAGACACAATATCCAAGACACATGAAAGTATCCTGCCTTGCTGCCATATTGCTAACTGTCTCAGATTGCTGGAAAGTGGTGGAAATGGCCCTTGATCATCTACCTGACAAACAAACATCCAACTATAATTACTATACTCAAGATATGAGTACTTTCTTTTTAACCTGAAGAGAAGCATAGAATGGGATTTTGCAGTAATCTGCATTTTTTATACCAAAATGTGAGGTAATATTTATTCAGCTTGTCCATAACATCTGTAGAAGGAAATGACAGTAGGAGAAACCTCACAGTTACATACATGTGTATTTGCATACAAAAATACACAAAAGTAGTAGTCTCTGCTGCATAGGTATTCCCAAATATAGTATTTCATTTTATCATGGAAAAAAAATTATTCTATTAGAGAAAATACAGCAAGATCCAATTTTGCACTTTAATACCAAGGGCCAATGGGATAGAAATTTCATTTTAATTTTCCTCCTATTACGGCCTTCATGGCATCAAGAAGATTGATCCAGAGTTAACCTTACTCTAAAGTTATACAAGGATGAGGCTAAGGAGAAGGAGTGTTATTTATCCTGCTGGAGTCAGTGGGATCCAGTAGATTTACACGATTAGATTCTGCTCAGTATGTATTCTGGAGCAATTTAAAGGGAGGTCAGTGCTTTTTGACTTACTATAGGAACTCATGGGTCAGCTAAACTGGAGTATCATGGGTGAGAAACCTCTCCCCTTGCCACAAAGACTCAAATCAAAAATTGTTTCAAATAAACTTTCACTTTAGACTTACATAAAACAACTGTATACCAAGATAATATTCCAAGACAAACAATAGTCATGGGTTCACACAAATTTTATATACAGTACTTGGTTATGAGCTTATGCAGATGGGCAAATGCACTTGCCTCTTCAGGCCTCTTGCTGTCTCTAAAATGATGTGACAGAATCTGTTAACTACTATATGAATCTGAATTTTTATTGCAGAGCAATAGCAAAAATAGGCTAATGAGCTAGATTAAGGCCTAAATCCAATTGTTAGTCACAACTGCAGTAGATCCATTGAAACAACATAATTTTTATAAGTGACCGATTTGTTGGGGAATTAGCCTAATTCTTAGAATATTGTAATCAAACAATTCCATGGGATTATACATCTACTTCCAAAATAACTGCTGATTTATCAGGCAATTGTTTCAACAACATTTCATGAGAGAATATGAAAGTCAAGGCCTCATTCTTTGTGCTACAGTATTGCAACAAACCAGTCCACTGAATTCATTATTCTCTTCCATTATTCACATTTGTTTCAATTAATCTATGCTCTAAATGAGGAAGTACATTTATTTCTTATTTGCTACAATGGAATGAAAATAAATACTTGCAAGTGAATAAATATATTTTTAATCAAAAGCTTGGCAATCATAATGGAAATAAATAATCACTCTTCTTACCTTTCATTCCAAACTTGGAGTGTCTTCCAAATTTGAGAATAATTAGCATAATTACTAAGCCAGTGCACACTAATGCTGCAATCCCCACTACAACATACACCTAAGGGGAAAAGACAAGGAAAATTAAACTTAATTTTGCACAGGGGTAGACTTTGAACACTACCATTATTACAATAATTACAATGGAAGATGTTTGAAATTCTGAGTTTGAAAGAAACGTGTCAGTTTAGCTTTCTCCCACATTCCAATTATTTTAATTTATCCAGAAGGTAAGTAGAGCCATGCTGAACCAAGGAACTATCGAAGCCAATATTTTGATTACATAGTAGCTAAACAAGTTCTTGCAGGAGACCTAACAGAATACATGTGAAATAATATCTTCCATTGAACATTCCACAAACAAACAAATAAATTGCACAGAAAAACTTTGACTCTGATACTGGACACTAAGAGTCGTACTATCTATTAATTTATGTAACATAATGATTCATGTTTTAATCATGTTGTAAACCATCTTGGGTTTCATATTGGAAGAAATATACAGGAGATCCCAAAAGTCACCACACATAGGTAAAATGGGAAAGTATAGCTAAATGTACCTTTATGTACAAAATACTCATCACAAAATTTTACAGAATATTTACAAAATATTATCTACATGTTGGCCACCTCTTTCCATGCACACACACAAAGTCTTTGCCCCCATTCATGGAGAACACATTCCAGGATCTCTCTGGTTATGTTCCTGTATATGGTGACCTTTGAGACACCCTATAAAACAGAATAGACTGGAATAGAAAATTTTCACTCATCTATTTTCTCCATACAAAGCATAATTTCATACACCTTCATCTTGTTATGCACCTCAAGTTAGTTTAATATGAAGGAATTCACAAACACAGGTGAAGTGTTACAAAAAGCAAACAAACCAAAATTAAATTCCTGACCACCTGAAGTATCAAATGTACCTTATTCAGCCTTCTAGTTATTTAAATTATTTGGATGCTCACTGGAAGTACAAGATGAGGTTAGTTGCACTTTTCAGCAAAATAGTCAATATATGAATCCAATCATGCAAATTGTGGTTTGTCTACAATACAGTTGTTTTGTCAAAAGACTCCCCCCCCCCCACATTACACAAATGCTTGCTAAAAGTGCCCAAATATGGTCAAGGTGATGTTTTGTTGCAAGCTAAAATACCACAAATTCATCAGATGCATAGTCAGAAAGTCTGCCAAGATTATAAACCAAGAAACAATGTATATACTTACAGTGATGCTATCTTCATTGTCTTTGTTGGAAACATCTGTAGAAGTAACCGGATTGCTATTATTTGTGGTGTCTTCAGGTGTTCCATAATCCTCTAAGAAAAATAATGCATTATTTATTCCCTTCCTCCTTTTTTGTCTCTGTTAAATGCAGTAAACAGAAGTTTTTACTGCTATCTATATATCACTACAAATATCTGTGGCATATTCAGGCCCAAAGTCAGACATCTTGAACTAGAGTATAACTGTGAGTATACTGTGACTACTGCTATGGTTACATTTTTTTTAGCTTATTAAGAAGTAAAAGATTATCCATACCCTTCACCTGGAAATATTGTGTGCAGGCAGAATAAGCACAACCTAGTGACATTAAAGTCCTGTTTATCCCTTCTCTTGTAGGAGATGCAAAAGTAAGTCCAAGCCTTCAAACCCACCTCACAGCCATGGGCATGGCTGCATTACAGAGCATAAGAAGAATGACTGGTTCCTGTCCTAAGCACATTTAAGGAAAGAGAAACCATGAAATGAAAACAGAGCAAAGAAGAAGAAATGTAGTTTCAGTTATTTACTAGTTTGTTACTACCTATTCTGTGGGTGTGGTATGGTGGCCGTGGCCGGGGGAAAGCCCTGCATTGCACTGGAATCAGGACTACTTCATTTCAAAACTTGGATGGGTGAACTGGGTAAACCTGCTGAATCCCACCACTGAATCTAAGTATAATTAAGGATGACAATCAAGGAGATTTAGATTTAAATGGAGAAAATGGCATATTTTTGATAGCACCTCATATGTACCATGGGAAGGAGTTATAGTAAATGACAATTGGGGGGGGGGACATTTAAGACCAATTTGGGGAGCAGAATTCACATACCTTGATCTGATTTGCCTTCTAAGGTATGAAATATCTGTCCTTAAGTTTAAACCAAAGAACATATTTCCAAGTTGAAACATAATATAACAAAAGTTACTACTAAATCAAAAAAAATTAAATGTCCTTAAAAATATTGTGTAACTCAAAACATTTCAAACTGCCAATAAAGTTAACTTCCAACAAATGCACGTCATGGAAAGGCAAGATTGAATTTACTAGTTCTAACTCAATTGAAAATGGAACTTGGAAGAGCAAAGAAACAAACAAGTCATTACTGGAAAACTCTACTGAACACATAAGTAAGAATCTTTTACTGCTATAAACAAATTCATACTACCCTTAAGTTTAAAATGATTTGATACCAAAATGTATTTATCTGCTCCATTCTTATGTCAGAATTAATACATTTTGTTACGCTGGGGTGGGGGAAGCTGTCCTTTCAAAAGGCTTGCACAGCTTATCTCAATCACCACAAAAATTGTATTTATTTATAAGTAATAACATTTTGTGTCATGGCTCTGCATCAAATTTTGTTTCAGTGCTAAATCTCACAATAGGGTCAAGAAATCCTTATCCAGCAGGATTCTGTTCACAACATAGAAAGTATAATAGTCAACACTGGGGATTGGTTCCACTTCCAGAAGCTGGCTAGGGAACTTCATTACAGTCTCCAGAATGTTTAAGCAATATAGTAAAGGTACTGGTATTCATAATGAAACTAATTATCCCATGAGATTGCAAAGGAGCAAAGGAAAGAAGGTGGCATTTCTCATGCTATATATTAAGCATGAAAATAAAAAGGAGACTGAGAAAAACAGAAATATCAAGACCAACAGACAAATCACTATCCAGAGCACATGGGATGTCCTTTCACCTACATTTAAAAAATGTAAATGCTTCCTTTCTCCACTTCTCACATGTGTATATTCCATACTGGATATAAAAAGGCAGTGCATCCTAAGGAAAAATGAAACATCCAAATACTCTGACAAAAAGCCCTAAGGTCTAAAAACTAAAATAAGTATTGTGCACCTGCCCAGCTATCTCACTGGAAGTTATCAAACATATCTACTAAAATGGCTATGGTTAAAGAAATCCTTTTCAGACCATCTTTCATTACTGTGGAAAAATCATAGGAAATTGCTAATTCTTCATTTGTTTACTTACTTAAAATTCAATAGAATTTTGTTTTGATAAAAATTCTACACTCTTCTGTAAACTCAGGAGAAGAGAAGGCAATTCGTTTACACATACATTTAATCATGTAATTCAATTTGTTTTTGTGTTTCAGCCCACCTAAATGTTTAAGCGTGCATAACACCAAGAATAAGTCAACTCGGTTTTCTTCAAAGTACAGTATGTAAAAAAATTAAAATACGTCTCAAGCTGATAACCCTTGAGAAGGCTTCTTTCGTTATTTAACAGTTTTGTTTTACCATTAACTTTGATAACTCAGAAAGAAAGAAGAAATAAAAGGGATAATGAGAGAGAGTGACTCTTCAGCTAAATTTGAACATAATGCTAAACTAGGATTTAATGCTATACAGATGAGCCTATGTAAAATTCATAGATGAACTTTAAGTTTATATTCTCCTTTCCCTCTCATCTACAAACATGGTTGGAGGAAGATATAATCTCAGTTCATTTACCCATTCTACAATTCTATGAACTAAGAATCATTGTTTAAACTAGAGCTTGGGAAAGCTACCTTTTTCACACTAGATCTTCCATACTTTCCCATGATGGCTGCAGTATTCCAGGAGTTGTCCTGCAAAAAAATTACTTTCCAAGCTATGGCTTAAAATAAATTCTAATCATAGACTCCAGGTTTAAAAAAAACACCCAAAATTTAGTCTATAGCTAAACAAACTAGAAATCCTGGACAATTTTAATGCCTTGTTTAACTAACCAGGGGTAACTAACCAAATGGTATCCCTTAACTCAGAAACTGTAGGAACTGAGTCTTAGTTAAATGATTCTCTCCGCAGCATGGAAGAAGAAAGAGCAAGGCAATTGCCCCCACCCAACATTCAACTTGGGTTCACAAATCTTTATCCACATTAGATTAAAACAAGCCAAATACATTGGAGTTCCAGGTTGGATGTGTACATCTGCCCAGCCCACATTATTCCCAGCTGTTAGCATCAATGGCTAACAGGGGTGACAAGTTGTATTTCAAGACATCCAGAAGGATTACATGTAGAAATAGCCTCTATTTTCACAATCTGGATGCCACAATACTCAGTAATGTCATGCTAAACATCTTGAAGCATGGGTCATGCAAACATTATGCATTGAACAGAAACATTGTTTAAGATGGACTTTGAAGAAAAAACATATAAATCTTATCACCTTGGTTTTTGTTTGTTTTTTATTTAAAAAACCCCAATAATTAAGGCTCCTTAGGGCTCCCTTTGCCCTAGTGAAGCCTTTGGGAGTTTTGGTACAGAGGGGGAACCTTTAATAGATTGAAACCACCAGCTGTGTTCTGGTAGCATATATTGGCTACTATAGCCCAATATTGCATAAATTGGCCTTTTGCTCCACTTTTGGGCAATACAGTGTTGGCTGGTAGGTCTAATCTTGATAAACCTTTTGATAAATTCCTATTAACTGAATGGTACTGCCAGGAAAGTGAGTGTATGACTCATAGCTAAATCCAATATTCAACTGGGATAACTTTGAGAACTTTCTGCCCCCCCCCTTCCTGCCTTCCACCAGACCTCTGTGCTATCTGAAAACTTGAGATTTTCAGTGCTGGTTTTTAGCACACACAGAAATTTAAGGGATTGTCTGATTCCAGTTCTACTTGATTTATTGTTTCATAAGCACAGGATGCTGCTTTTAATTTTCTACACCAATATGGATATAGAAATAAAACTACCAAATAAGGTGGTAAAGAAAATAAATAACAAGTATGAAACACTCTGTAATTCAAAAAGTGCTATGAGTGAAAATATCATTGATAGCGACAAAAGTGGGGCTGAGGTGGCTCAGTGGCTAAGAAGCTCACCTTGTTAGCTGGAATGCTGGCAAGTCGGCAGTTCAAGACCCAAGTACTGCATCATGGATTGAGGGCCTATCTCTGTCCCAGCTCTTGGGGACATGAAAGGAGCCTTATTTGGGCAATCCATGAGAAATGTTTCTTCTGTAAAACTCCTTTCAACCCAGAATAATTTCTGACATGAAATTAGGGGCTGCGGTGGCTCAGTGGTTAAGAATCTCACCTTGTTAGTTGGAAGGCTGGTTAGTCGGCAGTTTGAAACTCAGGTACTGCATGACAGATTGAGCGCCCGTCTCTGTCCCATCTCTTGGGGACATGAATGGAAATGAATTCAATTTTTTTGAATTGATAAATACATAATCTCAGATTTGGGATGAAGAATAAAGACTTTTTTTTACCAATTTTGGGGTCTCTGACACCCCCCCCCCCCGGCTGGGTCCAGGGAGGTGTGGAGACCCGATCCAAGCTGTTTCTGGGCTTCCCCGATGTCCTCAGCCAGTGCAGCAAGCCAGAATGTCAGAGTTTGAATCCCAACATTCTGGCTTGCTGCACTGGCTGAGGACGTCGGGGAAGCCCAGAAACAGCTTGGATCGGGTCTCCACACCTCCCTGGACCCGGGGGGGGGGTCAGAGACCCCAAAATTGGTAAAAAAAAAGTCCAATTTTAAAACCAATTTTGGGGTCTCTGACCCCCCCCCCCCGGCCAGGTCCAGGGAGGTGGGGAGACCCAATCCAAGCTGTTTCCAAAGTTCCCCCACCTCCCTGGAGGCTGCAGCAAGCCAAAATGTCAGGATTCAAATCCCGACGTTCTGGCTTGCTGCAGCCTCCAGGGAAACAGGGCTTTTTTTAACATTGTGTGATCAATGTATCGCACAACGTTAAAAACCGGATAACGACGGGACTTGTGGAACCAAGTCATAACGTTTTCCGGGGTACTAATGTATCAATATTATGTAAATGAAGTACAACATTTCATTTCATTAACTGTTCTGATCAACTTCAAAAAACAAAAATTGTACAACACTTCTGTAGGAAATAGTAATTAACATTCTAGTGAGGAATGGGTGGCAGGAATATTAATAAACTGCTGAAATCCCCCACTCATATCATATAATGACCCTCAGGCAAAAAGAGGCCATTACAGCTTTGATGGAAATCTGGCTTTTCTAGATCATTCAGTGTAATACTGTGTCCACAGAACGGCCATGGCAATATGAAATATTCTAAAAGTTAGACTAGACCAGGGGTGCCTAAACTGTGGTCCAGGGCCCAGATCTGACCCCCGATGTCAATTTATCCAGCCCACAAAGCCCTCATCACTTCTGGAAGTGGAAGTAAAATGCACCCATATGGGCACACTTTATTTCCGCTTTCAGGAGCAACTAAGGCTTTGTGGGCCAGATGAATTGGTGTCAGGGGCCGAATCCAGCCCCCAGGCCATAGTGACAGGCTCCGTGAACCACATGACCAGCCTGCAGCCCAAAAAGTTTGGGCACCCCTGGACTAGACAATTGGTTTCATTTGTAAAATCTGCCTAGGTAAAGGTAAAAGTCGCCCTTGATCGAAAGCCAGTCGTATCTGATTCTAGGGTTCAGTGCTCATCTCTGTTTATAGCCGAAGAGCCAGTGTTGTCTGCATCGGCAGACATTTCCATGGACATGTGACAGGCATGCACGGAACACTGTTTACCTTCCCACTGAAGTGGTCCCTATTTATCTAGTTGCAATGTCTTGCTTTTGAACTGCTAGGTTGGCAGGAGCTGGGACAGAGATGGGAGCTCATTCTGTTGTGCAGTACTCAGGTATCGAACTGCTGACTGCCACCTTCCAGTCAGTGTCTTAACCACTTGAGCCCCTGCAGTCCCAAAATCTGCCTAAGCAAGTGTTTTTTTTTTTAAAAAAAAATCATAACTAGTAATTGTGTTCTTCAGTCCCTAAACATAGGATAAAAAATTAATTTTAAAAAGAGACTGGGTGAGGTGGAGTTAACCATCTCTCACTTGCATTTTACAGCCCCCCAAATCTAATTTATGAGCATAAAAGAAGCCACATCTCAGTCAGATGTTATACATTTAGTAAATATGAGATATGCAGCAAGCCATATATCTGAAAAACAACCACATCAGTTCTGTGTATTTGAATTGAAGAGTCAAGTATATCCTGAGGGTCATCACATTAAAATAAATTATACTTTAAAATGATTAACACTGGTCAGATTGTCCCCATGTTGCACATCTCTAAAGACAGTAACATAGGATCCAAAATTAAGAATATTTAAGCATAAAAGTCCATCTTTCACTAGCTTCAGTCATTATTAGTTACATATATTTGCATTTCTGAAAAAATAGAATAAAAAATATACCACTATAACCTGCGTGATCATAGAACGGACTACCTAAACAACAAAAAGAGAAAAAAGATATTAGTATTAAGTAAGAAACTAGCAGTTAGCAGATTAACTTTAAACATGTAACTTAACATGGCATCAAATTCAAAGGCCTAAACTGTATACATCAGTGGTTCTCATTCCTGTCTCTTCAGGTAATTTCGGCATCAGTTCCCAGAAGCCTGCTCCAGCATGGTGAATAATCACAAAATCTGAGAGTGGAAGACAAATATATCTGGAAGGCCAAAGGTTGAAAACCACTGATATAGACTTCATATGTAATAAAAGTAACTGTTTCTGAAGAAGCACAAAAAAAATAAATAAATCTGATTTTTGCTTCATAATAACCTCATCCCATCCTGCACCAAGCACATTATACACAACTGAATTTACTTCTCTCATATTATGTAATGGAAATAACTGTGATATCACATAGAATTTATGCTACACCTTTGGGGTAACATTGAACTTTACACAACTGGGCTTTGAACTCAACAATATTTCCCAGTCCTTTCCTTTCCCCTGCAGCCCTCTCACATACTGAAAAATCATCTCTTGACAATCCTCCAACTCTTCAGGGAAATATATGAGGAGAAGTTGGGGCTGTAAGAGAGAGAAAGGTCCTACTTCTTTGACAAATACCATTCCATTAAAGAGCACAAAAGGTATTTCTCCTACATCTCACACTGCATTTCTAACAGTATTGCTCCATTCAGAAATACTCAGTATTAGTTATTATAGATCTGTGTGCATTGTATTTGTGTTTTTAAAAACAAAAGTTTTCCTACTAGTTCACCTCAATGATACTCAGTACTTTCTCCTCTCAGTGTAGACAGGACTGACTGAATTTGAAGTTTGACTTTTTTACCATCTTTCATTAAAATAATAGAATGGTTTTTTTCCCCAGGAAATCTACCATTTGTAGATGTTTATATAATAACTTGTTTCTTTATTAGCAATGAAGGTTACACGGGAATGAAAGTGAAGGGACTGAAGATTGCAAAGTTAGTATTAGAACAGTTTTGTAATTCAAATCCATGTCCTTATCTTCCCCAAAACTGCCCTCTAATATGTTATTCCAGTTCAGGTGGGGTGTATTATCATTCTGTTTACATTGCTTTGATGGATATGCTGTAAATTAGCATATGTAGTTTCATGAAAACCTGTGTACTTTTTTGTTCTCTTTTTTTGATTGATGCATTTCCTATTTTGACTGAAGTGTAAGTGGTCAACTACCATAACAAGAAGAGAGAAGAAAGTAACACTGCCTAGTCAGGAATTTCTAACCCTCCCCCCTCCTTGCTTTCTGGAATAGCTGACCTCCAGGAATCAAGTCAAATTTCATTAGGCCTTTCCCATTTTTCTTTCAGGCTAAAAACAAAAGGAAGAAACTGATACACATATGTTTTATATTGTAGATGTCTCATTGTGCTTTTGCACAATGCATGTGTGCATTCTAGATTTTAAAGTATCACTTATTACGAGGAAACTTCACTTTCCATGGACTCCAAGGAAAAGACAGACACCTATAATTGTCACAGCAATGCCATGCTAGCTTCTGAACTGGGTAGTAGGCATGGCCAAATTTGAATGTCCACTCTTAATTTAAGCTACAAATTAATAGATACAAGGTAAAATATAATAGCCTGAGAGAACTGTTAGAAAACAAAGCAAGAAATCTCTTTTGGAGCAGAAATATATTAATTCAGTCATCAACATCCATACATTCAGATTTAGAATTCTGAATTCAGGTTTTAAGCTATAGAACAAGCTTACTTTAGAGACCTGTTAATGTAAAAGCTTGCCAAAAAAAACCCCTATGGAACGATCAGACTGAAATATAACAGTACAACTCTACTCTACTCCACATGACTAAATTTATATCTTCCAAATTTATTTGTTTTTAAAACTGCTCTAGAAGCTAAATATTCAAAGACAGTAGAAAATAATTTGGCACTCAAAACTGTAGACTGCTATCTAAAAGACTACTGTAATGTGATAAGATTTGTTTCCATACATATTCCTGAGGAGTAACCACCACACAGAGTCTATACAGACATAGTCATACTCACGGGATTTTTAATGAAATAGGCGAGACTAAAGCTAATCTCCATGATATGACTTGATTTCAGTGGGTCTTCCTGTATGACTGAATACAGTAAGGAGTGTTTACATTCTTCCTGGTTGGTGCAGTTGTACATATAGCATGCTCACTGTTTTATTAATCTATTTAGTACTTTATTAGAAAAAATTCCTATAATTATGGGGTGGAGAGAAAGCCATTTTATTATTTATGAGGTCCCTGTGAGGAAGTATTCAATAAGCTTGCTTGGGAGACTGGGTTGCCTACCTGTGAAATCTGTCTCATCTGGGGTTGGGAACCAGCATTCCAGGTACTGCTCTGTGGAGGAAGAGCTCTGTAAGCTTGCTTACGAGACACTGTGGTGCCTACTCTGTATGACCTGTCCCACCTACTCTCAAGAAGGGAAACGGTCCTGCAAGTATTTTAAGAAACCAGTAGCCCAAAATCTACTTTATTCTTGCAAAGATAATATTTGCAAAACTACAAATAATACCTGTTTGCATGGTGTATTACTCTACTCGAGAAGAAACATAAATATGCAAGCATCTTCAAAACCTGACAGATCATTTGCCAAAGAGCATCTCCTGTCTGGTGCTAGTGAATCCACTGCAGACCAACCATAAGACATGTAGTTGTAAAAACACTGTCTTATGAAGAAGAGACACTCCTTTAAGACATTTGTATACACATCAGTTATTGGCCCAGCTTCATGAACTTGGGGCATCCAGAATCTGGATCTGGTTGTCCTCTACTGACTTGGACATCCCTCTACTTGGCTTACTACATAAAAAGATTCCAGTAACAGCAAAAGGGGTATTTCAGAATACTGAGATCAACCTGACCTTTACTCTTTTACTTTTTACATACTATGGATTAAAAAACTTCAAACCACACCCAGAAGTGCAAAACAAAGAATGGCTGATGAACTGCCCGAAGGCTGGCATGAAGAATTATGATGCTGGACAGGAAAGTGAAGCCAGTTGATGTTCCTCTCCTACAATGTTCAACCTTCCTTTACTAATATTTTGTAGTTAAATGATTCTCAAAATTGGCTCTTCAGATGTTCATGAACTTTAATTCCCAGAAGCTATGATCAGCAGGTATGCTGACTAGGGTGTCTGGTAATTCAAGTCCAAGAACACCTGGAGAGCCAGGTTTGAGGAACCCTGTTCTGGTTAGTTCCCAAATTTTTGTAATAAAATGGACAATCCATGTCTTTAGATCTCAGATCCTATTGATCCCAAAAACCTATGGAATCTAATCCTCTGGGATCTAGAAGTTTTCTGTTTCAGCCCCAGATAAAAACTCCACCTAAGGCAACATTGAGCAGGATCTCAAACACTAATGGGTTCTTGGCTTTTAGCTTTTCAAAACTTTATCTTTTTTGTAACTTTAAAATATTATTTTTAACTTAAAAAATATATTTTAGAATCAAAAATCACTGGCAAAAATTAGAAATAGATTTTTTTTTTAGAACTTGCACAATATGTTCAGCTTTTTCTTTTACTTCAAGAACACAACTATCCTCTGTGAATTGGTTTCCCAATCATCAATTTTTTTCCAGAAATTTTGAAACTAAGTATGAGCCATTTGAATAATCAGAGTGAAAGAAACTTTGCTACCTGTTCCCAATGCGAAAAGAAGGGAAACTTGTAATTCTCAGATATAAATTCTCTTTATATCTGAAGGACACATATACTAATTGCTAACTCTTTATGATTTCTTGCCTCTGGAATCAAAAAGATGAAGCAATTACCATATTAAGAAAAAAAAATCCTGCCTTTTTCACAACCATGTATGCAAGAACAGCTGCACAGACTCCTAAGAAAACATACAGGTTTCTTCTGTATATATAAGAGAGTTTATCTGGCTGGACATCCCACTGCAGTAATGGAGTAGACTGTACAGCCAGCAACTCAACACTGAGTGTTAGGTGGTGGTAAATAACCTGACTCCCTAAGGGGGCCAACGGGTACAGGCAGATGAGCCCCTTTAGGTAGGGTGATGGTTCCCTGAGTGGAAGAAATGCCACTTTAAACTTGAGCCACTGGACAGCGGTGGCTCAAATCGTTAAGATGCTGAGCTCACTGAGTCGAAGGTCGGAGTTCAATTCCTGGGTACTGCATGATGGAGTGAGCTCCTGTCTCTGTCCCATCTCCTGCCATCCTAGCAGTTTGAAAGCAAGAAATTGCAAGTAGATAATTAGGGACCACTTCGGTGGGAAGGTAAACAGCATGCCTGCCACATGTCCATGAAAATGTCTGCAGACATAGACAGCTCTGGCTCTTTGGCTATAAACAGAGATGAGCACTGAACTCTAGAGTCAGAAATGACTGGCTTTTAAGCAAGGAGCAACACATCATATTGGGCCCAATGGCAAATAGAGCAGAGGAGGAACCACTTTCTGATTCCTAACAGTCACAGAGGTGGAAGAGGCCATGCCAGATGGACTGCCTGTGAAGGTGCACCTTGATAATATCCTCAAAGCTGTGGCAGTCCACTGCAGTCGCATTTCATATGTGCCACAGGAGATGACTCCAAGATCATAGTGTGTAGGTCAATTTGTGGCAAGCTGGGATCCACGTTAAACAAATTCACACCAGTGGCAATTTTCCTGATTGCTTTGGAGGGCAAAGGCAGCCCAGAATCTGCTGGCCTCCAAGACCAGGCCTCCCGATACCCTGGGGCAGGAAAAACATATAATTGGATCAAGTTCCAGCCAACAATAAGAGAGCTATCCACACACTCAGAAAAATGTTGCTTTTTAAAAAAAACTAAAAAAAAGGGGGAGATAAAAAAAAACTTTCCCTAATGTGTGTGTGGTATATAGTATAAATTGTTAAAAGTACTGGCAATAGCAAAATAAGAGGAAGTAGTTTGCTCCATAAGTCTAATTGTCTTCCTTTTTAAGCAGGGAAATAAAAGGAATTCCAATAGACAGTTCACACTATATCGGCCTATTCCAACCAAATTGCTGAGAGATATTTTTTTAGTTTGTCCCATAACCAATAGCCAAAACCATACTTAGGATACATGTTCCTAAGTGTGGCAAATTTACCAAATAGTTTTTTGTCCCACAAAAGTGAGGTTAATTCTTCTGTTTCGTTTTCAAAAGCCATTAGAATTTCTGTTCATTCTATATTTTTGTGGCAACTGTAACAATGCTTGGTGACTGAAGGTGATGCTTTGTGTTTTTTTTCTTTTATTGTTCTCCTATTAACAGAAGAAAAGGGCTGCCTACATTTCCTGATCAGAAAAACCCTTGTGAGAAGAGTTACCTTATCGGCCCCCAGAGTTTTAATTGAAGCGTGCAAAGCTGGCTGCCAGTTGCTACAGAGATTATTGTACAAATGAAAGACAAAACATCCATCCAAACTCCTATCTCATAAGTAAGATGATTTTCAGATATAATATCTTGCCTACCAAATCGAACAAGTATGATTAAAATTATCATAGGAGAAATGCTCATTATAGCACTCCAGAGCTCTAATGTACATTACAATCTTTAAGGTAAATACATGTCTCACTGGCCTTCAGGATTTCATTTTATGATGAAAATTCCTCACTGTATTTAAGAACAAAAAGTTCATTATACAGTCATACCTCACATAACGAATTTAATTTGTTCTGCAAGGCTGCTCGCTATGCGAGTTTTTTGCTATGTGAGTCAGATTTGCATAATGAATTTTTCACTATGCGAGTCGGATCTTTCCCTATGGAAAAACTCACATAGAAACGCTAGCTATACAAGTTTTTCCATAGGGAAAAGTCCGACTCTCATAGCAAAAAATTCATTATGCAAGTCGGAACCCTTAGCAAAAAACTTGCTCGTTATGCGAGTTCTTCGCTAAGCGAAATGTTCATTATGCGAGGTTTGACTGTACAGATTTTTTGGATTGCTATCCCATGTACAGTAATCTGATTTTAGTAAAGTTGACTTCTGAATACATATTTATATATAAAACCGGATTGTGGTAATATTCAGTGTCAGCTAAAGCCCTGTTATTTAACTTAGTAAAATGCAACTTAGGGATAGGCTTGTTAAACTAATGTAACTTATTGAGTAGTTGACTCCCCAAATCCCCATTAATTCAAAGGACCTACTTTAGTACAACTTACTATACTAAACAATATGATTTCAGCTCCCCCAATTTATACTCGCATGAAAATGAGTATAATACCAGGATGTGGATCTGTTATTATTTGTTGCTTCATTGTGTAGTACACACAATTGATAATCACAATTCAGAGTTATAGTAGCCATCAAACTCATATTAAGGCTCCATTTATCTTAAATTATCACATAAAGTATGAATGTAACCATGGTGGTTTAGTGGTAAAGAAGGTTGCCTTGTTAGCTGGAATGCTGGCGAGTCGGCAGTTCGAGACCGGGGAAATGCATGATGGATTGAGCGCCTGTCTCTGTTCCAGCTCTTGGGGACATGAAAGGAGCCTCATTTGGGTATTTCCTGAGTGGAGTTACTTCCACAAAAAGCCTTCCAACCCAGAATAATTTCTGACACAAAATTATTATTATTACCACAGAAGATTTTATCATTTAGGCTTGTCTTTCTATGTGAGATAAAGGGAGATAGATAGAAAGTGAAGTCTGTATTAAACATTCAACAGTATTCTAAGATAGAAACTGTTTCAGATGAACTTTGGGAGTAAATGAACTTTAATCCTAATTACTGCTATCTGAATACTTGCTAAAAATAAATGTTAACTTGGAAAGAGAAGTAAGCTTCTGTGGTTTCAAGTATTTGACTTCCGCTGTCCTAACGTGCCAGTATTCTCTTGGGTTTTGAAAGCTCAGCCTTCGTTCAACCAGAAATGCCAGCTTTACAAGCCTCAAATCCAGAACCTTTTTAAGATACTTAAAAAGAACAGGAAAGGAACAGAAAACAGTCCCTTATGAAATTTAATTATCCTGCTGTAGTTCCTTAGCCAGAAACTTTTAAAATACACCCACTTATATTCAAGTAAAGGGGATTTAATTGGTCTTAGTAGCACTTCCCTACACTGGGCTCCAGACCAAGGATTCTGTTACACAAGGTTGCATTTCCTGGGGAATCTCCAATTAATTTATTTGTAAAGTTTCTCCTAATGACCAAATAAATGGAACTCTGGTTCCATGTACTAAGCACAGGGAAGGTTTATTTTTCTATTACACCATTGGGGAGATATGAGAGATGAAGTCAAATTTTCTACCATGGAGTGATGAGAGACGGTTACTACCATGCTGACATCTTTCAATGTGCCTCCAATGACATTTCACTACTACTTCATTTCTGTATTTATACTGGCTATTTGCTAAACAAACAGAAACACTTTCCTATAGTTTGCAATTTTGTTATGACTTAAATGAGCAAAATGATAAAAGCAGAAATGATAAAATTAGCATTACATAATAAAATGGTATATTTTAATTAAAATCACAAATAGTTGTAATAAATTGTTATGCTTAAATTATGTTATCCAATCACTTGCAATGTATGGCATCCTATATTCTCCTGCTACATGGCTCTATGCCTGCACAGGGGAAATGAATCTCTCCATTTGTGGATAATGATGCAGGCAGGAGATGGATGGAGGAGAATGCATCCCACCCACACCTATGAAAGAATCTCCTGTCTCTGAGAGTCCTGGTTTAGGAAAAATGTCTCAGATAACAAAGAAATTTCAGTGCACAACAAAACTTCTTATTTAGCAGCATCTGTTGTTCAGGGTTATCTAACTACTTTTCATCACTGTAATTAGTATCAAGTACTTCTGACTATTCAGCTACAATTCTTAAAACATAAACATTTATGAGATAAAAGATGATTTGCAACAAAAGTTAAACAAGGAAATAGGTGAAACTATCATTGACTTTTGCAGGCAGAACTGTACCTTTTGCTTTGTACTGAGAAGATAGGGTGAAGAACAGGACAAAGATATGGTTCATAATAAATAAAATACTATAATAAATATCAGTCATTATATATGCTCAAATTGTAATAGCATGATTTGAGAATACAGAATGACCTATTTAACAATTTGTGTTACTTTCCAAAGTTAAGGCTAGTACTTTATCCTCAGAAAAAGATAAGTTCCACACATTTGCTGTGCTTTGTTCTAAGGTTAGTGAAACAGTATGTTCTAATGATGGATGGATGGATTTTTCACAACAAATGGTCAAATGTAGAAAAGAAGACCTCTGTTTATCTTAACTTTTAGTAGCAACATTAAATAAAATGAGGAAGAAAAAAATAGTCTATATAAATAATGCCTACATGGTATTAGTGACATAAATAATGTCCATCTAGTATTATTAGTGTCATATTACTACTCACTACCTCCAGGATCATCCATGAAATAAGCAGAAACATTGGCTTCATCTCTTCCATATAGATTCTCTGCTACCAATGTATAATTTCCATTGTTCACATGGGTGGGGTTGTCCAGCTGAAGGCAGCCATGATGTTCAGTCTGACTGCTAACGTGTATTCTAGTGAAGATAAAAGCCGACTCATTCAGCTTAAGCCCATCATGTAGCCATGTCAAGATAGGT
Organism: Furcifer pardalis; assembly: GCA_030440675.1. NCBI lineage: Eukaryota > Metazoa > Chordata > Lepidosauria > Squamata > Chamaeleonidae > Furcifer > Furcifer pardalis. Next base: position 44,669,880 of record CP126896.1, on the reverse strand, counting down.
TGTGGATTTCCTCTCACACTGAAGGGAATGCACCAGTGATGGTCTGAATATGGATTTTCAAGAAATGTGATAGTTGGTGCAACTAAATTAAAAACAGTAAAAGTAACATTAGTATCCCATGGACTCACCTGTACAGAAATTAATAATTTAAATAATTAAAGCTAACTGACAGAAAGACAAAATGCAGGTATGAATGAATGAACAAACCCAGAATTATTAATGGATTCTGTTAATAAAGGCATTCTCTAGAGCAGGAAAGGGTAATCTTTGGCCTTCCAGGTTTTGCTTGACTATAACATAACATGGCCATTGGTCATACTAGCTGAAGGGAACAGACTACCCATCCCTTCTCTAGAAGTCATAACAAAGGTTTGCTTATATTGTTATTGTGCTTTTGCACACATGCACGCACAAACGCACGCGCACAGGAATGCGCACACACATTTTTGGCATGATTTTGTTCATGCCCTTTAATAACCCAGTGTTCTTACCCTATTTATCACTCTGGACAGAAGCCATTAGTAAACAAGCAATAGTCTACTCTTTGTTTTTTTCCCCTGCTTCCCACAGCAGTCCCCTTCCTCATGCCTACTAAAATGCCTTGATGGCTCCCACAACTCTCTAGAACACATTTTAAAGGTGTGCACATTCCCCCAGAGGATAAAGTGAAACATCCTTCCTCTAGTTCATGAGAGCAAAATACTTCCATCATCGGGGGGGGGGGGGGGGATTATCAGATTTCATTCATTGTGCGTTTAAACCTCAATGGATTTTGTATTTGCTGACAACTCTGCCTTAAATATGCCTTATTAATATTTCTTCAGCAAATTTTCCATGGAGCACCTGATTAGAAAAATTGCTAACAAAGCTAAGTAGTACTTATAGTAAACACATACTTATAGTAAACACAATTTAGGTCTCTTAAAATATTGTTTGTGTATGAATGTACAAACATAAAGGAGAGAAAAAAATCCATGTTTTAACATTGTCTGTGATCTTGCTTTTATGTAACTTATGACCAAAAGAAGAGCAATTGTATTTTGAATTAACTCTTTGCCATAAACTATGAAATTAGGCCAAATTTAAAAAGATGTAACTTAAATAGATGTAATTCATTTAATGATAGCTTCAACTCCTTATTTCTAGATCAGTGGCCTCATGTACACAATGAACATGCACATTTCTGTAACAATCTGGCATGATAATTGTGGCTATAAGTATTTAATGATTAAATATTTAAAAGAAAAAAGAGTAAAACAATAAAAAAAGAAAAATCTGTAATCTTCTTCAATGCTAGCTCATTCTTTACAGCAATGGTTCCCAAATTTGGGGCCCAGATGTTCTTGGGCTACAGCTCTCAGAAACCTTGGCCAGCACAACCAATAGTGTGAGTTTTAGTCTAAGAATATCTGGGCCCCAAATTTGGAAGCCACTCCTTTTCATATCTTCCAGGAGAAGGCTCAATGAATAATTCTAGGATACATTATAGTTTCCCCCACTATTGTTATTCAGTTACGACTGTCTGCAAATAAAGTTTTTACATAAAGTTATTTACGTACAGAACACAGAGAGGTCAACAGAATCTTGGTCTTCGCCCACAATATTTTCTGCTACACAAGAAATCTGCAAACCACTGTCATTTGATGAGACATTCTTTAAGGTTAGAGAAGCTGGGTTTGTATTTGCATCACTCTGGAAGAAAAATATTTAAATGGGTTAGGAGGACAACAGCTGAATCCATTAATATTCTTGACTATATATTGATAATGCTAAAAGAATTATCTGCACTTAATACCTCTGACAATATTTTATTCACCCAGTTACTAATTTCAGTTGGAGTACATGAATAAATTTGGATTTAACAAGTCCTATTAATTGAATGGGTGTATTCTATTTAACTGTCTCTGGAAACAAAAATGATGAAATTGAGACTGCTGCTTCACATACATCATGGAACAGCAATACTCTTTGGAAAAGACAATAATAATAGGAAAGGTGGAAGACAGTAAGAAATTAGGAAGCCCATACACGTGATGGACTAATTCCCTAAAAGAAGCTACAACTCACAGATGTTGAGCAGGGATATAGAGGACAGAACATTCTGGACCTCTCTCTAATAGGGTCACCATAGGTCAAATATGATTTGATGGCACAAAACAGCAACAATTTTACTTAATCTAATAATTACAATTAGTCCAAAGGAGAAGTATTGTAGCTTGAAAACTTTTAATTTTTGTTTCTATTCTACCTAGATATTTTATTCTTCATGCCACCTAGGAAAAGCAAGAAGAAACAGATTTTGGACTTTAGCAGCAGACCTGCCATGGCCCTTATTTTATTGGAGACATGGTGGAGTCCATTAGAATGATCTGCCCCAGCAGGTTGATGGTTCCAAATGGTTGCCTGATGGCTCGGGGAGTCCTCTGTCACCTCCATGGATGACCCTATCAAAGCTCTAGTTGACCTCTGGAATGGAGGAATGGCTAGGGCTGAAGATATGCACACACAAAAAAACCTCCTGGCATGCATGGGCAGCTCACAGATTGAATAAGAAGTTTCACCACACTTTTGTCCCAACATGCATTTCCTGATATTTTGTTCATTTTAAAAAACAGCAATATGTCTCTCATTTGAAGAATCCTAGCAATATTTCATAGTATCATATTATAATTTGCCACTATTCAGATTTTGATAGACATCTGTAAAGCAATTATGCCCAGTGTGTGAAAAATGAAGCTGAAGATCTGATATTTAGCTGATCCACTATATTGGAGTTCTGTAAAATCTAGAAAATCATTAAATAATGTCCATTCACTGATGATCTCTAATTCTATAGCCAGCATCAAATGTTTGCTAATAGTCTAAAAATAATTTATCCTCCACCAAGCAAGAATTATAAATATGTTTGAATTTCTACCTAAAATGCGAAGAGATGGTGAAGAAAAGCATTAGCTGTCCAAATAGATCCAGTATCTGTCAATAGACAGAGCCTTTTTTGTGTCTGGCAACAATTGATGTCATCAGCCTGGAGATAGCACATAACAGAAATACATGCAGTCTCTACCTTAAAGCAACCTTATGATAGCTACTAAAGCACATAAAGAGGAAAGTAGACCAATTCTTCAATCTTTAACTGAGGCTTCAGTTTGTGAACATGTTACTAATCACCACGTGACAGAGCTTTATCCCTATCTGGCCCTTAGAGCTCAGGTGTTCCTGTATAAAAGAGACTCATTCTTGACAGCTAGCACTTTTACATCAGGCTGATGTAGCACTGCAATGGCTTAGTGGTTAAAACACTGAACTTGATGACTGGAAGGTCGGTAGGTCAGTGGTTCGAGACATAATGAGCTCCCATCTCTGTGCCAGCTCCTGCCAACCTAGCAGTTTGAAAGCAAGAAAATGCAAGGAGATAAAGAGGTACCACTGCGGTGGGAAGGTAAACAGTGTTCCATGCACTCCAGTATCTAGTCATGCCTGCCACATGTCCACAGAAACATCTGCAGATGCACATAGTGCTGACTCTTTGGCTATAAATGGAGATGAGCACTGAACTCTGGAGTTGGATACAACTGGCTTTCAAGCAAGGATTTTATCTTTACATAATGCAGCACTTGGAGTTAGTAAGTAGCATCTTATGTGGCTTTAAAGAATTTATGCAGCTGGACTAGTCTTGAACACATCAAACTCACAGAGCTATATAATCTTGGCAAAATATATACTTCTGTCAATACTACACAATATAAAAATGTACAGGTTTTGCTTAATGCTAAGTGATCCATGGATTTTAGAAAAAAACAATGGAATTAACAGTAAAATGTGAATGTATATCCATACATTTAATACATATCCTCACCTCATATTTTGAAACAATATTGTTGAAAATCCAAGTTACACTTGGTGTTGGACTTCCTGTAACATCACAGTACAATGTGATGTTTCTGCCTTCAATTACAGTGAGATTATGTGTGCTCAGTTTGACAGAAGGCAAGCCTGTTAAAAAGGAAAGCACACATCTTTGTGAGATGACTGCAACAGTCATCACAGATACATCATATAGATCTCAATTATCATGAACTATCAAGTTCAGTCATATTTTGGCATATCACATCTTTGCAATAAATTCAACACCAATTTGTTTCTTAAAGTAACCTTACATTTGCATAACAAATTTAGAAAGATAACATGGGAGAACATTTGGAAATACGTTGCACCTTGGGTGTCACAGCATGCAAACATCTATGTTGTTTTGTGAATATTTTACTTTTTCATATAATTTTGGGGCCCAGAAGAAGATGGCAACAAATCATTCCAGGAGATTTCTATGCTTATTTTACCCTAAATCAAGAAATTTTACAGATTGCCTTCAAAGTGACAACTGCAATCTGAATCTTCACTGGTCAGAATTCTATTTCTTGAGTGCAACAGAATAAATCACAGTGGCAAATTGTCATTAGTTAGTTGCTTCTTCTATTTTTTGCCAAACATCAAGTCACATGACTGGCACATAATGTAGAATATAATGTAAGTGGTGACTCTGCAAACAACTGAGAACATGTCCTTGCTGTATAATGGTATATCATATCATACTAGACACAAATTTTATTGTATCCTTTATCAAGTTTGGCAAAGCTCCTTCCGTTTCTATTGCTGCTGAAGTCCATCATGGATTGTTTCTAACCACAAGAACTTCCTCAGTGAATGTGCCATGAAATTTAACAGATACATATCAAAGACCTGTTATATCCAGGGCAGATTGTTAAAACCTTACAAACACTTTCCCCGTGTGTTTCCTATGTGTTTTGAGGCACATTGGTTTTTGAAATCATGTCCAAAAAATTGTAAGATTTGGTTTTAAATCTGGCACTTTGCTCAACTTACTTCTTTATTTTTATAAAGATATGACAAGAGCAATAGCAATAACATTACACTTATACTGTATACAGACCCAAAGTCCTTAGTACACTCTCTTGGCAGTTTACAGGTTAATTAGCATTTTGCCCCTAACATTCTGAGTACCACCAGCTCCATATAGGTTCCCCCCCCCACCGTATCCATTGACATATACCAAAAACCACAGAAAGCAGTGAACCCAGTGATGGGATGTTACCGGTTCGGACTGATTCACCAGAACCGGTAGCACCCCATCAGGAGTAGTCACTGGGGGGAGGGGTAAATCCCCGGGCGATTGGTTCAGTTGTCTCTCTGGCCCCCTCCAGAAATGTTTTTCTGAGCAGCCAAAACGGCTGCCTGGAACTGCACATGCGTCAAACCTCCATTTGACGCATTCACAGTTCTATTTTTTAGTGCGCATGCGTCAAATAGAGGTTTGATGCATGGACACTAAAAAAACTGTGCATGTGTCAAATGGAGGTTTGACACATGCACAGACATTTTTTTAAAAAAAAATTGCTCTGCCCACGACATCATGATGTCAGCTACGCCCACAATGTCTATGACGTCACGGTGGGGTAGCGGAAATTTTGACAACCCACCACTGAATGAACCCCATATTACAGCACACATACCTAAGTCAAACAACTAAGGTGTGTGTTCTGCTACAAATACCTCATCAACTTTTCACATGCACTCTTGAAATGACTCCACTGAAAACAAAATCTGTTCCTTCTCAACATTATGTTGTAGATAATGGCCTGTAGTCGCCAGTTCTGGTAATGTGCCTTGTAAATGCATGTGTATTGCAAGGATTTCTTTACTGAATATTTTTGAATCCTTAGATAACTAAACTATGGATACTGAAACCACTGATATGGGCAGGGGGGGATGAAACTAACAACTAACAGGTTGTTATGTGCTGCAATTTTGCATGGGTCACTCAATCCATTGTCAATAGATGCTAAATTATTGGCAAATGTGTAATTAATAGTGATTGCATTCTAGGACCAATCTTTTCTATGTGCACTAGGAGTGCCCATTTTAAGAAAATAAAAAAACTTTTATTGTGAAATATTTCTGTTTTCCTTCCACTGGCAAGAAAGCAACATCTGAACTTCATTAAGGTCTTTGAATTCCTTATCAGACATCTACTTAAGCATCTTCTTGGAAACACTCTAAAGATACATACTGTACTAAATAATTTAGAATGGGGGAAAACAAATCTCTATCATATTTATGTTTCAAATAAATCTTTATTGCTTCATAAATCTGCCTACATATTCACATATTCATTGTAGTATTTCTGTAAGAGACAGATCCTCCCCATTTTAACTTATCCATGAGAATTTCCTTTGTATGCAGAAAAAGTATTTCAAAACAAAAGTGGAAATCAGAGTTGATCAAGGCAACCTGCACTTCAAATTTTAATTTAGTGCACCTTTTCTTATGCTTTCTCAAAATAACACAGAATACCAGGTCACTTTTAAAACAGAGGTAGGGTGACTGATATGAGGTTTATAGCTATGCCTTCTTAAGAGAAAAGAAAAGGATAGCAATTAGGACTCCCAATTTTCAAATATATGCACAACCTGGAATTTATTAACATACATTAATTTCCCTTCCAGAGTATGAATAAGGATTATTAACATAGATTATGGGTCTAATGACACACAAAAATAGGAAAACTTTAAAGATATTGTACTTTCCAGTGTGTGCTCCAAAAACACTCTTAACTAAGTGTTTGATAATATAAATGACAGTATTATTGTTAGTCAAGAGATTGCCAGCAACACCTAATATGCAAATGGTTCAGTGGCACAGACTGAGTAATGAATACTGAGATGGTCCAACCTCTGACAAGAGAGGAAGAAGATGAAAGAAGAAGATTACTATGACAGTATAAAAAAATCACCTCTAGTATGATGGAGTATTATGATCTCTTAATATTTAGGCTGTGTGTTGTATTCTCTACAGTTACAAGTCTTATAGAAGAGGCAAACATTACAAATGAGAAATATAAAAATCATATATAATTCTGAGAAGATTTGCCAATGTTAATGAGAGTTACTGTATGCAAATATCTAGCCTTACTTTATTCAGATGGATAAGGGGAAATGGAACTGAACTACACTGTACCTGTTCCCGACAACAAATGCACTGTACCCTTAATTTCTGACACAGGTACCTCTGAAGATTCTTCTTATGCTTCATGGTGCTCATCTCTGTCACTACAGCATATCAGGCAATGATGTGTCTTATTTCTTCCTCAGCATCAGTGGTTGGCACATTTTCAAGGTTGTAAATTGAGGAGGTCATGGGGGACCGGTTTTTCCTTTATAAGAGGGGGGGGGCAGAAATGCCATGTGAATGCCCATCATGGAGGCTGTTTTGCAGTCTTTGGTTTCAGGAGGGCCCCCACAGTGGCATATGTCCCATGATTGATTAGCCATCATTAGCACTATCAGGCACCAGGCAGGTTGGTTAATGTGGGATTCTATGTCTGATGCTACTGACAGGGCTATGACAGCTGTCACCCACAAAATTATGGCCATTTTCTTGTCAATTATATTGTGTTTTGTGTGATTAATTATAATGCCCCATCATGCAATGCCACAGGCTCGGCTATCAAATGCTGTTTCCAACACATAAAAACAGGATCCCACACATCTGATTATATTTGCTGGGCCCATTGTACTGGTAAAGTTAGTAAGCTTCTTCACAATAACAAACTTTCTGAGTTTTCCAATTTCCTGTAAAACGGGTCCAAACAGGGCCATACCTACAACCTATGCCAGACCTTCAAATGTTGTAAGCCACCAAGAGTGGTCCCTGCACCAACTGGGGTAGGGTATAAATAAAATAAATTTCTTTGGCCTCTGCAGGTTTATTGCAAAGGTCACAGTATTTTGTCATTTTTGAGACCTGACAAAGTAGGTTGGCTTTTCTACAAGTGCACACATTAAAACAAGGAGAAGCTGGTATAGCCAGTTGCAGCTGCCAACGACATACAGTCAAACCTTGCATAAAGAGTGCCTCGCTTAAAGAGTAACTCGCTTAAAGAGCACAATTTTCTCTGAATGTTTGCTTCACTTAACAAATAAACCCAACCAAAAACTCGCTTAACAAATAAATTGGGGTTTGCAATACCCCCCACAATTGGTGTTTCGCTTAAAGAGCAAACTCGCTTAAAGAGCAATTCTGTGGAACGCATTATGCTCTTTAAGCAAGGTACAACTGTATTAAGAAACATGCTCTCATCCTGTGATATGATGTTGCAGAATAATCCACAGCCACCCAGCACAGAAATAAACAGCCACCATCTTTCTGTGTAATGTTGCTAGGAAACACACTATATTATCATGTAGCAACATACCCAATGCCATTCCTTAGTTTCAGCAGCTACTGTTAGATGTAAAAGCATGCTTTTGGTTGATAAGTTTTTTTAACGACAGAAAAACTATTTGACACTGTAAGTTTGGAAAAACAGGCTTCCCAGAAAAACGGGCACCCAGCACCCAAATTGTGTCAACCACATCTCAAACCTTGGAAAAGCCAATGTGCACATCCCACATATCTATCAAATGTTCCACTGGCTATCTTTATCCATTAAATCTTTACACAGAATCATTATCTATTGGTGATTGGTGGAGGATATACTGATTACAAATTCCATTTACCTGTTTTAATAGTTTAAGTGCTTGTTTATGTAGATTTTGGTAAACATTTGGAGTTGAGATCAGTAAAACATCCAGTATAATGCAAGACTATCCTATGGACGTGTAACCTAATCCATTAGAGAACACTTGCCATAAAGGACAAAAAAATTATTTCCAATGCAGTTTTATAACTGTAAAATAATAAATTTCAACTTATGAGTCAATTGTATCCATACAAATCATTATGAAGCAGCCTACAGACCAGATAAAATATATTCTTGGTAATAATGCATAGTTTGTCTTTGGAGCAAAGTAGAGAGAGAAATATCCTATGATTGATTCTTGCTTCAGTTATCTTTGTTAATATTTTATCTTACCATAATTATGACCTCTCACTGAACACTTTGAGTTTAATTGCAACTAACCTTTTAAAATAAGTGTTCAACTACCTCAACCGTGAAAGCAGGTGAAGGCAGAACCACCAGCCATTTTTGTTTCTCGCTTCACTAATTTGCTGACATGACTAACCTTACCAGAAACCCACACTTTCATTCCATTTCCCAGCAAGTCACTTATTAGCAAGCTGACTTCTAAGCCTAGCACTAATACTTTTGATGCATTGCTAAATTTGCACTATGCCGAAAATTGTTACCACAAAAAAATGCAAAACCATCTGTCAAAATAAATGAAATACTTTTACTTCCAACATCCTTGACTCTTATTTTATAAAGTACAGTTTGCTTGTCCTTTTGCAAGGTCACTGGAGTCCTGAATGAAACAATAATGAGAAATCCAGTCTTAAGGTCAAATAAAATACACTTCCTATGATGCAACAATATTGTTTTTTAAAAGCCAAACAAAACACTAACGGATCAAAGAAGATGTGGGTGTTTTAATGTCTCTTGGGATGATTTTTCTAAATAGAAAAAAACCTGGTTCAAAGGGAGTTTATTTCCACAGAACAGGAAGAAAAACTAGTGCCTTCATATTTATTACCAACCATATATTTCTGGTTGAATCATCATCCACTGATTAAGTAATTCTATGTAGATCTACACAGCAGTGGCTCTCACTGAGTACAAGGGGATTTACTCGCAGGTAGCTTTGCATAGTATGCCAGCCTAAATTCTTCACTCGCAGTTAAACTAATAATTGCTTTATTTTTAATATTAAGACTAACTCTTTACAGCAAAAAATCAGATGCATTGGTCAAAATCTTGTTGGCTAGCTGTGCTACTGTAATGGAAATGAAACCAGTTTACCAGGGTCTATGTGCATTAATTGGCCAATACAAATAAAAGTCTTGCAAATGAGCTTTTACTCACTGTTCCTATGAGTGTGTGCTAGTGTGACACCTTTTCAGCAGTGGTTCTAGCTATCACTCCACCTGAACCAATGTGAACATATCTGCTTTAAAAAAAATAAGCTCAATTGGTAGAAGAAAAACTATGGACTCGTGGTTGAATCCCATTTCACTTCCTGGGGTGGGGTGGGAGAATCAGCCTCATAGTATTTCCCACATATCCCCCCGCCCCAGTGTAGTTATACTCTCTGGTACTTGGAAAATCATGTTTCCTGAAAGATTCATATTATGTTTTGCAATTAATATCCAAAACGTACACTATATCCAAAGCATATATGTTTTTTCTAAGCAACAATAGCTACTCCAAACAATAACTGAAAGCAGGGGTGGGAATTAGTTACTTCAGATTGTGTTTTTTTTAAAAAATAATAATAATAATAATGTATTTTATGTAAATACAGTGGAACTCCACATAACAAATGCTTTGCATAGCAAAAAAATTCACATAACAAAGCGTTCATTATGCAAGGGCAAAAAATTTTTCGTCAAGTGGGGTTTTTGGTAGCCAGGATATACCCGCTCAATGGGAACCCTGGTTAGCAAATCTTTTTCGGTTATGTCAAGTACCACCAATAGTGCTTCACATAAAAAAAAATTTGCATAACGAAGCGGTCTGTGAAAAAGTTTTTTTTTTTTTGTTATGCGGGGTTCTACTGTGTATCAATTTTCTAAGTAGAAGGATCTTGGCACCAAAAAGCAAATGCAAGAAGAATCAAAACTAAGAGCATAATGTGTTCCATGGGATTGCTCTTTAAGCAAATTTGCTCTTTAAGCAAAAAATCCTTGAAAGTGACCAATTGTGACTTCTAGTTGGGGGTGGGTGAGAACCCCAATTTAGTTGTTAAGCAAGATTTTGGTTGGTTTTAGTTGTTAAGTGAGGTGACCATTCAGAGAAAATTCTGCTCTTTAAGCAAGTTAGTCTCTAAGCGAGGCACTCTTTATGCAAAGTTTTAATGTACTTTTTTCTGTAGAGATCTGTTAGCCCTTTGGTATAAAAGAGACTGCTATATGCCCTCTCCTGAAGAAGAAGGGAAAAACTTAGCTACAGATGTCCTTGTTATGTCACCTGTAGCAAATATACCTCCAGAATCACTGGAAATCTCTGTAAACCAAATTTGGTCCTTATTGCTCCTTGCCCTATGTTATTGCCACTACTTACATCACATTCCATTTCAGTACATGACTACTCAGAAGTAGGTCCCAGTAAATTCAATTAGCTTACTTCCAGGTAAGCAAATAAAGGATAGCAACCTATAGTCATCACATTCTATCTCTCCCCCTTAGTTTTCCCTACTCAACATTTTTCTGAACTAATTCATTTCTTGATTTAAAAAATCTGGCATTGAAGTGGAGGTGTATGAAGCAATGTGTGAAAGATAAAACACATTTTCCAATTCTTAAAGGATTTGGGTCCCTCTGCCAATGCTGTGACGAAATGAATTATACCCTGTGCTTTAGCCTCATCCAATATGGCAATTTCAGATTGGGGGAAAGAATGGAATGTAAACAATGTGGGCCTCAAGATTTGGAAGAAATGAAACCTAAAATGTGTGATAGACATATCATCCTGTGAGATCATTGGTTGGAATCCCTAAGGGGGGTGGCCAGAAGGTGGACCCTGTAGGAGGAGATATAATTTAGAAGGTGGAGGCTGAGAAGAGACACTCTCTTGGATCTAACTGCAATCATGTAGCCTTTTTAGCCAGAAGGGGGGGGCATGGGCTTTCCCTCAAATCATTAGGTTTCTTTATTTCTTTATTTTGAAATGTTTTCTAAGCTTCTGATGAGCTTTATTCTGTACTATGCTGTGATTTCAATATATTTATAAAATACCTGGAGAGACTTGGAGTGATTACCTGAATCTACACAAGTTTCATGTGCACCCTTTGCTTACCACCTGTATTTAGGTCAGGTGTAACTGGGCACACTGATAAGAGAAGCCTGAACTGCTGGGTCTGATCTGGACCAGGGAAGCAGGATCAGATGCAATCCCATCACCAGGAGTCCGGAGGACGCCCGAGTCCTTCTTGGGAGTAAGTGGATTGTCACAAATGCTATATTTTTTGGACTTTAAAATACTTATGTTCCAATCTCCTCTTACCTCCGCATTAACTGAAATCTGGCCACAGGCAGCAGCCAATATTCATTTGCTTCTCTCACATGAAGGCAAACCTAGTTTAAATCCATGTCATTTCCCCCCTATTTTACTGTTGAGTCCACAGAATGAAAACTTTGTTTTTAGACTACAACTCCCAGTCAGTATAGCATAGGAAGCATCAGACCCAAAACACCATGTTTCTTCAACCCTGGACCTTAAATATATTCTGAGTGGGAGGGAACAAAGCATTGCATTTATATATAATTATGATTATATTTGCATATACTGACTAAAATTTATATGTGCAAATTTAATGCAAAAATATCCTTTTGGATTAAAAATGTCCTCCTTTCAATTATCTCTTCCCTCTGTATCCTACTTTTTGGTGATGGCTATCCTTGCTTTCAGAGATGCATCAATGGTCACTCCACTACAATAATATGGAATGAGATCTTACACCACCATCAAAAAATGGATAGCCTTTAATCTCTAACAATATTTAAACAATAAAGTTGGTCAACTCATATGTGCCTGCAGGGAGACTGCAGGAAATAGTAATTTTTCGGGCACTTTTAGGCATGCTGACACTGCTACAGAAACACACACAAAAACTGGGTGTTCAGATTTCATAAACTGCTAAGAGTCCCATCAACTACCCTGTAATCTACTTGTGCATGCAGAAGCAGATTCCACAAGCAAGAGGGACACTTCTGCTATTCTTCCCTGTATCATACCCATAAATCCTACCTAGAAGTCTGGAAATTGTTTCTAAAGGAGCTAAAAGTTGCCAGATGTCTCACCAATGTACTACGGTGACATTTCTAGTATTACAGCCAAGTGCTGATTCCCACAACAACCTTTCAAAATACATCTATAGGGAATGGTTTTTAAGTCTGATGTGGAAATCACCAACTGAATGCTCACTTCTGTGCCAAAGAATTTTTCAGTAAAAACTGTTCTTTACTCCATACTTGTGGGTAATAAAATAAATAAGCAACCATTTTGAACTTATAATTGGATCTTAAAACCAATGTTGCAAAAAAAATAAATAAATAAGGGGAAACAGCTCTGATGGAAGTTACAGGTCTGACCTGAAGATTATCAGCCCAGCTCCCAGTTCTCACTATAGTGTGACATGGATGAATCACTCATTTCTATCCTTACCACTGCCAAGGAACAGAGCCAAAAAAGAAATACCTAGTCAAACAGGAAGGAAAACAGAATGCAAAACACTGAGGAATAATAAAAGAAGATAGATGGAAAACATTTAAATTTTCCATACTAATTTTCTGGATATGTTTGTCTGTCCAAGGACGGATGATACTGTGTCATAGGATGGTGATTAGAAGGTAATAAAATTCAAATTGAAATCCCACAATAGGGAGGAAATACTTGAGGACACAGCAGAAAATAAGCATTGATTTCTAGCAATAAAGTTCAATTGTTATGAAATAAGGCTAGTTACTAATAAAGCAAACAGGTGTCATGGTATAACTTTTGTTAGTACTGTACAGTAGGTGACAAAGTCAAATACAGTACTGTACCTCCTGAACTCTTCTTACTGTGAAAACCCCTATGAAGACAAAGTCCAAAATTTAAAAAAAGAGAGAAGACTGGGATGCAGGATTTTTAGGTCAGAAGTCAAATAACAGAGAAGAACATGCACAGAAGCAAAAGGAAAGTCCAATGCTGCACAACACATAGAACTGGAATATGGAACATGAGAAGCAAAAATCAAGGCAAACTGGAAACCGTAAAACAAGAAATGGAATGAAAAAGATTGCCACTTACTATCAGTAAACTAAAGTAAACTAGAATGAGATATTTTCAGTCTTCCAACTACAAAGTCTTCTGCTCTAGAAGCAACACTCAGAAAAGTTTGAAAAACCATTCTAAGAGAAGATCTTGCAGAATGAGACCAAAAAGTTATGAAAGTTACTTGCTAGATTTGGGCAGACAGGTAGGCTATTTCAGCTGCATTGCCCTGGCTTAACAAGTAAAGGAAATTGTGTGCAGGATTGTACCTGTAACATTATCCAAATATTTGGTTTATGACTCCAAAGTAGAAATGGGAGTAATCCATAATTAACTCTTCTAATATAACTGCTGTCAAAATTAATAGAATTTTAATAGAAATGGTGTGGAAAAGGTAATATTTTAGCAAATTTAAATACATATGATAGTTACTATATAATAAAAGAGCATTACCACAATTTGGAACTGGCTTCTCCATTAGAGATATTCTCTGGTTGTAATCATTCATACAGTAAAAATCCTGAGCCTCTGCTTTTGGACTCCTGGTCTCTTGGAATACCTTGATCCACATAATGTCACAGGAACACTTGAATGGATTCCCTTCTAAAATCCTACAGCAGTCAAACAATGGAAGGAATGAAAAACATTTTAAAAACAAGTTAATATACAAAGGATAAATCATAGAAGTGACTTTATTTTAAAAAATATTTAGTTAGTTGACTTCACCATCATACAAATGGTCAGTTTCTTGATTAAGTTAAGGCTGCACTGAACTATACTTGCCCTTCACTGTGACTCTTAATTATGTTGTTGGGAGGGGCAAAGCACAACTTCCCTTCATACCCACTTGGTGTCCTTTGCTCTCTGGGCATCCACAGGGCTTGTATGCAATGCCCATGAGTTCTAATATATACAAAAATTTAATATCTATCTGAATAAAACAATTTATTCTTCAGTTCCTTTGGTTTGATCTGGTATTAGAAAAATTAGTCACCAAGATTGCACAATTGTATTCACAATCTTTGAGGAGGCTCTTTCTGTGTACCCCCAATAAAACAATTAATTCTGCATGTTTTGTGCTTCAGAAGGGATTCTCTGTATTTGTGTGTGAGAGAGAAAGGATGGGAGAGGGAGAAAGCAAGAAATAATAGGAGGTATGGTTCTTCTAAAATCAGCATGTCACCCATAGTTTTTGTAAGATCATCTACTAAGAAAAAATTGTTTTGTACAAATTTGCTAACCAGATAAAGCAAAGATTCCTTAATCTACCAATCTAAATCACCCCTAGACAAATTGCGGTACTCCAAATGTTAGTGGACTAACATCAGACCTTACCAGCAAAGCACTGTGATGAGGGCTGATGGGAAATACTTTTCAGCACTATCTGGAGGGCTACAAAGTCCCTACACTGAATCTAAAATATGAATTGGATTATATGCTGCAACCTTTACAACCAGGTTTTAAACTGGAGGATACTGATGTAGTGTCACTGAATTCAGCAATGTTTCGTCCACATTTTCATATATACAAAAAGAAAGACTCAGCCTCTGCAGTAAATTAATTCACTGTAGCAAAACGTATTCTACACTGAGAATAATATAGGATGCACCATATATTTTTGTCTATAATGGATTTAAGATATTTTCTATTTTCTGGGATAAAATGAGCTCCCCCTTATGGTCAAAATGACAGAAATGTTTGTAAACATGTAAAGACTTTGACAATAATAATTATCTGTTTACAGAGACAAATATAGTTTAGCCAATATGTAACATTACAAATACAAATGCAAAATTATATAATTTAAGCACATACCAAAAAATGATAATGAAAACTTTGCAGAGTTATTATTATTCAAACATGCACAAAATCCACAACTCAGCGTAAGAACAAATGTATTTAATTCAGATATAAAAATACGTCATGTAAGCACAGATCTTTTTCTGAGTTTTGCTCGAAAAAGCATACTTCTTCTCAGTAAGGATATTCTTTCTATGTGTGCCTTGATTCACCCGCACAAATTCCATTAGAAGAAGAAACAAAACAGCACTGATTATAATAATCAACTGGGATTACATTTGATTTGATCACAATCTTTAAACATTTTTTGTCAATGCAATCTCTGCAGAATATTCATACCAGTGCAGATTTTAAGAAAGTCTTCGACTATACTCAAGCCAAAATAAATATTCAAATCAGAGTGTTTTATAACTTTGACACATTATCAGTAACAGATTGAAAGAATTAAGCACTCACTCCTATTCTGGGTTTTTGTGGGTTGGTTAAACATTGGGCTCTGTCCAATAGCATTTATGAAAAGGAAGGAAGGAAGAGGTGGGACTCTTTCAATGAGGAACTCTTTAGCAATGAGCTAGAAGTAGGTTGGGAATTCACTACATGATTCTCTGATACTACATAAAACTGAATTCTGATTACTACATCAAATATGAAGTTAATAATGTGAATAATGCAATCAACATGCATATTTTTATTATATAACAAAAAACTAAGAGAAAGAACCTCAGCAGCTGTAGGAAGTAAGAATGAATACATATACTGTACTGTAGTCGCAACATACAGTATAACAAAAACCATTGTTCTTCATTTTAAGCAAAGCTTCAAAACCCATCAGTGAAGGTTCCTCCTGAAAGTATAAATTGCCACTAATTAACAAGTTGTTACTTGTATTCCTCCACAGCAATTCTTTCAACTGGCATATGACAAAGGATACGAGTGAATGCTAGTGGCAATTTACAGCCACCATTTCTACCACTGCACTTAGCCTGATATAACTAACCAATAGGATTCTGTAGCCCAGTTTTTCCCAAACTATGTCCCATGGAACACTGGTGGACTTCAATTCACAGAAGCCTAAGTCAGTACATTGGATGATTAGTGTTTTGGGGAATTGAAGTCCAAAAATCAAAGACTGGGAAACACTGCTGTAGCCTATAAGTATCATGTAACTATGAATGAGACCTACACAATAGTATCCTCAGTCTCTGCCAAGCTGCTATGACTTTATTTGTTTATTTATTTACTTGTTTCAATTTATATCCCTCCCATCTAACTGAATATTACTCTGGGTAGCAGCAGTACAAAAGAATGATACACAATACACAACAAAATTATACATAATAATAAACTCATATAAATAAATCAGAAAGGCATCTAAAGGGTAGCTTTCACTCTGTTTTATAACTACAGTAATACCCTGGATAACGCGAGTACAGTATAGCATGAAAACCGCATAACATTACAAGATTTTCAGAAAAATCTTGTATCGAATAATGCGATTTTTAGCGTTATCCGGAACAAGCGTATGCATGGGGGGGGTGGATTGGGTAGAACATCTACCCAATCCAAACCCCCCCAGCGCCCGCCCCCACAATGTTTGAAAAGGGTACGAGGATCCTTACCCTTTCAAAACTTCGGGTGAGTGGCGTGCGTCGGTGGGGGTTAGGGCAGGATACGGGGGAGACCGCCGTATCCTGCCCTAACCCCCACCAACGCGCATGCGCCTGCAAGCCACTCGATGTTCCGAAAGGGTAAGGATCCTTACCCTTTCAAAACTTCAGGCGCGCGTCGGTAGGGGTTAGGGCATATCCTGCCCTAACCCCCACTGACACGCACGCACCTGCAAGCCACCCGATGTTCCGAAAGGGTAAGGAGCCTTACCCTTTTGAAACTTCGGGCGAGCGGTGTGCGTCAGTGGGGGTTAGGGCAGGATACGGGGGAGACCTCCATATCCTGCCCTAACCCCCACCAACACGCACGCACCTGCAAGCCACCCGATGTTCCGAAAGGGTAAGGATTCTTACCCTTTCAAAACTTCGGGTGAGGAGAGGCACCTCTCCGCAGAGTCTCCCCAGCTTGGGAAAGAGGCAGCTTGGCCAAAATTCCCTCCCCCTGCGTGGGTTGAGGATTTCGACCAAGCCGCCTCTTTCCCGGGCTCGCTATAGCAACGAGGATCGCACGTTAAGGCAATGGATCAAAGCGGGGGGTGGCTCCCCCCGCTTTGATCCATTGCCTTGACGTGCGATCCCCGTTTCGCTCGCTTAAACAAGGGTTGGCTTTTCTGAATTCCTCCCTCCCCCGGGGAGGGGGAAATTCGGAAAAGCCGACCCTTGTTTAGGTGCTTTGCGATGGGAGTTTGGGTGCTGGGTTGAACGGTGGGCGCTTGTTCAACCCGGCACCCAAACTCCCATCGCAAAGCGCCTAAATGGGGATCGCACTTCAAGGCAATGGATCAAAGTGGGGGGAGCCACCCCCCACTTTGATCCATTGCCTTGACATGCGATCCTCATTGCTATAGCGAGCCAGGGAAAGTGGCCAAGAGCAGCAATTTCAGCCAAGCCGCCACTTTCCCGGGCTCGCTATAGCAACGAGGATCGCACGTCAAGGCAATGGATCAAAGCGGGGGGTGGCTCCCCCCGCTTTGATCCATTGCCTTGACGTGCGATCCCCGTTGGGGAGGGGGGAATTCGGAAAAGCCGACCCTTGCCCAGGCGCGCGAAACGGGGATTGCACGTTAAGGTAAGGGATCAAAGCGGGGGGAGCCAGCCCCCGCTTTGATCCCTTGCCTTGACGTGTGATCCCCGTTGCTATACCCGTTTGGTAGAAGAGGCAAGCGCCTCTTAGGTTTTTATTAGGATTGTTCGATGTATACCCCGGACAAAGCTAAAACCCGGACAACGTCATGACTTGTGGAACCATGTCATAACGTTATCCGGGGTACTAGTGCAGTTCAAATTAAACCTGCATCTAGGCCTACTCCAAGAATATGGAAGCAGAGCCTGGAAAAAAACAACCTTGGAAGATAGCAAGAAATAACCAAATTCCCAAAAAGCTATTTTCTGAACTACAACTCCCATAAAACAATTACCAGAATAGATCATTTGGGTATCTTTGCTGGGCCCTGAAAATAATCAGTGTACTTCCTTAGCACTTAATTTACATGCACTTTAACTAGAATATAGCAGGTCTGCAACACTTCTATCTCAATGCCTAAAAACCTTAGGAGCGATTTTATGCGTCTCCAGTATATATGCTTATCAGACCATAAACAGGATCCCCAGGAAGATTCAATGGAATAATGGTTACAATGCTTACAGTGCCTTCGGTACAGCAACACAAGTCTAGCCAGAGATGTAAGCAGCAGAAACCACACTTATACAATTCTCATCTCTTAACAATCAACTATTACTACATGCTAAGAACATATAATTTGTGGCTTATTGTTCCTTTCACTTCTTCAGTAATATTTCTATTCCATTCCCTTTCTGGAGTAATATTTTTTTCTGATTATTGTGAACCTTTTAGTGCAATGTTTTTCATCATGTTCTTTATCCTTTATTTTCCAATAACTTCCCACCTCCACTCAAATCTCTGCTTTATTAGATTGACTTGCTATTATAGCTTCTAAATACCTCATAAACAACAAATTTAATCTCTTGGAAGTTCTTTAAAGCTTTGGCCTCTTCAAACCTCTCTAAACCCAAACTTAACATGACATCTAAAAAAGAAACCGATTACATAGATGTCAAAGGACTATCAGTAAAGAAGATTGCATTGTTTTTATTGCATTGTTTCCATTTATTATAAAGGAAAAATTAAATTTGATCATCAAAGTATTTTCCTCTCTTATAGAACATGAGACAAACCGCACTATTCAATCAGTTCAGATAATATGGATTAGATGCTCAGTTTAGTCATCAGCAAAATGGATATCTCTTCTTTTTTTCTTAAACTAAAAAACCTGCACTCACTCAAACCTTTGCCACATATGCCAGCATAAGCTTTTTAAACTTTCAGAGTTCATGTGCAACCATATGAAAGATCAAAAGGAATAATGTAAAACACCATCATGAGGCATTTATGTCAACAACTTACATTAATATGAACTGCCTAAAAATATCAGATTCATCTGAATAATGCTATTTTTATTACAGAGGTTATAGCAACTAAAATACTAGGAACAGAATGTTTATTAAGGAACTGCTCATTTTCAGGTAAAGGGTTGAAGTGTTTTTTAATGAGACTTTTTCAAATGTCAAAGATTCTAGCATAATAGATCAAGTCAGAACATTTTATCAGCAAATGATCTTTACCATGCTGCTGTTGAATAACTGAAATATCCAGTTATGCTATTTTCTGAAAAATAAAACTGCAATAGTTATATTATTGTAATTACTACCAAAAAAAAAAACCCTGAACACTGGCCAGAATCCTATTGCTTATGTCCACTTATGTTAAGCCAAGCAGAGTAAATTACTTTGGCAAACTGCCACTAATTAAGAAGTCTCTGTTCATACTTCTTGTTGTGCGCCAAGTTATGCAACTAGTATAGAACAAACAATACAAGCCTTGACTTCTAACTATTAGCAATTCACCATAAAAATTTACACTGTTTCTCTTACTTAAGACAGAATTTGGGGCATTTTGTGCTTTCCTTTCATATATAGTCACTGATTTTACTTCTAATATACAAGCTGCATTGACTAGCCTAGGGGTGGCCAAACTACAGCCCATGGGCCAGATCCGGCCTGTGCCGCTCATGGGAGTGGAAGTAAAATGCACCCACGCATGCGCAACACTGCCATAAATGTACCCACATTTACAATAGCCGCGGGTGTGTTTATGGCAGCATTTTGCACATGCGCGTTTCATTTCCACTTCCGATGGGAGGAACCATGTGACTGGCCTGCTGAACTACATGACCAGCCCACAGCGTAAAAAGTTTGGGAACCCCTGGACTAGCCAAATACACATGAGCTGCAATGAGCATAAGACCTGTATTACTCGTCCCTTCCCATAAGTAGTCAGGGAAAATACCACAAAACCTCTTCCTTTTTTTCTATTTAATTGCCTTATCTTATATGATTTTGAATAACAGTAACCATAGTTTGTTTCAACAAACTGATATTAGAAATTATGGTCTCAAATTGATCACAGTCATTATCAATACCAATCTGTCACACAAGGTCTGATATTATCCTTCATTATTAGCTTCATGGCAAGCTGAGATCCACCTTAAACAAATTCATGCCAATGGTATTTTTCCTGCTTCAGGAAAAAAATGTATTCTCAGATACGAGTTGCAGCTGATGATAAACAACAGTACTGGCTGCTGGGAGTTGTAGTTCAAACAACATTTAGAAGCCCATGATTTGTCCACTCTAGCTTTAAGCAATCTATTGGGATTAAAGACAAAAAACATGCCATGAAACCTGTCATGAAATAGGCCCAGTTCTGAACTGCGCTTTTTCATGAGATTTTGCCCACTAGATTACCTTGTGCTTTGCCCTCTCAAAATGGAGATTGTAATACGTAGGAGTTGTTGTATGGCACATACTTAAAGGAATGTAACCTAATTCCAATTGGATGAGATTCCCCACATGGGAAGTTTATATCCAAAGCATAAAACTAATAATTTGACCTTGCACAGGGGAGCCCATAAGGGCCGGTTTGCCCTATCCAGAGGTGATGGATATGGATAGTAAGGATATGGATAGTAAGGAGGCAGAGGGTAATGTGTGGCAGGAAACATGATAAAATCTCTAGAAAGAGATCAAAATATTGACAAAACCTATTCCATGTGGTCTGCCAATACAGACAATGGTTTGATACCTTCAGAAGTCACCACACGAAACTTTAGGTTATGTATTTTCCATGCTATTGCCAGGGCCTTTAAAAATTTGCACTAATGTAATGCATTATTTAAAAAGAGAGAGAACGTGTAATGCCTAGTACAGTAATACACTGGATAACGTTATGACTTGGTTCCACAAGTCATGACGTTATCCGATTTTTAGCGTTGTCCGATGCATGCATCGAACAATGCTAAAAAAAAAAAAAGCCCTGACTTCAGGGACAAACCGTTTTAAAGGCAGGCAGGGAAAGAAAGAGACCTCCCTGCCTTTAAAGCCACCCCCCACCCGCAGCGGTCTCTGCGACTGCAGTAGGGTCGGGAAAAGCACCTGCGTCTTTTTTTCCTCCCTGTATTTAAACTACAGGGAGAGAGAGAACTGCTTGTGTCTTTCTTTCCTTCCCTGTATGTAAACTACAGGGAGGGGGAAAGAGAGAGATGTTATTGGTTCTCTAGAGAACCAATCACGTCTCTCTATTTCCCCCTTCCCTGTAGTTTAAATACAGGGAGGGAAAGAAAGAGACAAGCAGTCTCTGCGACTGCAGTAGGGTCGGGGGAAAAGGCGGGTGCTTTTCCCCGACCCTACTGCAGTTGCAGAGACTGCTGCGGGTGGGGGTGGATTGGGTAGTTCTACCCAAACCACCCAACACCCGCAGACCATTGCATCAGATAACGCTAAGAATCATTATCCAGAATCGTTATCAGATGCAAGTTTTTTCCAAAAAACTTGCATCGTTATCCGATTCTAGCGTTATCCGATGCAATCGTTATCCAGGGTATTACTGTATTTTACTATGTGCAAAATCTGGACATAGTGCAATCCTGGCAATAATTATAATAAGACACAAAACAGTTACAACCTTAACTTTTAAAAAATAAAATAAAAATATAGTACTCACAGATCAGTCAAATTCAGGTGTCTAAAAGTCTTTCGGTACAAACTTGAAAGCTTATTTCTTGAGAAGTTGCTGTAAAGAAAAATTGTAATGCTGTTATATAAAAATGAAGATTACTGGAGGGGAACTTTATAGTCTAAGAGCCAGTAAACTTTATTTTACACTTCTGCCTACAAAACAGCTACAGGATGTCTTTTCTCTTGACTCAAAACAATGATTGCAATGTGTACCATAGAACACGTCTATTCCTGTAGAATAAAAATTACAGATTAGGTTCTACTCCAAAAACCTTCTCAGAGATTAACTACAAATTCAATTTATTCATCAGTAAACTACATGTTTATCATATCTTCTTTGATCCTTCATCAAAGTCTACGCTTACCTAAACACTGCCAAATATCTTCATCATAAGCCTTTTAAGATACCCTTTTCAAAATGCATGTGCAATGTGTGCTCACATGAAAGATCACAGCAAAAATTGTAAAGTGCAGTCATTAGGATTTTCACATCAATTAAGCATTTAGTACTTCATACTATAATGAACATTAATGCCTTCCACCAGAATGATCAGAAGCATTCTTCTTCTAGACTAAGTTTGAATGGGTATTTTCACTAAAAGTGAAATAAAGTGGCAAAACACAAAAGAACGAAACACACTTAGAAACACACTTAGATTTTTATGATCATAAATTATATGGGAAATATATGTTCATCAAGATGTCTGCTAGTTTTTAACTCCAAGTAAAACTCAGACCTACAACTAATTTGAAAACTACAGTCTTGATGGTTCTTGCTGCCTTCCTATAGGCTTTAGAACAACCTTATCAGGGATACCAAGAAACCACATTAAAAATAAAATAAAACTGTACTTGTAGAACTAGTTATGAAATTAGTTTTGTAATTAGTAAAAGTGAACTCAGAAACACCCAACAAGGAGGTGGGGCATGTATGATAACTCTTTCTGTTTGCAATATCTTGGCCACTTCAGTAAGACAGAAAGGCGTCAAGCTATTGCATTCTCATTATTTCACAGATACTGTACTGTGTTTTGTTTCAAAAAACAAACAAACCACTTTCTATAAAATACATGATAGGCTGGATCCATCTTTACTCCAAGCAGCACAATATTCCTTTGTGCAAATGGTTACATTTAAGAAATATCTAATGGACTGTTCAATTTCCTAAATTTACATTATTATATCATATTATACTATTACTGATTTCTGATAGTCATGTATCACCAAAGGTGATAAATTTCAATTATGTGACAGTGGAAAATGATGCCAAATATAGTATATTTATATACATTGAAAGGTTATTTAGTATCTGACTGCAGTTGTTGTAATTGTTCAGTATTATTGTTAATATTCTTATATGATTTACACAGTAGGAAACCAGATTATTTTTAAGAAGGATTTTAAATGGAGCTAAAAGGCTCCTCCTGTGAGACAAATAAAGCCGAAAGAGTTTTCCTGGTTGGAAAGTTCATGCAATGTTATCAATCTTCATTAAAATGTCTACAAACAAAACAAGTTTGCAAACCCTAATTGTGCATAAATTGTTGTAAGAAACAGAGATGCTGTTTCCTCGATAGTGCAAAATTTACTAGAAAAGAATAAAACAAGTATTGCTCCCAGTGAAGCTTGGGTTCTTGCCAACTAAATTAATATACAGTACATTGTTTCCCCTAGTTTAATAAGCACAAGGATCAATGGAAATGTGAGGAGACAATACTAATAAAAAAATATCAGGAACATAAACCAAGACACCATTCTAACTGACCTACAGTTTTCAATGAAAATGTAGATCATCAGCTCCATAGATAAACTCATCATACTGAAGGGCAGAAAGGGCAGCCTTTTCCCCTTCTCTGTCCTTACTTTGGAAAACAATGATTCAGCAGCAAAGACTTCACTGCTCATGTGTTCTCAGTTTCTACCTTGCAGTAAGAACCTCAACATACGAGGTTCCTGTTTGTGTCCACAGTCTACACATCAGCAAGAACCTCTCTTCTATAAGTGCATCACTTTCCATATGTCAAAAATGAACATGGAGGAAGGGTTAGATGCTCCTCTTTAAGCATAGCTTGATCATCTACCAGTGGTTCCCAACCTTTTTTTTTTTTTTGCCCTAAGCATCTCTAAAATCCTGAGGCCATCCTGCCGCCCCATGACATATAATTCTTATTATTCAAAAAAGTGAATTCCTGTTCTTGTGGAGAAAGCCTAAAATGCCATTAACTGTTAGTAACTCATTCTCAAATTGCCCCACTTAAAAATTAAGTCCCCCCCCCGGGTGGGGCATGTGCCCCAAATTGGAAACCACAGATCTATACAGAGAATAGCTAAATACAGTAATACAGTAATACCTCATATAACATTAGTATCAAATAACACTAAAATCGCATAACATTAAGGAATCTGGGGGGAAGAATTGCATCAGATAACATTAAGATCCTATGGGATGCTTCAGATAACAACCGCTAAAGCCTGTGTGGTTACAATGTATCTCTATGGATCCCATAGGATTTTAACATGCATCAGATAACACTAAAAATCATATAACACCAAGACTTGTGGAACCAGGTTTTAGTGTTATATGAGGTTTTACTGTACCTCGGATAACACTAAGACTTGGTTCCACAAGTCTTGGTGTTATCCGATTTTTAGTGTTATCCGATGCATGTTAAAATCCTATGGGATGTATCGGATAACGTTAAAGCTCCATAGAGATACATTGTAACCGCACAGGCTTTAGCGGGATTCGAATCCTGACAACGGACTTTTTTTTACCAATTTTGGGGTGTCTGACCCCCTGCTGGGTCCAGGGAGGTGGGCAGACATGATCCAAGGTGTTTCTGGGCTTCACTGATGTCCTCAACCAGTGCAGCAAGCCAGAATGTCGGGATTCGAACCCTGACATTCTGGCTTGAGGCACTGGCTGAGGACGTCAGGGAAGCCCAGAAACACCTTGGATCGTGTCCCCTGCCTGCTCCAGAGAGATCAGAGGACCCGATCTACAGCTGCAGGGTGGCTGGGGAAGCTGACGGGGACTCCCTGTCGGCTTCCCTAGCCACCCGCCCTTGCCTCCGCAGCTGTGGGGTGGCTGGGGACGCCGACGGGGGAGCCCCCCATCAGCTTTCCAGCCTCCCCACCCCTGCCTCCGTAGCTGCAGGGTGGCTGGGAAGCTGAACGGAGAACCCCGTTCAGCTTTTCAGGCACCCTGCTGCTAAGAACGACTGTATCGGATAATGTTAAAATCGCGCTATTTGAAACAAGATTTTTCCAAAAATCTTGTCACGTTATACGGTTTTAGCGCTATATGATACTCACGTTATACGGGGTATTACTGTATGTTATTTTCCTTTCCATTTCTTTCTTCATCTTCCCATAATTTAATTTTTTGAGCTCTCCAAATTTCCCTTTTATTATTATTCCTAAATATCTTAATGAACTTTTAACTTGAATTTTAACTCTTGTCCTAATTCTGTCTTATTCAATAGTTTCTCCATTACAAATTATCATCTCTGATTTTTCCCAACTTACTTTCAGGCCTGTGATTTCTTCAAAAGTCTTTAAATGCTGACAAATTTTACCTAATGCCTGGGTTGGTTGTTTAACTATTAATAGCGTGTCATCTGCATATAGGTTTATTTTATTGCCAGCAGGTATGTTTTTTAAAAATAAAACCACAGCTGGATTTCATACTACCTCTGCTGCACATAGAACTAAGGTGAGGAAGTCATCTCAGGTAGCAGATGTTAAGAACCATGAAAGACTAGCAATTTGTCAAATTAATTAATTTGACAATGTTATATTTTTACTGCTGGTAAAGAAGAAAGGGACTTGCCTAGTTTGGATAACATGAATTTTTACTTGCTCAGCAGGGTACAATACAAACCATTTCCTATAATATCTCAGGGATCCTTAGAAAGCCTTAGTGTCACATTGCTACCTCACATTTTTTTAATGTGTCAACATAACAGATGTAGTTTGTAGCATTCAGCAGGCTAGAACTATCTTGCCATTTTCTTCTCCAAGCTTGCCATTTAGCGCTTCAAGCTCTTTAGTAAAGGTCTCCCTTGCTCAAAAGCCAGTCGTATCCAACTCTAGGGTGTGGTACTCTTCTCCATTTACAGCCGAAGAGCCAATGCTATCTGCATCTGCAGATGTTTCGATGGTCATGTGGCAGGCATGACTAGATGCTGGAGCATATGGAATGCTATTACCTTTTCTGCCAAAGCGGTACCTGTTTATCTACTTGCAATTTTTTGCTTTCGAACTGCTAGGTTGGCAGGAGCTGGGACAGCAACAAGAGCTCACTCTGTTGCCCAGTACTCAGGTCTCAAACTGCTGACCTTCCAGTCATCAAGTTCAGCACCTTAACCACTAAGCCACTGCTGTCCTTAGTCAAGCTCTTTAGCTTTCAGCATCTCTAACAAAAGCATTTTTTATCTAAGTAGACTTGCATAATATTATTCTGTTAAAGTATGGACTAAAAAAAATAAACTAAAATAACACACACTTTCAAATATATAACAAGAGTTACAGATGGTTCATGGACCAGGAAGGTTGGTTAATTTACCATAAAATTTCAGAGAGGTGCTCCACCCTTCCTGGTCACAAGCTGCCTTTAATGTATATATGCTTTGTTATACTGTATTTATATTTTATATTTTAATGTTTTATGTAACATTATATTTGAGGGTTCTGTGAGGCGCCCTGAGTCAGTTTTTACCGAGTAGGGCGGCATACAAATTGAAATATAATAATTATAATAATAATAATTAGTTAGATACCTGTAGATGTTTTCCAGTTTAAAAATCCCTTTTATCTCACTAAATTATGCAACCATCTGCCAGCATTTTAGCAGTATAATGGGCCAAACATAGGAGATTCTCCCAAGTTGTATTTTTTTTTTAATACTGGACCAACAAGGAATTCTCTTCAGTGTTTTTAAGAATTGCATAATATCATGTATGCCAGCTGACCCAAAAAATGAAATGCAAAATTGATGTTATGGGGTTGATAAAAAATATTTAAGCTCTAGACTGGAAGTTGGCCATGAACCTGGGTCATTTCCCTGGCAAGGAAATATTTTCAGAAGACAAAGGAAGAAAGTTATTAATTGCCTTTCTCTGAAATCTTCCCTCCATCACAAACAAAGATCTGGTACCCTGCAGCAAAGGGATATATGCCAACATTTTGTTCCAGGTATTAACATGTTATTTTGTAAAGTAGCTCTTTCTCAGATTTCCCAAATGCATAGCACATAGTGTAATGAAATGTAATAAAAGGTTTCCTGCTCTGGAATCATGGAGAATATTTTTACTTACATGTATTGTAGGTTGGTATTTTTCAGGAAAGCTTGGCGGGAGACAAACTTCAAACCTGAATCAACAACAGTTCTGCAAAAATATAAAAGTACAAATTCAAATTGTCAGGTAATCTATCAATCTTGATTTTTTTAAAAAAACTTTATTAGTTACATTTATATCCTACCTCTAGTGAGCTTTAAGTTATAAATGACTCTCCTGTGATATAGATCAGGGATTCTCAATCTGCAGCCCAGATGTGGCCCACAGCACAATTTCATGTGGCCCCCACTGCCTTCATCACACCATGAAGTACCATGTGGTGAGTGAAGGGCAAAATGGCCATCTGGCCCCTGAAGCTGAGGTAGCATGACCTGGCCCCCAGCTTACAAAGGTTGAGAACTCCTGATCTAGCTCATACAGAAAGAGAGTATTGAGCCAAAGTCATTCAGTGAGTTTCATCAATCAACAGGGATTAGAACCTGGAACACACAAGTCCCAGTCCAGCATCTAACTACTATATCACCCATACTCTGTGTAGCTGAAACTGTTCAAGAATGATACCACTTGGTTTAGGGATTGGAGCTTCTATAGCATTGTGATTATAAACAGTATTTCCCAAACTCAGCCATGTAATGCGGAAGGCAGATGAAAGGTCACTGCATTATATTCTCAGGACAGTCTTCATGGCTAATTGCCATGAGGATTGTCAATATTCGGATTCTGACATGGCAGAAGAAGAAGAATGTGTGTGTGACAGACTCAGTGTGGAAGTGTGGCTCGTACGTGTGGTCAGGCAGATTTTTTTTTTTTTTTTGCAGTAAACAGAGATCAACTCCATCTATTTAATGTTTTCATGTGTTCTTTTCTTCAAAATAAATTAGGAAACCAACAGTAGCCAAAGTCAGATAGTCTTTAAAAATAGATGTAAATAATTAGACTATATACTTACAAATTTCTTAATCCGACATATAGTCCGACATCTACTTCATTTATGCTTTCGAAGTTCCGCTGGTTTGCAATATAACTATTTAAAGAAGAGAAAGAAATATCAGTTTAAAATGTTGTGTTATTGTATTCTTTCCTCACTGAAATTTCTTATACAGTCAAACCTCGCTTAGCGAGCAACTCGCTTAGCGAAAAACTCACTTAACGAGCAGGTTTTTCAAAAAGCGAGCTGACTCGCATAACAAAAATTTTCACTATGCAAGTCCGACTTGCATAGCAAAAATTTTCACTATGCGAGTCAGACTTCCCCTATGGAAACACTCACATAGCGAAAAAAATTTCGCTTTACGAGTCCGACTCACATAGCGAAAATATTCGCTATACGAACCAGACTTTCCCCATAGAAAACTTGCATAGTGAGCGTTTCTATGGGGAAAACTTGCATAATGAGCTTTTTTAGGGGAAAAACTCGCATAGCAAATTTTACCCTAAAAAAGCTCGTTATGCGAGTTTTCCCATAGGAATTTTCGCTATGCGAGTCTGACTCGCATAGCAAAAAATTCTCATAGCAAGCAGCCTTGCAGAATGAATTAAATTCGTTATGCAAGGTATTACTGTAAGCCTTTCACAGATATCTAGAGTTGCAGCATCTGATCTACAAATAGATAGAAACAGGAATAAATTGGTCTTCCACTTTAACATAGTCACAAAACAAACTGGCAGAATCATTCTTGTAAACAATCATCATAAAATGAAAAGAAGCCCTTTGCAGAACAGGAATGTGGCAGAATGCCAGAAGACTAAATCTGGGACTCAATCCATTATACTAAATAGCTTTCAGTTTTCATCTGCAGGTCAACTTTCTTCCTAGTAAGCAAAATAGACAACTAGTAAAGTGTAAGAAAGGCAGCACCATGAAGATTGTCATAGGAGCAATATAATCCAGGAGTCTTCCATTTGTCTTCAGCATCACAGTGTGACATCCATACTACTAAATGAGTTCCATGAGTCACTGTCTGATTCTGAGGCTTTTGGCATACAAATCATCATCAGTCCCAGGACAGTATTGATGAAGCTGCTGCCCTCCTTCAAGATGGATTCAAGTGGAATTTAATCCACTTGGGGACCATCACCCTTCCCTGTGGACATCTCCACCCAAGGCCATTAGTTCTCAGGGTTATCAGGATAGTTAACTGCCACCTGATGATCGGGTTTGAGTCTCTGGCAGTATGGTCTATTCTATTACAATAGCAGGATATTCTGGCCAGACTCCAAAAGACAGTTATCCCTATGAAATTCTGAAATCTGCAGTGTAGCCTTTTCTTCATAAGATGTGTACAAAAATATATGCATTATGGGGCATTTTATCTAAATACACACATTGGTAAAAAAAATAATGTACAAAAATACATGATCTAAATCCAACATGAGGCTAGTCCCCTCCATGCTTGACTAATGGGACCTTCTTCTCTTCTCCTTTTAGCCGTAGCTCCCTAAAAACTGGCTGGATAAGATTTTTACAGGTCTCCAGAGCAGATTTTAATCACACTAAAATTAGATATATTAACCATGAAGCACACACAAAAATGAATATGAATTTCCATGAGCATTTCTTTTAGAAACACTTGAAGACTAAAACAGAACACACACAAAAGTTAAGATTATTAAAGAGAGACGGCATCCCTAGCAGACTTATCCAAGCTTACAGAACAGTGGACAAAAAAAGGACAAACACAGAATTCTTGGATAGCAATAGTAAATCACCAAACAACTAAACTAACTCACTAATCATCTAACTAGGTGATGTGTTCTGTCCAGCACAGATCTGGAAAAAAGGGATCAAGTTTAGAGACAGAGGTCAAGTATAGATGAAATACTGAAAGGTACTGAGAAAACAGCTCTTAAGAAATGGGACAGAAATTGGACTGGAATATCAAAGTGATATTTTTTTTAAAAAAATGGGCTACATAAACTTATTCCCTGTCTGCAGATTTTGATCCAGTTTACAATATTATACATCTTAATTTAAAGATTTGTTCTAAACAAATTTGCAATGGTTTATTGGCTTCCAACAGTCATTCTGATCCTTTATATTCATCTCTTATACCTAAAATTCAGTTTAAAATGATGCTTACTGAGAAATGCAAACCTAAACTGTGGTTGATGCATGGAAGGAGTTTTGTCGCAAGCATACTATGCAAAATATAAACAATTGACAGCACAGCAGGACATGAACAGAAAAGCAATAACAAAATAAATATAAATATGACACAAAGTAAAAATTACAAGAGGTTTATTCATAATCTTTCCCCTGTGAACCATCAACAGCAAACTCATCTAAACCTTTAGTGCTCATTAAGAGACAGCACAAAATTAAAGAAACAATTCTATAACTCTTGTTATTCATTTGTTCACCTAACCGCAATTCTCTTCCCAATAAGGCAAAGAAACTCACACTGAATGTTCCTGTTTATTTACACCCTCCAAGTCCCCTCTTACATTTATCCTACTTGTTTACATTTTAAAAAGCTATCTATTAGGTATGCCTCCTTTAAGACACTAATGGTAATCTCTCTTAATTATGCAAATAAAAATAAAAAGCTAAAGTAAATTAAGGATTCGTGGGAAATGTTTGCATGAATATACAGTATTCTTATTCTGTACTGGTCATTACCAGAATGCAGTGCTCTCTTCACAGTGCTGTTGCTACTAGAAATATCAAGTGCCTATTTCTAGATCTCAGTTTCTAGGTCCCTGAAGGCTGACATAGGCATTGACTCTTCTACCACACAGTGATATTGCCAAGTTTTTCAAACATGAAGGAGTCTGGCAGGTCATTCCACATCTACCCCAATGGGGTGATAGTTATAAGACAAGCTGGACAAAGGATCAGTGTTGCTCTTCTCTTTCATTGGACCCTTATGGCAACAATTTGAGAAGTATTAGGTCAGGCACTTTGCAGGAAATTAACAAAGTAACTAGATCCAGATTCATACTGCTCTGAGCTAAACTAGATGATACATTTAGCACATCATTAAAATTAAAACTCTGTTAATAGGATACAAAAATCTTTTAATTTTAATATAAGCTTGCTTCAGCTCACATTTTTGACAATTAGTTTGAATAAGAGGGGGCTGACTTCATGGCTTGATTGGAACAAGCTGTTTTAGGGCCACTTAAGCTTGGGTGGAATGGACTGCAGTGGTTTAAGTCACTAAGATACTGACTGGGAGGCGGAAGGTCAGCAGTTCAATTCCTGAGTACTGCAGGATGGAATGAGCTCCCGTCTCTGTCCCAGCTCCTGCCAACCTAGCAGTTCGAAAGCAAGAAATTGCAAGTAAACAAATAGGAACCACTTCGGTGGGAAGGTAACAGCGTTCCATGTGCTCCGGTGTCTAGTCATGCCTGCCACATCACCATGGAAACGTCTGCAGAAGCTCTTTGGCTTAGAAACTGAGATGAGCACTGACCCCTTGAGTCGGATACGACTGGCTTTCAAGCAAGGGAAACCTTTACCTTTACTAAGCTTGGGTGGAGATCATAAATGTCATGTGGTATGATCATTATGATCATTGCTCCACATGGCATAGTGATCCTATTTGATCTTCTGTACCTTTTAGAGAAAACGGGAAAAAAAACTGATTAACTTCCTCCCAGAAGGGGGAAGAGACAGAAGGAGGCAAAGTACAGTATTTTCTTTTCTTTATAGCCCAAAAAGCCAACTTTCAAAAGGAAAGTACAGTAATACCCTAGATAACGTTATGACTTGGTTCCACAAGTCATGACGTTATCCGGTTTTTTGCGTTGTCCGATACATGCATTGAACAACACTAAAAATAAAGCCCTGACTTCAGGGACAAACCGCTTTAAAGGCAGGCAGGGAAAGAAAGAGACCTCCCTACCTTTAAAAGCCACCCCCATGCGACTGCAGTAGGGTCGGGGAAAGTGCCGTTCCGACGCTACTGCAGGGTTCCCTCTGCTTACCTTCCTTCTCCTTCTCCGACTCCCAGCTGATTGCAAAAGGTTTGGTTTTTTTAAACTGCAGGGAAGGGGGGGAAGAGAAAGGAGTTTCTTTCCACGCTTCTTGCTTTACTTCCTGATTTGAAAAAAATACAGAGATGTGATTGGTTCTCTAGATCAACTGATCTAGAGAATCAATCAAACAGGAAAGGGGGAAAATACAGAGATGTGATTGGTTCTCTAGATCAACTGATCTAGAGAACCAATCAAACAGGAAAGGGGGAAAATACAGAGATGTGATTGGTTCTCTAGATCAGTTGATCTAGAGAACCAATCACATCTCTATAATTTTTTTTCAAATCAGGAAGTAAAGAAAGAAGCGTGGAAAGAAACTCCTTTCTCTTTTTCCCCCCTTCCCTGCAGTTTAAAAAAACCAAGCCTTTTGCAATCAGCTGGGAGTCGGAGAAGGAAAGGAAGGTAAGCAGAGGGAACCCTGCAGTAGTGTCGGGGGGAAAGGCAGGCGGGCGCTGGGGAGGGGGTTGGATTGGGTAGATGTTCTACCCAATCCAACTCTCCCCCCCACACACACACTTGTACCGGATAACGCTAAAAACCGCGTTATCCGATGCAAGATTTTTCCGAAAATCTTGCAATGTTATGCGGTTTTAGCGCTATTTGGTACAAACGTTATCCGGGGTATTACTGTGTCAATCTTTTTTTATTCTTTAAAAGGTACAGTGCACACCAAAGCCCTACTGTCTTTTAAAAAGTTTACTTCCTTCTTCTACCATGAGCAGAAAAAAGTTTTTAATTTTTCAATTACCCTATACATTAAGTGGTCAAACTGTCTATATGAATCACTAATGATAGAGGGAAACTGAAAATCAACTGGGAAAGTGAAACAGAATGCTTTAATTTGCCAATTCACTTTTGGTTTGCATTCAACTACAGACTTGTGGAACCAAGTCTTAGCGTAATCCAAGGTATTACTGTATTGAAAAAGCTGGAAACCAAAGAGAGTGATCCTAGCTGCACCAAAAAGTAGAAGCCATTGGCAGGGGCCAGAAAGGTATGGGAAAGAACACTCTAGGTATGAACTGATTCATTCCAGCAAATACAACATCTGAGTGCCAAATTTAGGAGCAAACCAGCCCATTCCTGCAACAAACCAAACAGTGGGCTAATACCTATGTAGTCATCTCTAAGTGACTAAACCACAAGGATTGTAGTGGCTCTGTGGTTAAAAGCTTGCCTTGTTAGCTGGAAGGTTGGCAAGTTGGCAGTTCACGACCTGAGTACTGCATGACTGAATGAGTGCCCATCTCTGTCCCAGCTCCTGCCAACCTAGCATATTGAAAGCAAGAAATTGCAAGTAGATAAATAGGGTCCACTTCAGTGAGAAAAGATCTTGAGGACATGAAAGGAGCTTCATTCGGACGTCCCCTGAGCAGAGTTCCTCCAGCAAAATTCCTGTCAACCCAGAATCATTTCTGACATGAAATTATCATTATCCCTAGGTTTGCTTTTGCTTTGTAACTGCTCAGTGGCAGTTAACACCGGTTTCTTTTGCACATTTCAGACACTTAATTTTGAAGGATATGTGTGTCTGCTGGGAAAAGTTTATTAAGAACAGGAAACTCTCATTTCCCTTAATTCTGACCTAAGAGTAAATATTGTTTCTAAACCAGCTCGGGGCAAACATTAGCAGTGGACACTCAATGGATCCTGGTAAATGTCCCAAAATATAATATATTTCTGTGGGCCTAACTGTTTGCTGCTTAATATTCACCCTCATTCTGCCATTTTGTTAGTTGTTTTATAATACTAGAAAAGCTGTTTTAAAATCAGTATGATCTATCTCTTTTTATATCAATTCCACTAGCAATATATTTTGTTACATGTGGAATTGGAAACACATTACATACCTTCAGAGTTAAGACGTTCACTTAGAAGAGATCCATAGCTTGCAAAAGATATCTTTTGGACCACAACTCACAGAATCTCCCCCAAGGATGTGTAACTTTTCTAAGCTTTGAAATAAAGCCAACAGCACCACAAGCACTCAAATACAGTTCATGAAGGAAGAAAGGAAATATTACTCCTTGTGTCTTAGAGAATGTGTCTTAGAGAATGTGTGATAGAGTATTTTCAACGTTAGTTGCTAACCTCTTTGAAACAACGACATAATTATAAGGGCTAAAATATAATGCGCCTGTAGGGATGTGATACTCCAGATGTAGTCCAGATGAACTGTGCTAGTTGTTTCCAAACCATCTTCCAGGAAACCCTGGGGTTACTTGGAAACTTATCAAGTGTTTCTCAACAGGAGGATCAGTAATGGCAGATAAGTCTGCATGAAAAGCAGCTTGGATTTATTCATGCTTTGCTGTTGGCCACTATCAATGTGCAATGTGCAAAGCCATATGAATGTGCTGGATATATTCTGGGGTTCTCGATCTTAGAATATATAGTGATGCATCATGTCACAGTTATGTAATAACAGGCATGAGGAAACAAGATGGTAGCGGCTGTGGGGAGGACTGAAGGGTGGAATAGGCTAGGCTTTAGAATGTCCCCTAGGGGGAAGTAAGGTTCAATTTATATTGACTCACTTCGTAACCATCACTGGGGAATCAATTAGGTTGTAAGTGTGGTAGTCTACTATACTTCAATTAAAAAGGCAATAGTTTAAAACAATACTGAAGATGAAATAACACAACAGGGTGGAGAAGAAATTGTTTACATAGTACAGTACTCAGGGTCCAATTATTATGCTTACAGCAATCTCTCTTGGTACATTCCTATCTTATCATTTTAGCAGAGTAAATAAAATTGATGAAGGATTCTTGCTATTAGAGCAAAAAATTTCAAGATGTCTCCTAAAACAAAGATCAAATCAAATCAAATCTTATTACGGTCCAAGACCAGCATAGAACAGCAAAGGGAGCAGAAGTTAAAATGGAGGTACTAGAAATATATCAAGAGATAAGAGTGCTTAAAAAGGAGTAATTCTGCTCAGAGTTAAAGAGTAGTACAATTGGTCAATAGTGTTATAGCTATTACTAAACCTATGCTGAGCCGTTAGTAGTTCATTTGGCAGAAGGTCCTGCCAGGATTGTCCTTCTGAGCTTACATGCTGTGGCACAGAACCTGGTTGTGGGTAAAGGTGGGTCTTTCATAAAATAGCAGCCAGTGGGTGTATGTGCTGTTTGTCTGGCCAGGATACTTGCAGAGCAGTGGAGATATAAGTTTGCTCTGGATGTCTCTATAAAAAGGGCATCTGCAGAGACCATGTTCTGTGGTTTCAATTTCTCCAGTGTCACAGGGGCATTGTCTCTCTGCCATTGGTGTCTTTTGGAACTTTCCCTCAAGAACTGCATTGGGGGGGGGGGGCTGATCGCAGTTAGCATAAATGCCCTTCTGTGACTTGGTGTCTCAATTTGGAGCAGGTACACAGCTGGGGCAATAATGTGCCTCCAAGACTCTGGAGCCAGGAAGGTAGGGGCCCTGGCTAGGTCTTCTTGCCTTTCCATGTCTAGTGTTCTCTGTTTAATGACCTGTTTTGCCTGGTTGTGACTCATGGCCTATATGAGAGGTTGGGAGAGGCAGTCTGGATTGGATTGTTCTTTTCCATGCTGATTGGAAGCTATCCTAGAAAGTTAGAGGTGCCAGGCTATTGGGATTAAACAGAATTTTGAGCCAAAGGTTGAGAGTAGCTACCTAAAACAAAGAATCACTCTAATGCAAGTATAAATTTGGGATACATTAAGTAACTTCCAGCATTTAATCTTGTACCTTGTGCATAGCTATGGCCATCCTGGTATCAAGAAGGGTTGTGAAGGACTGCTATATTTTAGATATACAGTCAAACCTCGCATAAAGAGCGCCTCGCTTAAAGAGTAACTCGCTTAAAGAGCAGAATTTTCTCTGAATGTTCGCTTCGCTTAACAAATAAAACCAACCAAAAACTCGCTTAACAAATAAACTGGTGTTCGCAATCCCCCCCCCCCCCAAAAAAAAATTGGTCACTTACAATGGTGTTTTGCTTAAAGAGAAAACTCGCTTAAAGAGCAATCCTGTGGAACACATTATGCTCTTTAAGCGAGATACAACTGTATAGGATATTCTTGGACCAACCAGACATGTGCCCACTGAAGTCTGAAGTAATTATCATGGGATGGGCTTAGCTACAAGCTCAAGTTACCAAAACTGTCAAGGCTTGGAAAGTATTATCCCCAAATGGAAACAGGCTAGTAAGCATATGGACCCTCACTTGCTTCATCCAAGGGCTACCCTTCCTTACTTTAGATCAGGAATTTGCAACTTTACCACACCATGGGACAGACAACTCCCCCTCAGACTGCTTTTCAGGCTGGACAAAATGGCAGTTGGTGCATTTGTCCATGTGAGGGTGTGTTTGCACATGCACAGGCATGTTTATGCATGTGCAGGCATAGATATGATTGCAGGGTGGGTTTGACCATGCATGGGCATGTTCATGCAAGTGGGGTGCATTTGTGCATGTGCAGGCGTGTCAGCTTCTGCTTCTGGAGTCATCACCGTGGGCATGGCCACCCTGCAGGGTGCGAATCCCTGCTGTAAATAATTTGACACTGCTTGTTCTTCAGGCACTTTGGTATCAGCCTGCTGCCATTGTTGCTGCATCTCACTGGCTTTGGCATACTATGGTCCAGTTCACAAGGGTTAATCAGGAGGAAAAGAACAGCAATTGATGAGTGTCTCTGTGAAAGCTCTGCCCTCCTGTCTGCTTCACATACAATTCTGCAAACTGCTCCAGGGTCAGCCGCAGCTTTGAAACAAAAACTCTTCCCTGACCAAAGGCTATTTTTACCTCTTTCACTACCACTCATACTCAATGTTACTTATCAAACATTAATACAGTACTCCTAAAAGCTATGAATTTACCATGGCTTTTTGAAGGCAGTCTTGAGAAGTCTAGTGTGTTCTTCTGCTTTCAGAAATTGCTTTCCTTTTGTTTAATTGAATAACCTTTGCAACTTACAAGAAAATCACTCTAACTTATAAACAGATTATTGAAATCATATGGTCAATCCTAATGTTCACTATAACAAATGTCAACATCCCTGAGATCTAAAGCTATTTTAACCACACCGAATATTAGATATCCTCATTATTTTAGTCTTCTAGCAAAGTTTTAGCAATCTGCAGTGATAATTTTTCTGTCTTTCTTAAGTTCTCTAGGCTTCTAATTCACCTGCATTTTGTGCCATTTTATTCCATCTGGACACTATGAGAGTCTAAATAAGGGAGGAGGAGAACTTAGACTACAACTACAGATTCTTACAGGTGCAATTTAAAAAAAAGTTCTGAGAAAGAACACCAGACAAGACATTAAAAAGCCAATTGCTTTACCCTTGCTAAAAACTAAAAATGTCAACCTCAAGCTTGTGTTCTATTGTTTAGCTAGATCCATTAAATAAATAAATGGGAACTTGATGTTGCCAATACTTGCGTTTAGTTCCACTGATCTAACACATATACAGTACTTTACTTGGACTAACAACTAGATAGAAGCCAAATACTGTAATCCAAAGCAAAAACTAGCAGGAACAGGGTTGTGTTTGAGTATGCATCAGCTTACTAAAGTGGGCACAGAGGAAGTTGTTATATATTGCAGGAGTGCAAATCCAGACACTCCTCAG
This sequence comes from Furcifer pardalis, assembly GCA_030440675.1. Classification (NCBI taxonomy): domain Eukaryota; kingdom Metazoa; phylum Chordata; class Lepidosauria; order Squamata; family Chamaeleonidae; genus Furcifer; species Furcifer pardalis. Next base: position 44,631,662 of record CP126896.1, on the reverse strand, counting down.
CAATACAATGTGCTAGCTTGATAAAACATTTGTGAATTGTTGTCTAACCACAAGTTCGATTTCATGCTGTTTTGGGAGGCCCAAAGCTCTCCAAATTGACATGCATAAAGTTAAAATAAGAAACCATAAAACAGAAAACTACAAATATTCCAGCTCAAGCAACAGTGTGTCCCTCTGCATAGCAACAAAAACTGTAAATATTAGAAAGTAAGAATAGCAACTTCTAAAAAGTATCCATGAGAAAGTAGGAAAGAGACACATACATCTCATGAGGGGAGGATTTAAATGAAGAAATTGAACTAACAGCGCTGTAAAATCCTGCATTGAAAAGCTGGGGAGATGTACTGTAATTCAACAACAAAGGCCATCCTTACATGTTGAAACACTGGAACACCAGTTGGAAGACCAGAAAGAAACCCTGGACAGATGCTCCACAAATAGAATCCCAAATTTGCAAATCTTTGAGGTTCAACAATAAGTAGTTCTCAAAATCTTATAACTAGAGCCAATGATTTTAGGACAGATAATTGAAACTTCTCCAGTCATCATGTCCAGCCTGCTGCTACTTTAGAAACATGATATACCAAGAGATCTAACAAATGAGTCTTTAATGCAGATGTTATGCCTTTTACATCATTGACAAACTTTTTACCTTGTTTTAAAATGTTTATATTCTATAGCCTTAATCTGACACATGCCTATTTATATTGCATTTAATTTCTTTTTAATTCTCTTTTGCTTTTTAAATGTTTTATGGTTTGCCTTGGGTCCATCCGTCTATCAGGTATTAGAATTTCTACCTGCTAATCAAAGCCCTAAAAGAAGATGTAATTAAAGTGTTGCCCTCCATATGCCAGCAGATTTGGAAAATGCAGCAGTGACCACAGGACTGGAAAAGGTCGGTCTTTGTTCCAATTCCAAAGGAGGGCAATGCCAAAGAATTCTCAAATTATTACATGTTAGCAAGATCATGCTCAAGATCTTACAGACTAGGCTTCAGCTGTATGTGGATTGAGAACTTCTAGAAATACAGGCTAGGTTCTGAAGAGGCAAGGCAACTAGAGACCAAATTGCAAACATTCGCTGGATCATGGTGAAAGCAGGGGAGTACCAGAAAAAGTCTACTTCTGTTTCATTGACTACACCAAAGCCTTTGACTGTGTGGACCACAATAAACTATGGCAAGTCCTTAAAGAGATGGGAGTACCAGACCACCTCATCTGTCTTCTGAGAAATCTGAATGTGAGCAACAGTTAGGACAGGATACAGAACTACTGATTAGTTTAGAATAGGAAAAGAGTATGATAGGGCTGTATATTGTCACCCTGTTTATTCAACTTACAGTGATACCTCATACAACAATTTTAATCTATTCCACTGGGCACATTGTTGTACGAAAAAATTGGTATATGATGAATGCCTCGTATAGCAATTTCCCCTATGGGATGCATCATACAACGAATATCTCTATGGGGGAAATTGTAAAACAACAAAACTTCGTTGTATGATTTTTCCCATAGAGATGCATTGCATCGTATAACAATTTTAGTTGTTATATGTGGCACAGTGGTGTGTTTTTTCTCCAAATCCTCATTGTTGTATGATTTAATTGCTGTACGAGGCATCCGTTATACAGGGTTCTACTGTATATACAAAGTACATCATGTGTAATGCAGGGCTGGATGAAGCACAAACTGGAATTAAGATTACTGGGAAGAACATAAATAACCAGAAATATGCAAATTATAATGGCAGAAAGTGAAGAAGACCTAAAGAGCCTCTTAATGAATGTGAAAGAGAGTGCAAAAGTTGGTCTGAAACTCAACAGCAACAGCAACAACAACAACAAAGATCATGGAATCTAGCCTTATCACTCCCTGGCAAATAGAAGGGGAAGAAACGGAACCAATGACAGACTTTACTTTCCTGGGATCCAAGGCTGGTGACTGCAGCCATGAAATTAAAAAACACATACTTCTTGGGAGGCAAGCTATGAGAAACCTAGGCAGCATAATAAAAAGTAAAGACATCACCCTGCCAACAAAAGTCCACATAGTCAAAGCAATGGTATTCCCAGTAGTAATGTGTAGCTGTGACAGTTGGACCATAAGGAAAGCTGAGTGCAGAAGAATAGGTGCCTTTGAACTGTAGTGCTGGAGAAGACTCTTGAGAGTCCCCTAGACTGCAAAGAGATCGAATCAGTTAATCCTGAAGGAAATCAATCCTGACTGCTCATTAGAAGGACAAGTACTGGAGATGAAATTCAAGTACTTTGGCCACCAAATGAGAAAAGAGGACTCACTTGAGAAGGCCTTGATGCTGGGAAAGATTGAAGGCAAAAGAGGAAGTGGGTGACAGAGGATGAGGTGGCTAGAGGGCATCATTGGCATAGAGGGTGTAGAGCTGAGTGGGCTGCAAAGAATGACAGAGGAGCCTGGTGTAAAGTGGTCCTTGGGTTGCAAAGGGTTGGACTCAACTGTGCAACTGAACAACAACAACAAAATAATGCAGGCTCAAGTTGAGATGGCTGGATTCTTGGCCATTGCCTTTTAGACTTCAGGAAAAATTGCTCTGAACATACAGAGGAGCATAGAGGGTTGCTAAGAGGGGTAGTGGAAAGGGATTCAGATGATGAATGTTGAAAATACACTCATCAATTTTGTTGTTATTGTTCAGTCACACAGTCAATTCCGACCCTTTGCGACCCCATGGACCATTGCCCTCCAGGCACCTCTGTCCTCCACCATCTTCCTTAGCCCGCCCAGCTCTGTACACATTGCGTCTACAATACCATCTAGCCATCTCATTTTTGGCTGCCCCCTTCTTCTTTTGCCCTCCACCTTTCCCACATCAAAGCTTTCTCAAGTGAGTCCTCTCTTCTCATTTGATGTCCAAAGTACTTAAGCTTCATCTTTACTATTTGACCTTCTAAGGAGGAGTCAGGGTTGATTTCTTCTAAGATTGACCTATTTGTTCTCCTCACTGTCTAGGGGACTCTCAAAACTCTCCTCCAACACCACATTTCAAAGGCATCTATTTTTCTGTGCTCTGCTGATATTCAGGGATGTGCTTTTGGACAAACCCCATAATTTTCCTTTCTGGGAGTTATGCCTTCTAGACCCAGTCATTCCAAACATTTAAATTGTGCTAACCTAGATGTAAGGCAGGGGTGCCCAAACTTTTTGGGCCATGGGCCAATCATGTGGTTCAGGGAGCTGATCATGTGGCCCCCAATGCCAATTCATCCGGCCCGCAAAGCCCTCGTCGCTCCTGAAAGCGGAAGTAAAACGCTACCTACTATATCTTCCGGTGGGCATAAACTATGCAAATTTAAAAACAGCTCTATAGAATTACAGTAAGTAGAAAGAAGGAAGGTACCCCAAGCAAATTCAGCCAAGCATAGCTGCAGACCCATTCATAGTTCTTCAAGTACAAGATCTACAAGGCAGCTACATACAGAGAAGTGATGGAAACTGAGATTTTCAGGTGCAACCATGTGCCCATACATGTTTGTATACTATCTTGTCCACTTACTTCCATTGATGTCATTAAGAGATTTTATTACTTACTTACTTACTTACTTACTTACTTACTTACTTACTTACTTACTTACTTACTTACTTACTTACTTACTTACTTACTTACTTACTTACTTACTTACTTACTTACTTACTTACTTACTTACTTACTTACTTACTTACAATTCACATTTATATAGCCACCCACTCACCACATTGTGGCAACTCAGGACGTACAAGAGTAATACAAAACTACAGAGTAACAAGACAAAAACAGCAGGATGGGAAAAGCTCACGAAAGTTTGAATGTTCAGGTGCCCACACGGCCAGGGCTGCAGAAACAGCCAGCTGCACAGCCGGGTCACAAGGATTCCATTCCTTGTGATACCAAGGACCAGAAATTTAAAAACAAATAACAACAGAACCTCAAATGTTGAGTAACATGAATGAACACACAAGTCAACTAGGGGATCTTGTTTCAGCACAGATGACTTCCTTGAGTGGCTGCCCAGGTCCACACACCTTTTAAGTCCATATGATGTTTACAATGAGGGCAGGTGGCAGCACAAGACTCTCAATGGGCATGTTTTAGTAAGAGACCCCTATGCTGAGTGGTTGTTCCCCTTTCCACTTGTTATTGTTTTCATCAGTAAAAACTTCTTATGCTTCCTTTTATGTGCCTGCTTCTCTGCCTTTTCTAAAGGGAGCTCTTAGTGGGTCACCTTTCCTGTCTAAAGGGCCTCTTTAAAGAGGAAAGATCACTCAGAAAATAGCTATGGAAGAGGGTTCTGTTTGCAGTCCTCCCTGGCTTCTCCCTTATTTCAGAATCTACTCTTCTCAGATTTTTGAGGACACTTAAAAAACAGTCATGCATTAGCATTACCTACTTAGATTTAAAAAAGAAATAAACTGCAATTTGGCACTAGTTCTATTGCTATGTGATCATGTTTATATTAAACCTATTCCAAATACCTTTACTGTATACAAATGCATCCCACATCCCACTATAGCAAAAAATTCACTTATCTACAAAATCTTAATTCATCCTGGTAGAGAAAAACATTCTGAAATGAACATGGATTCCTTGGTGAACTGAAATGAATATGGATTCCTATTCTTCTGCGCTCAGCTTTCTTTATGGTCCAGCTCAAAATGTCACCACTTTTGTTTATGCCAGGAAATAACTCTAAAGTGTTCAAGCCACACCCTCTTAGATACCCTAAATCCATTGTATGATTGCAATAAATTTTAAACAGCTTTCCAGTTATATCTGTGTACAATATTGACAATTATAACAATTACAAAGCATAGTTGAATTTTTGGAAAAGTAGCTGTGTTCGTCTGTGTTTTAAGTATATCAGACAAAACAAACCTGTTGTGGAACTTTAAAAACTAACTGCTGCATTTTAATGTTAGCTTTTATGGCAAAGTGGACTTGATCCATGAAAGCTAACATTAAAATACAACAGTTAGTCTTTAAAGTGCCACAACATGGGGGAGGGGTGTTTATTCTCTGATATGATTACAAAACAGCTAGTTTCCTGAGTCAGAGCATAACTGCACCTAAAAGAAATTGATTACTAGTCATTTAGAATGGGAAACTGAACATGTCTAAATTGGTAAAAGAGATTATAAACTAAACATAGAATCCAAACTGTGGGATTATAAACTAAACATGGAACTGTAAACATACACAGGCACAAGAAAGCCCCAGTAGATAGATATGATTCATAAATGGGCAAAGAGTTCCAGTCTTAGGGCCAAGTTAAACATGACACTAGTTTTATAAATGCTGTTAACATTTTGGTATATAAATAGATGTTGTGAGGCCATCCAAAGTAAGAGAGTTTTGAAAAATTATTTTACCAATGAGAGTAAGAGACGTAAACTAATCTAGTAAAAATATATTTATAGATCACAGTGCCATCTCTTCGCAAGCTGTTATTAAATGAAAGCTATGCATGTTTTTAAAATGAAATAATGCTTTCAAAAGTAATTCTCTACAGTTTTCTGAAAGTTTTGCCTCTACTGCTGGTAATCAAGTGCCTTCATCTCTTGGGAGTTACTTATCAGATATTAATGGCAAATATCCCTAAAAATCATCTACCAGAGTAAAATCTAGCAAGCCCTCTACTTATCAATTCACTGAAGAGACCATTGGAAATGTAGGGAACATATCTGCTTTATGAGTAGCCTACTAATTTTTCTTCTTCAGTTAAAGCACATACATACCCCACATGGACCAACTACTTAAGATGCAGTGGAGCTAGCCATGACCATGAAGTCTCTCACAAGATGATGCAGAGGGAAGATGAAGTACACAGATCTTTTTCCTTTTCTTCCCCTCTCCTCATTTTGCTTGTTTGTCATTATGACAGCCAGTTCCCAAAAGGCTATGATATTGACCACCTGCCTGAATGCTTCATACAGCAAAGACTGTATCTTCTAAAAGGTTTGGTTATTTTGAGCATGAGATCAGACTACAGCTTCAGGGTTTCAGCTCTAGTGAAGAGCTGCAAGCCCTCCTCATTCTTCAATGGTGATACTTCACCGCAGGCTTTATGGAATTTGAGATTTTTTATTTCAAACTCATCAATGTTTGTTAGAAAACAGCAAAAGAAGCAATCAGCTTCACTTTAGGGCAGGAGTGCCCAAACTTTTCAGGCCATGGACTGATCACGTGGTTTCAGGGAACTGGTCACTGGCCCGGGGGCCGGATGTAGCCCCCAATGCCAATTCATCCAGCCCACAGAGCCCTTGTCGCTCCTGGAAGTGGAAGTAAAACAAACCCGTATGGGGATGTTTTACTTCCACTTCCAGGAGCGAGGGCTTTGTGGGCCAGATGAATTGGCATCAGGGGCCACATCCAGGCCCCAGGCCATAGTTTAGACACTTTAGGAGCTGCCAAATAAAAGGCAACAACTATGATGATGAAAGGGGATAATTTATAATGAAGAAATGAGCTACTGTTCTTCAGTCACGACTAGCAAGTCTAACCCAAAGGAATTATTCCACATAGTTGCTCAAATATATATTTAAAAGCATATAGAAAATGAAATCCAGTGGTCCTCTAAGATGGCAACCACTACATCAGATTTATATCAGGGAAGCACCAGTATGGATTAATGCTTAATTAAATGCAGAATTTGCTGTATAACAACTGTTCCTGAAGTATAAACGCTTACACGGCAACACTGCTGGTCACAAACACATACCATCCTTAGATATTTCACTACAACCACACATCAACTACAGATGCATACTTAAGCATCAATCACCACAAGAAAATGGCATGGTGATTTCATCTTTCTATTCACACACTCATACTCAGCAAATAAAGGGAGACTGGCAGTCCACCCCATCATACAAGACCTCACACAGTGCAATGGTGAGGGACATCAGTAGTTGGGATTCATATGATCCAGATCCAGGACAAACCTCAGAATCAGGAGGTTTCTAGTACTTGTACAAATAAACAACAAAAAAGTGTTTCTAGTACTTGTACAAATAAAACAATTGTTAGGGAAGAAAGTGCACACAGAAAGGAGGAAAGTGGCCTAAAACAATAAATTCACAGTGGTAGTAGCAAGTGTATCTGACTAGTCATTTAAAATCAATGGGTAAAACCCCCAGAAAATTAAAGCCCATTCACTAAAATTGCAAATATGATCTTCTATGTTGCAAATTTCACAATTTGGAGGTCTTGTCAGCAAAAGTATGCCAAAATGAAAAGACTGAAAAAATGATATTACAAAACTAGAAGAAAAGAGGATCAGTCCCATCAGCTGCTTTCTTCACCTTCCAGGGCTGACCTTACCATTAAGCAAGGCAATACAACTTCTTTCTGTGGGGAATACTGGGAGAGCAGTGGAAATCTCTCAGCAATTCCTCAAGAATTCCTCCTTAATAGGGAAAAGAGCTTTGTATAACACATAACTTATCCCAGGCTGTCTAAAATTAATACTGCCTCAGGTGAGATGTAGAAAGCTATTCTGCTTCTTGCATACAGCTACTAGTCTAGGCAGCATCTGAAAATAGACTTTGAAGGGAAGACCATTTTGACCTTAGCCTTAGGCACTGAAATGCTTTGGGCTGCCTGTGCCTTAGGCTGTACCCTTTCATGGCTTAATTACATTCAAGGATCCTGCCCACACATTCCAGGATGAAAAGGAGCTCACGTGAAGTCACAGCTCAAGAAGTAGCCAGTAACTTAACATGCATAAGGTGCTTGGCTTTATCCCTGACTTATATTCCAAATCAGAACTTAGGAAGATGACGATTGTAAATTCTTGTTTCCAAAGGCTCCCAGAGAATGTGGCCACTGATTGAGACATTAAGAAACCTTTGGTTCAAAAAGGCAACTTGTCCAAGCTCTGAGCAGAACTAAAACTCAGAAATGCAATCTCACAGTCTTTCCTAGATCAAGAGTAGCAATGAGACCAAACTGCATCTCAGACTAGATGTCACTGCAAATTTATGTACAAATGAAACATCTCATTTCTCAGTCACTGTGTGAGAACTCTTGATTATTCTCAAGATCAAGATCTTGCCAGTGTAGTGGAAAGGGTTAGTTAGCCAGAACAATCACAAAAACATTCCAGTTTTCCCTGGGAACTGCTTGTGCAACAATCCTATGGCTCAATGCCTAGTTCTAGTAGTCGCCTTGGCAGCTGCTATGAGAGTCAACACTTAGCCCTCTGACCTTCGCTGGAACTGTTGGACAGCTCCCTTGTTGGACAGCACTCTGCTTGCCAGGGTCCTCCCTATCACAATATCCTGGCTGGTTTGGGTAGACTATTTCCCTGTCTTGCCCAGAACATTCAGAAAATGATGTAAGGAAGAGACACACAAAGAGAAAAATAGGAAGAAATGGAACGAAGCACCCAGAAACCTGTTAATTTCAGCGTGACAGCCAGTAATTATAGTGACGTGCTTACAGACATTGTTCCTGACCCATAGGACAATCACCAGTACCTTATTTTCCTTGTGTGTCCAATAATATGGTGTCTTTGAATCTCAGCTCAACTACTTATTTATACAATAAAAAAGTATCCAAACAGGAAGGAAGGAAAAACAAGGGGTCATGTGACACTCTAAATCAGGGATGGTCAAATTACAGCCCACGGATCCGGCCCCCAATGACAATTCATCCAGCCCACAAAACCCTTGTCACTCTTGGAAGTGGAAGTAAAACATGCCCATACGGACGCATTTTACTTCCACTTCCGGGAGCGACAAAGGATTCGCAGGCTGCATGAATTGGTGTTGGGGGCTGGATCCAGCCCTTGGGCCATAGTGACAGGCCCCCTGAGCCACGTGACCAGCCCATGGCCCAAAATGTTTGGGCACCCCTGCTTTAAATGCTTACAAGTTTATTTACCATACATTTTCTTTATACCAATAAAAGCTATTTGTTTTTATAAAACTCCTTGTTGAGTCTGATGTAACAGACTCAATGAGCCTACTTCTCTGGGATTGTCCCTGTAATTCTTATTCATGTTTCCATGATAAGACCAGGAAGAGACACTGCAGACATTTGGTGCAATTATGAAACCTTTCATCCCAGTGATATGGAGATATATAAGGTCAGGGTCAAGGAAGTATCATGGAGATACTATATCTAAAGTCAAGGACAAGAAAGAATAGTACCTTGCCAGATAACAACCATCATCGACTGCTACTCATATCCAAGCATGCATTTCTCCTGGAAATCATTTTCACATTTAAGAAGAATGACAAACAGGAAAAATGCCACTGGAGTGAATTTGTTTAAGGTGGATCACAGCTTGCCGTGATCCACTTTGATCATGGAGACATCTTCTGCAGCATGTGTGAAATGAGACATGCGGAAGTTAACACAGGGACTGCAATGGAGTGCCACAGCTTTGAGGATATTAATAAGGTGTGCCTTCACAGGCAGTCTATCTGTCATGGCCTCTTCCACCTCCATGACCATTGGGGATCAGAATAATGAAATGGTTCCTCCTCCACTCATTTTGTCATTGGGCCAAATATGACGGTTTCCAGTGGCATTTCCTCCAATGAGGGGACCATCATCCCACCTAAAGGGGCTCATCCACCCATAACCATTGGCCCCTTTAGGGAGTCAGGTTATTTACCACTGCCCAACACTCAGCATTGAGTTGCTGGCTGCACAGTCTACTCCATTACAACAGCAGTATATCCAGCCAGACACTGCCTGATGATGATGATGATGGCAGCGGCAGCGGCAACAACAACAGATTGACAAAGCTGGAGCAATTGCTGCTTTCATTGAACAGCATTGTTTGTGGATTAGAGTAGAATGGAGTTTACAATCCTTTAATTAAAGTAGTAACTGATGTGTTTGAAACTTGCATGACAGACTGAGGTACTGATTTCCTCATCACACTGGAGAAGATATTGTTTCCCTCCATATTTGTTAGCAAATACAGTGGACCGTAGAGAATATATTCTCATTGATATAGTCTGGAGAAAGTAAAGTCTTTATAGTCCAGATTAGATACATTGCTACAGTTCCTCCCAAGCTTCCCACAAATGTCTGATGACCAAGGGTGATGAGGACCACCTTGTCAGATGCAGAACAGCAAATAGTGGCCCTCTTCTCCAGTCAAGGCACGTAGCCAAAACCAGTCAGGTTATTTTGGTACTTGAGGCAGAAAATTTTACAAGGGTCTTTCCCATCGTGGCAGTAAAATAATAAGTGAAATAACAATTCTGCAACAATTTCGCCCTCCCAAATGGTAGTGTCAGCCCTATAGGAGAAAATCGGGAGGTGATTGCAACGGGAGGCAAAATGATAAACCAAACCCATAATTATGGACCCTTAAGCAAAAAAAAAAATTCCTATCATCAGAATATCCCATTTTGTTATACCAAATACAAGAGTCAGATGCACATGTACCTGAAAATGCACTATAAGAATGCACCACACACAATGAAGCATACTCAATATATCATAATACTGAAGAAATGAGGTCTGGTTTGCCTTGCTCAGCAGAGTCACAAGTAAATTGATATGTCTATCACCACTTTGTATTTTCTGCAAATTATCTCAAGAGTGCAACTCAGAGCTTGTTCTTCAGCTAGGCTCGCATTAAATTCCCACTGATCATACTCTGTTGCCTGCTTGCACATCTGTACTCACTGGCCATATTCTGAAAGGCATAAGAATACACCATGTTGCGTGTGAAGAGCAGAAATTACTATATTATCTACATGAGGATAGGTAACAATGAGCGTAAGTAAAAGGCAACACAGCCTGTCCGAATTACCCTTTTTAAAAAATTCTATGTGCAAAAGGATTAGGGTTCAAGGATACAATTATGCAATGTTTTAATGGAGAGAAAATAACTAGAAATACTAAATACTTTTTACACTGCATTGGAATTTGGTATTAATATTGGACTTTGCTAGCAAAAAGGATCCTTTGTCAAGCATCGATACTATTGTACAAACCTATGCAGTCTGACTCCTGTGCCCTTCTGCAAATCCCCAGTGCTGTTACAATCAGCAAGAACTCTCTACTAAATGGGGATCAGATTCCCCCTCAAGCAGCCATTTATTATGCAGTACAGCTAGTAACACTTCTGTCTTTTTTCATGCACAAAATTCCACAAACAATCTGATGCGCAGTAAACTAAGAACAATCCCTATTTTTCCAATAATAAGTTTCTATTCACATAGTATATTGCCAGTCTCAAAAACTACTAGAAGTTTATACTCCTGCAAACTCTGGGGCTTCCCTTCACTCCACCTCCATCTGCACTCACCAGTTGAGTTATGGTTAGAGGTTTGGGTATGTGGCTGCAGAGCCAAAGGTTGGGAGTTTGATTACCCACTGTGCTTCCCAGGAGAACAGCTAGCCTGTGTAACCATGGGCAAGCTGTACAGAAGAAGGGAATAACAAACTATTTCTGTGCAGTCTCTATCTCAAAAATTCTCGTAAAGATCCCCATAAGTAGAATTGACTTGATGGTATGCAATTATTCCAGAGAATCCATTCTGCAATAATAATGTAAGATAACTTTCAAATTTGCACCTAGCTGTATGAGAAATGCTTGTCCAGAATCAAGTGGTTTGTTGATATTATAATCATCTGACGATATGCAAGTGCTTAGGACTACCAGTACGTATCTCTCTTCTTCATAGGAAAGTCCAGAGCTTGAAAAAGTTATATTTTCCACCTATAGTACATCTATGCCAGTGATGGCAAACCTTGGCACTCCAGGTGTTCTTGGACTTCAATTACCAGAATCCCAAGTCAGCACTCCTGCTGACCAGAGCTTCTGGGAACTGAAGTTCAAGAACATCTGGAGTGCCAAGTTTAACCATCACTGCTCCATGCTATGGGGCATTCTGGGCATTATAGTCAAAAAACATAGTACCTGCACAATTTGCTTTTGTGTTCTAACTAAATATATGGCATGGAAATCTCTCCACAGAAAGATAATTCACACACTGCTATCTGGATACATAAGTGGTACACTAGGTGGTACACTACTGGGCAGCTCCATGGACATAAAGACCGTAAGCCTGTATGGTAGCTGTGTCCCTGAAACTTCTGGTTTAATTGAATAAACCTATTCTCAGTTTGCAATCACTATGTCTGGATTGTATGCATGTTTAGCATCAAATTACCTCTGCTTAGATATCTTTTAAACATTTCTGGACTTTTTTTCCCTTTTAAAGAAGAATAGAGAAAAATTACACTGAAGTATAAGGCTTAAAGCCTTGCCTGATATTTATTCATGTCAATGGCCCAAATTTCCACATTTAATAAAATAATAATTTTCAAGTAATCTGGGTTTCATATTTTGCATAAAATGATGAATTCTGCAAAATTAGAAATTACTCATTATTAGTATTGCTTTCCATCTATCCTGAAGCCTCTCTCAGTAAAAGGTGATCATCAACCCATACCAAAACAGGTTGAAGGTTCAAAGAGAGACCACTATGCCAACACTGACACTTATCTGGGCTTTTTCAGATATTGTTCATAGACTGAAAACTGCTAAAATACATTGTGCTTCCTTTGCCATCTCACAAAGGAAGGAAGAAGAGCTTGTAAACACCACCTTTTCAAGATATAACTGCTTGACTCCTTCAGAAAGTGTCTAGAAGGAAATCTTTTTAAACTGTGAAGGTAGGTGTGTTCTACTTCAAGTTCTCCTTACCATAAAACACCACAATTTCATCTTCAGTACAACTTTCTGCAGAGGCTAAATAATATTCTTTTGTTCATGATTCCACTGTATTACATAAACAGCATAATGAACAAAATATGAAAGAGCTCCAAGATATTAAGACAACAAAGCTTCCTATCCATCGCAGCACATACTTACAAAACTTGCTAAATAATTTATTCTTTAAATTGCCTTCTTTATTAAGAGGTCTGAAGTGGCTTTAACAGCCACACTGTAATTTTGTTTTGTGGCTTTCAGATATACAGAATAGACTCTTACACAATCTGGTTTATTTTAATGTCCTAGTGAACAGCTGTTTGTTGTTGTTGTTGGCTTGCTAAACAGAGCAATTAATTCCCAACATTGATCACCAGAATAGTTATAAATCACTGTACTAATGGTCTAACCCATTAATTGTTAAGACATCTTAGCCATCATGCAACCTACTCTACAAGGAAATAGTTTTATAGAATAAGCTTATATACATTTTTATAATTCCATATGTTAATACAAGAGGATTAACTGGGAAGTCTTAAGAGGCTCATTAGACATCTTATCAAAACTTTAGCTCTAAGTACTGTATGCTGAACATATTCTCTCTCAAAGTATCTCTAGCACATATTTGTAGCACCTCACACCATTTCCTCAACTTTTAGTATGGACAGGCCAGCTATGCAAGGCATGAACTAATCTCTCCAGTAATGTCTCTGTTACAGAAAAATATAACCAGTAATTTGCAACAATAATGTCAGAAGTAGATTATGGTCCATAAATCCCAAATCATTTCCCAAATCATTTCACGTTTATGTCTGGACCTCAAGGAATGCAATCAAGCATAATCTCATTATATGTGTAGATTTATAGGAGCATGTCTTTTCTAATCATTAAAACAGAAGAGCAACTTTAAAAATAAAAGAGAGAAAATACATGTTTAAAAAGCATTATTTTACGAAGCATTTATAAGTGGATCTCTTTTCTTTCCCTAAATGGCTACATCAATCCAATTCCCAGACCAAATTACACCAACAATAGGGTTCTCCCCCCCCCCCCCCCACCCTTCTGAGTTCTGGTTTGGGAAGCAGAAATTTAACATGGCACTTAAAACACTATGTTACTTTCACCCTATATGGCACCACAATCTGGAAATTTACAATCGCCCATATTCTGAGTTGGTCTTAAACTCCTTCCACTCCCACACAACTATGGATAGGTATGCCATCCACAAACTTCTGCCTTCCCTGCAATGTACTGTGTCACCAGAAACACTACAGAAGAGTAATGTCCCTGAGCAAATGCTTCATTTTCTCTCACGCACCTTCCCCTCAGAAGACCCAATGCACACCAAATATTTCCACAGACTCCAGTAACCAGGTCACACATTACTCCTCAAACACAAAAAATAATTGCTGGCACCAAAATAGGCACAGATATAAGACAACTGATTAACCTAATGAAACTCAGAGAAAAAACTCATGACAGCAATTTCAAATGCTGATTTAAATAAAAACAGCTTCCCTCTAAACAAATAATTTTTCATGTGGGAAGCATGAAAACCACAAATTTACAATTATAACATTAATATTGAGAAGCTATTAAACATGAACAACACCAAAAACCCACCATTCATATAGCTTAGTGAACTACCATAATCTACACTACTTTGGTAGTGTTTAATTATATGTCTTCACATGATTTTCAATGCAACACATCCATAGGTTGTTTAATTAAGGTGTAGCTGCCATATAGACATTGTCCAAAAAATACCACCCATCAGTAATTATATGCTTAATTAACACTGAGTATTAATGAACAGCCTTAGCCTATTTATTTTTTAGCATCACAGCCAATTTCAATGGTTTATATCTTAAATTTGTGCAATAGGGTCTCCTGGGAAATCATCCACTTTTCTATGAGAAAACCTAGCAAACAATGTAAGGGGGCGGGGGAATAGCAGTACATGGTCCAGAGAGGCATCAAAATCAATTGACTAATGGGTGGTAGCAGAAGAAAATAGCAATAAATTGCTAAGACATTTCAGAAATACAAAGAGGATATAAATCTAATTTATCTGTAGTTTAATTTCAAATTAGAGAACTGTAGCTAAAATGCAGGAGCATTTTTAGCAAGGATGCTTGATACAATGCATAAAAGCACTGTATGTCAAACCAATGTCACTTCACAGTCAACTAAAACTCTGGAAGAAGCAGCTTGACATCACAGCTTGAGAAATGCATTCTTTTTTTGCTGCGAAACAAAAAGCTACAATGTAAAAGGCTCTTACAGTGATGTCTGTAAGGAAACAAGTCCACTTTCTTATACCATACATGAGAACAGTACTGGCAAATACTACAGGAGAACTACAATAATCTGCTTTAAAACAGTCCTGAAGAAAGAATTAATCAAGTGTAGAGCCACGTGTAATGGGTTTTTCAGCTTTAAAAGATTACAAAGGCAACACTTCAAATCTCTTTTAAGAGCAACCTTGTATATTGGAAATTCTGTAGATAATAATGTAGCAAAAGCAAGTGAACAAGATGTATTCAGTGTACGCCTCCTGCTTCAACAATTACATCTGACAATGCTCAACTACAAATGGGGGCAGGGGGAGAATGAGGCCCGGGCTGAGAAAATAGCAGATTTCAAAAAACATTAACTATGTTGAATTGTAATTTAAAATCTAAACAGCCATTAAAATAATCCACTTGATGTTATATTTTTATGTATTCACATGAAATACTTTTGCTTAGTGTAGCAAGTTGCAACTAGAGTAGGCCCCCTGAGTCAATGGAACTTACAGAAAAGCTGAATTACTAAATCCTACTAATTATATGGGTTTGCTCTAGTTGTGACTAAGCAACAGGGTTTTGGCTGTAGTAATAACACTTTTTTTCAGTGATTTAATCCAAGGTTCTGAGTTGTCTTCAAATCAACGTTGTTAATGCAACACCAACTTCCTGTTCTGGAAGGGGACTTGTAGATGTTTTTGCATGCCATTATTGAGAATATTCACAAGAACCATCAACAGGATACTAATTTAAGTAACATGTTAGAAGATGTTTCTTCTTAAAACTAAAGTCAAGAAAACATTGGTAGAGTTTCTTTACCTCATCAGACTAGATTGACAGCAGTCATACAACAAACTGAATACACATCAGTAAAGGACTTCTGGGGGGGGGGGGTTCATCCCAGCTACATCTTTGAACATGGAGTGTCTACCTGTCTTATAAGTCCCTGAAAAAGCACTGCTCCACCTCTAAGCATCCTATGCCCAAAATAAGAACTATCTCACCTTGTAGCTTTTTTAACTTTAAGATTTTATGTACTGTAGCAGATAGGAAGCAGTTCTTTATTTACAGGTGCTAGAAAGGTCATCCAGTTCTATATATATAGCCACATGTGTTCAATTAAAATTAGGCAAGAACAAAATATTTAATTTACATTATTAAAAGAAATATTAAAATTAGTAAAATCTTTTAAAAGAGTTAAAGTCCCATCAATCTTCCTAGTTTGTAAAAATTATTTCTGATCAAATGGCTTTTACTGCTACATTGTGTTGTTGTCTGCCTCATGTAAATAGTCCACATTTGTTCTTACTTGCCTCCCTACCCCACCCTGTAGTTCTGAATATCAACAGAACTGTAGCATTCTGTAAAAAGTCAATGATAAGCAGGAAGTAAAAGTTATCCAGCCAGACCCTGACAAAACTGAAAGAATTGTTATAACAGAACACTAACTCAGCACTAAAACCAACACCCATCTATTTGTTTTATTGCTTTGTCATCTAGTTTATTCCCAGGAAATTAGTCTGTGGGCAATTAAGATTCATAAGCTAAATGCTTTCAAAATTGTATCTCAGGGAAAGTCAAATCTAAATTAGATCAGCCCAGGCTTTTAGGCTTTCACCTAGTTGCCTTTTGAGCAACTGCATTGCTATACACAGACAATCTCCTCTTACACGTCCTTTCCAAAACATCTCTAGACGGATCCTTTAAGCAGAATCTGCTAAAGAAGAATCTATTGGCGAATTGCTAGGGAAGCTTTCTCTCCTAATACACAAACAGGGACTGAAACATTGAGGACTGCTGAAGGAAAGCCAAAAGGGCCACACTGTATTTTAAATAAATAAATAAATAAAAATAAAAATCTCCTGCTTGAGCCAGAGGTAAGCAACTCAGATACAGATACATATGGGTGTCCTCCTCATCTCAGTACGTTACCAGGTACTGTTACTGGCTCTGTACACACAGGCACATATAGAAGCTATTCTCCCAGGTGGCTTGGTCCACTTTTAAAGGGCCATAAATGCTCTTCCAGTACATAAGCCTGATGGGTGAACAGGAGCTATAGAAACAAGTGGCAGGTAGGAATACCATAGATATAGTATAGGTAAAGGTTTCCCTTGCTTGAAAGCCAGTCGTATCCGACTCTAGGGGTCAGTGCTCATCTCTGTTTCTAAGCAGAAGAGCCAGCGCTGTCTGCTTTTCCATGGTCATGTGGCAGGCATGACTAGACACCGGAGCACATGGAACGCTGTTACCTTCCCACCGAAGTGGTCCCTATTTATCTACTTGCAATTTCTTGCTTTCAAACTGCAATTATCACCTTGTTTCAGCGAGAAACATTTTTTAGGCAACATGGATGCATCCTTAGTTTGCTTATTAAGCATCCTGTAACCTAAGATTGAGGAGGAGGAGGCTTTTGTAAACAGCAACAACAGGGACTCCTTTAGCATCCACACCTGGGTATCATTAAAATAAAATAGTAACCTAGGTAAATAGAGGTATGCCAACGAGGTGAGAAAACGCAGAGAGGGATTTTTTTAAATTCCTCTCTGTTTTCAGCTACCTGTCAGACACGCATCCATCTTGAGCATGAGGAGACTGGGGAGGGGAGGGGGGCTGGTTGAGGAGATATTAGGAAGACGGGCCTAGGGATCACTCGCAGACGCCCTCCCGCTCAGTGCCCGGACCTCACTCACATGTCGGTGATTTTCGCCCGGTCGTTCCTCATGCCGAGAATGGGGAAGGACAAGAGGTTGGCCGCCGGCTCGCTGCACCAGATCCGCTCGGGGCTGCACTTGCACGAGGCCGGGCAAGAGGAGGCGAGGGCCCCCCGCCAAGCGCCCAGCATCACCCAGCAGAAGCTCCAGAACCGAAGCCCGGTCGCCTGAGGGGAGCCCCACAGCTGCGGCAGCGGCCACCACCACGTCCTCGCCCAGGCCCTCATGCTCCTCCTGCTGCCGGTGGTGGCGGCGGTGGTGCCGCCGCCCGTGGCCTCGTTCTCTCCTCTCTCTTCGCCTCGCCTCCCGCCTGCCAAGCCGCGTCAATGCCCCCTCGCCTCAGGCATCCTCGCCTCGTCCCTGACAGGGCAACGGTGGCCTCTTCTACCTCCGGGCGGTCTGAGGCGGCTCCGTTGGCCGGTGCGTGAAGGAAAAGGCGAGAGCTCTTCCGAGAGGCTGCGAAAGCGGGAGATAGAAAGGGGTTGGGGGGGAGGGGGAGAAGAGGCGCTCAGTGAGGAGGGACAGCCGAGCCTGGGCAAAGATGAGGCGCTGCCAGGTTTCACCACCAACCCACCACCACGACGCCACCGCTGGCCGCCTCCCTCCCCTCCACAGCCTCTCGGCGGCCGCTCCCCGCCCTGCAGAGGGCGCGCGCCGCGGCTCGGGCGGAGGGCGACCCTCCCGCCAAGCCAGCTTTCGGCCGCCGCAATGGCTGGGATGAGGCGGCAAATAGCGGCGCTGCCCTCCCAAGCAGGTGGCTGGCTGGGCTCGGTCCCTCACCTGGGCGCACAACCGTGAGGGAAAGGCTCCCCTCACGCCGTGTTCCTCACCGCCCGCCCCCCCTCAGGCAGGTTGGGGGCAGGGTTTGCGGGGGGGGCGACGCCTCCTCGCTCGCTAGCACACTCACAGCCGCCGCCACTACTGTCGTCCTCCTCCTCCTCCTCCTCAGTCGCCGCCGCCACCTTCTCTCCCACTTTACTGCTGATAATAAAGCGCCCCGAGCCGTTTTGCTCTCCAGCCCCACACCCAGGGGCTGCCACCGGCCAAGTGACGCGAGTCTGACGCAAGGAGGGGGGGGGGTACAATATTTTTTTTCCCCGCTCCGATAAATACAGTAAATAAATAATAAATAAATAACCCGTCAGGGAGGGAGGTGTGGGCCGCGAGATACCAATAGTCACGCAGGAATCTCTGGACAGAGGGCGCGCGCGCCAAATACCTCGCCAGCAATTTGTTTGTTTATTTATTGTGAGGGGAAAGCGGAGGACGGCGGCTGTGGCTGACTGTTTTCCAACCCGCTCAGCTTCTCTCTTAAACCCCCAACGAGCCGCCTGGTGCCACTACCCGACGTCGGTCTTTCTTCCCGCACCGCCACCCCCCAAAAAGACGAGAGGACGTGCTCTGAATACCAAACGAATTGACCGGCTCGAAATGGAGCTCGAGCGTCGGCCTTCTAAGGCGGAGCGGGGTGGGGGGTTTTTTAAGAAAAAGAAATGTGAGGGGAGGGAAGGGGAGCCTTTCCCGGCCCATGCTGAGAGGCAGGTCTTTTTTCGGCTCCCCCTGCCCTTCACACGCGCACTTCTAGCACACCTGCCCGTGGCAGGTCCTTTGGTGCAGCCCACGTCAAGTGTAAAGAGACAGGGCGACCCACTGGCCACAAGCGGCCCCGTTGCCCTCCTTCCGCGGGACCCGCAGCCTTCCCAACGCCGGGCGAGGGCAAACCCCCCCCCCCTTTCCAGCCGGGTGGCTCCGCTCTCGCCCCTCAGGAAGGGATGCTCCGCGCATGAAATGGCGGGAATGTGGACAGGGGAGGGCGGTGGGGTGAGTGGGGGACAGGTTGGCTGAGGAGAAGGACGAGACACACACACACCCTTGGCAATGAAACGTAATGGTTTTTAATATTCGGGCACGAGGGATGGATGGATGGCGTTGAGGCAAGGCGTCGCGGAATGTGCCTTTTCATTAGCGGCGGCGGCTCCACAGTAGAGTCGCCTGCCTGCCCGCCTCGCCTCCCGCCTCTTTTCTCTGCGGTAATTCCAAAAGGAGCCGGAAAATCCACTGCAGTGCTTTCGGCCGTCAGCGAGCTCTGGCGCCGCTCGGCGCCCGCATCCCGAAATGCTGGTCGGAGTAGGAAAACAACCGGGAGCTGCTTCCACGCGCGCCTTTTCTCTTGCTTTCTGGGCGGAGGAGAGAACCGGCGGCCCCGCGTTTCCAACTTGATTCATCCGTTGGCTGTGATTAACCCCCTACCCGCCCCTTCTGCATCTAAGCAGTGGCCTTGAAAAGAGCTTATATTCCAGTGGACCATTGTAGGGTCGCCCTTGTTCGAAAGCCAGTCGAATCCAACTCTAGGGGGCGGTGCTCATCTCCGGTTTTTAGCCAAAGACTCAATGCTGTCTGGGTCTCCAGACGTTTCCCTTGTCACTTGGCAGGCAGGACTAACACAGAGAATGACATGACCTTTCCTTGCAGATGGGAGCTATATATTTGCAAGGCAGTACAGTACCTATTTATCATGGTAATCCCTGTGGCAATGTATGGTTGCGAGAGTTGGACCATTAGGAAAGCTGAACGCAGAAGAATAGACGCCTTTGAGATGTGGTGTTGGAGGAGAGTTTTGAGAGTCCCATGGACAGCGAGGAGAACAAATAGGTCAATCTTAGAAGAAATCATCCCTGACTGTTCCTTAGAAGGTCAAATAATAAAGATGAGGCTAAAGTACTTTGGACATCAAATGAGAAGAGAGGATTCACTTGAGAAAGCTTTGATGTTTGGAAGGGTCGAGGGCAAAAGAAGAAGGGGACGGCCCAAGATGAGATGGCTAGATGGTATCGTGGAGACAATGGGCACAGAGCTAAGTGAGTTGAGGGGGATGGTGGAGGACAGGAGTGCCTGGCGGACAGTGGTCCATGGAGTCGCAGAGGGTCGGAATCGACTGTGCGACTGAACAACAAAAAAACCCTATTTATCTACTTGCAATTTCTTCCTTTCAAATTATTAAAGTGGCAGGACCTGGGACAGGAGCTCACTCCATCATGTCTCGGGGGGTTTTTTAGCCCCCCAAATGAGATCCATCATGCAGCACTTTGGTCTCAAACTGCTGACCTTCAGACCTTCCAGTCCTCACATTCAGCATCTTGATCACTAAGTCACCACAGTCCCCCAGTATCTGAGGCTTATTTAGGTGAGGCAGTTTTTGCCTCTTGGTACAGTGGTCCCTCGCTTAAACAGTTCCATGAGATTACTCTTTAAGGAAGTTGCTCTTTAGGTGAAACAGATTGTGAACCCAGATTTAATTGTTAAGCAAGGTTTTGTTGTTGTTTATAGTTGTTAAATGAGGGCAACCATTCAGAGAAAATCCTGATCTTTAAGCAAGTTAGTCTCTAAGCAAGGCGCTCTTTACACTATAAATTTTGGGAAGCCCCAAACAACTACTACCATTTAAAGAAACAGTTTCTGACAGTCATCTAAAGTCAAACTTACACATCACTTTGAACCATTTGGAACAGCAAATATATAGCTCCCATCTGCAAGGTACAAATGAACTGATTGTGTAAATATATCCAAGTGTTGTCCACTCTCACCAATGTGTGTAAACTATGGTATACTGTTATTTTAAAAAGATGCACCTGTCAAGAATTACCCTGCTTTTCTTCCCAAGGTTGAACTTGCTCAAAAGCAAGTTGGGTCGGAGACAATTTTGTTAACGGAAGTAGATAAATTTAAAATGAGTAATGATAATAAGGAATTGATGTCTATCATGTTATCAGTGGCCAGACAGTGTATAGCAAAAAAAATTGGAAGAATAATGAAAACTTAAGAATGCAGGATTGGTATGAACTAATGTGGGATTTGGCCCTTAATGAGAAACTTACATAGGAACTAAATCTTAGAAAGGGCAAACAGCAAGGGAAATAGCTTCTGGAGGATCTGGAAACCATTTATTGATTATACATTGGTTAAGAAAAAAGGCATGGCCCCTGTTCCAGAACAAAATGTTTTTTGGAAATTATGAGGATATTGCCCGGGACAATGTATATAGCACAAGGGTGATACTAATGATGTATAATGTAGCAGTGTAAGAGAACATAATGTATCAAAAAAAAGGAGGATGGACTTGTTAATGTATGATGTGATACTTTTGTTTTTTCATTCTGTAACAGATACTGTGTGATTTTTTCTTACATTAATCATATGGGTGATGTATTTTCAATATAGTACTGTTACTTTATCTACTTTATCTTGTGATTTTTATGTTTGCATATATATTTGTAGTTGTTTTTTTCTTTATATATACCTAATAAAAATTATTAAACACGTGAACTTGCTCAAAAGCCAGTTGTATCCAACTCTAGGGTTCAGTGCTTATCTCTGTTTATAGCCAAAGAGCCAGTGCTGTTTATGGCCAAACAGTGTATGGCTTTTGGCATTCTATCATCAAAGGGAATGGGATATGCCTTATGACCATAATATTCAGAAAGGAAGGGGGTCATCAGTTTACAGCCTAAATTGTCCCATTAACTAGGAACTCTGTATTTTATTTCCTTTTAAGTGTGGTATACCTTTTTTAAAAATCAATTATGTTATCTTTTAGTTTTTCTCTAGAAAAAGAACAACTTTCCAAACTTGCAAATGCTGTATTTATATACTGTATATGCATTAGAATTGATTCTTTTGAAACCTGATTTTCCTCCCAGGTATAATAGGAAACAAATGCTACATTTTGTGTGCAAAGGGGGCAGATTTTTAAACAACACAAGTGTATAGAAGATCACATGTTTGTTTTCAGACAAGAAGACAACAAAGAAGGGATTCCTCTATGGCAGAATCCCTATTCCATAACAAATTTATCATAAAACTCTAATCTCACATAGAGTCTTTGATCTGCCAAACACAGTTCCTACTGATGCGGGTAGGGTAGGGGTTATTGCTTAAAGTGCAGTGTGCCATAATATTCACTTGCATACAAACATTAGTTTATATCAACTCCAAATCACTAAACAACATTTTAAAACACTTTTAAATTCAAGCCTTTGAAAGTAAAAGATTATGTTAAATTGCAAAGGAACATACTAACCTATTACCATATGCTACAAAATGGCAAAGAGAAATGCTGGTTAGAAATAAAAGGCTTAACCCAAATTATGCTGGGGATGCACTGTTCTTGAAGAAGGAAATCCAGAACATTTGTCTTCTCAATAGATGGCTATCAAACTTCAAAGGAAGGCAAATTCTGGAGGACTGGGAGCCTATTTCAATCCACCCAGACCCATCTGAGATCACTCCACCCCAGAAAGGACAAATGGAATGAGAATGCAAGTCTACTTCCAATTTTGTTTTTTAAAATCCCCACTTATGATTGGGGTCTGACAAAACAAGATACAGAAAGTTGCGTTCTTGGGGGGGGGTTGAATTTTTTTTAAAAAAAAGTAGTCTGAAAGTTGCAAAAATAAAGTTGCAAAAAGGATATGGGGGAAAATCCCAGGGGCTCCAGTGGTCCACAAGTTATAGGATTCCTAGCCATGTTTTATCTGAGTGGTCATTCTCTTAAACAGATGTTTCAGTTTCAAACTGCACCTGCTATTAAAACATTTCTCCTCATGTCCAGCCAAATCTACACTCTTGTAGTTTAAACATACTAGAATTTCTATCCCTGTTCTTGTTCGATTAATTTACTTGCTCTCTTTTGTTTCAGGACTCTTCATTTACTTGAAGAAATGCCTTACCACATATGCTTGAAACACAGATTAACACGGCAACAGTTTCAAAAATTACCTCATTTTATTGCTCAAAAAGTTTGGATCTCAAGATTAATCCATTAAATGCTGTTCAAAGAACCTGGGAGCTTTCAAAAAAGGAGATTTATGACCACATTCAGAATAGCTGAAATAATTCAGTAAAAACATCTAGGTCTTCCAGTTATTTTGAACTTAATTCAAATGTCATGAAACCCAGACTGCAGCAGTGAAATTCTCATTCTGTCAGATCAAACTCCCACCAATTCCTTGTGAATGGTGGCGGTGAAAACATTTCCCCCTAGGTATCAAAATTCCTTCCCCTCAACCAAGCATCCACCCACCAATTTCCTGTGGTTATATTGGCCTCCTTTTTTAAAAATTGCATTAAATCTGATATTTTGCCTCCCAACTAGTTTGGCCCTTAGGTCTAAGGAGGAAATTTATAACCTGATGTGGTTGTTTTCTAGCTGGGTGACCCGTTTTTTTTTAAAATAAAAAGTAACATTCTGTGAGCACCTCCATTGGGACTCCAGTGGCTTAGTGGTTAAGACTGGGAGATCAGCAGTTCAAGACCTGGGTGCTGCATAACAGAGTGAGTGCCCATCTCTGTCCCAACTCCTGCCAACCTAGCAGTTCGAAATCAAGAAATTGCAAGTAGAAGAATAGGTACTGCCTTGGTAGGAAGGTAATAGTGTTCTGGGCACTCCATCATCTAATCATGCCTGCCACATGAGCATGGAAATCTCTGCAGATGCAGACATCACTGGCTCTTTGGCTGTAAACGGAGATGAGCACTGAACCCTAGAGTCAAATACGCCTGGCTTTTGAGCAAGGGAGAGCTTACCTAACATTCCATGATGCAAGTGCCCAATTGCAATCTAAAGTGGTACAACCCAGAAACATAAGTCCTACTCAGACATTGGACATCTCAGCATGCATAAAGAGAATAATTGTATATTATAATTGTATAAGTCTCGGGGGTTTTTAGCCCCGAAAATGAGGTCCAAAAAAGGGACTTGACTTATACTTGGGTCAACAACCAAGTATAAGGTTCCAAAACTATGATGGTGCAAATTCAAACATACATTTTTTTTAAAAAAAAAAGCACTAACAGTACCGTAAAAACTCAAAAACGTACCCACACAAATGTCTAAATAAATTAATTTTACCATATTTTAATGTATTTTAATGACTAAAACTCACTAGCAGCTGCTGCATTTTCCACTCCCGACTTATACTTGGGTCACTCTATTTTCCTAGTTTTAGAGGTCCAAATTAGGTATCTCAACTTATATTTGGGATGACTTATAGTCGAGTATATATGGTACCTCCTCCTTACCCCCTCTCCATCACTGCTCTTTCACAAAACAGCCTGGCAGAAGGCAAATTCCTGCTTACATGGACATTCTCCACTGAAGCAAGAACCCTGGAAACTCTTGGCCCCTCCTCCTATGGGGAGCTTACATGTGAGCAGGGACCACTCAACCATAGTGTGAAGAACTGAACAGTAGAAGAAGCAGTACTAGCCAGCTAAATCCCTTTAAAGATCTCAAAGGAAAGGCTGTTCTGATACATCAGTAGGATTCATTTCATTTCATATATTTAATTTGTATGCCACCCTACTCGGTAAAAATGACTCAGCGCGGCTCATAGAACCCACAAAAATAACATTCCATAAAACAACAATATTACAATATAACATGATACTGTATACAACATAGCATGATATAATAACAATATGAAAATATACTGGGTCCCAGGCCACCCATTGTGTGGCAGGAGTCAAGGCTGACTGTTTCTAGCCCAAAATTAGCAGCAGTAGTTTTACCCCATTGTTACTTGTGTCCACAGGAGATCAATAATAATTCAAATACAGTTGTACCTCACTTAAAGAGCATAATGCGTTCCACAGGATTGCTCTTTAAGCGAGTTTGCTCTTTAAGGGAAATACCATTGTAAGAGACCAATTGGTGGGGGGGGGATTGCGAACCCCAATTTATTTGTTAAGCGAGTTTTTGGTTGGTTTTATTTGTTAAGCAAAGCGAACATTCAGAGAAAATTCTGCTCTTTAAGCGAGTTAATCTTTAAGCGAGGTGCTCTTTATGCGAGGTTTGACTGTAGTTCTTTAATATTTTGATACATTTAACTGTGTTTTAACATTCTGATTTGGTGTGTTGTCATTTGTATCTGTTTTACATGGTGCTGTTTGTGGCCTTATTCCCAGTTGTGAGAGAAAGGCATGGCATAAATCATCTATACAAATCCACACATTTTAATAAGGACTTATCAAAATGAGTTCACTTGTTCATAAATACAATGCAAATAATAATGAGTGATTTTTTTAAAAAAAATAAAGGACAGAAAAAGACAAGTTGTCAGATTTTCCAATTTAAACATATAGCATTCAACATTTAGTTTTTAAAAGTCTGCTTTTGAATCCTGTCAGTTTAACCATATTTCTGGTGCTTGCATAAATTTGCAACCTCATTTTCCCTTTCATTTTTCCTTAAGAGATACATAACATCTAGGTACAATACCATCCCTTCTATGCTATTCACTAGCACAGATAGCTGAGGGATATTTGCCCTGTCTGTGTGAACAACTTATCGTTATCTCCAGATTTCTTCTCAAGCAGGATAGAAAGAACTAAATACTTTTTTAAAAAATTAAATATGAAGGAATATTAGGCTGTTTTCTCTATCTCTACTGCCAACACTGCTATTCCAACTTGATTTGCTTCTGCTTCTTACAACTGCACTTAGAAAGTATTTGGAAATGTTAATTTTTCATACTACAATTCATGGATTCCTGGAATTTGTAGGCTGAAACCAAGTTACACGTAACTTCCCATATGAGCACTGTTGTCCTTGGTCACTAAAGTTTGCTTTATGTGGCTTGTAGTGGTTTGTCACTGTATTTTGGCAAGTACTTTAGTACAAGGCAGTAAACAAAAGGGACTGCAATGGCTTAGTGGCTAAGATACTGAACTTGACGACTGGAAGGTTGGCAGGTCAGCAGTTCAAGTACTGCACGACGGAGTGAGCTCCCAGCTCTGTCCCAGCTCCTGCCAACGTAGCAGTTCAAAAGCAAGAAATTGCAAGTAGATATATAGACCCCACTTCAGTGGGAAGGTAAACATTGTTCCATGCAGTCCAGTGTCTAGTCATGCCTACCACATGACCACAGAAATGTCTGCAAAAGCAGACAATGCTGGCTTTTTGGCTATAAACAGAGAAGAACACTGAACCCTAGAGTCAGATTTGACTGGCTTTCAAGCAAGGGTGACATTTACCTTTACCTTTACAAAATGCTTTCTTTAAATAATGGAAGTGTTTCCCACTGCCATCCAGTGTAGCCTTATATGGCTACTGGGAAGGAAAACTGATTTCTGCAGCTCTCTAAATTGCCCATCCGTGGTTTCCTGTCTTGAAGCAAACTAGAAGGTTGTTAGATCATATATTTTAATTCCACTTATTGCAAATAAACTTTTCTTTTAAGCTTAGGAGGGTAATGTATGTTATACACTGTTTTTCATCTATATATCTATATTGCATCAAAATATAAGATACTTATGAATCTATTCCTTTTCATACTAAATGAGCTTGTTCTTAATGCCTGTTTTCCAGTAATCTGGAGTTTACTGGAAGCTCAGTCTCTGAGGATATTTAAACTAAGATAGGCGAAGTGCTCAAAATTGTATCATAAAAACAATCCTGTGCAGGCAATGCTCAAGCTAAATCATCTCACGGGCATTTTTTGTCTTTTACTCTGAAGAGTCCATGAACCTGAGCTATTTAACAGAGAAGCTAAAATATGGCTTGATGTCAAAGATGTCAAATCATATTGATTAATTAGATCACATTTAACAATATTAGACAAGATAATGTTTGTACAATCAATACAGAACCAGATGGAAAAAGCGATCTTCATCACCTTTATTCGTGAACAGAGTAAAGCCCATAATTAGAAGAGGCAGGAGTGCAAAGAGGGAGCAGATATATTGCAGGGATACCTTAAATGGGTACAACCTTCTGCATCTGATTTTCTGAATAAAAACAGACATTAAGCATAGCAATGAATTATTAGCTATTGTTATCTTAAACAAATGGTAGAGTTTTTGGGCTCCTACAGTTTCTTCAAAGGACAGAACGTGCACCTCTTGTTCATATGAGAGAAAGCAAGGTCAAGATGCTGCTTGCTTGAAAGCTAAACCTCTCTATTCCATCCCATCCTATGGTACTTCATTCTTGTCATTCTCATCTGCTGCTACTTTATCTGAGTATACATTTTCCCTAGAAGTCATTTTCACTGTTGATGGATGTGTCTCTGGTGACTCAATAAACTGATCCTGGCATGAAACATGCTACCACACACATTACACTGAATAGATGGTGGAGGGCATAGTTGAGTTTGATAAAGCTCCTGTGCTTGTCACTTAGCCTCTTCATGTCTGCAGCATTCTCCTTCGAAGTGATCAGTAGCAGCAGAGATAGTTTGGTGCCAAAGTGGGCAGCCTTCAGCCACTGCCTCCTAGGTTTGTGGGTTTATACCTGACGCCTTCATGGTTTGTTTCAGCTGGGCTTAATAACACTTCAAAGGAGCTCCATGAGGTTTTGCACTGGAGCTAAGTTCATTCTATGGAACTCACAACATCAGTTAGTTCTATGCTATGTCTGGACAGTCCCCAGCTTCATTTCCACAAACTCATCCTGTAGAAGAGGATTCCATAGTCTGCTCTTCAAACAGCCTTGGGACAGAACTCAGGCATTAGACTAGTCTTGGAGAGTGTTAATTTCAGTGCATGTGGAGATAAGAGGAGCACACTGGGCTGCCTCTCTCTGTCATCACTTTGTTCCCTTGAAGAATAATGGTCTAAAGCAGGAATTCCCAACCCAAGGCCCATGGTGCCATTTAATTGGAAAGAATCCACTGTGCCAGACTGCAGACAGGCTGCTTCTAAAGTTTTGGGGCAAGCCACACACACCCCACACACACACACAATTTTGCTTTTTTTCCTTTATAGTTTTCCCTTTCTTAAGCTGCTGTTCTTGGCTGCTCAACCCTATTAGTGCAGGAATCGGTATTTTGTGTATGGAGGATAAAGGCTCTGTTCCTGCTGACACCAGGCACAAGGCCTGACACAGGCAAGTGACAAATGATAGAGAGAAACTCCAAAAATCGGGGTGGGGGGTGGGGGTGGGGGGGCAGGCAGGGGAGAAGAAAGTCAGACCTTGCTGTCTTTAAAATGACTAAAGTGTGGTCACATGAAGCCTCAACAAGAAAAGAGGCACCCAAGACAGTCACATGCATACTCAGATCAAATTCAAAGGAAAACTACAAGCCCATACAGTGCCTACCACAACCTAACTGGCACCTAAGCAAACTGAGCAGAAAAACAGGAAGGCAATACAAAACCCAACTGACATCAATCTTAACAATAGGGAATTGCAAAAGAAGCCCTTTGTTTTCACTGGGGTCCTTAAAATACCGGTCAGCAAAGGTCAGCTGTCTGTCTTTGTGTTTATCATCTTACCCCACCCAACAACCTCCTAACACAGTGCCCTAACTTTCTGTTACCTTTCTGGGAGTCTTTTTTTTCCCTGGGCAAATCTTGATGTGGTTTGTTTTTGCTTTTTTTGTTTTTCTTGTGCAAACAGGAACTGTCTCAAACCACACTGGAACTAGGCCAGGGCTGTCCACGTCTGTTTGAGTTGATATAAATCAACTCAAATATCTGTAGCTTGACTTAAAATTTGGCATGTGTCCAAAGCTATTGCATAGTCCTATTTTAAAAAAACTCTTTTATTTCAAATATTTCTATACCGTGTTAGACACAAATCACAACAGAAGTTCAAACAATGAAATTGTTTACACATGCATGTTACAGTAGCTAGTTTCTTTCTCTGCCCAAAGAGAGAGGATCATTCTGAGGAAAGTTGCATCTCCTGAAATTTACTGAGTCACTATTGATGAGCAAATCAGGGACCACCATTACAGAGCAGAGCTTCAGAAAGTTATTATGTTTTAGACAACAATGCCAGAACATCCCAGTCAGTGTTACCATTTGCTTTTCTAGGAGTTGTCATCTAAAACAGCAGTTTCCAACTTCAGGCGTGGACTCTTTGAAGAATTCAGAGGGTAAGCAGCACCATAAGAGTCCCCAAGAGCAATATAACCTGAAAAGCAGATTTCCTGGTGGTTAAAAGGCTAAAAGCTTTGTTAAACGTCAATGTTCATGATCATTGATTGTGGATTTAAATGTTCTTTTAAGGTTAACCACAGATGGAGGGCACATTTTATCTTCCTCATCCAGTGCCCACAAAGAGCAGTCACTCAAATTATTAATTGTCATCATCAGAGCCAATGTGGCTATTAATCACAAGGTGATGTAAAGACAATTCTGGATGCTGTTTAGAAGGCCAGTAAACACTTCTGATAAACATAATTGCCGAAGACTACAACTCTCTGCATTCTTGCATAATGACCATAGACTCTAAAAATGGCCCTGGCATGGACTCAGAGGCTGAAGAACCAGTATCATCATCAGGAGGAAGTGTGAGTCTGGACATGACTCAAGAATCTGAGGAGCCAGAAATGCTGGAGACCCCCAAGCCTGAGACCTCTATGGCTCTTGGATCATGTCCATCTCCAGGGTCTCCACAGTCCAAAAATCCAATGCATCACTGATGTCAGAAATGGGTATTAGAGCTGTGAAACATTTGTTTTGTGGACTATAGCTCCTATAATACCTTAATAGAGGTGTAGTGGTTCTGGGAGCTGCAATCTGGAAAATGCTTGTTTGAGTTGATTGGTTGGTTGGCTGGTTGATTTCTATATTGCCCATTTAGGGCATTTTCCCACTCTACATGGTTTACAATAGTTAAAACCAGAAATATATGTACAACAACAATTGATGAAATCTGGCAGTGTCATAGTCCAATTATACAATTCATTGGCTATAGGGAGAATGTTCTCATAAGCCTCTTTAAAGAGTACAGTTCTAAGATGTTTCTTAACAATATCTAAAGATGAAGCCTGACATGCCTCCACCAGTAGAGCATTCCATAGGGTGGGCGAGAAGGCTCTATTTCTCATTGCCACCTTCCTTCCCGGCGTCAGCACTTGGAGCAATGCCGATTGGGATGAATGGGTGGTGCAGGTGAAAGTTCTATAGGAGAGATGCTCCTCTAAAAAAATGTTTTCAGTTTCTGTGTGCTCTTGGCAGGAGCTCTTGGAAGTACAAATCCATGCTAGGATACTAACCGCAGACCTGTTACTTAAGGTTTTCGGTATTGTAAGAAGGGGTGAATTCTAAGCGTATGCTCCGGGAGTAAAACAGGAAGGGCTTGGGGTTCATCTCAGACCCTTACTGTGAGGTATCTTGGGTACTGAAACAGTTGGGCTGGCTTATTGCACTGGACCCAATAGAATCATATTTCTAATCATAATATGACAATATATTTGGGAGCAAGACCAACTGAATATAGTTGAAATCATATCTGAGTTAAAATTCAGAGGACTGTGCTGCACAGTTTTTTATAGGTGGAGAAATCAGAAGGCCCAGCATCTGCTCGCCTTTGTCCAGCATGGATAATGGAAGCTAATTATAATAACTGCATGCCATCACTTCTGATTTATCACATCCTTTCCAGGAAAAAAAATGTATACTGCAAAATATTTCTGGCAAGAGGGAATGTTATGTTAGGAAAGGAGTGGGCAACTCCAGAAGTCTTATGGCTGCACATGCACATGCTACAGGATTTTTGGGGTGATTCTGTTGCTGTGCCCTCCCTACCCACAAAATATTTTCTGTTAAGGATCCTTCACACACAAAATCTTGAAAAAGCTCCTATACTTCCTCTAGTAGTTTTTTTTTAAAAAAATTAAAAAATGTAGAGAATAGAGAGCAGGGGTCCTGTAGCAAAATGATGCTCCATGGCTTCTATGAAGCACAAGTGAATTTTCTGGGTCATTTAAAAAAGATCTAGAGGCCTATGAGTTCTTGAGAGGCTGCATTTGGGCCCCTGGGGATCTACATGCAACTTGCGGGGTGATATTTGCCCAACACAAGGAGTAGGGTATCAGTGCTGTATGTGAAAATAAGAAAAAAAGTAACATTGGTAACATTATTTTATTTGCTACAATTATTATAAGGTTTGATTTGGCATTCTGATCAATCATATTCCCAATATGGCTCACAATTTTTTCTATACACAACAAATATCTGTGGCAGCAGCACAAAACCTTAATGCACACTGTCCAGGATCAAATTAAACGGAAAGTCTGCTTTGCACTCAGCTGTATGTCACACAATCAATGGGAAATGGTAGATACTTAGTAGTGCTAGTTCTGCAGGATTATTTTGTCAGTGCAGTTGCCTTCCTAGCTAGCTAGCATTAGGATTTTCATTATATTTTTATATATATCTTGTCCTTTTTAGAAGAAGATGGTAATAATATTTTAAACAAATAAATGAATAAACACTCATACAATCCATGAGTCATGACCAGGCGAAACAGGGAGCACTAGACATGCAGAGGCAAACCAACCTAGCCAGAGCCCCAACTTTTCTGGCTCCAGAGTCTTGGAGATACATCTGTGGCCAAGCCTGATACTTGCTCTAACTTAAGACACCTAGTCATCAAAGGGCATTTACACTAGCCTGCCGTCAGGCTGTTCCTTCTGCAGTTCTCAAGGGAAAGTTTCAAAGGAGATCAATGTCATAGAAAAGATGTCCCTGTGCAATCTGAGAAAGTGAAACCATAAAACACATTCTCTACATCTTCCCTTTTATAGACACAGCCAGAACAAGTTCATATCTCTACTGCTCTGCAAGTATCCTGGCCAAGCAAACAGCACGTACACTCATTGGCTGTTACCTGATGAAAGCTCCTCCTTCACCCACAATACTGCCAGGTTCTGTGCCACAGCATGTAAGATCAGAAGAACAATCCTGGCAGGTCCTTCAGCTAAGTAAGCTATTAGCACTACATCGTCGGCTTAGTAGTAGTTATAACATCATTAATCTTCAATATAATTTTATCACTCCTTTAACTCTAAGCAGATGTGCTCCTCTTAAAATTTATATTCAAATACCCTGTTTTTAACTTCTGTTATTTGCTGTACTATGATGGTCTTGGACCATAATAAAGATTGATTTGATATGAGGTAAACACTACCTTTCTTAATTTCTTTAGAATAAGTAATGTGAATATCATGTCTTTCCATAAGGGGACACATGCTCTCCCAACCATTCCCATGTTTAAGGGTTGAGAATGAAAGTTAGGTTAACTGAAGCTTCTTGCTACTTTAACCTAAGTCCATTTAGCCCAAGACTGTCAGGTCTGATTGGCAGCAACTCTCCACAGTGTTTCAGCCAGGATGTTTTCCAGGTTCTGCCTGGAGATTTCCGGTTCATGACTAGTCCTCATTCCAGGTGCTAATAAGGTCTGACCTGCTAATGAAATAAAATATGACCCAGTGTGTGCAGCAGAGCATGGTAGTTCCATCATTCTTCTTAGCAAGGATCTGGCAAGCCAGACAAATGGGTAACCTCTGACTTATGCTTGCTTGTAAACCAGAAACACAAGCTAGGTGTCAAATCTTAATTTATAGGGAAGGCCAACCATAGTTTATCTGCCTAGACAAGACAGCAAATTACAGTTTCTTGCATAGTGAAAAGTAGAGACATTAAATTGGAAACAAAGATTCGCATAGTAAAAGCAATGGTATTCCCTGTGGCAATGTATGGTTGTGAGAGCTGGACCATTAGGAAAGCTGGGCGCAGAAGAATATACGCCTTTGAGATGTGGTGTTGGAGGAGAGTTTTGAGAGTCCCCTGGACAGCGAGGAGAACAAATGGGTCAATCTTAGAAGAAATCAACATTGTCTGCATCTGCAGACATTTTTGTGGACATGTGGCAGGCATGCCTCAACACTGGAGTGCATGGAATGCTATTTACCTTCCCACCAAAGTGGTCCCTATTTATCTACTTGCAATTTATTGCTTTCAAACTGCTAGGTTGGCAGGATCTGGGACAGAGACTGGAGCTCATTCCATCATGCTGTACCCAGGAATTGAACTCCGACCTTCCAGTCAGCAAGTTCAGTGTCTCAGCCACTTGAGCCACTGCAGTCCCAGGTAACACAGTACTAATCTGGGCTCCCATCAACAGCCTGAGGGAAAAGACGCCATGGCCTGGCAGACGGCTGAGAAACATCGCCCCCTCCTCTGGTACCCCATCAATGGCCCGAGGGAAGTTAGTCTGTGTTCTGCTTTGGTTGTTTTGTGAGGTTGTATTTTATGATTTTTACTGTACTATTGCTGTTTTTATTGTAAGCCGCACTGAGTCACCTCAGCGAGTTGGCGGCAATATAAATCTGAACAAACAAACAAATAAATAAATAAATAAATAAAATATAAGTCTGAACAAACAAACAAACAAACAAACAAACAAACAAATAAATAAATAAATAAATAAATAAATAAATAAATAAATAAATAAATAAATAAATAAATAAATAAATAAAATAGCCAAAAGGGCACATGGGATAGCTTTCACCTGGGAGAATTTCAGTAGGCTTCCCTGTTGTTGTTGTTGTTGTTCAGTCGCACAGTCGATTCCGACCCTTCCCTGTAGCAGCTGTTTATTCACACTGACCCTACATAAATTGCCTTGAATTTCTCCTGAAAATATTCCATTTTGGTGGGTGTGGATGTATGTGAACTGAACCTTTTGTTGGGCTAAAAGGAAATAATTTTGTGGAAGTGTCTATTCTGATTCAAAGTTATATCTTGAACCTTTTCATGAGTGGGGAGGGCTCTGCAACATTCTTGTACAGTATATGAAAACCCAATAAAACTACTTGAAGGATAGCATGCAACTATATTCATTGCATCCATTACTACCTGTATTATCATAACAGCATAGGTCATTTATAAATAATGGGGCACCAGGAAGAAATTGTGGTTCAATTATTAATAGATTATTATTGTCAATAAACAAGTAGAGAATTTTCATTTTCTTACAATAAGCTGGGTCCATTAGATTGCTTTATCCAGCTGTATATACCAACCTATATTCCCTGAGCCTGCATAATATATTTATACAGTTCAGAAAATGGCTGTAGTCATTCTGCTTAGAGCAAAGCAGGAGTTTTAAAGCTGTACTTAGGTGTGTGTGTTTTTAAAATCCAAGATGTCTTT
This sequence comes from Furcifer pardalis, assembly GCA_030440675.1. Taxonomy (NCBI): domain Eukaryota; kingdom Metazoa; phylum Chordata; class Lepidosauria; order Squamata; family Chamaeleonidae; genus Furcifer; species Furcifer pardalis. Next base: position 44,597,016 of record CP126896.1, on the reverse strand, counting down.
CAAGAGTCTGGCTCATGGTCACTCTCGGGGAAAAATTGTTCAGAAATTTTTTAGTATTGTGCAATACATAAGAAAATACATAAGACTGCAAACACGGTAGCACATATAAAGATATGTCTTGACTGGTCTTTTACTTCTAATTAACTTTCTATCTGAGATTAGATTTTGATAAGCTAACGATGTACTGGAAAATAATATGAAACAATTAACTGACTGTATACACCCTATTTTTCGTCAAACATGATTCACCGTACTCATCTCTCTTCACTGGGAGAGAGAGAAATCCGATTTCTTAAGGCTAATAAACTAGTCAAAGTTATAAGCTAACCTATATGCTATTAGATATGAGAACTCAAGGGAAAGGACTTCAATTACACACTAGAAACTGTTTTTACTTGTACTGGTGAAAGAAAGGTTATATGCTTTTGTGACTAATCTCGAAATTTATGCAGACACTATAATTAAATGCTGTCAAATCTATTTTGACTTATTATGACCTTTTCTGCGATTGTCTAGGTTTAAATCACACACTCCAAAGTGGTTTACTATTCCCTGCTTTTGGGGGTACATTGGGACTATGAAGCTTGCCAATGCTACACTGGCTAACTATTCTGCCAGGAAAAGCAATTGGGGTCGGGGGAGAGACTCCAAATTCCTAGGAAACATGAAAAATAGTACCAGCAGAGAATGTAATAGGGAAGCCATGGGCTCAGCAGGACTGCTTTGTATTTTCATGGCTTTTCGTATATATAATGTTTTCATTTTTTGAAGAAGATCATGGTATGAACCTATGACAAGAAACAAAAATGCTGATGTTAAAACTGAAGAACAGCCCATGAATTCTGGTATCTAAAATGTCTCACTAGCTGTCATAAGTTAAAGATAGCTCTAGACATGGGTATACAAGAGATAACCTTTTTCAGAGACAGAGGAAAGAAAGGTCAGAATCTACTGTGTAATTTGCTCTCAGTCAGCAAAGCTTTCTGACTTTTGATAGCTGAGCATAAGGAGGTAAAGAACACTCACTACATTTCTCATGCATCGATTTAGGCTGTCTCCACATGATGAGATCACTCAACAAGGAATTTTCGTGCCCCACAAGATTCCTCAGCTCCACAGCAAGAACAAGACGAGGACTTTTCTCCCTTTAGGGTTTCTACCTATTTTGTTCAAAAAGACAACAAAAAATCCATCCAGTGAGTCTAACTTTAAAAGGTCATGCAACAGCAGCTTTTGTGCTTCCGCACTATTTCCACATTAAAAAAAGATCTCAAAAATATTTTTGAGATTGTAAGGAAACATATTACCTTCTCATGGGCAATAAAAAAAATGTTGCTATTTGGCATTTTCATGGGCAAGAATAAAGGTTTGCAGTTCTAGTCTGAAAACAGCAGGTTAAACTCAAATATTTTTTTAAAAATTGTGCATAGCCTAACTTTAGACTAATTATTTACCTCTTAGCATCCGTGTTCTCCACAGTCTAAAACTGGTTCCCTTTGATCAGCTAATTAACATTCTACCACCACCCCCAACTAGATACTCATTTACTGATCTTGGAAGGATGAAAGGCTGAGTCAACCCTGTCAGGATCGAACTCACAATGTTTTGGCTGCAACATAGCAGTTTAACCACTATGCCATCAGGGCTCCTTAGAAGCTCTTTAATACTATGCAGGCCCCATTTGTACTTTTTTTTTACAGCATTCCTATTAACTTAAAATTCTCAGTGATAGTCAAGGATTAAAACAGCAGGGCCTCTGTAAGTACTGATTAAATTTGTCTTTCTAAGGGAAAAGTCTTTGAAACCCTCACTGTTAAATGCTGCATCTCACTGCATGATATGATTCTTCTTCAGGTTGGAAACTAACTGGTTTAGCTTCCCGATTACAAATTGTACCCCTATGCAAAGCTGACATGATCATTAATGAATGGGAAGGAAGGCAGTCATTGCATTGTTGGCAATGGAGACTTGAAGCATTAATCTAAAATTCTAAGGATGGCACTCTCACCTTCTATAAACCATGCCACGTAGCTCATGATTCTGCCACAAGTTGATGAGTTCAAAGCAAAAGCACAGAACAAAAACTAAGTGTGTATGTTGAATTGTTTTTGTTTTGTTTTTTTGCTTTGCTTTGCTTTGTTTACTTTAATTCTAGTGAATTTGTTGAAGAAATCAGGGTGCTTTTTAAAACTCCTGTGAAATTAGATTTTATGAAAACATTGGCCAGGTGCCTGTTCTGTCATTCATATTGAGAGCAATGCTATTTTTTTTTGGTTGAACCATGTATGTAATAGTAAAGTAACTTACTAAGACTTATGACCAATATCAGTAAATAATCTAATATTGTCACTAGTACATAATGAAACATACACTTCTTCTGACTCTTCTGCTGGTATTTAGTTCATCTGTATTTCAACTACCAGCTTGTTTATTCAAATAAACTCACAGCCCAATTATTCGATCCTGGCTACCTCTCACTTGGATATAGTACCACATCCTTTGCTAGTTGGATCTCTGCCTATATAACCTACATGCATGGCTAAACGGTAAGACTTTTATCATACCTTTCTTGCCCCACAAATGAAACCCATGGTGGCCAGTGTAATCCACTGAATTCTACAAAGTATGCATTTCATCTATTTTTTGTAATGATGGGTATATTTATCTGTTTCCACCATAGCCCAAAGTCTGTGAAGCATGAGCACCTAAAACTTGATTTAGCCAATGCATCAAGATGTTCTTCAGTTCTGAAAGTATATCCCTTTTGATATTGGAATTTTGGGATTAAAACCCATATTTCCATTCTCATTGATTCAAGGGGACACATACCTACTGGGATGAAATGCACTCACTTTCACAATACATCATTCTTGCACACTCGTATGAAGTCCAACTCCCTCACTTTGATAACCAGTGCTAAAAATTATCTTCTTGATAATCTGTTTAGAGCATTTTGGAATATTTGGCTAGAACAGCACAAAATTCCTTACATATTTCTTTCCAAATTTTATGGCAAACTAACAGTGTTTAAATACCTATGATAAAAACCTGTTATAGAATTGACATAAACATGTTCCAAATAGGCTTGTGGGTGCGAAATTGTCTTCAGATAGGAAAATAGATTATGGAATAAGCAAATTAGGCAACAAGCAGATGACAACCAGAAAAACAATCCAAAAAATCTGAACTCACATAAAATTCATTCTGATGGAGTGACTCCACCCCTGTTATTTATCTATGGGAAATATTGGTGGATCCATTCATGTAAACATTTGCAAGGTTCATTTGCAGGTGCCGTACTTTTTTATTGTGTGAGAAGCATACAATGGTGCTTTCTGGATTGAAAGGATTTTTGCTGGAGGAATGCCTGAATGAAGCTCCTTTCATGTCCCCAAGATCTTTTTCCCACCAAAGTGGTCTACTTGCAATTTATTGCTTTTGAACTGCTAGGTTGGTAGGAGCTGGGACAGAGACAGGTGCTCGTTCTGTCATGCAGTACTCAGGTCTTAAGTTGCTGACTTGCCGACCTTCCAATTAACAAGCTGAGTGTCTAAACCACTAAGCCACTACAGTGCCATATTTGCAGGTAATGAAAGCATGGAATTATTTTGCTTTGTTTTTAAGTTTAAATTGCAAGGAAAAAGAAATCAAACACATCTGTGACTCCTGATAAAATATTTAAACCTATGTGTGAAACATTCACAGCTTATTTTTCACACAGATTCATATGATTCTACTAATCTTGTGTATTGTCTGGGTAAATTTTTATTCTTGTTAAAAATTTAGAAGACAGTGCTTAACATACTTAGCATTAACTTAAGTTATGAGGAGTCATAAAACAATAGAGTTGTTGTTAATCATGGAGGAGCAATAGAAGGAAATGTAAACAGTGAAAGAAGAGTTTCCTTGATAAGACATTCCAGCTTGGGGGATGCCTGTGTTTTATGCAAATATGAAAAGCATACACTAGTCCTGCTGTTTTTAATATGAAAAGAAAGCTCCTTTTCTTTTAAATCATGCTGGATTTAAGGTTAAAAGCCTATAGGAGGCCAAATGTGAAGTTAGCCTTTGTATTTTCTGAAGAAAACCTCTCTTCTGAAGCTGGCGTTTACTGGGGTTGGGGAGCCGTCCACTGGCATCCAGCATAGCTGACCCTTCAAAATAGGATCTTTTTCTCCCTAGCAAAGCAACTTCTAATTACCATTTAGATTCCGTGGAGGCTGAACATAGTGCTACAAGGAAGATGTAAAGATAGTGTGACTGGACATGATGTGATTGAAAAGCACAGGGAAGGATGGTGAGGGTCAAGGTAGAGAAACAGAACAAGAAGAAACTACACCAATTCTGGTCAAAACATATTAAAATGTTTCATTTAATCAAATTAATTAGGATGTGTGTTACATGTGTTATGGGCTTTTAAGTCACTTCCAGCTTATGATGTCCCTTATGGGGTTTCCAAGTTATGTGTGGTGTTTAAGGAATGGTTTTACTATTCCCATTCCCCTAGTGGGTTTCCATGACACTACAAGAATTTTAGTCCAGACGTCCTGAAGTCCTAGTCTGACACTTTATTTAATGTATCATACTGGCTATTAATTAATTAGATATGGTAGGGAAATCTATAAGACTAGGTTGCTCCTGGATTTTACTTTCTTTAAACCTCAAGTTTTTTCATCCCAAATATGAAGACATTTATGAATTTTGTTTGCTTTTCTCAATGGTGGGGTGAAATGAAGTTGTCTCCAGTTGCACTAGTGAAATTCAACAGGTGCAAGTATTGCCTGCATGAGGATGAACACTGTGCCCCTGTCTGCCATGAAAGTACATTATTCAAAATGAGGGGAAAAGAAATGACAGCCCTCATTCAGTATGAATATGGTTGGATATCCAGAGTGTCGTAGTTCATAGAACCCATACAATGCTGTGGTGCTGAATTAAGGCTGCCATGACATTTTCAAGCTCTCATTTTTAACAGTGATTATATATAGCCATGTTCATGGCGCAGTTATCATCGTCAACTGCAACTCATATCCAAGAATGCATTTTTCCCCTGAAGCAGGAAAAATGTCACTGGCATGAATTTGTTTAAGGTGGATCCCAGCTTGCCATGAAGTGGCCCACACACTATGATATCAGAGCCATCCCCTGCGGCACATATGGAACATGACATGCAGGATTTAACCCTGGGACTGCAATGGACTGGTGCAGCCTTGAGGATATGCACTGGCTACAGTTAGATACTCAGGCAAAGCAATTTATAACATAAAGTCTATATGGCCCAAGATTATGTCAGGTAAAGGAGGGCCATGGCCAGTAGAATATGGTCACAGCAAGGTAAGGAACTATCAGGACCCTGGACAGCATACTGTGGGGACTAATGACTGGGAGGCAAGCAACTTGAATTTGAAAGGAAGCTCCCCAAGGCTAGATCTTTTCAGAGGCTCTGCCTTCGTTAGATGCCAGCTTTAGCCCATAGTGTTTTTAATAGCTCCTGAAGTGTTGTGGGTGCAAGAAGTTACCCTCAACGCCTGAAGTAGACTTGTTTGCTTTCAGAAACCTAAAAATATGTGAGGGGATGTTGAGGTCTTTTCCTGCTAAAGTCTGGGTCTAGGGATGCAGCGCCCTTCTGGAAGCACCTACTCAATCAAGGCTGGATGAGAACAGAACACTTTTGTCCAGGAGAACCCAAAAGCCAAACTGAGTCAGCAGGGGCAGTCCAGGGCCGGAGGTTTTTAACTGCTTAGCTATGCAGTTGGTGCTATTTACATTTCCGTGCCTCCCTTCATAGGCAGCCACGCATAAACCTGGAAACTTTCCGTGTGAGCTCTGGTACCTCCTGATACTGCCACATGCACAGTAAAGTAGCAAGACCTGCAGTAATAATGAGACAGCAGGGGACAGGGCTTTATATATTACTGTCCCAAAGAGCCACCATTGCTTCCAAGAGCTGAGAGCCATGAATACCGTCCTCCCAGTAACATTTATGACCCCAAATAAATCTTAATAAGTAAGGAAATACATGTTAAATTGTAGGGTTTTTTTTAAAAAAAAATCTAATTGCGGTATAATGTTAAGATGCTGTTCAGAGGTAGAGGGTATTTGAATTGCTTTGTTAGGTAAACTGCTTTGAGAATGTCTGATAAATAGTGGCAATAATAATGTAGAGAGGTTGGAAATGTTATTTTTGAGACTAAACCTAGCTGCAGATTCTGGGAGTTGGAGTCCAACATCACAGAGTTTCCAAGTTCAGTATTATACATTAATTTGTAATAAATAAATTGGATCAATGGATCTGCCTTTGAATGAACAAACTAATTCTGGCCCAGACTATTTGTCAAATGGGTGTGTTTTATAGCTGGGGAAAATCCTGAAATTCTGTTCAGTCAGCTTTTGACGCGAATTCTATGAGCCTCTTACGTTTCAGTTGGGTAGTCTGGCAGCTTTTCCAATGTAATGAAAATCATGTACTTTTGACGAGCTGCTGCCACAAAACTAAAGCACCCACGAAAATAATGGTTACATTGACTGAAAGCTCGTCTCAGTGACTTTCAGAAATGTAAAAAGCCGCTGGCCAAAAATACAAAGCAATTACGTCATTGCTTCCGAAAGTTGCCTTGAAAAAAATGCAATCCGTGGGGGGGGGTCAGTTTCTGGTGGCCCAGAGACCAAACCTCACAACTGATTCAGGTGACCCAAAGTGCATTTGAAAGAGGAAAGAATAACCTTTGTGGTGACACTATTACATTTGACATTGGACTTTGGGGAAAATACTATGAAGCATTTTACAAAAAAACAACAACACCCAAACAAGGTGGATACAGTTTGAGTAAAACATGTAGAGAAGAATGACACCGAAGCAGGAATAAACAACAAAGATATTAAGGAAAAATGTGGCTCATAAAAATGACATTTTCAAGGTGGGTCGGATGACATTAAGTCTGCAACCAAACCAATCAACTGATTGAAGTGATCCAAAGTGTGATTGATAGAGGACATAATAACCTTTCTTGTTACACTTATAGAATTTGGATCGGACTTCAGAAACATTTTCTATGAAGGTTTAAAACAAAAAAAAACCCACTTTCTTTCTAACCTTTCCTTCAAAAAAAAGTCTCTCACCACACCAGAATAGATACATTGCTGTGAGAATGGATACACTGTAGGAAGCGTCTCCTTTGAAGTCATAAACACTTTCCCTTTTGGCTTTCCCTCTTATTGAAGAACTGCTTTCAAGGAATTGTGAAGGAAAAACTCTTTTTCTTTGCAGTTTGACTACTGAAATATTTATTAAAAATATATTCTTTGCAGTTATTCACCTGTGGTGAATTGTTGTGGGTACAGTGGGCTGCTTATGGACACATGTGCATAGTGGGTAGAGTTGGGGAGAGTGGAAAATAAAGGTTAAAAGCATCTTTATTGAAAAATAAAATATAAAAAAATTAAACACAAATGAAATTGGGATTTCTGGTTTTGGGTTAACACAACATAGCAGTTCAAAAGCAAGAAATTGCAATAAAATAAATAGGGACCACTTTGATGGGAAGGTAAACAGTGTTCCATGCCTGCCACATGTCCACAGAAATGTCTGCAGAAACAGACAGTGCTGGCTCTTTGACTATAAACAGAGATGAGCACTGAAACGTAGAGTTGGATATGACTGGCTTTCGATCAAGGGTGACTATTACTATAGCTCAGAAACCCTTAGATTTTATGAACATTTTATGAAAACCTTAATTTTATTAACATAATGCCTTTATTTTCTCCCCCATTTGAAACATCACCCTTAACTAATGAATGAAATAAAAGAAATAAATGAACTAATGAGCATAATTCAACACATTGAATTCACGCACTAAATCCTTGATGGTAGTGTCCTTAGACACTACCTGCCACTTTTTTTACTTCCAACTGTAGGGATTTAGTGAGCTTGAAATTAACTTAAGTACATGCCTGTTACATTTATTTCCTATTTTATTTGCTACTAATGCCTTAATGAATTTTTTTTAAATGCTGGATGTTAACCGCACATGAAAACAATTTATTTCAGGATCATTTTCTCTAGTTTTACTGCTGTACCCAGATAAAGCTTATACTATATAAGAAATTCTTGATTTCTGATTTTAGTGTCCTAGTAAATAATATTACTAAATCCCAGGAAGCAAAGCATCAGTGAGAAATAAGAACCAAAATGTATTATAAAACAGTCAGAATAAATAAATGAACATCAGCCTAGTTATGAGTAAGTCAACCAGAAGAAACCAATTGTTTCATTTTGTTTTGTTTTTGTTTGTCCCAATTTCTTTGTGCATTTCAGGAACTGGAACAAGAGATTAGTCCATAAGAGCCATTACACTGCATTTAAGTTCATATTGCTCTTTATTTTGTCCATCATTTGGCCATAGTCATGTTTTCAATTGAATTCCTCTAGTATGCATGAGGCCCCAGTTTGTACTCTTGATCGTATGACTGTTGTCTATTTTCTTTGGAATCATGCCAATCCTTCACGTATTATTATTTGATCTATTATCTTTAATTTCCTACCCTTTGGCCTCTTCAGCCTTTAACCACAGACATTGCTCAGAAGCAAATTCCCTCCACTTAACATCACAGAATTGCTCGAGATTATTATCCTTGACTCTGGCATCTTCAAAATGATTTCATCTCAACCGCCAGCCACTTCCCACCTTAATAAGGTCGTTTTAATTACAAAAACGCAATCTATCAGTTTCTGTGCAACATGGTAAATATTCTTTCATCATCATCATCATCCAGGAAACCTAAGCCTATGCGGTGTGGAGGAAAGATTAAAAAGAAGCAAATGCTTAAGCTAAACCCTGGGGAACTGAAAGTACAGCCGTGGTTTGCAGCACCTGAAAAAACAAGCAATATTTTTGTGGGAGTAAAGTGGAAAGGATGCTTCGCTTCTGAAAACAGTAAGAATGAAGGCTCGGCCTGATAGGTTTACATTTTCTTCTCTGGTGCCACCATTTCTCTTAATCACTGCTAAGCAATGCTGCGTTCAATATTACATTTTACAAAGCCCTCAGAAACTTTATTTTTTTTGTCCAAACCTCAGCTTAGGTTCTTCCAAGTCTTACTTTTTAATAACAAAGAGAGCTAACTTTCTGGCATTTATTAGCAAGCCTACCTTTGCAGTCTAGCCTCAACGCTCAGGCTGCAGAAGCGTATTCTTGCTCTAGCAGAATGAGAGAAGCTACTCAGAGGATTCGCAAAAGGAGGGACTGTTTATTTCGTAGAACTAAACATCTGCGGACTGCATTCTTACTATATTTTGTATTGGGGGTTTTTTTTAACCTTGTACAGTGCCTCAAGAATGTTCTAAAGGAAGATTAAAATTAACTTTAAGTAAATGAAAATTCTGAGGAGAACCAAAATTTTAGAGGCATTTGCTGTAGCAACTGAGACATTTGTTTTAGATTAATATTGTCGTGATCTTAATTGTGTGTATATTAGAGGGGAAAATAAGGAAAGGAATTACCGTATATGCTGGTGTATAAGATGACTTTTTACCCCTGAAAAACATGCCTCCAACTGGGGGGGGGGTCGTCTTGTATGCCGGGTACGCTTCAGTTGAATAAAATACAGTAATACCTCAGATAACGTTTTCCTTGGATAACGTTTTCCTCAGATAACGTTTTCTTCACATAATGTTAAGCAATCTGGGGAGGAGAATTGCATTTAATAACGTTAAGGTCCTATGGGATGGATCGGATAACAACTTTTAATATCAGATGACAAACAGGAGTTTGAAGGCTTTTAAAGGGAAACTGTCATGCCATCAAACTTGCTAGGGACTTGCCTGGCACTTGCTCTCTCCCTCTATTTGTTATCTTCCTTCTATCATTGACAGTTCCAGTTTGGTTAACAGATTAGAAAACAAACAGCATGGCAGCTCCCATAGGTTTATTGTTCCATTCAGCTTTAGTGAATTGTCTTTGTTGAATTACGTTTCATAAACTTGCACTGTTTTATGTTTACTGTACATGTTTGATAACATACAGCCTTGTGACAGTTTTTCTGCATGTCATAAGCATTTGAATATAAATTAACATGTTGAAATCAAATCTGATGTTCTTTTACGTTTTATTTGGTGTGTGGAAGGTGTGCCGAAGAGGGCGTAGTCTTATACAGCGAGTATATAACAAACTCTATATTTTGAGTGGAAATGTTGGGGGGTCGTCTTATACACCCAGTCGTCTTGTACACCGGCATATACTGTAGTTTATTAATACAATGTTTTATGTTTTGTTCAATGGCTTTATAGTTTGTATTCATTACACATTGGTGTAATGTGAAGATAATGCAATAAAGGAGGGGGGGATAAAAGCAGACAAGAATATACAGGCAGTCTCAGATAATTACATCCAAACAGATCTTATACCTGCATAAGGTAGAGGAGCATGAGGAAAAGGATCATGTCGCTTCCAATATTCTCATAGATGATGGGACATTTCTCTGTACTTCTGAACTTCCATTGTTGATCATGGACACATAAAAAGGGTTTCTCCATGTGTTTGCTTGAACATAAGTAGAAGCCTCCACATCAAAGGAAATTTCTTTTCTTGTGTCCAAGAAAAACAAACAGAAGCCTCTTTAAAAGAATAAGGCCACTTCCCATAAGAAGAGCTGATAAATAGCAACATGTCATGATTATTTTTAACATGATAAAGACAAACATGTTTCATGAGTTAAAGGGGAAATTACACTGGGGCAATATTCTATTTTTCAAAATTCTCTTTTTTGAATCTTCATTGAAATAAGATGGCAGAAACAACAATAACATATTAGTGCAGATGTATAAACCTCTCCCATTTTTTTTGATAGCTGCTATTTGACATTTAACTCGTTTTTGCTGAATATAATTAGCAAGAAATTTAGATTTTTTTGTAATATTTTTGGTTAATAATAATAATAATAATAATAATAATTTCTTGTCAGAGGTTATTCTGGGTTGAAAGGATTTTTGCTGGAGAAACTCTGCTCAGGGGAACGCCTGAATGAGGCTCCTTTCATGTCCCCAATATATTTTCCCACCAAAGTAGTCCCTAGTTATTTACTTGCAATTTCTTCCTTTCGAACTGATAAGTTGGCAGGGACAGGGACAAAGATGGGTGCTCATTCTGTCATGCAGTATCCAAGTCTTGAACTGCCAACTTGCCAGTCTTCCAGATAGCAAGGCAAGCGTCTTAACCACTGAGCCACCACAACCCCACATTTTTTGGTTGACATATTGCAATTGTTTTGATGTTCTATTTACCTATGTTTGAAGTTCAGAGCTTTTAAGAGTTAATTCTTGCAAATGTTCAGAACTTCCCTCCCTCTTATGCAGAGTTTTCAAAGATTTTATCTCAAAAAGAAGTCAACTACCAGTGGTTTTTGATACTCTTTTCAAATGGCAAGATTCAGCACTACATATGCCCCATACTATTGTCTTCAAAGCATTCCATAACATATTGATAGGCACTTCTGGTGCATTGTTCCCTTTGTTATAGAGAATTGTCTTTTTTTAAAATTCTGTAGTTTCTTTTGTGCATTAGTAAAGCTGGGTTTAATGATCAAGAGGAGGGCTTCAGTCTTGGCACAAAAAGATCAAACAAATTGCTTGCAGTAGCATACGATCAGAAGCTGTTAGAGATCCAATTTGTGCCAACCTGAGATATATGTTCCATGCATCAGAAACCAGTGTATAATGTATCCTTGAGCAGGATTCATGATGTGTGGGAAAGTAAGACTAGTTCTCACCTGAACATAGTTCTCTCCAGGTATCAAATTGAATTCAATAAATAGTTATTTATTTATTTAAAACATTTTACCCCACCTTTCTCCTACAAAAGCATGTACAACATTAACAAATAAAAGCTAAAAAAATACATTATTAAAAGCACTTTGAAATATATATTTTAAAAAGTATGCAAAAGTAATACTAAAAACACATTTCAAAGAAATAAGGCACAGGCAATCCCATTTTTAAAATGCTAAACAGTCAGTTACTGAGGGAAAGCCTATCAAAGAGCAAGGTGATTGCCTGCTAGTGGAAGAACAGCAAAGATTGGGCCAGTTTGACCTCCCATGAAGGGAAGTTATAGAGTCTGGGAGCAATGACAGAGAACTCAGTTGTTGCAATGAAATGCAATTTGTGGCTTTATCAGTGCCACCATCCAAGGTACTGTACTTTTTGAAGACAAATCAGTTGAGAATGTATCTTAAAGAAAAGAAAACTACTGGGTGCTTGGACTATATATGGATCTCACTGCTAATTTAATGTTGCCAATAGATTGCTTTACAAAGAGAAATCTGCCATTCAAGACTTTAACTCTCCTTTCATTGGCTGCAACTCGTATCCAAGAATGCATTTTTCCCCTGAAGCAGGAAAAATGCCATTGGCATGAATTTGTTTAAGGTGGATCCAGGCTTGCCATGAGGTGACCCAGACAGTGTGATCACAGAGCCGTCTCCTGCCGGCGCATGTGAAATGAGACATGAAGGATTTAACGCTGGGACTGCAATGCCCTGCTGCAGCCTTGAGGATATTAACAAGGTGCACCTTCACAGCCAGTCCATCTGGCATGGCTTCTTCTGCCTCCATGACCATTGGGAATAAGGGTTCCTCTTCTGCTCATTTTGCCGTTGGGTCCTATATGATGGTTTCCAGTGCCATTTCCTCCACTGAGGGGGGACCATCCCCCATTTTAAGGGGCTCATCTGCCTATAGCCATAGGCTCTTTTAGGGAGTCAGGTTATTTACTGCTGTCCAGCACTCGACAATGAGTCACTGGCTGTATGGTCTACTCCATTAACATAGCAGGATGTCCAGCCAGACACTCTCCATTACACTGGAAGTTTATACAAGGTGAGAAGGTAAGCAGGAGTACACATGATTTAGAAGAATCTGCAACTGAATGACAGAAACCTAATCTAGTTCATGCTATGTTGAGTGGATGGGTCCTCTTTGTGATTTTTTTTTCTTCATTAATATTTCAGTGACTTCCTGTTTTCTAATACTCTGGGTTTGCCTCCATTAAATGGGGGGTCTCATTCCATTGATGTCACTTTCAGCTCTGACATCCTAATTTAAAATAGGAATGTTCCTTGGGTTAACCTAAGAACAGCTTTAATTTTGATGCCATAGAAAGCCAATCAGAAGTCAAGACAGTGAAGAAGGCAAAGTGGATACGACTACATCTGGCTTTCCTTCTTCCTTTCCAACTCCACAGGAGGAGGAGCAATGGTCCAAAAGATTCCTTTTCTGGCAAGGTGGGATTTTCTCTAGGAAGGATCATATGCAAGGTGAGCAGGTAATGTCATGCCTCAGAGGGTGAGTAAAGAATGCTTATTTCCCCAACATTATTGATAATCAGTTTTATTGAATGCTGCCTTCTCTGTGTTATGCCTTTTTCCCATCAGAGGCTTGTGAATGTATTTTGCAGTGTTGCAGAGTTAAGGGACAAAGATCATGTTTGCATTCTGGAACAAAATAGGATTCTTGTCTTTAAGAACTTGCTATAATAGCATCTTTCTGGTGCTCCCTTGCAAATCTTACAACTATGTCACCAGACTTTCTGTTCCTTCTTACTGAAAGAGGGGGCATTCTGTGTAGTGAACTAAAATCCTCCTTTAAAATATGTTGTTCAGGACACAACTCAGTCAACAGTCAAAGGGTTAAAACACCGATACCCAAACCTTTCAGGCCGTGGGCTGTTCACCTGGTTCAGTGGGCTGACCACATGGTTCAGCGGGCCGGTCTTGTGGTTCCTCCCACCAAAAGCAGAAGTAAAACGCACCTTGCAATCTGTTTTGCAAGAGGATGACATAGATTTTAAGCTCCCATTTTCTCTGATTAAACTAGGGGTTCCAAAACTATGCCCCATGGGCCAGATCCATTCCCCAATCCCAATTCATCCTGCCTGTGTTGCCCTCGCCGCTCCCAGAAGTGGAAGTAAAATGCACCCAGGTGCATTTTATTTCCAGTTCCAGGAGCAACGAAGGCGGCGCAGGCTGGTTGAATTGGTGTCAGGGGCCAGATCTGGCCCATGGGCCATAGTTTGGGCACCCCCAGGTTAAAGTAATCAAGCCAGTTCCAGATTCTGGAGAATGAATAACAGCAGTCCATGCTTGAAGAGTTGTTTTATTTGTTCAGCTCTCTCATACATTCAGTCAAAGTCACGTTGAAGCTCTTTTAGTGATTTCTTCTACATGGTGGACAGCCAGCTCTGTCCTGCCTATTGTGGGATCTTGTGTTTCTCAATAACTCCAAGATCCTGAAAAGAAAGCTACTGATTTTTGAGCGAAAGTGGATCTTTGGTCTTGCCTTGCACTTTCTCTCAGTCAGCCCAATATAAGCAATTGAGATAAATCTACCAGCTCCAAATTGGTTTTTTATTAATGAGGATCCAAAGAATATCAATAGTATAGATTCTACACAAGATTGTCCATTTTGCTAAAATGAAAAATGAAATGGGGCCAGAAATCATTCTATAGGGGGTACTTTTAAGCAGAGTTTGAGGAAGTTCTTTTTTTGACTATAACTCCCATAGTCATCCAGTTACCGTGGTCTTTGGCCATACTTAGGGGATTCTAGAAGTTGTCGTCATAAAACAATCTTCAGCAAACACTGCAGCTACTACTAAATAAATGTGAAAAAGAGTGAAGCCTTATGTACCTACTAAAGATTGATGTAATAGCAAAAATATGTAAAAGTTTTTACGCAGAAAGACTTAGTAGGTTTAATAATCCCTGAATCATGAAATGAGATAGAGAATTATTCCAGTGTTTGAACTGAGTGGGCTGGATGGGTTTTAGAAGCAGTCCTGTACTGGAAATATAGGCAAGACTAGTAAAATAACAACAGCAACCAGAGTGTAGTAGAAAACCAAGAGATAAATGCAGTTTTGGTCTCAATAGAGTGGGCCCACTGAAATCAATCAGACCTACACTAATGTTAACTAGAAAGTCCCATTCTTGTAAATAGATCTCCTATAGTAAAAGGTAAAGGTCATCCTTGCTCAAAAACCAGTTGTATCTGACTCTAGGGTTTGGTGCTCATCTCTCTTTACAGCCAAAGAGCCGTGCAATCCCCATCTGCAGCAGAAGCGTAGCGTGCCTTGGTGGGGCCCCGTATAAAAATTTGTTTGGGGGCCCTTAGGAAGGGTAAAGATTTCTCACAAAAGAAAATAAATTGCATAAAATTAAAAGAAATATCCACTGGGATAATATCTTTTCCTTTCACTCATTGTTTTTTTACAAATCGCTACTAATACTACTAAGCCAGAAGAACAATTGTTTGTATTGTATTACAATGTAATGCACAATTAAATAAAACGCGTCAATAAACACTGCTCTCCGTCCGTGGTTTATCATCGTATCATCATATTGTATGTACATCGATTATTGTGGGATTCCCCCGTTGAAGTAAATGACTTAAACAGGGAAATCCCGCAGCCCGCGATAACCGATGTAGGGTGTTGCCAACTTTTGAACGCACGCTTTACGCGGGAAAAAAGAATTTTATTTTTTTGACTTTTGTCATTTGTGAAATAAAAAAAAATTGGGAAGTTTTTATTAATTTTTGCTTACGCACGTTGGGGGCCCCCATGGCCCCTGTATAATTGATACAGCAGGTACGGCGGTAGCTACGCCCCTGATCTGCAGATGTTTCTGTGGACATGTGGCCGGCATGACTAGACATCAGAGTGCACAGAACACTGTTTACCTTCCAACCTACAACTGAGACTAAAATTCGTTTTAGCCCTGAGAAGTCCACAAATACTTATGAGTCTTTTTCTCTTTGAAAGATCAAGGACTAATTTATATATTTCTTTCAGATAACAATGGGACTTTCTAGTTAACATTAGGTTTTATTGGAGGAGTCAGCGAGACTAATAAAACTATCCTGTGTGTGCTTTTTCAGTTCAGTAGGACTCACTCTGAAATAAATAGGCACTCTGGTGAAAGAAAGAAATATTACACTTTTGAAGTGTAATACATATTGTTTGTTTGACATATTTATTAGTTACCTTACACATTCTTTAAGTGTGGTACAAAATAAAATAGAAAATTATTATTTATTGAACCCAAATACAACATACAAATATAAAACAAATGCCAGCATCAGAAAAAGTAATCAATTTACATTAATCAGACAAACAAATTTGTGATGTGGAATTCCCAAAGAAGTTAAATGGAGAAGAGTAAGACTTGGCAACTGTCTTTGATGCATAATGCTACACAACACTAAACTACCATTATCAAGTATTCAGAGTTCTTTAAATTTATTCTAAATATACATAAAGGAGCATGTTTTGAGAGCAGTCAGCAAAGAAATTTAAAAATCCATTAAAAATTTAAACTGCAAGAAAAATAAGCAATCACAACAGCATTTAAAGAATATAATGGTAGCAGTTCAAACAGCTGAAGCCTTAAAAGTTAAAAGCATAGTGGTCTAGAGGTAAAAATAAAAGAAATATATACATAAAAGAACTTTCTTGGGAAAAGATTTCCACAAGGGAAGAACAACCCACCAAGAAGGCTCTCCTCTTCTTGAAATATTCATCTCAGCTCAGATGGCAGAAATTCTCAGAGTAGAATCTCTCAGACATTCCCAAGGAGAATAAACTTAGACATTCTTTTATCTCCTTAAGTAATACGTACTGTAGGGCTGTGGTGGCTTAGCAGTGGTGGGATGTCAAAAATTTTACTACCCCACTGTGACATCATTACAGTATGGGCGGAGCTAACATGATGTCATGACATCATGGGCAGAGCCAACATCATGACGTCATGACATTGTGTGCGGGGCCAAAGAAAAAATAATTAAAAAATAAAAATAAGCACACACACACACACTTCAACCCACTCACCCACCCACAACACAAACCCATAAATAAATTAAATAAATTAAATAAAATTAAAAAATACATTAATGAATGATGAATTGGTGTCAGGGACTGAATCCAGTCCCCAGGCCTTAGTGACTGCCCTCCTGAATCACGTGACTGGCACATGGCCCAAAAAGTTTAGGCATGCTCTCTAGACTGCTCTCACACAACCAGCTCATCATGTAGATCTGTTCATATTCAGTTTGTTTTCATCCATCCATCCTTGCAGCTGCTCGTATGCGCAGGATGTGTATTGGCAGCTTGAAACAGATTTGTCCAGTATTATACTGGCAGAGTCTAGTGTTTTGTTTGGTGCAACATATAAAACTGTTGGTGTGACGTATGGAACAAGTCTGGAAAGACAGACCATAGGCTGCTATGCTTAGAGTATTGAACTAGGACTTTGAGTGACCCTGGCTCAAATCACCACACACCTGGGAAAACCGCTCATTGCCCTGGGGCAGATCACTTCCAATCTACTTCAAGATTCTTATAATGATAAAAATGGGACCAATATGAGATTCTTGGGGAAATAGCATTATATAAGTCTAACGAAGGATATGTATGGGAAGGAGAAGACAATGACAGTGGAAGGAACAATCTAGAGAAAAAGTAAACGATTCTTTAGTTGAGCCCTGGTGGTGCAGTGGTTAAATTGCTGTACTTCAGCCAAAATGTTGTGAGTTCAATCCTGATGAGATTCAAGGTTGACTCAGCTTTCCCTCCTTCTGAGATCAGTAAAATGAGGATCCAGCATGTTTGGAGCAAAATGCTGTTTACCTGTAAACTGCCTCAAAAGTGCACTGAGCGCTATGGGGTGGTATATAAGTATAACTGCTATTGCTATTGCTAAGTGAGAAAGGGGAACAATTATTAATTTTTTCATTTATTTATTCATTTATTTTACAGACTTATATGCCGCCCTCCTCAAAGAGACCCAGGGTGGCTAGCAAAGGTTTAAAAAGACACATAAAAACACAATATAGAATCCAGTTAAAATTAATATTAAAATATAATACTCCTCATTCTTGAAAGATAATGGTACTCAGCTCTTGGCCTCAAGAAAGGGGTCCCTCTTTCTTCCATTTAGGCATGGAACTAAAAAGGTTCGCTGAGATATTTAGTTGCAGGTGGCTATGAACAGAAATAAATTGCAGTCATTTCCATAGTCTAGGTTCCCTCTTCATAGTGAGCCTGTGAAAAGATCTCATTTCTTGTTCAAAGACATAGAGAAACAAATGCTTACTGCCCTCCACTTCATATAAACATGATTGTTGAAACCTCTTGCAACTTCATTTTCCAGTCCTGTTGTTTATTATGAACAATATGGCTCCTCAGTGTTTTTTTCTTATCCCTTTCACAGAAACTAAAAACAGAATTAGGCCAATGAATAATTGTTCATTGCTCTCCATTATGGCATTCTGTAAATTGCAATATTCTGATTAATGTAAACATACAGACACTTACTGCATAGTAATTCTTCATATTTGTTAAAAACGGCAAGCACACATTTCGATGTCTCCATTTCTTTGTGGTAAGACCTCATGCAGAGTCATCTATAATTCACTATGCAGTCACCATAACCATAAAATCTGAACATGTGTAATTCCAGTGAGTAATTAGCTAGTACAAACTGCCAATTGTAAATCACAGGACAAGAAGACAGTTTTTCTTTTTAATCTCAGGGATCACTGGTGCCTATTAATAAATGACTTAACTTCATCAGAAAACCTGGGTGTTCACCACTCAAGATACAGTGAAACCTCGCATAAAGAGCGTCTCGCTTAAAGAGCAGAATTTTCTCTGAATGTTCACTTTGCTTAACAAATAAAACCAACCAAAAACTCACTTAACAAATAAATTGGGGTTCGCAATCCCCCCACCACCAGAAGTCACAATTGGGGGTCATGGAAGAGCAAACTCGTTTAAAGAGCAATCCTATTGAACACATTATGCTCTTTGAGTGAGGTACAACTGTACCTATTAATCTACTTGCAATTTCTTGCATTTGACTGGTAGGTTGGCAGGTGCTAGGACAGATGATAGGAGCTCTCTCCATTGTGCTGCACTCAAGTCTCGAGCTGCAGACCTTCTGGTCATCAAGCTTAGCATCTTAACCAGTAATTCATAGAATGTCATAAGAACTAACACGTCTCTCCTTGTGCAGGTTGCAATCTTATTATTCAACAGAGTGGTAGACAAGACAAGGAATGGAAGAATGACAAGGACAATAGTCAAGAATATGAGGAAATGCAGTGGAAAGTGTATACTTTTCATTCTCCCAAAGAGGTAAATAAGACAGAGAAAATTCAGAAAAAAATAACAATTCTAGGTTCATGAGAAACAGGCAATTGTTTAATGACTATATATAGATTGTGCATTAAAACAGGACATGTAAAGAGCACATACTTCAATTTATAGCAGTATTCCCTGAAGCTTCCTCAAAGTACAATTCACCTTGATGCCAAGCTGCACACTCTCTGTGCATTTTATGTAAAGTCATCAAAGTAGCATGGATTCATGGCTCAATTTCCTGACTTACAGAAGTAACCAGCAGGAGCATAGGAAAATGATTTGTGCCATTTCACATTTTAGTACCAGTTAGGAAAGCATAAAGATCTGTTAGTCAGGCATCGCAGAGACATGAGTATGTGGCTCTCAAGCAGTGGGTAGACTCCAACTTCCATGATCCCCAGCCAGCACAGTTAATAGTGACAGATAATAGAAAGGCCATCTGTTCCCAATATGTGTCATCTAATGACCCCTTTGTTTAGGGCAACCGTTTGAAATGTAATGGAAGACAGTTTCCATTTTGGGTCTTTCCAGTATTGCTGTGAGGCCATACTTAATGAGACTAGATTTTGTGATATATGGCTTTTCGTCCATAATTTGAAAAAATGAAGCTTTATTTTCAAATTTACACCTTCACTGTAAATAAGGAACAGATGCTTAGGTATCTTTTTCCTTTTCAACAACCTCACATTAATCACAATACAAAATCTTATCACGTGCCAGAATAAAAAAAAATCTTTGAAAAGCTCTGATTATCCAAGTGGTCAGGAGAAATTCTCAGTGTAATTTTATCTAAAACAATCCCCTCATACTGCCCAGGCAGTTGGAAGAACTACAAGCTAGGATTTGGTTTGGTTTTACTCTTGCATTGAAGTGTTCCCTGTATAAAGGGGTAAGGTTGCCACTTCAGTTAACAGATTTGAGGGAACCTAAAAGGACAACAGATTCAGATTTATCTAATTCCTGAAGCCCTTTACAGTGATACTGACTTTTCCACTCTGGACCTACCAAAAAGGTGTCTCAGCACAGGAGATGTATTGAGCATGTATTTGAAACTGCATTATCTCTTGACAAACAGATCTAGCGTTGATAAAAATGCCATGTGAGCAGAGTTTGGAACATATTTTTAAAAGTAATTTGTTACTTGTTACTGCTAAAATGTGACTTGTTAAGATTGCCAGTTACTTATTTAAAGAATGATGTATTTAGGTTACCTTGAGTTACTCTTTGGGGTAGACAGAAAGAGGCTCCTTGAAGACTATGCTATTTTTGAATGACAATCCAGCATACCCCGGGCAATGGCAACCTTGTCCTGGCTAATCTTTCTTACACTGGGTCGGGCGAAAGGAACTGCAGAATGAACTCTCCAAATTGTGGCTTCAGTTTGACAGTTTCACTTCTAGCCTAGACATGGAAGAAGACATGGAAGAAAAAGAAGTTACTCTTTGCTTTTGTTTTCTAAATATACTTAAGAATTCTTCTTCTTTTTCTGCCATATCTGAATCCAAATATAGGCGATCATTATGACAATCAGCCATGAAGACTGTCCTGAGAATATAATGCAGTGGCCTTTCATCTGCCTTCCACGTCACAGCATGACACCCATACCACTGATCCAGTTCTGTCGATCGCTTTCTGGTCCTGAGTCCTTTTGGCACACAAAGTCCTCCTCAGCCTCAGGCCAGTATTGATGAAGCTGCTGCCCTCCATCAATAAATAAATAAATAAATAAATAAGATGGATTCAAGTGGGATTTAATTCACTTGGGGACCATCACCCTTCCCAGTGGACTTTGCCACCCATTAGTCCTCAAGGCTGTCAGGTTAGTTAAGTATTGCCTGACACTTGGCATTGAGTCTCTGGCAGTATGGTCTACTCTATTACCATAACAGAATACTAAAGGTATTATGATTAATGCCATTACTTGTAACACATTATTTCCAAGCTGCAGCTCCTCCAGTGGCTTAGTGGTTAAGGCGCTGAGCTTGAAAACAAGAAGGTTGGGTTTTGATACCTGAGGGCTGCACTTGGGGACATGAAAGGAGCCTCATTCGGGCATCCCCTGAGCAGTCTCTCCAGAAAAAATCCTTTCAACCCAGAGTAATCTCTGTCACAAAATTAGTATTAGTATTAGTATTAGTATTAGTATTAGTATTAGTATTAGTATTAGTATTAGTATTAGTATTAGTATTAGTATTAGTATTAGTATTAGTATTAGTATTAGTATTATTCATGTGTTCAAAAGATGATGGGTCTGCGGCAAAATATTGGTGAAGCCATCAGGGAAATTTATGCCAGTGACTTTAGAACAAGATTGAGTGCAGTGGATAGAATCCAAAGGGGATCTGCAGTTCTGCTCCTAGCAATTCAGGAGGCTTATCTCAGGTATTATATTACCAGATGCCCTGGTTTGTACTAATCCATTAGCTATTGCGGTTGCATTCCATGTCTTTTACAAAAACTTACACAGCTGTGGATCCATCACGTATCTCTTTTTTTTTACAGTAACTTTTATTAAGATTTTTAACATCAACAACAAAAAAAGGAGATAAGGGGGGTGGGAGAATAATAATAAAATACTAAATCACATAACAAAACATAAAAAAGAAAATAATAAAGAAAATATATATGACAATTGTAACAAAAATACCATTAAGAATTAATACAATTGATCATTTCAGTACTTTCAATCTCTTAACCAATCTACATATGTGTATATATATGCAAGTGTACTTTATTCTAATTACTCTCTTTATTATGGTATTCTAATTTTCACTTTTTACTATACACCCTATTGAACTAACCTTATGTCCTTAAATCTACCAGTTGTCTTACTTCAACTCAATTGTTCTGCCAAAAACTCATTACAGTACAGGCTTGTCTCCTTTATTCTCTTCCAACATATACTGCAGAAATGGCTTCCTAATGTCCCAAAATCTATTTTGTTTTAGTATCCCCTTATTTATATTTAATTCCTATGTAAGTTTTTCAATAAGTGCCATATCCCAAGCATCCATATACCATTTACTCAATTCTAAATGCAAAGCTCTCTTCCAATTTCTGGCAATCTGTTGTCTTGCGAATGTTAAGAAAATAGCTAATAATTCCTTTATATTTTCAATCGTCTATATCTGTCAATAAAACAATTTTCTCATCCAACTTAAAATTAATATTAAAAATTTTAGATATTTCTTTTTCAACTTCGTGCCAAATATTGGAAACAATTTCACAATCCCACCACACATGTTTATATGTCCTTATTTCCTGTTGACATCTCCAACATAGTTTTGACTTACTATTGTCTATTTGAATCAGGTATCTCTTAAAGTGATGAGTGAGTTTGTAGAATACCCCTTCCTCCTCCAGCACCCCAGGATGGAACTGCTCCAGAATCCCATCCTCATCTGACTGGTTAATCCTACAATGCCTCTGTAAAAGAAGAGAGGACGAGGACTTTGTAAAACCTTTCCTCCTGCAGTTTTTTTATGACCTGGAAAAGACATTCATTGCTGCATTCATTGTTCCAGGTTCAGATGAGAAGAGCAGCAAAGAAGATAAACACCTCCTCCTGAATAAATCAGCATTGCTTTTCTTCACTCATATGGATTTAAAAGCAAGAAAGACCAAGAAATCTATGGCTTTGTTAGTAATTTACATTATTTCTGTAATATATTCATATACTGTAATTGTGTGCCATCGAGTCAATTTTGACTTATGCCAACATTTTTCAGGGTTTTCTAAGTAAAGAATACACCATTACCTTCTTCTGGGGACATCCTAGGATTATGCAGGTTGCTCAAGACTACACAAACTGGTTCTTCTTCTTTGAGGCAGTGCAGGGAAACAAACTTCCAATGGCAGGCTACACAGCAAGATAGCTAAACTATTGAGCTATTCAGCCAGCATGTACTGTATACAGTTTACGTTTAATTCTACATCTTTATTGTAGACCAGGAGTTCTCAACCTTTTTAAGCCAAGGACCAGGCCACACTCCCTCAAACAGTGGCCATTTTGCCCTTCCTGCCCCACATGGCACTTCCGGGTGTGGTGGAAGCGGTGGAGAGCCACATGAAATGGCACCATGGGCTGCAGGTTGAGAATCTCTGTTGTAGACAGTCTTTTACAGGAGATCAAAACAGTACTGTTGTTATTTTGCAACATCTTTTATATAAGCCAGGGTATGCAACTGAAATTCTAAAATCTGACTTTCTGGTCCACAGAATCATGCCCAATATAAAGAAAAGTACATCAAACCAATGCTTCCATTTAATTAAAGTGTGCCTTGGAAAGTTTTCAGTATGTGGCAAATATTTCCACTTCATGTTGGAGGGATATTATCAAGAATATGTTAACATGCTTCTATGTGCAGCCTAAATGGAACTGATTTTTTTTTCTTCCATATCTAGGCCACAAATGAAACTGCCAAAATGAACCCACCATTTGGTGAATTTGTTCTGTAGTTCCTTTTGCCTGACCTAGTGTGAGAAAGATTAGTCGGCAACACAAGATGGCCTTTGTCCAGGGTACACCCAACTGTGGTGCAAAGATACCACAATCTTTGAGGAGGCTCTTTCTGTGTACCACAATGGAACTGATAAAACACTGGAAAACACTAGTTTACTTCTTGATACTTTGGAAGCAGGAAGAACAGAAGATAGTCTAGGATTGTTTTGCTAGCAAGCATTTCCAAGATGCCACAAAACAGCAGAAACAAATGGTCATTTCCCCCTTCTCAGTTAGGTAAACAGGCCTGATGTTGGGGGGAAATTATCAAGAATATGTTGACATGTATGTGCAGCCCAAATAGAACTAATATTTCTTCATCCATGTCTAGGCCAGACATGAAACTGCCAAAATGAAGCCACCTTTTGGTGAATTCATTTCCACAGTTCCTTTCGCCTGACGCAGTGTGAGAAAGATTAGACAGCACAAGGAGGCCATTGCCCATGGTACACCCAATTGTGGTTCAAAAATACCATAATCTTCGAAGAGGCTCTTTCTGTGTGCCCCATGTGTGCTTTGACCAAAAGGCGAGGAATGGGTATTTCGTATTTGCCTAGTGCTTGAAAGCCCTTTTCCTATAATGATGGGGACAGGCAAGTCCACAAAGAAGTTTGAATTGGGTTGTCATGAAATTTTCTATACCACATTCTGGTATCTAAACGGCTATTGCTATTCTTTCGGAAATGTTTAATTATCCCAAGAAAGTGCACTTCAAGTGTTGACACATCACACGGCACTCACCCTTCTCTGCCATTATCACT
The DNA here is from genome assembly GCA_030440675.1 of Furcifer pardalis. NCBI lineage: Eukaryota > Metazoa > Chordata > Lepidosauria > Squamata > Chamaeleonidae > Furcifer > Furcifer pardalis. The sequence continues at coordinate 44,572,564 of CP126896.1, read as the reverse complement.
ATCTCCCTTTCTTTTCTTTTTTTGCCAGCATTCAAACCCCTTCTTCTTCTTTTTACATTTATCAAGTGAAATCGCATTCAACCTTCAAGGAAAGCATTTGAATTAGTGCTGTATCAGTTTGGTGTGATGTGGTTAACACATAAGATTTTTTTTAAGTTTATGAACTGTATTGCAATTGTAATCCATATTGGTGCAAGCGTAGGGCAGGCATACCCTGCATAGCATCAGTGATGCCTTCTGGACAAGCCCAGCAACTGCCTCAAAGGACCAATATAGGTGAGCATACAGGCCAAAAGCAAAGGCTTAAGGAGACCCTCTGACAGGCCCACCTCATGCAGCTTCAAACCCACAGTGAAACTGCACAGCCATCACTCTGGCCAAGAGGAAAGCTCACTACTCACCACACTCACCCACCCCTTCTCCAGCAGTTGGAGCATTCCACAGACAGCATCCAAAAACCAGGCAAGGCAATACCACCTGCTCTTACTTTCTAGTAGCTGTTCCAAGTGTGTGACTCCCCCTCCCCTTGAGACTGACTAGAATGTAAGGCCGTTGGAATTAGATCCCCAGGCTCAGAGTAACCAGTAAAGCCTCTGGAATCAGCTTATTGCAAAATAAAACAGGATGGTAAAACAATGTTTTACAATGAGACCCTCACCCATGCTCCAGGATGGGAAACAAAACAAGCCAAATCAGCAAGCCAGGAAGAAAGTTGGAGAAAAACATGAGAAGTCCAAAACTCAATTCAACATCTCAAGAGGCCATAAGAACTAATTGGTTAGGGAGGGGGGACAAATTCATCTGGAGAAAATTCTGGCTCAAAGTCTTCAAATTTTGCTTCAAGTCCATTTAGAGCATTACTTATTTTGCAAAGTGTTGAATAACCCAGATTAGATTGCAGCACTCTTTGCAGTTTACCACTATTTTTTTCACCCCTTTGCTTGTTTTAAATCACTCTGTTTGTTTTACAAAGTTCAGTGCATCGCTAAGTTTCATTCCTACAGTTTCAAGGTGGGTAAATTACTCTTGATAATCCACTGGAGTTAGATCCTATATATTCTAAGTTTCCAACCAATTTTGCACACTCTGGATGGAGGAAGATTCACAACAGTCACATTCTTTAACTATCTGCTGCAAGGTATCATAATTTGTGTAATAACACAAAGGGAGGAAGAACCGAAGTAGGAGCAATTTTTTTGAACTTTTGTACTCAAAGTGGAGCTTTAAAGAACATTTTCCCCATTTGAAATTACCTTATCTTCATCAGGATAGTTGCTTCAAATCTCTTCGGCCACTCTTTGTAAACCATGTTCAAGGCATGTGATATGGATCATTTTGGAATACAGAAGTTTAAGTTCTCTTGGCTGCTTTAGTCATATAGAGCAGCATCTGTTTCAAAGAGAAGGATATTTCTCTTTTTTACACCATCTGGCCAGAGTAGTTTCATAAAAGCGTCAGAGAGCATAGCAATAGTGGAGTTATTTACTTTTTGTAGAGTTTCACATGTTAGAAGAAATACTTCACCCAGCTTTTCACATTTCAGAGTGCCAATAATAACATTGGCTAAATATCTTCCATTTACATCACTTGTTTCATCTATTGAAACCTGTATCTTATTATTGTCAAAAACAGATCTTATCCATCCTAAGACATCTTCCTAGGAGGCAGTGATGTAATTTTTCTTTAGAATCCATTCATTTGGAATTGAGTGACTGGTGTACTTCTCCAAAAAATGCCTGAGGCTACCACTACCTAATTTCCTTAAGGGAATATTTGAAGCAACCATCATTGTACAGAGTTCCTTACAAAATTGTGGCTGGATATTTGATGATCCTGCAATTGAAGAAGAAGCTGTCTTGAAAGGGAGATGTTGTCTGTTGTCAGTGAAGGTAATTTTTGCTAAACAACTCTTGTGTTTTGCAGTGCCACTGTATTGTTGGATATTAAAGTGCTTTTGGACGGATACCTTAACTTCACACAATTTACAAACAGAATATCACCATTGCTGCTGAAAATCTGCTCCCCAAATTCTTGAGCAAGATGTTGTAATTTCACACTCACTGAACATCTACTTTTAGGCATGTTGAAATCAGATTGCAGCTGTCATGTGACCCCATCACCTTGAACACTCACAAATCTGAGTTGGGGAGTAAATGAGAAAAGGATAACAAGAAAGTTAAAACAGACAAATTCTCACTTCCTTAGTTGGAGCAAACTCAAGTTGGAGCCAACTAAGGAAGTGAGAATATGTCTGTTTTAACTGTTGTGTTATCCTTTTCTCATTTATTAAAATCAAACTATGACTTTTCAGGCCAAATAAAAAGCATCTATTTCTCACCCGATCACTCTTAAAAATGTTTTAACTCATACATTCAAATAAAGTGTCAAGGAGTTCTGGCCATATGTGTAGTAACATAGCAGACTAGCGGTTAGCTATTGCGCAGCAGAAGGTTTGGGTGCAAAGACACACACATACAGTTTCAGTGAATAGTGCAGTTTACTTCTGGGTGAGGGAAAGACAATAGACACAGAACTATATACACAGGCACCAGTCTGTCTTCAAGCCCCACAGTTGAGTTAGAGCTTGGAATCTCCAAAGGCTCATGTCCAATGAGCATGCACAGAGTCCTGCTAGCAAAACACTGACTGCAGTTTGGCAAAGTCAGTGTGCTCTTCTCAGCAGTATAGAGTACCTGATAGTTCTTGGTAGAAGCAGAGCTTCAAGCAGCACATCTTCTCCCTCGCAAGTCAGTTGTCAGCTCAGTCACAGTTCCTCGTCAGTTCCTCCTCTGAATACTCTCCTCAACAGAATACCGTCCTCAGAATAGCCCACCTCAGGTGGGCCATAGTTATACTGTGCTAGTCCTGAACCACCCCCAAAGTGGTCACAGCTGTGTTCGCGTACACCAAGCAGACACAGCTGTGTAATCAGTCTATGCCTCAACAGCTTACACCTGTGCCTGGAGCTCTAAAAATATCTTAAAGGTATATTCACACAGTGGGCAGGAATCTTGCTACAATACCCCTAAAAATGCCCTAGAAAAAGGTTCAAGAAAAATATGCCATGTCATAAAAATTATCGCCCTATTGACATTGCCTAGTCAATAGAATAAATTTGGAAAGGAACATGGTCCAAACAGTGGGATAAATATCCATCTGGTTGCTCCCTGATTCTACATTGTTGGAGTTGCAGCCCAGTCACACTGGTTCTCTGAACTTGCATCTCCATTTTGCAATTTAAGAAATTACAGATCCAATGACCGAAATGCCTGGCCTAGTTGAAATTTTCAATTTTCTACTTCTGAACAGATAGCTGTAGGATTTTACAAAGTAATATTCATTCATTTCCATACGGGCGTGTTTTACTTCCGCTTCCAGGAGCAATCGCAGCAAACTCGTGTGGATTCACGGGGGCTTGGGCTTCTTCTTCTTTTTTAAATTTTTATTAAAGTTTTTTAACAGAAAAGAAATATTAAAAAAAAACAAATGACAAAATGACAAGACTTAATATACAAAAAGAAGAAATAACAATTGTAACAAAACACAACAAGAGAAGAAAAACAACAAATTATTTCAGTTATTTTCAATACATTCTATCTCTTAATCATTCTACTTATATGTATATGTAAAATATACTTTTACACTTTGTTCCAATTGTTCTCTTCATCAAGGTATTACAACTTTTATAACACAATACATGTACCACCCAAGTGCACTAAGGTCCTTGAGTCTGCCAGCTGTCCTTTTTACAACTCAATTGTTCTGCCAAAAACCCATTGCATTTGCTGCAGGTTTATCTCCTTTATTTTCCCTCAATGTATACTGCAAAAAAGGTTTCCAAATGTCCCAAAATCTATTTTGTTTTAATATCCCCCTTTTTATGTTTAAATCCCATGTAAGTTTTTCATTAAGTGCCATATCACAAACATCGGTATACCATTTACTCGGTTCTAAATTCAAAGCACCTTTCCAATTTCTGGCCACCTGTTGTCTTGCCAAAGTTAAGAAAATAGCTAATAAGTCCTTTGTATTTTCCTCTAAATTCAATTCCTCTAAGTCTGTCAGTAAAAACATTTTTTTCTTTCAACTTTAAATTAAAATTTAAAATTTTAGCTATTTCTTGTTCATTTTTTTTGCCAAAAATTGGAAATAATGTTACAATCCCACCACATATGTTTATATGTCCCAATTTCCTGTTGACATCTCCAACATATCTTTGAATTACAGTAATACCCTGGATAACGATTGCACCGGATAACGCTAAAACCGCATAACGGCGACAAATTTGGGGGGAAGATTTGCACCGGAGAACGTTCTTTTTAGCGTTATCCGATGCATCGTAATAAAGAACTAAAGGAGGCCAAAGCTCCTCTCCCTGCCACTTCCCTCCTTCCCCCCCCCCACCCCCAGCAGTTTGGGGACTCCCCACACCACTGCCTGCTCGGCCACTGAGAGAATCCAGCCCAGCCCTGGCCCCGCTTACCTTCAAGCCACCACAGCTGCTGCTCCCACCAGGTTCCCCAGGCAGCCCAGGAGCTGCCTGCTGGTGAACAAGCAGGCACATCCTTTGCACTAGAACTCATGGCTGGCCCAGGCAAGGGTAGCGTGCACGGCCATCGTGGCCCTCAAGCCACCCTCGCCCATGTGGAGTCAGCCTAGCTGCTCTGACTGAGCTGCACGCTCCGACTGAGCCAGGCTTGACCAGCTGATTGGAGAGCACAGAGCTATGCCTCATGGCAGGCAGAGGCAGCTGAGCGCCGATGCAAGAGATCAGAAAATGGAGAGGAATGGTTGCCAAGGCAGCAAGAGACGTATGGATCGGATAAGGCTGAAAATCGCATAACGTTAAGACTTGTGGAACCAAGTCTTAACGTTATCCGATGTATTACTGTACTACTATCTATTTGATTTAGTCGAACTGGCGTCACATACCACCGCAACAAAATTTTGTAATTATGTTCTTTAACTTTTGTGGAAAGGTTTCGCATAATCCTGTTTTTCCACTTTTCCTTCCAGTTTTTCTCAGAAATTTTTATATTTAAATCTGTTTCCCACATTATTTTGAGAACATTCTGAGGTTCTTCAGTACAATTTATCATTTTGTATAACTTACTACCCCTTTTATCGTTTTCTTATCTTATACAGTACTGTATAACATTTCTTCAAAGTCTGTCAAATGTCTTGTACTTTGTAGTTTCTCTTTATATTCCTTATTCCACCTACCCAGCATTAGTATCTGAAGCCAGTTCAACCTTAATTCCTTATAAAATTCTTTTCTAGTATTTTGATTCTCCATCAAACTCAACCAATCTTTTAATAAAACTATATCATATTTATGCATTATATTTTTTAGTAACTCCGAATTTTTAATCGGGAATGTCTTTAAATCTTGCAACTCTATTATTGGAGAGATATTTGGTGGGGGGCTTGGGCTTCTGGGAATTGAAGTCCAAAACATCTGGATTGCCAGGGTTCACCATCACAGGCATAGGAGCAGGATCACACAAACACTTACAGGTTCAGTTACACAATCCATTAGGATTCTGCCCAGTGAGCTTTCTTTTACTTTGTATTGTATGCTTCCTGTTATCCTCTCTAAAGAAAATCAGCTGGAAATAAGTGGCTGAATCCAGACTATGTAACTGGATATAAGTCAGTGGGAGGAATTAGCTACAACTTCCATTCCATTGATGTCACTGGATACCAAAATCAGTGTAAATCCAGCCCAAAGTAGTCATTCTAACTATCTCCAACTGCTATAAAAAGAATGTCTACACAATGTATTTAATCCAGTCTTAAACCTTTTTCATAGTAATACCTCCCAGGTAAGGGATCCAGGGAGTTGTAGTTCTATAAAGTTGCTTCCCAACAACTTCATAAAATGATAATCTTCAGAGTCCTCTAGAGGATGCCATACCAAGCAAATCCCTTCCAAACCATTTTCAAATGTGTGATTCAGACAGGTTTCATAACTCTCTCAGGTAGCAAATCTCCTCAAAGCTGCTTTACAAATTGCAAGTACTGAGTCATATCTTGAAGAGGAAAAATAAGACCTGTGTTTTGGAGTATTATCCCTCATATTTCTCTTTCATATATCTCAAAAATGCAAGAACACCAAAAGGTTCTGAGCAGGGCCATAGCCAGGATTCTAGAGGGGGGGGGGCAAATATTATTTTTTTTGGGGGGGGGGGGCAACAATGTTTGCTTTTATTGGACATTTCCACCCGCCCCTTGATTGGGCAAATGTAGTTTAGGGGCAGGCTGTTAGCTCAAGGCGGGGGCTGATTCTCCCCTGGCCACCCCCTGGCTACGACCCTGGTTCTGAGGCAGTTGAAAAACTATTATTATGGCACATGATTTGTGGCCCCTTGAGTCTACTTTATTAGATGTGGTTCTATTTCATAAATATTGTTGTACATGTAAGGAATTATAAACTGTTGGAAAAATAGAAATCTTGTATCATTTTTAATACTGGGCATCATTGGTAGCATGCCTTGAGGACCTAAAGGGATTTTCTTTTCCCATTAAACCAATTGGTAAAAATCTTTTTCCCATTTCTGAGACTGGTCCCTTTTCTGTTGTCTTGGTTTACTTCCTTTATTTATGAACGTCTCTCTTTCACTCTTCTGATTCTAAGTACCGTAGAGTAGGAAGCATGGAAGGTCTCTCCCAAGTATGGAGCCGCCAATATTTTTTCCTTTTATTCTTCCAACTGTAACTATGGATCATAACTATAAGCAAAGATACCTTTTTCCCTACTTAATATGCTTCTAGAGTGAAAGTCACAGTAAGAAGAGGGTAGGTAGTGCTGGGATCTGAGATATTTTCTCACTCTTTCTCTCCTGCTGCTTATCCTTTTTGCCTTTATCTTATACTCTGCTAACTATATAAAGGAATATAAGAAAACAAAATAAAATAAACAAAAAATAAAATAAAAAACACTGTAGCACTTTAAAGACTAACTGCTATATTTTTACTGATAACTTTCGTGGTCAAGTCCACTTCTTCAGAAGATCCACTTAAGCTAACAGTAAAAATATAGCAGTTAGTATTTAAAGTGCTAGAGTGTTTTTTGTTTTATTTTGTTTTCTGATATGCCTGAACCACAGACTAACACAGCTACTATTCCAAAAAATTCAAATATTTAAAGGAATAATATACAAAATTGCCCAACAATTTGTGGACCCAGACAGATAGAATATAGGAGCTTGGCTCAGAGATATAACTAACCTGTATATTTTAGGTTTTATCATTTTCTACGTACTGTACAGTGATTTCTCTTCTCAATTAAGTCACATACTAGCAGAATAGAAAAAAAGATTTTTAACTCCTCTTTCTGAGCTCATAAACTAAATTCCCTCAGAAATACAAGAATGGATTTTGATCACAATAAATGTTTTTCTAGAAAACTTCCAAAACTTACTGCTAATTTCCCTCAATGGAAGACTAGATTGAAGTTTAATTTAATGACCTTGTAAACCTCTGACTGTAAATGTCATGTACTTTCATATCAGCCTGACTGTTGCTAATCAAGAGATTATGCAATTTATCAAATCAAGCCATATTTCACTTTGGCTATCCCATGATTTAGAAGCCAAACACTATTTGGTTGCCTCATAATTGCTCTACCTCTGAACCTTCACCATTTTACCATAAGTAGAGATTAACAATTTAAGTCTTCTTTCATGTGTGCTTTTACATCATGCATATGTACCATCTTACTGTACACTGGGAAAATGTGACTAAAAAGTTTACCATCACTAAATCACCAAGAATCATCCTTTGTTTTTCCCCCCCCCCCAAGCAATGCCATGGAAGAATACATATGATGAATGTAGTTGATATATAAAAACCATCATAGGGAGGGAAATGTTAACATTTATTTCAACAATATTAAAGGCTAGACAGAGTATTCAGAAAGTACAAAATCACACAGGTTTTCCCCAGACATGGTTTTCTTGACATGTGTGATATCATAAATTCATATCACAACATGATTTGAGCATCTAGTCTCAAAGAGCTATTGCCTTTTAGAAAAGGACTCAAAACATGGGTAGCTCAGCAGGTGTGGGGTGCTGCTGGTGTGGCAGGGCCCCTCGTTGGTTGATATAAGGGCCATCTGGGGTGGGTTTTTTAGCGTCCTTACCCTAGTTTTAGGTAACTTTAATGGGGAACTGGAGGTAAAGGACTTTTTAAGGACTTTTAAAGGTTTTAGTGATTTTAAACTGAGACTTTTTATGATTATTTTTATGGGGTTGTTTTTATGTTATGTTTGTAATATGTGTTGTAAGCCAACCAGAGTCACCCAGGCGAATGGGACTTTAGCCTTAATATATGGTCTGGCCCCATATTCCTAACTATAACCAAACTTTGTGTGAATGTAATATTATCCCCATTAGCTGACATGGACATTGGTTTCTAGAACTATAAGCAAAAAACAAACATGCATGTTCTGAGGTTATTTTTACTTTTAGAGGACTGCATTTGGGAGACAGGGAAAGGGGGGATCTGCTACACAACTCACAGATAAAATCAAGCCCAAGAATATCAGGTTGTTGGTGAGGAGCAACAGAGCAGGAAAGGTGAAGAGGAAACATGTCAAGAAACCCTCATTATACTGATGGCATATAGCAGTGATGGTGAACCTTGGCACGCCAGGAGTTCTTGGACTTCAATTACCAGAAGCCCAAGTCAGCACTCTTGCTGATCAGGGCTTCTGGGAATTGAAGTTTAAGAACATCTGGAGTGCCAAGGTTCACCATCACTGGCATATAGTGTATGTACAGTTACAAATTCCTCCACTCCCAAAGAACTCACTCTTCAGCTTCCTCCTCTCCATTGTTTCTCCAAGACATAAAGACTCACCTATTGTAGCCAGCATAATTCTGTAAGTCATGATGTAAATGTAAAACCAACAGGCAGTCACTGTATTTTCTAAACCAAAACAAACATGTCATATATCCAGCTAGTCCTAACTTGGAATCTTTACAAAAAGATCTTCAGAACTATTTTCCATGTGGTGATATCATCCAAAGTGGAATGGAGTAGAAACAATCTCATGGGCAGGCTGGCAAAATAATTTGTAGCAAATCAACTTTTAAGAACAGGGGAACCATGCAGCATGAAATTAATTTCACACCACTTCCCTTGAGCTGTTTGGCATGTATTTTGAGTATGAGACACACCTGAAAGCATCTCTCTTTGATCATCAGCTACTTTTAATTGCATTCTATAGTGCTGCTTCATTGTTTTGGTGAGTGAGAGATTCATTCTTAATTTGTTTAGTCACCCCAAAGAAATCCTGTGTCCTCAGGGAGTAGAAGAGAGAGAAGTTTAGAAAGTGATTCAATCTTAAAACAAACTCTACAACTTGTCCCAACATTGTTAGATCACGTAAAAATTCAGAAAGCACAATCCATCAAGAAAGTTCTCTTTTGAAGCCTCTGTAGAATTAATGTAATATTTCCAGTTAATGTCCTTTGAGAAGCCACATGCTTACACAATACTTTGTTCTATTCACTTGGATGGCAAAAGAACTTCATCTGAATCAAATAAAAATCCATTTGTTCAATCTGAATGGGATTCTCAGGGAAATAATCATAAAACAACCTGGAGTCCCAGATCTATATGAAGCAGCTGACACCTCATTTTGCTAACTGTTTGTTTGTTTGTTTGTTTGTTTGTTTGTTTGTTTGTTTGTTTGTTTGTTTGTTTGTTTGTTTGTTTGTTTGTTTGTTTGTCTGTCTGTTTGTTTGTTTGTTTGTTTGTTTGTTTGTTCCCTGCCCTTTTTATGCAGACACCACTCAGGGCAGCATACAATATATATAAAAAATATGCAACACACACACACACACACACACACACACACACACACACACACACACACACAAGTGATCAAAATAAATTCATCCAATAATAACCAATAAAACTTTAAAGAGACAAAACCATAGCAATATTCATAGTAAGCACTATTAGCAGCAGTAGGTGGAGGTAAAAATAATAATAACCCTATGCAGTTCTCATGATTTCATAAGCCTTGAAAGCCTTGCTGACAAAGGTAAGTCTTTAGCGACAAGTATTGGTTATACTGTACAAGGAAAATATAGACTCTCTTTCCATTGGCAGGATCTCTTTTTACACATGTTCACACTTGTTTTTTTTTTAAAAAACCAACTTGGTTCCCATGCTGTTCTACAAGAGCTCCTATGTATCCCACTCCACACAAAAAAGGGAGAAGAGGAAACGAGAGATGCCAACCCCCTTCTTCAGTTTATTGCATTGTTTTCTTCTAATCTAATCACACCTCCTGCAGAGCTACAAAGAAGCCACAAACAACAGTTTCCTCCACTCTCCCAGGGTAGCCAGTTAATGCAAGTGTAAGTGAATGCAAGTACAGTATGTTCACATTTCCGTCACTGTGTAGTCACATTCTGGTGTCTAAATTAAGAACCAGAAGCTGTTCAGTGGAATGATTTCCAAGCCATGATCTCTGATGTTACAAGTAGGAATGGCACTGGTGACGCAGTGGTTAAACTGTTGTACTGCAACCAAAAGATTGTGAGTTCAATCCTGACCAGGACTCAAGGTTGGCTCAGCCTTTCATCCTTCCGAGGCCAGTAAAATGAGTACCAAGCATGTTGGGGACAAAAATGCTAATTAACTTGTAATCCATCCAGAGAGTGCAGTAAGCACTATGGGGAGGTATATAAGTGTGATTGCTTCGCTTTGCTTCGCTTCTTAATGGAGACATCTTGGCATTTCTCAGTTCAACACAGGCTGAAAAAGAAAAGAAAAACAAGTGACGGAGGGCAGGTGACTACAAAGGGTTTCAAACTTGCAGGGTAGCTGCCATGAGCAATCTTCTCAAGTGTCCATTTATCAGCTAGCACACTTCATAAAATAACTCATATGGCATTAATGAATACAGATTCTTGCATGCAAATTTATCATTCAATGAGCCAAGAATAAATCATGTGTACAAACTGTGTGTGAAAGTTATGAAACAGGCAGCAAATGCAATTGAAAGTTAAACAGATGGAAGGGAGAGGCCAAAGATACTCCTAGCTTGGGATCTTCTTTGATAAGTCACCTTTTGCCAGTGTACTCTTGTGCCTGTGTTTCCCCCTCCTTCCATGCTGACTCCTCTAAAATCTGGTCTGGTTTGTACATTTTGCACTCCTGTAGAACATACAAGTGATCTCACCTTTCTTTGTAGTTCCGTTCATGTTGCTGGCAGGCACCACAGGATTACACAGCCAATACACATCTGCCTTTCCAACTTTCTGTTGCTTTTCTCGCCCAAATGGCTTCATGGCAGAGAGGATTAGGTTGTGCGTCATCCCTAGTAAATGCAAACATGGTATCAATTGTAAAAGTGTTCATTTAAAAAGTGTCTGTTATGGTAAATGGGACCCACAGCAGCCACCAGAACCACACTTCTCACACATGCATTCCCACCTCCCACCCCAATGATATGATGAGCACAGCTTACTTTCTGCTGGCTTTTCAGATTCACCAGAAGACAGATGACAAATGAACTCTCCTTTTGAAAAATTTGAGCTACAACTTTGTAATCTTTTCTCAGGGACATTTGTCACCTGAGGGGGACCCAGAAAATGCCACCAAGTTGCTGCTCTGTGCTCTTGGCCGTGAGTCTTCCCAATCTAGTGCAGCCTCATTCCTCTTTAATCTCCTCCTCTCTTTCCCACTCTTTCTCTTCCACTGATCCCAGCTAAGCAAGAGAACGGCCCTTGACACCCTCTGAACTGTTATGAGTCTCAAGTCCACTGGCTCAGATCCAGGGAGAGCTTTATGGAAAGAACAAACATTCTTGAGGGTACAAAAGAGCAAAACCAAATTAGAAGATGGAGCAAGGAGCTTGCTGGACAAGGAATAACATTAAAGGAGGGTATGGCTGAGGAACTCGACCTCTCCTATATCACTTGGAGGACATTGAATAGGCTGAGAGTTGGAATCCCTAAATGCAAGACCAACAAGCTCAAGTGAGGGCCGCTGGTGGACAATGATACACACAGTGATGGGCAGCAACAGGTTCGCACCAGTTCACCAGAACCAGTAGTAACTTTTCCTGGTGTCCCGGAGAACCGGTAGCGGCTTTTGGGGGGAACCACCTCGGGCCCTTACCTTTTCACCATGCACACCTACAGCACTTGGCGCGCATGCACGGCCTCATTGCTATCCTCCCAAGCAGGAAGGAGGAAGAGAAGCTGCTAGCCTGAACTTCCCTATAGCCTGCTCCCCAGGGTAAGTGACTCACCTTTGGTTGTGGGGTGGGTGGATGTATTTTAATGTGTATTTAATGTGTATTTATTTTAATGTGTATTTTTATGTGTTTTATGTGTATTTAATTTGTATTTTTATGTGCCCCAGCAATGGCGAGAGCAGGAGAGTAGAAGAGGCACGTGGTATCTCCATTGCAACTGCCTTCCACCACTCCAACACCCTCTGTGCTCAGATTGATGCTATGAAGGAAGGGAAAAGCGATTGCAATGGGGAGACCACCTTGCCTCATGTGTGCACACACGACGCCTCTTCCGGAGCCGTTGCTAAAAGCGCCAGATTTAAAAAATGTCCATGCAAGGTACCCCCATTGCAATCGTCTTTCCTTCCCTTCGCAGCATCTATCTGGGCACAGAAAAGGAGGAGATGTGAGCAGTTTGCCTCGCCAGGGGAGCCTTGGATGTGGCCAACCCCATTCAAGAGCAGGTCAGGACTCAGGATCAGGAATCCTCCATGCCGATGGGGGAGGAGGGGTGCCTTTGGGATGGAGAGGGAGAAACCCCTCCTTTTCTACCACCACCACCCCACTGCCCTACTCCACGGGCCCAAGCTGTTTCTCAGCTCCTGCCAACCTAGCAGTTCAAAAGCAAGAAATTGCAAGTACATAAATAGGTACCACTTCAGTGGGTTGGTAAACAGTGTTCTCTGCAGTCTGGTGTCTAGGCATGCCTGCCATGTGGCCACAGAAACATCTGCAGACACAGACAATGCTGACTCTTTGGCTATAAACAGAGATGAGCACTGAACCCTAGAGTCGGATACAACTGGCTTTCGAACAAGGACAACCTTACTGGAATGTAGTTCTATCACAGTAAAGAGACAGAAATGTCTAGTGAGTACAGAGAAAACGTCAGGTCCAAAGGAGACAAGACTGTTGTGATTAGAAGCAGAGTTCTCTTAATAGGCAAAAAAATATCTCTATCATTTTCTGGATTATCATAGGGAGGCAGACATGAACTTCATGTGCATATGGAAAACTAAAATAAATAAATAAATATGTGATGGCTCAGGTATGGATCTTTGAAGGAATTGTGTATCTGAAGAGAAAAGTTTGTAATAGCAAGCTATATAAATAAAATTAAAGGTCTCCCTTGCTTGAAAGCCAGTCATATCCAACTCTAGAGTCTGGTGCTCATCTCTGTATTCAGCCAAAGAGCAAGTGCTGTCTGCAATTGCAGACGTTTCCCTGGTCATGTGGCAGCCATGACTAAATGCTAGAGCACACAGAACTGCTACCTTTCCCACCAAAGTGGTACTTATTTATCTATTTGCAATTTCTTGGTTTTGAACTGCTAGTTTGGCAGGAGCTGGGACAGATGACGGGTGCTCACTCCATCATACTGCACTCGGGTCTTAAACTGGGGGCTCCAGGGAGACGCTTGTCTTCACCTACTACTGCCTCAACTTTTCCCTCTCGGCCTACGCCACCCTCTTCTCAGAAGGGCTGACAAACCCCTCACACACACACACCACAGCGACGGCGCCCTCATCGCTCCCTGTCCAGCGCCCTCTCAAGGTGTCCAGCACAGCCCTGGTTTTGTAACTCTCTCTGCTTCATCCAAATTATATGCAAGAGAGCAGACCCAAAATTTCAATCCTCATTTGCCACATTTGATATGATAACTGCCCCATATTACATTGAAAAGGATTAGACCTCCTAAGCAGTGATTTATTATTGGTAACATGTATTGTCAATTACTCAGAGGCACTGTATAAAAGCTCAAACTTTATGTTTATGGTAACTGCCTAGTAAATAATAGATGACTGTGTAATATATGGGAAGCTATCCATCTGAAGGAGAAATACCAAGCACCAGGGCATGAGTCTCCACTTTAATGTGTACCAAAGATTTTTCTGCACATTAACTATCTTCCCTTAAAGGTAAATCAAACACTAATGTTTCTAAAACAGCAAATGGAATGTTATTTATTGACAAAATTTCACCTTTAAAAAAGAGTGCACTCTAACCTTTTGACACGAAATCAGGAGTTCTATAACCATGAGGACACAAATATAAAAAACTGGAAATTGATAGAAATGTACAAGAAATATATAAGGCTGAAGTAAAAGATGACAAACCATAAATTAACAAGCAGTGAGGTGGAGACAACACATCTCAGCTGCAGAGGAAATTGTAAAGGATCTCAAGCAGAAAGGATGCAAAGTCATCTGTATAGAAGATGGATTATACAGATTATTTTTGCTTCTGTACAAATGGTGCAACATCCAGTGTGATATAGTAGATACAATGTTAGAGCAGAACTAAGAATACCTTTTTTCAAATCTCTGTTCAAGCATAGCAGCTCATTAGGGGATCACACTGGTAAAATCACTCCTTAAATTTCTCCATACAGTAATACCTTGGATAACGCTAAGACTTGGTTCCACAAGTCTTGGTGTTATCCGATTTTTAGTGTTATCCGATGCATGTTAAAATCCTATGGGATGTATCGGATAACGTTAAAGCTCCATAGAGATACATTGTAACTGCACAGGCTTTAGCCGTTGTTATCCGATACATCTCATAGGGCCTTAACGTTATTCGATCCAATTCTCCTCCCCAGATTACTTAACGTTATGCGATTTTAGCGTTATCTGAGGTAAACGTTATCCGAGGTATTACTGTATCTCAAAAATTCTTCCAAGCTTGCCATAAATTTGAATTAGTTTGATAGCAAAAAGGCACCCAGAAAAATTGTGTACCTGGCTTTAGGGGACTATGTGAGGGAAAGGAAATCTCCAACCCACTTGACCAGGGTGGAGTAGTGCTTTGGATGTTGGACTAAGGTACGACTACACGGTGAGGGACATGCAAATTCATTCACATTGACTCACTGTAATGTTGCAGCATGAAATTTGGGCTTGTGCAAATTAAGTAACAACACAGAAAACTGAAAAACCTCTTTTTAAAAGAGTTTGCTTACAATTCTGTATATAGCCCTACAAATGATACCATTACAAAAAACTGCCACACAAACAGTACAAGGCTTCCTACTTCAATTGCTCCATATAGTTAACTCTTTGGGGAGGGGGGGGTTTTAAATCTGGTCCTTCAAGACAAGCTCTGTTTTTAACCAGTAAGATGAAAACAACCTCCTTTATTACAGAGGAGAGCTGTTAAAAAAAGAGAGGTGTTTTTTGCAAATGGCTTCACTCCTTGTGTGTGTGTGTGTGTGTGTGTGTGTGTGTGTGTGTGTGTGTGTGTGTGTGTGTGTGTGTGTGTGTGTGTGTGTGTGTGTGTGTGTGTGTGTGTGTGTGTGTGTACAGATTGTATGTTGTGTACACATGTGCATGTTTATGCATACACTCACACATAGCTTGTGAGGCAGGAGGTGAGTGAGAAGGTGCTTTGCCAAAGCACCACTTTCTCTGTGTGTACATGTGCTCAGTTGGGCTTTTCTTTTTGCATTTGTTCAAAGCAATAACAGATTTAAAACCAAAGAGAAAGGATTCAACTATTTAAAGAAGCAGAAGGGTCTGTGGGACTCTGGGCTGATTCTCACTGCCCATTGTGTCACGTGATCAATGGAGGAAATGTGAATTGGCAGCTCCAAACTAGTAGTATTTTCTTCTATTTTCCACCATGTGATCAGGCCCTAAGGCTCAAAAGCAAAGTTACATCTTATGGACAGCAGCTTTCCTCTCCCAGAGATTTCAGGCAAAACTACTATATAAGTAGACCCCTTGGGGTAACACAGGAAGTCACCGGTTGCTTAACAATTACACAATAACACTGCAAAATTAGGTACAAAATGAAACATCACATAAGCAGTGAGTGTGCCATAATGTGACAGACAATGTAGACTTCTTGCACAACATTCTATAAATATTAGCCAGTATCCTCTTGTGGAACTCTGCCTGCTCAGCGGGTATGATGGTGCTGGTAGTATAGATTGCCTCTATTTATTTATTTATTTTAAATCTTTTTTCAAATTGGGGCACTACAAACTTCAACTTATTGTGCATAAATTGTCTGGAATGTGAAAGTGAAAAAATAAAGTTTAATTAGCCATTTGCTGCTGCCTGAGACATCATTCCCACAGTGCAGGCACAACTCTGCAAGAGAATACTCATCATTATAACCACAACACACTTACAAACACCTTCATGCTGAGCCCTTGAGGAAGCTGGGAGTGGGGAGGAGATGGGCATCTAGACATTAAAGTAACCGCATGCAATAAAATCATACTTTCTCCTTTCCCAGCACTTGTTGCCCTGCAATATGCCTCTCTATCTAGACACCTGGGAAAGCATAGCAATTCCCTAAAATTTAAGCCAGCACCTTGGACCAAGCAATCCTATTTAGGAGGCTGGAGATCAAACCCCCACCTGGCCCTGAAGCTCACTGTGTGACCTTGGGAAGATCACATCTTCTCAACTCCACCAAGCTCCCAGTGTCTTTGTGTGAAGGTGAACTGAGGAAAAGGTAGACATTGTACCTTGTGTTCACTAGAAGGATATCAATATAACAAAGGAATGAATTAGGATATCCCTCCCAAAACCTGCTCTCCACCAGCAGTAAAGGTTCACAGGAAGGAAAGGAAATTCCAACTACCTCTTGGGGAATCACCTCCAATCCACAATCAGAGGTAACAAGTACAGTAAAACCCCATTTTACAGAAAAAGTCCGTTCCATAACTTTTCCTGTAACTTGCTTTTTCTGTAAAATGAAGCACAATTTCCCATAGGAATGCACTGAAAAATAAAAAATGGTCTGGACCGGACCAAAAATAATTTTAAAAATTACAAAAAACACCCCCCCAAAAAAAAAATCTATAAAATGCCAGACATGATCCTCTCCCATACCCCCATTGACTCCACCACCTGGTTAGGAGCTAGGATGGAGAAAAGGGTGTGTTCTTAAAGGATTTACCCCATTTTTTATTCCACATCTATGCACCTCAATTGATTGAACTCCCCAGCTGATTAGTGGCTGGGTGGAAAAGAGGGAGGGAAGAGATTGATCAAAGGGCAGAAGAGGTGTGGGATAAAAAAGGGAGAAGAGGGCATCCGACACTCTATTTTTCTCTTTGAGATCAAGGCATCATTGATGGCTGCAAAAGGGGGCTTCAGTTCTGTCCTATTTGCCCTAGAGGCACATTCCCAGGACCATACGATCCACTGTAAATATTAAAAGATGGCAGGGTTATCTTCCATATCTATTTGCCATTTATGTAATAAACTGTGGGTCTATTGATATATTTCTCTTTTAGAAATATATTCCATTGACAACAATCAATGAGATACCATAACTCCAGTCTATAAATTAAATAGGAATAACAGGCTGTAGTGACTGTAGATGAGACCCACAGATGATGGTTTTTATGGATTTCACTAAAATAAAATATATGACAGCAAGAATGATGGGGTGAAGTTAAATGTGTCTGGCAACATGTTAAAGAGTTTGAAGACAATAAAGAACTGCTAGTCAAAGAAACAAGCGTGTGGAGTTTCTATAGGAATTTCTAAAGCCCTAATCCGTTAAAAACAATGAAAAAAAAACATTTCTCCTTCAATGGATCATTAGGGATTCTGAGATTTGACACCCTCTGCAGCAGTGTTTCACAACCTTTGATTTTTGGACTTCAATTACCAGAAGTCTAAGTCAATTCCCCAAAGCACTGATCAGCCAATGTACTGACTTAGGCTTCTGGGAATTGAAGTCCCCCTGTGGGAATGGGCCCCATGTTGGAAACCACTGATCTACAGGGTCCAAGTTATTAAAATAAAAACTTTCTTCATTCTCCCAGGCAAAAGCCTCTGTTAGATCTGATTCTCCCTTCAGTGAAAGAACATCACTGGGTGCCATCCACTCTCCACATATGACTTTCCCAGAATGTTCTCCGGTTATGCATCCACACATTTTTAAACCTGCCCATTTCCTTAGGAGTCAACTCTGATTTTATTACAATATACAGGTAGGATAACATAACAGTGCACATGAAAGCTGCTGCAGTTCCTGTTGGGGCAGCCAACAGATACTCCAACCATTTCTTTTGGAATCCCCCAGGATATCTCAAGCTTCCAGATATGAGTTCCATACATTAGGCGTGGGAGATGTTTTGCACAAAAATACTACAAAAAACAGAGGGAGCAAGATATCCACTTTGCTTTTTGTGCACCCAGCGCTGCTTGTGAAGATTTTGAAGCTTTTAAGTTCACTGAAGCTAGCCAGAAGTGTAATTCCATCTTTTTGAAAATTCCACACAAAGCACACAAGTAATTAAAATTAGGAACCTGTTTAATTGTCTGGCTATCAAGAAGCTATTTGTGGTGAGTGGTACAATGACTAAAAACCACATCCCCAGTCTTAATGTAATTAACCCTTAATGGCTTGTTTTTGTAAATCATCTGGAAATCCCTCAGCAACTGTTTCAATCCTTTCATCACAGCTGACAACAGTACTACATTGTCTGCATACAGAAGCATGGACAGGGTGTGCGGACCAAAATGAGAAATGGCATACAAGCTGTCTTTTCAGCCTCTGGTAACCAGGTTTAGAGCCAATGAGCAGCCTTGTTTAATACTTTTAGGAATGAGAACATCTTCTGACAGCTGACCTTCAAAGCTATCTCTGTGAAGGTCTTGGATGATTACGTATTCACCTATTTAATACTAACCAATGTAGGCTCATGGATCATAGACATTATTTATTAGTTCAAATTTATATTGCTGCCCACTCGCCGTGGCGACTCAGGGCGGCTTACAGACAATACATTACAATATAATATGTTGGGGTGGGGACAGGGGGAGGGGTGGCAAGGTCCTCATCCTGCCCTGGCTTCTTCTTCCCCTGGCAGTTGGTGTAGGCACAGGGGGAGGGGTGGCAAGGTCCTCATCCTGCCCCGGCTTCTTCTTCCCCGGGCAGTTGGTGTAGACACAGGGGGAGGGGTGGCAATGTCCTCATCCTGCCCCGGCTTCTTCTTCCCCTGGCAGTTGGTATAGGCACAGGGGGAGGGGTGGCAAGGTCCTCATCCTGCCCCGGCTTCTTCTTCCCCTGGCAGTTGGTGTAGGCACAGGGATAGGGGTGGCAATGTCCTCATCCTGCCCTGGCTTCTTCCTCCCCTGGCAGTTGGTATAGGCACAGGGGGAGGGGTGGCAAGGTCCTCATCCTGCCCCGGCTTCTTCTTCCCATATCTTTTGGTAATCAAGATGAAATATAATTGTCTGAATGACACAGTGGATTCACTGCTTTTAGTAAACTGAAGAAACAGTGATGAAATATTATCCCAGTTTCTCTTGGTCAAGAATGGTAACTTTCCTTAAAACCTCATATGATTGCTTCCCAGACAATTAGATACATTTCAGATTGAATACAAAGAATTTTTCTGCCATACTGCAGCCTTCTCAATAACTGACCTGTTCCTCCACAATTATATTATTTAAAATCCAGTCTATTCTTCTCATTTATTGAATAAGTGAAACTACACCTTGAAACCAAAGCTGAGCAGACTAATTGAGTGATAGTTCCTAGAGATATTTATCACTTTCTAAATACTGTGTTTAGGACTGTTCAGCTCTTACTCCTTCAGAATTTTGTCCATATCTGACTCTAGGGGGTGGTGCTCATTTCCTTTTACAAACAGACATCTCATTTCCACAGTGACCAACTTTCACTTATGTTTCATTGCAAGTGTCCATGTTTGACACAGCTAACATAAGGTGGGAATGAATATGCTTTGTATGAGGTGTTTTTTGTCCTGGTTGGTTTTGCGTTGTGTTGTAAGAGCGGAGCTAACTGTACCCTTATGAGTGGTCACATATCCAATTTTGAAACCAACGAGTAAACAGTTATTTGAAGGATTGCTTTCTGTAGGGGAGAAAGAACATGTCTGGCCAGGTTATCCTACTATGATAATAGAGTAGACCATACTCCTAGCAACTCAACGCCAAGTGTCAGGCAGCTGTTAACTAACCTGACAACCCTGAGGACTAACGGATGCCAAAGTCCACAGGGAAGTGTGATGGTCCCCAAGTGGATTAAATCCCACTTGAATCCATCTTGATGGAGGGAAGCAGCTTCATCAATACTGGCCTGGGGCTGAGGAAGACTTGCTCAGGACCAGAAAGTGACTCGCGGAGCTGGATCAGTGGTACAGGTGTCATGCTGCAATGCAGAAGGCAGATGAAAGGCCACAGCATTATATTCTCAGGACAGTCTTTATGGCTGATCACTATAAGGATCACCAATATTCAGAATCAGATACAGCACAAGAAGAAGAAGGAGAGAAGGAACACTTGTCTTTAAACTCATCTCAGGATCTGGTTTTGTTTGCTTGTTTGTTTTCCCACGTGTAATTATCTAGAAACAGGCACAAGCTGGAGAGTAACATTGAACTGCCCGTAACTCTTGAAATTTCAACTACAAAGTTTAGATGTGGGCTTGTTGTTAAGAGGTAGAAAGCCAGTGCCTCAGAAGCCCATAATAGATCAGTGCCTGTTGTGTGCCAGCTGATGTCTTTATTCCCCTGAATTATTCCAATGTATTCCCTTGAAATCTTCAACAATAAATTAATAATTTATGCTAAGTGAAGTTCTCTCATTGTGCGCCCAGCTAATCAAAACAAGCGGCTGCCGGGCTTGATGAAAGCAGCTCTCGAAATCCTCATGGCTTTAAAAGAGACCAGAGTGGCCCTGGTTATATGGATGAATTAGGTAGCAGTTGGGTGGAAGGACAGAAAGAGAATGGCATCATGGAGCTTAGCTTGATTTCTTTTCCCCTCATCTCTTCCAAATCTGTACTCCTTATCATCTGGATACAAGAGTTATATCCAGTTGGCATCTGTCTAACTAATGAAAGATTATTTGATCCAGGCTTCAATTGACAGAATGGAAGAGGAGGAAATTTGGGGGTGATTTATCTGTTTTGTTCCCAGCATCACAAGATACATAAAACCTTGCATAAAGAGCACCTCACTTAGAGACTAACTCACATAAAGAGCAGAACTTTCTCTGAATGGTTGCCTTGCTTAACAACTAAAACCAACCAAAAACTCACTTAACAACTAAGGGTTCACAATCCCCCCCCCCTACAGAAGTCACAATTGGTCACTTACAATGGTGTTTCACTTAAAGAGCAAACTTGTTTAAAGAGCAATCCTATGGAATGCATTAAGCTCTTTAAGCAAGGTACCACTTGTATTTTAAAGAGCCCCTCAACTTGTCCAAACTAGTAGATTTATGTTAATAGCAGAAGAAGCTGTGTGATGAATTTGAATTATCAGAAAAAACCCACCCATCCACACTGCATGCCGGAAATTCTCCAATGGATCAGATTTTCTGCACAAGGGAACCTAAGATTCTATACTAAAATTAATCTAGTGTTTGTGGACTGTTGACAACTCAATATGGGAACATGGTATGAAGGTGCTAATGGTAAAATGAGATATGGCTTTGACATCTGCTTGCAGCTGATTTCTGCAGTTCTACTGAGTAGAAAAAACTATTTTGATAATTTAAAGATTAACTACTTTGATTAGCCTAAACTTTTGTAGATTAGAACCCATTTTGTCAAATACTGTATATAGATCTATAGAAGCAGACTGTGGTCCATAAAAGCTTGCAACAAACAAAATTCATTAGTCTTAAAGAAGCCACAGAAATGTCTGTTTGGTTTGTTGAGTCAGATTAAGCTTCTATCTGTACTTTATAGATTAACCACCATTAGAAAAGAAGCTGAAAGATATGTGACTGTTACATGAGAAGATTTTTCAAATCGTAATTTTACTTGTTTTATTTTGGAACTGGTCTTCTGGACCTTAACCAGGGCTTTGGGTTGAAAGAAGAGAGTGCAAAAGCTGGCTTGAGAATCAACATCAAGAAAACAAAGATAATGGCAACAGGCCCTATCACTTCCTGGAGAATAGATGGGGAAGAAGTAGAAGCAGTGACAGACTTTATATTCTTAGGACCCAAGATCACTGCAGATGGTGATTGCAGTCATGAAATAAAAAGGCAACTGATTCTTGGGCGACAAGCTATGAGAAACCTGGGAAACATAGTGAAAACTAAGGACATCACCTTGCAAACAAAAGTTCGCATAGTCAAAGCAATGGTATTCCTCGTGGTAATGTATGGTTGTGAGAGCTGGAAAGTGGAGGACAGAAGAATAGATGCCTTTGAAATGTGATGTTGGAGAAAAGTCTTGAGAGTACCCTGGACAGCAAGGAGAACAAATACGTTGATCTTAGAAGAAATCAACCCTGACTGCTCCTTGGAAGGACAAATAGTGAAGATGAAGCTAAAGTACTTTGGACATCAAATGAGAAGAGAGGATTCACTTGAGAAAGCCTTGATGCTGGGAAAGGTGGAGGGCAAAAGAAGAAGGGCCAGCAGAAAGTGAGATGGCTAGATGGTACAGTATTGTGGATCCAATAGGCACAGAGTTAGGTTGAGGAGGATGGTGGAAGATAGGGGTGCCTGACATGCAATGGTCCATCGAGTCAGAAAGGGTTGGAATCAACTGTGCAACAACAAAATGATTGTTGAATCACAAAAGTCTGCTTCATTCAGATCTCTGGAACACTAATTGACTGCAGTTTACAATGAAGGGCTATCAGTGACCTACACTCATAAAACTTTCTCCTACCACTCATGTCCCAGACATTTCTACTGCATAATGAACTGACTATAGGACTACAGGGCTATCAGTTTAGCTCTGCTAGAAAACCAGCTTTGATCGGCTTTTCCTTTCTCAGTAATGATTTAAACGGAGGCATCTTAACTGGTGATGCGACAGCAGCAAAAGCAGTGTGGGAATCAGGGCCATCCCATCGGCTTTTTATTTCACTCAGCTGTTTCCCTTAGGCTGATAATTAAAACAAGTAATCTGGGAGATGTCAGCTAATATCCAGAACCCGGGAGATCCTTCCCGAACTGTAGTTCCAGCCCATGAGCCATAAAAAAACATCCCCCTCCCCTACAATAAAATAACGTGGGTATTTTCTGTTTTAAAGTACTTTCATAAATTTTTTGCCAAGTTTTTTTTCTCTCTCGCTCTCTTTTAATGGTTTTGGAGCCAGAAACACAGATATTTTCTTGAATTCTTAATTAAAAGGTTTTTCTATTTTTCAGCATTTTAAAAATGGGAGAATTCAAGTGGAACACTGCCATCAAGTGTTTAATAGCTGCAATTGCTGAGATAGATTGAAAACAAAAATTCGCATAGTCAAAGCAATGGTATTCCCTGTGGCAATGTATGGTTGTGAGAGCTGGACCATTAGGAAAGCTGAGCGCAGAAGAATAGATGCCTTTGAAATGTGGTGTTGGAGGAGAGTTTTGAGAGTCCCATGGACAGCGAGGAGAACAAATAGGTCAATCTTAGAAGAAATCACCCCTGACTGCTCCTTAGAAGGTCAAATAATAAAGATGAAGGTAAAGTACTTTGGACATCAAATGAGAACAGAGGATTCACTTGAGAGGACCTTGATGCTTGGAAGGGTCGAGGGCAAAAGAAGAAGGGGACGGCCCAAGATGAGATGGCTAGATGGTATTGTGGAGACAATGGGCACAGAACTGAGCGAGTTGAGGGGGATGGTGGAGGACAGGAGTGCCTGGAGGACAGTGGTCCATGGGGTCGCAGAGGGTCGGAATCGACTGTGCGACTGAACAACAAAAAAAGGAGTTCAGTCTTGCTGTAACCACTGTCAATCAGTGTAATCTAGCAGATCTACTATTCTGCTTGTTTTACTGTTTTTATATGTAAATGTTTTTCTAATTCATTGCCAACAGGAGCACACAAAGTACATCAGCCTCTGTACAAATCTCATTCAAGTGTTCTAATATTCCAATTTTAGCTAACATTTTTGAACTTCTTGTTCCTCATTGCCCTTGTAAGATTTCTACTGTCATTCACATGTTTTTGTACTCCTAGCAGCATTTGCATACATCTATTCCTTATAACTGCTGGAGTTTCAAGGCATGTCAAATACTTTACATTCTCCATTTTTTTCCTGTTTAGGCATATTTTGTCAGGCAAGTTTCCTACAGTGATGAAATTGCAAGAGGAATGTGACATGTTTCTTAAGGTGTTTAAATGAAGCTTCTTCTTCATTCTTAACTGTATTGTGGATCTGAGCTCTTATAAGAAGGACTGGACAATCTTGGAGCAAGTGAACTGTAAACATGCAGAACATTATTTGGATACTAATGCAATAAGGCTGTCCTAATTGTACATTCCTTCAACCCATCTTGCAAACCAAAGGCCATAGATTCTTCCATGCAGCTTATTAATTTTATATTTGAAACTCTTTTCTTGTGGCCTTCCACTTTTCTCAGCATTATTGTTTTTCCCAGTGAGTCTTGTCTTTCCATACTGTGTTTCCCCAAATATAAGACACTGTCTTATATTTTTAAAAACTCCAAAATATGCACAAGGTCTTATTTTCAGGGGACGAATTTTTCCATGACGAAGAAGAATACAGTAGACATTTATTGCTGATACAGTGGATCGCCAGGGCAAGATTTAGGTGAGTGCCTTATTTTCGGGGAGACCCTTATATTTCCGAAGTGGGGGAAAATAGGGGGGTGCCTTACTATACGAGGAGGTCCTATATTCTGGGAAACAGGGTAATAGGAAAGCCCACTCGTTAGTTCTAATGCAGATCCCTCTGATGGACAATTGAGGCCAAACCAGATGCCCCTGTAAAGCCATTTAGGAGCAGCACTTCTAAAAAAGATAGCAGCTGAATGCTTGGAAGTGACTCTCATGGCTCAGCATAAGTGGAAATTATCCTCCCCCCCTTAACCATTACAGTGAACAAAAATAAATGGAGAAACATCAAGCTAAACATATTCTATTTTGTTTACTTAACCTTACCAATACTGATTTTAAAAAGGAACTTCCAATACTTCCAGCCCCCCTTATCTACTCCGAACCCATGACCAGCCTCCATCTTGAGTTTCTTTTTCCAGAATTCTCAAACGCTGCCAGTTTCATATCATGAGCTATTCTTCTTTTCCTGAACTCCACACTCTAACTTTACTATTATACAGTATCTCTCTTAGCTCCAGACATTGTCATTCTTATAGCAGACCCACTAAAATAATTGGGAACAAATTAATCATACCTAATGTAAAGCTCAAGGGACTGTGGTGGCTTAGTGGTTAAGACACTGGAGTTGATGACTGGAAGGTCAGCAGGTCGGCAGTTCAGGACCCGAGTGCTGCAAGATGGAGTGAGCTCCGGTCTCTGACCCAGCTCCTGCCAACCTAGCAGTTTGAAAGCAAGAAATTCCAAGCAGATAAATAGGTAACACTTTAGTGGGAAGGTAAACAGCATTCTGTGCACTCTCGTGTCTAGTCATGCCTGCCACATGACCACAGAAACCTCTGCAGACACAGACAGCGCTGGCTCTTTGGCTATAAATGGAGATGAGCACTGAACCCTAGAGTCAGATACGACTGGCTTGCAAGCAAGGGTGACCTTTACCTTTACTATTGTAAAGCCCTTGGGCTTTTAAGAGGCCTGCTCTAGGCATGATTAGGTCTTGTTCCAATCAACTATCTTCACTCCAACATCCAGGGCTTGAGAAAGTTCTTCTTAAAAATACAGCCCCCAGAATACACCAGCCATTATGGACAGAATAT
This sequence comes from Furcifer pardalis, assembly GCA_030440675.1. Classification (NCBI taxonomy): domain Eukaryota; kingdom Metazoa; phylum Chordata; class Lepidosauria; order Squamata; family Chamaeleonidae; genus Furcifer; species Furcifer pardalis. The sequence continues at coordinate 44,546,677 of CP126896.1, read as the reverse complement.
CCCAAATCAGACTTCCAAGAATGTCTGAAGATCTGGTTTGCATATGGAAATCTCCCCTTCCAGGAGTCTTTTAGATTATAGGAATACAGGAGACTGCAAACCCTGACAATAGAAGATTTTAGGCAGGTCAAAAGAGCTTCTAAACTTTCTACACCCAATATAATGATAATGGAAAATTAGTCATATTCTGAAATTATGACTGAGATCATAGGAAGCACCTATGTACATGTCCCAAGTTTTATTTTTCTAAACTACTAGAGAGACTACAAAACTACAGTGCATTATAAATTAAAAAAAAAAAACTTCCTCAAATCACCACAGAGAATTCATTTTCTTTCTGTATGAAATACTATATTGACTAAATTCAACAGATGCATTGAAATGAGTTGTAATCTATTGCTTAAAGTCAACTACTATATTTCCTACTCTAGATATGACTGATGTTGGATTTAGCCCTATGTATGGAATTGCACTACACTAGCATAAATAATGATGTGTAAAGAGTGGGATTGCTGTGCATTAGCTTAAACAAGTCTCCCTACAAACCTTAATCCCATCCTCTTGAAGCCATGTAATATTTGAAGTTAAAATGTAGGCAGGAGGCGGGGGGGGGGGGCAACATTCAGCCCATAATTCCACATCAGTCACTATAATGGATGGGAATCATATTACATCCATAATAGTTTGATGCTGACAATTAATCTTTTCTGTAGCAGCTTTAGGCAGCTTTTTGAAAATAATTCACTTTCTTCTTCCAGCTGGAAGTTCAAAATACGTTTTATGAGACTTAAGTGTAAAGCTGTGCAAAATGAATACCCAATAATAAATAATTGGGAATGGGCGAACAGGAATTGTGACATCAGAAATAAATTAGGTGCATGCATTTTTCTCACTCAGTTACACATGCTTGTTATAGAAGAATAAGAAAATCTTTCTTTATTCATGTTATTCTGTTGGAATTAACAATACTGTAATGATTAGGTGTGGATGTTTTTGGATGAGATGTTAGTGAGTAACAGCTCTCAACGTCTTCCAAATGATGATGGTGGTGATGAATTTGTACCAGTAATCTTAACAGTAAGCTGCTGCTTAAAGAAAACAATACATTTTTTTTATTATTTTGAAATTTCTGTACAGTAGAACCCCGTATAACGAAGAAAGCTCCATTCTGCAGGGCTCTTTGCTATACAGTTTTTTAATTGACAATACCCCGCATAACAGAAAAAATGTTTGTTATACAGGGTTTTGTAAGGTGAGGTATATAAACACTTCATATAACAAAAAAATTCATTATATGAAGCCTTCATTATTCAGAGTGCCACTGTATTACATTTGTGTTGCACTTAACCTTCACCCAGCAAGATTTAAAAAATATTTATTTATTTATTGCATTTATATCCCAGCCATCTAAGAAATTCTCCCACTCTGGGTGGCTTACAACATGTTAAAAATCTATACAATAACAATAAGTGATTAAACATTAAAAAATAAACAAACCAAATAACTTTATAACTAACAACAAAATTGATCCCTCCTCATCATTATGCACAGAATTTTGCACTGTATTTTATTTCCAGTACATGTCAAAGTGAATTTGCAGCTATCAAATTGCCTTCCACTATCAATTCCCCATATTGTGAAGCAGTATTGCCAAATTAAACACTTCCTCTGCTCTGTGGAAGAGCAGAAGATGTAACTATTTTACACTATATTAGGGCTGTGTTAATATGCTGCATTATTTTAAAAATGGAAAACTTTCTCCTGGAATCTGGGGGATGCATTATAGAAGATTTGTTTTTCCTTTATTTGTGACTTTTCTTACAGGTGGGGTCACTTATCTACTTGCAATTTCTTGCTTTTGAACTGCTAGGTTGGCAGGAGCTGGGACAGAGACGGGCACTCATTCCATCATGCAATACTCGGATTTTGAATTGCTGACCTTCTGCCTCCCAGTCAGCATCTTAACCATTTGAGCCACTGCAATTCTTAACCACTTGAGCCAGGCTGGACAAGCCCAAAATGTCACACCCTTTTCAAAGCAAAAAGGGACTCAAACATAAACATTCCTGATTAAAAATATCACAGTGACTGTTTGTGATTAATCATCAGCTTGCATTCTGCCACACCCTTTGCAAAATAAGCAAAAGGCTAGCAGAAGGAAAGAAGTGGCTTTTGAAGGAGTTGTTCATTTCAGGGTTAGGACAGATAGAAAAGATGCTCCAACAGTCTTCTTCAACAACAAGAATTCATCCTAGCTTCACATCCCAAGAGAAAGAGATATGTACTAGTAAACAGAGTGCCGGTTCAATTATATCCTTCCACTATCAAATAAGTCAGAAACCCTGTTGTTATCATCTCGACAGGCTCCTGATGGGTGTCCTTTTTTTTTCTTCTACATAACACAGTGTTTTTGTTCATTTGCGGGGCTCTGGAAAGCTGGAATCGTATAGTGGTTCCCATCTTGGGACTGCCTTCTGTGTCCCAACATACTCTGCACATAAGGAACAGCTTCCTACACCTCCAAAGATGGGCTGGTAAGTGGAGTTTATTCTGGAAAGTATAAAAAGGGCTGGTTTCAGCTAACTGGATTCTTTTGTCTTTAGAACTTCAGCAAGTAGGATCAGATCATCTTGAGCAGTGACGGGAGAGGAGGAAGAACGAAGCCACAGAAGTGATGGAGGCCTCAGACTTAAAAGGAGCTGAATTCACTTTGTCACAACCTGGGCAGGAATGGAGCAGTCTGCATTGTAAAGAATATTGCACAAATACACCAAGTTAAGGTAGCTTAGTGGTTAAGACACTGAGTTTGAGGCTGGAAGGTCGGGTTTCAATACCCAGGAGCTGCACTTGGGAACATGAAAGGAGCCTTATTCGGGCGTCTCCTAAAATTCTTTTCAAGTACCCAGAGTAATGTGTGACATGAAATTAATTAATTAGTTAGTTAGTTATAAGCTGCCTTCCTCACCATAATGGACCCATAGCAGTTCTATTATTTAAAAAAAAACACGCTTGCTTAAATAAAAGTTGATAAGTGTACCTTGCTACAATTTGTACAATATGTCCTGTCTGGCCAGACATCCTGCTACAGTAATGGAGTAGACAGTACAGCCAGGTATTGGGCCGCAGTAAATAACCTGATTCCCTAAAAGGGCAAACAGCTACAGGAAGATGAGCCCCTTTAGGTGGGGTGATCATCCCCCTCAGTGGAGGAAATGCCACTGGAAACCAAAATGAGAGAAGGAGGAACCACTTCACTCTTCTGATCCCCAATGATCATGGAGGCAGAGGAGGCCATGCCAAATGGACTGGCTGTGAAGGTGTACCTTATCAATATCCTCAAGGCTGTGGCAGTCCATTGCAGTCCTGGTGTCAAATCCTGCATGTCTTATTTCATATGTGTCACAGGAGATGATTCCGTGATCATAGTGTGCGGGTCACTTCATGGCAAGCTGGGATCCACCTTAAAGAAATTCATACCAACAGCATTTTTCCTGTCTATCAACTATGAAAATGATTGGGGGGGGGTGTATACTTGGACATGAGTAGCTACAATTTGAAAGGGGTGCGTGGTGCATGTAAATCGAACCTTACAAGCTTTGGGGTTTCTGCTGGCTAGCAGTCTCAGCTCCAAGTCCATAATTCCTTGCAAGTTTCTAGCTGCTCTTTTGCAGATGACTTTATTATTCCTATAGCAGAAGCTACATCAGGTCTAGCAGTGGTATTTAGGTATTTCCCGTGGCTGTTCTTTACTTACAATTGTTTGGCAGAGGTTCATTCTCCTCTTTTCCTTTCAGAAAGTTTGTTGTCATGAAGAGATAAATCTGAACTTAAAAAATTGAAAAGTACTTCCAACAGAGACTCACTGCATGAAAAACTTAATGTCAGCCTTCAAGAAATATCCTAACATACTGCAGTGCTCACTGAAGCTGAGACTGGGATGCTTGTTACTAACATGGACTGAAAGATATGGCAATTTATTGAAATGCTGCCTATTTATCAAGAGGCTGTTTGTGTCAAACTAGATATCAGGAGGTCTGTTCATTCCCTTGTTTATCCAAGGGGGATACAAATCAGAGTAGGGCCACAGTCCTTTTGGCATTTATCTTGTGCCATTTCCTGAATTTAAATTATTCTAAAGGTAGTTGTTTTCTGGGTTACAGCACACAGTTACCTTTGGACGTGTCAATTTAAATCACAAGTGCATGAAGGAGGGATGAATGCCACTTCTACCAATCTTGTAGTCAGTGTCTTATTTCCCCTGCAGTTACATTTATCTTATCAAGGCTCTCCTGATACTGAGCTCAGTCTGGCCTGGCCCTCATCATCTTTTTAAGTGATGATAATGGGGCATTTACTATACAGTAATACCTCAGATAACGCTAAGACTTGGTTCCACAAGTCTTTGTGTTATCCAATTTTTAGTGTTATCTGATGCATGTTAAAATCCTATGGGATGGATCGGATAACATTAAAGCTCCATAGAGATACATTGTAACCGCACAAGTTTTAGCGGTTGTTATCCGATCCATCCCATAGGACCTTAACGTTATTCGATCCAATTCTCCTCCTCAGATTACTTAACGTTATGCGATTTTAACGTTATCCGAGGTATTACTGTATTGGGATTATAACTTTCCTCCCAAATAAATACATTTATATGAATGTATGCATTCTACTTTGTGATTTTTTCTGATTTCAAGGCATTGCTGGAACATCAGGTATTCTCTTGCCTCTGTTTTTCTTATAGAAACCACAGTTGTCCTTTTAGAGGGTGAAGAGGAAATTTTACTCTATGTTGTGCCTGATTATGTAGATCAGTAACACCCAACATTTTCTGTAGGGAATTACTTTTCTTTGTAGCTTTACAAAAAATGGTGAAGACAAGGATTACATAAACTTAGTTTGTTCAAATTGAGACATCTTTCCGTAACAAAAACCAGGAAAAGCTGCTAGCAATACCCTGCACTAACAAGTGAGTCAGTAATCCCATTTATGTGTAGATTTGTTTCCTACTTGATCTTGTTCGAATTCGTTGCAATCATTGTCTTAGATGAACGTCTTTCCTGTGTGAACATCTATCTCTTAGCATTGAGTTTCTATTTTTGCTTTGAAGTGGATTCTGTGGAATTCTCTATTTTTCCTGAATGTGCAGCTGTCCACATCCATTTCTCTCTTTAGGTAATTATTAACATTAACTGACAATGTCTGCTGTGTTTGGTAACTGAGCATGGACAATCATATATTTAGGCAATCTACCTGAAGCCAGGTAGAATAATGACCTGACTTGAGGAGGATGGTGGAGGACTGCGGTGCCTGGCAGGCAGTGGTCCATGTGGTCACAAAGGGTCGGAATCGACTGTGCAACTGAACAACAAAAATATATCACTTACTTTTCTAATAAGAAACTTAATTTGGAACTTGTAAATCTGAAATGTCTGCCTGTTTCTTGGGACTTCTATTAAATTTGCAAAGGTAGCAATGGCAACAGCTTCCATCTTAATTTAAAGCACTGTCAAACTCATGTAACCACTCATGATGACCAGGCATCATTCTCCATTTCAGAAAGCAAATGCGTAGCAATTTTGAAGCATAATGGGAGGGAAAGAAATTGTGCTGCATAGAGATTATCTGTTAGATACTCTGTCATTCTTAACTAGAGCCAATTCACTTACAAAAGTTATACCTTTTGCATAGCAGTGCAACAGGATTTCAGCCAACATGCATAGTAACATATGATATTTAGTAAGTTATCCATTACAGATGTGTTACTTCAGATTAGAAAGAATGCCTGCATAAATAGGAATATGCTGAACAAGCACCAGAGACTAGGTAGGTACATGCTGAATTTTTGATTCAAGGGTTTCCCACATAATAGGTATGACAATGCTAAACATCCTGTTCCAAAGGACAAGTGGGTTTGAGAAGCATGTGACACTACTATGAAGCCCTCTCATTGATCAATTGAGCCGGTATGGAAGAATGCAGTCCCTCAGGTAACCAGGCCCCCATTTGCTTAGGACTTTAATCCTAATATTTGAAACCTGACAGGGTAGGAAACAAGCAGCTGGTGCAGTTCCCTAAGCAGTGGTGTTATGTGCTGCTGGTAGATCAGTTCCCTTAGAAGCAGTGGTGGGATGGCCCACTGGGCTACCAGGACTTATCCTGGGGCACCCACCCTGGGGCGTCCTTCAGATTGACCACGGGCACCTGCATGCACCTGGGAAGCAGCAGGAAAAGCTGTTGCCATGAAAGAGAAGCGCCAGGTGGTGGTGGGGTTTCCATCAAACTAGAAGGTGCCCCTTGGTTTGGGGGGCACCTTGTTGCTTCTCTTTCATGGAGCATGTGTGCGCTCATGTGCTGGGTGGACCTAGTGTGGGGAGGACATGTGAGGTGGAGGCTGCAGGGCAGGAGGCTCGGCTGAGCTGAACCATGCCACGGACAGGGGAAGAGCCACCCCACAAGCAGGAAGTGTGGGAGAGCCGGCCAGTCCTGGCCAGCCCCAGCCAACAAGCGGGCGGAGGGGTCACAGACAGCAGACAGCGGCGGAGCCATGGCAATGACACTGAGTCTCGTCGGAGTGCCAGGTTTGGCGTTCAGGAATAGTATCGTGCTAGGACGCCTTGCCTGCGTATTTGCGAAAGCCATCAATCACACGTTCAAAGCCATTAGCCTCCTTAATAAGGAGCAGGCTGAATTGTGCAGCGCGATTCTGGACAATCGTGCGGCGATTGATTACTTGCTCTTGCTTCTCCTAGCTCTAAAGATAAGCAGACATCTGGTCTTGAGATAAACAACATGTTTAGGTTAAGGGGCCCGTGTTACGAGATAACAGCCATAGCTTGCAGCATATATATTCCTGTAAGGCAATGACACTATGAAATATGGTTTCTTATGCTTAGATTTATGGTGGTGTTTTTCTACCTTCCACCCATATCCGACCCTCTCATACACCCCTTCTCCCTCCTCCCTCCTTTCCCTCCTCCTCCCTTTTTGGGGGAGTCCTTTTGGGTGAGACCCTGCTTGAACATGTATACTCCCTTTTTCTGTGCTACTCTATATATATGTCATGAGGTCAGCAGACGTCAAGCAGGTTAATAAAAGCTTTTGCATTGGATCCAAGAATTGCAGTCTCAACTTCGTGCCATTTGTTTGGGGCTGGTTCCCCGACAGGTAAGTTTGTGTCCATTGGCTGTTTTAGTTTTGATTTTTTTTCTAAACATGTCTTTGCCTTTTCTATACAGCAGTCACATGTTTGTTTGACATATACATTGAGCTAGCCACCATTTTAAAAAATTGTTGGTCGGTCAGGGTTATTTCAGATTCTAGAGAAACCTGAATGCTTTTATCAGGCTATTCGTTACATCATCAAATTGTAGAGTCTGAAGAGATTCCAAGGGGCATTTGCAATCTATTTTTAAAACTGTTGATTGTTTATAGCAATGGTGCCCAAACTAAGGTCCTGAGGCCGGGCGCGTTTTACTTCCACTTCCAGGAGTGATGAGGGTTTCGCGGGCCGGATGAATTGGCGTCGGGGGCCACACCCAGCCCCTGGTCCTTAATGACCAGCTCCCTGAACCACATGATCGGCCCACGGCCCAAAAAGTTTGGGCACCCCTGGTTTATAGTGTCAGTTGTTGTGAGCCTTCTTGGATCCCCTGTGGGAAGAAAAGCAACACATAAATAATATAAATAAATATGCCGATGAAAGAAATTTATAGCTAAAACATACTTGCCATCTAACATTAGTTTTAAAAAACCTCCAAAGAAGGAGAGTTCACCACCTTCTAAAGCAATCTGTTCTTCTGTCAAACAGGTCTTACCATCAGGAAGTGAATGCTACTTATTGCAATCATTGTTAATTTAAGCTACCACCCCTCCTTTACTTAAAAAGTGCACCTGCATGGTGACTAATGTTCCATGCCTGTCATCCATCTCACTTTGTTACATATTGTGTCCATTTTTGAGTAAGCAAGATCACACGCTCTTAAACAGATTCATGGTTGCATAATGGACATTTTAAGCCACTTGCTAAATGCTTTGAGGCATTACTTGTAAAGCAAGCTATCCTCTCCATCTGAACAGATCGTTCTTTGCTTCTTGGTTAAATTAGACATACACAGACTCAAATTTTGATATGACTCTGATATAAGTCTGGACCTACCTGCTATCAGGAACATCTGTTTGAACAAGCACAAAAATATTATTTAACAGCGATAACAGACACTCTGTGGAACCAGGAAATGACTGTATGGGTACAAACCACAGAGAGAAGCACTGCTGTAAGTTTGCATGAAATCGACAGAACTTCCTTATCATGACAGTGTTTCACTATAAATGAGCAGATGTCACATAGGGAACTATTAAGGCAACTTGTGACCCTCTAGATTAGGGATTCTCAACCTGCGGCCCATGGCACCTTTTGATGGGGGGCACCGCCTACACCACACCAGGAAGTGCCATGTGGTGGAAGAAAGGCAAAATGGCCCCCCAGCCCCCACAGCTGTCTGAAGGAGCGTGACCAGGACCCCGGCTTTAAAAGGTTAAGAACTCTTGCTCTAGATTTTGTTGGATCGTGCTCAGCAGAAGTGTCTACAATTTGTGGACTAAGACTCTGAAAAATAAATAATAATAATTAGGTGTCATCAAGTCAATTTCAATTTATGGCAACACTTTGCACAGTTTTCTAGGTATAGAATACTCAGAGATGGTTCACCATTCTCTTCTTCTGAGGGTGCTCTTTGACTATACAGCTTGCCTAAAATTACACAGGCTGGCTGTGTTCTCCTGAGAAGCTCAGTGGCTTTAAAGCCAGGTTGTCAATTTACTGATCGATACAACAAGCAGATTCAAATCTCAATAAAACTCAATACTGTACTGTATATAACATTGCCTTATCACATTCTTTCAGACTACTCTATTTCACTGGCTGTTTTTAATACAAAGTAGGTAAAAGAATGATGTCCAAGATCTTCTTCTCTTTGACAGAACGGTGAAATAGAAGTGTAAAAAATAAATTGCCATTTACAATCGCCAGATAGTAAAGGTAAAGTCTACCCTTACTTGAAAGCCAGTCGCAAACTCTATGGTTTGGTGGTCATCTCTGTTTATAGCCAAAGAGCCAGTGCTGTCTGTGTCTGCAGACATTTCTGTGGACATGTGGCAGGCATGAATAAACACCAGAATTATCTTCCCACCAAAGTGGTACCTATTTATCTACTTGCAATTTCTTCCTTCAAACTGCTAGGTTGACAAGAGCAGGGACAGAGATGGGAGCTCATTCCATCATGCAGTACTTGGGCCTCAAACTGCTGACTATAGTCTTAACCACTTTACACCAGGAGATAGCCTATAGTAAAAAAAAAATCATGGTGTTTTCAAGTCCAACAACATCAGAAGGTATACACATTCTTCCTTCCTGATGTGAGAATTGCACAAGAGATGCCACGGAAAGCAGTCCAAATAAGAAAGTTTATCTAAGTTGAACAGTGCCTTTTGGATAGTGATGCTGATACTTTGGACACAATTCTTTATAAGGTCTGGAACTGTCTTGTTAGCCTTTCGGCTTGTTTGTTTCAATTAACCTTTCAAGGACTGAGTGTTAACTTACTGATTTCTACTTTTAATTTTTTTTTAATTTTCCACAACATAATACATTCATATAATCTTATTTGTACAATACCATACAGTCAGAGATTCACATGTGTACTCATAATTCTATCTCAGTCTCTTTCTGTCACTTGTTAATGTTATCTTGTATGTAGCTTAAAAACAGTAGCCCAACATTCTCGCTGGTTTTCCGAGGTATTTTGCATGTTATTATTCAACATCAAAAACCAATAAAAGGTGCTATATTTTTATAAAGTTATTTTATTTTAACTCATTCTGCCTCCTAACTCATTCTGCCTCCTGCTGATAATTTAGATTAACCAAACAGTTGTACCTGTTATTTTCTCATTTCTCTTCAGTAGCACTCTCTGCTTATAAAATAACATGTTTTTGCTGTGTTTGTCATGTTTTGTACTTACCCGAAGGTACATTCCTTGAGTATCATAATAAAAATAATTAAGGGCACGTTTCATGTCTGACATAATTTAAAATGTGTCCTGTTATTTGACTGTTTTTCTGTATTGTGTAATTTTATTCTTTTTCGTTTTTTTGGTAAATACCCTTGAATTTTCAGGAAAAACAGGCCATACTAATAGAAAAGAAAGGAAAATGGTGAGTGTGTTTGCATTGCACTAGCTGCAATGATGTACAAACCAGGTAAATCCCACTGAACTCAGAAGGACCTGCTCACAAGCAAACATGTATAACATTGCAGTGATTGATAAACTATGGTGGTAACCACCATAATTAACCCATTAATTACCACTCAAAAGTCTCATCATTTCACATTTTCTTTAAAAGAGCACTATAATTTGGGGTTCTGTAGCAAGTCATATTGTTGCCATTGCTCCTGGTAATCAGAAATCCTTGCTGGTCTATTGAAAATCATCCAGAGATTTACCAGAAAATTCAAAAGTAACTTGTGTCCATATGATGGCCATATATTGGTCAGCCCTCTATTTGACAGGGTGTCACAAAAGAGTTCACTGTTTGAAGGCGTCTAGTCTGAAATGGCTGCCTGATCCAAATCCACTCTAAACATTTTTTAAACCCAAGGAGATAGCTATGTTAGTCTATCACAGTTAAGATTTCCAAGTTTTATTTGGCATAGATATTTGTGGACTGTAGCCACTTCTTAGGATGTATCTTTAGATGCAGCTATTTCTTTAGTTAAAAAGTTGTGGAGGGTATTGGTTAACCCAGGGATTCTTAACCTGTTGCCCATGGTCCGAATGTGGCCCATGGCACCATTTCATGTGGCCTCTCATCACCTCTACCACACCCGGAATTGCCATGAGGTGGAGGAAGGGCAAAATGGTCCCAAAAGCTCTCTGAGGGAGCATGACCTGGTCCCTGGCTTCAAAAGGTTGAATACTCCTGTGTTAACCAAATTTGCTTTATAAAGATAAATTAGTAATAATAATAACTGTGTGCCATAAAGTCAATTCTGACTTTGGGCAACCCTTTAGTACTAAGTACTGGGGAAGAAGGTTTACCATTCTCTTTCTTTAAAGGTGCCCTGGGACTATGCACCTTGCCCAAGGCTACACAGAATGGCTCTTTTCCCAGAAGGCACAGCAGGGAATGAAATTCCCAACATCTGGCTGTATAAACCACTGAGCTATTCGTCCAGCTAAAGGCAAATTAGCATGGGTAAATCTTATTCAAATTGATGCCCTGTCTACACACTTAGTACCTCCCCCACTTTGCATGCAAAGATGAGATTTTATTTTGTTTTGGTTGCAGCAGTCAAAGTATCTTGTCCGCTTTGCTACCCCTTTTCAAAGCTCTGATTAACAGGCCCATTGCCCATGTTGACTAGGGGGATACTAGGGGTACTTTTTTAAAAAAATTTTATTAGATTTTAAATAAGAAAACACAATCAAAAAGTTACAAAAAATACAACATAAATGTCCGCATTGAGGAAAATCAACAACAACAAAAAACACTCAGTATCACAAAACAGAACAACACCAGAAACAAAAAAATACATAAATAAAAAGGACATACAATAAATTGTCACCCACACTCAACCCATCACCTCCCATAATCCCATAATAACATAACATAAATCCCTATCTCCCACCCTAAAACCTTTCACCATTCTGTCGTCTTCTCTTCCCTATCCTTACGTTGAAGGACTGCCTCCGAGTGTCGAAGAGGGGGAGGGAGACGTGGACTAGAGCGGGCTCATACCAATGTTTGAAAGTATCAAATAAGTCCAATTACTCAAAATTATACAATTATTCCTCATACTTCTTTCCTCCTACTATTGGCTATCTTACCCTTATTCTTTTTATTACTTTTCCTTCAAGTTAATTCTATTCAAAATTTTCATCCCTTATCCACCTTTAACCTTCTTTAACAAAAATTATTTACATTTTATAGATATACTATAACACATTTTTCTCCTTCAACTTTTAGGTCAATGAAAAAACAACAAGCTCTTCTTAACAATTTAAGCATTGCGTTGACTTAATATTTATCACACAATAATTAAGTTATTAGGTTTTCTTACAATTATAATATCCCAAACTTCATTTTCATATTACCAAACATACCCTTAGGTAAAACCCTTTCCCCCCCCTTTTCCTATACCACTGATGTATTCTTATTGTAGTTCCTCCCCATCTTCAACTCATCCGACAATTTAATATTTAATATTTATCTCCCATAATCATTCTAAGTTTTCCCCTTTTATCATTTTTATCAACACATTGTTTGGTTCCTATCAACTCTGTGCTCCAATTTTATAAATACTACCAAACATCCCAATATAATCAGTTATCTATCCCATTCTATAAGCTGCTAATATATTTTCTTATATAAAATTTCATCTACTTTTTCGATTCCTCCAATCATTTTTTCATAATTCACTTGTACCAATTAGCCGATACCCATTTCCTAACCCTTTAGAGTTTACATTCACTTAAAGACCATTTTTCTTATCAACTATTTAACCTCCAACCTTTTTTTTTTTGTTCAAAAGAGATAGTATCAACTCTCTTCTCGAAATTATTAGCAATGTTACTATTGCAGGCTTATTACTTTTTGAAAATTTGTCGAAAACTCCCTTCAATCTTACTTTCCTTTAAGAATAATAACAATTCATTATTTACTTTCCAAAATTCACAGTCCTTTGTATTAATTTCTCAATTATCTTCTACTATCACTGAGTTGTTGCTCTTTTTTGCCATTTCTCAATTTTCTCTAATTATCTAGTTATTAGTTATCCATTCTATCATTTTCTTTACTTTAGTTATCTTTAACTTCCCCTTCAACATTTTTGATTTTCCTTCTATTCCTAGGTTATTTCTCTTCTTTCTTCATAAAAAATTATATGTATATATAAATATATATTTCATTTCTTTTTCTCCTTTCCTTTCTTCTCCTTTCACCTTTATCATATAATAACAACTCAAAATTCATCATCCTTTAAATTAATTTTCCTTTATACAAATTAATCAAACACTTCATATTGATTTTAGAATTACATCCATTTGTTAACTGATTATGATTTTTTCTTATAACTATGTTGCCTTATGCTTCTTTTAATCAAAAGAAAAAAGAAAAAATCATACCAATTTTCCCCGTTAAAATTTATTTACTAATATTGTTACTATTGCAAAAATTTATGATACTTTCGTATTTGAAAGCTCCTCTTTAATTTTCCTCCTTTCTTTTGATCTTTTTTAATGATGTTACATGATTCTAACATATCCAGATAATCAGTTTGCTTTCTTATCACCACTGCTTTCCCTGCCCAAAAGAATCTCAACTGCTGAAATTGTTGCCAATTATACTTCACTCCCTTATCTCTTAACAGTTTAGTAATTGGTTTAACTCCCTTCCTCCACAATCTTTCTATTTTTGTTAAGTCCTGGTAAATATCCAATTGTTCCCCCTCCATTTTGGCACCTGTATACTTTTTTTCCTTAAATAAGCCATCAACTTTATTTTACTTTCCAAACTTACAAATTTTACCAAAATATGTCTTTTAAGTGTCCCATTTCTTCTCTTTCCCAGTCTATAAACAGGGAATAAAATTCCCAACATCTGGCTGTGTAAACCACTGAGCTATTCGCCCAGCTAAAGGCAAATTAGCATGGGTAAAACTTATTCAAATTGATACCCTATCTACACACTTCGTACCTCCCCCACTTTGCATGCAAAGATGAGGAGTATTTAATTTTGTTTTGGTTGCAGCAGTCAAAGTATCTTGTCCGCTTGGCTACCCCTTTTCAAAGCTCTGATTAACAGGCCCATTGCCCATGCTGACTAGGGGGATACTAGGGGTTCTAGTCCAAAAAGGCAACATCCCCCATCTCTGCCTAGGCAGCATGCAAGAAGAAATTCAGCTATTCCATATATTCACATCTTACATAATGGATGATGAACCTTGTCACTCCAGCTGTTCTTGAACTTCAATTCCCAGAAGCCCTGATCAGTAGGAGTGCTGACATAGGCTTCTGGTAATTGAAGTCAAAGAACACCTCAGTTGCCAAGGTTTGCCATCATGGTCTTACATCATTTATAACTTTATCCCTTTAAATTCAATGACAGTCGAGCTCCTCCAACTCTAGAGCAGTTTATGCAGGGATCTGGGCTTTTTCTGTTAAATAGGTAATCACCAAACAAACAGGTGAAATCTGTGACAACTCAATACCATGTGTTAATCATTCTTTTTTTGTAGGATTTGGCAAGTGCAAAGAGGATTTTTATTTGGGCTTGTGTGTGACCAAAGTGATTTCTCAAAGAGGTGGAGCAATGACTTCAGCTTGAGAACTCTGGGTGTGGCTACAGTCAGGTAGTCCTCAAGAAGTAGGAAGAAATAGGAAACAGACAACTCCACTGGATGTTGTTGACAGTTGTGTAGGATCACAGTCGTGGTTTTGGAAAGAAGCAAAGCTCTCCTCTCTTCTAAAGCTTTACTGTGGTCAAAAATATGGCAATGCCAAAAGTTAAGGGCACTTTTTCTAACAGCTACAGAAACCCAGCATTTGAGGTAAGTGCCAAAAGTTGTTTTGTTACTCCAAGTAGCTCTTTAGATAAGCTAAAATGCCATGAAGAGAGATAGTGTGCTTCACTGAAGAAATAGAGGTAATCTGCTCTTCAGATTTTGCAATGGTTAAGACAGCCACCAAGAAATATCCTGCAAATACAAGTTACTCTTGTCCTCATAGACTATGCACAATTGGGATACTGTATGACTGTTTTCCTTTGCCACCCACTTTGTCAGCAGAGCAGATGAACCCTTTCTTTGCATTTGACTCTGGAGCGCTGTATCAGTTGTGCTCTGACAGACTTTTCAAATGTTCTTAGCTCACTGATACCATTTTAGTAGTTCAGCATCTACATCTATAGATGTGCTTCACAGATATCACTGTAAATTGTTATTGCCTAATTTAGTTATTAGAAAGAAGCACTAGGGACTATGTTTATAAGCAACCTGTCCTGTGACAGAAAGAAATGTAGAGTAATCATGCATTAAAACATACATGGATTAGCAATGTCATTTAGTGTAGCCTCTCTAACATGGATGTACTTTCTTCTTCTTTTTCTGCTATATCCGATTCCAAATATTGGGGATCATCCATGAAGATTATCCTGTAAACAGTGTAATGTAGTGGTCTTCCATATTTCTGTATCGCAGCACACCACCAGTACCATTGATCCAATTCCATGAGTCATTTTCTGGTCCTGAGGCCTTTTGACACACAAAGTCCTCATCGGCCCCAGGCCAGTATTGATGAAACTGCTACCCTCCATCAAGATGGATTTAAGTGGGATTTAATCCATTTAGGGAACATCACCCTTCTCTGTGGACTTCGCCATCTAAGTCATTAGTGTGCAGGGTTGTCAGGTTAATTAACCACTGCCTGAGAATTGGCGGCGTTGAGTCACTGGCAGTATGGTCTACTCCAGGGGTGGCCAAACTATGGCCCATGGGCTGGACCTGGCCTGTGGTGCCTAATCATCTGGCCCACACTGCCCTCGCTGCTTCTAGAAGCAGATGTAAAATATCCCAGTGCATGCGCAAATGCTTCCGGAAATGGAAGTAAAACACAACCATGCATGTGCAAACACTGCTGTAAATGCACCCATGGCTGTCATAAATGCCATTTACAACAGCCACAGACACATTTTACAGCAGGAGGAACCACATGACCGGCCTGCTCAACCACATGACCGGCCTGCGGCATGAAAAGTTTGGGAACCCCGGTCTACTCTATTACCATTACAAATTGATCCACTAGGTAATATTTTTGATTGACTTTGAATTGGCTACAATTGGAACACCTAGTGTGTAAACCAAATTCCCCACTTCCCAATTCCCTGATTGAGGTCCCTGAAATTTGCACTGCTTTAACCTGGCCAGAGAAGGGGACTACAGCCCAAATAGAGCCATTTGGGGAGAGCAATAAGCAGAGGCCTGGTTTTCTGTGTTTGTCAAATGGGGGAAGGATGTCAAATGGACTGCTGCTTCACTTCCATTTTTAAGAACAGAGGCTGGCAAACAGAACATCGCAGAATGAATATTTGGACTTTCACTGATAATTTCCCGGCTTTTACATGCCTGAAGAAGTGATCTTGAATCACCAACGCTTGCAATAAAAAAATTAGTGATAAAAAACGGTATCACCTTCTTCCTCTACATTTCTATTACCATAGTAGGATAACCTGGCCAGATTAGTGGATGTACTTTAGAAGTATTATTTGCTTGATTTACTTCCAATGAGGAGAGGAGAGTACTCTGGTTTTCATTGAAGGAGCTGCATGGGAAGATATATTTACATTCCCCTCCTATCATTCCAGTGTAAATCACATCATCTGCTGAATCTATTTGGCCTTACAACAACAAAAGGTGAGAGCGATCCAGGTACCCGCATCCTATCTGTCCCTATTGATCCCATCTGGGCTATAGAAATTTGTAGGACAGGAAAAGAGGAAACATTAGTCATTTCAACCAACTCTGCTGTTTCCCAAACCTTAACTTCCTTAAGGTGGAGAGGGAGGAGACAGAGACACCCTGTCATATACCTTCATTATCTTTGTGGCTAGGTCCTGAGGTGCATGACTCCTCAATCAGACTCACACAAACTGTTTAATGATTGGACTTATACCAAAAGCTTCAGTTTAGAGTCAAATAAACCTAAATCCATTTACTTAATTCTAGAAAGCAAACAAGTGAATTCTCAGCATGCATATAAGCAACCCACAGGTATGTAGCTACATCCTCCCAGTCAAGAGGTTATCAACCACCCTCTTCAGGCATCAAGTGGTGGGAAATGGTGCTCTGGTGCTGTGAGCCTATATAAATGTGAAGCTGGCTCCTTTACATTCAGAAATGAAGGTGTAAAACATGAAGTATTAGCAGGGTTTTATGAACACTCACCATACCTGTTGAAACTTCCTCCTCCCTATAATCTATTAATAATAATTTCATGTCAGAGATCACTCTGGGTTGGAAGGATTTTTGCTGGAGAAACTCCACTCAGGGGACCCCAGAATGAGGCTCCTTTCATGTAAAGGCACAGGAGTCTTGTCTTGCTTTTGGTGTGGCCATCCTAATAAAGGTGAATATTATATATCTGTCTGTGGCTAGATATGCAAAGTCTGGACTAACGGAGGCAGTAAGTGTGAGCAGAGGTCAACTAGCCACTCTAAGCAATGCAGTCGTTGAGTTTTTAAAAAAAGCTTCCTCGTCCCTGCCACATAATGCTTAAAAAGGGTTCTTCTCACATCAGTCTTTCTATTTCTGACATTCAGGCTAATAAGCAGCTGTGATTTACTATACATTGTTTATGAAACCATAATGGCTGATGCACAGGAAAGGAAAGTATCAACAGGCCTGGGCGCAAAGTGTGAAAAGTTAGTTGAAGTGATTTAACATCTTTGTTAAATGTAAGGTAAAGGTAAAGGTCACCCTTGCTTGAAAGCCAGTTGTATCTGACTCTAGGGTTCAATGCTCATTGATGTTTCATAGCCGAAAAGCCAGTGCTGTTGGCTTCTGCAAAGGTTTCCGTGGTCATGTGGCAGCTATGACTAAACAATGGAGCACATAGAAAACTGTTTACCTTCCCACTGAAGTGGCACCTATTTGTCAACTTGCAATTTTTTGCTTTCGAACTGCTAGGTTGGCAGGGATTGGGACAAAGACAGGCGTTCTTTCCATCCTGCAGTATTCAGGTATTGAACTGATGACCTGCTGCCTTCCAGTCAGCGTCTTAGTAATGAGTCCCAAATTTTAATTTGGTTAAGTTTAATTTGGAGAGGACAAATTTCTAACAAGCTAATGTTAAGTTGCCATTTGACCTAGGTGACTACAGTAAAGCCTTAAAAAAAAGTAAAATAAAAATCACTACTTTTACTTCTCCCACTTTGCCAAAACCTTTATCCTGCCTTCCCTCTTCCTCAGAATTGCATATCCTCTCCTTCCTCCTTTTGACTTACTGATTCCAATGTGGATGTCAGCAATAGTCTCAAAGTGTCAGAATTCAGTTTTCTAGTCCTATAGACCTTGTTCAAAGAAGATCTTTATCTCTTTCCAGAATATCTATTTTTTATCTTTGAACCTTAAACTATAGGGTTAAATAACTCACCAGGACTATCAAGTTTGCATTCACTCATTTAAATTCTGCACTCTTCCCATATAACAAAGATGGAGACAGCCTCTGTTGGAACTCAATTCCCCATGCACCGTTGTGAGTCACAGGGAACTGTTATGACTCCCACAATGTGGTTTGAATCACAAGAAGTTGTTATGACACCCACATTGTGGTTTAAAGAAGTGGCAAGGGAATAGCATGAAGGTGAGGGGAGGGTGCTCTATCTTCTGCTGTTTTCAAGCTCTCAGTCCCAAAATTTGGCTTGAAGGGTTCACACCAAATTATGGAACAAATTCTGAAAACACTATTCCTACTAAGCCCAAGAGAACAAGTAATTTCCGGTACCAGAAAGAATAGTCATAGTTTTCCTAGTAATGCAAATTAATTGAGATTTACTCAAAAGTAAATCTTAATGTCAGCTGCAGTGGCTTAGTGGTCAAGGCACTGAGTTTGGAAGGTTGACAGGTCAGCAATTCGAGACTCAGGTACTGCATAATGGAGTGCACACCCATCATCTGCTCCAGCTCCTGCAGACCTAGCAGTTTGAAAGCAAGAAATTGGAAGTAGATAAATAGGTACCACTTTGGCAGAAAAGGTAATAATGTTCCGTGCGATCCAGTGTCTAGCCATGTTTGCCACATGACCACAGAAACATCTGCAGAAGCAGACAGTGCTGGCTCTTTGGCTGCAAATGAGATGAGCACTGCTCCTAGAATTAAATACAATTGGCTTTTGAGCAAGGGACACCTTTAACTTACTAAATCTTACTCCCATGTATAAGTTTACTTATTTGTTACAATTAAGGCTTATTAATCAAGGATGCTATTCTGATCTTATGCAAGCTGGCACTAAAAGCAATGCCTTCACTGTTTTGGGCCAAGCTGAGGCATAAAACAGCCCCAGCTAGGGGAGTGGAGAATCAACAGTGCTAGACTTCTGCAGTGCCTTCAATCAAAGAGATTTTCCCCCAGACTTGTGCATTTTCTGATTCTCTCTGAGCCCCATTGGGCATTAAATACAGTGATGGGATGTAACAGGTTCACACCAGTTTGCCAGAACCGGTAGTAACTTTTCCCAGTGTCCCGGAGAACCGATAATAGCTTTTCGGGGGAACCACCCTCAGGGCTTACCTTTTCACTGGTTCCCCATTGCGCATGCATGCAAGCACTTGGTGTGCTTGCACGCCTACAGTGCCTGGCGCATATACACAGCCTCCTTGCTATCCTCCCAAATGGGAAGCAGGAAGAGAAGCTGCTAGCCTGAAGCTCCCTATAGCCTGCTCCCCAAGGTAAGTGACTCGCCTTTGGATGTGGTGTGTCTGTGTGTATTTTAATGTGTATTTAATACCTTTACCTATATTGACATACTGCCACAGTTCCTAAAAAGGCCTGGCAGCCTGGCTTGGGGTTTTTAAGCAAAGTGGGTGGGTGTATTTTAATGTATTTTTATTTATTTATTTAAATTTATTTATGGGTTTGTGTTGTGGGTGGGTGGGTTGAGGGGTGTGTGCATGCTTATTTTTATTTTATTTTATTATTATTTATTTTTTCTTTGGCCCCAACCACAACATCATGATGTCATGACGTTGGCTCCACCCATGACATCATGACCTTAGCTCCGCCCACACTGTGATGATGTCACGGTGGGATAGTAAAAATTTTGACATCCCACCACTGATTAAATAGCCCTTCCGGAAGAGCTTAAAAACCTGGCTGGCAGGACAAGTGTGGGGATCCAGGAATGGGGGATCCCATGTGGGGTGGCTAGTCTAGAGATAATCCACCCTTTCTGATCATGCCCCCGATACTGTTTTAATTTTCATGATTTTTTTTAAAAAAATTAAATATTGATATGTTTTTAATCTATGCTGTAAGCCGCCCAGAGTCGGGCTTGCCTGATTGGGGCGGGATAGCAAATATGAATAGTAAAGTAAAGTAAAGTAAATGAGTGCTAAAACATTAAGTACATGGGGGAAATGTATTGTAAACATTGGTTGTGTAATGCTTCGTTTTCAAATATCTTGCATCTTTGGAATTGGGAATCTTTACGTGACGGGAACAGAAAGCAGTGAGGTTATTTTCAAAGAGCCATTCTTGAGGCAAATGGACAACAGAACCCCGTTCCCTTCTTTCCCTCCTGACCAGCTTTCCCCATTGGACTGCTGAGCTATAGGAATGAACCCCACTTTGCCATTCATTACATAAGGCTTCTAACTGCATCTCCTTGCTCACATTTTAAAGAAGCCAGCTGGTCCTCAGAGACAGTGAAGGCTTCTGTGTCCCCCTCATGCATCAAAGCAGCGGGGGCAGGGAGACAGCCAAGAGGTAAGAGGCCAAATGGTGTTTGTATTTTTAAAACTCATGTGTGCATTTTGTAAATGCAGGCATGCAGTGTTCAGGATACAAGTGTATCTTGGAGGTCTTGACTTTTAATAGCTGCAAAGGAGGGCTTGGCAGGACAGCTGTGCAGGTTAGGTGAGCTGCACTCTTTTCCCAATGTTAACTGGCAGGCCAGGGGAGATTTGGTGAGTCAACTCCATATATTCCATTTATATGAATGGGCCTACTCTCATTGCAACTCACTATGCTAAAGTAAGCCACAGTTAGAGTAAACCCATTTGAATTAACAGAACTTAGAGTGGTTGACTCACCAAGCCAGTGAGCCTATTCTAATATTATTTGCTACAATATGCAATAGGATTTTGGCCAGTGAGTTGGCGGTTTTTTTAAAAATATTTTTTATTAGATATATAAAGCAAACAAATATAAAAGTACATGAAAACAATAGAATACGCAAAAAAAAGATAACATAAGTAACCATACTTTAGCCATGAAGAAAATATAAGTAAACATCACTCAGTCTAAGGTAAAATAAGCAAAGAGAAGTAAAAATACAAATTCATACAAAAATCTTGTTTGTCCTCCTATTAGCTACTACATATTGTTCTCGTACACTACTACTTTTCACAACTTTATTATCACCCATGTGCTATATACATTGTCCGGGGAATCATGTAGTCCTCATAATTTCCAAAAATCATTTTGTTCCGGAGCAGGGGCTATGCCTTTCTTCTTAATCAGCGCATACTCAATAAATGGTCTCCAGATCCTCCAGAATCTATTACCATGCATTTTACCCTTTCTGAGGTTTAGTTCCCAGGTAAGCTTTTCATTAAGAGCTAAATCCCACATTTCTTTATACCAATCCTGCATTCTTAATTTTTCATTATTTTTCCAAATTTTTGCTATACATTGTCTTGCCGCTGATAACATGACAGACATCAATTCCTTGTTGTCATTACTCATTTTATATTTATCTACCTCCGTTAACAAAATTGTCTCTGACCCCAATTCAAGCTGCATACCCAATATATTCTTGATTTCATTTTCTATTTTTCCCCAAAAGTTATCTAAACATTCACAGCTCCACCACATGTGCTCATATGTTCCTCTTGTTTTTTTACATCTCCAACAGTTATCACTCAAGCTATTATACATTCGATGCAGCCCCATCGGAGTCCTATACCACCTCCAAATTAATTTGTAGTTGTGTTCTTTCACTCTAACTGACATAGTTCTCATGATCCTTCTCCTCCACATCTTCTGCCATTTTTTCTCTGTAATTGTCACATTCAGGTCATGTTCCCAGCTATTTCTCAACATCTCCTGTATTTTTTTGCATTTATTCAAAATTTTATAAATTTTGCTTACTATCCCCTTAATTCCTATATCTCAATTTCTTAGCTTAGCCAGAAGTATTTCAAATTTTGTAGGCTCCCTATCTAAACCACCTACTAATAAAAATCTCTTATTCCAATTATTCATCTGGAGAATCTTAAACCATCCAAGCCCCAATTGCGCGTAAAGCTCGTTTCTTTTTTCTTGTTCTCTACAAGTTTTGACCCAATCCTTCAGTAAAAGGACCCATTTTCAATCAATATATCCCTAATCCTCCTATCTATTTTTATTGGGAAATTATTAAAATCTTCTAATTCTACAACCGGTGAAATTCCTGGGATAAGAACCTTCCTGACTCTATTCCATTCCTCTATAGTTGATTTT
Organism: Furcifer pardalis; assembly: GCA_030440675.1. NCBI lineage: Eukaryota > Metazoa > Chordata > Lepidosauria > Squamata > Chamaeleonidae > Furcifer > Furcifer pardalis. The sequence goes on along the minus strand of CP126896.1, from coordinate 44,524,401 downwards.
ATCATCTTTCCCTGTATTTTCCTCCTCATTTTATCCTTTTCTTCGCATAAAAACAGTGCCTTTCCAATCTTCAAAAATTCCTTTCCCAAGCCAGTGAGCCCACTCTAATATTATTTGCTACAATATGCAATAGGATTTTGGCCAGTGAGTTGGCGTTTTTAAAGGAAATTTTCAAAGTTCTGCAATGAGGAGGGTCATTTGGAGAACAAGGAAGGTGAATGAGATTAATATTGAATGCTAATAGACCCATGATGGCGAACCTTGGCACTCCAGATATTCTTGGACTTCAATTCCCAGAAGCCCAAGCACTCTGTGAATCCTCATGAATGGGTTTACTGTGATTCATCCAGCCCACGCTGCCCTCGTTGCTCCCAGAAGCGGAAGTAAAACGCGCTTCTGAGAATTGGAGTCCAAGAACATCTGGAGTACCAAGGTTCACCATCATGGTAATAGACACTTTCTGCTAGATTTCAAGTTTCTTACAGTACTGGCTACTAACTTGATTTACAGGTGCTTAGGGAAGTAATGGGTAAGTTGGAATAATAGAGTGTATACCTTTAGGCTAACCTTCCCCAGCCTGGTTCCTCCTGGTATGCTGAACTGCAACATTCTTAACTCTTCAGACAGCATCTTTGGCTGGGTAGCTGCCCATGGCTTATCCATGGCTTATCATACACATCTAGAAAGGATTGGATTGAGAAAGGCTGTTCCTAGCTCTGTCCCATATGCTGGGAATCTCCAGATGTTGTTAGAATGTAACTCAGGGAACTTTTGGATATTGTCATAAGTAACAGGTCTAATGAGGGTTGAAGCCTAACATCTTCACCACACATTTAGTCAAAATAGATTTTGTTTCTGCAAAGAGCTAGTGTCTGGTTTTGCTCTTTTCCCTTCTTATTTGAATGTTGTACTGTGAACATCATCCTGTCATTATACAGTGTGAGGATTCCATCTGAATGTTTCTACCATCTTCCATTAATGTATCCTTCAGGGGGATATAAAGGACCTGTCAGACAAGAATAATGATACTGCATTTAGAAACAGAAACTTGGAAAAAGACCATTCATTCCACCCAAACCAGGTAAGAGAGACCTTTTTATCATTTTTTTTAAAAATCAGATTGCCATTAACAGTTTTAAATCTGGCCCACATCCAAACTGAAGATCAAGCTATACATTTAGGCTGGGGAACATAAATAATAATGATTGCATGCAGTCAAGTCAATGCTGATTTATGGAGACACTTTCCAGGGTTATCCAAATAGAGAATACACCAAAGTGGTTCACCAGCCCCATCTTTTTAGAGGCACTATGGGACTGTGCAGTTTGCACATGACTACAAAAGCTGGCTCTTCTATCAAGAGGCATAGTAGGAATCAAACTCCCAACCTCTGGCTTCATAGCCAAACACCAAACCACTGAGCTGTCCAGCCATCTCAATGGGGAACATATAGTTGGGCAAATGAAAGACTACAGCTCCCATCAGCCCCAACCAGCATGGCCAATGGTGAGAGAGAATAATGCTGTTGTGTCCTGAAGACCTGAGATTCCCCACCCTATTCATATAAAAGTTCTGGCAGTCTCTATCAGTTTTCTAAAATGATAAAGATAATGTTATCAAGACTGTTTTGTGTTTCCATTCTCCCTAGAATGATACATACATCGATCCTGAGAGTGTTCAGCAAGGATACAAACATGAAGCAGAAGACAATGAGTCCAAAGGGTAATAGTCTCATTTTTGAATTCTTCAGTCCCCTTAAATGAAGTGTTAACAGAGACAATATGGCATAGGGTTCAGGACTGGGATTTCGGAGATCCTGATTATAGTCTCCACTGAAACTCTTGGAATGACGTTGAGCCACTAATTCCTTTTCAGCCTAACATACGCTAGAGGGCTTTTTTTTGGATAAAATGGGCAATACAAGAGGTATGCATGTCGGCATCTGCTCCACATTAGGGGAAAGATTGGGAATAGAATAATCTCTTATGTTTTGCTTCACAAGCCAACATTCTTCATCATAGCTTCAGAGCTTCTGCTGATGTTATAGTAGAGTGGAAACATATCTCAGAGATTGCCATTAGACCATCTGAGTAAGTGGTAACTTCTAGCAATCTGAGGGCTTCCATACCCTCCTCAAGGTTTTTTAAAATGATTACTGGGGAAAAAACCCATATAATCTAGTAGCATTTTTTGAAAAATTACAATTAAATGCCAGGGTTGCAAAATTGTCTCCAGTGCTACCTTGGGGCAAAAAGATATTTTTGAGTATTTTTTAATTAAAAATTTCAGGTGGTAGAAATGGGTCCATGATTTTTGCTTTTCCTACTAGTTTTAAAATTTACCTTACAGTACTTGTAATTATAATTTAAAGAAGTGTATTCAGGAATTTCCTATTTCATTTTCCCAGAGTCTTGTATGGTGGGTCATAACTGAGAACCCATCACTTGCCCAGAACCACTTAACAAATTTCATTGTAAATCTTGAGTTTGGACCCTGGTATTCCTAGTTATCAAGCAATAATACAGTAATTTATTCTAGATATTACCGTAAGTTAAATTAAAATAAATTGACTTTTGCCAGTTTTGCAATGAATTTTGGCCAGTTGATTTCTTTCTGTTTCTACATGGAAATAGGACAACAGTGCCAGTATTTTTTTTATAGAAAAAATAACTTTTAATGACTACTGCACCTAAATATGGAAACACAGAAATTACCATTCCAGTTTCTACAGAATGCTTTCTTAAAGCTATACATGACTGATACTTCTCAGCATCTTTCAGAAGTTCATTAGGTACTAAGTTCTATAATAGTTCCACAAAGCTAAGCAGAGCTATTCCAAAGGAATTCCTGGCAAATTTCAGTCTGAGTAATATGGCTAATAATCCAATGGATGTTCCCACAACTTCCTTAATGATTGCTGATGGAATGACTCATTTTAAAAAATCAATACAGTACAAAGTAATTATGTTTACATTTCAATGTTATGCTATTAAGCAGATCAGCAAAGTACAGGTTTTCTGTGTTCTGCTATACATTTTCCTCTGATTTATAGCCTAATGCACAATTGAACTGAAGCAAAATAGAATGACTAAGCATTGCCAGCTAATTGGAATACATCATCTGGTTTAGTGCTGTGACGTTAAGAGCAGAGAGGTGTGCAAGCATTAGGATATGAAACTTTTTATGGGTTGCAGTTAATGTTCCCTCACTTGCTAATCACCGCTCCTAGCAGCAACATGTGCCAATAAATCAGTTAGCAACCTTTGATTTCAGTAAGTGTGGCCCCATTCAAATCAAATCAAATCAAATCTTTATTATGGTCCAAGACCAGCATAGAACAGCAAAGGAAACAGAAGTTAAAATGAGGGTACAGTAATACCTCAGCTAACGATTGCATCAGATAATGCTGAAATAGGATAATGATGCAACATTTTGGAAAAAATATTGCATCGGAAAATGATCTCTTAGCGTTATCTGATACAATTGTTCGTAGCAGTGGGGTGGCTGGGAACCTGAATGGGGGCTCCCCGTTTGGCTTCCCAGCCACCCTGCAGCTGCAGGGGCATGGGTGGGGGTGGGAAAGCCAATGGGGGGCTCCCCTTGGCTTCCCCAGCCACCCTGCCACTGCATCCATTGAATCCCGACATTTTGACTTACTGCACCAGCCAGGGAGGTCAGGGAACATCAGAAACAGCACGGATCGGGTCCCCCGACCTTCCTGGAGGTGGCAGGGGTGTCAGATAGCCCAAAATGGGTGGAAAAAAACTTCCATTTTTTCACCTATTTTCGGCTCTCCAGCATTCCTGCCCCTCCAGGGAGGTCAGAGGACCTGATCTGCGCTGTTCCTAACCTCCCCAGACACAGTGATTGCAGTGTGGGATCGGCACTTGGGTTGGAGGGTTGAACGGGTACACGCCCGGTTCAACACCCAACCCAAGCAGCCAATCCCACGCTGCGATCTGCCTGCCTCTTTGGAAAGGGCAGTAGGGATTCCACTCATGGAATCCCCATTGTCCTTTCCAAAGAGGCAGGTGGGTCGCCCCCTCTGTTCCCTGTCCTCTTCAGAAGGGGACAGGGCTTTTATTAATCTGGTGCAATCAATGCAGCAAACAACGTTAAAAACCGGATAACAATGAGACTTGTGGAACCAAGTCTTATCATCGCTATCCAAGGTACTAGTGTACTTAAAATATATCAAGAGACAAAAGTTAAAATGAGGGTGCTTAATGGGGGGCATTTCTGCTCAGAGTTAAGGAACAGTAAAATTATATCGATATCGCTATCGATATCGATATACAACCTTTTGTATTTTATCTATCGATCACAACGTTTTGTATTTTATCTATCGATCTCTATCTCGATCTCGATCTCGATCTCTAAAATACAAAAGGTTGTGTGAGATATCTGTTTATGCTAGATCACACAGTTTATTCATTATGTTTTAACCTTTATTTACACAAAATGCAGTGCTCAGGATACCTAATAAACATCACTAGAAAGAGTATATAGTTAAGGAATTAAACAATTAATCCATTAACATATCATTATAATAAAAAAGCATGATAGAAGTGATCAGACTTCACTACATTTCTAAAAGCAGGAAGGGTGAGAATTGATTGTAGCTCAAAGTGATGTACATTCAGCATCCTAGAAGCAACCCAGGCAAAAGCCCTTTCCCAAGTATCCACAGTGGATTGTATTCTTAAGAGGATCTTACCTGACGATCTTCATGCCTGGGGAGGTTCATAGTGAAACAGGTAGTCTCCTCTGGTACGGTCAAACTGAAGCAATTCAGCTTTGAATCACAATTTCAATTATGTTTGGAAAATATAATGTGTGTCCTCATTAGGCTTGCAATTTGATTTAAAAGTTCATGGTCCTCATGTGATTGCCATTCCAGTCCATTTCAACCCAAAGCCTCCCTTCTTTTCTTTTTGTTCATTTGTTTCTTCTTTCCTTCCCTCCCTCCCTCCTTCTTTCCAACCTCTGTTGTTGCACTCTTGCCTTCTTCACCAGCTTTGGCTGCCCTAAACTGAGAAGATCCAGGCAGCCTGAAACACCCCTTTCCTCCCTCCACAGTGATGTATACAATCTAGTTTTGCCCAGCTACAAGCTAGCAAGAGACAGATTTGTACTCTAGCCTAGCTCTCTCTCAAATCTAGTGCTGATACATTTTATTAATACAGTAGATCAGACTAGTGTTAGCTAGTTCTGCACTAAGTAAAAAAAAATAGGGGAGGGACAGAAGACAAGCCTTGTTTACACTTGTTAGCTTAACATGGGGTGGCCAAACTACGGCCTGTGGGCCGAACCTGGCCCATGGTACCAAATCATCTGGCCCACACCGCCCACACTGCTACTGGAAGCAGAAGTAAAACATGCCCATAAACACTGCCATAAATGCACCCACGGCTGTCGTAAATGTGGCAGTGGGAGGAACCACATCACAGGCCCACTCAACTATGTCACCGGCCTATGATGCAAAATGTTTGGGAACCCCTGGCTTAACAATTTGGAACTGACCTGTGCTTCCATCTTATCCCTTCTCTTTTCCTCAGATATTTTTTTTTCTTAATGCAGATCTGGTTAGTGCTATTCTAATATATAAATACAAAGACAAGACTCTGTGAAAAATAATACTTAGAAAGGTGGTAAGGAAAAGCAGGAAAAGGGAAAGACCAAACATGAGGTGGGTTGGCTTCATGAGGGGATTCACAAAAGCTTTGCAAAAGCTGAGCAGGGTTGTTGAGGACAGGAGATTTTGGAGATTTCTCTTTCATAGAGTCACCAGAAATCAGAGGCAACTTGATATGGCATATTAATAAATCAGTGCTAGCCTTGTTTAGTTAAAAAAATAAAAAAATAAAATTCAGGGATTCTTGGCAGAAGATTACTGGGGAAGTGTCCCTGCAGACCTTACACAACACACCCAAATGCCTACATCACGCTACACTACTACCCACAGACACACACACACAATCCTTTTAAACCTCAAAACAACAGTTTGCACACACAAAATGTTGATTGAATCCTGCTGACTTAAAAAAAAAAATAGAAGCCACTAGTAGAACATGGGTAAAACCATAGATGGATTGGATTGAGCATTTGCATCATGCAGACAGTTTAAAAAAAACTCTTTAAAATTCACCCACTGTATAAAATGAGCATGTTGTGACATGTTTAACCATACAGTCATGTGCTTTGATAGCTGAATCCCAATCCTTCCCTAGGACCTGAAAAATTAAAACTATTGTCTTAAATCAAGAATCTGGGTATACAGTTGTACCTCGCCTAAAGAGCATAATGTGTTCCACAGGATTGTTCTTTAAGCGAGTTTGCTCTTTAAGCGAAACACCATTGTAAGTAACCAATTGTGACTTATGGCGGGGAGTGGGGGTGATTGTGAACCTCGATTTAGTTGTTAAGCGAGTTTTTGGTTGGTTTTATTTGTTAAGTGAAGCAAACCTTCAGAGAAAATTCTGCTCTTTCAGCAAATTACTCTTTAAGCGAGACGCTCTTTATGCGAAGTTTGACTGTATATGTAACTCTCTGCTGCACTACCACAATAACGAGGAAGTGAGCTGCAGTAAAACCTGTGAAACTTACTTCCTTATAACTATTTCATGTCAGAACAGTTTCCCACAATCTGCATTTTTAACGCAATATTGACCAACCAGAGCAGTTGGGCAAGAAGGTGAAATCTGATCTTTTTCTTTTTTGCACTTATTATGTGTTATCAGGCCACCTTAAATGTATGGTGATCCTGTGAACTAATTACCTCTAACGAACCTTTGGGTCTTGCAAAATAAAGGCCATGGCTTCCTTTATTGATTTCATCTGTCTCATGTTCAGGTGGCAAAGAGGACAAGATTCTCATAGTTGTAATAGTTGCTTAGAAGAGGAAATTTTAGCAGGCACCGCTAAATGCACTAGACAAATAGCACCACATCATCTTTTTGCAAACTTTGTATGTCCTGCATTTATTTTACAATGGAAAGAAGATCTGCCCATGTTACTGAAAAAAAATGCATTATACTTGCTGGTGGCCAGTTCTTGTGTTAATTCACACAAGCAATAAGTATTGTTAAAAATTTTGTGCTGCATTTTTTCCTACATTGCTTCCCAAGCTCTTTCTTGGAGGGAGGAGAGGGTTTCTGCATAATTTAAACCCATTCTGGTCAACATTGGGGGCTTGTCTAAGGACACTGAGGACTGCAGACAATCTATTTTAAGCAAAGATGTATTTAAGTGGTAAAGGAGTCTAGAAAAAAACATGCAGGTAATCACTCTGCCTCAATTATGCTGTTTGTACTAGCATTTAGGAATTACTTTTACTGTTGGAAACCTTTTGCATCATTACAACAGGGGTAAGAAACCAAAATTGTGTTTAAAGTCATTATGCATCCCGTAGAGTGGATAGCCTTGGGGTCCTCTTATCCCCCTCCTAAATTCATATGTGGCCTTCACCCACTATCATGAAGTTCCTTGCAGAAGTGCCAGGTGAAGTTTTTCCACTTGCCACTTCTAATGGAAAACCAAGACTCACTCTTCCTCCTTGCATACAGTTCATCCTATTCATTTTGATGAGTCCACTTTGGCCAGGCATTACCTTGGATTTAACCCAGCCATTTCTATCTCTGAAGCATTTTAACTTGAGCATTGTTATTTTATTAGAATGCATTCCACACAATATCTCCTTTGTTTTTATCATTCCAGATGTCTTGAAAGGAAATATGATGTTGTTGTTCACTTTTTCAAGAAACATGAAACCAGAATTCAATATGTGACTTATGGAATACTTATAGCAGGTATTTGTTGAACTTTTGGGAAAACTATAATTTTCCTGGTTTTACACAGATTTGGATGCATACATTTTATGTCTGAGAATAATTACACAAAAAATGGATAAAGTTATTATATAGCTATTGGACTACTACCCAGCTAATATACACTTTGCAAGTTGAAATATTAGACTGAAAAAATATACATTTAATAAATATGATAATATATCTATTCTATGCTGCAGACATAGATTCTATGCTGCAGACATGATGACACTACTTTAATGACAGAAAGTGAAGAAGACCTAAAGAATCTGCTGCTTAGGTTGAAAGAAGAGAGTGCAAAAGCTGGCTTGAGACTCAACATCAAGAAAACCAAGATACAGTAATGGCAACAGGCCCTATCAGTCCCTGGAGAATAGATGGGGAAGAAGTACAGGGTGTGGCAGCATAACTTCCTGTTTTCAAAACTTAATAAAACCCATTGTATGAATCAGAAAAAATTTATTTGTTTTTTATAATGTAGGCGCATACCTCAAGTTTTGTTTTACACAGTTTTGAAGAACAAATCAGGTAGGTGACGTCCCCCATTCTCCATAAACCGAGTAAACTGATTTCTGGTGTTTGTCATGACTCTTTCCAGCATAGCAGGCTGTATGCTGGGTTGCGATCACTGAACAACCGCTCAAAAAGTAGGCCTCAACAGCAAACGCACGCTCCACACTATTCCAACACATGATGGTGACTGAACTGTGTCAGGACAAAACTTTATAGTCCTGCCTCTCGAACGAGACCACTAGCGCTCCGCTATGACATCAACCGACTGAATTGTGCGCATTTTAAAAAAGGAAGTTATGCTGCTGTACCCTGTAGAAGCAGTGACAGACTTTACTTTCCTAGGATACAAGCTCACTGCAGATGGTGATTGCAGCCATGAAATAAAAAGGCGACTGATTCTTGGGAGGCAAGCAATGAGAAACCTGGGGAACATAGTGAAAAGTAGGGACATCACATTGCAAACAAAGATTCGTATAGTCAAAGCAATGGTATTTCCGGTGGCAATATATGGTTGTGAGAGCTGGACCATTAGGAAAGCTGAGCGCAGAAGAACAGATGCCTTTGAAATGTGGAGTTGGAAGAGTTTTGAGAGTCCACTGGACAGCGAGGAGAACAAATAGGTCAATCTTAGAAGAAATCAACCCTGAATGCTCCTTAGAAGGGCAAATAGTAAAGATGAAGCTAAAGTACTTTGGACATCAAATGAGGATTCACTTGAGAAGGCCTTGATGCTGGGAAAAGTAGAGGGCAAAAGAAGAAGGGGGAGGCCCAAAATGAGATGGCTAGATGGTATTGTGGATGCAGTGGGCACAGAGTTGGGTGGTTTGACGAAGATGGTGGAGGACAGAAGTGCCTGGCGGACAGTGGTCCATGGGGTTGCAGAGGGTCGGAATCGACTGTGCAACTGAACAACAACAACAACAAATGCTGCAGAAGGATTACAAATCATAAAAGTACACTTGTTTTTCTAAAGCTTCAGGTATGATTCCCACTTCTAAACAGATTAACTTTACAATTCAATGTACTAGAATCTGTGAAGGACTGCTATGTTTAATATGTAATTTATTGTTGTTTTATTTGTTCAGCAGTGGTTGGGAAAGGTGCTTCCTGGATTTTCTGCATTACATGCTCAAATATCTTGTTTGGACAAGTTTTTGTCAAGAGCCTTACCAGGAACTTATTTGCTAGGCAGAAATTGAAGCATTTGCCTTTTGTTTTTCCACTGATCTGTGGCAGTACCTTCTTTCATGCATCATGCTAGTTTCATAAAACTAGCACTAGTGCCTCTCCCCAATTTGGAAAGAAGGATCTCTCAGGGAAATTCCCCAAACAAATTGCTCTGTTTTGTATGAATTCTGTTATCTTGAAGGACTAGGGCACAATGGAACAACAGAGGTCTTTGACTGTAGTGGTCAAAAAGACTTTCTCACTTTAATATGCCATTGAATCAAGTAAGCAAAAAAAAAAAAATCAGTTTACCTCATTGTGAAAGTTTCTGAATCCAAGCCATTTTTGCCTAGAATTAGCAGGTGTATAACCTGGCAGGATAGCTCAGTGATTTACATATCTTGGAAGAAGAGCCAGCAAAACTGCACAATCCCAGGTTGCCCTCAACAACAACAATAAAAGAATGATAAACCATTTATTTGTATTCTCCACCTAGAAAACCCTGGAAAGGGTCACTACAGGTTACAATTGTCTTAATGACATGCAATCATTATCATTATTTTAAACAGAACTAAAACATATTTTCCCCAACTCATGGTTTTACTTTACTTTTTTCCAGTTCTCTGCTCTGACCAGGCAAAATTGGGTATATTAGGATGATTGCCAATGCTCTGGACTATGACCCAAATTGAGGTCTGGAGCTAGAGATTAGCTTGGTACCACTGGCATGACTCCAGTTTTTGGTTTTCCATAGTTCAGGGGGCAGGGGAAGCCTTATGATTAAACATAGTCCAGGACAAATTGATTTAAACCAGCAAAATAATTTTGTTTAAATCATTGATTCAGATCACATTTTGCAACAGACCTCAGGGCATCAATATTTCAGTGGCCTGGAGTGCCTGGCTTCAGAACCAAAGGCACAGAGCTCAAGTGCCTTCTTTTGCCTCTTGAGAGAGGGTATTGCTGAGAATATTTCTTATGTTTGTGGCTGATAGGTGTCTTTGCCTTGCCCAGGCTGCACAGTCCCAACGACTGGTAAATTATTCCTGACTGTTTCATACCCAGCAAATTCTGGGAACATCGACACAAGTGGATATCAACTGGATAGCTCGTAATTATTATGATCCCAATATGCATTTTGATATATTTCAGTGCAAAAGCTAGCTTGAGACTCAACATTAAGGAAAGAAAGATAATGGCAACAGGTCTTATCAGCACCTGGAAAATAGATGGAGAAGAGGTAGAAGCAGTGACAGACTTTACATTCTTAGGATCCAAGATCAGTGCAGATGGTGATTGCAGCCATGAAATAAAAGGCAACTAATTCTTAGTAGGCAAGCTATGAGAAATCTGGGGAACATAGTTAAAAGTAGAGACATCACCTTCCAAAGAAAAGTCCGTATAGTGAAAGCAATGGTATTCCTGGTAGTAATGTATGGCTGTGAGAGTTGGACCATAAGAAAAACTGAGCACAGAAGAATAGAAGTCTTCGAAATGTGGTGTTGGAGGGGAGTTTTGAGAGTCCCCTGAACAGGAAGGAGAACAAACAGACCAATCTTAGAAGAAATCACTCCTGACTGTTCAAAGAAGGTTAAATAGTGAAGATGAAGCTATAGTACTTTGGTCATCAAATGAGAAGAGAGGATTTACTTGAGAAAGCCTTGAGGGTGGGAAAGGTGGAGGATAAAAGAAGAAGGGGGCAACAATTAGATACCCTGATGATGTGTGAGCCCATGGGCATAGTTCCATAGTCCTCCTGCGTATGTTTGTAAATTCAGTTTTCAATCAGAGAATTGAGCATTTTGTCATTTCCAGCTATCTTATTACATCCATTCTTCCAATTCAAATATTTCTCTTTTTTACTTTTAAACATGTATAAGGAAAGACCTTTGTAGTTGTCAATGGAGGACTCTTTGTAATTCAATATGCATTGGATTGGTTCAAGAAAACTGCTTGTTTAATTACTGCCTGGTGAGGCCCTAGGCTTTGTCTGATAGTCCTCCTTATATTTGACACCCAAGTTGACAAAGATACAACAAGTTTCCCTGAACAGTTTGTTGAAGGCAAACCTGTATTAAGTCAGTCAACACTGAGGTCTGGAAAATCAGCATCATTATTCTCCTTTTCTTACATCTGATTGTTGATATTAGTGGTGATCTGGAACAAAACTAATCTTAAAACTATCTGATCCCTACACAATATAAGAGTTTGTACACACAAGACTCCAGAGTCCCTATTTCAGGAGCTGGATCCTGACAGGATGATCCTCTGTCCTCTGTGCTCATATTTTTGCTGTTTTATCCCCAGATCCCCAGATATTTTTGCTGTTTTATCCCCAGATCCCATCCCCTGGAAAGCAATAGGGAATGAAAAATATCCATATTCATATAAATAAGCAAACACATATAAATCAGTAAATTGCCTGTCTGTCTGTCTGTCTGTCTGCCTGCCTGCTTGCTTGCTTGCTTGCTTGGTTTAATGAGCTGACTCCCCTGCTATTCTGCTCTATAAAGGTTTCCCTTGCTCGAAAGCCAGTCGTATCCGACTCTAGGGGTCAGTGCTCATCTCTGTTTCTAAGCCGAAGAGCCAGCGCTGCCTGCTTCTCCAGACGTTTCCATGGTCATGTGGCAGGCATGACTAGACACCGGAGCGCATGGAACGCTGTTACCTTCCCACTGAAGTGGTCCCTATTTATCTACTTGCAATTTCTTGCTTTCGAACTGCTAGGTTGGCAGGAGCTGGGACAGAGACGGGAGCTCATTCCGTCCTGCAGTACTTGGGAATCGAACTGCTGACCTTCCGCCTCCCAGTCAGCGTCTTAGTGACTTGAGCCACTGTGGTTTTTTCCCCATTAAGTCTTCGGCATAGATTTTGAGTAAAAGAAACAATGCTAATTTTGGAGTGATCACCAGTAGGAATCTTCATTGACTATGTGGGTGGTGCTGCAAAGTATGGGGTTTGTACTGCACAACAGTGCAAAATTACCACACTATTTTAGCATAATTCTCAAAGGAATTCAACTTTCCAGGGTTTATGGTTAAAGCTTCTAGAGTAAATATGCTTTCACCTCCCATCCACCCTGGAAGTCTTGTCTTTGTCTTTCTTCCTTTCCATGAGCACATGAGCTAGTTTTTTTAAATAAATAGAAAGATCCTGTTGGTAAGTGCCCTAACGGACACAAGCAGGATTGTTTGAGGTGATGTTTTCCTCACAAGCATTGGTTTGCAACAGGTGACTCTTGGACTTTTGTTTGGAGAGCAAACAAGAGGTGGATTTGGTATTTATAATTGATATGGCTGTGCTTGCTTCCATGACAGCTTACCTGGCAATGGTAATTGCGGCCTGTATCTTGAATTTTCGCAGAGCCTTGGCCCTCTTTGTACTCACCCTCGTCGGCATCTTTTTCATCTGTTGGGACTTTCTGATAGCCAGATACGAAGACAGAATCACAGAATCTCTTTCTCCATGTAGAAGGTTTCTGCAAAACCAATGGTTTTGGATGAAGTGGTAAATATATTGTCATTTCCTTTGCTTGCAGAGTTGGAACAACAACGTGTTTCTGTTATGTTAACATATAGTGATTGTAATGTGTTTATTCATTTTTTAAAAATTACATTTTGAAATCATGAAACAGGCACGAAATAGAAATGTAGCTTTATGAATGATGAGGAAGAATCTCAAGGTGTTGCATCTTGATAGCACGTCACAGTTTTCTTTGCTTTTAGATAAGTAAAATTCAGTGTATCTATCACATGTTAACTATAAAATAGGCAGACATCTCCAGATTTCTAAGCAGTTCTGCAGCTGTTTTTCTGGCAACAACTTGACCTGCAGCAAGTAGCAGTTAGTAATTGTTTTTTCATGTCAACTAATTCATATCTTTATGCCATTCAAAGGCATATTGTAGGCATAGGCACAGATAATAGCAATTTAATCCTTACATATTTGGCAACCTTAAAAACAGGACCTGCCTTATTTGAACATAACAGGGAAATGTAAATAATTGTGTATGTTGTTAAATAGTATGTTTTGATAAGACATGAATACTGTTAAGGTGTTTTAAGTTCAGTGTCTTAACCACTAAGCCACCACAGTCCCTTTATTTGGGGATTATGTTACACCCATGCAAAAAACAAATTTTCTCTTCCTCCAGTGCTGCTCATGCAGAAAGCTGTCTCCTTCCCTGTTTATAACATGAGATTGTGGGATCATGAGACATCAGCTGGTGCCCTGGGACATGGCAAACCTAACTCTGGAACTCTTTTGCTCATTTCTTGGAGCCATTCTTAATTGTAACTAGGAGATCTAAACCCACCCACCCCCAAACTTCTGAGGTTGTGCAGGACGACTCCAGCAGCTATGCATGATAGTACATCTGCTTTTGGCACCACCACGCTGCTTTGGCAGTACAAGGTCAAAATAGAAGATTTATTCAGTCTCTGGTAGAGTTCAGATACATACACACACTAATAAACATACAAAGTACAAATTATGAATGTACAGGTACGGCTATGTATTTATATCCATGTATAGATCTCTCCATGGATTCTGTATTCATGTGCATGAATAAATGAGATAAATAATCTTGATCAACGTCATCTGCCCCCTTTTTCTCCACCGTATCATTCACTGCATTGTTTGATATCCTTTTATCTAGGCTAGTATGGATAGCTCTAACAGCTGCCATTGTGTGCTGGCTTGTCTTTGACACTGCTAAACAAGGAACCAACCAACTCATCTCCTTTGGTGGGCTTGTAATGTATGTCCTCTTGATGCTGATCTTTTCTAAATACCCAACCAAGGTGAGTGTTTCCTATCTTTCATTTGCCTTTTTAAATTTAATATATTGTTCACTGCACACTAAGCTAGCTTCCCCTTAACTTGTATGACTAGAGCAATTGTCTCAAGCACGACATCAGAACATATTTGTAGGGTAACAAGTTGCAGAAGACTGTGCAAATGGGCTATGATGAATATCTTGGAGACATAGGGGGTGGCCAAAAATGAGCTGGCTAGATGGTATTGTAGATGCAATGAGCACAGAGCTGGGCGGGTTGAGGAGGATGGTGGAAGACTGAGGTGCCTGGCGGGCAATGGTCCATAGGGTCGCAAAGGGTCAGAACAACAAAATGACATTTCAAAGGGCATTGTTCTTTTTAAAGTTCCAGAGCACTGAAAATTTGCCCATCTTATTACCCTCTTGGTTAAAGTGCCCTTCAAAACTGAAAGTTGCAAATGGAAACTATACAATAAATGAAACCTGCAATAAAATGTAATAGGGTGTTATCACTTTTTGATAATGAGTACTCTTGAAGTGTATTTTCTTCACTTTGCCCTTTTGTAAACTTTTTGGTCCTCTCAACACATACCTCCCAGTGGTTTGACAGTGGACCTTTTGTTATCAGACCTAGTGGTCCAGTACATGTTGCTTCAACATCTAATGGTTTCTATGATTTTTCTCATTTTTTCTCTCTGCATGGTTAGGTTATATGGAGACCAATTATTTGGGGAATAGGATTACAGTTTGTTCTTGGACTAATAACCTTGAGGACAAAAATAGGATTTGACACATTCAATTGGCTGGGAGTACAAGTTCAGGTAAGTCCTTAACAGAGGATTCTGTCATTTTTTTTTAAATGAATGCAGCAATAGCTGTGGTGATGAAAACTACATGACCCTTAGGTGCCTATGAAGGCAAAAAGGAAAGCAAAGTGGGTAGT
This sequence comes from Furcifer pardalis, assembly GCA_030440675.1. Taxonomy (NCBI): domain Eukaryota; kingdom Metazoa; phylum Chordata; class Lepidosauria; order Squamata; family Chamaeleonidae; genus Furcifer; species Furcifer pardalis. The sequence continues at coordinate 44,509,175 of CP126896.1, read as the reverse complement.
TGTAAATGTGCAGCTGGCCATGACTTGTCCATGCGATGGAGGCTAGAAAGCAAAAGATTGGGAAGATCATTTCTCTAGTGAGCTGCAACAAGAGCATAGCCTTATATATGACTAGCTTCTGCAGATGATGAGAATGGCAACTATTTTTCCACTTGGCCTTCTGCATCTCCACTTTTGAATGCTCTCTATTTAACAGGTAGAAGAAACAATATTGCCAGTATCCTTTCAAAAACAGTGCTAGGCTTAATGGACAATTGACTTGACTAAATACAATCTGTCTTTACCAGTGGTTCCCAATGTGGGGCACAGACTCCACAGGAGAGCTTCAATTTCCAGAAGCTTAAGTCAGTATATTGCCTTTGGGGAATTGATTTAAGCTTCTGGGAATTGAAGTCCAAAAAACAAAGTTTGGGAAACACTGGCCATGTACTAACATTTCAGCCCTGTGCATATTTATCTAGAATTGTGGTTAGGTCAGCCTTGAAACCAGTTGAAAACTACAGGTATATGTTTACTTAGTTATTTTCTGTATTTAGTCAAGTCAGTTGTCCCTCACTATTAACACTATCAGTCACCATGGTTTCTAATGTATTGTTTCAAATAGTTGATTTATTTGTATGACATTTGCTTGATTAATTGATTAAATTTTACAATGAAAACAACCAGCAAGCTTAGCTTATTTAATGTATTGGGTGTATATTATTTATTTATTAGTTCATATTTATCCACCGCCCTTCTCACCAAAGTGACTCAAAGTGGTTTACAAGTAATAAAAGACATCACAATAAATATTAAGACATTCACTGCAAAAATCCTGTAAAACTGCATAGCATCAAGCTGCCATTGAGCACTGCCACTTTTAAAATGCAGTAAGATACAGTAAGATGCAAATAATAATAATAATAATGTAATTTATGTGCTGGCACATCTGGCACCCGGAAAATTCAATGTATGATAAATACAGGTAACACCAACTTTCCTCTACTCTAGTCCAACTAAGAACAGCTTCCTGGTCTCGCCTGATGGTTACCAAACATGCAATGTGTATTAAAACAAACTTACTTTCCCCTCTCCATTAGGATCTCTTTTGAACAACCATCCAAGTTAAACTGCCACCTGTGTGGCATTGGGAACCACTAGAAACAAGGGCTAGTAAATCACTTTTGAATGTTTTATACCTAGAAAATCTAGGGAGGGTTGCTATAAATTGGAATCAACTTGACAGCACATAATTAGCTGTAAATTATTGAATTCAAGAAGATTGAGTCTATTATAAAGTTCTACTATACTATTGTCTGGGAATTTCCAAATAAATTTCATGGGAAATATTTACTGTGAGTCTTGTTTTTTAAAATATGCATGTGGTGTTTTATTTTTATTCTTTATCTAAGACCTTCCTGGCATACACAGATGCTGGTTCTAAGTTTGTGTTTGGAGAAAAATACACCGAGCACTTTTTTGCCTTCAAGGTAAGTTGCCATTATTTACAAAGTGTTTGGCACAGTGTCGATGGCACAACAAATTCATGTAAATTTAGAAATTGTGTATGTGAGGCCTACCACCAAGGGCTGCTATGCTTCATTCCCCCACCTCTCCTCAATGTGCTTAATCTTAGGATTTCATCCAAATATTTCCTATAAGCAGGTCTTGTTGGAGGGGTTAGAGTGAAGGGCAGGTTGAGATCCCTCTCTTGCTGGAACAATATGAAAAGTACATCTCATTTCTACACAGTTTTACCCACAATATTTAGACAAACATTGGGACAAGAAACATGGTAGGCTACACAAGGATTGATACTTCATTGTAGGGCACTATATGGGCTTCAGTTAGTGGTTTCCTAGAAGCATTTGGCTTAGTGGATAAAATGCTGAACTTGAAGACATCTCCCTCCTCCCCCATTCCACCTGGCATGCACCCATTGGCACACATCTATGAGGGGATGTTTGAGGATAGGGTGGAGAAAAACACCTTCCAGCAATGGCACCTAGAAGGTGATGCCCTTAATATTCAAGCAAATGCCAAGCATCTGTCTACCAAATTAGAGAGTTTTCTAACACCATTGAAGCCATTTCTAAGAAATATTTTATTATATAATGGAAGTGAGTGGAGATCTTGTTATTGTTGTTGTAGTTGAACTGCTTAAATGTTCACCTCTCATGGGGAATCTGAATACATAAAAAGCGTCTCGCTTAAAGAACAGAATTTTCTCCAATGTCCGCTTCGCTTAACAAATAAAACCAACCAAAAACTCGCTTAACAAATAAATTGGGGTTCGCAGTCCCCACCCTCCTTGGTCATTTACAATGGTGTTTCGCTTAAAGAGCAAACTCAGTTAAAGAGCAATCCTGTGGAACGCATTATGCTCTTTAAGCGAGGTACAACTGTATTCATTTTCAGATAGCTGATGGCATGAACTCTATACATATGAGAAATGCTTTCTCATAGATATATGAGTTACATTTTTCTGTATTATGGAGCTAAACAGCAGTGTCTCTTACACTGTCAAACATATTGCTTCATGATATTAACATCCATTAGTTTGTTACCTGGCCAGCTGACTGTACTTTGACAGTAGTTACTCAGCCTCTTCAAAATCCATTCTCTTTTGTTTTCTCTTTCTTCCACACTCCCCACCCAGCTTAAAATCTCAACGCCAGCTATGTCATAAGATTCTTATGCAACAGAATGTGGATGTCATGAAAAGGCCGCAAATTTGATTTATCTTAGGTGTTCAAAATCTCTAGGTCCGTGATGGCAAACCTTTGCACGCCAGCTGTTCTTGAACTTCAATTCCCAGGAGTGCTGACTCGGGCTTTTGGCAATTGCAATCCAAGAACACCTAGAGTGCCAAGGTTAGCCATCACTGGTCTAGAGTATGGGGAGACCACCTCTCTCACTTGTGGTAATGATTCTCCAATACCCCCTACCAAGATTCTCTATCCTTCAGCAAGATTTTCTAGCTTCTTGTTGAAAAGGATCCCCTGGTCTCCCCACCTCTTTCTGTGTGTTGTTCCTTGCAGGAAACTGTCTGATTCTCAGTACTGTACCTTAGTATCCTTTCTATTGAAACATATGCAGGAAAAAATATTTTAAAATCTGCATGGGAATTGTATCATTCCTGCACAGCTTGGTATTCTACTTTTTCCAGGTGAATCCTGCATAAGAAAGATGGCATTCACAGAAACAAAAATAATTCTGTCCAGCTTGACATTTCTTCTGGGGAGTGGGGGAGAGTCATGGAACCTATAAGAAATTCTGTAACAATTTCTATGAGATGTCTTGGGGGATGGGGAGGATTCTCCCCTGGGATACTAAATGTGATATACTGGATAGAGTAATGGACTAGGACACAGAAGGCATAGGTTTGAATCCCTGCTCAGCCATGGAAACTCATTGGAAGTGTGAAACTAGTAAAAGGCCGCCCTTGGTTGAAAGCTAGTCATATCTGACTCTAGGGTTCAGTTAGAGGTGGGATTCAAAAAGTTTTACTACCTACTCTGTGGGTGTGGCCATGTGACGGTGGGTGTGGCCATGTGACTGTGTTGGCATGGCAGGTGGTCATGTGTCTGGGTGGTCATGGTCATGTGGCCATATGACTGGGTGGGTGTTTTAAAACAAAAAAAAATCAGTTTAATGTTTTAAGGAGGAGTTTTGTGTGCCAAAAGGGCTCAGGACCGGAAAGTTACCAACCATGGCACCAAAAGGGAGGAAAAAACCTGTCTCCTACAAGGCAGCTTCTCCAGTTAGTATTATGTGCCGCCCCCCGCCCCCCCGGGCTCAACCTCTGGACTGTAATCTGCACACTTCTTTAACACTCACACACAGATCAATCAGCTAAAGTCAGCCCAGGTCCACTTAATGAACACAGATCAAATCACTCCTTTGTAATTAATTCAGATCAATTCCGTTTCAGTTCATTTCAACTCCTTTCAAACCCTGTCAGTTCAAAGCACACACCCTTTTCTCTCTTTAAAAAAAACCAATCAATTTCAAACCAAACTAATTCAAAACACCTCAATAGTTCATTCAGTTCACTTCATCTCCATTCATTCATTCATTCATTCATTCATTCATTCAGTTGAGTTCTTTTTTTCAAATTAATTCCAGACAGTTTAGATTGATTCAAACCACCTTAATTCAATTCAGTTTAGTTCATTCAGTTCCGTTCATATCAATTCATATAGTTCATGTAGTGCATATCAGTTCATTTAGTTCAATTCTCCTAGCCGAGCCGAATTGAGTGAGGAGAGGAAGAAGCAGACGGAAGACAAAGGTGTCAGTCGGCAGAGTTGGAGGACGGGAGTCGGGGCAGCAGTCCCAAGGCAGTAGTGGCAGAGATCCAAAGATGGTGGAGTTTGCTTAATGGCAACAGTGGTGGTTGAGAGTTAGGCACTGGCAGAGAGAGCAGAACAGGCACTGAGGAAGTGAGCAGAGGCATTGAATTTACTGGGCGCTTTTCCGCTTTGGAGTACTATTCATTCAAACTGCTTACCCCATTCATCTCATCTTTTCTTGTTGTCGTCACCGCCGAAGCACCGAATGCAGCCGAAGCACTGCAGTTCAGCAATACAGCAGCAAATCCCCATGCCTTTCCACCGCAGGTCTCTGTTTAAAATTTAATTTTCCTCCAGCGCTGCCATGTCAGCTTCCTCTGCTGCCGCTCTATCCCTCACTGCCTACCATAGAGAGGAGGACCCAGCCATCCTACACATGCATGTTAAGGACACCATTCATTTCTGGTAGGTGCTGCTTTTGCTCCTCCTCTTCCTCCTCCACCAGGCACTTTCCACTTTCCAAGGCTGGTGGCCAAAGGTAACATTGCCTTTCCCTTCTTAATCCCTGGCCATGTCCTCTGCCTGCCAAGATATGGCTACCACGAGGAGGCTCCATCAGATTTAAAAAAAATTAAATTAACTTTTTTTAAAAAATTAATTGGACATGGCTCGTTCTACTACCGGTTCGGCCGTACCGGGGCAAACCGCCTGAATCCCATCACTGGATTCAGTGCTGATCTCTGTTTAGAGCCAAAGAGCCAGTGCTGTCTGCATTTGCAGACATTTCTGTGAACATTTGGCTGGCATGCATGGAACGCTGTTTAGCTTGCCACTGAAGTGGTACTTATTTATCTGTTTGCAGTTTCTTGCTTTTGAATTGCTAGGTTGGCAGGAACTGGGACAGAGATGGGAGCTCACTCCGTCTTGCAGTATAGTGGAACCTCGGTTAACCAATGGCTTGGCTAACATAAAAATCGCATAACGAAAGGAAATCCATAGAAAATACTGGCTCGGTTTACAGATTTTTTTTCCAGAATGGATTAATTTGTTTTCAATGCATTCCTATGGGAAACCATGTTTTGTTTATGTGTTTTGGTTTTCAATGCATTCCTATGGGAAATTGCATTCAATGTATTCCTATGGGAAAGTCGGTTAAAGTAATTTTCACTTTAAGAAACGTCCCGGAGAACACATTAATTACATTAACCGAGATTCCACTGTATTCGAGTCTTGAACTTCCAGTTGTCAAGTTCAGCGTCTTAACCAATAAGCCACCACAATCCCAAACGAGTAAAACCGCTCCTTAAATATCTCACTTACCTTGAAAGCCCTTTTAAGGTCATTATAAATCATTTCCAACTTAAAGGCATGTAACAATTATTTCCTCTTGGGTTCCGTCCAAGATAGAGTGTCTGCAAGAGACCTATCCCTCTGCTTATTTTATTTGCATGTATAAGGCATAAAATATGTTATAAATGTTACTATAAATATAAATCAGGGCAGAAAACATTTAGTCCTTCAATTGACTTCACCCTCCCATTGAAGCTACAAAACGTATTGACATGGTGTTAAATTTTGGTAATATGGCAGGAGCTCGCATAGCAAAGTGCTTTGCTCTGAAATTCTTACATCCATCAGGATATTTGAATTATGGGCGGCGAAAATACATTAGCAGATGTGACATTTTGACAGAATTGATTAAGACTAAGGGGGAAAGTCCTTCCATTTGATATTTGGCCCAGTATCAGTTGTGACAATATCCTTGTGCCTAGATTGTACTAGGTAAAGGTCACCCTTGCTCAAAAGCCAGTCGTATCCAACTCTAGAGTTCAGTGCTCATCTCTGTTTATAGCTGAAGAGCCAGCGCTGTCTCTGTTTGCAGATGTTTTTGTGGACATGTGTCAGGCATGCCTAGACACTGAAGTGCACAGAATGCTGTTTACCTTCCCACTGAAGTGGTACCTATTTATCTACTTGCAGTTTCTTGCTTTTGAATTGCTAGGTTGGCAGGAGCTGGGACAGAGATGGGTGCTCATTCCATCATGCAGTACTTGGGTTTTCAACTACTGACCTTCCACCTCCCAGTCAGCATCTACTACTTGTACTACCTGTATTACCTGTACTACCTGTATGTAAAAGAGAAATTTTTTGAAGTGATAGCCATGTTAGTCTGTGTTTCAAGCATATAAGAGAGTAAACAACATGAAACAAAAAAAGGCAAAATATGTTGTGGCCTTTAAAGAATAACTCATTTTTTAATGTTAGCTTTCATAGATGAAGTCCACTTTATCAGACATAAGAGTGAGACTTCATGACATTACTTTATACATATCAGGTGGTACAGAGATACACAATGGTTAGTTGACATAACAGATTTTGTTGTTGTTCAGTTGCACAGTCAATTCCAACCCTTTGCAACTCTATGGACCATTGTCCACCAGGCACCCCTGTCCACCACCATCCTCAGCTCACCAAGCTCTGTGCTCACTGCATCCACAATACCATCTAGCAATCTCATCTTTGGCCTCCCCCTTCTTCTTTTGCCCTCTACCTTTCTTAGCATCAAGGCTTTCTCAAGTGAGTTCTCTCTTCTCATTTGATGTCCAAAGTACTTCAGCTTCATCTTTACTGTTTGACCTTCTAGGGAGCAGTCAGGGTTAATTTCTTCTAAAATTGACCTATTTGTTCTCCTTGCTGTCCAGGGGACTCTCAAAACTCTCCTCCAACACCACATCTCAAAGGCATCTATTCTTCTGCGCTCAGCTTTCCTAATGGTCCAGCTCTCACAACCATACATTGCCACCGGGGATACCATTGCTTTGTCTATGCGAATTTTTGTTTGCAAGGTGATGTCTCTACTTTTCACTATGTTCCCCAGGTTTCTCATAGCTTGTCTCCCAAGAATCAGACACCTTTTTATTTCATGGCTGCAATCACCATCTGCATAGCAGATAGGTTTGCAAATCAGTGTGCTATTTACAACCAGTAATAACAGAAGATCCCTAATGATTGATTACCAGGAAGTTTGGTTCTATTGAATTGTAGGAGAAAGTAGTGCCCAGTAATCAATCTACACAGGAACATATGCAGAAAATCAAAAGAGGCCAAGATGACCATCCATCCATCTATCTATCTATCTATCTATCTATCTATCTATCTATCTATCTATCTATCTATCTATCTATCTATCTATCTATCTATCTATCTATCTATCTATCTATCTATCTATCTATCTATCTATCTATCTATCTATCTATCTATCTATCTATCTATCTATTTTATGATTTATATTGCTGTCCAACTCAAAAGACTCTGGGTGGCACACAAAGAACAAAAACTAGCATCACTGTTAAAAACTCTAAAACCTATAAAAACCCCATTAAAACGGCTATCAAAGATTACTACTTGGCTATCACTTCCTCCCTCCCACACTACTTACTTATACTTGTACTTATTCAAAGCATATATTTTCATAGCTACCTGTCAAGAATCCAATTTCACAGGTGCATTAATTGATTGTACCAAATGTTTAGTTAGGGGAACACTGTAAGGCCTCTTTGCAGATATCACAGTAGCTGGTCCATCTCCACAACCACTATTGGAGACCGAAGCTTTTGGCATTTTCTCCAGCTTGTCATTTAGCTGATCAACTACAAGCTGTTGCTCCACCATTTTCTCCCTCTTGAAATAAAACAACCAAACAAACACTTATTAACTTAGAAAGTTGAACGTTTATTACTCCCAGTGACCAGTACAGAACTCTTAACAATACATATTTTGTCCCTAAATTTCTCTGTATTTTGAAGTGTCTGACACTACTGCCATTCACATCTATTAATGAATTAATTGAGGATGATGTGCGTGAGATACAGCAAGAGGTCAATCATCCACCTTGCTAAGCATTAAAACTAACATTAAAATACAGGAGTTAGTCTTTAAGGTGCCACAACATGTTGTTTTTTCTTTTTTGTTTTTGTTTACACTCTTATATATTTAAAAGTGGTTAGGTTATATACCCAAGTTGTGATCTCAACGCTGAGTGTCAGGCAGCGGTTAACTAACCTGACTCCTTAAAGAGGCCAATGGCTATGAGTGGACCCACCCCTTGAGGTGGGGTGATGGTCCCCCCTCAGTAGAGGAAAGGCCACTGGGGAATTGAATGAAGTATTGATTCAGGACCAAATGTAGTACCATGGAGCTATCTATAATACATTTCCCCCCATACAATTTCACTTGTACAGGTTCTCCTCTATATCCCTGACCATTTACTAAAGTTAACTTTACATGAGCAATTTAAGATATGGACACAGGTTTCCCTTGTCCGTGAAAACTAGGTCATAAACTTAAGTATTTCTGTCTGACTGTAGGTAGAAAGTGTTCATTTGAGAACTGTTAAGTTCGGGACTAACTTTTCTTTGTGAGCTGATTTATCTGAAATATAAGAAGGAAGAGTTCAGTGATTTTGCCCCATTTTCCCTTGTTTATTTTTCACACATAGAGTGTTTTTTAAAACAATGTGTGCTCCTAATTTTTTTTAAAAAAACTGACAGAGTATTTTCTGTTCGTGAAGGCAAATATTAATGATACAGCAATTGTATGTAATCAAGTCAATTCTGACACGGCAATCTTTTTCAAGGTTTTCTAGAGAGAGAATACATAGGAATAGTTTCCCATTCTTTTCTTCTGGGGGCACCTTGGGACTATGCATGTTTTCCCATGACTACACAAGCTGGCTGTTTCTACAGGAGAACTCGTAAGAACTGAAAGGTTAAATTGGTTATACCTTATAGTCACAAATCTGATTAGGTTGAAAGAAGAGAGTGTAAAAGCTGGCTTGAGACTCAATATTAAGAAAACCAAGATCATGGCAACAGGCCCTATCAGTCCCTGGAAAATAGATAGGGAAGAAGTAGAAGCAGTGACAGATTTTACTTTCTTAGGATCAAAGCTCACTGTAGATGGGGATTGCAGCCATGAAATAAAAAGGCGACTGATTCTTGGGAGGCAAGCAATGAGAAACCTGGGGAACAAAGTGAAAAGTAGAGACATCAAATTGCAAACAAAAATTCGTATAGTCAAAGCAATGGTATTCCCTGTGGCAATCTATAGTTGTGAGAGCTGGACCATTAGGAAAGCTGAGCACAGAAGAATAGATGCCTTTGAGATGTGGTGCTGGAGGAGAGTAATGAGAGTCTCCTGGACAGCAAGGAGAACAAATAGGTCAATCTTAGAAGAAATCAACCCTGACTGCTCCTTAGAAGGTCAAATTGTAAAGATGAAGCTAAGGTACTTTGGACATCAAATGAGAAGAGAGAGGATTCCCTTGAGAAGGCCTTGATGCTGGGAAAGGTGGAGGGCAAAAGAAAAGGGGGGCGGCCAAAAATGAGATATAGCGGGATACCCTATTCAGAATGATTATGTCCATGTGGAGATGGGGATGTTGAATCGATTGAGCATGTTCTCCTTTTCTGCTCATTCTATAGGGATGCCCGTGCAGAATTAATAATCCCCTTGCTGCGCCAATGCCCAGGAAAATTGCCAGCCCAACAAGCTTCCTTCCTACTCCAGGACAGTAGTATTGCTATCACGCGCAAAGTGGCGGGTTTTTGTGCACAGGCTAGTAGGATACGTCGGCTGCTGACTAGGAAGTCTAGTGTGGCTCTATAGTTTACTGAGATTGCTCCCGCACTGAGCAGCTGACCTACACTACTTATTATGTTATCTCTTCACCCTTATCATTATCGGTCTGGCCATAAATTACTGAGTTTTAGTAAACTACAACTCTATTAGAGAGTATTTTATATCCTTGTAATGAGGCTATCCCTCTTTTTCTTGTAAATATTAGTATTGCATTTTATTTTCATGACACTAGGTTTTAGTAATTATTGAGGGATTTTAGTAATATTGTTTTTAGATAGGCACCTGCTGTTTTATGTCGATTCCCAGTAGGTTTTTAGTATTATAGTACCATAGTTTCCTTTTATTACCCGTGTCCAGACTAGTTAGGATGTGGTATTATGTTTTTGTGTGTTATGCTGGTCATGGACTGTAAACAACTTGAAATAAAAAAAATGAGATGGCTAGATGGTATTGTGGATGCGGTGGGAGCAGAGCTGGGTGGGCTGAGGAGGATGGTGGAGGACAGGGGTGCCTGGAGGGCGGTGGTCCTTGGGGTTGCAGAGGGTCGGAATCGACTGTGCGACTGGACAACAAAAAATCCTGTGTTGAGAGGTACTCATCGAAACGTAATAATCTCCTAGCTTTTCTCAGAACTCTTGCTATGTGACACAACAGCATTTTGTCAGCATTCCAAATGTGAAATTGGGATGTCCAGAACAGAGAGACACCCAATTACTTGATGTTCTGATCATCTTGTACATTTTGCTTTGCCTTTTTGATTTTTCCTCCAGAATATGTCAGAATTATATTTTAAAAGCACTGTGTGTTCCTGTTCACTGATGTGTGCTCCTGAAATGCCTTTGATGCAATAATCAAAGGCATTCTTGAGGAGAACAGCTGGTCCTGACTATGATAGAAACTAAACACTGCGGATGCAGCTTATTAATAGGTAAAGCTCTGTCCAACTAATTCTGATTTTTATGGTAGTCCACAAAATAATATGGGCCAGAAAGCTATACTTCCAACTAGCATTACCATTTCCTGCCATTTTATGGTCTGTTTCATGTACCTGTATTGGCACATCAGTAATTCTCAACAGTGGGCCACTTTTTAAATTCTTGGGAAATTATATCCCTTTCCTGACCATAGTCATTATTCTATAGCTTTTAGGTGCTTTGGGCACATTAACCGCTTTCCTCCCGGCAATACACAGCTGTGTCTGTAGCCCCAAGGGTCCTATGTCAACCTTTGTGGTATTCAGATTATGGGAATGCCCAAGCATCTCCATCATGCATAAGCAGTGGCATTGTGGTATCAGTTTCATTCATTAGGGTCTTTAGCGGTCTGTGAATGTTGGTACATAGTTTGTGAAAAATCTCTGCTGTCAGCAATGATAACAGTTCTTGTGTTATGTTTTTGAAGACTATAGGGCAGATTTCCTCAGATTTCCTCTATTTCTAGGTGAATATTTTTAAAGGAAAGCTGTTGATATTGGACACGGTTTTGTTTTGCTTTCACATTAGGTGCTGCCTATTGTCATCTTTTTCAGCACCGTGATGTCTGTGCTTTACCACGTCGGATTCATGCAGTGGCTTATTAAAAAGGTAACAACTTGGCCTCTACTTGGACAGGGGTTTCTGGCAACACTAGTCCACACATTGATAGTATCAAGAATTGACTGTTGTAATGCTCTCTACAGGGGGTTGCCCTTATCCTTGAGACAGAGATTGCAAAGGGTCCAGAATGCTGTGGCAAGGTTGATTTCTGAACTGTAAAAGTTCAGTCATATCACCTCAACCTTGGCCAGGTTGCATTTGCTCCCAGTTGTATACCATATCATGCACAAGGTATTAATGGCATCAGATGAACCCTCAGTGGTTAAGAAGCTTGCTTTGTTAGCTGGAAGGCCAGCAAGTCAGCAGTTCGAGACCCGGGTATTGCATGATGGAATGAGTGCCCAGCTTTGTCCCAGCTCCTGCCAACCTAGCAGATCAAAAGCAAGAAATTGCAGGTAGATAAATAGGGACCATTTTGGTGGGGAAAGGTTTTGGGGACATGAAAGGAGCCTCATTTGGGCATCCCCTGAGCAGAGTTTCTCCAGCAAAAATCTTTTCAATCCAAAATAATTTCTGACACAAAATTATTATTATAAAACCCTGATTGGTTTGGGACCTTGTTACCTGGCAGAGCATCTCTCCCAAAGTTCAACTGCCTGGATCACCTGGTCCTCTCAAAACATGCAGCTCAAGCTGCCAACACTGACAATGGCAGGGAAGACTATTAGTAAGAAAAGAGCCTTCTCAATGGTGGTACCTACTCTTAGCTGGTGAAGGTGCGACATGCTCCCTCTTTGGATATTTTTAAAAAGTCCTTGAAAACAAGCTTATTTAGGGAGGCAGTCAAAGACATCCTTGCCCTGGCATAATTAATTTGTTCTGGTTTTGGATCTACAGTTTTTACTTATTTAGTATAGGAAATGCTGATGGGTAAATTATTATTGTTCTTCTTTTACCCCATCGGGTATGGAGGAAATTATTATTGTTATGTTTCTTTCATTGGGTATGTCTATTATATCTGTTTTGGTGTTATTAACTACCCAGAGTAGGGAACCTTTGTTATATAAATGTATTAAAATAAATAAAATAAAGCCATGACACAGTCTAGTTTACTGATCCAGATAAATGGATTATAAAATCTGACATAGCTAACACATATCTGGTGTTAGTTCTTTATGTGTGTTTATGTATATGTAAACTTCCCCCAAAACACGCACGCACACACGCACACACACTGCACACTGCCTGAAACCCTATTGTTTAGCAGAGTAAATTGCAACTAAAGTGGGCCTATTGAATCAGTGGGGATTTCTTGAGCCAACTTCTTTCTAAATTCCATTGATTCAGTAGGGATTTGTTGAGTCAGCTCCTTTCTAAATTCCATTGATTCAATGAACCTACTATAGTTGCAACTTACTATGTTAAGCACCAGGATTTCAGCCATTGTGATATTAAACAGTGGTGCTAAGGCCTGGAAACAGTGGATATTTATGTTTCCTATCTTTATGCAAATATATACCTTGGTTTCTGTGCCTCTCAGCATGTCCAGAATTCTTTCTAAAGCTTTAAGTGTTCACTCTGAATGTAATGCTTTCACTTCACCGTACTCTAGCCCAGTGATGGTGAACCTTGGCACTCTAGCTATTCTTGAACTTCAATTCCCAGAAGCCCTGATCAGAAGGGTACCGGCTTGGGCTTCTGGTAATTGATGTCCAAGAACACTTGAGTTGCCAAGGTTCGCCTATCCTGTGTTGCCTATCTACTTTATGCAGCAGTTGTTCTATTTTTCATCCAGATGGGGTTTGTCAGGTCCAAACAGTTCCAAACCAAAATGAGCCCTTAATGTGAATGACCATTATAGGTCCGAAAATGAATAAGAGTCAGTTACATAGTTCTAATCTAAGTTATTTATTTATTTATTTATTTATTTTATTGAATTTATTACCCCGCCCCACTCGGGAGAACCCGACTCTGGGCGGCTTACATCGTCATAAAACGGAGGCAAAAAATAAAAACATATAAAATCATGAAATTTAAAAAATTATCTAAAATCAATTAAAGTTAAAAAACAGTACAAACTACACGCCAGTATCCCCCTGGTTCAAATCCGAAGTGGCACTCCTTAAGTGAGCCACTTAGTATGGGAACCCGTGTTCCCTGGTCCCCAAATATGTCCTGCCAGCCAGGTTTTCAAGCCCTTCCGGAAGGGCAAGAGCTCCGTCTGCAGGCGCAATTCGATGGGCAGGAGGTTCCAGAGGGTTGGGGCGGACACGGAGAAGGCCCTCCTCCTAGTGCTAGAGAGGTGTGCCTCTCTAGCTGATGGAACAACAAGGGAGCCTCTCCGATCCGCCCTGGTGGGCCGGACAGATGTTCTTAGGGTGACGCGGTCTCTTAGGTATCCTGGCCCACTACCATATAGGGCTTTAAAGGTAATAACCAGCACCTTGAATTGCACCCGGAGACATACTGGCAACCAGTGCAGCTCCCGGAGTAGCGGCGAAGCACGAGCATAACGCCCACACCCCGCCACTACCCGGGCCGCCGCATTTTGCACCAGCTGGAGTCTCCGGATGGTCATCAGGGGCAGCCCCATGTAGAGCGCATTACAGTAATCAAGTCTGGAGGTGACCAAGGCATGTGTGACCATGAGCAAGGAGTCCCGGTCCAGGAAGGGGCGTAACTGGCGTATTACACGAAGTTGTGCAAAAGCCCTCCTGGCCACGGCTGCCACCTGCTCTTCGAACAGTAGCCGTGAGTCCAGGAGGACCCCCAGGTTACGCACCGGGTCTGTCTGGGGCAGGGCTGCCCCATCCAGCACCAAAGATGGCAACTCCTGTGTTAACACAGGCCCCCGTACCCACAGCCACTCAGTCTTGCCAGGATTCAGCTGTAGCCCGTTGTCCCCCATCCAGAACTTAACAGCCTTCAGGCACCTGGAAAGGACTTCCACCGCACCACTTGGGTCCCCACGGGCAGAGATGTATAACTGGGTATCATCTGCATATTGATGATACCTAACCCCATGGGAACGGATGATCTCGCCCAGCGGCTTCATATAGATGTTGAATAGGAGAGGAGAAAGCACCAAGCCCTGAGGCACCCCGTATTGCAGGGGCCTAGGGCTGGACCTCTCCTTCTCCAGGCACACCGACTGGGTCCTGCCCCTCAGGAATGAGGAGAACCAGGACAACACAGTGCCCTGGATCCCCAACCCCTGGAGCCTTCCCAGAAGGATGCCATGGTCGATCGTGTCAAAAGCCGCTGAGAGATCGAGAAGAGCAAGGACTGACGGCTCCCCTCCGTCCCGCTCTCTCCAGAGATCATCCACCAAGGCCACTAGTGCGGTTTCGGTACCATATCCGGGCCTGAATCCTGACTGAAACGGGTCCAGATAATCCGCTTCATCCAGGACCTCCTGTAACTGCAGCGCCACAGCCTTTTCCAAAACCTTACCTAAAAAAGGTAGGTTGGACACTGGACGGTAGTTGGAAATTACCGTGGGATCGAGAGACAGCTTCTTCATGAGGGGGCGCACCAGAGCATGTTTGAAGGGTGCTGGAAAATGCCCCTCTTTTAACGAAGTGTTGATAATCGCCTCGATCCAGCCAGCTGCCACGGTCTTGGATGCTTTAGTTAACCAGGCAGGGCAAGGGTCCAGTGCACAGGTCGTGGCGCGAACAGATACAAGAAGCCTGTCCACTTCCTCAGGGCCAACAGGATCGAACCGATCCCAGATAACATGGCTAGACTGCGCCATGGTCAACCCCAGCTCCATACGTTCCACGCCGGGATTCAGTCCTCAGCCGATCCCTGCCACCCAGGGCCTGGCCCCCCTCTACCGAGGAGGGACCTGGTCACCCGGAACAGGGCCGCTGGGCGATTATCTGCGGAGGCAATAAGGGTGGTGAAGTATTGACGCTTCACCACCCCTATCGCCACTAGGTAGTCTTTAATAGCAGCTCTAACCAGTGATCGGTCAGACTCGCTCCGAGTCTTCACCCAGCGGCGCTCTCGGCGTCTCTTCGCCCGTTTCAGCTCCCTTAGTTCTTCTGAAAACCAAGGGGCAGATCTATCTCCACGGACTCGGAGAGGCCGTAGTGGCGCGATAAACAACTCAAGACAGCTTGAAAAGTGCAGTTTAGATTTCTTTGGTCCAGTCACAATACTTGCTGTAGCTAACTGGCAACCATCAATTACCTTGTTTCCTAGGCCAGGCTGACTCCATATAGTTTGCAGGTTTCTGTAATATAATTTTTTAAAATGTAAAGGTGAGTGATAGACATAGCAAAAACTCTGCTGAATAATAAAAGTGTGTTAGCTCAGGGAAAATGTGCAGTTCGTACTTTTAAACGTTTTGCAAACATGGGCCAGCTTAAAAACACCAGAAAGCTAATTTTCTGCTCTATAACTTCCTTTCTTAGGTTGGATGGATAATGCAAATTACCCTGGAGACAAGTCCAGTTGAATCTTTAGTTGCAGCTGGCAATATATTTGTGGGACAGGTAAGACTGCAATGGAAAAAGAAGCTAATAGCTTTAGGGCAGACCTCTTAAATTAAAAATAGGCCATGTGGAAAGGTATATCGTTACACAAAGCCATTCCCTTCCCCCAAGAGATGGAATACAAATATATGTACTACTTTTTAGAGCTTTATTATACTCCAGTGATCAAGCATTTTCATCAATGAGGGAAGAATTTGGTTACCACAGTTTCATCGAGCATCAATACCTAAACTGATGTCCTCCAAATGTGTTAGTCAAAAAATCCTTCAGTCCTTAGGACAAATCTGAAGAGCACAAACGTAGAGAAGTCTGGCTTGAACCCATTCAATTTTTAATTTATTTTGATCAACTTTGCCTTTCCCACCCCATCCAAATGGCTTTGTCTTGTTCTCCTGTTTTTATTGTAATATCTATCTGAGCCTCGTTTGCGTTACATGGTATGGGAATGAAATTATTACAAACCAACAGATTATGTGAAAAGATTCTCCATCATAATCTTGTTTTATCACCTGAGTCATAAAATCTCACAAGCACACCTTTTTCTCCCAGCAATAAAGTACAACAATTAATAAATACTTAAACATTTTATGTCCTTTTAAACATTATCTTTAATCTGCCTATGTTGTCTACCTCATTTTGCCCAATGATAGGGCTAGCCTTAAATAGAAGACATCCTTTTGAAAAACATCTGTACTTACATACATATTTTTAGTGTACAGACATTTTCATGGACATGTGGTGGGAATGACTAGACATTGAAGTACATGGAATGCTGTTTACCTTCCCACCAAAGTGGTACTTATCTATCTACTTGCAATTTCTTGCTTTTGAACTACTAAATTGGCAGGAGCTCGGACAGAGACAGGAGCCCACTCTATCATGAAGTACTCAGGTCTCAAAGTACTGACCTGCCAACCTTCCAATCAACAAATTCAACATCTTAACCACGAAGCCACCACCATCCCAATTTTAAGTAACATTAAATTCTACAACAAAATATGAAGATGCACTTAGAATTCATTTATTTGCTTTTTAATCTGCCCCCTCTCTCTTTTTTCCCCCCATTTTCTTTTACCCGCTTTAGTCAGAATCTCCTCTGTTAGTGAAGCCTTATTTGCCTTATGCTACCAAGTCTGAACTCCATGCGATCATGACAGCAGGATTCGCCACTATTGCTGGAAGTGTTCTAGGAGCATATATTTCTTTCGGGGTAAGAATGGGAACACATTAGATACGAATTGTTGTTTTCCAAGCCTTTCTCTCCTCTTTCACACAGTTCATTCTTCTACTCAAGTCTTCTCATATTAAGCAAGAAGTAACATTAGATGGAATTACAGTTTCGGCTAAACATTTATTTTTGTAGAATGCATCAATTTTAATCAGGTTTCCATAGAAACACAGAACTGGACAGGATGGACTGGGACACGATGTTAATCAAATCCGATCCTTTGCTAAAGCAGAATGTGTGCAGCTCAAGAATCCTTGTCAAGCGGTCATCTAATCTTCATTTTAAAACCTCTGATTTCCCTACTATTTGGGGGTTTTCTTGATTAATTTTTTTCCTTATATGGAATGGAAGAAAAATATAGGCTAGAAAAGAATAGTAATTTCCAGTATGAAGGAAAATAGCGTGTTTACAAGGGACTGGAGAAAAAGAGAATATTATATTCTCTAATATTATCTAGGGACATGAAAATCTACTAGTATTCTTCTCAATATATTTCTTAATGTCCTGCCACCATTCTCATCTTGAACAGTACTGTTCATGCAAATTTTTCAAAATCCTCGGGCACATATTTATATTACTCAACCATGTATTTCCCACTGATTAAATTATTTGTCCAAATTTTTCATATAGATTTGTGACTAGTTTTAAAGGTACATATGGTTTTACACACATTTTATTTTCTTCCCCAAAGGCCACATGAGCCTCAAAAATACATACAGAGCCTTCTGCACCCATGGAGCATTTTCAGTGCTCTTTGCACTACTTTGGGGGACTTTTATTGTCTTTGTTTCTTCTTCTTCTTCTAAGGATTTATGTGGTTCTGCAAATCTTGGCTTCTCTTGAGCCTGCTGGTATCTCTTTTGGACATTGCTAATGCCTTTTTGATAAATTAAGATCCCCACTAGTACAGTTGTACCTCGCTCAAAGAGCATAATGCGTTCCACAGGATTGCTCTTTAAGCGACTTTGCTCTTTAAGCGAAACACCATTGTAAATTGGCCAATTGTGGGGGGATTGCGAACCCCGATTTATTTGTTAAGCGAGTTTTTGGTTGGTTTTATTTGTTAAGTGAAGCGAACTTTCAGAGAAAATTCTGCTCTTTAAGCGAGTTACTCTTTAAGCGAGGCGCTCTTTATGCGAGGTTTGACTGTATACAGTAAAACACCGGATAACGCTAAAACTTGGTTCCACAAGTCTTGGTGTTATCCGATTTTTATTGTTATCCGATCCATGTTAAAATCCTATGGGATGGATTGGATAATGTTAAAGCTCCATAGAGATACATTGTAACTGCACAGCCTTTAGTGGTTGTTATCCGATCCATCCCATAGGATCTTAACGTTATTCGATCCAAATCTCCTTCCCAGATTACAACGTTATGTGATTTTAGCATTATCCAATCCAATCGTTATCCAGTGTTTTACTGTATACAAATTTCAGAATCCTCCTGGACTTCTTTCATCATTTAGGATCTTCCTTTCCTCTCACAAATCTCTACCCTACATCCCTTGATGGGAGTAACATCTCTCATTTTACATGCTTAGTATGTTGGCAAAAAGGACTGAAAGAGACAATTGCTTCATTATGATAGGAAAGCACATTTAGAAGGTGTTGGGTCAGTAAAGGCTGTTCTAGGAATGTCATCCTCAACATTTGGTGCCTGAAGTGAACATAATGTGATGGGTTTGCCCTTTGAAATTTCAGGTGTCAGCTTCCCACTTGCTAACAGCTTCTGTAATGTCAGCACCAGCAGCATTGGCTATTGCCAAACTCTTCTGGCCAGAGACTGAGCAACCTCAGATAACTCTACAACAGGGAACAAGACTGGGGAAAGGGTAAGGAGATCTACACTGGGATGGCAACAAAGTTAAAACTGGAAATGGGGTCATGTTATTATGAACAGGTTTGGTTGTTATACTTTGTTGTTCAGTTGCACAGTTGATTCCAACCCTGACCAGTAGGGTTGAGCCTGCCAATTCATGTAAGCACATGTGTGACATTTCTTGCCCCCATGTGGTGCTGTTTCGAAAAGTCTCAGTGCCGCCACTGTCAATACAAACACACTGGTGAAATGTGTTTACATTTTTGATTTATATCCTGACTGTCTTCCACAAATGGGATTCAATTCAGCAGTGTCATAGAAAGGACCCCCTTCCCTTCCACTGTAGCAACAGCAGCAGCTGTCTTGATGGCAGCACCGGATTTTAATGGCAGAGGCAGCAGGGTAGTTCCAGACGAGTTTGGAAATACAATGTGACCTCCTAGTAGGAAGCTACTCGCCCCTCTGGTCAGGTATGACATCAATTTTAAAATACAGTAAAACCCCAGCTTACAAAGGCCCTGGTTTACATTTGCCATGGTTTAAATCCCATGGAAATAATGTCCCAGTTGACTATGATTTTTGGATTACGAGTGGGAATTCCCCAGAGTGCATTGCATCTGGGGAATATATAAGACCACTCGGAGCCATTTTGGACTTTGTGGGTGGCACGATCACCCTATTCCAGAGCTATCGCTAAAGCGCCGGATGTCTTTTAAATCTACCACTTTAGCAGCAGATCTGAAAGAATGGACAAGGCAAGGTTGCCCCACTTCGATCACCTCTTCTCCCCTTTGCCACACCAACCCAGGCACAGAAGGGGGGAGGTGAGCAGTTCACTTTGCCCAGCTATGGTGTCTCCAGTGGGGGAGCCCTGGACATGGCCAGCCCCAGCGGCCGAACAAATTGCTCCTGTTCGTCACCTGACACCGACCCTGAGGAAGAAGTGCTGGAGCCCAGGTAAGATAGGGAAATCTAGGGAGTTTAGTTCCCTCATTTATATTCATTTAATTAATTTAATTTAATTTTTTATTTCTACGCCACCCAATCAGGGGAACCAGACTCAGGACGGCTTACAGTCAAAACTATAAACACAAGTAATAATACAAATAACACAATAATTACATCACATTCAAAAAAACAAATACAATCCTTGATACAAAA
Source organism: Furcifer pardalis (assembly GCA_030440675.1). Classification (NCBI taxonomy): domain Eukaryota; kingdom Metazoa; phylum Chordata; class Lepidosauria; order Squamata; family Chamaeleonidae; genus Furcifer; species Furcifer pardalis. Next base: position 44,489,014 of record CP126896.1, on the reverse strand, counting down.
AAATACCATATTATCACATTAAACACCCCAGAGCAATAGTTAAAAAGAAATGAATTCATAACTGTGATCCCCCAAGAAGATTACAAATTAGAAAATCAGGACAGTGCAATATAACGGCTCAGTGTATGTCTTCCCATCTCAGATCTCCCTTGGTTACAAACTCATTGTCTTTTCTCCCTTTGTGAAATTATTTCAGTTTTCTGCTCATCAGAATGAGATGCAGAACACCCCTATGACTCTAAGTTGTTTTGCATTTGAGGAAATGACAAGTAACTGTATGATAAATTTATAAACAGCTTGCTTCTGATTTTCACAAGAGCCACAATTGCACACCTGAGGCAAACACTTCACTCTGCCTAAAGGTGGAGCAGACGGTAACTAAAGATATCCTGCATGTTGCACTCTTTGTCCAAGATATGATATATATGGAATGCTTTTATTGGTCATAAGAAGCTCTTTAGATACTTATAGCTGTTATCTGGTCAATCTTAGAAGAAATCAACCCTGCCTGCTCCTTAGAAGGTCAAATAGTGAAGATGAAGCTAAAGTACTTTGGACATCAAATGAGAAGAGACAAGTCACTTGAGAAAGCCTTGATGCTGGCAAAAGTGAAGGGCAAAAGAAGAAGGGGGTGGCCAAAAATGAGATGAATAGATGGTATTGTAGACACAATGGGCACAGAACTGGGCAGATTAAGGAAGATGGTGGAGGACGGACGTGCCTGGTGGGCAAAGGGTTGGAATCAACTGTGAGACTGAACAACAAGTTTTTATTAGAATTATTAAATATTGTTTCTGATAGTTTTCTAGTGACCTTTCAGATATTTCAGGAAGGATGATTCATATAACCGTGTGTTTGGGAAAGGAGGATATTTTAATTTATTTATTTTTTTGCCCATTCTTTTAGAGGTGGAATTGTGACATAAATGTGCACTTTTTTCTTGTTTTCTCTTTGAAGAGATTCCCGAAACCTGTTGGAAGCAGCCAGCCAAGGGGCTTCTTCCTCCATCGTACTGGTGGCGAACATTGCTGCAAGTCTTATTGCATTCCTTGCCTTGCTCTCTTTCTTTGATGCAGCCTTGTCTTGGCTGGGGAACATGTTTGACTACCCACAGTTAAGCTTTGAGGTACTGGCCTGTATGTTTTTAGATAAGCATTCTCACATGGAGACTTGTTAAAACAATGATATTTTCATGTCAAGGTGACTAGAATTTGCAGACATAGCTAGGTACACTGCTCATAAAAAACATATACAGTATAAATCTCTGATATCTGCAAGTCATAACTGATGTGACTTTTTTCCAAATGTTATTTGTCCTTCTATTTGGCTTATAATAGCTCCTTAGGACAAGGATGGACAAAGTGTAGCCAAACTGTAGCTCCTATCAGCCCTTGCCAACATAGTTAGAGGTGAGCAATGCTGAGAATTGTAGCTCAACAGCCTCTGACCGGCAAATCTTTGCCTATATTTCTGCCTGCAGCCATTTTTGCCACCCAAGATTTGCATATGGCGATGGAGTAGTGGTGGCAGCCAGCAGTGGGTGAGGCTACAGGAGAGGGAACTAGTGTCCCCATGATCCGTTCACACAGCATTCATCTCTGCTCCCTCTTTTTTATACATGTGTATGTCCAGCCTTCTCCCTCTTCTCCAAATTCAAATGTATATGTGTGTAAAGGTATAGAATTGAGGTCCTTGCATTTACATAGTAAAGTAGATTTTTAATTTCTTGATTCCACTGGCAGAAAAGGAATGTGACCTTCAAAGCAGGTGCTGAATGGGTTTATTGTACTTGTGGTCATAATAGGCTGAAGACTGTGGGAACTGAGCTGTTTTTGATAGGCAATGTATACTGTGCTGTAATTTGATTAAGTTGTACAGTCTCACTCACTCTCAGAAAAATATAATTGCTTTTTCTACAAATTTCCAGAACTTCTCAGATGCCATGGCCAGCTTCATGCTGCCCAGGGGGTATTTGCAAGTTATAGTCAAAACTTTATGAAGATTTAGTCTCTCTTTCTCTCATGCTACCTTCCCACTCACCACACACAAAGGCAGAGACAGTCATTGTTAGTCCTCATGACATTTTATAGTGGGGTAGACAATTTGTTGCCCTCTAATTGTTTTTGGACTGCTTCTGCCAGAGCTGATGTGGTATACTGGCTGGTGTGCTGGGTTACAGATCTGGAGATATGGGTTCAGATGCCCCATTCAGAATGAAATTCAGTGGGTAATCTTGGGACAGTCACAGTCCCTCACTCTAATCTACTTCACAAATTTGTTGTGAGGACAAAAGAATGAGAGAGAGATGAATGCTGCTTTGAGCACTTAAAGAAAGGTGGGGTTATAAGTTCAGCTAATAAATAGTAATAAAATAATCAATTATTCTGATTCATACTGACTGGACATGCAATCCAATAACATCAGATAGCCACAAGTTGCCCACTCAATTCTGTGGTAATGAATAGCATAATTTAAGTATAGCGTATGTGAACATGTTGTTCCCCAGATGTTGCTGAACATCTGAAACCAAGTAGAAAATCATATAAAATGGAGATCATATAGGGCACAAGGAGAAATGTAGAGTAGAAATGAATTAAATACTGTGTATGATATACTATGCCCTTTTACAACCCATCTAAGAAAAAAGTGGATATTCAGATATAGCTTCCTACTGAATATACAGATTGGCAGCATTCAAAAGTTCATTCTAATTCAGTATCGTCCAATCTGCTCTTCCAAAGAGAGAGTAATTTCTTGTCTTTAATTCCCCAGACTTCTATTGTGTGCTCCACAACAAAGTGATGGGGACTGTATAGCTCTCCAGATATTGGACTGCAACTTTCATCTTCCCTGATTATTTTTTGTGTAGACTTGGTCTAGTGAACTATGGGGCAACAACAACTGTAGAATACAAGTTTCCTACACTTGATATAACTCCCTTAGGATAGAGTTGTTCAGTTGCATTTACTATCTTAACTCTTCATTGCTGCTGCAAGAGTGGCCAAGAACCACAGTTCATTGACAGAGAGGGTTATAGTTTATGCTAAATCTTGAAGCCCTAGTGATCAGATTGTGCATTTATTCTTGATGGTAGCCTGTGAAATATAGACTTCTTTGATGGTTGTCTGTCCTTCAGTGGTATGTGATATCTAAATACATTGGGGAAGTTCCTATATATTTAGTGAAGCAGTTGGTTGAAAAACACCAGTAGGCAAGTCAACAGTCTTTACATCCAGTCTTAACCTTCTCCTTTTTCATCTGTTTTCTGAAGATAATTTGTGCCTATGTCTTTATGCCATTTTGTTTCATGATGGGAGTGGACTGGGAAGACAGTTTTATTGTCGGTGGACTTCTAGGTTACAAGACTTTCTTCAATGAATTTGTGGCATATGAGCACCTTTCTAAATTGATCCATCAGAGGAAAAGTGGAGGGGAAATGTACATCAATGGTGTAAAAAAATATTTAAGTGTAAGTATTCTTGCACAGTACAGTATATTGTATCATGAGACCCAGCTCCTTTATAGATCCATATAGTTGCCAACAAATAGAGCTGATCTTTGCATTGTTGTTGTCCTATGCCAGCAAGCTGCTTCTGACTTATTGTGACCCTGTTAATTAGTTACATCCCAAAGATCCTATTATGAACAACCCTGTACAGATCTTGCCAACTCAAGGCTGTATCTTCCTTTATTGACAAAAAGTTGTAAATTAGGAACCATTTTTGTTACATACAAGTTATGAAGAACAGTGTCACCTCAGTTACTCAGTTACCTCAGTCCTTTTAATACTGTCATCACACCCAGCATGAGCTGTGTTGCACAGTATGTTAGCAGCATTGAGCAAGACAGATAGAATAAGGGACCTTCTGGAATAGTTCTAGAGCAGGGGTTCTCAATGTTTTCAGGCCTGACCCCACCCACCCCCCAGACAACTGATAGGGCCAGTCACGTGGTTCTTCCCACCAAAAGAAGGAAAATGTGCCCACACATGTGCAGAACGCTGCCATAAATGTGTTTTGTGCATGTGTGGGCACATTTTACTTCTGCTTCCAGGATCAGTGAGAGTGGCATGGGCCAGATGAATTGGGCTGTAGGTTGCAAACTTCTGTTCTAGGGGATTCATGAGGGAGAAAGGAAAGGAAATTCTACTGCACCAGCAGAATGCAACTTTGCAATGTTATACTTATGTATCTATTTTTTTATCCCATCTTTCTTCCAAAGGGGAACTTGATATGGCTCATAGTTTTATTAACTAAAATTGATGCTGATGAAAACACAATACAGTATCGTATAATGTTGAAACACATTTAAATTGATTCTCCAAGTACAGTGCCCTCCCATCAAAAGACAATTTCTCAGCCCAGTATAAGCCAACAGAGGTAACACAATATGCTAATATGTCTTGTTGCCTTGGTCTTCAGGAACCATTTTAGCAAAAGGTGTAATGGAAGCAAAATGGCCTTACATTGTATTTCACATATTTTTAAAAGGAACATAGACCAGGCAGAAAATACATTTCTGAGTTGATGGCCTAACTGAAAATATTATAGATACCACTATCATTTTCACAAAACCAGAAGTTTAAAAAAGTTATGTCAAAAATGAGATATAAAATTTATGGAAGCACTCATATCACTACCACAATAGGACTTGTGTTCTGCATTAACTGTTTGGTGGTAGTGGTGGACAAGGCTCTTGGAGTCAAAACTATAAGAAAATCTAGATGGAATAAGGGGGTCAAGATTCCCCTGCCACCACCAAGCTATTTTTTCTGTCTATAGAAGAATATATGTAGGTCTGGCACATGTAGGAATACTGACCAGGAAAATAATCCCATCCCCACACACCCCAAAAAGCAGCCTTCCATTGGAAGAATTATGACATCCTTGTATTAGTGGGGACCTCAGGAAAGGCCTAGATCAAGGGGTTATTATTAGTAGTAGTAGTAGTAGTATTTCAATTTATATGCCGCCCTACTCGGTGCAACCGACTCAGGGCGGCTCACAAAACCCACACATATAACATCTCATAAACATCAACAGTATAATCAACAATATGTTATGCAATCCTAATATATCACAATATGTTTGAAATTAAATACAATAGAAAATACAATATAATACAAGGCAATGAAACAGCAAAATAATGCCAAATACATCAACATTGTCAGTGTACAGTATATATAAAAAAAATAATTACAGTCTCTTCCCTCCAAGCAGACAATTACAATCACTTCCCTCCTAGTGGCCAGTTACAGTTACAAACAGCAATGCATCAATATCATCAGTACATATATCATAAAACACTTACAATACAAAACAGTCACTTCCCTCAACCTTTGTCTCAAGCTTTCCACACCACGAGCCAGACCATGCCTATTCAGACAGCAGAGTGGGCCAGACACCTGTGTTCCCCCCTACCACAAATGCTGCTGCAAACTGAAGCGGTCCGTTTGTGGCTGTCGTAAATGCTCCTGCTCTCGCTTCCACTTCTGGGGTTGTCGCTGAGGGCCAGATGAATTGCTGCCATGGGCTGAGTCCAGCCTACTGGCCATAGGTTGCGAATTCCTGGCCTAGATTTTTTTACAGAATGGATGCATTGAGTATGGGCACTTTGTGATTCAAGGGAAAAGAATGATTTTTCTCTTGAATTTGGGGTAAGCCCCTATCACCACCACCACCAACTATCCTTACAAGAATCTGAAGACAGCAGCAGAGTATTTTACTTTTGCTACTCTTTCTTCATGGGTTTGGAATAGTGATTTTTTTCTAGAGGCAAAGAATTATGAGAGATATAATCCAAAGATACCTTTTTCAGGTTCTGGTTTCTTTTGATGGAGCTTCTTTCACTTTGAGAACCCAAAATCTAAGATTTCTTGATCAAAAAGACAGTATTTTCAGGACTAATCATTTCAAACAAAATCCAAACTAAGGGTAGAAGGCTGGTTTATTTGTTCATAGCCACTATTTCAGAGTACTGTATCAGAAAGTGGGTGACAGTGATCTAGTCTAGATCAATGTTTTTCAACCTTTCCCATGTTATGTCATACCAGACCCAAAAAAACCATTTTCAAAATGGAGATCTGAAATAGATATTGATTTAGCATTCAGTGGATCTACTGCTAGCTGGGATGAGCAATAGGAGAGTGGCCAAAGATAAGATATAAACAGTGCAGTAGTACCACTAAGAAATGGTTTTTGAAAACCATTCAACTCATACATAGAATATTTGCATAAAACCAATGGTACATTTACCATCCATTGAGACTATTGATTGATGCTGCCATTTTGTTCACAATGAAGCGGTCCTATCACAACTCCACCAAGGACTAGCTGAAAGAATGTTTTGTCAGTTTGATAAGATAATTAGTGACTTCATTTTGGGGAACAGAGGGGGAAGGGGAGAAATAGCAACATGCACCACCTGCTTCTCCATTACACTCAAACAGCCCTGCAAATTATCTCTAGTAGTCAGACTAGTTTGGGACAAAGACTGTCCCCACTAATATAGCCACTGGCCTTTTGCTGTGCAAGCTGTGGAGTTTGGAAACTGTAGACCAATAATGTAAGTTTTCTGAGTTCTGCAGGAAAGTTGGGGAAATCCTCCACTGAACACTTGAACCCATCTCTCCTGAGTGCCTCCTGACTGCAGTACCAATATTATGAATAAATCTCTGGTATGGTAATTCTGGAGCTAGCTTTCAGCATAAGAAATGATGACATAATGCCAGAAGTAGTTGGAACATTCAATTTTAATTTATGTTTTCCTCAGAGCTCTCCAATAAAACCTAGGTACAAGTGTCTTTATTTGAGAAATAGTACTCAGATATACATCCACCTCCACAAGTGGAGACTTCCTGCCTTTCAATCATTTCCAGGAAAAAGTATGCCAGATGAGGCCTTGAAATGTTTTCTTCTGTGTATGGGCACATCAAGCAGAAGCATCTACAAATTGCTTCTAGAAAACATGAGGAGGGCACAAATGAGGATCTAATCAACTGAAGTACCAAGATGATTTCATTGTTAATAGGGAACAGGAGGCGGGAGAACTGGAGATTGGCTGACATAGTGGAGTCTCTTGTCTTGAACTAACAAAGTCTATTTTAATACTAGATGAATTCACTGGGAAGAGATGCAGTATTTGCACCAGGCATTGTAAAGTCAGGATTTGAAAAAGCTACATTAAGTTTTTAAAAAGGAAAAATAATATCACTAGCTTTATACAATGCTAGCTTGATTTCTTCAGGCATCTTGCAAAATAACTGAATATTTTAATTGAAGTCATATTGGTTGTGAGGTATGGAGGGGGAAATCAGGTATGTCTTGCAAAAGCTGAAGGCAGAACTTAGTATCAGTGACAATAATAATACAAATCTAATAAGGTACAAAAAATGAAATGTTTTGCCCCAGCTATAAATTATCTGTATAAAAATTATATCTTTGTATGTACTGTATATAAAGTATACATTTATTGTACTCTTTTCTGTGTTATCAAGAAAGGGAATTCAAATAAAGTTGTAAACTCCTATTTTAGTAGATTATGCAATTCAAAAGGGCAAAGCCATGTAACTATACTAAAAGTTTTCATGTGCTTGAATTTTAGATCCGATCAGAAACTATTGCCACTTATGCCCTCTGTGGATTTTCAAACTTTGGTTCTTTGGGACTGGTGATTGGAGCACTGTGTAAGAATACTGTTTATTTCTTGTGTGGAACTTTGTATTATACATAATCCAAATACACAGCTCAGGTCGAGGCATATCTTCCTGTAATTCTCATGAGTATTAAGATTCTCAGGGAGTATATTCTTTTGGTCTCACCACTTTCAAATTGTGAGCATGGAAATGGGGTAAACACTAAAGCAGTTCCAAAGGTCTGAGAAATCTTTAATATTGTTCTTAGGTTTTAGAAGTTTTTTGTTATTGCAGACAGAGAATAAAAATGAAAGGTCCAGAGATTGGTGTCACGGTAGAGCCTACCATGGGCTCACAAGTTACAACAAAAGTAGTTAAAAGTCCATCTGATAGTTAGACTTTGTTATATCTCTATATGTATATAACAGAGAGGGAAGGTGCTGGACTCTAACACCCTGTCGCCAGTGATGGGATGTCAAAATTTTTTCTACCCCACCGTGACATCATGGGTGGGGACAATGTCATGACATCATGATGTCATGACATCATGGGCGGAGCCAATATCATGACACCATGATGTTGTGGGCGGAGCCAAAGAAAAAATAATAATAATAAAATAAACACACACACACACACCTCAACTCGCCCACCCATCCACCCCAAACAAAAAAACCAGTAACTTACCTAGCTAGGCAAGCAGCAGGCAGGCAGGAACCGCCACAGCACAGCGGCAAACCACTGCAGTGGTGCGGCAAGGAAAAGCCGCTGCCGCTTCTAGAGGTGCTCCCCGCGCCCTTCCTTTCCAGACAGCCAAAATGGCTGCCCGCAACTGCGCATGCATCAAACCTCCATTTGATGCATGCGCAGTTCTATTTTTGATGCATGCGCAATTTGGGCTGCCTGGACATACACTTCCGGAGGGGGGCCGGAGAGGCAACCGAACTGGTCGCCTGGGGGTTTACCACCACCACCCCGGCACCCCCCTCATGATGGGCGCTACCGGTTCGGGCGAACCGGTCCGAACCGGTAACAACCCATCACTGCCTGTCGCCAGGCAGAAGACATCAAAGATACAGGTATGTATCTGACTGGCTCATGTAAATGAGATAAGGAAGGAGGAGGGGTGAGGCATAAAAAGGAAAGAGAGGGGTTTTTTAAGGGACCTTGAGAGAAAGAGAACTTGAGAGAGGAAAACTTTAGGGACAATGGCTAAGGTAAACTTTCAGACAGGCTGAGGAAAACTTTCTGAGGAGAATCTGAAGAGAACAAGCCGGGAAGATTGAGAGGAAGGAAGGCCTGCTCTCTTCTAAGCTATCAGAATAAGTTAGTAAATTAGTAATTTATATTCATGGGGGAAACCAAGGTGTTGATTTTCCTGAATCTTTTTGAGTAGTGATGTATATATTGTATAGTTATCTGTATTGTGTGAATAATGTATCTTTAATATCCCTTATGAAAAATAAACCACAGTTCTTTTGATAACTTGTATGTTTATTGAAAGGAGGGGGACAGAGTAAAGCCATCTTAAGCCAGGAGAGGCCACACTGCTACCATTTTATCCTTTTGACAGTTTCTGGGGACCACTTTTAGAGTGGATCTTCCAGGTTGCAGCAAAAAAGGTAATATTTTGCTAGACCAGTACTCCATGGAAAACGGCTCAGAGTCTCAGTAGTCTCAAATTGGAGCTGCCTGTGTCTGGGAGACCCAGGAGGGGACAAGGAGAGGACTGAGGCAGAGGGAGTTTAGTGCCAGGTAACATTAGAGTAACATTGGCACATGTCCAGGAATCGCTGATGGACATAATCAGTAAGTCCTCTTGGGACATTTGTTACCCATTGAGAGAATCATGTGAATAACCCAAGTTGTAAACTAGCGTTTCCAAGTCCCCAAAATTTTGGCCAAATAATTTTTTGTAAGGAAACCTGTAATCATAACTTGCTATCTGGCTATTGTGGCATAGAGGGTTAATACTTGAAAAGCAATGGTGGAGATACATCCTAGTTTATACTTCAGGAACCAGACAGTCAAAGTATGGAGGACTACAGGAATGCAGTCAGGAAATGAGATAGAATAGAGAAATTCTACAGTGTTTTATCATTAACCCAAGGGCATCAGCAATCATGATCTCTTCACTAATTAATAGGAAACCATGTTGGGTTTGTGGCATTTTCCCCCCTAGAAAAACTTTCCATCACATATTAGAACAGGGGTGCCCAAACTTGTTTGGCCGTGGACCAGTCATGTGGTTCAGAAGGCTGGTCATGTGCTTCTTCCCACCAGAAATGGAAGTAAAATGTGCCTTGCAATCTGTTTTGCAACTGGAAGAGATAGATTTTTAGGCTGTCATTTTCTCTCCTTAAACTATGCCCAAACTACAGCCTGGGGGTCAGATCTGGCTCCCAACACCTGTACGGGTGCATTTTACTTCTGCTTCCAGGAGCGTGAAGGGCCAGATGAATTGGTGTTGGAGGCTGGATCCAGCCCCCAGGTCATAGTTTGACACCCCTACGTTATAATAACGTGTAAGAAAATCTGAGACTTGGACAAGTTTTTAAAATGCTGAGTTGGCAGAAAGTGATTCCACAAATCAAGTGCAGCCCTTGGGGAAATGTATGAAATGAACAATGCTTCAAATCATATTGATATTCCAGGCCTTGCTGAAGCATTCTTTTGCCCATCCAAACTTAAGTTCACAGCACCCAAACCCAGTCAAATTATCTTACAGAAGCAAAAAATCCCTCAAGTGTCTTCCTACACTTTAAACAGTAAAAATTTATTTATAACAAATTAAGTTAATAATTTACTGGCCTTTTATTATAATCAAATGCTATTGCCTGAAGTAGCTATTTCATTCTGCATATTGGTAGGGCCAGCTCTGTCAAAATATAACACGTGAGTAGCTTTATATGAAACAATATAATTTGTAATTTGCAGGAGGAAGTTCAAAGAGACGTGTTACAAAAGCCATTGTGAAGAGGTTTTTCCCAGGCTTCATAAATTCAGAGAAATGGTCTAGGCAGGGTATGGCTTTATTAAAATAATATCAACAGTTTAACAGCATCTTTCATGGCTACCCAAACAAGTTTATCTCAAATACAGAAAACAGGTTAGTGTGGGTTAGAACTACTCCAGAACTATTCTAGAAGCATTAGGAAAACTGTGAAATGAATACCAAACATTATTCCTTGTTCACTCAGTATGTTTTCTCAAATCTTTTCCTCAGCATCATTGGCACCCTCCAGGAAGAGAGACATTGCAGGGGCAGCCTTCAGGGCCATGATTGCTGGAACAGTAGCCTGCTTCATGACAGCTTGCATTGCAGGTATTTTATCTTCACATCCTACTGTATGGTAACTCCTAATGCTATATTAAGCTTTTATTTTATGTTTAAAGGTATTGTTTCCGTGATGGCGAACCTTGACACTCCAGGTGTTCTTGGACTTCATGTACCAGAAACCCAAGTCAGCACTCCTGCTGATCAGAGCTTCTGAGAACTGAAGTTTAAGAACAGCTGGAGTGCCAAAGTTCACCTCACTGGATATGCTCTGCTACTCATGTGATGGGAGAAAGCAAGTGAGGAATATGAAATGGTGGTAGGAATGTTTCTGATTGGCTGGGGAAAAGTAGGGGAGTAGAGCTTTGGTGAGGTTTGTGAAGCAGTCTAATATAGAAAGATCAGAGGGAAAGAGTGGTTTTCTGGAATGTGGGTTGGAGAGAAGTCGGAGAGATCAGTCTGAGAGAGAGATTGGTGGGAAAAGAGCTACAGAGAGAGTAAAGGATAATCCTGAATGAATTTAAAGACTTAGAATAATACCTCCCCCAGTCACATTTTGGTTTCTGAAATCCCTGGGAACCCCTGAAAGTGGGAACCCCTAAATAAGTCAACAAGAGTAAAACAACAATGACAACAGCAACAACAATAGAATAAACAAAAAATAGGAGACCAACAAATTTTGGAACAATAAGTATTTCTATTTTAAGGAGGCAATCCTATTTCCATCTCTTTATTCACATATAGTCTTTAAAGTGGAGACATCAGCATTTTTTTCAAATTCAGATAAAGAGTAAGATATAGTAAGACTGGTGTTGGGTGGCTAACTCTTCCACTGAAATCTATAGGATTTTAAATGCTTACCTTTGGGTACTTCATTATCTTCTGCTGGCATAACTACTGTATGTTCTTGCACAAGTTTCTTTGATGCTGCAGTTTATATTCACAGAAGTGCTAGTAGGAGAAAGGTTTGTTAACAGTTAAGTTACTCACACTATTCTCCCCCAGTAGCCCCACCTCTCTCATTGAGCCTTCAGAAATTACATTTCCAAGGTTTGGGAGAGCCCCTATATTTTTCCGGCCTCTTGGTAATGACAACCCTACATGTAATGCACAATATAATGAATTATTTCTTCAGATGGAGCAATAACGATAGTAAATATCTTGCAGCCCCAAAGCAATGAGGAAACAAATTTCTTTAAAAGATAAAATGTTCTAAACTCTAGTTTGGACTTTATAAGCAAGAGGTGGTTTGTGAGCATATTCTGATAATATTTGTTGTAACACAACTAATTGTAGGTATGGCAGTTCGGTTGGTAGCAAAGTAATTCCACAGCATCTCTGCCAGTTCTTGGGAGTAAGATCTAAAGTTAAGCAGAACAGAATATGGTCTGGTCAATATTTCAGTGGAGATCACATAGGAACCTCATGTAGATAATTTCAAATTCCATAAAAGAAGAAACATGATACTGTATATGAAATTTTTGAAAGATTTTTTTTATTTTTTTATATTAAAGAATAAATTTAAAATGAAGGCTTTGGACCTGGAAGGAAGCTGGGTTCATATTGCCAATTAAGAACCCATTGTGACTTCCATTTAAATGCTATGTTTGTCTTCATCCTTATTACATATTTTCTAGAATGTAGTGCCTTTTCTGGTTATATACTAAGGTTAAAATCTGGAGTGAGTCTAAAATGCAGATGGATATATGGATGACTATTTATGCAGCTTGAGTAGAGTTGCCATAATTTTTTTCTGCCAAACCGGGACAGCCACGTGACGTCATTGCATTCTTCAAACTGTGCATGAGTTGGATAGTGCTGCCAGGGAAACCCCACAGAATCCCCATCCAGAGCAGACAGCCATCATTGGTTTAAAATAAACTATAGTCAAGAGGCTGTTCCTTCATGTTTGAATAAACATTTCTTGGGCCAATCTTGAAATTGCCCTTCCTTTCCCTCTCCCTACCCTACCCTTCACACACACCCAATTGAGTTGGACTCATGCTCAACCCCAACACAAGGATTCCTTGCAAGAAATCTCTAAAAAGACTGGAATGGAGCTACAGCCCTTGGAGTCCCCGTTTCCCTCTGGAAGGAGAAAAGGAAGGTACTTATTTTGGAGGAGGTCCTTTGGGAGAGACAACTCTATGCTCTATGCTGACTCTATACATTTAACCCTTTGCAATCATGTGAAGGACTCCTCCATAGAAATGAGCATTTCTTGCTCCCTCCCTCCCGGGACTTTTACATGTTTTTCTTTGAACCAGACAGGACAGCTTGAATCCAGGAAAGTCCCAGAAAAACAGGACTTATGGCAACCCTACGAAGTTCAGTTACAACTAGTTTTCACAAAATTGTTCGGTGAAAAGTGTTTAGAATGTGTGGCCCTTTCAATTCAGTAATGAGCTATATGATTTAAGATAGGGAAAAAACCTTTTAACTGATAACAAGTTTCAACAGTAACAAAAAAATAAGGGAGATGCTAACTGGTCATAGAAGTGGAGGGCCAGTCAACTGATCATAGAAGAGGAGGAATCTGGTGGTATTTTAACCATTAAGAGGCTTCAATTTAAAAAAAAAAAGGTCTGACACAGTCGAAACCTGTTTTCAGTTAAAACACTTTTTCCTGTCTTAAATCATATGGTTCTGTAGACAACAGTTTACTTCATCAGATGCATTAAATGTGACATTGAGGGCTATTGTCCAGTAACCTGATGCGAAATACAGTATTACCAGATTTAAAGGGCCACACCTTCTACACAGTTTTCACTGAGCCATTTTGTGAAAACTAGTTGTAAATGAATTTCGTATTTCATTGGCAATCAATTCCAGTTTTAACAAAGACGTTTCGTAAAAACTAGTTTTGACTAGGAAAAAATAGTTTTAAGTAACAACCAGTTTTAACTGTAACATATATATCCAAAATCTCCAGTTCATATTACTTTGCTTTTTATAAATCTTACTTCAAAGTGAAAGAAAAGCAGCTGGGGTGGTGATGGAGATCAGAAGTTGTACAAGGAATTTTTGATGAGTTTGGCATTGTAACTGAAGAGTATAATCATTGCTTAATACAGGCATATCAGAAAATAAACAAAAGACAATAAATTTTGTGGCACTTTAAAGACTAACTGCTGTATTTTAATGTGAGCTTTCATGAATCAAGTCCACTTTGTTAGACCAGACACGTACAGGTGTTCTTTCTCCTTCATTTTCAGGAATATTATCTGTTGCAGAAGATCCATGCATTGATTTATTAGGAAATAACTTCAACATGACTCAAAATAGTACAGAAACATATACATGCTGCTTAAACCTCTACAACAGGTAATTCTAAAAAGGCAGAGTCTGAAATCCACAAAGATCACACTTCCTCTTTTTGTGTCTAGGTCAGACATTAAACTGTCAAAATGAAGTCTCCTTGTGGTGAGTTCATTCTGTAGTTCCTTCTGTCTGATCTAGTGTGAGAAAGATTAGCTGGCAGAAGGTTGTTGCCTGGGGTAAGCCCAATAGTGGTTCAAAAATACCACAATCTTCAAGGATGCTCCTCCTGTCTACCCCAGAGACCACAGTGAAAATCAATTAATGCTCTTACAAATTACGAGAAAAAAGTTATGGTGAACCTTGGCACTCCAGGTGTTCTTGAACTTCAATTCCTAGAAGCCATGATCAGCAGGAGTGCTGACTTGGTCTTCTGGTAATTGAAGTCCAAGAACATCTGGAGTGCTATGGTTTGCCATTATAGTCAGACTTCTCCAATCCAATTATGCTGGCTGAGATTGCCCAGATGATTTGAGATGATGAGAGTTGTAGACCAAAACATCTAGAAGAGGATGATTTGTGAAAGGCTAGCAGAGATGATAGTATAACAAAAATGAGCTAGTGATTGTATTTAAAAATAGAATAAAGAACAATACTGCAAGAGCTAATGAATACTGCATAGCAGTCCTTGGACACTGGAGAAAGGAGCAATATCCATGAGCCCCAACAAGATAGCTAAATACCATGTCTGGGCATACTTGGATTTCTATCCTGCCCTAATTCTTTTCACAGTCTTCCAGCTGTTGCAAAAAAAAAAATCTGATGATTGGTGTGTGTTTTTTTAATCTAGCTAAAATGTTTATCTGGTTGCCATTGTGATCATATCTTTAAATTTGAGACATATCTCCAGAATGGGCAGGGGGTGACTGCCAAAAGGGGTTTAACAATTAGTACTGCCAACATAGCAGTTCAAAAGCAAGAAATTGCAAGTAGATAAATAGGGATCACTTTGGTGGGAAGGTAACAGCATTCCGTGGACTCTGGTGTCTAGTCATGCCTGCCACATGACCATGGAAACATCTGCAGAAGCAGACAGCGCAGTCTCTTCAGGTTTGAAACAGAGATGAACACTGACCCCTAGAGTCATATACGACTGGCTTTCGAGCAAGGAAAACCTTTTAGAAACTGTGAAAGGATAAGATAGTTCTGAATTTCTTGCTCTGCAGAAGGTTTGTCTAGCCAAAAAAGAAAAAGGATTTCTCCAAACCCAGTGGTCTTTGGGTTATGGGGGAAACACAGATTTATCTGAAACCACTTTAACTCATTTAACATGTTCCAAATCACTTTAATTTTATTATTAAAATTTGGTTTTTTCCTTTCTCTATTAGGACAAGTGGTTCCACAGAGATCTTCTTAAAAACAAACAGTAACTTAACCTTGGCTAGATGTTGTACACTTCTGTACCAACCCACAATGAACTGCAGCTGGGTCATTCCATTATCTTAAACTGAGACATTTTTATATGAGAAACATGCACAGCATTTTGCCTCGCTGGTGAACTGCCAGGAAGACAGGATGATGGCAAAGTCATCTTGTTGCTGCTGCACAAATGATGTTTGTTGTTCATAAATTTAAATGAGATTGGCAGCTAAGAAAGTCTTTCAGTATGGAATCATCGGGTAAAACAGTGGTGTAGCATGGGTTTCAGACGCCCAGGGCGTAGGCCACAGACTTCCCCAAAGGGACTTACTCACACCATATCCTAATTTGCAGGTGTTATTACACAATATTGAACTCTATTCGTTATATGAAAGAATTAATACTTGCTAAATCGTCGTCGTGAACAATCCAACCACAAAATAAAACACGGGTAATTACTGCAAGGCAACTGGTTACTACAGATAGTGTTGCCAGTTGCTAGAGCGAGTGAGATGACTATACTCATTTACAGAAAGGGGATTCCCCGGTTCCATCCCAGATTAAATAATAAAAAATTCCTTGCTCATTTTAATTGGTCCAAATTGTAGGTACGACAAAAATATAAAATGAAATAGTTCAAATTTTTATTTCAGATTACAAGATATTATTATTATTTATTGTGAAATTTTGCTGCCCCCAAAAAGTGCCACCCAGGGCGGGCTGCCCACCACCACCTACACTACGCCACTGGGGTAAACATTCATGTTCTATAACGGTCCATTAGGTCTGGTATAATATTATAAATATCTCTGTGGGCAAGAAGAAACTTAAATATTTGCAGCTATTTCAGGTGCTTATTGAAAGTAGTTCAAAACATCTTGCTTTTAACTTTCAAACTGTAAAAAAGTGAGAAGAAGTTTTTAAGCTTTGAAATCTGAAACACTTTAGACAATTTGTTCCACTGTGATAAAATTCCCTTAGTGTGAGATGTATATGTTGCCCAAGGCCCTAACAGGCTGGTTAAACTTACAGTGAGGAATCAAATCGGACATGACTGGCTTTCAAGCAAGGGAGACCTTTACCTTTATACAATACATATGTGAAATTATAAAAAATTGCATACATATATTGTACTTATTGTTCAGTCACACAATAAAATCTGACTCTTTGTGAACCCATGGACCATAGCACACCAGGCTCCTGTCATCTGCCATCCTCCATAGTCCGGCCAGATCTATGCCCGCATAATTACATACATACATACATACATACATACAGTCACGCCACACATAACGAATTTAATTCGTTCTGCGAGGTTGCTTGCTATGCCAAAAAAAATGGTATGTGAGTCTGACTCGCATAACGAATTTTTTGCTATGTGAGTCAGACTTTTCCCTATGGAAAAACTCACATAACAAGTGTTTCTATGGGGAAAACTCGCATAGCGATTTTTTTTCGCTATGCGAGTTTTCCCCATAGAAATGCTCGTTATGCGAGTTTTTCCATAGGGAAAAGTCCGACTCGCATAGCAAAAAATTCGTTATGCGAGTCAGACTGCTTAGCGAAAAACTTGGTCGTTATGCGAGTTTTTCACTAAGCGAAACGCTCGTTATGCAAAGTTTGACTGTACATACATACATACATACATACATACATACATACATACATACATACATACATACATACATACATGCATACATACATACATAGAGTTAATCTCACTTAACTCTCTATATAGAGTTAACCTCGTTTACTACAATGAGGCTCATTTCCAAGTAAGTAGGATTATTGCCTTAGTTGCTCTCAGTTTTAAAATAACATAATTGTAGTTTTGCCATTGCATGAATTAAGAGAGCTTTTGTGTAATTAGCTCAATATTTGCCCATGCATTAGCACCACCACTGCTAATTCAAAAATTGCATAATGTACACATAAAACTAAAAGGAAAAGAGCTGTTTTGTTTTGTGTTCTGAATTAGCATAGGCTCCTTATGTGTGTCTCCCAACACGCTAAAGTAGGATGTTTCTGTAAACTCAAGGTGACTTTAGGTATCAACCCAGAAAATAAATTCCATATTTCTGGACTGAGATTTATTTTTTAAAAAAACATGATCAAAAGTCCTTCTTGAAATTCAGCTAGTAGAACATATTTAAAAAACCAGAAACAGCTACATAATTAAGAAAAGCAACAGAAAGGCACATATATACAGTACTGGCTTTTTGAGTATGGGCTTCTCTGTGACTTCAAAAGACAAGAACGTTTGCTGGACCAAGTGTAGTATTAATCATTAGCACAGAAAATAGCTTTCATTCCATTATTATCAGTACAAAACCACCTGTAATATAGAAATACATATCTATAGGATCAGATCTCACAGCAACAGTTTACAGAATCAAGGAAGAACAATGCTTTTTATTTATTTAACTATCTGGATTCATAATAGTGTTCTGTCCTATTTCTGAATGTTAAAAAGCATCAAGTCACTGACATAAATGGGTTTTTTTTATGTTTAAGCCATTTATGTAGGACACATTCCTAGGAGAAGCACAGTAATAACAAAGTTAATTTTGAGTGACTTGTTTGAGGTTTATTTTATGTAGAGTGTTGTTTTTCTCTAAATGTATATTTCTTTGCCTAGCACATATATTTTGCTAATTGCTTCCTTGGTAAACATACATATATCAAAGCAAATCTATTTTCACGCACTTTTTATATTATTTTCTCTTATGTATAGACAAGTGGACAAAACTTTAATTATTATTTCCAAAACTATAATATTCTACTCAAGGTTTACATAAACTAATTTTATCTTGTCATACCAATGATGTATAAATAAAGAGCACTTTTCTGTAAAGTGGCTATAACATGTTGTCAGCCTTCTAGGACTCCACTTAAATGTATTAATTCTGCCATATAATTTATACAACATAACTTCTTTATCAATTATGTTTCATTTGGAGATATTTTAAGATGCATTTGATAATAAACATGCAATTAATTCTACTCTTCTGATGTTGCCAACTCTTTTAAATAATATTATCTGGTGTGATTTTAATGTTTTTATGATTTTTTTAAAGTTTTAACATTAAGTTTTAAGATGACTATATTTTGATTTGTAAGCCGCTCAGAGTCGGGCTTGCCCGATTGGAGCGGGGTAGCAAATACGAGTAATAAATAAATAAAATAAATAAAACCCATGATAAAATACCCACCCACCTCAGAAAGTTAAACTTTAAAGGTTAAAAATTAAAAAGAGATTAAAAGTTAAAATTCACCAATTAAAATTACAAGGGAGAGGGGGGAACAGTCAGATTAGCCAGTTGGCCACGGTAGCCGACTAGCCCAAACCCCACACCTACCCTGCCAGCCAGGTCTTCACACCCTTTCTAAAGGCCAGCAACTCTGGAGATGCAACTCGGTTGGCAGGAGGTTCCATAGGGCCAGAGCGGACACAGAGAAGGTCCTCCTCCTAATGCTAGAGAGATGCGCCTCTCTAGCAGATGGCATGACCAGAGAGCCTCTCCAGTCCGCTCTGGTGGGAAGGACAAATGTTCTAGGGGTGACACGGTCTCTTAGGTATCCTGGCCCACTACCATGTAGGGCTTTAAAGGTTTTTAATGTTTTAAAAGTGTTTTTAAAATTGTTGGAAATAGCCCTGGGTCCCTTTGGGGAGGAGGGCAATAAACAAATATAAATAAATAATAAATAAATATCTCTTTATACCAGGCATCCACTTCTAAATTTAAATTATTTTTCCAATTCTTTGCGATATGTTGTCTTGCCATTGTTAAGAAGATAGATAACAGATCCTTCATATTTTTATCTATATTTATTTCATCCAAGTCAGTCAATAAGTTGGTCCTCGACTCCAGTTTAAAATCAAAACCCACTATTTCCCCAATTTCTTTTTCTATTTTACTCCAGGAGTCAGATATCGTTTTACAACTCCACCACATATGCTCATATGTTCCCAATATATTCTGACATCTCCAACAATATTTTGTTTTCGTATTATCCATTTGATTTAACCGCACTGGAGTCAAGTACCACCTCCACAACAAAAAATAATACTTCTGTGCTGTCACATTCATGCTGATTTATGGTGACCCTTTCCAGGGTTTTCTAGGTAGAGAATACACAGAGGTGGTTTACATTTCCCATCTTCTGGGGGTCCCCTGAAACTGTGCAGCTTACCTAAGTCTATACAGATCGACTTTTCTCTTGGGATGAATAGGATTAAATTGAACTCCAACCTCTGACTCTGCAGTCGATTGTCTAACTTATTGAGCGCTACATCCAGCTGCATAAAATTACTCACATGAACTTGTGACTTACATGGAATTGTATTTTAAGGGGCCAACCCATAGGTCACCTGTCCTGTGAAGCCTTCTGTTGTCTGTGTTCAGCATACTGCCTAGTTCTGCCCTGACATAGCAGTTAAAATGGAAATCAGTATATGCTATATGAAAAGAATGTTCAATGCTCAGAAAATATATAATCAGCAGGGGAAGGGGGAATTATTTAAGGAAAGCCTTATGGATGGTGTGGGGAGCTGTAACTAGCAACAGAGACTCACAGGATTTTGGTGCCCTATTGGTTAAGCTTATGTCATGTGTGACTAGCTGGCCCTTTTTAGGAGAAAGGTGGGATATAAATCTTTTAAATAAATAAATAAATAAAATTATGGATGCAAGAGTCGAAAAACAACTATAAACATCTGAATTTGGTTGTAAAGTGAGCTTCCCTGTCCTGTCCTTTCTTCTGCTTGAAGAAGAAGGTCTGGAGGTGATATAAGCATTTATGCCTTTCCATGTTTTTCCAGCAGAAATATGTTGTGCTGTCTCTATTTCGGTACTCTGGACCAACGCCTCAGTTAACAGTTCTGATGGTTCCATTCCTCTTTGTTTGCAAACAACAGAAAACAGTTACTTTCTAACATCAAAAACTGACTTGTCAGAAAAATGTCAACCGAACTTCTTCTTCCGTGTCTAGCCCAGACATGGAACTGCCAAAATGAAAGCACCTTTTGGTGAGTTCATTCTGCAATTCCTTTCGACTGACTTAGTTTTCAACATAACCTCATTTATCAGAACAAAAATGTGTTGCTATTACATGTTATAGAATAGGAAACGTTAATAAATATAATTTGTCATCATCTAATGTAGAGTATTTTCATCCTTTTGTTAGTAAAGATATTATGTGTCGTAATAGTGTTCTGTCCTATTTCTGAATGTTAAAAAGCATCAAGTCACTGACATAAATGTTTTTTTTTAATGTTTAAGCCATTACGTAGGACACATTCCTAGGAGAAGCACAGTAATAACAAAGTTAATTTTGAGTGGCTTGTTTGAGGTTTATTTTATGTAGAGTGTTGTTTTTCTCTAAATGTATATTTCTTTGCCTAGTACATATATTTTGCTAATTGCTTCCTTGGTAAACATATATATATCAAAGCAAATCTATTTTCACCCACTTTTTATATTATTTTCTCTTATGTATAGACAAGTGGACAAAACTTTAATTATTATTTCCAAAACTATAATATTCTATTCAAGGTTTACATGAACTAATTTTATCTTGTCATACCAATGATGTATAAATAAAGAGCACTTTTCTGTAAAGTGGCTATATCATGTTGTCAACCTTCTAGGATTCCATTTAAATGTATTAATTCTGCCATATAATTTATACAACATAACTTCTTTATCAATTATGTTTTATTTGGAGATATTTTAAGATGCATTTGATGATAAACATGCAATTAATTCTACTCTTCTGATGCTGCCAACTCTTTTAAATAATAAAATAACAATAAGTATCAGGCCATTTCCTGATGTTTTGAATCATGGATACAGAAGCACAATATCTCACATTCATAAACCAAAGGTTTTTTGAAGTATTTAATTATTAAGGGATCCAATATCAATTAGTGTTTTTCAAGGCCATTCTAGGGAATACAGGCTAATCTGTTCTACTGCAGAGTTAAACCACAACAAAGGATAACCAAACAAAATAGCAAATACATAAAATAGACTGTCATTGTATGGCTGGACAATTTAAAATTATTGGAGAATCAAACAGGTTTTGACTTGATACCAGAAATGATATAACGTCAATTATGAAAATACCCTGGACAGCAAAGAAAACAAATAGGTTGCTCTTAAAAGAAATCAACCCTAACTGCTCCTTTGAAGGTCAAATATTGAAGATGAAGCTAAAGTACTTTGGAAATCAAATGAGAAGAGAGAATTCACTTGAGAAAGCCTTGATGCTGGGAAAGGTGGAGGGCAAAAGAAGAAGGGGGCAGCAGAGAATGAGATGGCTAGATGGTATTGTTGATGCAATGGACACAGAGCTGGATGGGTTGAGGAGGATGGTGGAGGATAGGGGTGCCTGGCGTGTGATGGTCCATGGAGTCACAAAGAGTCAGACTACTATGCGACTGAACAACAAACAAAATCACTGTTGCATGTTAAAGCTATTCCACAAGTGGGGATTCAAACAGAGAAGGCTTTCTCCCTTGTTACCACATAACATATAGTCAAACCTCACATAAAGGGTGCCTCGCTTAAAGAGTAATTCGCCTAAAGAGCAGAATTTTCTCTGAATGTTTGCTTCGCTTAACAAAACCAACCAAAAACTCGCTTAACAAATAAATCGGGGTTCACAATCCCCCCCCCCCGAAGTCACAATTGGTCACTTACAATGGTGTTTCGCTTAAAGAGCAAACTCGTTTAAAGAGCAATCCTGTGGAACGCATTATGCTCTTTAAGCAAGGTACAACTGTACCAACAATGCTTGGAAAAGAGCCCTATCTCTCCCCAAATTGTATCAGTAGATGTAGCCAACATATAGTTACAGATAGTTTCCATTTAAGTTGCCTAAAGAAACCAATAGTAGAGACTATTCTGGTGTTTGCTTTTTCCATCTTGGCAACCACCTGTCATGAACAGGGTTCACTGATAATGCAGTTCTATCATTCAGTTCTTCTTTTGCTTTGTTTCAAGGGTTCCCAGCTCTCCTGTTCACACTTATATTTTTAATTTTTTAAAAAAAATAGACAAAAGATGACATTTTTAGTTTTTTAGGGGGGGTTAAATTATATGAATTGGGGGGCAGAGGAGCACATTCCTGGAATATGACTATATTTTTTCCAAAAGGTCTTCATCATGTAGATTTTGAAGATGATTCTGCCATGGAGGATAGGGGAAGGGAGGATGGGGTAGAGGAAGGGTATGGTAATATATTAACTGATTAATATTGTTAATATTATCTTTGCTAATTGTTAATAATTATAAAAATAATGTGAATAACATGGGCTGATGAGTAAAGACGAAGGGTATATTTGGTGGTCAAGTTTCCACACTATCATGGTGCAAGTATTCTATTAGGTCTTTTCTGTAGGAAGGAAAAAAACAGAGGGATCATTAGATGGAATAAAATGAGATATATAAGTGTTGTGTGAAGTCCCTATAAAATCCAGTGAATGACAAAGGGCAACAAAACCGCTTCTTAAATCACTGTACAAAAATGATAAAATATATTTCAAATAAGGAGATATGTCATATGTTTTGTATCTATTGTGCTGTCAAGTCATATCCATCTTATGGTGATTCTTCCATGGTTTCCAAGATGTGAGGTATTTATGGAATGATTTTACCATTGCTATACACTCCAGTGATTCTTCCATGGTTAAGCAGAAATCTGAATCTTGGTCTGTCATTCTACCTCCTATACCAGTGATGGCGAACCTTGGCACTCCAGCTGTTCTTGAACTTCAATTCCCAGAAGCCTTGAACAGCAGGAGTGCTGACTTGGGCTTCTGGGAATTGAAATCCAAGAACACCTGGAGTGCCAAGGTTCACCATAATGGTCCTATACTATCCTGTCCCACCTTCTGTTCACTCTATTCATGCATTTTTTTTCCTCTGCTGAAGGCAGGGAGGACAATTATGACTCTCCAGATGTTATTTGGCCTATAACTAACATTATCCCTTCCCAGCAGAATTAATGGCAATAAATTAAAGGAGTTGTTGTTTTAAACATCTGAAGGACCATAATTGCCACTTTTTAGCTATGCAGTAGAATAGTGGAATACATGTTGCCTTGGCATCTCTCACCACCTTTGGAAAGACCTGAGATACAGCCATATTTAACACCCAACTTACAACTTTTTTGCTATTTATTATTATTATTAATTGTAGTGGAAAGGAATTGACTGTAACAACCAGTAAGAATATCGTCTATGCACATGCTACATTAGTAAATGCAAAAATAGGAGTATTTTTAATCTCCTTTGAACAATATGGTAAGGAAATTAATGTACACTGTAGCATAGAATCTCCTGTTAATCTCTTCTGTATTTTGCAGCAGGGGTAAGAAATGCATTAACTGCCAAATGTTGAAGAGTTGCGGTCATTCCATCACTTCTGTTCATTTGATATGGTGGCTAGGAGAGATGGGATATGAAGCCCAGTAATAACTTTAAAGCCACAAATAGCGCACACTTACTTTTAAAAAGCCATAATGGGCAGCTAACTTGAGCAGTAAAGCAGTCTCCATCTTCTTCCGTGTCTAGGTCAGATGTGAAACTGCCAAAATGAAGCCACTTTGGGTGAGTTATAATAATAATTTTGTGTCAGAAATTATTATAGGTTGAAAGGATTTTTATTTTATTTATTTTTTTGCTGGAGAGACTCCACTCAGGGATGAAGCTTCTTTCATGTCCCCAAGATCTTTTCCCACCAATGTGGTCCCTATTTATCTACTTGCAATTTTTTGCTTTCAATCTACTAGGTTGGCAGGAGTTGGGACAGAGAGGGGCGCTCATTCTGTTATGCAGTACCCGGGTCTCAAACTGCTGATTTGCCAGCCTTCCATCCAGTGGTGGGATGTCAAAATTTCTACTACCCCACCGTGATGTCATCACAGTGTGGGCGGAGCTAACATCATGATGTCATGACATTGGGGGCAGAGCCAAAGAAAAAATTTAAATAAAATAATAATCATAAAATAAAAATAAGCACACACACACACACACACACCTCAACCCACCCACCCACAACACAAGGACAGCAAGGAGGCTCTGCATATGCGCCAAGCACTGTAGGCATGCATACATACCAAGTGCTTGGCGCGCATGCGGAGTGGGGGAACCAGTGAAAAGGTAAGCCCCGAAGGTGGTTCCCCCAAAAAGCTTCTACCGGTTCTCCAGGACACTGGGAAAAATTACTACCGGTTCTGGCGGACTGGTGAGAACCTGTTACATCCCATCACTGCTTCCATCTAACAATGCAAGCTTCTTAACCATTTAGTCACCACAGTCCCTCATTCTGCAGTTCCTTTCATCTGACCTAGTGTGACAAAGATTAGCTGCCATCATAACATTACTGTTACCAAGGTATACCAGATTTTGGTTTAAAAATACACTAGTACCCCGAATAACGTTATGACTTGGTTCCACAAGTCCCGTCGTTATTCGGTTTTTAACGTTGTACGATACATTGAACACACAATGTTAAAAAAAGCCCTGTTTCCCTGGAGGCTGCAGGAAGCGAGAACGTCGGGATTTGAATCCTGACATTTTGGCTTGCTGCTGCCTCCAGGGAGGTGGGGGAACTTTGGAAACAGCTTGGAGCGGGTCCCCACACCTCCCTGGACCCGGCGGGGGGGTCAGAGACCCCAAAATTGGTAAAAAAAAGTCTGTTTTTTTTACCAATTTTGGGGTTTCTGACCCCCCCGCCGGGTCCAGGGAGGTGGGCAGACCTGATCCAAGGTGTTTCTAGGCTTCCCCGACGTCCTGAGCCAGTGCAGCAAGCCAGAATGTCAGAGTTCGAATCCCGACATTCTGGCTTGCTGCACTGGCTCAGGACGTCGGGGAAGCCCAGAAACACCTTGGATCGGGTCCCCACACCTCCCTGGACCCAGCGGGGGGGGGGGTTAGAAACCCCAAAATTGGTAAAAAAAACGGATGTTTTTTTTTACCAATTTTGGGGTCTCTGACCCCCCCCCCCCACCGGGTCCAGGGAGGTGTAGGGACCCGCTCCAAGCTGTTTCCAAAGTTCTCCCACCTCCCTGGAGGCTGCAGCAAGGCAAAATGTCAGGATTCGAATCCCGACATTCTGGCTTGCTGCAGCATAAAAGAGGGTGGGGGAAGTTCAAAATTAGCGCGCATCAGCTCTAGGGAGGTCGGGAGACCCGATGCGCGCTAATTTTGAACTTCCCCACCCTCTTTTATGCTGCAGCAAGCCAGAATGTCGGGATTCGAATCCTGACATTTTGCCTTGCTGCAGCCTCCAGGGAGGTGGGGGAACTTTGGAAACAGCTTGGATCGGGTCCCCACACCTCCCTGGACCCGGCGGGGGGGTCAGAGACCCCAAAATTGGTAAAAAAAAACGGACGTTTTTTTTACCAATTTTGGGGTGTCTGACCCCCCCGCTGTGTCCAGGGAGGTGTGGGGACCCGATCCAAGGTGTTTCTGGGCTTCCCCGACGTCCTGAGCCAGTGCAGCAAGCCAGAATGTTGGGATTCGAACCCTGACATTCTGGCTTGCTGCACTGGCTCAGGATGTCGAAGAAGCCCAGAAACACCTCCAGAGAGATCAGAGGACCTGATTTACAGCTGCAGGGTGGTTGGGGAAGCTGACGGGGACTCCCTGTCAGCTTTCCTAGCCACCATGCCTCCGCAGCTGTGGGGTGGCTGGGTAAGCCGATGGGGGAGCCCCCCGTCAGCTTTCCAGCCTCCCCACCCCTGCCTCCGTAGCTGCAGGGTGGCTGGGAAGCTGAACGGAGAACCCCGTTCAGCTTTCCACCCACCCTGCTGCCAAGAACAACTGTATCGGATAACGTTAAAATCGTGTTATTCGATACAAGATTTTTCTGAAAATCTTGTAACGTTATGCGGTTTTAACGCTATATGATACTCGCGTTATACGGGGTATTACTGTACCACATTCTTCGAGGGGGCTCTTTCTGTGTACCAGTAAGTGATAAAGAAGTTTTCAAACCTGGGGTTTGTTGCTCTAAAAGACCGATGTAGAAAAGTATCCAAGCGCTGCCTAAATAATATTTTGCTATTCACAAAAGAGCCTCACCCTGTTGTAAGATTAAGGAAGTCCTCTACAAGCCTCGTTGTGTTCTTAAACATTGTGGTGATAAAAACTGCCAGTCTTTTTGTTTTCTTTCGGAGCAGTGCATCCAAATGTTACAATGCAAGATTTCTTCTCTGCCTCTCATGAAAGAAGCACTAGGTGGCAGGATCTCACCAAGGAAGTTTCTTTCAAGGCTGTTTTTCTATTACCGTTCCCAAAGAGCATGATTTGTATGTTGTAAAGGTAAAGGTCGCCCTTGCTCGAAAGCCAGTTGTATCTGACTCTAGGGTTCAGTGTTCATCTCTGCTTTATAGCCAAACAGCCAGCGCTGTCTGCATTTGCATACGTTTCGCTGGTCATGTGAGCAGAACACTGTTTACCTTCCCACCGAAGTGGTCCCTATTTATCTACTTGCAATTTCTTGCTTTCAAACTGCTAGGTTGGCAGGAGCTGGGCTCACCCCGTCCTGCAGTACTCGGGAATCCAACTGCTGACCTGTCGCCTTCCAGCCAGCGTCTTAGCCACTTGAGCCACTGCAGCCCATTTGTATGTTGTAGAAGGCATGAGAAATAATCCAGTGATCTGGCATCCTAAACAAATATTAGCTAGTAAATTGAAGAACTACCCAAAACCAGAGCTTGGAAGGATACAGTACTTCTAAAAAGTTAGTTATAGTGATCACCACAAGTTGCCCAAAGTCATTGCTATGTTTAAAATTTAAGTCTTTACCTTTCAGTTTCACTAAAGTAAATAGAACAGTTATATTGAGGAAAACCTTTCTGAAACCAGTAACATCTAAGAGAACATGAATGTTATGTTCTTCCTTCACCACTATTTTATAAAAGTTTATTTATTTATTTATTTTGACTTATATCCCTCTCAATCGGTGCAAGTGCCACTCTGGAGAGCTCACAATATTAAATAAACATAACATACAGTAAATAAAAACAAATTATATAATTTAATTAGATACCAACCAATTAAATTTAAATAGCTAGAATAAAATACCTAGCTAGATGATGTCCAAGTAAAACAATAAACATTACTAGTATAAACCAATAGACCAAAATTCCAGACAAATATTTCAAAAATTAAAGCTCACTAAATCTCATTGTCGGCTGCTACTTGTATCTGAACATACATTTTTCCTGGAAGTCATTTTCTCAGTTGATGGATGTGTCTCTGGTGACTCAATAAACCGATCCTGACATGAAACATGTGACCACACACATTACATTGAATAGCTAGTGAAGAGCGTAATTGAGTTTGACAAGGCCTTCGTGGTTGTCGCTTAGCCTCTTCATGTTTGCGGCATTCTTCTTCGATGTGATCAGTAGCAGCAGAGATGGTTTGGCACCAAAGTGGGCAATCTACAGCTGCTACCTCCCAAGTTTGACACCTCCATGGTTTGATTCAGCTGGTCCTTATAATGCTTCAAAGGAGTTCCATGAGCTCTTGTACCAGAGCTAAGTTCTCCATAAACAATTTGATGAGGAAACCTAGAACCATCCATACGGTGAACATTCCCTATACATCTAAGAGAGGAGTTCTCAACCTTTTTAAGCCAGGGGCCCGGTCAGGTTCCCTCAGACAGCTTTGGGGGCTGGACAGCCATTTTGCCCTTCCTCCACCACATGGCACTTCTTGGTGTGGTGGAGGCAGGGGGGGCACATGAAATGGCGCCACAGGCTGCATCCAGCCCACAGGCCGCAGGTTGAGAATCCCTGATCTAAGACAATGGCCTATGGTGGAAGCTTCAATGCTATTTACATGTGCCTTCTCAAGAACTGTGATGTTGATGACATAGTCATCCCACTTGATTTTCACAATGCACTTTAGCTTCTGTTGGTGAAAGTGCTTAAGGTTTTTGATGTCTTGGCAATAGATGGTCCATGTTTCACAGCCATATAATAACATTGAGGTAACAATAGGTTGGAATATCATGAGCTTTATGTGAACTGTTAAATCTTTGCTCATGAAGACCTGGTGTGATAGATGACCAAAGGCAGAATGGGCAGCACCGATTCTCTTCATCACACCGTGTTCACAGATGCAGTTTTTAGACAGGATGCTACCAAGGTTAAAAAAAAGGTCTACCTGTTCTAGTGTCGTATCTGAGATGGTAATACAGTAAAACCCCAACTTATATATGCCTCGAGTTACATAAAATTCGACTTACATAATGATTTTGTGTTAAAACCATGTCCCGATTTACACGATTTCCTATAGGTTTGCTTCGAGTTAAATAAAAATTCATTTCCCTATGGGTTTGCTTCAATTTACATTTAAAATTTCATTTTTCTTATGGGTTTGCTTCGAGTTACATAAAAAACCAATTTAAGCAAAAGCCTATAGAACTGACTTTTTTTCGTAAGTAGGGTTTTTTTTAACTGTACTGAACTCTGTTTCAAGAATGCATGTTTTGGCCTCATCATAAATGCTCAGAAAACCAAAGTACTAGCACAGTGATGGTGAACCTTGGCACTCCAGCTGTTCTTGAACTTCAATTCCCAGAAGCTCTGATCAGCAAGAGTGCTTAGGCAAGACCGTAGCACAAGCAGTTAGGACTCCATTGAAAACCTATCAACCTAGCCAACATTCAAGTCTATGTTCCAACTACAGATGCAATTATCGAAGAGGAAATATATTGCACAACAAAACAAGACATGCTTATAACCATTGGTGACTATAATGCAAAAGTAGGATGTCATCATCATCACCATCATGATCTACCATTAGTCAAAGACTGGTGTAAAATTAACAGTTCAAGACCTAACCAAGGACTTAAGAACTATTAAGGTAACATCTAAGTATGTAGGCAGTTCCTAGTAAGGCAGTTTTTTGTAAGGCTTGTTTTTCCAGGTTGCAGTTAGCCTTTTCAATCCTTTCTTTTCTGTATTCAGATTTCTGCTTGACTATTCTCAACAGACCTCCTTTATTAACTTCCTTAAGCATAGGCTCTTTACTTTTCTTAATGTAGTCCATTCAAGCTATGCTTTTCTTCCTCTGCTGTCTGTTTAACCTGTAGGGGCCCTCTGCCACCCTCTGCTCTTGGTAAGGACAAATTATCATTGTCACTTTTGGGATGCAGGGCATGATGCATAATCATTTGTGTCATGATTTGAGGTAGCCATATTCACTTGCTGTACTTAAAGTTAGCCAGACTGTCTTTGCTGTCTGCTTTCTGTCATTTGTTTATACATATTTCAGATTCCCTATGTCATGAATTTAGGTCGACAGCCCGTTGATAAGACAGTTACTAAGTAACTGTATGCCTTATCACCCTTATCTCAGATTTTAGCCAGATTAAACTAGACAGTAAGGTGTCTTCTCATGACCTCATGCATTAAACACCTGGAGGCCGAGAAGCTTCAGGAAGTTTCAAAAAGCTTCCAGAACCTTCGAGAAAGTTCCAAATGATGTAATTAATTTGAGATCATTGAATTCTTGTGGAAGGGAGAATTCCCTCTTTTGACTATTTAAAGAATGCCTTTTCAGACTTCAAATCAGTCTTCTCACTTGAGGCAAAAATGCTTTGTTAGCTGGACTAAAAAAATCCCCTTCTGGGGGAATATCTATGCATAGCAGAATACTGCCAAAGGAAGCTGATGAATATCAGAGGCCATGGACTATGCCAAATTTTCCTGAGATTATTACCATCCTATTCCATCCTATGGAACTGGACTGTGCTGGTATGTGGCCAGTTGGCCCCTTTAAGGACTAATGGACTTGGGGCAGTTATTTTACTCTACAGAATTATGGACTATGAGATGTTGGGGGATTTGATTCTCTACAGCTTTGCTTCACTATCAAATAAAGTTCTGTTTTGGGACTTTTACCTTGTTGAATTTTGCTTGGGCATAGCATTGGCACATAGCCCTCTGCTTCAACATCCACTCTACTGTGGAAATGCCTCACTTCCTTTGACTTGGTAAGATCATAGGTGGTTTGGGGTCCTTTTGGGAGGCTGGAAGAGGCTAGGAAGAAGGAGTTGGGGTGGACTGCATCACACTCAGCACTCTGTCACACCAAAAGCCTCTAGGGACCCTGGGAAACCCCCTGACAATTTGCTTCCTTGTTTTTTGTCTAGGTTGTCTAATTCCATTTGGGTCCAATCAATTATTTCAGCAGAATACTGTATAACGAACAATGGCCAGACATTAATTGCCTTTAAGATATTACCTCCACTCAGCTTTGAAATCAAGGTTTTCCAGATCCACTTTATATTAAGTAGCTTTTTTCTTTTGGTTGTACAGCAGATTAGAAACTTCTAGAACTCCCAACTACTGAATCCCTCTTCTGATGTTATTGCTTTTATACAGTCTTCTTTATCTAATCTGAAGGCCTTACCTTTGACAAATTTGCCTACTTTAACAGTAATTGCTAAAGATATGTCAATTCCAGATTGTGCTCTGATGTCCTTACTGAATTCCTTTGTATTTTCCAGCAAAGTATTCAATTCAGCTTTTGTCTTTCCAAACAATTTTAGATCATCCATATAAAATAAATGTGAAACCTTCAGTCCTTTATTAGCTAATTCATATTCACAGTTTGTTCTGTTCAAAATAGTTATCAGTGGTGCCATCGATAACATGAATAGCAAAGGTAATAGTGAGTCACCTTGAAAAATCCCAGGTAATTACAATTTCACCAAATTCTTCTCACAGGCCATTAACTTTACTCACAATAGCTTCATTGAAGTCTTTATAAAACTTTGAATATTGTTGCTAATTCCAAAAACGTCAAGGGATTTCTCAATCTAGCTTTGTGGAACAGAATCAAAGGTTTTCTTATAGTCGATCCAAGCCTTAAACAACTTTGCTCACTTTTTCTATGAATACTTCAAAACCAATTTGTCAATTAATAGTTGATCTTTGGTTCCTCTTAAATTTTTGCATCATTCTCACTGCTCTACAGACAACAAATCCTTTATTTTCAGATAGCTATATATCTGGCTTGCAATTATGCCTGCTAATAATGTAGTATACATTGTTGGCAGACGAGTTATTGGTCTGAAGTTTCCAGGCACATTTCCCTTTTCTTTACCCTTCTTATTAAGGAGTGTTCTTCTAGTTGTTAACCATTGTTCACTTTCTGGTATTTTCAAAACCTGATTCATCTGGTTTGCCAACCTTGCATATAAATTTGTTAACAATTTTAGCCAGAATCATGGAGTTCATTGTGCATTTTCATTATACTCCTTATTGTTTTTCCACAAGTTTTTCCAAAACTTCAGAATGTTTTCTTTGTTAGGCTTTTCACTTGTGGTGGCACTATATCCATTTTTAAGAGTCTAGTAAAAATAATGTTGGTTAACTCAAAACTATATTTTACTGAAACTGCATTATTCTATTATAATATTGTCTGATCTTTTCTGCAATGGCCACAACTCTTTGTTTCAACTCTTCTATTATAGGTGATGCTTAAGGCTTTTACCTTACTTGGAGTGAGAAATATCTGATGCTCAAGATAGATTCTGAAAAAGAAGCACTTGCAATGATATTATAAATACCTGTTGGCTCCTGGAGCTCACAGAATAATTTCAAAAGAAGATCAATTTATATTTTGTGTGGATCATGAGAAACTATAAGTAGTTCTGAAAGAAATGGGTGTGTCCTCAGCACTTGATTGTCTTGATATGTAACCTGTATTGTGGATGAAAAGCTTTTTTTCTTTGTTCAAATCAGTCCATGGCACAGTACAATGCAACACTTCTGGATCAAAAGGATTGGCTGGCTCTATGCCATTGCCCATGGGGTGACCAATGAATGCTTTCCATTTTTCAGGGAGGCTCCTTCAATGTCCCCTAGACAAGAAGCTACTGTAAGGACAGGATATGGAAAGTAAAGCAAAGCAAAGCAATCACACTTATATACCACCCAATAGCACTTAGTGCATTCTCTGGGTGACTCACAAATTAATTAACATTTGTCCCAAACATTTTGGAAAGCCAGAATAGGCAAAGGTATCAGACAAGGGTGCATTTGTATCTCCTTACCTGTTCAATCTATATGCAGAACATATCATACAGAAGGCCTGACTAGATTCAGATGAAGAAGGAATGAAAAGTGGTGGAAGAAACCTCAATAAATTAAGATATGCAGATGATATCATCTTAATGGCGGAAAGCAGTAATGATCTGAAATTACTTTTTTTAAAAGTGAAAGAAGAAAGTGCTAAAGCAGGACTGCAGTTGAACAGGAAAAGAACAAAAACTATCATGCCAAAAGAATTATACACCTTTAATGCTGACAATGAAGAAATTGAAATAGTAAAAGCTTTTTTATATTTTGGTTCAGGCATCAATCCAAATTGAGACTGCAGCAAAAATGAGGAAAAAATGGAGACTCAGAAGGGCAGAGATGAAGGAATTAGAAAAGATCAGGTGTAATAAGTGGAAATCAGCTCAAAACACATCCATGTTATCATATTCCCAATCACTGTGTACAAGTGTGAAAATTGGAAACTAAGTATTGCTGACAGGAAAAAAAATATTTACTTTAAAAATTATGCTAAAAGAGAACTTTGTAGTTATCCTGGCCGGCCAGAAGGTTGAACAAGTGGGTCCTAAAGGAAATCAAACTTGAGCTATCTCTGGAGGCAAACGATGAAACTGACACATCATGAGAAAGCAAGATTCTCTGGAAAAGACAATAATACTGGAAAAGTTGAAGACAACAGAAAAATAGAAAGACCAAATATGATATGGACTAACTTCCTAAAGGAAGCCACAGACTTGAGTTTACAAGAGCTGAGTAAGTCTGTTGAGAAAAGAATGTTTTGGAGACAGAGGCGTAGCTACCGCCGTATCTGCCGTATCAATTATACGGGGCCCCCGGGCCATGGGGGCCCCCAACGTGTGTAAGCAAAACAAATATTTACCCTTCCTAAGGGCCCCCAAACAAATTTTTATACGGAGCCCCGCCAAGGCACGCTACTCTTCTGTTTGGAGACCACTCATTCATAAGATCATAATAAGTTGAGATTGTCTTGACAGCACACAACAAAACAAATGACTGGTTGTTTAATTTATTGTTATGTTATTTTTACTGTGAAATACAAGGAGAGATGCATGGGTGATTTTATCCCTCAGGTAGCAAAATAATCTGAATGACCAAGGATAGCGTGAATTTTGCCTCTGTGTTTCAGGCAGAAAAATAACTTGGACTAGCCCTGCTTGTAGTTTTTCTACAAATCTAGTGAAGAGAACATTGAGGGACAGTTTTATTGACAAGATTTTCCAAAAATTCATTTTGCACACTGGTTTGTTTGTTTTTTGTTTGGTTGGTTTTTTTGGTAGTGCAAGAATGTATTGATCCAAACACAGATCACAATGTGCTAATTTCTGTTACCTGTGAGGCCAACTATAGGAATGGCAATGTGGGAAGCTGGCACAATCCACATTGGAAAATGTTCCACAAACCCCAAAACAATAAGGCACAGAGGAAGGGGGATGGAGATGTTTGCCTTGAGACTTACTTTGTTCACCCCATTAAAACAGGAGTCTTCTCTACTAACAGTTACGAGGAAGATTTTTTTAAAGGCTAAATTGGATGACATTTACTGGCAAAGCAGCACTTTCTGAGGGAACAAAGGCAGACAGGTTTTAAATAAGTAGGTGCAGGTGGTATTATACTAAATGCTTTTAGGTTGGAGTTTTGTTTATTGTTCTTTAATGGATTTTCTACCATTTCTGTGGTTTTGTAGCAACGTGCAAAAGAACAGGTAGAAGTATTAGGGAGCTGTGGGTAATTTTAAAAACTCTTCATCTGAGGCTTTTAAAAATGCTCAATATACTTTACTATAGAACTGACACCAAAGCATAACCCCCCCCCCCTTATCTAGCTGGATATGGGACAGAGGCAAAAACCTTTGACAGGACAGCTGCTTGGTGAAGTGAAGAATAGCATCCCTACATGTCTACTCAGCCCCATCTCAATTCTATTCTGAGGACTTCCCAAAATGTTGTCTTACCAATTTCTTGTCAGTTTAGTAGATCATCTACCAACAAGACCAATAATTAAACTGAGCATTGTGTGTGCAAGCCTGGCAAGTGTAATTCTACTTACTTCATAATACTCCCCATTGAACTAAATAGCACTGAATAGAATATGGAATTGTGCAAATGTTTGTTGATCAGACTGCTGAGTAGTCTTCTGAGCTGGTGTTTTGCCACACGCCTGCATCTAGCTTCTATGGTATGTATTTGACTTTGATACCATTTGAGCCCAAAACAATATGTCAGCAGGTCCCTCCCTCCTAAAGCCTTGTCCAAAATATTTGCACAGCCCTACCACATACTATAGTACCAAATGTGGTGTGGTGGAGCAAGTAACAGACTAGAACTCAGGAGACCTGGGTTTGAATCCCTGCTCAGCCACAGAAACCCACTAAGGGCAAAACCATTCCTTAAACATCTCACTTACCTTGAAAGGCCTCTCAGCATTGTAAGTTGATTCAACTTGAAGGCACATGACAAGAAACTACATACCATAGAAGCTCTCTAGTATGAGTATGCTTCACACAGTTTGCTCTTAGTACTGATGCAGGTGTGAATTATTGGCATAATAGCAATCTTGCATGCACTAACACTGGGTTCAGTGAGAGAAGTTTATAATCTAATATGATTGTCTTTTACCACTAAGGGCCTTTGTTGTTCAGTCGCACAGTCGATTCCGACCCTCCATGACCCCATGGACCACCGCCCTCCAGGCACCTCTGTCTGCCCTCCTCTTTTTAATTTTTCTTGCTCCCATTGTTTTGTTGATAGTCTTTCTTCTTCCTCTGACCTCCAACCAAGCAACAAACATAGAGATTATCTCTACATGTGAGAGACTCCATTTATCTTTTTTTTCTCTCTGACTGTACCTACAGGTGATAATTATAAGATACTCTTTCCTACTTTAAATGCTTCAAGAGTACTTTTATCATGCAAAGTACTAATTTGCATTCCTTCCTTGCCAGTCCTATTCACAGAGTTCAACTTGGAGAGATTGTTTTGACTCCATGGACATTTCATTGTGGAGTGTCCCAGAGATTGATCATTTCCTTGATATTCTTTAACATCTATGTAAAGCCACTGGGGCAGGGAGGCACACTGTGCTAGCCCATCCCAGCAGGGTTCCTGCTTTATGGCACTGCACTGGGGAAATGAGGCAGAGTTCAGGCAAAAGTCTTTCAGAGGGAGAGTCCGGAGAAGCGTGGTAGGGAATAGCCAAAATTCAAGTTCTGAGAGAGACAAGCCAAGAGGGTCTTCCAAAAACAAGGTCAGGTCCAGAAATGAGTCCAAAGGTTGAACAGGAAGTTCCATCAGGGATTCAGGCAAGGATTCAAGAAGGATCCAGCAGAAGGTTGTCCAACACACGTGTTGTTCTGACGATCGGAACTGCCTTGGCATGCTGCTTAAGAGGCATGTAAACACTTAAGGCTAGGGAGTTGTAGTTGGTAGTTTCCTTTGAAGTTGGCCATGCGCTTACCTCTGACATGCGTTCCCTGACAACAATGTAATGTTCTTTATGTGGAGCTGCCCTTATCCTTGATATGGAAATTGCAGCTGGTCCAGGATGCTGCAGACAAGTTAATATCAGGGTGAAGAAATACAACCATATCACTTCAGTCTTGGCCCAGCTGCATTGGCTCCCCATTCCTCTCTTTATTAGGCACAATATGTTGATGATGACATTCAAGTCTCTAGAAAGCTTAGGACCTCATCATCTGGTGGGACGTCTCTGTCAAAAATTGTCTGCCCACATTAACTTGTCTTCACAGAGAGCACAGCTCCAGGTGCCAACACTGAGAGGGGGGTAGGTTTTGACAAGGAAATGAGCCTTCTCAGTGATGCCACCTACAATGTGAATGTTATACAGTAATACCTCGGATAACGTTTACCTCGGATAACGCTAAAATCGCATAATGTTAAGTAATGTATGGAGGAGAATTGGATCGAATAACGTTAAGATCCTATGGGATGGATTGGATAACAACCCCTAAAGCCTGTGTGGTTACAATGTCCGATCCATCCCATAGGATTTTAACATGCATCGGATAACACTAAAAATCGGATAACACCAAGACTTGTGGAACCAAGTCTTAGCGTTATCCGAGGTATTACTGTATTTGTTTCTTGTTTAATGAAAACTGCCCAGAGGAGGAACATTTCCCAGTTGGGTGAGATATATATATAACTGGTGGAAGTCAAATTACAGGTTGTGCCATGTATATATAGGGGATACAATCTGACACCAGCTCATTATCTTATTGTAAGCAAGAGCAAAAGAAAGTTTTGGTGCAACTAGATGGTTGTCTCAAAAAGTGAGTACAGGTCACAGCTTCCATATCTATCATTTCAGTTATCCTACTATATATGTGCAAGTCTGGCCAGGTTATCCTGCGATGGCCAATGTACATATGGGCTTGGTTATTCCGGGAATGAATGGTAAGGACTCCTAGTGATGGCTGAATAAAGTCTGCATAACATGCTGTGGCTAATGACACTAATTGATGAGTGCCAGGATGCATCTTAAGCATGCAACAAGGCACATCACTAAAACATGTTCTGCCACCTTGGCAATTAGTCACAATTAATGGCATGTTATGCAAACCTTATACAAGTAATACCTCATATAACATTAGTATCGAATAACACTAAAATCACATAACATCAAGGAATCTGGGGGGAAGAATTGCATCAGATAACATTAAGATCCTATGGGATGCTTCAGATAACAACCGCGAAAGCCTGTGTGGTTACAATGTATCTCTATGGATCCCATAGAGGATCAGATAACACTAAAAATCATATAACACGAAGACTTGTGGAACCAGCTTTTAGTGTTATATGAGGTTTTACTGTATAAACAACAATTGGATTCTAGCTAGAGTCCAGAAAAACTAACCATCTTCACTAGCAATGCTAATACAAATACAAAGAAGATGGTGTTCATGATTTTTCACCTAAGATTTTTCACCTCTTGAGTCAGTCTCTTTATTTTGCATAATGGTAGGGCCAGTCAAGAAAGCGAGAGAGTTGGAAGGAAAGATTACTATATACAGTATCCAACAGGCTTCTTTATTTTGGGCTTCTGCAGCTGTAGTGCAGTGGAACCTGAGTTAACAAATGGCTTGGTTAACATAAAAATCGCATAACAAAAGGAAATCCATAGAAAATAGTGGCTCAGTTTACAGAATTTTTTCAGAATGGATTAATTGGTTTTCAATGCATTCCTATGGGAAACCACATTTTGGTTAATGTATTTTGGTTTTCAATGAATTCCTATGGGAAATTGCATTCAATGCATTCCTATGGGAAATTTGGTCAAAGTAATTTTTGCTGTAAGAAACATCACAGATAACACATTAATTACATTAATCGAGGCTACACTAAATAAAAGGGTGAGGACAAATCTCCATTGCATCTCTACCTCATAACTATTAAGGATTTAATTTTTTTTTCTTTCTATTGAGCTTCTTGAAAACTTCCCAGGGAGCCATCAGTTAGCATATTTGTTACTTGACTTCACATATGTTAAATTTCCATTTGTGAACTTTTCATTCTTTTTCCTCTGTTCCTAAGGCATGTTCATCGCTATGGTAACTGAGAGCCAAGTTTCTTTAATTTTGCTCGCATAAAGACTACCAATTTGAGAAGGTTGTTTTGCAGACAAATCTCCCATGGAAACAATTTCATATTAGCTTCAAAGTGAATGGCAACACCATTTATTTAAATCAATGCAATACACTTCCTCTAAGGAGCTTTTGAGAAGGGCAATGCAGAGCTTTAACTTTATAATGTCAAAGCTCCCAAATGATTATTTTGAAAGCACTGTACAAGATCAGAGGGCAAGGATAGATTTCCAGACTTCATTTAGGCAGTTTTACATCTGGCCTAGACATGGAAGAAGAAAAAGAAGAAGCTTAGAAGAAAACCATAGTACTTTTTTGTTGTTAATGTTGTTCTTTATTTAAAAGTAAGATTTTTTAAAGGGAAGATTTCTCCCTTTCTATTACCTATTCGAAATATACATCTGGTGAAATGCAAAATACATTCCAAAATTTTGTTCTATCTTATCTTAACATATTATTCTATCTTAGCAAAAACAACAAAGAAGTCAGTGCCACCTTAAAAGCTAAAACTTTTTTCATGGCATGGGTTATCAATGGATTATAGCTCCCTTTGTCAAATGCACAGGAGATCATCTGGAAATTAAACTACATACACACTACACACAGTTAGAGACAAGAGTGAATTCTGTCACAGAGAAATTAGGTGCAGAATGTACTGGCATTATTAATTTTAACACTACATAATCCTGTTATTGATAACACATCCTGGCATTGGATAAACCAGTGTACTGTATAGGTTTGTGATAAGAGTAATAGGATTTAGAAGTGACAAGTAAAAAAACCATCTGGTTAACTTTTGTAGTTAGTTGTAAGCAGTGGTGAGATTTTTTTTTACTACCTACTCTATAGGCGTTGTATGGTGGGTGTGGGCAGGGGGTAAGCCCTGCATTCACTGGTGTAGTGGGGAAAATTTGACA
The DNA here is from genome assembly GCA_030440675.1 of Furcifer pardalis. NCBI lineage: Eukaryota > Metazoa > Chordata > Lepidosauria > Squamata > Chamaeleonidae > Furcifer > Furcifer pardalis. Next base: position 44,449,802 of record CP126896.1, on the reverse strand, counting down.
ACGACACCCTGGACTTCCTGGCAGCCATGACAAGGAGTCTGCCACAGGGACAGGCACCAGGATCCTCCGCCACCGCCACTGCCCTGGGCCCTGCCCCAGGCTAGAGCCTGGGCGCTGGGAGGGCGTGGGCCTGACAGAACGGTGGGGACCAGGGGACGCTTTTTCCTCTGCCGCCACTTTTGTCCTCCTCTTCTTCAGGCTTCCTCTTCCTCATGGCCTGCTTGTGGTGCCGAGTGGTGCTGCGCAGGGCCCAGGCCCACCCTTGGTCCTGGGTTAAGACTCAGAGGCTGAGGCGGTGCAGTGCAAGCCCAGCAAAGAGCTTGCTGTCGGCATCCCAGGTGTGTACAGGCGTGCAGCCGCCCCATCTCCGAGCCCGGTGTTGGTACCCAGGAGGGCAGGAAGTGAGGCCAGTGGTCGTTGCAGCCCAGCAACTGCAGCCAGAGCAGCACTGCCCAGTCCAAGGACCACCACCACCACGCAAGCACTGGCCGGCGCTGCTCCAGCTGTGGGTGCTGGGCCACAACGACCACCAACCTTGCTTCCCGCCGTCTTGAGTTCAGTTGCTGCTGAAGGTGGTCGAACTGCCAGCGGTGGGCTCTTTGCTGTGCTTGTGCTGCCTCAGCCTCTGGGTCTTAACCTGGGATCAATTGTGGCCCCTGGGCCTGTACAGCACCACCTGTGCCACGAGCTGGGTGTGAGGAAGAGGAGGCCTGAAGAAGAGGAGGATGAAGGCAGTGGAGGAGGAAAAAGCACCCCCTGGTCCCCGCCAAGGTAGGATTTTTGTCTCGATATGAGTGCCTAGATGGAGGGCAAGCCTGGGGGGGCAGCGAGTTTGGCCTGCGCCCCGGGTGGCTGAAACCTGCCCTATGCCACTGCCTACATTGCACCCAAATTAGGACTACTTTATCTCAAAACTTGGACGGGCAGGGCCAGCCAGAATTTGTGCTACTGGTTCTGGCGAACTGGTGCAAACCTGCTGAATCCCACCACTGGTTGTAAGTCATTTCTTTTTCCAATAATAAAATAAATAAATACAGTAAGTTGCCCTGAGGTTGGAACTCAGTGACTGGCATTACATTTTTAATAGAAAGAATACCACTACCACTTCATTATTTCCTCAAAAGATTCTTTCTACAAACAATGTCCATTTCAATGTTAAGGTTCTTCCAAAACTCTGTGCATGGCTTGACATGTCTCCTAAACTAACCAGCTACTAACCAGCCTTCACCATTGGCTGGAAGCTATAGTCCAAGAATATCTGTGGCTCCAAAGTAGATAACCACAGCTCTAAACTGGCAGAAGTATTTATACATGCAGCTCAGAAAGTTTACTTTTCTAGTCTAAAATTCTTACCATCCATCAGCCAATATGGCATGCTAATTGAATGATCGTGGGAACTGCAGTCCAGAAAAGTAATTTGGTCAAAGGTCTCTCTCCTTTTTGTTGTCTCAATTCCATTCAGTTTGGTACGGTTAATAAAATTAGTGCAGTAAAAGAGATTCCATTTCAACTGTCCTTGAGCTGCTCCTTCAGCATTCCTCCTTCTAAACAAAAATGTAGACCAGCCATATGCTCTAAAAATGAATTTAAAAATTAATTGCTGAAGGGAAAAAGAAGTCTGCTTCTCATGGCACCTCCAGCCTAATCTCAGTAATAGTTACAATTTATTTCCCCTAAACAGGAATTGTAATATATGCTCTATCAAAAATGGCTGGAAAATAGAAAGAACAAAGGAACATCTTGTTCCCATAAACTTATTTCTGGGATTAATAAACTACATGAATATTCTGAAGCTTCTGAATATTTTATTCTTTCTACTTTTAAAAAAAACTGAATCGATTATTCAGTGGTTTAGGTATCTGGTTGACAAACCAGAGTTTGGGAGTTAGATTCCATCTGTGTTTCCCAGAGAAAAGATCCACCCTGAGTATTCATGGGCAAGCTGCAAAATCCACTGGTGCCCCTAAAGAAGGGAATGCAGTAATATGACGTTATGACTTGGTTCCACAAGTCATGACGTTATCCAGTTTTTAGCGTTGTCCGATGCATGCATCGAACAATGCTAAAAAAAAAAAGCCCTGACTTCAGGGACAAACCGAGCAGGCTTTAAAAGCCACCTTCCCACACACACACACACACTCTACTGCAGTCTTTCCTCCGTGCTTACCTGCACACTCCGATCGAGGCTTTTTTTTCCCGTCAAAGTCTCTTTCTCTCTTTATTTCCCTCCCTGTACATTTAAACCTCAGGGAAGGGGGAAAGAGAGAAATGTGATTGGTTCACCTCTCTCTTTCTCCCTCCCTGTATTGTCAATACAGGAAGTGAAAGAGAAAGAGCGATCGGCTGCAGTCAGAGCTGCAAAGCAAGAAAAAGGTAAGCTGGGCTGGATTCTCTCTGAGCAGGCAGTGGGGTGGGGTGGGGTGTGGGGAGTCCCCAAACTGGTGGTGGGGGGGGTGGGGGGGGAAAGGAAGGAGGGAAGTGGCAGGGAGAGGAGCTGTGGCATCCTTTACTTCTTTAATATGATGGATCGGATAACGCTAAAATGAACGTTATCCAGTGCAAATCTTCCCCCAAAATTTGTCGTCGTTATGTGGTTTTAGCGTTATCCGGTGCAATCGTTATCCGGGGTATTACTGTGGTAAACTTCTCTATCTAGAAAACCCTGTAAATGATTACGAAAAGTTGGAATCTGCTTGATGACATGCAATTGTTGTTATTGATGATGATGGTAGAATCATTGTCTACGTCTTCTTTTAACATATTTTTACAACCATAAACAAAATCTCTTTTACTGCCTGTTTGGCTGGGAAGAAGTTAAAAGTTTTTTTCATGAATGTCAGATTAGGTCCTGAGTGGCAGGGTCAAAAGTTCAGATTGGTTCAGATATTAGCAAACTTTCAACAATGTATCAATACTTTTAAACATCCCATGCTGGTAAGTCATTTCAAGATACAGTACAGTAGTTTATAACAGTCACCGTATTACTCTGTTCAATCAATCAATTCAATCATTCAATCAATCTTTATTACAGTCATCGCTTCTTGGTCTTTTGGCTAAGATCAAGTGTTGTATCTGTTATTAATCATAATTCAAAAAACCTTGTCCATAGTTCCCCAACTTTGGCACAGAGCAAGAGCAAACTGTATGCTACATCTGTGCCATGTTTGGTACTGATCTGAAGTCCAGTTTCAAAGTTATAAATTCTAATTCAGGGTGCCCCCATTTTAACATTTTATTTCCATATCCAAATACACAAAGAGATTATTTAGAAGAAGCACTAGATGAAGAGGCCATTAATAGATGAAATAATACATAAGCAGCTGCCCTGGATAGCCTCCCAATGGCAAAGGAAATTCTATGACCTCTTTAAAGACACAGAAGCTCTCCTTTTATCTCTTATAATTTAGAGCAGTCTTTTCCAGCGGCCAGCTGCCCAAATAAGTCTGGACCATTCCAGTTCATCAGGCATAGACCTTTCCGCTTTTCTCCTAAACCAAAATGTTTCAAAATTCTGTGCCTACAGTGCTCACTGGATTAGAGGCAAAGTTGATGTGAAGAACAGTTCCCAGAAGTCAGCTGAAAGCCACAGGGATCTCCCTCGATCTCTCCCTCCCTCTCCTCCCTCCCTCCCTCCCAAAGCTAGGAATAAGGTTTGACTTCATTTTTAATTTAATTTCCAATTTGAATAGCCACCCAACTCCGAACGACTCTAGGCAGCTTACAACAATAAAATCAGTACTACAATCTAAAAACTTAAAACTGGTAAAAAAAAAAACCAGTTAAAAATACAATAAGAAATTACCTGGATGGCTAAAAAGAGTGAGGGAGTGATATTACTGTATCAGCCAGCAGGGGAGGTCACCACATCCCCCGTGCCCTACACCTGCTTAGTTCTTTCCTGAGAGGCAACAAATCTGTCTGGAGTCATAGCTCAATTGGCAGGAGGTTTCATAGGGCAGGAGCAGACACAGAGAAGGTCCTCTTTCTGATGCTAGATAAGTGAGCCTTTCTAGCAGATGGCACAATAAGAGAGCCTCTCCAGACCACTCTGATGGGATGGACAGATGTTCTCAGGGTGACGCGGTCTCTTAAGTATCCTGGCCCACTACCACGTAGGGCTTTAAAGGTCATTACCAGCACCTTGAATTGGACCCGGAGGCACACCAGTAACCAGTGCAGCTCCCAAAGCAGTGGCAAGGCACGGGCGTAACATCCGTACCCCATCACCACCCAGGCAGCCGCATTCTGGACCAGTTGCAGCCTCCAAATGGTCATCAAGGGCAGCCCCATGTAGAGCACATTACAATTGTTCAGTCTGGAGGTGACCAGAGCATGCATGGCCATGAGCAAGGAGTCCCGATCTAGGAGTGAGAGTAACTGGTGTATGACACGAAGTTGTGCAAAAGCCCTCCTGGCCCTCATCGAGCAGGAGTCATGAGTCCAGGAGAACCCCCAGATTATGCACCAGGTCTGTTTGGGGTAAGATAGCCCTATCCAGAACCAAAGATGGTAGCTCCTGAGATAATGTGGGGGCCCTAACCCATAGCCACTCAGTCTTGCTGGGATTCATTTGAAGCCCATTATCCCCCATCCAGACCCCAACAGCCTCCAGACACCTGGATAGGACTCCAACTGCATCACTTGGATCACCATAGGCCAAGATATACAGCTGAGTATCATCTGCATACTGATGATGCCTCACCCCTTGGGAACAGATGATCTCCTCCCAACGGCTACATGTAGATGTTAAATAGGAGAGGTGAGAGCACTGAGCACTGAGGCACCCCATATTGGAGAGGCGTAGGGCTAGACATCCCATCCAACCACACCGACTGGGTCTGGCCCCTCAGAAATTAGGCAAACCTGGACTACACAGTGCCCTGGATCCCCAATCCTCAGAGCCATTCCAGAAGGATACTGTGGTCGACGATATCGAAGGCTGCTGAGAGGTCAAGAAGAGCAAGGATGGAGGGATGACCTACGTCCCGCTCCTGCCACAGATCATCTAATAGCACAACCAAAGCAGTCTTGGTACCATATCTGGGCCTGAATCCTGACTGAAAGGGGTCCAGATAATCTGCTTAATCCAGAACCCCCTGTAACTGCCACACCACTGCCGTCTCCAAAACCTTCCCTAAAAAGGGAGGTTGAATACCGGCCAATAGTTGGCCATTATTGTTGGGTCGAGCACTGGCTTCTTAAGGAGGGGGTACACCACAGCATGTTTTAATTGTGTAGGAAACACCCCCTCTCACAAAGATGTGTTGACTATTGCTCCAACTCAACTACCTGTCACCACCTTAGACACCTTGACCAACCAAGTGGGACATGGATCTAATGGGCAAGCAGTGGTGCGAACAGATCCAAGGAGGCTGTCTACTTTCTCAGGGACAACTGGATCAAACCGATCTCAGATAACATGGCAAGACTGTGAACTGGTCAACTCTGAACCCATAGTAACCAGACCAGGGTCAAACTTTGAGCGAATCCAAGCAAATTTTTTCCACAAGATAACCAGCAAAGTCTTCAGCTGACCCCTGCCAACCAGGACCAAGCCCCCCTCTACCAAGGAGGGACCTAGTCACCCCGAACAGAGTCACTGGGTGATCATCTACAGAGGCAATAAGGGTGGTAAAATATCACTGTTTCACCACCTCTATTGCCACCAGGTAGGCTCTGATAGCGGCTCTAGCCAGTGTGCAGTCAGAATCACTCTGAGTCTTCATCCAGTGGCGTTCTTGGTGTCTCTTCCTAGGATCAAAGCTCACTGCAGATGGTGATTGCAACCATGAAATAAAAAGGAGACTGATTCTAGGGAGACAAGCTACCATATAGGGCTTTAAAGGTAATGACCAGTACCTTGAATTGCACCCAGAGGCACACTGGCAACCAGTGCAGCTCCCACAGCAATGGTGAGGCATGAACATAATGCTCACACCCCATCACAACCCGGGCAGCCGCACTCTGGACCAGTTGCAGCCTCCGAATGGTCACCAAGGGCAGCCCCATGTAGAGCGCATTACAGTAATCAAGTCTAGGGTCATGAAGGGTCGGAATTGACTGTACGACTGAACAACAAAATTTTTAACATTATGACTGCTTTTATGATGCTAGCTGCCCTGAGTAGGGATGATTTTTTCCCTAGAGGGGTGGGATATAAGTGTAAATAATTAATTAACAAATAAAAATAAAGCTTCCATCAGTTTTCCTTTCAGTGTTTTATGCACTATCTTAGCTCTACTCTGTCCTCTCCCACTTTCATTAAGATCTTTAATATCATCCAGGAAAGAGGTTCACCTTGCACTCAACTGTCATGCATTTTGCCAGCTGCCTTTTCCTGTTTGCAGTAATAATGGATTTTAAATACAGTATGTCTCATGTTCCTAAGAGTCAGAATAGAGACTGGCCTTCTGATTGAGATCCTCACAACATAAAATGACACACAGACACAGACACACAGAGACTGTTTAACTATTTATAGTAAAATAAGGGCCTGGTGGTGGAGAAGAGATATTTGGGAGACACCAAGACCAAGCAACTAACAATCACAGAAATGGTTTATACTCTCTCTCTAGCCTGAATTATCAATGTAGACGGCATAACATCTCTGTGTTTTCTTCTCCAATGCATATATTAACAACTATACATGGAAAACAAATGCGGCTTTGTGGGAAATGAATTATGTAAATTCAATTTATAGCATTAATATGGACTTGTAAATTTAATCCACTCAAACATAAAAAGGTTTTTCGTGCAATGAATATTTCCAAAGTAGTTTAATACATTTAAAATAAACATTGAGCAGCAGCTGACAGTGAAAGGGGGGAAAGCATACTCTCCACATCACAAAAGCTGCTTTAAAACAATCATTTAAGTGCCTAATGAATATTTACTACCTTGGGATCTTAACTCCTAAGTAAATGTGGCTTTTAAAATCCTCATTGTGCAGCCAATACAGGTGGCTGCGCATCACAAGTGTACATCTTGGAAATATATTAGCGAAAGAAATTCAACTGCATTTAAAAGGAAATTTTAATAGAGCATGAGCAAAACATGGCAGATCTTTTGGGAGCAAAACACAGACAATAGATACAATCTTAAAAGAAAGAGAGCTTTTCTTTTTATTATACCTGATTCATTATCTTATCAGGCTGAAGTTTTCTCTTTCTGTTATACACATTTTGGTGGTCTTACACCTCTGCTGTGTATTCTGCTCTACTCTAAACATATGATTCTAGCGGCAAAATTCATGCTTTGGAAAGACTGAGTGCCCAGCAGGATGTGTCCCCAAATACTGTACAGTAATACCTCAGATAACGTTTACCTCGGATAGCACTAAAATTGCATAACGTTAAGTAATCTGGGGAGGAGAATTGGATTGAATAACACTGAAGTCCTATGGGATGGATCGGATAACAACCGCTAAAGCCTGTGTGGTTACAATGTATCTCTATGGAGCTTTAACATTATCTGATGGATCCCATAGGATTTTAACATGCATCGGATAACACTAAAAATCGGATAACACCAAGACTTGTGGAACCAAGTCTTAGCGTTAGCCGAGGTATTACTGTATCTAGATTTCTAAAATCTTCAGATGTATGGTCACAAACATTTGATTATGTAAATCAGTAAGAAATACCAAAATATTCCAGTCAAATTTACCAATGTAGCTGTCAAAGGACTACATCCATCATTAGTCCTATTAAGGAATTGTGGTGGCTCAGTGGTTAAGAAGCTCCCCTTGTTAGCTTGAAGGTGAACAAGTCAGCAGTTCAAGACCCGAATACTGCATGATGGAATGAGCACCTGTCTCTGTCCCAGCTCCTGCCAACCTAGCAGTTCAAAAGCAAGAAATTATAAGTAGATATATAGGGACCACTTGGGTGGGAAAAGATCTTGGGGACATGAAAGGAACATCATTTGGGCATCTTCTAAGCAGAGTTCCTCCAGCAAAACAACTTTCAACCCAGAAAGCGATTTTTGTGTCCTTCTGACATAATTTAAAAAAATTAGTTATATTTAGAGTAGATTGGTTTAAACAAACGGGATTTTAAATACTTCTGATTAACACATGTTTTTCATTTTGATGGGGCTACTCTAGGTGGCCAACTTAGACCCAAGCATTATATTAATTACTGCAAAAAGCAAGGTAAGCTGACTGTTTTACTGAGTGTTATTCACACTTAATTTTCCCAGATAAAGAGGGCTTTTGTGCATGTCATTCATGTCAATTTCACCCTTGTTCATTCATAAATCTATTTTGACCTATTTCCACATCAGTCTGGATTTCTGTTAAGTACTACTTCAGGGTGTGTGTGTTAATTTTGCAAAATTACCATTTCTGAACATCTTTAAAAGTACATATTTCTAGATGTATTTTAACTTAAAGTATAGATTTTATGTACTGTATTAGATTAGGTTTTTTTTTTTAGCTGAGTTACATTTGCAACAGTTGAAGCTACCTCCTCCTCCTGCTGCCATATCTGATTCCAAATACTGTACAGTGGTACCTCGCTTAAAGAACATAATGCATTCCACAGGATTGCACTTTAAGCGAGTTTGCTCTTTAAGCAAAACACCATTGTAAGTGACCAATGGTGACTTCTGGTGGGAGGGATTGCGAATCCTGATTTAGTTGTTAAGTGAGTTTTTAGTTGGTTTTAGTTGTTAAGTGAGGCGATCATTCAGAGAAAATTCTGCTCTTTAAGCGAGTTAGTTTCTAAGCAAGGTGCTCTTTATGCGAGGTTTTACTGTATTGGCGATCATCATGGTGATCAGCCATGAAACTGTCCTGAGAATATAATGCCGTAGCCTTTCATCTGGCTTCTGCATCATAGTGTGACATCCATACCACTAATCCAGCTCTGCAAGTCACTTTCTGGTCCTGAGCCCTTTTGGCACACAAAGTCCTCCTCAGTCCCAGGCCATATTGATGAAGCTGCTGTCCTCCATCAAGATGGATTCAAGTTGGATTTAATCCACTTGGAAACCATCAACCTGCCCTGTGGACTTCGCAAAAGCCTCTAGTCCTCTGGGTTATCAGGATAGTTAACCACCGCCTGACGCTCAGTGTTGAGTCATTGGCAGTATGGTCTGCTCTATTACCATAGAAGGATAACATGGTCAGACTGGCTAGCCCTGGAGGAGAGATTCTGTGGGCAACATGAAGACTTGGGAGAACTCTGGCAACAGCTGTGACTTGATGTGTTATTTCAGAGCAGTGATGAGTTTGGACAGTTATTGTTTTTTGCATTGCTAAAATACTTGAGGTTCAACAAAAAGGAAATGAGGGTAGTGTGTAGAATCACTGGTAAACTGACTGTGTTTTAGGAGATGTGGCTTATGCTTTGAAGGTGATAGACACAAAAGATGGACTAAAGAGAAGATGACACATGCCAGTATATGCCAGGTAAACCATGAAAATATGGAATAAAAGCATGGTAGGATTGGGAGCAAGCTGGCTACACCACAAGATGTCTGTCTTGTTTTCACTGTGTTGAGACAAAACTGAATGAACCACATTTCCACACCGGATGAACTGTGGTGAAAGATATTTTCCTCCAAAGATCTACAAAACAAAAACCTAACATATGCTGGCACCATTCAGAAGAAAAGGCCATGCTCAAAGGAAAGATTATAGCAGACAGTGTACCAGGTATGAGAAAATTGCTTGCATTGACAATTGCAAAATTAAAGTAACATGCTTTGGCTATCTATAAAGATAGCAGACTCAAAGAATGGACCTCTTTATAGAACACTTCCCTTAGCAAATAACGGGGAAACAGTTCCACAAGATTGTTAACAGTAAATTTTCTTGCAAATAAAATAACAATAGACATTTTCCTTCAAGTTTTATGTTTGTGTTTTTAAAAATTCAAAACAAGTTTCTTATTATCTTGAACTCAAAATACTAGTGCTAGACACATAAACTGTGTTGGTTATAATGGGGGGGGCAGGGAAATGAGATGACAGATATTTGAAACAAAGATTCCAACTCTCATGGAGATGCATTTTCTCCCTCTGGGTGTTAGGGAACTTTGTAATACAGTACTCCAATTGTGCACTCACAAAAACTTCTGTAGGTACTGGGAATTTTTATATCCTGCAATACATAAGAATTCCCGCTCTAGACCTCACTCAGTATAATTTTTTCTCTCTGCCTGAATCAGGCTTAAGAAACATTTTCAAAGAAAATTTAAAAGAAACAAGCTTATGATAGTAAAACAAAGTTGTAAAAATTTGCTAATTTTTATTTTTTTAAGAGCATTTGACTACACAAGCATGTACTGCAAGGGTTGGGGAGCACTAAGTCCCTGTAGGGCCATGATGGTGAACCTTGGCACTCCAGATGTTCTTGGACTTCAATTCCCAGAAGCCCAAGCCCCCGTGAATCCACACAAAGGGGTTTACTATGATTCATCCGGCCCGCGCCGCCCTTGTCGCTCCCTGAAGCAGAAGTAAAACGCGCCCATACAGACACATTTTACTTCCGCTTCCAGGAGCGACGAGGGCGGTGCAGACCAGATGAATCACAGTAAACCTCTTCATGTGTATTCACGGGGGCGTGGGCTTCTGGAAGTTGAAGTCCAAGAACATCTGGAGTGCCAAGGTTCGCCATCATTGCTAGGTTATTTTTAAATTTTGAAAAGCCTTGAAAAGTGGCATCAGCCATGTTGTTCCTCACCAGTAAAGGCAGAGGCAACCATTCACTCGGTACAGCTATCTTGCAACTACATGCCACTCAGCATTCAACAGCAGCAATGGACATTCAGATAGAAGAGAAAGCAGCAATTTCTCTGAAACAAGTCACGGTAATTTTGAATACTGGAATAAATGCAGATTCCCTGGAATGGAAACACTACCTTAATTGAAGCCACAACTGTACAATTATGACATATACATGAAATGCCCAAAATGAACTACAGTATACCCTATAAAAGTAATCATACAAAGTTTGAAGGGTGGGTTAAGCAATTAGCATGAATGCTCTGTGTTGTGGCACCTCATCTTCTACAATTAAAACATGTTTTGCCCTTTTTACCATATCTATGGCGTAATTTGCAATATAATAAGAATTCCACTTTCCTGAGAGGCAAAAGAAGCCAGTCTTTCTTAAATTACCAAAGCATGTGTTATCACTAGGAAATGCAGAAATATAAAACACAACACAATGCTATTCTTCTAGGACAAGACATAATTAGAAATGAATTAGGTGGAGACACTCTGTTTATGACGAATAGTGGGGTAAGCGATGTATTCATCTTCAGAGTTGAATACAGGATACCATCTATCAGCTCCGAAACTCTTCAAGTGCTGAACAAAATATCAGATCTCACCCCACTTTTAAATGTAACTTTAGTGTTTGCAGTTTTCCTGTGTCTTAAAAGGCTTCAAGTTGCATTATGCCTGAATATGGAGGACACAAATTGGTTTATTCTTATGTACTTGGCAATCAGTTGGTAATGGCAGTCATTATAAACCCTTCCTTTCTTGATATTCATTAATAATTTTCACATCTCAAATGTGGCAGGAAAAATATTTGAGATACCAAAGCTACAAATTCTGCTCCTCTTCAGCAACATACAGCCTTACAACAAAGTTGTTTAGTACAGTAATACCTCATATAACATTAGTATCGAATAACAAGAAAATCGCATAACATTAAGGAATCTGGGGGGAAGAATTGCATCGGATAACATTAAGATCCTATGGGATGCTTCAGATAACAACCGCTAAAGCCTGTGTGGTTACAATGTATCTCTATGGCTCCCATAGGATTTTAACATGCATCAGATAACACTAAAAATCATATAACATCAAGACTTGTGGAACCAGGTTTTAGTGTTATATGAGGTTTGACTGTATAATAATAATTTCGTGTCAGAAATTATTCTGGGTTGAAAGGTTTTTTTGTGGAAGAAACTCCACTCAAGGAACATCCAGATGAGGCTCCTTTCATGTCCCCAAGAGCTGGGACAGAGATGGGCGCTCTGTCTGTCATGCAGTACCCGGGTCTTGAACTGCTGATTTGCCAGCCTCCAGGTAACAAGGCGAACTTCTTAACCACTGAGCTACCATAGCCCCTAGTTGTGTAGTGTGTCAATTAATCCTAGGCTGAGGTTTGGATCCAGACTCATGACTATACCAGACTCATTCCTGAGTGGAAGAGGATTATCCAGGGTTCAGATGGTTCCTAATGCTGCTTTTTTAAAAAGTGAAAAGCAACTCTTTTAGTTGTTTTCAAGACATTTGCGTTTTTTAAAAAAAATATAACTATAACAGTAACTAATTGTTTCAAAGGGAATTGGCACCATAAGGTTTCTAGATGGTCCCTGAAGATCAAAAAGTCCTGACATTTTGACCTTCTGAGCTCTGGCTCCTCAAGGGTGTTTTTTTTTAATGCTAAAGTAAACTACAAGTAATACCTCGGATAACGTTTACCTCGGATGACACTAAAATCGCATAACGTTAAGTAATCTGGGGAGGAGAATTGGATCTGATAACGTTAAGGTCCTATGGGATGTATCGGATAACAACCGCTAAAGCCTGTGCGATTACAATGTATCTCTATGGAGCTTTAACATTATCCGATACATCCCATAGGATTTTAACATGCATCAGATAACACTAAAAATCGGATAACACCAAGACTTGTGGAACCAAGTCTTAGCGTTATCCGAGGTACTGTATTACTGTATCTGAATATACTGCCATCTCACCATACTACTTTGTTCTGGTGCAGAATTTAAGTTCATGATGATAGCCTCCTCATTGAAGGCTTTCAACTAGTACTCAAAATAAACAAAAAGGTCAAATAGATAAGAGAATTTTAACAGATTTATTATGGATTTGTTTTTTAGAGGTTTTATATAGAAACAAGAACAACAATCTTTTAAAATGTTTTTATTGATTTTAATAAACATAATACACAAAAGAAGATATATATATAAGCACAATATAACATAATACAAAGTATTGTCTCAGTTATAATGGGTATGACTCATGTTTATAACACCAATTATCCATCTTAAAACATGTTACTTCTACTCGTTTTCTTTAATCACATATAAAGCTGTATAGTTCATTTGCCCAATTCTTATTTCTTAGTCTCCCATAGAAATTCAAAAGCAAAAACAATTTACACGCATGTGTTATCTACAATGCCCTGGAAAAAAGCTGTATTTGTCATAAAATATATTATTATTTCCAAAAACTCATTTGATCTGGATTTTTAAAGAGATATTTTGATACGAAGCAGGAAATGTGGTAGCTTAGTGGTTAAGATGTTGAACTTGATGACTGGAAGGTTGGCAGGTCAGTAGTTCAAAAACAGAGTACAGTACTGCATGTCTCTTTCCCAGCTCCTGCTAACCTGCCAGTTCGAAATTGCAAGTAGATAAATAGGTACCACTTTGGTGGGAAGGTAAACAGCATTCCATGCACTCCGGTGTCCAGTCATGCCTGCCACATGTCCACGGAAATGTCTGCAAACACAGCGCTGTCTCAATACAAGAACAAGGAAACACGATATAGGCATTTTGGATAAAGCCCTATATGGTAGTGGGCCAGGATACCCAAGAGACCGCATCACCCTAAGAACATCTGTCCATCCCACCAGAACGGACCGGAGAGGCTCTCTGGTTGTACCATCAGCTAGAGAGGCGCGCCTCTAGCACTAGGAGGAGGGCCTTCTCTGTGTCCGCCCCGGCCCTATGGAACCTCCTGCCAATTGAGCTACGTCTCCAGTCGCATTGCTGCCCTTTAGGAAGAGGGTTAAGACCTGGCTGGCGGGACAGGTATGGGGTCTGGGTCAGACAACTGCATCGGCTTGTTGGGTCATTTGATCCCGCCCCCTCATTGTATGAATTTTTAAATCTTTTAACTTGTTTAGCTTTAATATTTTAATAATTTTTAAATTGGATTTTATATTGTGTTTTTATGTATCTTTTAAAGCTTTTGTTAGCCACCCTGAGTCTCTTTGAGGAGGGCGGCATATAAGTCTGTAAAATAAATAAAATAAAATAAAAATCTCGATGAACCTGACTGAGTAGTATCTGGTGTTAACCCCATCCAGTACACAGAAAGAGTCTCCTTGAAGACTGTAGTATTTTTGAACCACAATTGGGCGTACTCTGGTAATGGGAACCTTGTGTTGCAGGCTAATCTTTCTCACACTAGGTCAGGTGAAAAAAGCTGCAGAATGAACTCACCAAAAGGTGGCTTCATTTTGGCAGTTTCACGTCTGGCCTAGACATGAAAAAAGAAGACCTCGTCCAGTCTTCTCAGGTGTATAGGCTGCTGCACAATGGCATGTTCTGCTATCATGACACCCTTGCGGCAAAAGAAAGTCAGAAGCACCCCATCTTGAGTGCCAAGCCCCAGCTCTCAGGTCCCAGGCCTACTCCACAATGCAGTTCTCCAATAGACATGGCAGAAGGATGGCTGAGGAAATTAATGTGTGCAACCTTCAATGTGATATGGGGCCTTGCAGAGGAGGAGAAGAAAAAGAAAGGCAGAGAAGAACAGTGGAGGAAAGGAAGTAAAAATGAGGAAGCTGAGGAGATTGCGGGCATTCAGGTGGGGAGAGAAAAGATTGGAAAAGACAATGCCCTTTGTAGGGAGCAGCTCCTAAGTGCTGAAGCCCTCCTACTAGAGTGAAAGAGAGCAGAGAGGACAACTTTGTCCACAGAGAGCCAAAGGAGAGGCATGGACCTCAGGGCAGGAGTGAGAATCCTATTGCTAAAGGCATTTGGAACAACACATAAAAGACCTGGAACAGTCTATAAAGACTTTGTAGTTAGCCTTGAATTCTTGGCAGGGTCCTAAGCCATCTCATGATAAGAACTAAGAGCAAAAAGACAATTAACCTTCCTTGTGATATAACCGGGGGGGGGGGGGGGCAGCGGCGGCGTGGTAGATTTCTGGATGAACAGTGAGGTACCGTAACTGGTTTTCACCAGTTTTGCTATAAATAAATGATAATAAAAGAGTTGTTTGTTTCAGGAAGTACAAGCTTCTGGTTTTCCTGAAGGAAGGGACTGGATTAACCAGCTCTGCCTGGGATGTGTGTGTGTGAACCCACTTGCACCTTTATTACAGCTGCAGGGATATTATGGCTGAGAGACAATGCCCATTGCCCATATCTATGCCGGTTTTGTTGTGAATTGGATAGTTTACAGGACATGCTGTGAAACCTATTGCCAAACAAGCTGTCAGTCAATGGCTGTCTTATTCCTCTGCATATTTATTTTAAAAATAGCAAACATAAAAACAAAATCATTGTGGCAGAATAGAGACTATTCAGTGTGAGCTTCCATAGATTACTACTTTCTTCTTCAGACATACCCTCCTTCCTTCAAGTTTCACTTTCCTCTATGATGAAAATTGAAAATTCATAAGAAGATTAACAAATAAGATGTAACATTCTCCTGTCTATCAAGCTGGCTTCAGACAACACATACCTAGAATAATCTCATCCTATATTTGAGTGCTCATTTCAGAGAGCATTCCACTGTTTATTCAAAATGTACTCATAAGGTTAAAAATTTGTTTATAACATTCTGGTTTATGTGGGTGTGGGGTTGGTTTTTGGTTTTTTAACTAAATAATACAAAAGTCTGACAGTTCAGATGATAATCAGCCCATTATTATTCTCACAGAGCTCATTAAAATGGTCGCACATTTTTATGGCGCTAATACAAAAATTATCTCTCTTTCTCCCCTGACCCACACTCCCTACGACAAATCTTTATTTTCAAAAGGTTTGTGGATTTATGGAAGACTAGAGAAGTTTTGGAGACCATTAAATCAATCTCACCTCACATCCTTACAAAAGTGTGAAATGAATTTTTGAGTGATACTGATTATAGCGACTATAGCCCGTCTCTAGTTAAAGCTAATTACAATTTCATGCCATATTGCACTCCATTATTGTTTCTAGGTAATGTAGCCTCACTGTGTATGTGTGTGTTTCTCTTTCAAGACAGCCTTTACACAGACAGATACTTGTTAATGAATAGAAAGTTTGGAGATGGGGGAGCAATGATACAGTCTCAAATGACCTCTTTTGCATTGTAAAAAGATACTGTATGTGGATTGATAAATACACTAGGATGTGCTATTATCTATTATTCAGCTGTACAATTAGTGAACACCTGGCATTGGGAAAGGAAGATAGCTATTTGTGTCCCTTCTGAATTAATGCTGATTGCCCAATGGACCCCATAGAGCATTCCAATTTCCCCTCCGGTTTTTTTGTGGGTTTTTTGGAGGGGAGGCAGGGAGTATGGCAGACAACCAAACAACAACAAAAGCAAGCCACTTAATATTTCTAATAGGTGTTCTGCATGTTAACATCATAATACTGCACACATTTTAGAGTTCAAATTTTTAAAAGATTCTGGCTTGGATATATTCATCGATTAAATGTAAAGAGATTGATACTAAATATTGAATGTAGCTGTGATTCAAGATAACAGAAAAAATTCAGACGTAGACATCTACCTGATACAATTATTACTGGACATTCTCAACATCAAAGAAAACTTTTTTGTAATATATGGATAGGAAAAATCTGCCCAACAATTAAGTCAGGCCACAGGTCAAATGTCATTCCATATTATCTTCACTGAAACCAGGCAAAGAACCATCACATTCCGAATACTACAGGGCAATTTCTCTACAATGTCACTTCTTTGAACGAATATTAAATCTTCTAGCCCCTGAAATTGACCTCTTCTAACTCCAAAACAGGCATGTCATAGACCTGGCAAGAGCTGAACACATCAAATCTTAAACCCTCATATAGAAGATGGGTTTTAAACATATAAAATAATAGGAATAACCTTAACAGCAGCAATTGCTGCTCAAAAATCTTTACCTCTTTATTAATGATCATGGACTAACAGAAATGGCCACTGTTTTACTTCAAAACAAAGATTGTTGAATTTCAAGGGAAGGACAGTCACTGGAGAAACCAAAGGATCAGTCTCCCACAGGGTAACATCCTAGCACTATTATTTTTTAATATTTACACAAATGATCTACCAATGTTCTCATACTTTAGAATATCATCTATGCTGATGACCTTTACTTGACAATCCAAGGGGAACCTTTGACTTCATTGAGCACCAGTTGAAACCAAACCCTTTGAAAACACAGGTCTGTATCTTCCACTTAAGGAACAAAGAAGCATAAAGGAAGCTCTGAGTTTACCTAGGGAAGGCAGGAAGATGGAACATTTGGGCAGCATCCTGGATCGAACCCTGACCTACAAAAACCATTATCTAAACATCAAACAAAAAGTTGCTATTAGAAATAACATCAGGATTATTACTGGTTGCCTGACACCTACCCCCATTGAAAAAGTCTATTACACTAGAACACCGGATAATGTTATGACTTGGTTCCACAAGTCATGACGTTATCCGATTTTTTACGTTGTCCAATGCATACATCAAACAACGCTAAAAAAAAGGCCTGACGTCAGGGACAAACCACGCCAAGGTGAGGCTCAGCTTGTCCGAAATTCCCCCACCCCTGGCTCGGCTTGTCCGAAATTCCCCTGCCCATGGGAGGGGGGATTTCGGACAAGCCGATCCCTGGCAAGTGCTGAGTCCTACAGGTTTGGCAGAAGAGGCACCCGCTTCCACGTGAGGAGGCGCCAAGCGGGTGCCTCTTCTGCCAAACCTATGGGACTCTTAGCGCACAAGCGGGTGCCCTGTCTTGCCACCCGACACGAGCCTTAGCGCTTGTTAAGGTTTGTTTCGGGTGGTGAGACAAGGCACCCGCTCGTGCACTTTTGTTGCGCGCCAGTGGGTGTCTGTTTCTCGCACCACACTGGCCCCTTGCCGCTTGCTAACGCTTGCTAAGGGGCCAGTGCGGTGCAGGAAACAGGCACCCACTGGCGCGCAACAAAAGCGCACAAGCGGATGCCTTGTCTCGCCACCCGAAATGAACCTTAGCAAGCGCTAAGGCTCATGTCGGGTGGCGAGACAAGGTTCCCGATCGCACGACACAACTCCGCAGGTTGTCCCTTGTGGCGCGCGAGCGGGCAACACTTCTCGCCACCCGACAAGAGCCTTAGCGCATGCTAAGGCTGGTGTCGGGTGGCAAGACAAGGCTGTTGACGAAGCCTAGCAGCACTCAGGCTAGCTAGCCCGTGCACCGCTAGGCTTCGTCCAGCAATCGCTGCTACTGAACTAGGGTCAGGGGGAAAGGCAGGCACCCGTCTGCCTTTCGCCCGACCCTAGTTCAGTAGCAGCGATCCATCGCTGGGGGTGGTGGATTGGGTAGATGTTCTACCCAATCCACCACCCCCACCCCCACGATTGGCTCAGATAATGCTAAAACAATCGTTATCCGATTCTAACGCTATCCGGTCCAATCGTTATCCGGTGTATTACTGTACTTGGCTAATATTGCCCCTCCAGAAATACCAAATGAAATAATGCAATATGGTACAAACACATCCATTTCATGGATATCTATTCTCTAGATCAGGAGTCAGCAAACTTGGCTCTCGATGTGTTCTTGGACTTTAGTACGATAGTTTGTTTGAATTTATTTATATTGTATATGTCTATAATTTTAAACTGTGCAACTCTCTGAGATGAATAAAGAAAGCTCATACCTGGCTGAAGTGCCTTGCCAGAGTCAGAAGGATAAGCAATGTACCTTCAGCTTGTACAACCTTGTGTGGGAACTGTTTGACATCTCTTTACACCACTAGCAAGTCATTTAAGACACTGCATGTCAGTGCAGTTTGGGGGCCATTTTTGGGTTGGAGAACATCCTTTGCTGAAGGATCAACTGGAAACCTTCATTCTTTGTTGTGTGATTGGGTTTTCATCCCAGCAGATACCATTGCCTTTGCATGCCTTTTCAACTGAATTATAGCATTGAAGTTGTTTTATCATCTTTTTTTAAAAAGAAAAGTATTTTGTTGCCTTGGGGAGGCGATCCCCACATTTCCCTTATCCTTTTCAATGCCACAACCCACCAAATATGGCAAGGTTAGTTACCTCAGATAACATCACCCACAACTCCATTTAGTTGCAAACTCACCATCCACACAGGTTACACAATTAGGAAATTAGGCAACCCTGTAACCCTCATGCCAGAAAAGAGTGAGACAGCTCTAAAAAGGGGTGGGATAGAGTGCTCCAAGTCAAAACATGTGGATGCCATGATTTAATTTGAACCAAACTGCATCAAAAACATCCAAATAGCTAGTGTGTGAAACCTGGCTATTTCTTAACTCCGTTTGATACCATACAGTAAGAAAATAAAATAATAGCTGAATTAAAATATTTCCTTTAATTCTAAAGCCTTTCCTATGAGAGTGTGCGGACACACATACACACAGATTCTTTGTCTTGTAGGCAATGGCTTGATTCATCTATACACAATTCATTCTTGTTGTTACACGGTTGCTATGGATACAGTTTTCTTTCAAGTAGCAAGTAAATTGCTGAGCAGCACATCTCACTTTGATTATACCAACAGCACACTCTCATAGATGTAAGTACCCTGTTTTATGGGATTAAACATTTCTTTTATTGCATCTTCACTCGTCAAAATTAGTTTGCAATAAAGGACTACATTCTATCTATATTTTAATTTTTAATAAGTCTTTCTCTCTAAGATCACCACTTTGCTCAAAGTGGATCTCACACAAGTAAGACTACCTACATATCAGTGGTTTTACACAGAACAAATTCTCCTGTCACATTTCAAAGCCAAAGAGTAAAGGAAGAGGGTGTTAAGTTTTTGTTTTAAATCATTAGTAAGCCTCTACAATACAAGGAAAGGTGGAGTAGAAATAAGAGAATAAGAATAAATCCATTAAAATATATATTGAAATTATTTGTCATCACATTCAACAACTAAAAACATTGAGCCAGAGATTAATTATGTAATCCTATTGTTGAATGAAGGCTATCTGAAGGGTCCAGCAATGCACAGATGTATCATTCTGCTTGCAGAGAAGACCTACTGGTTGAATGGTGTTCATGTTACTTGTAGTCCACTGGGAAACAGGTGGAAAACCTCATGCTGGCTTCTAGCAAGCCTTCGTTAACATGCTTGGAAAATCCAGACATTTAGGTGGACCCACAAAGGAACAAGAAGAGAACAGATACTTAAATTGATGTATCCTAGTGTTATACGCCTTAACATCTAATTTAATTTCAGGACATAACATGGGAGCTTCTTCTTTTCTTTTCCTCTTTTCTAATTTTCCTTCCTCCAAGTTTTTTCTAAACAGATGTACACCTCAGCAATGAGACTTGGAAATTAAGCCCATATTTTTCCTTCCAGTGACCACAAATAGAAGTTCACTAAATGTGAGTACATACGTTAGACATATTTTATTACCTAGGGAGCAACTCTTTTGAAAATGTGCTATGCATAAAATCCAGCATCCTGCCAAGAGTTGTAAGTCAATCAAAAAGTGCCCACTGAAACATAATATTCGTTGAATAAGCCCTGGAAATGATTGAGTACTTATTAAATCAGTTATTGAAAAGCATTAAAGAGAAAGAGGGTTATGCCCCGATCTCTGGATTTTGTTTTGTTATTGGACATTTTGGAGTATATGTATATGCAAAGGTTGGCTTGTTTGCTATGGCTAATGGTCATTGTCACACTTAATAACTTTATATACTCATGTTGAAGGATCTACTCTTGACCTGATGCCTTGTCCTGTACTAAAAAAAATGGAGCTGTTCTGGGGTTAACTGAGTATCCTTTGATACAGGTTGATAAATGCCTTATTAAGAGGGAAGAACTGTTAAAGTTGTTTCCTCTCAAAGACTGATGGAGCATTTTCCAAGCACTGTGTTTGACAATTCTGCCTAATTAATTTGTAATATTGATAATCCAAATGATTACTACAATTACTTCTGAGCACACTCTTCTATGCAGCAGATATCATATTTCTTCTTGATTTATTACACAATAACATAATAAAGAGCAAGGAGTTCCAATAGATGGAGCCATAACAATAAAAGTGTCAAAACATGTTATCCCTGTGTAGACTGGATACATTATTAAAATCACTGGACAGTAGCAGTTCCAGGAGGCTATGGATCCCATTGGGATCCCATTTGACTGGACAGTTTTCATCCTGGTGACCATGGGAAGGTGGATGAGACCCTTGCATAAGTGAAAGCTTCGTTTGTGCATCTTATCTTGGTCCAATATGGCCTGGGAAATTAATAACTGACACGTACACTTGGGGCTTATAAAAGGATCCCTTTAAAATGTTGAGTGGTAGAAATAAAAGTGGTAAATTTGGAAGTACTGTACAGGGTCTCATTCTGACTACCCCTATACCCATCCCAAAAGGAGATAATCTAGATAAAAGGAGATAATCTAGATAATTGCTACAATTATTCCTAAACACCCTTTTCTGCATAGCAGAGAACACACTTCTCCTTGAACATAAGGCTGTTGTTCAATGCTTATCAACAATTAAGAAGCAAAGTTAATGACTCTAAATCAGGGGTGCCCAAACTTTTCAGGCTGAGGGCCGGTCACGTGGTTCAGCTGGCTGGTTACGTGGTTCCTCCCACCGGAAACGGAAGTAAAACACATCTTACAATCTGTTTTGCAACAGGATGAGATAGTTTTTCAAGCTGCCATTTTCTCTGCTTAAACCAGGAGTTCCCAAACTGTGGCCTGTGGGCCAGATTAGGCTCTGCACCATTACTGAATCTTTCAGATCTGAGCAGATGTTACTCAGGTTCAAATATCTCCTGTCCATGAGAACATAAAGATGAACTACATCATTGCTTGGAAACATATTTTATATACAGTCAAGGCCTAAAACAAACCATACTTAGTTGTCACTACAGAGTATCCAGTTGCTTACCAGTTTTGTGAAGTACAGGTATCTAATAATCACTTTTACATACTTTATTTACTGCATGCATGCTATCAACTAACTGAACTGATCAAGAGCAACAAAGAACTGATAAAAAGCGGGAAAGAACACAGAAGAGAGAGGTGTGAGTTCTCTTTGCATTTGGAGGTATGAAGGAACAATTGGTGCTCTTCAGTGCTGGGATTCAATTTTTTTGCTACTTACTCTGTGAGTGTGGTATGGTGGGCATGGCCAGGGGGAAACCCCTACGTTGCACCTGAATTAGGACTACTTTATTTCAAAACTTGGATGGCCGGGGCCAGTTCTGGTGAACTCGTGTGAACCTGCTGATGCCCACCACTGGTCCTCTTTCAACATTCCTTTTCAAAACTCACATTCAGCCTTTTATGGAGAAAAGATCGATGGGTTGAGAAACGGGATCGTCATCCATGAAAGCTCACTAAAATAAACCTGCTAGTCTGTAAGATGCCACGACATGTACAGTATCTTTGTTTTTAGTTTAGTTTTGCTGTTGGTATAAAACATAGTAGTACCCAGAAACATCTCAGCTTGCTTTGATTTCCACATATTTTTCATCTGTCAACCATATGTTTAAAAAATAAACATTAAAAAAATTGTACATTTTGGTAGCTAGTAATGAAAAATACTTAGGAACCTGCTGAAAATGTCCAAGAATATATTAGTAATTAGAAATATGATCACCAATCCAATGTACATAGGTAACACTTGTTCACAAAAACAAATTGTGGTTTCTGCCTGAGGTTTGTGCATTAAATAGCGCATATTGGATTGTAGAATATATCGAGGGGGGTGACTTCAATTACAGTACTAATTTTCCCTCCATATTCCCTTATAAACTTTGTTAAAAGGAAACAGCTCTTTGGGGAAGAAATAGAAAGGAAACTGCCACTTAGTAGCTGGGCATCATAAACAGAACATTATGTACTATTTAATTTTTTTTAAAGCAGTATTTGCTTTGCAGAGCTAAATATCCCTAGGCAATGAAAAACACATCTTTCTCTTATGGTTCACACCAAGCTATTGTGCATTGTGGGTGTGCACACCCACAATCCCCCCCCCCCATAACTAACCTTGCACTCTCTATGTTTCACATGCAAAACAGCAGAAGCAGACATCAGCATACTTCTTTGCCTGTTGCAGAACATCAAATAACTGTCATTTGTGTGGATTGTTTCATTTTTTAGTTCAAGTTATTGACACCAATCGCATCTCTATCACAAGACCAATGGGTTAATGTTCAGTCCCATGGCCTTCATGGGCATATTTGATGGGGAACAAAAGAAAGAAGTTGTACAATGATCTCCCTTGGGAAGTTTGGTTGCCTCCCCTCTCTTCTATTCTTCCATGGACAGTTGAGGACCCATCTCCTCAAACAGGCTCTTAATAACTAGTCCTTGAATGCTAATCCTTTCTTTTTCTTAAGTAAAGAAGTTATAAATTTCTTAAATACTTTTATATATCTAACAGAGGTACACAAAAAGAGCACCCTCAAAGATTGAGGATACTTTTTACATTTTTGAACCACAATTGGGGGTACCTCGGGCAAAGGTAACCTAGTCTTGCTGGCTAATCTTTCTCACACTAGATCATTAATTCTTTTTATCTGGACATGAAAGAAGAATATATCTATCAGATTTTAATTATTACTATAATTTAGCTGCTTTTTAATTTGCAATGCATTGTTTTGCAGTATTGCTTGTTTTGACATTGTGATCCTCCTTGGATTGCCTCATGGGGAGAAAAGTGACCTACAAATGATACAAAGGGAATAAAAAAATTATTATCCAAAACTTAGAGAATTCATGGTTTATCAATGTTAAAATGCCAAATTCTGCTTCTAGTAGATTAAATTTCTTGTGCTAGCAAAATGTTACTATATTTTATGATGTAAAAAGTGTTTATGGTAATACAGTATCATTATAAATGGTTTCTGTCATTTAAAGCTGACACACACACACACCCCTTTTTTTTTTTTTTGGTAGGATCAGGCATGCACACACTTAGGTTGGAATTCTATTAGACATAAGATTTTTTTTTTACTTGGCACAAATAATTATGACTAATCGATGAGATGCTGGGATGTATCTATTGCGCTCAATCAGGTGCATCCCCCGATATATGATTGAGATGCATCCCAGCACTGTGTCAATTACCCATAATTAGCTACAGCAAATGCAGAAACCTTACATCAGGGATTGACCACCTTTTAAATTGGAGGCTGGGTCACGTTCCCTCTGACAATCAAGGGGGCCAGACTGGTGCTCCCCGACAAGTCTGTGGCTGATTTGGGCAGCGGAGGTGAAGGTGGGTGCTGGATTATTTGGTGCCACAGGCCAGATCCTGCCTACCCCTGCCTTACATGATCACCAATAAGATTATGGGCCATTGTCAGGGAAACAGTGATAAAATATAAAATAAGTTCTAGATCAAAATTTGGAAATATTTTTAACTGGAAATGTTGGAATTCCCCTTGGACAGCACAAATAATAGGCTTGCTGGCTCAGAACTGTGGTTAAGAAAACAATCCTTCTGCACTAGACATTACAAACAGTGTCACTTGTCCATAATTTGAAGAACTGTGTAATATTGCATATCATAAAACAAAACAAAATTAAATTAAATTAAAAACACTGTAGCACTTTAAAGACTAACTGCTATATTTTTATTGTTAGCTTTCGTGGATCAAGTCCACTTCATCAGACCACTTGATCCACGAAAGCTAACAATAAAAATATAGCAGTTAGTCTTTAAAGTGCTACAGTGTTTTTTTATTTTATTTTATTTTGTTTTGTTTTCTGATATGCCTGAACCACAGACTAACACGGCTACTATTCCATAGAATATTGCATTCTCCATGAGAACCTATGCAAATTTACACAAATGAAAGCTCCATTGTTACTTCTATCCAAGTGCAAATAGGATTGTGGTCATATAGTCTCCTACTGTATTTAGTGTCATTATACTGAAACATCAACACATATGAATTCTGGACTGCAACTACAGAGTCCTTTGTTACTTTATTCATGTCAGAAGCACCATAGTACAATTAACAGACTGCAATATAAAATAAGATGGTAGCCTGTATACAAACACATATAAAATATAAACTAGTTCAGTAGTAGTACCTTCTCATGCTGCATGGCAGCTGTCTCTGCCACTACAGCATATTGGGCAATTTTTACAGAAATTTTACAGAACCAGGATGCAAACCTGATGCCCAACCATCCTCCTTTCTCATCCAGGCTTGGGACTGGCAGTGGAGGAATTATAAACTTCTTGTTGTTGTTGTGCCATGCGAGTCTGAATATTGGTAACCATCATGGCGATCGGCCATGAAGACTGTCTTGCGAATATGTCATGGCACTTCAACTGCCTTCCGTATCACAGCGTGACACCCGTATCACTGATCCAACTTTGTGAGGCACTTGCTGGCCCTGAGCCTTTTTGGCACGCAAAGTCCTCCTCAGCCCCAGGCCAGTATTGATGAAGCTGCTGCCCTCCATCAAGAAATTATAAACTAGCATAAACTAGTTTACAAAAATAAAATTGTAAAGCTAGCATCAAATGTTCCATGGTGCATGTTGAGGGGCAGAGAGGTTACTGACGTAGGCATGGTGTTGCCTGTTCTTATCTGTACTGGCAAAGGACTGTGTCATGCAAAAACCCAGTTTTCTTTGGTTCTGCCATCACCAGTCTCTAACCTATTAGATTACTGTACTTCCAAGTAACCCAGTTTTCTGTGTGACTGGCAGTAGACTTTCCTAGGGTTCCATGCATTTTTAAGAGGCAGATAGCCCTTTCCTTCGGCATTACAATGGAAAGAATCTATTTATTCATATACTCAATAAGTATTTTTATCCAAAGGTGTCCCTTAACCAAGCCAAATGTTAGCAAGTTCCACATTAATCGTTCGCTAGCAAAAGTTTGACACATCTCTCATCCTATTTTCAAAAGTAATAAAACTGATTAAGTATTTTAGCATCATACACATCACATACTGCATCCCTACCTTAATTAATTAAACAGTATTACACTTGAAATGTGGACTAATTACCCAGAAAGCATTAATTAATTTGTTAAGAACACTCAAGCAAAAATGCAGATCTCTTTACTCCAGGCCCTGATAAGATTTGTGCTGCATGTCCATAATCTACTTATTGATACAAATACCTCTTTCCCTTCAGTTAATTTAAGGAAAACATTGTCAAAGTACCCTAGGATGAAAGGATGATAAATAATTTTTAGACTCAACACTGAAGTGGATTGATTAGGAGCAATTTTTATGTTTTGCGCAATAAAAAGATGAGCTTCCAGGGTTTGCAGAGCCAATTTGCAGAGCAACCTCTTTTCTCTAATTGCTGCTAGACTAATGTAGAAGCACACTCCTAGGAAGTAGAGAAATCCATTTACCCAACCATGTCATTTAAGCAGGGCACACAAATAGTAGGTTTTTCTATTTACCCTCTCTATTAGCCCTGCTACACTCCATCTGTGACCCTCATTTTATGAGGGCAGTGCTCTTTTATACAATTTTGTAACTATAATAAAGACCCACTTAAAAAATTTTCAGAGCAGACCAAGGACATTTTTAAGGGGGGAGATACTTAATTAGGGTCCTAGCCAATCTCACTAATTCCAGGTAATACATTGTCAAACCAAATTGTTTGATAAAAGGTCTAATAAATCCATATCTTCAGGAGCAGAAAATAGCATTTCTTCTATTATGAGAGAGTGCAGTGGCAACCCACAACTGACTACAGTTTGACATTTCTGATAGCTCTCTTTGACCGTTTGTGGCTTCTATGGAGATGAAAGCAGAAAGAATTTGTTATTAGAGGCAGCTGCAATCCTAAGCATCTCAGCTAGAAAGGAAACCCAGTTTTGCACAATGGAGAGTTGCTCACAACAAATATAGTTAAGATCAGACTGCAAGAGTTAATGCTTAGCAGTGTAGGCAAAGGTTTCTTAATATCATTTCCACAATAAAACAAAACAGAAAATGAACACCCAGCTTGAAGGAGAAGGAACTACAATGCGACTATGTGTAATGAACATGTAAGAGGACCCATGAGCCAGACTTGCCCTCTTTCCATGCTGCATTGTTTGCAATACTGTACAAGTCTAAAGGAAGTCAAAGAACAATACATAGAATCATGTCTTTGGCAGTATGATTTATCTTCCAAAGAGATGAGGGTTTTCAATGTAGCTGCAACATTTTTATGTTGTCGTCAAAGTGAATCTCTAACATGAGATGTAGAACCTGTGGCCTTCTCAACGTGCCTCCAGGTTAGGGCTGCCATACGTCCCAGAAAACCAGGATTGCCCTGGATTCAAAGTAGGGAAAATTGTCCAGGCCAGATAAATAAAAATCATGTTAAAGTCCTGGATTTTAAAAACTTACTGGTTGTGTATTATAACACATCATTAAAATACTGTAAATTCAAACTCTCACAATCAAATGAGTGATTTCCTGCCACATTGGACTTGGAGTATACCTGTGAAAAATCTTAACATCCTCGCCTTACACCACTGCCCGATAAGTGTGACCAGTGTGTTTCCTATGTACAGTATGTGCATAGAGGAGCATGTGTAGAAAAGATCTAAAGTGAAGTGCCAGCTCAGATAATAATGATGTATTTTTCCATGTCATATAACATGCTGTAAGAAGGCAAAAAGAAACTGGAAGAAAACTGAATAAATTAAAAAATTAGATTTAGATTCCTTTGATACAGCTGTTTGTTTATTTATCTATTTATTTATTTATTCACTCAAATTTATATACCTCCCTCCTTACCAGGGCAACTCAGGGCGATTACTATATAAAAACTGTTTATAAGAGAAATAAAAAGTTCCACAAAATGTTCATAATATTTTCCCCCGATTGATGCTGGAAATCTAGCCAGCCCAGAGCTTGTTCATTTTCCCCCAGCTTCTAATGTGTTGCTATCTTTTTTGTTTTGGTTCACTTTACAAAAAAGTAACATCTATTGATAGAGTAACTTTTTTTATTATTTGGAAATAGCCAGACTAATTTTTATGTTTAGTTTTGTTCTTCATACATTCAATGGAGATTAAGATAAGCTCACTTCTTTCTGCTTCATCATTAACTCACAGGGAGATAATTACCCACATGAGCAACAAATTTGCTATTAAGAGTGGTTGGAGTACGGAAGATAGTACAGTACTTGCAATGCATTTCTGCAACTTAATTTTCTGAAATACTAATTATCAATTAAGAATGGACAGATCAACATTTTTAAAGGTTTGGGTCAGTTTTACATGTTAACTCAAAGGCCTGTTCTGTTCCAGTTTTCACATTAATCTGTTCTTTAAAATTAAAACTGCACCACATATTACATTTAGACAGGTATTTAAGTACCTAATTTTGATCTCCCCCCCCCCACAGTTATCTATTGCTTGGAATATATAGTTGATCACCAGTGTCATGATGAAATCTATCCTTTAGTGGAGTGGGGAGCCTCATTCAGGTGTCCCCTGAGCAGTTTCTCCAGCAACAATCCTTTCAACCCAGAATAATTTCTGACACAAAATTATTTATTTATTTATTTATTTATTTACTCCAATTTTTATACCGCCCTACTCGGTTGGACCGACTCAGGGCGGTTCACAAGCACAGAGTAAACAGCAAATTTATAAACACAACATGTAAATATAAAAAAGAGAAGAAAAAAAAATCAGTATCGACACCGTAAAACAACTCAACATCATTACATCATAAAAAATTCAATAGGTATCAATTTCAAACTACAATCAAAAATTACAAAATTCATCAAATTTACCTAAAGATTTGAAACATTATCAAAAAGTCCAGCCGCCACTGCGGCCTTTAAGCATAGCCTCCGGAACAGGTGGAGGGAGTCCCGGCTAGGCGCGGTGGTAGCCTCCTTTCCCCGGCCGCAGGTGTGATCTATGGCGGCGGGGCCCTCCACTCTGGCCGGTGGTGGGGGCGGGAGGAGGGCGGCAGCGTCGGCGTCCCGGGCTCCAGCCGGCGGCTTTTGAAGCCCTCCACTCCGGCCGGTGGTGGGGGCGGGAGGAGGGCGGCAGCGTCGGCGTCCCGGGCTCCAGCCAGCGGCTTTTGAAGCCCTCCACTCCGGCCGGTGGTGGGGCGGGAGGAGAGCGGCAGCGTCGGCGTCCCGGGCTCCAGCTGGCGGCTTTTGAAGCCCTCCACTCCGGCCGGTGGTGGGGGCGGGAGGAGGGCGGCAGCGTCGGCGTCCCGGGCTCCAGCCAGCGGCTTTTGAAGCCCTCCACTCCGGCCGGTGGTGGGGGCGGGAGGAGGGCGGCAGCGTCGGCGTCCCGGGCTCCAGCCAGCGGCTTTTGAAGCCCTCCACTCCGGCCGGTGGTGGGGCGGGAGGAGAGCGGCAGCGTCGGCGTCCCGGGCTCCAGCTGGCGGCTTTTGAAGCCCTCCACTCCGGCCGGTGGTGGGGGCGGGAGGAGGGCGGCAGCGTCGGCGTCCCGGGCTCCAGCCAGCGGCTTTTGAAGCCCTCCACTCCGGCCGGTGGTGGGGGCGGGAGGAGGGCGGCAGCGTCGGCGTCCCGGGCTCCAGCTGGCGGCTTTTGAAGCCCTCCACTCCGGCCGGTGGTGGGGGCGGGAGGAGGGCGGCAGCGTCGGCGTCCCGGGCTCCAGCTGGCGGCTTTTGAAGCCCTCCACTCCGGCCGGTGGTGGGGGGCAGCAGTTGACAGGGGCTTATACATCCAGAGGATGTCACATTCATGAGTGAAATGGCCCTTAAATGATTGAGATGTTTACTGAGAGCACAGAGCTGGGTGGGTTAAGGACAGTGATGGGATGTTACCTGCAGTATTCAGGTATTGGACTGCTAACCTGCCATCTTTCCTGGTATTAAAGATAAGACTGATTGACTGTTGCTTCTTTTATCTTGATGTAGAGCAGCAAATCAGCAAACACAGAAGCTGGAGACGTTGAATTTAACACAATGTTTTCAGTCTAAAAGAGACAGCAAATCAGATGCCCCAAATTAAGTGATTTTGCTTCTCTCCCAAAGATTCAAGTAAATCCCTGGTTAGCATCATTTTGCACACCACTGAGAGTGATTTAAAATTAGATTTTGCAACTGATCCCATATCTTTTCTTTAGCCTTTCCTGAAAGCTAAAAGTTTCACACCGGATTTTTTTCCCTAGGTCTATCTGGAGATTAGCCCTGGGACCTTATGAATGTGAATCCAGTCCCGTGCTATTAAGCTAGTTTTACACAATATCATTTGCTACATGGATTTCTAACGAGTAAAGTGACACTCATGTTGCTGTTTATTTTGTTGTAGCAGTGCCTGATGCCCGTGAACCAGACCAGAACTCAACTCATTGTGTCATTTCCCTATCAGGATAAGCAATATTTGCTGATTACCTAACAAGCAAAGTCATAGACATCATTCCCAGGGAGTTGGGAGAAAGATGGTAATACATGCTACCCTGTTTCCCCGAAAATAGGACCTCCTCCTATAGTAAGGCACCTCCTATTTTTCCCCACTTCAGAAATATAAGCCCCCCCCCCCCCCGAAAATAATAATAAGGCACTCACCTAAATCTTGCCCTGGCAATCCGCTGTATCAGCAATAAATGTGTACTGTATTTTTCGTCATGGAAAAATAAGACATTCCCTGAAAATAAGACCTCATTTATATTTTGGAGTTATTTAAAATATAAGACAGTGTCTTATTTTCAGGGAAACATGGTATCACCCTGAGAAACTGGAGGCCAAGAAAGAAAACATGTAGGGATTTATATCTTTATCTTCAAAACAACTTGTTGATGCATTCTGTTATTCAAAGCACCTCATATTTAGATGAGATGTTTCTGTATACATGATTCAAAATGCCAGGAAATGGCCTTATATTGCTGCAAAGATTGTGCCTATGTAGCCAATAAGGGGAGGGGGAATGCCAAAACATACATAGCAAAAGGCAGCCTGAATATTGATAACACCAATTCCAGCAGTCAAGGGGGTCTAACAAATACCCTCTCATATTCACTGAGATTCACAAATAAACTCCAAACAACCCTAGAACCTGGTTCCTTTTAAAAATCAGTTAACCACTTCTCACCCAAACACAAAGCAATTGCCAGGGCTGCTTTTTAGCAAGTTCTCTAGTTATCTATTGTTTGGAAACACATGGTAATCAAAATGCTAAGAAGAAAAATGTATTTCGGATTAACTTTGTGCACTCAAACACTTTTCTGTCCAGTTGAAAGATGTTGGAATAGCAATCTTCAAGGAATGTATGTGTATTTGGAATGTGTATGCTGCATACACCCCGTGCACAACACACTGAACCATCTGTATTATGAAAACAAATCTCAGCCAAGGTCCAAGGTTCTTTTATGCTCAAGAGTGGAGCATAAAACTGACATATTGTACAGTATCAGTAATAGTCTTAAACGGGGGGGGGGGGAGAGAGAATCACTTCCCCTGCCCTTTGCCAAGCAGTGAAAGTAATTAATTTATTTGGAAGTGGCTCACTTATTAAGATACTTCCTGATATTGACAAATTGACACTCATCCAATCTAGGCAACAGCACATCAAGAAAACATGTGTATCTGGAACAATCCTTAATTGTTCCAAATAAAAAGAAACATTTGATCCTAAACCAATCAGAGATGGATTGGTCCACATTAGGGATGGTTTAATACAGGGGTTCCTAACCTATGGCCTGCAGACCAGACCTAGCCTATAATACCATTCCATCAGGCCTATCACCTTCTTCCCTGCATCTGGAAGTGGAAGTGTACATATGCATGGGCACATGCCTGCACATACGCACCCGCAACTGTCGTAAATGCGGAAGTTGGCACATTTATGACAGCTGTAAATGCACCCGCTTCCACAAGCATGGTCTGACCCACTCAGCTGACTCAGGGTGTGGTCAAGTCCGCAGCGCAAAAAGGTTGGCTACCCTTGGTTTAGAACAGTGTTTCCTAACCTTTGGGTTTTAGACTTCAATTCCCAGAAGCCTAAGTCAATTCCCCAAAGCACTGATCAGCTAATGTACTGACTTAGGCTTTTGGGAATTGAAGTCCAAAACCCAAAGGTTGGGGAACCCTGGTTTAGAACACTCTAACAAAAGTGTTGCATTATAGAAGTTTTAAGAAAGTTCCCAACTATTCAAACAGAGGGCTACAGAGCAGACTAATTGCCTGTGTAGCCAACCTCTAACTCCCTATCATCTCCTTTGCATTTATTTGGTCATTTCTAATTGTTTCCTAGGCTTGAGAAAACCTTTTGCTTTTGGCAGGCTTTTCATAAGAAATTAAAAGCATGCTGACATTCTCATTCTTGTATCTGCTTACTAAAAACACCTTATGCCCAGGGAGCAAACCCAATGAAGCCTTAATTTTCCAGAAAGTTCACAGGATGGATTGGGCTGTTTTTCCCATGCTACAAAGATTCTTTAGCTGTAGGAGCAAGAAGGAATATTTCTAATATTTTAAAACTTTACTTTCAGGGATATGTATTGCAACAGGTTTTTAAGAGCAACTGCAAGACTCACCAGTTTTTATGTAGCTTTGTAAGACAACATGGGCAATGATGTGTGCTTCCCAGAAAATGTGAGAAATTGCAATGGGAGAACAAAGGCTAGAACTGTTCCCTAGATTGTGACTACTAATACTAAAAATGTATCAAGTAGACAATGCAATGTGTGCCAAAGGCTCTTGGGACTGGTGGAAACATTACCCATTTGAACAGTAGTTTGCATATCACTAATCTTGTTTGGACTGCTAATTAGGAATATACAGTTTTATATGCATTTCTTTTTTTAAAAACTGTTTTGAATTATATGTTAATGTTAATTTTGGTGATTTCTAGAGCTCCAATGGTAACTAGGCACTGTGTATAAATCATAAGGACACTTTTTGACATGTATTACAGAAATTCAAATTATTTCTCTTCCCAGCACTATCATTTTAATTTTATGTATTTATTTTGTTTACTAAAGCTCTTCTCACGTACTCAGAAGGCAATATTCTATGTTGACCTTGGCATTTATCATGTTAGTAATGTATCCTGAGAACTCATTACAGATCCATACTTGGCAAAATCTCATTTTAAGTGGTACAGTTGTTAAGCAACTTTACAATTTAATTAGAATCCTCTACTGCATTTTATTAGAAGGTTATTCAGTAATTGCTCAGCAGGTCTTGGGTGTATACAAATAGAGAAGTGACAGTACATAATACTCTTAAATTATAACTGCACAGCAGGAGAACATGTTTAAAAATGGGGAATAGATAAATGTATTGTTTCAGAAACAGAACAGGAAAATTTAGCATTGAAAACACACACTTTTTACACACATTTCCTTTAATTTATTCAGCAAATTAAGTTTATGCATGATTTGTCTGATTCTGCTTAAAATATATCTTTGCAGTATGGTTGTCAATACCAGTTAGGGACATGCTACATTACTAGTACAGTAAAACCTCACATAAAGAGTGCCTCGCTTAGAGACTAACTTGCTTAAAGAACAGAATTTTATCTGAATGGTCGCCTTGCTTAATAACTAAAACTCACTTAACAACTAAATCGAGGTTCGCAATCACCCCCCGCCCCCCGCCAGAAGTCACAACTGGTCACTTACAATGGTGTTTCGCTTAAGGAGCAACTTGCTTAAAGATCAATCCTGTGGAACACATTATGCTCTTTAAGCCAGGTACCACTGTATCTAGATCCAAGGAGCTGTACAGGTGTGACAGATAAGGCTACTTCCCCACTGACTTCCAAACTGTAAAATGAATTCCATTGTGGCTATTTATGGCGGTGGAAGAATCATTGCATTGTCCTACTGTGATAAAAATAGATCTGTCTTGAGGTGTTACATTGATAAAATAGAAAAGTGCAACAGAAAGAACTTAGTTAGCAGAAGAATCTGTTAAGACTCCAAGCACTGTTTATTCTGAATTAAATGTCACATTGCTCAACAGAATTGGCTCCTGGTGGCTTTTCAGTAAACATCATTAGGACTCTGCTATAAGAGCAGTAAAGGAAGGCAATCAAAATATGAAACTGTGGAAGAAATTTAATGTGAATGGACAGAAAGAAAAAAGTGGCTGCACCCAGTTATGGTACATAGCATTTGAAGAATTAAAAGTTAAATGGATTGTATAGCATATGATGGTGTGGTATAATCAACAAAACATAAAATTATTGAGGCATAGAGCTGGATGAAGCTTAGGAAAACATCTAGTCCAATGGTTCTCAATGTTTGGTTTTCCAATTCTTTTCAACCTCAGCTCTCCAATCTCTCCATTGTTCATGCTAGCTAGGATACCTGGAAACTGAAGTGAGCTCATTACGTCTTGTGATCTGGTGACCATGCTTCTGTTAATACACCTTACATTGCATTAATATTTAGCTATACTTTTTTATTTTATTTTTAAATTTGATTTATAACCAGCCTAACTGGGATAAACTCCCACTCTCTTTTTTTTAAGCAGAACAAACACCATAAAACCACAGAACCTATACTACAGAAATGTACAGGCTGGAACTTACCTGTACCAACACATTGCCTATTAAATATTCTTACTCTCTGAAATATTTGTAGCAGGTTAGAAAGGATTCAATGTCCTTTTAGACAACATCATGACACAATTCTACATACAGACCACAATAAAATACAATTGGCATTAACCTAATTTGTGACTTGCTTCAAGAAGGTAGCACATCCATTTGCTGTTGCTTGCCAAGTCACATGATTCACTGTGCAATAGCAAATGGTTACACTAACTTATTAATTTGCAGCAATTCACCAATGAGATCTACACCAAC
Source organism: Furcifer pardalis (assembly GCA_030440675.1). Classification (NCBI taxonomy): domain Eukaryota; kingdom Metazoa; phylum Chordata; class Lepidosauria; order Squamata; family Chamaeleonidae; genus Furcifer; species Furcifer pardalis. The sequence goes on along the minus strand of CP126896.1, from coordinate 44,415,089 downwards.
TGTGCTATACCAGCATAGAAACCTGGTAGGATTATGGCCATTGATAGCAATGAAATAGAACACAGAATCCATCTGTACATCTTCCCCTCGCTGTTGTCTTTGGTGATTCATTTTGGAAACTCAATAGGAATATAAGATACTTCCACTTCTGAGCCAAGGACTAAGTTGTTTTATAAGATAAAGTCAAATGCAAAGCTATTATTCAACATAATTCTCTGTATTTAAGGGGGAGGGTTTTTTTTTTAACAAAGATGTCAGATTTATCCTATGTATCCCTTTAGATGTGGGGAAGCTTTTGTGAAGTTTGGGATTATGTTTTAATGCCTGGAAATTGATGCTACCAGTTCTGCTGCCAGGGATTGGGATTGGTGAGGGCAATTTAGAGGCCTTAAATTTTGCCTCCCAGATTCTGAGGTTCCTGAAAGTTTTCCCAGATCAAAAGGGATCCTGAAATCTGTGGGTGAGGTGCTGAGTAGGAAACTTGTAATGTGACAAAACCTCATGGGTCATAACATTGTTTAGACAATAAGACTTTGGCCAATGTCTAAGCTTTAGTAAAGGTAAAGGTTACCCTTGCTCAAAAGCCAGTTTGCTTTAAGTAAATCTACGAAAATAGCTTCTAATATCAACCATCACTTTCTCTTGATTATAATAAGCAGTTTAAAACTTAATATCTCGATCTTTGTCCCTTACTTTGTATGCATCCACTGAGTTACAATACAACCCTCAATTTGATCTGAGGTTGAAACATTTATAGTTTTAAAACACAGTTTACAAGATATTCTTAAATATATATTTTTATCCAGATTTCAGTATACATTTTGAAGGCTGAGTACTCTAACTGTATATATTAAAGTACAGTACTTTTTGAATTAACTCAAGATTATCATTAGTTTGTCACTTCAATTTATCACTTACATGTTAGGAATATTTTTAAATCTGCTATATATAGTGATTTTTAACACAAATTCCTACTGAGTCTTACTGAGTCTTATAAAGCCTATTATGAAATTTTAGTTTGCACATTCATCACAAATATTAATATAGTAATCTTATTAGTTTTTATTTTCAGTAAGAACTGCTTTTCAACCAAATATATGAAAACAATCCCTTTCTATTTGCATAAAAAATTATTCTTATGGTTGTAGTATGCCACACTAATTAAAACTATTGGCTAAGTACAAATCACTACTCTCTTATACAATCTGTTAACACTTCTATACTTACATTCTTGTAAGTACAGTATCCAACAATAAATTAGTATCATACGTTAACAAAACTACTCCATCCACTGTTGTATAAATCAAGCTAAAAGGACGAAAATGGTTTGCTTCATACAGTTCATACTGAATTATATGGTTTAAACCATGGGTTTGGAACCTACAGCCCCTGGGCCAGCTGCCCCTGCAGCCACCACCGCTGGAATCAGCCATGAACTCATTTACGGCCACATAAACACATTTATGCCGGTGTAAATGAGTCCATGGCCGTCATAAACACATTTACTACAGCTGTAAATGAGTCCGTGGCTGTCATAAATGCATTTACAGCAGCCACGAATGCATTTTACGGCACCAGTTTGGCCCACTCAGCTGTCTGAGGGGGCGTTGTCCAGCCCACAGCTGGAAAACATTGAGAACCCCTGGTTTAAACTGACACTGAAAATCCGATGCTATCACCGTCACACCTTGTACACTAGAATCTATAAACAAAAACATTCTGCAATCATGTCTGTGATTAGGGTTTATGGATTGGATTCATACATCATCCAGCACATTATGAACTCTGATAGCATTAATCTCTCATTTGGAGGCAATCTCTCATTTGGATAGCATTAATCTCTCATTTGGATCCAGATCACATTTCTATCAAGTGACCAGTTCTGTTTCACAAATACATTTATGTATTCTAAGATAGATCAACCCACTGCTATATGCCAAAATATGTGGTTGAGGATTATGATTTTTTTCGTTACTATACAACAAAATGAGATAGTAAAAATATCCTAGGCAGTATCATATACAATACATAAAACATACAACTGCTGCAATACAATATTTGCATAAAATGAATGCATTCACACTTATTTTTCATTTTGTATGACAGTGTAATCCTGTACATATCTATTCATGAGTTCCCATAATGTTCATGGAATTTATTCCAAGACAATTCATTTGGATTGTATACCAAGATTGCAGTCTTATATCCACTTACCTATGAGTAAGCCACATTAACTTACCTTTAAGTATCTTTTAGAATATACATCAGAGGAATAAAATGTTGACCAAAAATCCTACCCTTAAACTAAAAATAACTGAACATTTTCCAAGCTGGGATATACCAATGCATTACTAAGTGGTATTGAAATTTAATGAAGAACTCCAATTTCTCTATGAAAAACTAGTTTTATTTTACTCATATGACATCTTGGAAAAAATTTATTTGTAAAACCAGTGTATAAATACATAAACTAAAAATAAATACAAGCCAATCTACCTAACTTTTACATTTCTGAGCTAAGAAATTAGTCTGCTACTTTTATCAACAATTACATTTATTTTTGGTTTTTCTGAAGTCACAGGTTTTGATTGCTATGATGAATGCACATTTTAAAAGAAACAAAAATATAGTACAAACATAACTCTGACTTGCTCGTCGCAACTTATTTGCACCATCTTATTTTCACTACTCTTTAAAACATAAAGTATCTGGAGAAATGAGTTCTTTACTGTTTAACTTCTATGTCTTCCCAAAATCTTGTTTTCCTGATAATGTAAGAATTAAAAACCAATAAATGCAAGCCTCTGTTAATATATATTCTATACATGGATCTTTAACTAGAAAACCTAAACTAAAAGAGATATGTTCTAGTACTAAATTATTTCCTATAATGTTACTTTTTCTAAATTAAGACATTATCAACCAACATCATAATTCCATAGTTAACTATTTTCTGGGTCTACAATCAAAACTGTTAGTTAGATGTTACATGTGTAAGCGTCTTTTTAAATTATCCAAATCATGTGCATTAACATCCTGCAAAATTACTACCTTTGATTTTCTTTGAAGTGGATTAAATTCAATGGTCATCAAACAACAGAGATCTATTAGCTCCCTTTGACAGTTCTGTAAACCCTCCTTAACCTTTGGGAACAAGACAGGATCTTTCCTCAGCTGTTTCATTTCATGTACTGAAATCCCAATCAAGCTCGTTAGAATCTCATCAGCAAAATCAACTTCCAGATAAGCTGTGCCATCGGATATTTTTGCTGCGATACTCCAGAAGCCTCCACTGCTTGTCAAATTTCCTGTAAGAGTTACTATAAATGCTTTAATTTTCACAGTGGTAATACAACTGGGCTTGTTACTTAATAAGACTGATAAATATGTGAAAGGAGGGGTATCTAAACCAATTTCATTGCATTTCTTTTTTATTCTGCAACTCTGCATATAGCTAGAATGTTGTTCAAAGTTTGTATTAATGTCTGCTAGTGATTTAGAGATACAGGAAAACTTTTCATTGCTTTTACTATCCTTCTCTTGTACAAGTTTGTATCTCAAACCATCATCCAAGTTGTGTGTGCATTCCACATCAAGTTTTATAGAAAAATCTCCCGTGCTTTCTTTAATTTCATTATACAATCTTCTTTCCTCAGATGTCTTTTCTCTAGTAGGACTTCTGCTCAGAATCTGTATCTGTTCTTCCTGTGCCTCTTCTAAAAACATATTATCATCTAATGGAAATTCTTCAAAATGCTCTTCCATATTTTCCAAAACAGGAACATTTTGTTCTTCATTTCCTGAAATGAATGCTACAGGACCTTGTTCCAAGCAACTTCCATTACTGAGAAGAAAAGAATGTCTGACAGAATCTGAACCTGTGCTTCTACTATAATAACCGCTTTCAAGTGGGGCATCGTTGATTGAAAATTCATCATTTTCCCCAAGACTTGCCAGAAGCTCTTCATCAGAAGGACCTGGAACCTGGCCACCTTCATCAAGAGATTGTGAAACTGCAGATTCCCCAGTATTTGTCACAACAATGTTAGGACTGGTTCCTTCTTCTCCAATCAATCCAGCAAGAACCCTTTCTGCAGCAAATTCTTCTACAAGACTGTCTACTTCACCTCCCAATAATCTCACATTTTCTGGTTTAAGCAAAAGAACACGTAAGCGATATGCAACTTTCCCTTGTATCATAACTTTTGTACCTGGAGGAAGAGTGCCATGGAGAACAGGAATCGGATGGTATTCCATACCTTGAATGTGATGTATGCCATCAGTTAGTTGTAGCATTAACATTCGAGTAGGCTTTGCCTCCCAGGACCTCAAAGTTCCCTGTGTGCTGGCGGTGATTTCCTCATTTACACTATTTTTCCCTCTTATTTTCTGTAGCTGTGAATAGGCAGGCTGACTCACATCAACAAGTGAATCTATCTGAACAGAAAAAAAGCCGTTCAATTCTCCTTTGGGATCATTTAAAATGCAATCAGGCAGAACAGGGTATTCAAGATCTCTGAGATCAGTAAGAAGCCATTGCTCAAATACTTGCTTATTAATCGAAGCCTGACCCAAACTGCTGCCTCCATTTTCTTGTTGAATCCAGTTAATACAAGCTTCTAGCCACTGTGCTGGAACCTTCACATGCCATGTAGATGAAAGCCAAGTTTCCACCCTTACTGCAAGAACTGATGTAGACATCTTCTTTTAAGTGAAAGCGCAAACATTTGAGGCCTGAAATTAAACACAACAAGTTCTCTAAGTATAAACTTTTATCCAACATATTAAAACAAGCTACCATCTATGAAAGCACATACAAAAACAAATTGGTTTATAAACTACTATATATTAGTCCATAGTTAAACTAACTACAATTCAAATGCAAAACTGCTTTAAAAACCTGCGTCGTTTGCTTATCTTAGTAGTGCTGGCCTGCAGGTCAGCAAGTGACATTAAAATTCTATGTGTGTCAACTCCAACAAGCTATGTTATTATGTTTCCTAAACCACTATTGTCACAATAAAATATTTTATTTTGCTCTCAGTGCATTGAAGCAAAAAGATCAGTATTCATCGCCTGCTTTATAGCTGAGGCCTAGGTGCATTTACTTAGAATTGAAGGCCCCATTTCAGATTATTACTGGATATATTTATCCCAGTGAGATGATGAGATCAGCTTCCTTCCCAGATCCAAAGACATGTGGAACAGGAGGCACTGTGTCAGACGTGTTTTTCCCTGGTTCCTTAAAGTCACTGTCAACACCAGCATTTTGAATCCAGTCCAGAAACATGTAGGCAGCCAACACAGCTCTTTAAAGATGCTGTATGGTCGCTGACATATGAATTTTGGACCAAGTAAGATTTCCAAATTATATTAAAAGGCATCCTACATGGAATACAGTAATTACAATAATAAAAGTACAAAGATCTTAGAAAGACCACAGGAATCGGGCAGCCTGGGGGCACAAAAAGCAAGTATGGGGTTATAGGTTAGAGTGAAGAAGATGAAGCACACCCCGATTTAAAGAATGATGAAGAAAGTAAGAACATGTCACCTTCAAAAGACCTGGAGAGGGAGGAATGGATGGAAGCCTCATAGGTGTTCTCTTCCACTTTCTCTGCCCTTTGTGAGAACCAGTGATTACTGCTATAGGATCCCTAGACAGGTGAATAGATCCTCTTCTCTGATGGAAAGAACTTGATGAAGGAGTGCCAGTGGTCATCCAACCTCGGCTCCTAACAATAATACGGATGTTTGGCTGAGCACTAGTCCAATGGCCCCAACCCACAAATGGTTGCAGGTGGAGGAAGCACAAGTGCCTACAGAGATCTCCTGGAGGTAGGACGAATTGCTGAGATTTGCAGCAGACTAGCCACTACTGGCACACATTTAACGGATGTTAGCTGGCTAGGATCAATATTGCAGACTAGATCCCAGACCTAGACCAGAAACATCAGAGGCCAAGTGATGAGAACTCAAATTTGGCTGAATGCAACAGGATGTGGCTAGTAGGGTTAACGCACCACCAAGTACTGTTGGGACAGGAAGGTATGAACACCCCTTCAATCCTTCTATATCATTTACCTACTCTAATAAAGACCAGTCCTAATAGCATAGAGTCTGGAGTTCATGGAGCCTATGGTCAAGGATACCCTCCCAGTTACTAAAAAATCTTGGGTATGGGCAGTGGCAGTCACAAGGGAATATGCCATCACCCCCAACACATAAAGCGGGCCATTACCCAATTCCTGGGAATAGAAATTTCTCATCCAATATCCACCTTGTCATAATTTGTCTAAGTTTACCAGTTCCGATCTACCACATTATTGTCTTGAAGTACTAATCCAGCTCGTGCATAGCCTCACCTTATCCAGATGATGCAAGAATGAAATTTGGGCATCACCAACATACTATTGACAACTTGCCCAGCAGCTTGCTATACTTATTAAACAGAAAGGGGCACAGGATAAATTGTGTGGGGAATCACAGTTTAACTCCCATAAGGTTGAACAGAATAATTAATTGGTATCCAAGAGATGGCAAAAGACCCAGAGGAAGACCACCTCGTAGATGGAAAGATTTTCTCAAGAAAAATGTTAGACCAACATGGAGAAGAACTGCCAGAAATATATCGATATGGACAAAAGTTGTGTGGAATGTCGTTGTGGAAACGTCTACTCATATGACAATTCCAAAGTATCCAAAAGTTAAATACGTATATATTAACTATACCATTTTCTAAAAATAATCATATGCATAGAAGTACTTTCTCACTGTTTCCCCAGTTCCAAATTCAGACTCTATTGGAATACCATAACAGATAGTGTAAGTCTTCAAGAATCAGAAATAACATGTACTACCATCCATCTTCCAACAAAGATCATCCATGGAGGGGGGGTAGGGTGAATTTTGTTTCAATGTGTCACATCTGAAACTAAACTGAAATAGGGTAAGAGAATTCACTCTCTCCAAGTACTCCTGGAGACATTGAGCCAGTACTTTTTCAAGAACCTTTCCAAGAAAGGGACAGTCCAGAATGGTAGCAACTTCTTTAAGACCTAGCAGGAAGAAATATTTCAATAAATTGAAATAGAGCTATTTTTTCCTCTCCTGGCTATGACAGGGGAAACCACGTGTCTGGCCCACTCAGCTGTCTGAGGGGGCATGGTCCAGCCTGTGGCATGAAAAGGTTGAAAACCTCTGATCTAGTAACTCCAATCCCCAGGCTCTTTATGGTCCTCCAAGTGACATAAGGGAGGTCGAGTTCCTCAGGCTTGTCCTTCTTTAATGTTATTCCTTGTCCAGTGAGCTCCTTCCTCCATCTTCTAATTTGGTTTTGCTCTTGTGTACCATTAAGAATATTTGTTCTTGCCATAAGTAACCCCATTTGAGGTTACTCAAAGATGTCACACACAAACCTCGGCTACAATTATCACACACCTATAATTCCTAATCTTTTTTAAAACAAGGGCTTCAGAGGGGTACATAGAGCCTCCTCGAAGATTGTGGCATTTTTTAACCACAACCGGGCGTATCCCGGCAATAGCCACCTTGTGCCAGCTAATCTTTCTTACGCTAGGGCAGGAGTGTCCAAACTACAGCCCAGGGGCCACATGCGGCATCCGATGCCAATTCATCCAGCCTGCATTGCCGATGTCACTCCTGGAAGTGGAAGTAAAACGGGTCCATACTTCTGCTTCCAGGAGTGATGAGGGCTTTGCAGGATGGATGAATTGGCATCAGGGGCCACATCTGGCCCCCAGGCCATCGTGACCAGCTCTCTGAACCACATGACTGACCGGCCGCCAGAAAAGTTTGGGCACCCCTGCACTAGGGCAAGTGAAAGGAGCTATGGAATGAATTCTCCAAAAGGTGGCTTAATTTTGGCAGTTTCACATCTGGTGATTTATTTTTATTTATTTATAACCATATTTGTATGCCACCCTCCTCAAAGTGACTCAGGGTGGCTAACAACAATTAAACCAATAACAAGAAGACCTAAAAATAAAAAAATCTAAATTTCCAAGGTTAGATTTAAAAATATTAAAAAGTTAAGAGGTTAAAAGATTCAATGGAGGGGGGGGGTCAAACAAGCCATCGGGCCAAGGCAACCAACTGGCTGGAACCCCACACCTGCCCCGCCAGCCAGGTCTTTACCCCCTTCCTAAAGGGCACCAACTCTGTCTGGAGGCACAGCTCGGTTGGCAGAAGGTTCCACAGGGCCAGAGCGGATACAGAGAAGGCCCTCCTTCTAGTGCTAAAGAGGTGCGCCTCTCTAGCCAAAGGTACAACCAGAGAGCCCCTCCGGTACGCTCTGGTGGGACAGACAGATGTTCTAGGGGTGACACAGTCTCTTAAGTATCCTGGCCCACTACCATGTAGGGCTTTGAAGGTAATAACCAGCAATTTGAATTGCACTCAGAGGCATACTGGCAACCAGTGCAGCTCCCTGAGCAATGGTGAGGCGCGAGCATAACGCCCACATCCCATCACTACCCGAGCAGCTGCATTCTGGACCAGTTGCAACCTCTGAATGGTCACCAAGAACAGCTCCATGTAGAGCGCATTGCATTAATCAAGTCTGGAGATGACCAAAGCGTGTGTGATCATGAGCAAAGAGTCCAGATCTAGGAGTGGGCATAACTGGCGCATAACACGAAGCTGTGCAAAAACTCTCCAGGCCACGACTGCCACCTGCTCTTTGAGCAGGAGTTGTGAGTCCAGGAGGACCCCCAAATTATGCACCGGGTCTGTTTGGGGCAAAACTGCCCCATCCAGAACCAAAGATGGTAGCTCCTGAGATAATGCAGGACCCTCGACCCACAACCAATTAGTCTTGCTAGGATTCAGTTGTAACCCGTTGTCCCCCATCCAGACCCTTACAGCCTTCCAGGCACCTGGAAAGGACTTCCACTGCATTGCTTGGGTGACCACAGGCAGAGATATACAGCTGGGTATCATCTGCCTATTGATGATACCTCACCCATGGGAATGGATGATCTCATAACACAAAAATGCACTGTGGCACAAAGCACACTTATTTAAGTCAATAGCCAGTCTCCTATTACAAGGCGCAACTATAAAAGTAGATCCTGCTGAATCTCTAAATTTACATTTTTGTAAATCTGGGTCAACGCGGTGTACGGTAGGTTTCCTAATGAGATTATTGGGAAAAGATGGAAAAGTAAGAGCCTCCTCGAAGATTAATGGCAACGTTTTATATTTATTATATTTTCGGAAGGGCTTGAAGACATGGCTGGCGGGTCAAGTGTGGGGACACAGCAATGTAGGTTCCCATCCAGGATGGCTAATTTAAGAGTAGCCATCCCCCACACACACACACCTGGTAGCTGTATCTGTTATTATGTGTTTTATCTGCTTTCACTGTTAATGTTTTAAATTTTTATGAATTTTTATGAATTTTAAGGCTTTATACATTGTTATGATTCATGATGTAAGCAGCCCAGAGTCGGGCCCACCCGATTGGGGCGGGATACTAAATGCGAACAATAAATAAATAAATAAATAAACCACACTCGGGCGTACCCCCGGGCAACGGCAACATTGTTTTACCGGCTAATCTTTCTCACACCAAACCACTGGACACCAAAGGTCGGGAAAAAATAATTTGGAAGCGCTTTTTAAACAGAAAGAGCCTCCTTGAAGATCGTGGTATTTTTTTTATAGCCACAATCGGGCATATAACCAGATAACGGCAACCTTGTGTTGCCAGCTAATCTTTTTCACATTAGGTCAGGCGAAAGGAACTGCAGAATGAACTCACCAAAAAGGTACCTTCGTTTTGGCAGTTTCACGTCCGGCCTAGACACGGAAGAAGAAGAAAACAAAACATTACACACGTTCGGGTTTCCTTCCTTTCCGTTTTTTCTAATCTTTCTTCCTAGTACTACCTCTCAAGGGCGGAGAATCCTGGCTCGTACCTCACAAATGTGAGAAGTGCTTGCCTCCCGCTTCACAACTACACACCGGGCGACCGGAGTCCTCCGCCTTCCCCACTCTCCTCTTTCATTCTCGGCGCCAAAGCGGACTACTAAGACCCAAAATTTCCCGCAGCTCGCGAGAAGTCATCCCTGTTCACCCACAACAAATCCCGATACGAGGGGGAGAAAGGCGGAGTTTTCCCCGACGCCATTTTCTCCGTTTCTCGCCGCCTCACGCACACAACCTCAAAGGAGTTTTGATTCTCCGGGAAGCTTTCCCCCCCCCCCCCTCATTTCTTTAAAAGAAAAAAAGCACTGCGGATTTTTATTTTTTAATATTAAAATAGTGTTTCATACTATTATTACATGTAAGTATTACACGATATCCGAACATGACAGGACCGGGGGTGGTGGTGGAAGGGGGGGGGAGATAGAGTGCGCGCGCGCGCGCCTCAGTGAAGGACACGGATTGGAATACTCTCGAGCCGCGTTTTGGGCCGTTGGAAACGCCACGGAGGGCGGGACCCGAGCTTATCGCCTCCTGAGGGAAGAGGTGAAGGATAGCAGGGGGAGCCAATCAGGGCGGCGATAGCGAGGTCCGGGAGCCAATAGGAGAGCGGCCGTAGTGTGTGTGTGTTAAAGAGTGCGCGCGCGCGTATGTATGTGTGTAGGCGCGCGTGCTGGGCCGTTTTCCTCATCCTTCGCCCGCTCCTGGAGGCGGATTTGGTAGTGTGGAGTTAAGCGTGGTAAGGAAAAAACCAGGAAAGGCCTTCCTTTATCGAGTTTTATTTCTGTGGGACCTATTATTACCAATACGGGTGTTTCAATAGACAACGCGTGCGGAGTCACATAATTGTGAGAGTAGGGAGGGGGAGATAGTATTGTGTGTGTGTGTGTGAGGGAAAATGGAGTCGGTTTGGGCCTCCTCCCCGTCCCCTTATCCTCCCCCCCCTCCTCTCCAGAGGCTCTTCTCCTCGACCGCGGCCTCCCATCATGGCAGCGGAAGAGCAAGGCGAGAAAACGGCCTTGTTTTGTGGCAACGGCTGCAGAAATCATGGCGGCCAGGGAGGGAGGGAGGGAAGGAAGGAAGGGGGGTGGGAGTCGTTTTCTTCCCTCGCCCAGGCCCGTGGCCTCTCCTTCCGTCCCGCCGGTGGCCCCTTTTCCTCGTGGGAAGACGGGCGAAGAAGGCAGAGAGACTGACGCCGGCTGCCTTTTGTGTGTCCTTGGGAGCAGAGGCGACGGTCTCTTCTTAAGCAGCCGCCGCCGCGTGGCGGGGCTTCTTCCGCTCCCGGCTCCTCCTTAGCAGCTCGTGATCGCCATTACACAGCCGAGTTTTGCTGTTGCGGCAGCCATTTTTTAGTCCCGTTGCTTCCCAGCGCAAGATTATGCAACGGGGATGCCCAAGGCTTTCCTTTTTCTCTCTGCATCCCTCCTTCCTTTTGATGTCATTGAGCTTTTGGTATCAAACTGAGCCCTTACAATCTGCCACTAGACTTTGCCTGGTTTGAACTAAAGTAGAATAGGAGGGAGGAGAGGCTATTGGAAGGTCCTGTTGTGGCCAAAAAATTTTTTACAATTATAGTGGGAGCCATGGTTTTTGTGTTCTTTTCCGTCCACGTGAAGAGCAGTTGCTCACAGGTGTTCTGGCAATGCCTATGTGTGACCCTTCCTTTTTGCCAACATTGTAAATTGGTTTCCTCCCTAGCTCAGGGATCTGCAAACTTGGCTCTCCAGATGTTCTTGGACTTCAATTCCCAGAAGTCCACTTGGGCTTCTGGTAATTGAAGTCCAAGAACACCTGGAGAGCCAAGTTTACAGATCCCTGCCCTAGCCTATTGTATGGTAAATTCCGAAGTCCTTTTTGATAGGAAGTTGTATGGAATGCATGCTTCTGTTAGGCTTAAAGATAGTGTTCGGGACACAAAGGGAGGAAGGATTCAGGAATGGTTTTCTCACCACCAATAGGTGTGTTATAAACTGAAACAAAGCAGCTTCTGGATTTTTCTTTTCTTTGAATGGTTACAATTTGTTATGCTATTTTATGAAAGTATTTTAGTTGGAATAACATTTTCATAGTTAAATTTGGCTTTTTCGTTGTTTAAATGTTCTAGATTGAATACTGAGCTTAATTTTCATATTCTTGAAAAGTCATAATAAATTATTCTTAAAAATCAGATGTGAGGACTTGTTTTGTGTATAAAATAAGATTTCGACATCTTCAGGGAGGAAGTTTAGAATGGTAGCACTTATGTGTATTTGTTTAGGAAGTTAAGCAGAATTGCCAAAACTAGGCACCTCATCTCTAATTTTAAAAAACCATTAAATTCAATATTGTTTCCCTAGTGAAATTAATAAGCAATTATAATTTTGAGTTGGATATTTAAAAAATATTGAACAAGTTGGGTAATATACATTCGCAGTGCAGAGTTAAGACCGATGTGTCTTAGGATTGTTTTTAGAAAAATATAATTTTTGATAAACAATTGCTTGTTGGATAATTATTCCAAAACTTCATTCTGCAAACCTAATCTGCAAATGAGCAAGACCAACACTTAATGTATGTTGCTTTTCATAGGCTGTCTGAGCTTTGATCCCGCCCAGAACACTTAAGGTTTGTCAGGGAAAGCTATATAATATTGGTGAGTGCTGTCAACCAGATAAATTGTACAGTATTCCATTTCTTTACCAACCTAAGGTTTGGTGTGTTCTTGAAATACTTCAGTATGTTTATTATTTGACAGATTTTATCAGCAAGTACAAGCATGGAGACAGAACAGCAAGAAGAGACCTTCACTAATACAGAAACAAATGGTATGTTTCTTGTATGTAATTTAAAGCTGCTAACTATAATATTGGCTGCATAGAGCTTAAGCAAGAGAATTCATTGATATTTTTAATTGTTGCTGTTGTGTCCTGTCTTTGTTGTAGTTGGCCTTTTTGTAACAAAATGCTTATTATCTAGTAGGTGCATGCATGCTGCATAAAATTCTATACAGTGCTTGTAGATGGACTTCTTGTATAATTAGTCTTCCTCTCCTACTTTTTCTCCAAAATCAGCTATGGAGGATCTAACTTCTGAAAGATTTGTTTCTATATTTTTTTGAAGATACAGTAATGCCATTGCTTAGCATTGTGTTTAGAATGATGTGTTATGTGGTGATGAGGTTTTCTCTGAACATTTTACAAGAGGTAGCTAAGCCATACCATTAAAAAAATTCACATCAACAATACATAAGATTAAGTTCTTGATTTCTCTTACCTGTGAGTGTGGAAAACACTGCCCTGAGAAGCCAGGTCGACTTCCTTCTTCCTGTCTTTCTATCATTAGGCAAAAGCCTTCCTTTTCAGGCAGACTGTTAAAGAAGTAAGAGAGGTTATGGAATGCTCAATTAAATTATATTTTTAATGGTGTTAAAAATTGTTTTTAATCTTGGTTATACATTTAAAAGTAAGCATATAATTTGAAATTTGGAAGATGCTATATTTAGTTTTAAAGTATAAACATTAAAAGCTTAATATGAAAATAACATTTCAATTTTTAATTCTGTATTATGTATTTATAAAGGTTCAGAGAATAGCTAGGCATTTTTTTTCTTTCATGTCCAAAATGAAGCCACTTTTTTGGCTTTTTCATTGGCCAAAATTAAATCATCAGTACATGTTTCTGGTAGTAATCGGCAGACCAGTAAATGAGCTGGATTCTGTATCTCTTCACATTCACACAACATGCTGTCTGCCAACAGCCCTCACTTGAGCATGTTGGTCTTACATTTAAGCAGGTCAACCCTCAGGCTCTTCATGGTCCACCAAATGACATAGGGAAGGCCGAGTTCCTCGTCTATATTCTTTAATATTATTCCTTGTCCAGTGAGCTTCCTCCATCTTCTAATTTGATTTTGCTCTTGTGTACCCTCAAGAATGTTTGTTATTGCCATAAAGCTCTTCCTGGATCTGAGCTGGCAGACTTGGGCTGTCAAGGGTCATTTTCTTGTTGAGTTCTCTAGGCATCCGCTGCTACTTCTCTCCTTGTCATAGCTAAGCATGTAAATATTCTAATCACCATACTGTAAATAATTCCAGTACAGTAATACCTCATATAACATTAGTATCGAATAACACGAAAATCGCATAACATCAAGGAATCTGGGGGGAAGAATTGCATCAGATAACATTAAGATCCTATGGGATGCTTCAGATAACAACCGCGAAAGCCTGTGTGGTTACAATGTATCTCTATGGATCCCATAGAGGATCAGATAACACGAAAAACCATATAACACGAAGACTTGTGGAACCAGGTTTTAGTGTTATATGAGGTTTTACTGTATCTTCAGAATTTTTGAAAGGAATGCTGCTTGGATGGTACAGTTTGTACTATATTAGTTTTGAAACCCAGTGTTGTGTAGTAAATGGTAATGGGGTAGAATTCAGGCTACCTGAGTTTAAATCTATACTCAGTCATGGAAAACATTGAGGAGAACTGGTGAGGGCACTCTTTAAAATTCTTAGGTACCTTTGAGACACTGTTAGAGTCATCATAAGTCAGAGGTGGTTTGATGGCACTTAACAACATAATTAAAGTACATCACCTGTCCAGTGTTCTTATTTTTCATTCTGTAAAATAATAGGCAAGCGTCCAGCAGAAGATATTGAAGAGGAGCAGGCCTTCAAAAGGTCTAGGAACACTGATGAGATGGTGGAATTGCGTATTCTGCTTCAGAGCAAAGTAAGCTTTGTATTCATTCAATACATTTTAATAGTAGTTTATGTGATATTTACTTTGGCTGTTTGTGTTGAAATAATGGAGAACTTTTCTTGATAGATTATCTGATAATCAATCTAAACAAGTCATGGGTGGTAAGACAGACTAGGACAAATTTCGATTTTGGAGAAACAGTAAAAAAAAACTTTTCTGCATGCAAGCTAAGAACTTAAGTTCCAGGATGACCTAGCAGAGGGGTAGGCAAACAACCAGTGTATAAGCCTCTGCTTTGTTTTGTTTAAAATCTTAGAATACAACGTCTGGTATAAAAGACATACAGTTTGAACTAAAAATTCTATGCCATGAAGCATATTTTATAAGAAGTTGATCTAAATTCAATTTCCAGTTTTTCCATGAAAAATAAATGTTATTTCAGCCAAATAATTTCTCATGGCTAAATAATTCAAATCAGCTATAATGTACTTCAAATCACCCAAAAACTGTGGCCATTAATATTTAAATGGAACATAGATTTTCTAAAATTTAGGACAACCGTATGTAGCTCATTTTGTAACATTAAGACCTCTCTTGCTGAAACAGTAGATTTCAAAGCATGGTAGCAGTTGCTCATACTGTATATGGCTCTCAAAAAAATTCAAACTGCTAAGAGATATTAGGACAACATGTAATATTTCAAGAAACCAATTTTTTAATGACTAGTAAATATTCAATTGTTTTATTTTCCCACTGTGTGCTCTTAGAAAATGTAATGAAACTTTTGGCTTTTTAGAATGCTGGAGCAGTGATTGGCAAAGGTGGCAAAAATATAAAAGCTCTTCGTACGGATGTGAGTATTTACAAATAAATCACTGATAATTTTGTAGAACTTTTGCGTTTTTGGCAGATTGCGTCCACTTCTAGGCACTGAGATTTTTATGTACAAGTTACTTGTAATAGTTTTTAATTCAGTTGTCAGATAGTCCTTTCATTCCATGATTAAAACACAGAAAAGGTTGTGTGAAAACATACCTCTCATTTACAGTGGAACCTTGGTTAACAAATGGCTCAGTTAACAAAAATTGCATAACCAAAGGAAATCCATAGAAAATAGTGGCTTGGTTTATGGATATATTTTTTTTGGAACGGATTAATTGGTTTTCATTACATTCCTATCGGAAACCGTATTTCAGTTAAAGTATTTTGGTTTTCAATGCATTCCTATTGAAAATTGCATTCAGTGCATTCCTATGGGAAATTTAGTTAAAATATTTTTTGCTGTAAGAAACAACCCAGAGAATGTATTAATTAGTTAACTAAGGTTCCACTGTACTTTTCAAAAACATTACACTAAATAGTGTATCTTACTGCCTTAATTGGAACACTGGAGAGCTTACATTCCCTGCTAATAGCAATACAGTTGTTGCTGGTTTGCAGGTAGCTGGTGTTTTTTTTTAAATTCCTCTATGGCATAATCTTTGTTTAAACAATTTGTCTCTTTAGGAGAGAAATGTTCAAACTCCTGATTTAATGTGTGGGAACAGAGGGTTGTAGCTCTTTTCTAACTTGGATGGAATTTTCAGTGAACATAATTTAAATATTTTTATAGTGGGTTGACTCTTGTGAATAGACACGTTCAACACTATGCTTTGTAAAAAGCTATTTCTTTCTTTTGAATAATCTTCAGTATTTTATAGTAACAGTGATACTGGTATATAATGAAATATTTGGCACTATATCATTTCACATTGTGTTTGATATTCATTATATTGTAAAACAAACTCTTTGCAGAATGTTGTTCAACTTTAGTTACTAGATCTGAGGTATAAGCAAAACCTGGATAGCAACCACTTGTGTAGTTACTGACCTTTCTGAAGCTAGTGTACGTAAAAATTCACCTACCTAAATATAGATTCCATACATATAATTCCGGGATTAGGGGCTTTCCCAATTTTCCCAGGATTTCAGTAACCTGAATTTCTGCCAATTTTGTGTCTACCCTCACGAGCCAGCCTGCTACTACAACTTTTAATGTTAAAAGTAGTTTAGGCCAAGTGACTCATTTTTACAGTCCATAACTGTTAAGCCACAGTACATGTAACTATCCATTATTGTGTTAGTCTTCAGAACAACTTGAGCTTGTTTCATTGAGAGTAATGAGTATAGTTTGTATTAAATTAAAATTTATTGCTTTTCCCCCTCTTCCCTCTCCTTGTTTTTTTGGCCATATATCTCCGTTGCCCATGTACTGGATCGACTTGCCCCTGCGTTGCCCACCATGACGTTGGCCCATCCGCCCCTGAACGCCCATGTGAAAACCCTGGTTGGCTATGCCCAAAAATGTGCTCGTTGCCAAACGGGTGCTTACTTGACAACTTCTGATTGAATGCCCATGCCCAATGCCAACATCCACGAACGCCAATGACCAATGCAGTACAATGCCAGTGTTTCAGTCCCAGACAGCAGTGGCCCCGAGCGGTATGTCCCAACAGTTTATGCCTCACTGCCTGATTAGAAAGAGAGAAATGTATATTATTACCTGCCTTTTATATAATTAAATAGTATCCCCTTAGAACGGTGTATTGTTTTTTTAAGTTTTCTGTCTTATTTTCCCCATTAAGTCTTTTTTTGTCACTGAACTTTTACGTGACTTGCCCACCCAACAATCCACTAATTTTATTTCGATGGAAGGAGCACAGCTTCAATTGTATATTTGCTGCATTGTAAATGAGATTGTTTCAAAATAGTCTCTCGCTCTGCTCTGTCTTTGTGGCCCACCTTGCTCCCCCAGCATTGCCTGTTCATAATTTTTTCTGATGAAATGCTAACTCCTGGTTCACTCTCCTTCACTTATCATTTGTGTTGTCTTTTTTTGTCTTGCATTTGTATTTGGATTTTATTTTTTCGCAGAGCTCATTAGTAATCTAATTTTAACTGGTCTCATAACGCAATTCCAAATAGTGTTCACCACTTGCATATTCCCATGTTTCCTCCGAGAAGGTGTGCCAGTTTAACGATGTAATGGCAAGGGTGTCCTAAATTAATGGTGGCGGGGAACATGAGTGTTCACTCCTACTTTCAGTTCTTCGGTCAGTTTCTTGTCCACTTAATCTGACTCCTTCCAAGAAGTTCTTTCTCTTATCTCCAGAACCATATATTAAACTTGTACCGTGTGTATTATTGGGCGTAAACAAAGGTGCATGTGCTGTGACATCAGCAAACAGACTTAAGTGGGGAGTATTAACTTAAGATCTGGTGGATAAAATGGTTTGTGATCCATGTAATGATAAATGCACAACTTACTTTACCTTTTTTCCATCTTATTTGTAACTCCTGAAACATAACGTGACTTGACAGCATACTGAGCATAAGTGCAGATATTGAAACAATTGGAGAAATCTTGAAGAAAATCATCCCTACTTTGGAAGAGGTATGTATTTAGCATATTCAAGATTATACATCTGAATGTCTACCTTAGAATGAGTTTCATTTCTACAGCTTATTTTCCCTAAAATGGGGTGCTGATAATTTATATCAAGAATTGGAATTAAATTTTGGTTGTTTTTGCTGAAGTAGCTTCTGTCGAATAACCAGGTGGGTCTTTGCCATGCCTCAAAATTGCTGAATATGGGACGCACAGGGAAAAGAAGATCCCACTGCATGAGAAACTTCAACTAGATGAATTTTCATTCCATTATTTATGCGCTGAAGCAAATTAAGCTTTAAGTTCAGATGCTGTATAGGACAATTAAATCTCAGATTGTAGTTATGTGGAGTGCAGCATGTTGTCAACAGCATATTTCCTAAGATTTCAGATGGTAAACAGTTTCATACTTTGTTTAGATGCTATTGTACTTCTTGGGGGCTTGCATGCAAAGGTAAGTAATTGAGGCTTTTGTTTTAATAGGGAATCATAGAAAACTAGGGTAGAAGGGATTGCTTGAGTCATCAATGCATTTCCTTCCTGAAGAAGGAAATACCTAACTAAAGAATCCCCGACAGGTGGTCCACTCCAGTGTTGAGAATCCACTACCCTATGAGACAGTCCATTCCCTTGTCAAACAGATTTTAGTATTGGGAGCTCTTCTTAATTTTACATTGAATTCTCCTTTTCTTTTAAATCTGTACAAGTCCTGCCCTCTGGAATTGGAGAAAACATACTCACTTCCATCTTATATGTGACAAATATTTGAACATTATTATCACATTCTTTTTTTCACAAACACTTTTATCACCCTGGTCATCATCTGTTGAACACATTCCAGTTTCTTGATAGCCGCCTCAAAGTATGGTGCTCAGAACTGCACAGCATTCCAGGCAAGATCTGGCCAATGCAAAATGTGCTACAGTACTGTCATTTCTCTTGATTTACACGTTATACTTCTATTTATGCAGCCAAGAATGTCAGCTTTTTGTTTTGTTTGTGATCTTTTAATAAAGTCTTTTTTACATGTGCTGATGCAAAGCTAACTCTCCCATTCTGTATTTGTGCATTTGGGTTTTTTCCTGCCTGAATGTAAAACCTAAACATTTCCTTGTTGAAAGGCATTCTGTTTGTTTTGACCTCGCTCCAATTTGTTAAGGTCTTCTTGAATCTATCCGAAGTATTGAACCCCTCTGAATTAATAATTATCTTCAAATTTAAGGAGTATCCCTTCTATACCCTCATTCAAGTCACTTATGAAAATTTTGAACATGCTTAGAAAACTTTTGACTCATCACTAGGTTGCATTATGCTATAATTGCTGGGCGACTACTTGTGTCTTAATAAGTGCTGGAAATAGAGATTACAGTAATAACTAAAACGCTGAAATCAGATAACGTCTGAGAATTTGAAGCAACCATTTGTATCACACAACATTAAGATAACGTGCGATGTAATTATTTGCCTCAAATTCCCCGATGTTGATCTCTGCCCCAAAGCCCGCAGGGCTAGAGACCAGCTCTGTGGGCTTTGGGGCAGAGATCTACCAAGGCTTACACTCGCCGGTTTGGTTGGGGGGAGATCAAGCATGCCTGCCCCCCCCCCAGCCAAACCGGTGCTACGGGCTCTCTGCTTTAGTATCTAGGTGGAAGGCACCTCCAAGCCACCCCAATCCCAAAGCAGAGAATCCAAGCAGGCTGCCTGTTTTGGGATCAGGTTGGCTGGGGGTGGAAGGCCCCCCGATCCCAAAGAAGAGAGCCCGGGTGGGCTGCCTGCTTTAGGATCGGGATGGCTGGAGGTGCCTCCCGAAGCAAACCGGATTGCCCCCATGTTCCCTTTCCTCTTCGGAAAGGGAACAGGGCTTTTTTTAAACGTGTGATCAATGCATCGCACAACGTTAAAAACCGGATAGTATTATGACTTGTGGAACCAAGTCATAACGTTATCCAAGGTACTAGTGTATCTGAATTTTCAGTGTATCAGATTCCACTTGATATAAGGGGAAAGCTAATCGAAATCTAGTTTAGAAGCAAAAAATTAATTGTAGTCTGTTTTGAATAGCTGACCTTTATGTCATCACGGTGGTTTGATGTTTCTTGGTAATAGAAAAACTGCATTTTAAGCTGTATTAGGAAATACTATTTTCCAGTAATTCTTGGGCTGACTGTGCTTCTTCTATATTTCATTCCATCAGGACATTTAAATGTTTCTTAGTTGAGTCTAGTTTTAATGAGAGCTTAGTGTCAGAAAAGAGGAATTAGAAGAGAAAGTAACATCATGTAATAGATTAATTATATAACTTACCATACACTAAACAAATATACAGTAAAACACCAGATAACGCTAAAACTTGGTTCCACAAGTCTTGGTGTTATCCAATTTTTAGTGTATCCAATCCATGTTAAAATCCTATGGGATGGATCGGATAACGTTAAAGCTCCATAGAGATACATTGTAACCACACAGGTTTTAACGGTTATCCGATCCATCCCATAGGACCTTAACGTTATTCAAACCAATTCTCCTCCCAAGATTACTTAATGTTATGTGATTTTAGCGTTATCCGATCCAGTCGTTATCCGGTGTTTTACTGTAACTAAATTACAACCATTTATATCCGGTTCTAATTCATACTTTTTAAATTGATTCATATGTTCTTCATTTTTCTAGTACCAGCATTATAAAGGAAGCGACTTTGACTGTGAATTAAGGCTGTTGATTCACCAGAGTTTGGCTGGAGGAATTATTGGTGTCAAAGGTGCTAAAATTAAAGAACTTCGAGAGGTAATACAATATTATGTTTTGAAAGAAATACATATTATGTTACAACATCTTTTCCCTTTAAATGCTATATTGTACTTTTAAGTGATTAAATTGTAAATCATACCTTTTTTATTTTGGGCCAAGAGGAAAACCCATACTTTTCAATATTATTGATCAGGTTCATTTGGGTTTTTTTAGCTGTTATTACTAAAATTGATGAACTTCTCTAATGATTTTTAGCTGTCCAATTAGTTGAGACAGCCATTACAAAATGTATTTAGATGGTCTTTTGTTGAAACCTGTACGCTAAAAATTGAACTAATTTAACAGCATAGGCAAAGCAACAATAGATTTCCTGAAATTGTTATTATCACTTTATACATCAAAGTGTGTAGATTAATCTGTGAGATAGATTAGGCTGAGATCGTAACCAGCCCAAAGTTACCTTGTAAGTTTCATGGGCTGAAGCTGGGATTCCCAGCCTGCAGCCCACGGGTCGGATGCAGGCCATGGCACCATTTCGTGTGTGCCTCCCACCGCCTCCACCACACCAGGAAGTGCCATATGGTGGAGGAAGGGCAAAATGGCAGTCTGGCCCCCAAAGCTGTCTGAAGGAGCGTGACCCGGCTTTAAAAGGTTGAGAACTCCTGAATGGTCAGTTGAAAATAGGTCCTGATGATCACTGTCATCCAGTAGGGTTTAGAGTTGCTGGGCTTTTGTCTTCTCTGCTGAGAACAGTGAATTTGAGACTATAGTTAATCAGCTGGGTGGATAAGTTAGTAGTTTAAGTAACACATTGCAAAGCCTGAGTTTCGCAATCTGATTTCCCCCAATGCCTCTTGGAAGCTGCACATTCCCAGTATGCCCCCAGAAGAAGGAACTGGTAAATTGCTACTGAGTATTCTCTACCTGGAAAATCCTGACATCAGAAGTGATTTGACATGCATGATAGCAAAAGCAATTACACTTACATACCCTGCCCCATAGGACTTAGTGCACTCTCTGGGCAGTTCACAAATTAGTTGGCATTTCCCCCTCAACATGCTGGGTCCACGGAAGGAGGGAAGGCTGAGTTAACCTTGTTTCTGGTCAAGATCAAGCTTGCATTGTTCTGGCTGCAGTAGAGCAGTTTGACCACTGCACCACAAGGGCATAATTACTATTACAATCAAGCCTCGCATAACGAAAATATTTCCTCCTGTGAGGCTGCTCACTATGCGAGTTTTTTGCTATGCGAGTTTTTTCACATAGTGAAAATTCCTATGGAAAAATTCATATAATGAAAATTTTTATGGAAAAACTCGCATAGCAAAAATGTTTCATTTTGCGAGTTTTTCCCATAGAAATGCTCTTTATGCAAGTTTTTCCATAGGAAAAGTCCGACTTGCATAGTGAAAATGTTCGTTATGCGAGTCGGAATGCTTTTTGAAATGCCCGCTCGTTATGGGAGTTTTTCGCTAAGCAAGGCATTCATTAAACGAGGTTTGACTATATGCTATAATTAATCAGGATTTTAGGGTTAAGGATAAGTTTTTTAATTTGTTAAATAATGACTAGACAGGAAGGAACAGCCATCCTATTTTGAAGGGATGACTGCTCTTTGTGGCAGTGCATGAGGGTCTCTTTCTCATGCTTTAAATCAGGGATTCTCAACATGTGGCCCACAGGCCGGATGCAGCCCAAGGTGCCATTTTATGTGGAGGGGCCCACCACCCTCCACCACACCGGGAAGTGCCACGTGGTGGAGGAAGGGCAAAATGGCCATCTGGCCCCCAAAGCTGTCTGAGGGAGTGTGACCCAGCCGCTGGCTTAAAAAGGTTGAGAACTGATTTAAATGTTCAGATGAAGCTGCAGGGAGAGATCATTCACAATCTGGTGTGTGACAACTACTATTTGTTCATTTCTATCTGATGCAGCTGTGATACATCTGTCCCAAATGTACTAGAATGGGGAAACGTGTTCCAGTGTGTGGTTACCTACTTAAGCAACACATAACTTCACTCTGCTCCTAGATTTGTATATTCTCTAAGGTGCAGCTTGATAAGCTCTGTGCCAAAGAATTTGGACCATTTATATTGGTTTATTGGACTGGCTCTCACTTTTAGAAAAGAGAGATCTTGTACATGCCTTGGCAACTTCGTGACTTGGGTTGCTGTAATGAGCTTTTATTTGACATTGTTCTGGCAAATTGATTGGAAACATGATGGTATGTTTGAGGAATTTGTCAGCTGTGGCAGTAGCATGTTATGCCAGTTCGGTAAGAGCTATGTTGGTTACAATTTATGTTTCAAGAACAAATGGAAGATGCAGGGTGTTAATGCAGCTTGGTCCATGGAGTAACTTAGAGCAAAATATGCAACATGTCTAGCCCCTGGTTTTGATTGAGGTTGAATTCAGTGGAATAATTAGAGTAACTTCTGGTGATCACTTCCTTGCTTATAACAGCCTAATCCTTGTAGTTTTAGGAATATTAGGAAAAATACTTTGGGGCAGTTTTAACATTTTGTGTATATGAAAACTGAGCTTATGAAAGAGTTGAATTTTAACAGTTTTGCAGATTTCATTGCAGTTTATGAGGAGAATGGTGATTTGATTGAATGTTGATAAACTGGATGGGGCAGTTAATCATTCATAGACTATATAACGTAGAAGATTGGAGGAATATAGGGAATCAAGTCACTGAAGCTTTGTTTGTGTACTTTTTCCAGATTTCCTCATGGAGTTAACTGTGTCTCCCTAACAGCCTGTGCTTGTCAACCAATTAATTTTACGAATAGACTGCATTAGCATGTGTTAAGAATTCTTAGTGGTTGAAGTTATTCTAAACCCTCACAATATTTAACTTTTCTTGGCAGAACACTCAGACCACCATCAAGCTATTCCAAGAATGTTGCCCTCATTCTTCTGACAGAGTTGTGTTAATTGGTGGAAAGCCTGATAGAGTCGTGGAATGTATCAAAATAATACTGGATCTCATATCAGAGGTACTTTAACCTAGAGAGCATTGTTTTTATTTTTCCCTTTGAGGTCCCCATTTATGCTAAGATGACTATCTTTGTGCTACAATTATTGTCTTTGGAGATCTAATTGAATGTGAGGAAAGTTTGAGCTAACTGGATGTAAGGAACAAATTCTCCTAGTTAAATTGTAGTTCTTAAAGTGGTTCTAGCGGGCAGGCAAAAACACTTAATCAAACAAATTTTGGTTTTAAGCTTGTTGGTTCACTGAAGTGAATTTTAGGCAGGTGAATGCCACTCAGTTTTATTTTCAATGCAGTTTCCTTTTAAAAAAAAATCTTGTATTTGATGGTTAGCTCAGGGGTGCCCAAACCTTTTGGCTGTGGGCCGGTCACGTGATTCAGCAGCCTGGTCACGTGGGTCCTTCACAAGAAGCAGAAGTAAAATGTGCCTTTCAATCTGTTTTGCAACAGGATGAGATAAATTTTAAGCTGCCATTTTTTCTGCTTAAACCATGGGTGCCCAAACTACGGCCCGTGGGCCAGATACAGCTCCTGATGCCCTCGTTGCTCCTGGAAGCGGAAGCACGGCTCATCTTACTCCTGCTTCCGGGAGCAACAAGGGAAGCATGGGTAATTGGCATCAAGGGCCAAATCTGGCCTATAGGCCATAGTTTGAGCACCCCTGGGTTAGCTGATTTCAGCACTATTTGTAGCAGAAAGGAAAGATATAAACTTAATTCATAAAAAGCATTCAGACTGGAAATAAAAAAAACCTTTGTTTTGTTTTTCATATTAGTCTCCAATCAAAGGCCGTGCACAACCTTATGATCCAAATTTTTATGATGAAACATACGACTATGGTGGATTTACAATGATGTTTGATGACAGAAGGGGGCGGCCTGTAGGTTTTCCAATGCGTGGAAGAGGAGGATTTGATCGTATGCCTCCAGGTCGTGGACGTCCCATGCCTCCAAGAAGAGATTACGATGATATGAGCCCTCGCAGGGGACCTCCTCCCCCTCCTCCAGGCCGTGGTGGTAGAGGTGGCAGCAGAGCTCGCAATCTTCCTCTCCCACCACCACCTCCTCCTCGAGGCGGGTAAGCTAATTTTGTTAATGCTTTCATAGAGCAGTATCAAGTTTTTGTATAGTATCAGGTATGATGGCTGGTATAGATGTGAATCAATAGAATTGTTTATATACTGGAAACTTGGTAAATGCATTTAAGTAATATGGATATTGTACCCGTGATTTTGTATGGTAAATGAAATTTCATTGTGATACAATTATTTACTCTGAACTTTGATTTGCTTTCTTAGGGATCTTATGTCTTACGATCGACGAGGCAGACCTGGTGATCGCTATGATGGAATGGTAGGTTTTGTTCAGTAAGAAGTATCTCAATTCACAAATACAATTTTTCCAACAAAGGAGGGTGGAATACCTTTTTAGGTATGATGAAAATATTGATATAGGTCAGGAGTTCTCAACCTTTTTAAGCTGGAGGCTCGATCACGCTCCTCCCTCAGACAGCTTCAGGGTTCGGATGGCCATTTTGCCCTTCTTCCACCACATGGCACTTCCTAGTGTGGTGGAGGCAGTGGGAGGCCACATGAAATGGTGCCACGGGCCGTAGGCTGAGAATCCCTGACATAGGTTATAGGCTATATACCCTGGAATTCTACAGTGTAGCTCCCTTTCCTTTTGTAATATTTCGTATTTGATTCTGTTGGGGTTGTAGACTTCTAATCAGTGTGGCATTCATAGATAGGGATGTGTGTTTAGATTTTTCAGTTCTAGCCTTGATATAAAACTTTTGTTAAAAATTAGCTTTTGTGAGGAGATTTAGGAGTTATACTGTTTCAGTAGTAGAAACAAATAAAGTAGCTAGTTTGATGTTACTTTGAATACCATTGAGAGAGAATAATAATTCTGAAGAGTTAGTCTTCAGTGGGTTGTATAAGCTAGTCTTTCTGAATTGTTGCTCAGGAATGTGAGGCTAGTTCCATTCCTGGCCACATAGGGGCATGTACTCAGGAGTCCAGTTGGCATTTTGTGCATTAGTGATGATACCAGTTAGTAATTTTGCTTATGCATATCCAAATTGACAATAGGAGTTGGCCATTAAATTTGATTATTTTAAAGGGAAAAAACATTCTCCTTCGTGTTGATTGAGAATGCACACTAATGAGTTCTGCGCCTGCACTGAGCCTGTACCGGAGCTGAAAAGCTGATTGGATAAAGTTTCGAAGTTAGAACCGCCCACCATCCCCACCCGACTCTTAACAGCGCTTCACATTCTTTCCCTCAGTTCTCTTTTTTCCGCTGCGTGAGCAGGAGCCATTAAGAGAGCTGTGTGGTTTACTATTGTAGTTTACCTCATAAAATAATTTTTTTGTCTAACAGTTTTTTCCTGATCATAAGTTTCTGTTCAAAACATACCAAATCAAGTTACACTCTATTTTAGGATAGCAAATTTTCCATCTCTATTATTTCAAACCAAACAATTATGGATAATTCCCCAATTCCTATATTGACTGGTATTAATCACATTTTCAAACTGTATGATACTGTAAAACATTTTGATGTGAGTAAGGATTACATCACTCAATAATAAGCATTTTAATATAGGCGGTAGTGTACAACTTGGATTTAAACTTGTTCAAAATCTGCTTGCCTTGGAGGAATGAAGCTGTGTCCCATTTTTTCTGAAGGTCCCCTCCCACAGCCTGTGGTGCGATATTTACCCACACAGTTCTCAAAGTTTGAAGTACCTTCAAGATTAGCATTAGAGTTGACATTTTGTGGAATAGAATACAGAAAATTACTCTGCCTTCACTTTCCATCAGTTAGATCTAGTTTCCCCTTCTGAAATGAATTAGCCCTACTCTTTGTGAAGAGGAGCGTCAGTTTGTAATGTTTGTGGCCATATTGTATTGCAAAACTATAGCTGAATGCAGACTAACAAGACATATTACATACAGATTTCTTTTAAATTTCCACTTTTCAAAACAGCCATTTTCATGATCTTTGTTTTAACAAAAGTTACAGTCTGTATTAAATATGAAAGCCAGTAACCACAATTGAGCAGCCTCCTGTACCTGCCACCTGTTGCCACGTGGAGGTACCAATAGAGGCAGCATCCATGGTTGACTTGGCCTCTTCTCCTTGCAGTGGTTACACAATGCACATGAGTTAAGAGTTCTGTTTGAAGACGAATGATTTTTTAAAAAATTTATTTTCTTTCTCTTTGTGATGTTCCTTGTTCAACAAAGATGATGCAGTGTCATGTCAATGCTTGTGATGACATGGAAGCACCAGAAATGGTAAGTATAATCTCCCACTGATTTTAGTCTGTTGCTAGCTAAGCATATTTTTTATTTGTTGGGCAAGCAGTAAACGGCTAATCTTTTTAGTATACATTCCTGTAGAAAGAGAACATCATGTAATTTTTAATTAATTTAAGTAATAAAAACTGCAACCTGTACTAACTAACATGGAAGCATTCTCATTGAATAAATTGAAATTTAACTCTAGATAGCAATATTTAGCTAATTTTTCTATATTGCAATGCTGCTCTGTGTTTAAAGAGTGTTTCCTTTGTTTCTGGTAACAGAAATAAATTATTGGTAGATCCAATTAGAGTTAGACCCATTCAATCAAGTTTTGAATGGTGGGTCAGTATTTGCACAAACCTTGATTCAGTGCATTTATCTTAATTGTGGTTACCAATAAAATTTTGGTTTGGAAGTTAAATATTTTGTTGAGGTAAGAGAAAAAATAGTTTTAATAGTGGTTCTACAGCATTGCCCAGCAAATGCTTGGCTTGTGTAGTAACATTTCTTGTGTTTTATGCAGCCCAGGAACATTAAAACACATGGCATACTAATTGAAGTCACTATCATAATGGCTAGTAAATTTTGTGTTCATCCAGGTTTAGAGTTTTTGCGACTCTTAAGATTCTAAAAGTAGTACACAATCTTATGTTCTATGGGTAAAGATATACTAGTATCCAGAAAGGCCTTCTTTGGATTGATGGAACAGAACATTAGTGATAGTATGAGATTTGCATGATTTGACTCAGTACAGTAATGCCTCGTATAGCGAGTAACTCGCTTAACGAGCAGACCTTTCCCCAAAAGGTCTGCTTCATTGAACGAGCAAAAACTTGCTTAACGAGAAGTTTCACAAGTTTCGCATTTGCGGGGTGTTTAGGAATGCAACGGGCGCGCACCTGTTTAACCCGGCACTCAAGCCCCATCGCCAAGTGTGCGATGGGGCTTGAGTGCTGGGTTGAACGGGCGCGCGTGTGCGATGGGGGTTTGGGTGCCGGGTTGAGCAGGCGCACGCCCGATCAACTCGGCACCCAAACCCCCATCACAAAGTGTTTGAGAAGGGTAAGGGGATCTTCCCCCGTACCCTTCCCAAACACCCGGAAGGTGCGTGTACGTCAGCGGGGGTTTGGGAAGGGTACGGAGAAGATCCCTGTACCCTTTCCAAACACCCAGGTGACGCGCATGCACCGCAGTCAAAGTTAAGCGAAATACATTTCCCTATGGGAAATGTGTTTCGCTTAACGAATTACTCACATAACGAGCAAGTGTGTGGAATGCGTTATGCGAGGTATTACTGTACATTGACAAGGTGAAGGAACACATCGTGATTGCACAATCTGTCACTTGACTGGAGTATTTATCTCTGTGTGCTGCAGTCAGTTACAGGAAGCCATGCAGAATTCCAGTAGAATTCTGGTTATCTGATTATAATTAGATAAGTGTGAAAGTTAATATGATTGTAACTACAGGTAGCTCTTCCAATAGTGCAAATGGAGAGTGGCCTGTTTAGAACAATGGGGTTTTCCTTGCACAAGAGGAATTCTCCCTTCTAAAAGGGAGTCTATCCACTCAGACAGTAGATGCTTGAGGAATTACAATTCTGAAATTTACTCTCAGAATGTCTAGTTCTCACTTTATATAATTTATACTGCCTTTATACATTGGCTAATCACTTTATATTGCACTGAACTCATTCCGGAGAAACTTGAGTTGTTGAAAGGAGACTGTCTGAAGTACATTTCAGGATCTAATGTCCTGGAGAGTGGCTTTGATAGTGCTGAGGTTTTTAGGGAAAGGTCTTGCTTTGTAACCTGTGGTGTCTTAGGTTTGTCAGGTAGATAGCTTATGAAGCAAGCTGTCTCTCTTGAGATCCTGAAGGTCATATGGGTACATAAATATAACTTTTCAACAGAGGTCTGGCTCTGTCTTTTTTGCAACTGTCTTATTGCAGTGATGGCGAACCTTGGCACTGCAGCTGTTCTTGAACTTCAGTTCCCAGAAACCCTGATCAGCAGGAGTGACTTTGGGCTTCTGGTAATTGAAGTCAGAACACCTGGAGTGCCAAGGTTCACCATCACTGCCCTAGTGTAGCTGATATTCATATTGTTAACATGGAAATTAAAACTAGTTTTCATTCCTTTTTCTAACAGTTTGAAGGTGGATCAGGATATGGTAAGTTTTTATGCATACAAGTTACTGGCTGTTTTTGGTTCAGTCATTAAAAGGATGAGATGCATACGTTTTAAATTAGACTATTCTTATGCAGGGGGTCGTGGTTCTTACGGTGATCTTGGTGGACCCATCATTACAACACAAGTAACAATACCCAAAGATGTAAGTGTATGTATTACCTTAAAATATCTTATTAAACTTATTTTTAACTAAAACATCAGACATACATTTGCTGTAGTGCATTGATTTCCTATTTCTCATTCATGTTTTAAGGTTTTATTGAATAGAAAGGAAACGGGTTAAAATGTGTTCCCTCGCCCTCCCTCAACTACTAGTTACTGAATGCTTTCCGCTTACTGCCAGTATAATTTGTCATTCTGCAATATGTACTGAGGTAATAACTTAATATATTTAATATTTTGTTTACTAACTGATATTAAAAGCTGTTTTTTCCCTCCTTTAGTTGGCTGGTTCTATTATTGGAAAAGGAGGTCAAAGAATTAAACAGATACGCCATGAATCAGGAGCTTCAATCAAAATTGATGAACCCTTAGAGGGTTCAGAAGATCGGATAATAACTATTACGGGCACACAGGACCAGATTCAGAATGCACAGTATTTACTGCAAAACAGGTAAGTTGGCATTCGGTTGCATCTGTTAAACTATTGACTTACTATTGAATCTTTCATATAATGTGTATTTCTTAAAAATTAAAAAAAGCATCTAGAGATTAATGCTATTATAGTTTATACTAACATCTGCACTTGGTAGTATGCCTTTCTCTTCTGTTTTTCATTCTTACTCAATGAAGACTTCAAAACTAATCTTGCCTGGAACCAAGCAGTCCTCATTTTTCTGGTGAAAACTGCTGCAAAAATCTACTTATAATCTATTACATAGAGCCTGTAGAAAATATAGAAGATTTCAGTGGATGTTGGTCTAGTTCTGTGTGGAAGACTAGTGATTTTGTTGTTTTTAGATAACTAAAACGACAACAAATCGCAGTCTACCATATGGCACAGGCCATGCCTCTACAGGACAAGTTGAAAACTTGCTGTTGTTGCTGTTAATGCAGCATTTCACACCTCACTGGCATTTTTTTTCTTTTCTGCCATGTATAACAGCTTTAAATTTTACTTGTTTTATCTTTTAACACCTGTCTAGAGAGCATCTTGCAATGTATATAAATGTTTAATTTTGGACTGCAGATAACTACTAATTATAAATTGTTAAATTTAACCGTTATAAACTATCTAAATTTTAACTAAAACTTTAAAATTTAATTGTATTTATTGATTCACGCTGTTTGTTCAACCATTCTAATATATGCCTTTTTTTTCTTTTTCCTTATAGTGTGAAGCAGTATGCAGATGTTGAAGGATTCTAATGCAAGATATTTTTTCTTTTTTATAGTGTGAAGCAGTATTCTGGAAAGTTTTTCTAAGACTAGTGAAGAACTGAAGGAGTCCTGCATCTTTTTTTTTTCTTAAATCTGCTTCTGTTTAAAAAGCCAACATTCCTCTGCTTCATAGTTGTTCCGCATTTGAGGTGTAGTGAATTTTTTGCTGTCACCAGATGTAATGTTTTAGTTCTTTACATATAGGTTGGTGGGAGTGGGGTGGTTTGCAAAACTAACATTGGTATTTTGAAACAGCAGCAGAGACAGTGGATTTTATTTTTGTTCTATGTTGGTTGTAAACTGTAATGTTTTTCTGTCACAGTGAGCCATCTGCTTTATACCTTTTTTTCTTTGTTTTGAAGAGGGAAAGGAGTAATGATCGGCCACTTACTCAAGCATCCATTCAGAGCGGTGTGCAGAATATAATGCTCTTTTGTAAAATGTTTTATGATTTTAAAAATAAATTTAGTGAACCAATGATTGCATTCATTTCTTTATGCATATTCAGTTGTTAAGATATACACTCTACACTATTAATTGAATTTGGCTTTTTTCCCCCTGTACCAGAGAAGCAGAATCCCTAATTTCACTGTTTTGATAAATTAGGAATATTGAGGAATAACACACTGACTCCAGACTTTGGTATGTGCGAATGGTTTTATCTTTGTTA
Source organism: Furcifer pardalis (assembly GCA_030440675.1). NCBI lineage: Eukaryota > Metazoa > Chordata > Lepidosauria > Squamata > Chamaeleonidae > Furcifer > Furcifer pardalis. Next base: position 44,383,727 of record CP126896.1, on the reverse strand, counting down.
CTCCCAATGTATGCCCTTAATTATTGTATTGCAATATGTTGGTTTGAATAAAATCTTGCAAAACTTTGCTTATCAGTGAATTAGTAGGTAAATGTAGAGAATATCAGACATTTAGTAAATTTTGAGCCTTGGCAATTTGCCTGTTTTCAGCTGTAACTTGTTACTATGTTTCCATTGTATAAAGACTTGAATGAAACAGTTGTATCTTCTGGTTGATTTGCATAGGAACTGCAAAATCAAAAGAGCTCCTGGTTGTTTCCATGTAAACATTTGCATTGATAGTTGGCAAGTTTATTTCTCTGTAATAAACATTGTAATAACACCCAACTGGATGTGAAGGATCCAGTTTTAAATACTGGCTTGTGTTTTGATTTGTAATTACTTGTTAACTTGATTTATCATGTCTTTTCTTAGCCCTAATTACATAATACAGTGGTACCTCGCTTAAAGAGCATAATGCGTTCCACAGGATTGTTTTTTAAGTGAGTGTGTTCTTTAAGTGAGAAACCATTTTAAGTGACCAATTGTGACTTGGGGGGGGGGATTGCAAACCCCGATTTAGAGGTTTTGGTTGGTTTTAGTTGAGGCAACCATTCAGAGAAAATTCTGCTCTTTAAGTGAGTTGGTCTCTAAGCGAGGCTCTCTTTATGAGAGGTTTTACTGTACTACAAAACTACATTGCTAACAATCTAGTTGAGATGGTTTTGTTGGCAACTCAGGGTCGTATTTCATGAAACTTCTTATAATAGCAATAGCAACTATATTTTTATACTGTCCCGTAGTGCTTAGTGCACTCTGTGCAGTTCTCAAGTTAATTACCATTTGGCCCTCAACATCCTATTTGTATGAACAAGCATTTTAGAATATACTATTGTATGCATATAGAATGTCAGTTTTGATCTCAGATCTTTATTTAAAATGTATGGTAAAACAGGTTTCAAATAAAGGTTTTTATCTAGAGTTTAAACAGTAGCTTTTCACCTGTGTCTGGTAGAGACACCTGAAGAAGAGGCAGTGACTTAAATAAGTAGTTGCTAGCTTGTAAAGAGTCTTGACTCAAGACTGGCTGTAGCTAAGTATTTTTCAGTATGGCTGTCAGGCTTTAATTAAGTTGGGGCTTCTGGGTGCAAAGTATATCAACCTGTGATGCAATATATAAACAAAGATGCTTTCATAATACACTGCAGTTGCTCACCTCAGTAAAATGTAAAGAACACAGAAATAGCCATCCAGTTGAACTTCATGTGTTCTTTCTCTGGCTGTACAATAACTTATGTTCCATAGAATTATTTGAGAAAATGTAAAAAAAAATACAAATGCATGAACAAAGCATTATCTTTTATTTGGTCGCCAAAAATTAAACACCGCACAAGTTTTTATGCTACAAGATCCCATGTGACATGTGCTAATTTCTTCTAGATAGTGTAGGAAGTTACAAGAATCAAAATATTCTAAAAAGAATATTGTGCAAATTATCTATAAGAGTTTAATTTTGGGGATTTAAACTTTCCACTACTTGTCGCTGTTGGCAACAAGAAGTTTCTAATACCATAAAGATTTGGTGGTTTAGGATCACTATTATAATGAATTGTTCAGTTCAACCCTGTGAAGTCATGATTGGTAAAGAGTCTCCCTTGCTCAAAAGCCAGTTGTGTCTGACTAGGGATTGGTGCTCATCTCTGTTTACAGCCAGAGTTGGCACTGTGTGCAGATGTTTCTGTGGTCATGTGGCAGGCATGACTAGATACCCGAGTGCACGGAACACTGTTTACCTTCCCACCGAAATGGTCCCTATTTATCTATTTGCAATTTCTTTGCTTTCAAACTGCTAGGTTGGTAGGAGCTGGGAAGTGACAGGTGTTCAATCCGCCATGCAACACTTGGGTCTTGAACTACTGACCTAGGGAAGTAAATTATGAGAAATGTTAGAAAAGAGGAGATAATTAATTCACAGTACCTATGTAAGTGAAGTATGGCTGTTAAATGATAGAATTCCCTTCAAACCTTTAAGGCAGTGATCTGACATGAATGCTACAAATGCTAGGGTTTAATTCACAGAAAGCTTCGAAGATTGTGGTATTTTTGATCCACAATCAGGTGTATCCCAGGCAACAATCACCTTGTGTTGGCTAATCTTCACACTAGGTCAGGTGAAAGGAACTACAGGATAAACTCCCCAAAGGTGGCTTCATTTTGGCAGTTTCATGTCTGGCATAGACACACAAAAAGACACATTCACAGACATTTCAAGGATATTGAAGCACACTGGTTTATGAATTGAGAAAAATAAGAGGCCTTTATTTCAGAGCTCTGGAGGAACTGTCCTAGGGAGACATCTAAGCCTAAGAAGGCCCCAAAGTACAGCAGTCTTTCGTGTTTTCCACACAGGAATGCCAGATACTTTTAAATGCTTCCTTGCCAGATGGGAGTTGCCGGGTTGCTGCCTCACCCAATTTTGCCATAATAAACCAAACTATGGTTAGAACTTTGCATCCCCCCCCCTCAGGTTACCTGACCAACAGCACCATTTCTAATTAAAAAGATCTAAAAAGTCAACTGGTTTTCATCTGAAAAACCATGAGGAATCAAGAAGGTTGCAGGTGAACTGGAATGTCACCAGGCACGAATACTGCGACCACCCCCAAATACCTGGGCGTTACCCTGAATCAAACACTTTTAAGACCCACTGCCTAAATACCAAACAAGGTTTTTGCCAGGGACAATATTTTGAGGAAAATAACACACAAGTTGGGGTGCCCAATCACATACATTAAGAACTTATGCGCTAGCTTTATGTTACTCTGCAGGAGAGTACGCTAGTCCAGTTTGGTACAGATCAAAGCAGGTGGGCGTGGCCCTAAATGAAAAGGTGAGATTGGTCACAGGATGTCTAAAACTAACCCAGATACAAAAATTGCATTACTTAGCTGGCATCCTTCCATCAAGATCCCATTGAAAAAGTGCTCAGAAAGAGTAGGACAAAGCAAGATCCTCGGGAAAACCTGCTATTTGATCACCAACCATCAAAGCTAGAGACTGAAGTCGAGGCTTCTCTACCCCCTGGCCAAGAACAACCATGGCTTGTGTGGAAAGCTTTAAACCAGGGGTGCCTAAACTGGGGGCCAGATGTGGCCCCTGATGCCAATTCATCCATCCCTCTTGCTCCTGGAAGCAGAAGTAGGTGTTCTGTTTCCAGGAGCAACGAGGGCTCTGTGGGCCAGATGAATTGGCTTGTTCCCTGAACCATGTGACCGGCCTGCAGCCTGAAAGGTTTGGGCACCCCAGCTTTAAACATACTGTGTGCTGGGGTAGAAAGATCAAGGGCTAATCTGAGGAAGTGTAGCTTCCCTGTAGATGGTAGCCTATGTGAATACAGAGAAGAGCAGACTATCTCCCACATGATACAATGCCAGGGGCATAGCTACCGCCGTATCTGCCATATCAATTATACGGGGGGCTCCAACGTGCGTAAGCAAAAATTAATAAAAACTTCCCAAAAATTTTTTTATTTCACAAATGACAAAAGTAAAAAAAAAAGCAATTTCTTTTTTTCCCCGCGTAAAGCGTGCGTCCAAAAGTTTTTTCTTTTGTGAGAAATCTTTATCCTTCCTAAGGGCCCCCAAACAAATTTTTATACGGGGCCCCACCAAGGCACGCTACGCTTCTGTACAATGCACACGATGCCCTTCAACGTGCACTGAGAAGGTCCTTATGTTGGCAAGAGGAAACGCTGATGATGTGGCCCGATATTGGGTGGCTGTCATCTAGCCCTTTTTAATTCCTTTTTTGTTTTAGATATGTTAATCTTACCTTTGCTATTCTATGCTGGTGGTGCCTCTGACACGACTAAAGAAAAGAAAGAACTGTCACGCTCCATTGTGTAATAATATTATATTCAAATTTATATGCCGCTCTCCTTGCCGAAGCAACCCAGAGCGGCTAACAATGTTACAATAGAAAACATAATATACATACAATATAACAAGTATAATACAATCAATGTGGTCAACAAAACCTTCATAAAAATAATAAAAATATAAATACATTTTTTGTTCAGTCGCACAGTTGATTCCGACCCTCTGCGACCCCATGGACCACTGTCCGCCAGGCACTTCTGCCCTCCACCATCCCCCTCAACTCACTCAGCTCTGTGCCCATTGTATCCACAATACCATCTAGCCATCTCATCTTGGGCCGTCCCCTTCTTCTTTTGCCCTCGACCCTTCCAAGCATCAAGGCTTTCTCAAGTGAATCCTCTCTTCTCATTTGATGTCCAAAGTACTTTAGCCTCATCTTTATTATTTGACCTTCTAAGGAGCATTCTGGGTTGATTTCTTCTAAGATTGACCTATTTGTTCTCCTCGCTGTCCAGGGGACTCTCAAAACTCTCCTCCAGCACCACATCTCAAAGGCGTCTATTCTTCTGCGCTCAGCTTTCCTAATGGCCCAGCTCTCGCAACCATACATTGCCACAGGGAATACCATCCCACGTAGGTTGGCTTATTTAAGGGACAGCCACCCCTCATGCTTTTGTTTTATTTGCTGCACCGTTTTTTATAAATTTTAAGGTTTTGAGATTTTAAATACTATTACTATATAGATTTACTTGTGATTTTAAATTCATGTTGTAGGCCGCCCAGAGTCGGGTTTGCCCGATTGGGGCGGGGTAGTAAATGTGAGATAATAATAATAATAATAATAATAATAATAATAATAATAATAATAATAATAATAATAATAATAATAATAATAATAATAATAATACCATTGCCTTGACTATGCAAATTTTTGTTTTCAATGTGATGTCTCTACTTTTCACTATGCTCCCCAGGTTTCTCATACATTACATTACATTACATACATTACAGTCAAAGAAATGCGAAAAACAATCATGGATATACAGTACAAAGCAATAGGGAAAGTAATAACTGGCGAGGGGCTCCTGGTTGGAGAAGGGAAGAGGGAAGGCGATGGCTCTTGGCAGCGGCTTTTCCTCCGGCCTTCGGGGCCCCCCATCCGTTCCGTGGGGCCCCTGCCTGGGAGGCGCGTTGGAGGAGAGAGCCAAGTAGTCCCTCCCGGGCAGTCTGTGCCGGAAGTCGCGGAGGACGCCAGTCTGTCTGTCCCCCGAAGAGTTCGGCACGAGCGGGAAGCAGGCCTGGCGCCGGGGGAGCGTGCGGGACTCGGGAAAGGGCGGGGGGAGCGACGATCCGGTGTATTATTTGCCTTCTCTGGGAACCACCGCAGGTCTGCCTCGACTCTGAACTGAATCCGGGCTTGTGTGGGGTGGAGGGAGAGAAGGCGCGCTGGGGAAAGTGACCGCGTGTGCGGCTTATTGCCCCATTCGGGCTCGCGCCAAGTAGTGTTAATTTGCTGGCGTTTGAACAGCCGGGATTGCATAATAGCGGAAATGGGGCCCCGAGGTGGGATTTAGACACAGGTTCTCACCAGGTCGCCAGAACCGGTAGTAACTTCCCCCAGCGTTCTGGAGAACCGGTAGCAGCTTTTCAAGGGAACCACCTTCGGGGCTTACCTTTTCACTGGTGCCCCCACTGTGCATGCGTGCCAAGCACTTGGTGTGCATGCACGCCTACAGTGCTTGGCGTATATGCACGGCCTCCTTGCTGTCCTCCCAAGCGGGAAGGAGGAAGAGAAGCTGCTAGCCCAGGGATCTGCAAACTTGGCTCTCCAGGTGTTCTTGGACTTCAATTCCCAGAAGCCCAAGTCAGTATGCCTGCTGATCAGGACTTCTGGGAATTGAAGTCCAAGAACACCTGGAGAGCCAAGTTTGCAGATCCCTGTGCTAGCCTGAAGCTCCCTATAGCCGGCTCCCCAGGGTAAGTGACTCACCTTTGGATGTGGTGTGTCTGTGTGTATTTTAATGTGTATTTAATACCTTTACCTATATTGATGTACTACCACAGTTCCTAAAAAGGCCTGGCGGCCGGCAGGCCTGGCAGCCTAGCTTGGGGTTTTTAAGCAAAGTCTTGGAGTTACCTCATCAATAAGCTACACCTGTACTATTCCAATTGCTGTTCCAATTGGAGAAACCTTAAGGAGGTACAGCTGTTTTACATTTACATTAAGGCATATTATCCTAGAGAACTGGTATGATGACCATATCCATCTTGCAACATGGTGCTGTCCAGGCACTTATACTAACAGGTAAGTGACGGGTTTGTGTTTGGGGTGTGTGGGTTGATTTATGTTTGGGGTTGTATTTTAATGTAATTTTTATTTATTTTATTTATTTACAGGTTTGTGGTGTGGGTTGACGGTGTGAGAGTGTGTGTGTGTGTGCTTATTTTTATTTTATTTTATTTGGCCCCGCCCATGACATCATGTTAGCTCCACCCACACTGTGATGACATCACGGTGGGGTAGTAAAATTTTTGACATCCGACCACTGATTTAGACCCCTCCTCAGAAGTTCGATTCCCGAGTGCTGCAGGATGGAATGAGCTCCCGTCTTTGTCCCAGCTGCTGCCAACCTAGCAATTCGAAAAAATTGCAAGTAGATAAATAGGGACCACTTCGGTGGGAAGGTAAACAGCATTCCATGCGCGCCGGGGTCTAGTCATGCCTGCCACATGACCACGGAACCGTCGGCAGAAGCAGACAGCGCTGGCTCTTCGGCTTTGAAACAGAGATGGATACTGAACCCTAGAGTCGGATACGACTAGCTTTCGAGCAAGGGAAACTTGGTTGGTATCTGGGCGCGCCCGGTGGGACTACCGACAAACGTTTCGGCCGAACGAGCCCCCGTTGCTGCTGCTTCCGTGTCTAGGCCAAACGTGAAACTGCCAAAACAAAACCACCTTTTACTGAATTCATTTTTGCAATTCCTTTCGCCTGACCTAGCATGAGAAAGATTAGCCAGCAACACAAAGTTGCCATTACTAGGATTGTGGTTCGATACCTTAATACCAGAATCTTAGAGGAGGCTCTTTCGTGGGCAGCGGATGATCTTGAGCCTCTGAGAACCTCCTGGGGTGCAGGCAGGTCATGTGGTTCAGGGGGCTGGTCAATATGGCCCATGGGCCAGATCCAGCCCCTGACACTAATTCATCTGGCCCACGGAGCCCTTGTTGCTCCCGGAAGCGGAAGTAAAACGCACCCGTACAGGCGGATTTTACTTCCCCTTCCGGGAGCAACGAGGGTTTCGGGGGCGGATGAATTGGTATTGGGGGTCGGGTCCTGCCTGTGGGCCATAGTTTGGACAGCCTGATGTATACCATGATATCCGTTCTTACCTCTGATGAAGTGGAGTTGGTCCACGAAAGCTGACATTAAAATACAGGTGTTAGTCTTTAAGGTGCCATAGCATTTGTTGTTTTGTTTATTCTCTGATATGCTTGCACAAACTAACACTGCTACCACTTCAAAAACTTCCCCAAGTCATCAGTGGAGTTATGGATAGTTCTTTGGGAGTTCAGAAAAGTTCCCGTTTTGGACTAAAAGTCTAAAATGGACCTGAAACACGAAAGCTAACATTAAAATACAGCAGTTAGTCTTTAAAGTGCCACAACATTTTTGTCTTTTTGTTTTGTTTAACTCTATTATGCTTGAAATCCTAGACAGCATAGCCATTGCCCTTACCTTTGAGTTATAGTCCCATAGTTGACAGGGTGGGTGAGTGGTAGAGTGGTGTCGTTTTGCACCACAATTGGGTGTACCACCTTGTGTTGCCAGTGTGTTTCTCACACTGGACCATCTTCTGTTGCCAGTGTGTTTCTCACACTGGATCAGGTGACAGGAACTTTTTGTTGTTGTTCAGTCGCACAGTCGATTCCGACCCTCTGCGACCCCATGGACCACTGTCCGCCAGGCACTCCTGTCCTCCACCATCCCCCTCAACTCACTCAGCTCTGTGCCCATTGTTTCTACAATACCATCTAGCCATCTCATCTTGGGCCGTCCCCTTCTTCTTTTGCCCTCAACCCTTCCAAGCATCAAGGCTTTCTCAAGTGAATCCTCTCTTCTCATTTGATGTCCAAAGTACTTTAGCTTCATCTTTATTATTTGACCTTCTAAGGAGCAGTCAGGGTTGATTTCTTCTAAGATTGACCTATTTGTTCTCCTCGCTGTCCAGGGGACTCTCAAAACTCTCCTCCAACACCTCATCTCAAAGGCGTCTATTCTTCTGCGTTCAGCTTTCATAATCGTCCAGCTCTCACAACCATACATTGCCACAGGGAATACCATTGTTTTGACTATGCGAATTTTTGTTTTCAATGTGATGTCTCTACTTTTCACTATGTTCCCCAGGTTTCTCATCGCTTGCCTCCCAAGAATCAATCGCCTTTTTATTTCATGGCTGCAATCCCCATCTGCAGTGAGCTTTGATCCTAGGAAAGTAAAATCTGTCACTGCTTCTACTTCTTCCCCATCTATTTTCCAGGGACTGATAGGGCCTGTTGCCATTATCTTGGTTTTCTTGATATTGATAGGAACTACAGAATGAATTAAAAAGGTGGTTTTATTTTGGTAGTTTAAAGTCTGGTTTAGTTTAGACACAGAAGAAGTTGGTTTAGGAATTCTAGATTTCACCCACATTTTGAGTTACAGCTTCTCTCATTTCCTCTCATCTCATCATGTTTGTATGGAATAAAAAAATAGCATCAACATAATCAATGCCAAAAGCTCTTCAGCTTTGTAACTTAATGGAGATCCTTCCAGTCAAAAGACAAATGGGTTCAGTCAAGCCTCCCAAAATATAAGACAAAACAAATTACAGTATTCGCCAACTTTTTCTTTCAGCCCAAGTGCAAATGGGAGTGACTCAAAATGTCAGATAGGAATATTGACCAATTTTAAAAATGCATTCGCTAGGGTGGAGGTGTCATCTCTCCAAGGAACTGGTTGGAGAGTCCTGACTGCTGCTTTTTCAGTGCTAAAGATCTGTTATTTTTTCTTTTAAAACTTCCTTTTGTCACTAATGCTTTTTATATGGGGACATTTTTCTCTTCAAGGGTTTTAGCCTGGCTCCTTAAGAACCACGGCCTTCCTTTTTGAAGAAAGAGCTACTTCTCTTCTGTTTACATGTTAATACACCATTATGGTTGTTCAGTTTGGGGCTCTCTGATTAGCAAAAACAGTTGGACTCTGCACATAAATGACAGAACTAGGACCAAAATGTTTCCCTATTCTTCAAGCATGTGTTATGTGATTGATGATCATTTTGGATGAAAAGACTGTGCAGTCTTATGATTAGGTAAAGGTCACCGTTGCTTGAAAGCCAGTCATATCCAACTATAGGTTCAGTGCTCATCTCTGTTTATAGCGAAAGAGCCAGTGCTGTCTGTATCTGCAGACATTTCCATTGACATGCGGCAGGTATGACTAGACACCGCAATGCACGGAATGCTGTTTACCTTCCCATCAAAGTGGTACCTATTTATCTACTTGTAATTTCTTGCTTTCAAACTGCTAGGTTGGCAGGAGCTGGGACAGAGATGGGATCTCACTCCGTCATGCAGTACTCGGGTCTTGAACTGCTGACTTGCTGACCTTCCACTCGTCATGTTCAACATCTTAACCACTGAGCCACCACAGTTCCTTTGTCTTATGATTGCGAGTTTTCCTTAGTCTTATGATTGCGAGATTGCATTGCTTGCATTTGCTGGAGTTGAATAAATATCTATGATTGGGCTTGAAGCTTAGACATACTGTCAGCCTAGTCTAATCTTATATTCTAACAAATGTATAATGCTTTGGATGGTATCATATTTTCATGTTAGAATACAGAATAACAGTCAATTTTTTTCCCTCTTCCTCAGAAATAGAAGGAAGAATTATGGAGGCATTTTTGAGCCCAAAGGAATCTGCCAAGTTCATAGCAGAAAACAGCAAAGATGTGTTCATTAAAGATGATGGGATACAAAAAGTTGCAGAGATGTTATTTGACAAAGTCTTAGAGAAAGAATTTGGTGTGGATGGCTGGAAGTCTTCTCATGAGCTGAACCCTCAGTCGACAAATGAAGATGCAGTCAACTGGGTTTTCCTTGTTGATGCACTCAATTTTTCCTTTTGGTCTGAACATGAAGACCATAAATGTTTGGTGAAGTATAAAGGCAAAAGCTATAGTGGCTACTGGTCTCTTTGTGCTGCAGTCAACAGAGCGCTTGATGAGGGTTAGTTCCTAATTTTCTTAATTACGTAAAATCATTTTGTTCGCTTATCTTGATAAGACAGAGGTAAGCAAAGTGTGGACTTTCAGATGTTGCTTGACGACATCTTCCAAGTCCTTGTTATTGGCAGTGCTGGCTTTGGCTGATGAGTGTTGTAGTTTAACAATATTTGGGGAGGGTTACATTTTGTGGGGGAATTTTGGCTATTCTTTTCTTGTTAGAGTATGAGGTAACAAAAACAACAATACAGAGAAACATGAACCCAAGTCTCAGCACTATCACCACCAGACATTTTATATGGTAAAAATACTTTTTATATATATACTTTATATGGTAAAATCACTGTACAAATATTTAAAATAGAAAAATATATCTTTACTTACAGTTGTGATCTGTAGTTAAAGTCAGAAGAATAAGGTAAAGGTAAAGGTTTCCCTTGCTCGAAAGCCAGTCGTATCCGACTCTAGGGGTCAGTGCTCATCTCTGTTTCTAAGCCGAAGAGCCAGCGCTGTCTGCTTCTGCAGACGTTTCCATGGTCATGTGGCAGGCATGACTAGACACCGGAGCGCATGGAATGCTGTTTACCTTCCCACCAAAGTGGTCCCTATTTATCTACTTGCAATGTCTTGCTTTCGAACTGCTAGGTTGGCAGGAGCTGGGACAGAGACGGGAGCTCATTCCGTCCTGCAGTGCTCGGGAATCGAACTGCTGACCTTCCGCCTCCCAGTCAGCGTCTTAGTGACTTGAGCCACTGCAGTCCCAGAAGAATAAGAGGGTGGTGGAATTGGAGCCTTCACCATGTGGGAAAGACATTCTATATTCTTGCTGCATGGTCAGGAAAAGAAAGGAACAATGGAAGCAAGCAAAGAAACAGGAAGAGAAAAACGAGCTTGCCTTATTTCCCAGAGATGGGAAAATAACTTTAGGAATAGACTAACCACAAAACACAATAACAGTAGGCTGTAAAAGCCTCTTCTCACCGATATCCAGTGTTAATGCCTGCAAAATTATAATTCCAACACATTTCTCCCATGCCTTCAAAGGCAGTAACACTTTGCCAGTTTTTTATTGCCTAGTCAGCTTCAAGGTTTCTCTTCCTCTTCTCACATACACATGCAAAAATAAACAAATTTTGTTATTTTTAAGCAAGTGTACATAGCTTATCATTCTGAATCCAAGCTTCCAAGGGCCAAACTGGATGTTATATTAAAAAGAAGGGCTGCAAATCTGTATGCTTTTTCCTTACTCAGAAGCAAACACATTGTGTCAGTAGCATTCTGGCTATTATTTGTCAGCTGAATTGTTGCCGATTTTGAAAAGTTTAAACTCAACATAGAAATTTATGGACAAAAAAATAAAACAAGTACAGTACTAAAATAATATGAATATGAACTAACAGAAATAAATCTTTTTTCAGCTTTTAATAATAAGTACAGTAACGATAAATTCTAATACCACTTAGAACTGGCATCTCCACCATAGAGGTAACACCTTGACTTTAAAGAAAATGAAAAAAATTGAAGGCTTTCTTCCAAAAGTGAGAGGAGACATTAGGAGGCAATGTTGGGAATTTATTTTATTTTCTTTACAGTCCAGGAAACTAACTTGCTTTGCAAGGGGCAGAAAAACTGAAAAGAAAAGAAAGAAAAAACTGCTTCTGACTGTTTCTTCTCACTTCTGTGAAGAAGCCTTCAGTTTAAAAAATTCTCTTTAAAAGGTGCAGAGTACTGCCTAAGTGGCTTTTAAAAACCATTTCCTCCTTCTGCTTCACTAGCAGAACATTTTTAATTTCCAATAACCGTCCTATGCCATTTGTTTGTTTGTTTATTTGTTTATTACATTTATACCCCATCCTTTTGGTGCGAGCATAAAACCACAAATACAGTAATACCTCGGATAACGCTAAGACTTGGTTCCACAAGTCTTGATGTTATCCGATTTTTAGTGTTATCCGATGCATGTTAAAATCCTATGGGATGGATCGGATAACGTTAAAGCTCCATAGAGATACATTGTAATCGCACAGGCTTTAGCGGTTGTTATCCGATCCATCCCATAGGACCTTAACGTTATTCGATCCAATTCTCCTCCCCAGATTACTTAACGTTATGCGATTTTAGCGTTATCCGAGGTAAACGTTATCCGAGGTATTACTGTACAAAAGAATAAGTTGCCACAGTAAAATAAGTTCATAAGAATAAAATGCCTAACAAAACAATAATAAACAACCCGAGAAATAAGGAACAGCATCACCTATCCATAACGATTAACATGAAAAGTAATAGCCTCATAGAAGGAGGCATACCATAAAAATAATAAATCACACTGTAATAGCAGTAAAAGACAATAGCAGCAATATTCAATGAAAATCCAGCCAATCGCTTTGCCAATGGAATGATATTGGCCATGAAAGGCCTGGTAAAACAAGTAAATCTATGTGCTTAGGAAAAGTTAGCAGTGGAAGAATTTTATTCCCACTGGAAAACCAATCAGAGGGTGATGGAGGTGGCGCTATCTTTCCTTCGTTAGACCTGATCGTTTGGAGCTTACTTATCTGGGTGCTTCTGGTATGATTTCTGATTATGAAGTGCTCTCTCAGATAACTTGGCCCTAAACTGTTCAAGGCTTTATAGGTCAAAACCAACACCTTGAAACTAGCACAGAGCACCATGGGAAACCAATGCAGTCAGTGGCTAAACCAGGGGTGGCCAACCTTTTTGCGCCGTGGGCCTGACCACACCCCTGAAACAGTTGAGCGGGCTGGACCATGCCCGCGAAAGTGGGCGCATTTATGGCTGACGTAAATGTGCCCACTTCTGTGTTTATGTCAACTGCAAGTGTGTTTGCACACTTTTTGGCTGACATAAACGTGGCTGCTTCTACTTCCAGGTGTGGGGGAGACAACGATGGGCCAGTTGGAAGGTTGTCGTGGGGCAGGTCTGGTTGGGAACCTGGGCTAAATGGTATAAGGTATTAAGGATGGGAAAGTTGAGAAACAGTCCATAAATTGAAGTACTGTATGAAGTTTCAGTTTTCTGGCTCACTTTGAATCCTTTCTAGCAATCGTGTGTGTTGGAAACAAACCAAACAGACTAATCCTACCCGCAACAACAAAAAAGCAGAAGCCCCTAACACAGGGGCGTAGCTACCGCCGTATCTGCCGTATCAATTATACGGGGTGGCCGGGCCACGGGGGCCCCCAACGTGCGTAAGCAAAAGTTAATAAAAACTTCCCAAATTTTTTTTTATTTCACAAATGACAAAAGTCAAAAAAAGCAATTTCTTTTTTTCCTGCGTAAAGCGTGCGTTCAAAAGTTGGCAACACCCTACATCAGTTATCGCGGGCTGCGGGATTTCCCCGTTTAAGTCATTTACAGATAGATAATTATGATGAATAAATATTTCTTTTAATTTTATGCAATTTTTTTTTCTTTTGTGAGAAATCTTTACCCTTCCTAAGGGCCCCCAAACAAATTTTTATATGGGGCCCCGCCAAGGCACGCTACGCTTCTGCCCTAACAGCCCCAAAAGTTGCAGATAGGAAGGCTCTGTGAGTGGCCTGGTTTGCACCTAGGAAAACATTGCCTAATAACCAGCCCATCCCCATTGGACCAGACTGGAGGCTTGACACCTGCATAACCACCACTTGGGATACCTCTACTTAGGAGTAACTGTTAGATTTAGTCTTTTAGCGGGCGGAGGGCAGCGTATCTTTTTGCCTCACATGCTGCATCAGGCCGAGAACAGCTATTTTAGTCTTGTTTGGTTTTTAAATGAAAAGAAGACATGCCTGGATGGACACTCACCGTTTGATTTTTTAGAGGGTATGTGTGCTTAGGAACACCTGTTTCCCTGACTATAGGACCTCCTCGTATAGTAAGGCACCCCCCCCCCCAATTTCCCCCCACTTCGGAAATATAAGGGCCTCCCCGAAAATTAGGCACTCACCTAAATCTTGCCCTGGCGATCCACTGTATCAGCAATAAATGTGTACTGTATTCTTCGTCATGGAGAAATAAGACATCCCCTGAAAATAAGACCTTGTGCATATTTTGGAGTTTTTTAAAATATAAGACAGTGTCTTATATTCGGGGAAACGTATATATCCTATTGAGTGAGTAAAGATTGGCCAAGAAACATACAGCTTTGGAAAACAGGACAAAAACTTGGGAAACTAATATAAGGTAGGAAAATCCCTGTCCCAAGAAGCTTTTAGGAACAGAAAAGGGCCTTTTTAGATCCCATGATAAAAACTATTTTTAAACAAGATTGTCTAATGAACTTGGCAGCTGCAAAAATACTCCTAGTGGACAGCTTGTTGTCTGTCCCTGGTCTATAGGAATACTGTAAAGGTATAGAAATAGAGCGCTTCACTGCATGTTTCTCATTGTCATTTCTTATTTTATTTCATTGCAGGAGTACCCCTTACTAGTGCTTCATATTATGCTACTATGACTCTAGAGCAGGTGAAGCATGTGTTTCGCTCAGACACAGATGTTCCCATGCCCTTACTTAAGGAAAGACATCGTGTTCTGAACGAGACTGGGATGATTCTCTTGGAGAAATTTGGAGGCTCTTTTCTCGCATGTGTAAAGAAGAGTGATAAAAGCGCCCAGAAATTATTACAGATCATAGTGGAAAATTTCCCATCATTTAGGGATGAGGCAACATTTCAGGTAACCCCTTTGTTCTTGAGCATATTCATTGTTACCTGCTACAGTACATAATTATATGTGTGACAATGATGCTTAATTATTCTTGGCTGTGATTGCAGTGGTCAGTCATTTGGGAGTGAATATCTTGCTCTTCAGTGTAGCAGATTTTCTTTGCCTTTTAAATGCTCACAACTTCTGCCAAACAGATGGTGAAACCATGATTTAGGACTGCTTGTCTGCTGTAGTTATGAATCTGTTCAGCAGTCCTATATGTAGGGCAGAGATGGGTTAATTTCCTTTTGAACTACAAATCCTGGAATATTTCAGGCAGACGTGTTGTGGTTATGATTCAGAGAAATGTGGTCCAAAAAGAGTACCTTTCCCCATCTCTGGTCTCACCTTAAGAGTGATAGCTTTGGTTCATTAAGTTCAGCCACATTGTGCTTCCTATTTCTCAGCATTGCTGATGCATACTGGATCAAGCTTAAAAATTAAGAGTCAAACCCTAAAAAAGGGCTGTTTTCAAAATCTATTATTATTATTATTATTATTATTATTATTATTATTATTATTATTATTATTATTATTATTATTATTATTATTATTATTATTATTATTATTATTATTATTATTATTATTATGAATCAGGCTGGGAACAGTAGGCAACTGTTTTAAATTGGTAGTCAAAGACTCACTCCGTCATAGTCTTTTAATTTCTTGATTTTAATGTGTGCAGTTTCTGTACTTTTGAAGATGGTTCTTGATGGAACTCCCAAATTTTATTTTAAAAAGACTTCTATAAGACATGTTTTTCTTTGTTGTTTATCTGGAATCAAGATTGAGTTTGTACTGATAGGACAGATAGACAGTTTGGTTTATAGCCCACATCTAGAAACCAGAAGTGCATCGTTAAACAGATACCATATATCAGATCTTCAAGAAATCAAGTTGATAAGATTTTCCTGAGATTTCACACAAAGAAGCAATTGAATAACTGAGATTTTTTTTTTAAATTACTTTTATTGTTTTTTGGCATTACAACTCTTACAAGAAATTGGAATTTTTCATTTCTAGTAGTTGTAGTTCAAAATAAGCATGATCTCCATCTTAGCAACAGGTTGTTGTTGTTGAAATACCGTAAATATGTTATATAACATAAACCTGCCAGGGATTAATAGAAGTGCAGGGAGCAACATTTTTGAAGGCAGGTTGATAGAAGATCTGTGGAGCTCACCAGAAATAACTCTGGAAGATATATTCAGTATTTGCAAATCTTTAAAAATTACATTGGTGGAGTCTTCCTTTATAAGAAGCAGTTGGAGAGCTCTCAGATTGCAACTTCATTGAAATAAATAGTAATTGATGACATCCTAAAGGAGAAAGGTAAAGCCATGTAGTCCATATAGAATTTGGGTTGTCATTTGCAAGAGAATCACTGGCTATTATCTTTGATCCGGTGATATGTTCAAAAAGTGGACCAGATTTCCTCCTCAACTATCATAACAAAATGGATGCTGGTTATCTCTTCACATTGTCAGCCCAGTTGCCCTAGCAACAGACTGACATTTTGCAAAGCATGGCTTCTACATATCAGCAAGCAAAGGGGCAGAGAAGTGCTGGAATAGGTTCTACCGCTTCATTAAGAATTCATATATAGAATAAAATGTTAACAATAAATCATTATTTCCATAATAAATCATAATTTTAATAATAAAGTGTGATAAATTAATGTCCTGAACTTACCCATATTATATAACATCCAGCTCTGTTGTTTTTATGTAGTTTTCATGTAACTGTTTGTCTCAGATGTACTTGTCATGTCCAGAACACTCGTGATAAAAATTGCTTACTGCGTTATTTATCTGAGGGCTACCTATATTGGAAATGCCATAGACCAATGTTTCCCAACCTTTGGTTTTTGGATTTCAATTCACAGAAGCCTACGTTAATTCCCCAAAGCCCTGATCAGCCAATGTACTGAATTAGACTTCTGGGAATTGAAGGCCCCCTGTGGGGCATGGGGGCCACACTGGAAACTGCTGCTATAGACCAAAGTGTTTCAGTGAACTGGGTTTTAGGTTCATGACCTTCAATGAGTCCTGAAACTCACTGAGCAATGTTGTACCAGTGACTCTCTGATGAAGGGCAGATGTACATGCTACTTTCAGTATACACATGCTCAAGTGGGGGCTGTTGGAGGACAACAACATGTGATGTTGAATGTAGAGAGATACAGAATCCAGCTCATTTACTGGTCTGCCAATTACTGCCAGAAACATGCACTGACAAGGACTTAAGTTTGGCAAAGCAAAGAAAGTGGCTTCATTTTGGCAGTCCAGGGTTTGATCAGGACACGAAAGAAGTATACTGAAGGAAGGGCAGGAGGTGTTAACTGGCAAAAAAAACAATGGTCATAATACCACCCTTTGCCCGAATGGCAGCTGCAGCTTTTTTGAAAGAAAAAACCTGTGAAAAATGTGCATAGAGACTGTGAGGTTGCTTTTTGAGAGTGTGGCAACAGCAATTCTACTGCTGCAGGTAAGGATCAACACCTCCCAACCTACAGCTTGTTGAAATCAATTGTAACACATTGCAATTAGTTTTTCTTTTCTTTTCCCTTTATCTCTCAGGATAGAAAAGTGGCTTTTTACAAGCGGGCACAAATTCTTGTTGCTGACACCTGGAGTGTGTTGGATGGGAAAGGAGATGGCTGCTTCAGTGATATTTCCTCCATCACCATATTTGCTGACTATAGGCTGCCACAGGTGCTTGTTCATTTGGGAGCAATGAAGTATTCTGATGAACTGATGAAGAAACTCAAGGAAGGTATGAAATCTTTCAGAATCATTGAATATTTTTTGCCTCATCTAATTTTCATAAACCTTCTAATTGAGTAACTTTTTAATATATCTAGATTTTACAAAAGTAAAAATGTTACTGGTTTGATTGAATGATAGACAAGCCTTCTAACACACAGTAAAAAGGTCTCCCTTGCTCAAAATCCAATCGTGTCTGACCTCTAGGGGGCAGTGCTCATCTCCCTTCACCCGTTGAGCTTAGGTGGGGAATGTGTGGCCCTCCACATGCTATTGGACTTCCAGTTCCCATCACCCCTAACCAGCATGATCAGCTGTCAGGATGAAGGGAGCTGTAATTCACTAAAGCAGGGGTGCTCAAACTACAGCCCAGGGACCGGATGTGGCCCCCAATGCCAATTCATCCGGCCCACAAAGCCCTTGTTGCTCCTGGAATCGGAAGTAAAACGTACCCGTGTGGTCACGTTTTACTTCCACTTCCAGGAGCAACAAGGGCTTTGTGGGCTGGATGAGTTGGCATCGGGAGCCGCATGCGCCCCTGGGCCACAGTGAACCATGTGACCGTCCTGCGGCCTGAAAAGTTTGGGCACCCCTGCACTAAAGGCTTGAATTTCTCATTCCCAGTTTTAGGGAGCGATGTGTATATTCTGTTTCCCCCTTTTTTATGATAAGCCTCTTAAGTGAAGTAAGGAAACCTCCAGGCATTGACAACTTGAGTGTCCTGGATCAAAGTCCTCACTCCCTTTAATTTATTTTTATGTTGCAGTTAAAATGATAACCAGAATAGTTGAGAGCTGATACTTTTTTATGTGGACCTTGTGTAGTATCTATGTTTTGCAGCTTAAATCCTGCAAAAATTCCTTTTTCCAGGCTGCAAGTAGAAGAAAGCTGGTTAACAAACTTAGTAACTTGTCTTTAAAAAACCTACATTTTTTCCAGGTCTGTTCTATATGTATGATTACCTACCCATTATCAGAGTTGTCTAATACAGTAAAACACCGGATAACGCTAAAACTTGGTTCCACAAGTCTTGGTGTTATCCGATTTTTAGTGTTATCCGATCCATGTTAAAATCCTATGGGATGGATCGGATAATGTTAAAGCTCCATAGAGATACATTGTAACTGCACAGGCTTTAGCGGTTGTTATCCGATCCATCCCATAGGACCTTAACGTTATTCGATCCAATTCTTCCCCCCAGATTACTTAACGTTATGCGATTTTAGCGTTATCCGATCCAATCGTTATCCGGTGTTTTACTGTACTCTTAATTACTACTAAAGGGACATGTGTTTGTCTCCTCCAGGATTCTTCATTAGTCTGGGGATTATAGAACTACCTAGAAAAAAAGCAAAAGCTCACCTTTTAAGTAGCATTTTGGTGCCAAATAAATTAAATCATCATCCTGTTCTATATTGCCCATGGACTACATGACTATGTTTTTACTCCTCTCTATTCAGCAGTACAGTACAGTATATCTGTTTTTACAAATTGATTCCTTGGAATATATGTACAGTACAAGTAAAACCTCATATAACACTAAAACCTGGTTCCACAAGTCTTTGTGTTATATGATTTTTCGTGTTATCTGATCCTCTATGGCAGGGGTGGCCAACTGTAGATCTCCAGGTGTTCTTGGGCTTCAATTCCCAGAAGCCCAAGTCAGCACTCCTGCTGATCAGGGCTTCTGGGAATTGAAGTCCAAGAACATCTGGAGATCTACAGTTGGCCACCCCTGCTCTATGGGATCCATAGAGATACATTGTAACCACACAGGCTTTCGCGGTTGTTATCTGAAGCATCCCATAGGATCTTAATGTTATCTGATGCAATTCTTCCCCCCAGATTCCTTGATGTTATGCGATTTTCGTGTTATTCGATACTAATGTTATATGAGGTATTACTGTAATTGGTTTGTGTGTCAAGTTGAAAATGTTAAAAAATTGACTAGGACAAAGACAAATCACAGCAAGAGGTGGCAGTATTTAGTGAGTCTTTTTCTGTGCCCCATGTTTATTGATCTCTGCAATGCGTTGGTTTTCCTGTAGGGCACATGTTCCAGACTGGAGATATACAGGAGGTAGAAATCCGAGGTTGCTCTATTTGGTGTTGTGAGCTCATTTGCAAGCATTTGTTGTATCTTTATGAGAAGAAAGGTGAAAATATGAGCAAGAGGATTAATGCGGTTCTCCTTGATTATTATCTATGGGATTTTGCACGGGATCACCGTGAAGATATGAAAGCAATCCCTTTTCATCGCGTACGATGCATATACTATTAATACCACTTTTATCAATGATAGTCTGAAATCTTTTTTTTCTGTACACAAATTTACATACTGCTTTTGTATACCCTTACCCACCTCCAATTCTAATATTTCAGCAGCTATATGATGTACATTTTATGTCTATCATATCACAATAAAAACGTTGTAGCACTTTAAAGACTAATTGCTGTGCTTTAAGGTTAGCTTTCATGGATCAAGTCCACTTCATCATGAGACTTCCTGGCAGCAAGTTATACACATCAGGTACAGCAGTACAGAGTGATTGCTTAGGATAACAGATAGGAATACAAATCAATATGCCTTTTTACAACTGATAATAGCATATGATCTCTGGTTATTCTGATTAGTTTTGAATTTTTGCCTTGTTGAATTGCAGATAGTAGGCCAATACCAGTCAAACACCTGGCATTAACTTTTGCTGAGTTTAACCTCTCCGATATCCTTTAAATACAGACCAACATGGCTACTGTTCCAAAAAATATCACAATAAAGCCATTCCTGCAGTGGCTCAAGTTAAGATGCTGACTGGGAGGTGGAAGGTCAGCAGTTCAAAACCTGAGTACTGCATGACAGAATGAGCGTCCATCTCTGTCCCATCTTCTGCCAACCTAGCAGTTCGAAAGCAAGAAATTGCAAGTAGATAAATAGGGACCACTTCGGTGGGAAGGTAAACAGTGTTCCATGCACTTCTGTGTCTAGGCATGCCTGCCACATGTCCACGGAAACATCTGCAAATGCAGAAAGTGCTGGCTCTTCAGCTATAAACAGATGAGCACTGAACCCTAGAGTCTGATATGACTGGCTTTTGAACAAGGGTGACCTTTACTTTTACCTATCATGATTACAGTTTTAAATATTGATTATCTGCTGCTCTTATCCTTTCATTTCCAGCTGTTCTGGTTTCATAATAGGCATGTATAAAACTACAAATAAGAGATGAGTCCACCAGCTTAATAAAGAAAAGGAAGTTAACATAATTTTAAAACTTTTAAAGCCTGAGCTAATCAGAACCTCTTTGCTGAGAAAGTTTCTAATTCAACTTTTTACCTGGTGATAAGTCTTGCTTACTAGTCCCATATAAATTGCTGGTAGAGTTGAAGCTAATGCATATGTTGTGTTCAGGGTTTGCCCCTTTGTGTTATGTTTGTATGAATACCACAAAGAATCCTTTGGGTGGGAAATGACATTTTAAAAGGTTTGCCAACTCAATAGCTTCCTATTCCCTTGAATTTAAGGACCAAAACCTGAGATGGGGAGGAGAGAAAATGAGGCTTTGTGTGACAAAGCCAAAATAATGTGTGTCTTCATAAAACATGTCATAAAAGCTGTTGTTATTGTTCAGTCACACAGTCGATTCTGACCCTTTGCAATCCCATGGACCACTGTCCGCCAGGCACTTCTGTCCTCCACCATCCTCCTCAACTCGCCCAGTTCTGTGCCCATTGCATCTACAATACCATCTAGCCATCTCATTTTTGGCTGCCCCCTTCTTCTTTTGCACTCCACCTTTCCCAGCATCAAGGCTTTCTCAAGTGAATCCTCTCTTCTCATTTGATGTCCAAAGTACTTTAGCGTCATCTTTACTATTTGACCTTCTAAGGAGCAGTCAAGTTTGATTTCTTCTAAGATTGACCTATTTGTTCTCCTCGCTGTCCAGGGGACTCTCAAAACTATCCTCCAACACCACATCTCAAAGGCATCTATTCTTCTGCACTCAGCTTTCCTAATGGTCCAGCTCTCACAACCATACATTACCACTGGGAATACCATTGCTTTGACTATGCAAATTTTTGTTTACAAGAGGATGTCTCTACTTTTAACTATGTTCCCCAGGTTTCTCATAGCTTGTCTCCCAAAAATCAGTCGCCTTTTTATTTCATGGCCGCAAACCTGGAAGAAACTGAATCTCAACTTTGCAGAAAGAAAAAGAACTTACTGGCTAGTCATAGTAACAGAGCTTGACATGATAAGAAGCAGCAAACAAAAGGACACTGTACAATACCTGTATGCAAATATAACCCCAAACCAAGTAGTACACAAACTGGTTTTGACAGGGAAGATCAAGCAACCCAAAAGCAAAACATCAAAGGAGTAAATCCAATTAATCTTCAACTGCCTTCATTTGGTCAGTTAGAGTAAGCCACAAGATGTAGGAATGGCAAAGGTGTGGGATTCCACATCCAGATCAAGCAAATCAAAGATTTTGGGCAAAACAAACAAATGGTAGCTTCAGCTTTTTCATAACTGTCCAGCAGAAAAATCCTGAAATTATAGGGGAAGACAAAAGTAATCACTATACTGAAATCAGGCAAAGAACTATCACATCCCAAAAGCTACAAGCCAATCTCTTGTTTAGTTCTCTCTGTGTCCACTGCTACTTCTTATCCTAGGTGGAGCAATAGTAAAGCAAAAGCAAAGCAATCAAACTTGTATACCAGCAAGAGGATATATTTTCTCAACTGGTGTAGGTTTGAGCCATCCTGTCACTATTCACCTGGCTTCATGAACCAGTGACTCGTTGAACTGGATCAGTGGTATGGGTGTTACGCTGTGATGCAGAAGGCAAATGGAAGACTAAAGGTAAAGGTCACCCTTGCTCAAAAGCCAGTTGTATCCAACTCAAGGGCTCAGTGTTAATCTCTGTTTACAGTCAAAGAGCCAGCGCTGTCTGCGTTTTGCAGACGTTTTCGTGGACATGTGGCAGGCATGCCTAGACAACGAAGTTCTTTCTTTCTATTCTATTCTATATTCAATTTATATCCCGCCCCAATCACAAAATGCGACTCTGGGTGGCTTACAGACACATCACTACAATGTCAATACAATATCAATACAATATAAAAACATTCAGTCAGCATAATAGCCATCAATACAATAAAAATATCTTAAGACACACTAAAGCAGTACAATATCATATAGCAATTAAATAATAATAGTTAACTAACAAAAAGTCCTTGCTGCACGGAACGGAATACTATTTACCTTCCCACCAAAGTGATCCCTATTTATCTACTTGCAATTTCTTGCTGAGGGACTGCAGTGGCTCAAGTGGCTAAGGTCAGCAGGAAGGTCAGCAGTTCGATACCTGAATACTGCAGGATGGAATGAGCTCCTGTCTTTGTCCCAGCTCCTGTCAACCTAGCAGTTTGAAAGCAAGAAATTGCAAGTAGATAAATAGGGACCACTTCGGTGGGAAGGTAAACAGTGCTCTGGTCGATGTCTAGTCATGCCTGCCACATAACCAGTGATGGGATGTAACAGGTTCTCACCAGTTTGCCAGAACCGGTAGTAACGTTTCCCAGTGTCCCAGAGAACCGGTAGCAGCTTTTGGGGGGAACCACCTTTGGGGCTTACCTTTTCACTGGTTTCCCCACTGTGCATGCACGCCAAGCACTTGGTGTGCATGCACGCCTACAGTGCTTGGCACGTATTCACGGCCTCCTTGCTGTCCTCCCAAGCGGGGAGGAGGAAGAGAAGCTGCTAGCCTGAAGCTCCCAATAGCCTGCTCCCCAGGGTAAGTGACTCACCTTCCGATGTGGTGTGTCTGTGTGTATTTTAATGTGTATTTAATACCTTTACCTATATTGACGTACTACCACAGTTCCTAAAAAGGCCTGAGGGGTGTGTGTGCTTATTTTTATTTTTTAATTTAGCCTCACCCACAATGTCATGATATCATGATGTTAGCTCCGCCCACACTGTGATGGCATCACGGTGGGGTAGTAAAAATTTTGACATCCCGCCACTGCACATAACCATGGAAACATCTGCAGGAGCGGACAGCGCTGGCTCTTCAGCTACAAATCGAAACAGAGGTGAGCACTGAACCTTACAGTCGAATACGACTGGCTTTCGAGCAAGGGTGACCTTTACCTAATTCCTTGCTTTCGAAGTGCCAGGTTGGATAGCATATTATATTGTCCCCAGGGCAATCTTCAGGGCGGATCGCCCTGTTGTTGTTGTTCAGTCACACAGTCGATTCCGACCCCCTGTGATCCCATGGACCACTGTCCACCAGGCACTCCTGTCCTCCACCATCCCCCTCAACTCGCTCAGCTCTGTGCCCATTGTCTCCACGATACCATCTAGCCATCTCATCTTGGGCCGTCCCCTTCTTCTTTTGCCCTCGACCCTTCCAAGCATCAAAGCTTTCTCAAGTGAATCCTCTCTTCTCATTTGATGTCCAAAGTACTTTAGCCTCATCTTTATTATTTGACCTTCCAAGGAACAGTCAGGGATGATTTCTTCTAAGATTGACCTATTTGTTCTCCTCGCTGTCCAGGGAACTCTCAAAACTCTCCTCCAACGCCACATCTCAAAGGCGTCTATTCTTCTGCGTCCAGCTTTCCTAATGGTCCAACTCTCGCAACCATACATTGCCACAGGGAATACCATTGCCTTGACTATGCAAATTTTTGTTTACAATGTGATGTCTCTACTTTTCACTATGTTCCCCAGGTTTCTCATCGCTTGCCTCCCAAGAATCAGTCGCCTTTTTATTTCATGGCTGCAATCTCCATCTCCAGTGAGCTTAGATCCTAAGAAAGTAAAATCTGTCACTGCTTCTACTTCTTCCCCATCTATTTTCCAGGGACTGATAGGGCCTGTTGCCATGATCTTGCTTTTCTTGATATTGAGTCTCAAGCCAGCTTTTTCACTTTCTTCTTTCAATCTAATCAGGAGCTTCTTTAGGTCCTCCTCACTTTCTGCCATTAGGGTGGTATCATCTGCATATCTCAAATTGTTGATGTTTCTTCCAGCAATTTTGATCCCAAATTGTGATTCCTCCATCCCTGCATTGCGCATTATGTGCTCTGTGTATAAATTGAATAAGCAGGGTGACAAAATGCAGCCTTGTCTTACTCCTTTTCCTGTTCCAAACCACTCCGTCATTCCACTTTCTGTCCTAACTGTTGCTTCTTGACTCATGTACAGATTTCTCATGAGGCCTATAAGGTGTTCTGGTATTCCCATCTCCTTAATTACTTGCCACAGTTTGTTGTGGTGGCCAATATTCAGGAGGGGGCAACAATCACACTTGTATACCAGCTTGTCCCTGAACCGCCCTACAGGGGGCGCTATACGCAGGAGAAAGCGGCGAAGGCGACGACCCTCTTGGAAAAGCTACTGACTCGTTGTCAGCGGCCAAGGAGATTTCCTAGTTGCCTGGGGAACGGGTGTAAACAAAAGCGGGCGGAGGGTCCGTGAGCTGCCGGTCGGGAGGATCGAGGCTCCGTGGTGAGGCCCCGGCTGATGTCCGTCAGGGGCAGCCCAGGGTGCGGCACTTCCTTCTTTCCTTCCCTCCAAAGAGGATCGGTTGGGTGACAACCGCCGAGGCTAGCGCAAATAGCGCAGAGTAGGCGGAGGGCGAAGGAAGGGAATTGTTTCCTTAAAACAGTTGAACCACAAGGGGTGCCCAAACATGTTAGGCTGCGGGCCATTCACGTGGTTCAGGGGTTGGTCACTATTGCCCGGGGGCCACATCCGGCCCCCGACGCCAATTCATCCTGCCCGCGAAGCCCTCGTCGCTCCTGGAAGTGGAAGCAAAACGCGCCCGCACAGGCGCATTTCACTTCAACTTCCGGAAGTGGTGAGGGCTTTGCGGGTGGGACGACTTGGCACTAGGGGCCGCATCCGGCCCCCAGGCCGTAGTTTGGGCACCCATGAATTAAATGGCTTGCAGTCCTTTGAGAGACTGGAGTGGGGAGCCTTGCCAGGCAACAGATGCGCTTGGCCAAATGTGCTACTAGAGGAGGGTGAAGATCTTGGAGTGGAAAAATGTGTTTATTCGGCATTATTTCAGGAATGAAACCTAGCCTTTCTGTTCTTGCTCTGTCGGTAAACCCCCAAAGCAGAGTTGGGTGAGAAGGGGAAATTCAAGAAGTAAGAAACATTGAACTGGACAACTTCTAGGCATGATTGCAGTGGTTAAGAACCTCACCTTGTTAGTTGACAGTTCGAGACCTGGGTACTGCAATGATGGATTGAGTGCCCGTCTGTCCCGGCTCTTGGGGATACGAAAGGAACCTCATTTGGGCATTCCCTGAGCAGAGTTTCTTCCCCAAAAATAAATAAATAATCTTTTCAACCTAGAATAATTTCTGACATGAAATTATTATTACTGAAGATGACTTCACGCTGATTAACATGCATTCATTGCATGTAATAGGCAACTGCCATTTGGCTGTAAGTAATCTTTGACATTGCAGTCCTGTACAGGCATACCTTGGAAATATGCCTCAGTGAAATCAGTAGCATTTACTTCACGGTAGGAAATGTACACATCTGCAGGACAAATTCTGCATTGCAACTCTTAATATACTTTATATCTTAAGGACATTATAACTGCTCAGTCAAGCATATAATGTCATGTCAGAAATTATTTTGGGTTGAAAGGATTTTTGCTGGAGAAACTCCGCTCAGGGGACGCCTGAATGAGGTACCTTTCATGCCCCCAAGATCTTAACTTGATGCAAGTGTTACAGGCTAAAGTTTCCTCACACTCATCATGTTTGTTTAGGTGACTACTGTGTCGAGGTCAGACTTTAAACTGCCAAAACGTGTGCATGTACTGTGCTAAATAAAAGAATAGAAGCAAAGCACTCCACTAATTTTAAATTGGTGAGATTCTATTTTTGAACCACAATCGGTGTAGCCTTGTAACGGCCATCTTGTGTTGCCAGCTAATATTTCTCCCACTAGGTCAGGTGAAAGGAACTGCAGAATGAATTCACCAAAAGGTGCCTTCATTTTGGCAGTTTCACATCTGGCCTAGTCATGGAAGAAAAAGCACATTGAAGAGTGACATTCAGGGCATGTATGCAAAAAGTTTGGTATAAACCAGAAACTGTTTTAATGACTTTGAAATATTATTGGATGTAAGATTAGAAAACATGGCTGTTAAACTACTTTTACTGTTTACTGTATACTCTTCCATTTTCCTGTGTCTCTCCCCTCTTCAGTGGGGGGTAGGATTAAAATATTGCTCTTTTCTTTTTGTAGATGATATTGTATTTCTTAAAGTACAATAGACTGAGCATATTATGAATAGAGAAATACAAGGAAGCCTCTCAAGGAGTACATACTGAGGAGGAACTGAATCCCATGCAAGGTGCAATGGAAGAAATTCCTGTTAAAGTAGCAGTAAGAATAAGACCTTTGCTTTCAAAAGAAATACTTCACAACCATCAAGTATGTGTGAGATTAATCCCCAACACTCAGCAAATTATTATCGGAAAGGACCGTGTTTTTACTTTTGACTTTGTTTTTGGCAAACTTTCAACCCAAGAGGAAGTGTATGCAACATGTATTAAACCATTGGTGATATCTCTGATTGAAGGCTATAATGCTACAGTCTTTGCTTATGGACAGACAGGCTCTGGGAAGACTTACACTATTGGAGGAGGTCATGTTGGTATGTTCTGGAAAGCATATGTCTTACTGTGATATAAATACAGTTTTGTTGGTGACATTACAGAATGATCGCCAGGTCATTAGTTACGATAAATGAAATACTGACAAAAAGAAAAGAAAAGCAAAAATGGGAGGGAGACAATCAGCAGAGATGTTTATTTTGGTGGTT
The DNA here is from genome assembly GCA_030440675.1 of Furcifer pardalis. NCBI lineage: Eukaryota > Metazoa > Chordata > Lepidosauria > Squamata > Chamaeleonidae > Furcifer > Furcifer pardalis. The sequence continues at coordinate 44,356,260 of CP126896.1, read as the reverse complement.
GTCTTTTACCAAAGAAAGAACTAAAGAAGAACATGGGTTTGAACATATTCTATTGAATATCTTTTTCATAGTTGCTAGACAGAGTGGTCGATCAATGAAAATAAACGTAACATTTATTAGAAGAATGTGTCAGAACAAACCTAGTGAGTAGAGTACCTTTCCTCTTAAATCATTGTTTAAGGAAGAGGAAGGTGTTTGAAAACCAAGTCCCTGTAGATAATGTATAACACTACACTGGTGGAAGGAGTTTATGGGAACTAGTTTCTCTACAATCTCCAAAACTATTCTCCCTCTCAAAGTTTATCTTAAAGATTGGAAGATCCTTTGGAACAAGGTCAACTTTTGTGTAGGGGGTCATTGGGCAAGAGCACCTTCTACAGATAGATTAATATTTCCATGAATGAATTAATACATCTCCTCTGACTGGGGAGAATCCATTTTCCCTGCATGCTGTAGTTCTCCCATGTATGGAGGTGACCCACAGCAGAAGCTGTCCAGCAAACAATAGGGACTGCTGAAGAAATCAGGTGGGTCTAAAAGTCCTCCTGTGCTATGATGTCTTATGTCATTTCTGAAGTTTCAGTATTAATTCTTTTTCCAAGATCTAACCAAATATTTGTATTTTTAGTAGTATGATCTATGTAATCTTGACAAACAATATTAGGATCATAATGTGTTGCTTTGCAAGTCTTCAGATTTCTTCTAACATTTTGGAATGTTAATCTTTTACATTTGAGTCTCCAGATGTGAACTGCATGCTTGGGTCATGTTCATATTTATATTTTAGCATCAGTTGCTGAGGAAGAGAAAGGTATCATTCCACGTGCAATCCAGGAAATATTTCAGATTATTTTTGAAAACCATAACATTGACTTCACTGTGAAAGTTTCTTACATAGAGGTCTACAAAGAAGAGCTTAGAGATCTACTAGAACTGGAAACCTCTATGAAAGATCTACACATTAGAGAAGATGAAAAGGGCAATACAGGTAGAACTATGAAATTGTACTTGTCATTAAGCAATTTTCTAAATATGTACATTTAAAACAATTTACAGTTGTATGCTGGCTTGAGACTCAATATCAAGAAAACCAAGATAATGGCAACAGGCCCTATCAGTCCCTGGAAAATAGATGGGGAAGAAGTAGAAGCAGTGACAGATTTTACTTTCCTAGGATCAAAGCTCACTGCAGATGGTGATTGCAGCCATGAAATAAAAAGGCGACTGATTCTTGGGAGGCAAGCTATGAGAAACCTGGGGAGCATAGTGAAAAGTAGAGACATCACATTGCAAACAAAAATTCGCATAGTCAAAGCAATAGTATTCCCTGTGGCAATGTATGGTTGTGAGAGCTGGACCATTAGGAAAGCTGAGCGCAGAAGAATAGATGCCTTTGAGATGTGGTGTTGGAGGAGAGTTTTGAGAGTCCCCTGGACAGCGAGGAGAACAAATAGGTCAATCTTAGAAGAAATCAACCCTGACTGCTCCTTAGAAGGTCAAATAATAAAGATGAAGCTAAAGTACTTTGGACATCAAATGAGAAGAGAGGATTCACTTGAGAAAGCCTTGAGGCTTGGAAGGGTCGAGGGCAAAAGAAGAAGGGGACGGCCCAAGATGAGATGGCTAGATGGTATTGTAGAGGCAATGGGCACAGAGCTGAGCGAGTTGAGAGGGATGGTGGAGGACAGGAGTGCCTGGCAGACAGTGGTCCATGGGGTCGCAGAGGGTCGGAATCGACTGTGCGACTGAACAACAAAAAACTATATATTTAAGGGACTACGGTGGCTCAAGTGGTTAAGACACAGAACTTGACGATTGGAAGGTTGGCAGGTCAGCAGTTTGAGCCCCGAGTACTGCATGATAGAATGAGCTCCCATCTCTCTCCGAGCTCCTGTCAACTTAGCAGTTCGAAAGCAAAAAATTGCAAGTACAGTATTGTATGTAAATAGGGGCCAATTTCGTGGGAAGTTAAACAGTATTCCGTACATTCCGGTGTCAAGGCATGCCTGTCACATGTCCACAGAAACATCTGGAGATGCAGACAGTGCTGGCTCTTTGGCTGTAAACAGAGATGAGCACTGAACCCTAGAGTCGGATATGACTGGCTTTTGAGCAAGGACAACCTTGACCTTACTATGTATTTATTCCATTTTCCATTTTTATACCACCCATCTGGGATATTTCCTACTCTGGGCAATGCACAAATAATTAATATATGTGATAAATAGTCTAACATATTGTACAGTTGAAATGTTGCTCAGGAAAGAGAATAATAACAATAAATTGCTCTTTAAATTAATATCTATAGCATAACACTGAGTTTGAACTAGACACAGTAACCCTCTTTCTTGGAGTAATTCGAGCACTCTCTTCCAGCTCTAGTGTTTTGTAGAAGCATAATGATTAATTTTAAAATGTTTGAAGTTGTGGTATCACTTAAATGTGTCTTGAGTATGAGTAGTAATCTTTCTGTTTTCTGTTGATTCTAATATTAATGCTTACAAACGGTACTAATATCAGTTGTTCTGTTGCTTCTGATATCAGTTCTTTTCCCATCCAGTGCTATAAAAATAAATAAACCTGAGCCTAAGAAGCTCTCTTATACTGTGTCAGATAATTCATCTGTGCAGCTCAACATTATCTGTACTGACTGGCAGCCATTTCAAGGTTTCACAAAAGAATCTTTCACAGACCTAGCTAGAAATGCTAGAGATTGAACCGGAATATTTGTATGCAAAGCATCGACCACACACCACACACATAGAACCCTATGCACATATCAGCTGCAAAAATACTTATTGTGACTTTTTAGCTTAAATGACAGTTGCTTCATTTCTTCTGCTGTACTTTATTTGGGGAACCTTTTTTTAAAAAAGAATCAGCATACTGGGAGGGGGGAAATAACTTGCCTCACTTTGCTGGAAGCTTTATGTTTGTTTACCATAGTTTGCCTCTTCTCCTCCCCTTCCCCAAGTCATTGTTGGCGCCAAAGATTGCCAAGTTGAAAGTGTGGATGAAGTGATGAGTTTGTTGGAAACTGGGAATGCTGCTCGGCATACAGGCACGACCCAAATGAATGAACATTCCAGCCGATCTCATGCTGTTTTTACAATCAGTATTTTTCAACAACAACAGCCTGTGGAGCCTCAGAAGGACACAGACACTGCGCAAGAGTCATCTCGAATCTCAGGCCAACTGATTGCTTCCAAGTTCCATTTTGTGGACCTTGCGGGATCCGAAAGAGTAACAAAAACTGGGAACACAGGTGAAAGATTCAAAGAATCGATTCAGATAAACAGTGGATTATTGGCTCTGGGAAATGTGATAAGTGCACTTGGGGATTCAAGGAGAAAAAGTGCACATATTCCATACAGAGATGCTAAAATTACCCGTATTCTTAAGGACTCTTTAGGTGGCAATGCCAAGACTGTCATGATAGCTTGTATTAGTCCATCATCTTCTGATTTTGATGAATCGCTAAATTCTCTCAAATATGCTAATAGAGCAAAAAATATTAGAAATAAGCCTATTGTCAACTACAATCCAGATTGGGACCGTATTGATGAAATGGAATGTGCAATTAAGTTACTTCGTGAAGCTTTGCAAAACCAGCAAGTTAATGGACAGATCCCTGGTAGTCGAGGATCACAGGATTTGTCTCAGGAGAGGAGTAGAATCCGTTCTCTTGAGGAGCAACTTGCTCAGCTTCAAGTCGAGAGTTTCAGTTACCGAAACTGCATAGAAGAAGCCTATGCATTCCTAACAGACTTGGGCAATATTGCTAGCCTTTCCAAAGGTCAACATGAAAGACTGCAAAGTTGGATCTGTATGGCTCAGGAACTCAGGCGAGAGGCCCCAGCTATTCCCCAAGTAAACGGTGGAAAGAAAGTTGACCAAGAAGAGCCATATCATATCACAATTCTTCAGTTGAAGAGGGAGCTGAAAAAATATCAGGTATTTACTGTAAATTTAATGCAGGCGAGAAAAGCATATAAAATCCACAGTGGAGTATAGCAAGGTCACATTATGTGACAATTCCTTAATTTTATCAGAGATTATTTATACATTATATGTATGTTCCCTAGGTTCCAGTAAGTGGTGGTCAGCAACAGGTTCACACACACCCAGGAGGTGTGCAAAATTGAGTGGCCTTCTGGCAGGGGGCGTAGCGAAATTGGGTGACCATGCCCACCTCCTTGCCCTGCCCTGTCAGGTTTTGTCCGTGCAAGTGGTTCAAGGTCTCCCTTGCTCAAAAGCTAGTCATATCCAACTCTAGGGTGCAGTGCTCATCTCCATTTACAGTCAAAGAGCAGTGCTGCCTGTGTTTGCAGATGTATACATGGCCATATTTATTTATTTATTTATTTTTATTTGCTCATATTTACTATCCCGCCCCAATCGGGTAAACCCGACTCTGAGCGGCTTACAGATTAAAATCATAGGTTAAGCCTATGATAGTACTAATTCATCTTACAACTTCATACTTAAAACTATAAAAATTCATAAAACATTAAAACAACACCAGAAACTGAACCGAAAGGGTGGAATATGGCAGGCATGACCAGATCGCCCATGATGTAGGCTCCGCCCATGATGTAGGCTCTGCCCATTATGTAGGCTCCACCCATGGTGTGGTAGCTGTGGGCCAGTCACATGTTTCAGGGGTGCCCAAACTATAGGCCAGGGGCCAGATCTGGCCCCTGGCACCAATTCATCTGGCCCACACCACCCTTGTCGCTCCCAGAAGCAGAAGTAAAACTTGCCCATACAGGTATATTTTACTTCCACTTCTGGGAGCGACATGGGTGGCACAGGCCAGATGAATTGGTGTTGGGGGCTGGATCCGGCCCCCAGCCCGTAGTTTGGGCACCATTGCTCTATACTGTAGTAACAGAAGAAAGTAGATTATCTGTTTCTTTGGTCCTGCTGCTGAGTGAGACGTGAACAGTTCTCAGCAGGAGAATTTTACAGAAGGTGAAAAAGGCACTTTCATGCTAGCTGTTTAATAGCTGTTTCTGCTAGGTCACTCGTAGTTTGCTAGTCTTCACCTCATAATAGAGCTAGACATAGAACAAGAAACATTTTCCCATTTCCGGCATGATTTCTATTTTCATTGCATCCTTCCAACACTTCCAGCATACATGAAGCTCACACATAATCTCTGAGACAAATTTGATGAGTTTTCAGGAACAGTGTTTTCTTTGAAAGAACATGCTTTGTTATATGATGTTTTCCACGTGGTTAGAGCCTTAGCAATAACAAAGATTAAAACTTGTTTTCCTTTTCGTGGCTTGCTAGTCTGGATTTAACTATATCTGGTATAAAACAAAATAGTTTGTCTATATATATTTTGTAGCTCTAGTTGCTGACTCTTTCTTTTGGGATGATAGAATAAGACAGACATAGTCAATGGAATAATTAATCCCTTTTGGAGAACCTACCATTTCATATGTTTGGACATTTATTCCCTACCTCATTCTCTTGCTTATTTTTTTCCCTACCTAGCAGGCTCTTGCTACAGATGCAGAAGTATTCAGTGAGAAAGAACTTGAGATAAAAGTATTGCAAGATAAAATACAGAAGTTGATAAAGGAGAACAGAGAATGTTTGGAATCACTGAAAGAGGCACAGAATACAAACAGATTACAGGTGATACTTGTTTTTGCAAGTAATTTAGTAAATCTGTATAAAATAATGTTAGCACTGTTGATCATTTAGTTGAAATAGATGAAAAAATAATCTGAAACCCTAATAACACAATTACAATTCGGGCTTCTTTCACTAGACATCCCACTGGGTACACTGAGACTAGCTTTATATTTTTGTAAATTAGGAAACTCAGTTAATTAAGCTGTGCCAGAACTGTATTGTTCCCTAAGTATCCATCTCATTTTCAAGAGGTATTTATTTGGTTTAAGAGCATGGTTAATCATGCAAACTTAAATGTCATATTTTTAACACTTCAGGAGACCTCAAGGAATCATGAATGAAGTTTAATATAACATCCTGACTATACTAAATTCTTAGCATGTATTAATTGAAAAAGGTTGTGCAACTTTCCTTGAAGTTGCTAAATGTACAGAACCTTGTTCGATTTAGGCAATCTGCTATAGAGCCTTAGATTTGAAAATTTATCAAGCAAATTCCAAAAATTAAATAAATGGAACAGAATATAAAGACAACTTCGGCAGATATGAATGCTGGTAGTGTCAGACACTTCAAAAATACAGAGAAATTTAGGTATCAAATATGTATTGTTAAGAGTTCCGTACTGGTTACTGGGAGTAATAAACTTTCAACTTTCTAAGTTAATAAGTCCTTGTTGGTTTGTTTTATTTCAAGAGTGAGAAAATGGTGGAGCAACAGCTTGTAATTGATCAGCTAAATGACAAGCTGGAGAAAATGGCAAAAGCTTCGGTCTCCAGTGGTGGTTGTGGAGATGGACCAGCTACTGTGATATCTGCAAAGAGGCCTTACAGTGTTCCCCTAACTAAACGTTTGGTACAATCAATTAATGCACCTGTGGGATTGGATTCTCGAAAGGTAGCTATGAAAATGGCTCTATGTATTGTACGTTTTGAATAAGTACAAATACACTGTATTTCAAGTAAGTAGTATGGGAGGGAGACAGTGACAGCCAGGTAGGCTTGGTCATCTTGGCCTCTTTTGATTTTCTGCAAGTCTTCCTGTGTAGATTGATACCTGAACATTCCTTCCTCCTAGATCGCTTTCTCTGATATCATTCAAGGTATAGTGTGTTCTCTTTTTCTACAACAGAGAGTTGTCCATCAAAGTGCCTCCATGTGGACATTCAGCACTCTGGCATGGAAGCGTAGGTTTTATCTTGAAAAGTGTTTTTAAACAACAAAGATAAGGTCGTCTTAGTCATCGTTGTCCCCCCTTTTATCTTATGAGCATCTGGTTGATTGCTAATTACCAAACCATAAAGATACCTAGCCCATTGCACTCTGTTCATATAATTACTAATTACTAGACACACAAAACTTTCCAGTTTTCTTCTATTAGATATCAGGAATCCAGTTGCTTCAACGGTATTGTTTTTGCCATATTTCAACCCTTGTGGCAGCATGGATATTTGCCACTTCATCCTGAGTGAAGAAAAGCACCCTAGCATGGTTAACTCCTCCGAGTAGTCTTAGGAGCACGGATTTGACAGTTGTCTTGTCTTAATCTATCTCAGTCATAGTCTGCCAGATCTTGCCCTTCATTATCCAGAAGAGCAGAATTCTCTAGATTCTTAACAGAAAAGATTAATATTTAGCTACGTGGATGAGGGCCTCGGCCACCTGCCTTTCTGCTGTGTCTGAAGCATCATTATCTTTTAATTCTCCCTTATCCTCTTTGGACTAGCTAAATATAGGGAGAGGGGCATTGTGGAGCATAACACAAACAATCATCTGAAGCTCACAGCAAGCCCAGATGTTTAGGTATTCTGGTACGCAAATTGCTCTGGTAACTAATCCATCTTGGAATGGGGTCAATTTCAGCTTGTTATATCTGACATCACCTCCAGGGCGTTTGCAGGATGTAAAGCCATGATGGCGAACCTTGGCATTCCAGGTGTTCTTGGATTTCACTTCACAGAAGCCCAAGCTCTCATGAATCCACACGAATGGGTTTACTGCGATTCATTTGGCCCGTGCCTCCCTTGTCGCTCCTGGAAGTGTGTTTTACTTCCACTTCCAGGAGCGATGAGGACAGCACGGGCTGAATGAATCGCAGTAAACCCATTCGTGTGGATTCACGGGAGCTTGGGCTTCATAATAGTGAAGTCCAAGAACATCTGGTGGGCCAAGGTTCGCCATCACGGATGTAAAGTGACCACTTCATCTCTTGACCCCCCTGACTGGTTAAAGCAGCCAGTAAAACAACAGCTGAATGCATAGGTTTCTAACTCTTCTCTCCAGGAGTTACTTATCCCCTTGTTTGGAGGGGACCATCTTTTTGCACATTCTCCTGCAATAGGAAGGCCTTCTTTTAGAGTTGGGCCTCTGATTTTGCTAATTACGGTAACATTTGTATCACCTAATATGTAACTGTTGATGAATATTGATTGCCACCTGTTGGTTTTTAATTGGTTTTAAGTTTGTTTGGCTTATGCTATTTATTGCAATATTTGTCTTACATGTTCACTTGAGCAGTGCTTTGCACTAGATCTGGTGGCATAGAAATGCTAAGATTTTTTTTAAAAAATGTTTCCAGGATGATTCATAATGATGTCTCAAAAGGGAAACTGTTAACTCTGATTAACCTGGAGATAAGCAGTGCTCCTTTGAGGCGTTATGGGGATTTGCTACATATAATGTTGTACTAAATTGTTTGATGTAGATTAATTCAGTGTCATAGCTAAAATATTATACTGGGACTCAGGAGCTGAAAGCTTAATTGCCCAATTAACCACAATATTTATAGAGTGATTAGGCCAATCACATTGACTTAGCCAAAGATACCTTACAGCAAGGGTCCCCAACCATCAGGCTACTGGCTGTCCCGAACCAAGCTTTGGGGGTGACGATGCTGGGAGCCCTGATGGCAGCCTTCTGCCCTCAACGTGCTCTGCCAGGTCTGCCAGACACAGCAGATATCCAGGTGGCCGGGCCCGTCATTCACCTTGCTTAACTATGGTGGGGCTCTGTTCCCTGCATGTGTGTAGTGTGATACCTCACTGTTTGAGTCAAATGATGTGGCTGACAGGTGGCTGGGCCCCTCCTCCATGTTTTTGAGCTACAGCAGGGGTCCCCCCCTCCCGCCTGTACACTTACTCATATTTTACTATGCACTTGCACTGTCCAGTCTCACCCACCCCCACTTACCTGCCTGTGGGAAAATTGTTTAGCATGAAACCAGTCCATGGTGCAAAACAGGCTTGTTGTAAGCCAAAACAGGCCAGTGTAGAGAACTCTATAACCTGTCTGAGTTCCTTAAATGTAAATGTGATTGTAAAAAAAATGTCTTCATATAACATTTTCCATTTCATAGGTACACACAAGCCCTCCTACCTATTCCTTAAACAGAGTAATGGCTGGATTTCAGACCCGTGGTCAAATAATATTGGATCAGATAGAAGAACAAGATGAAGTTCTTCAGTGTTACTTTTCTGATCACAGTGATGAAGATGAAAAAAATGCCAAGGATACAAGGAAACTGCCATTAAGGTACCCTTTAGTTCTAGCTAATGTTTGTATAGTAGTAAACACCGATCAGCTACAACTTCATGACTTGAATGTAAATAATGTGTCAGACTTGATAATAATAAGATGTATAACCCACTAACAGTGTTGATTAATATTAGTGTTTGTAATACAGTCATACCTCGCATAACGAGCATAATGCATTCCATGCAGTTGCATGTTATACGAGTTATTCGTTAAGCGAAACACGTTTCCCTATGGGAAACGTGTTTCACTTATCTTCGCCTACGCTGCATTTGGGAAGGGTGCGGGAAAGATCCCAACACCCAAAACGCCCAGCCTCTGTGCCTCGCGCTTCAGCGGGTTGTTTTGGAAGGGTTTGGGGATCTTTCCTGTACCCTTCCAACCGCCCCCCACACACACACACACACTGTCGTGTGCGTGTCTGCAGGGCGTTTGGGAAGGGTACGGGAAAGATCCCAACACCCTTCCCAAACGCCATGCTGATGCGCAAGGCACACTTTGCGATGGGGGCTTATTTATTTATTATTATTATTATTTATTAGATTTATTCATCGCCCTTCTCACAAAGTGACCCAGGGCGATTCACAATAAAAAAAACAACACAGTTATAAAATCCAAAAACCATTTTAAAAATTTTTAAAACAAGCTAAAACCAGTTAAAAGTTTAACGATTAAAAATTTATATTACCTTACAACTAAGGACAAGGGGGGCTCAAATAAGCCACCGGGTTGGGGGCGCTATGCCCCCCCACCCCCCCAAACCCATCCCGCCAGCCATGTTTTCACTCCCTAAAGGACGCACGCCTGTTTAACCCACCACCCAAGCCCTCATAGGACACTTTGCGACGGGGGCTTGGGTGGTGGGTTGAACGGGCATGCACCTGTTTAACCCACCCAGTGGTGGGATGTCAAAAATTTTACTACCCCACCATGATGTCATTACAGTGTGGGCGGAGCTAACATCATGATGTCATGTCATGGGCGGGGCCAAAGAAAAAATACAAAATAATAAAAATAGGGAGCTTCAAGCTATAGGGAGCTTCAGGCTAGCAGCTTCTCTTCCTCCTCCCCGTTTGGGAGGACAGCAAGGAGGCCGTGCATATGTGCCAAGCACTAGGCATGCATTCACACTAAGTGCTTGGCATGCATGCGCAGTGAAAAGGTAAGTCCCGAAGGTGGTTCCCCCCAAAAGCTGCTACAGGTTCTCTGGGACACTGGGGAAAGTTACTACCGGTTCTGGAGAACTGGTGAGAACCTGTTACATCCCATCACTGACCATATCCAAAGGTGAGTCACTTACCCTGGGGAGCAGGCTATAGGGAGCTTCAGGCTAGCAGCTTCTCTTCCTCCTCCCCCTTGGGAGGACAGCAAGAAGGCCGTGCATACGCACCAAGCACTGTAGGCATGCACGCACACCAAGTGCTTGGCGCGCATGTGCAGTGAAAAGATAAGCCCTGAAGGTGGTTCCCCCCAAAAAGCTGCTACCCGTTCTCCGGGACACTGGGAAAAGTTACTACCGGTTCTGGCGAACTGGTGAGAACCTGTTACATCCCATCACTGAACCCACCACCCAAGCCCCCATTGCACACACATGCGTGCTTGCACGGCCTTTGGGCAGGGTACGGGGAAGATCCCCACACCCTTCCCAAACGCCCAGCTGACACGCGCGGTGCATCAGCAGGGCATTTGCGAAGGGTGTTGGGATCTTTCCCGTACCCTTCCCAAATGCCTCGCAGGAGCGCGCACGTCAGTGGGGGGTTTTGGGAAGGGTACGGGGAAGTGTCCCGCACCCTTCCCAAATGCCCAGCTGACGCGTGCCGTGTGTCTGCAGGGTTTGGAATGCAGCGGGGAGCCCGCATCAGCGTTCCAAAACACCCTGTAGCCGAGCCACCTGTCAGCTGGGCGTTTTGGAACGCGGACGGGGGACTCCCTACTGCATTCCAAAACACTCAGCCAGCACGCTCTAGTCTGTGGGCTGTTTTGGAATGCGGCGAGGGAGTCCCCCATTACATTCCGAAACACCCCGCAAATGCGAAGCTTCTCGTTAAGCGAATTTTTGCTTGTTCAACGAAGCAGACCCTTTGGGGAAAGGTCTGCTAGTTAAGCGAGTTTTTCGCTATGCGAGATGCTCGCTATGCGAGCCATTACTGTATTAGGTTGTAACAAAGATGGTTTTGCCTAAATAGGGCTGACTTTTTTAGATCTCTCAGTTGAGCTGTTATGAGTTTTTCGCTATGCGAGATGCTCGCTATGCGAGCCATTACTGTATTAGGTTGTAACAAAGATGGTTTTGCCTAAATAGGGCTGACTTTTTTAGATCTCTCAGTTGAGTTGTTATGAGTAATAGAAGCAGTAGAATTTTGGCTCTGCCTGTTGAACAGACTAGACAGTAGATTAACAATATTAGGTGGCTTTGTAAAATTTGCCCCATTGGCAAATTAATTAAGATACATGTCTCAAATCCACAACTTTATTTTAGAGGGTACACAGATAGAGCCTCCTCAAAGATTGTGGTATTTTTGAATCACAATCAGGTGTACCCTGGTAATGCCAACCTTGTGTTCCCAGCTAATCTTTCTCACACTAAGTTAGGTGTGTTGCTGGCTAATCTTTCTCACATTAGGTCAGGTGAAAGGAACTGCAGAAAGAATGAACTCACCAAAAGGTGCCTTCATTTTGATGTCTGGCCTAGACACAGAAGAAGACTTTACTTTAGGGCTTAAAGATAACTAAAACGTGGGTTTAAATGTTCATTAGACATTCCTTAAACCGTACGTGGACACGAAAACAGGCTTCTCAGAGTCCTACACTTGAACAAGAAGACGTACAACCCAATTCTAAAAATGGGACTGTGTCGCAGACGGAAGCTATTACAGGTAAGAAAAGTAAATTCATTACAAGATAGAAAAATAGAGCTAATGCTTATGTGATCTTCTAATAATATATAGTAATTATATCTTGTCAAGAAATTACTTGGGACTTATGAAAAGATAAACTGGGATCTTAATAGCTGAGTATTTGTAATAGATTGCAGTTTTGTTTTAACATTTGTGGAACTCATATCTGTTTCACAATATTTATTAATTTTTATTTTTGTATGGCAGGCCTGCCTTCTATTTCTTCCATTTAAATTTGTGTTGAATAGCAATGATATCAGTCCACAAAAACAAAGAAACATCATATCAAAATTCACAACAAACCAATACAAAATCAGACACAAATAACATAAGCCATAGTGAGGAGTTTTGTAGCGTGAGACATTAGTAATTTCTTCTATATTCCTCTGACACAGCAGATAGCAGTTTCTGGTGCAAACTCGTGCCCTCTTCTACTTCAGCTGTCTTCAATCTGGTACCCTCTAGATTATATTCTACTAGGTAATGGTAAATGTCGCCCTTGCTCGAAAGCCAGTTGTATCTGACTCTAGAGCAGGGGTGCCCAAACTAAGGCCCATGGGCCGGATGCAGCCCCCAACACCAATTCATCCGGCCCACAAAGCCCTCGTCACTCCTGGAAGCAGAAGTAAAACATGCCCAGATGAATTGGTGTCAGGGTTGCATCCGGCCCCCGGGCCTTAGTGACTGGCTCCCTGAACCACATAATCGGCCCACGGCCCGAAAAATTTGGGAACCCCTGCTCTAGAATGCTGTCATCTCTGTTTACAGCCAAAGAGTCAGTGCTGTCTGTGTCTGCAAAAATTTCCATGGTCATGTGACAGGTATGAATAGACACCAGAACACACAGAACACTAGTACCTTCCCACCAAAGCTGTACCTACTTATCTACTTGCAATTTCATCCCCAAATCCCACAGCCATGCTCATGTTCACTCTTGTTCTGTATATTGCTTGGACAATATGCATCATCCCTAAGCTGAACATATCTTCCTTCATTGGCTAATATAATATGAATGATTTGCTTGATATTGGCCACATTCTCAAATCTCACTTGGAGACTTTTTTCATGTTTATCAAGCGACATTCATTTTATGATGCGTGTTTTTAAACCATTGCACTTTCTTTCTTTCAAGGCTCTGATATTGAAAGCATCCAAAAAAGTCAGATATTAAATATGCAGAAGTTAAAGCACTCAGAGCTAAAACTTATTGCTGCTAAGCAAAAAATGAATGAACTCAATCTTAATATCAGAATGAAAGAAGAACTTATCAAAGAATTGGTAAAAACAGGTAACTTTTGTGGATTGCATTTTATAAACAAATAGATGTAGGAATGTAATCAAAAATCATTCTGAAATCAAACAGTAACTTAATTAGTCTACTATGTAGCTCAGGAAAATTTGGGAGGAGAGAGAGAGAGTACAAGCCACAATGTCTTGTGTAGTGGATGGAGCACCAGCATAAGAGTTGTACAGGGATTCAATCCCTGAATTAGCCATGGCATTGTACTGAGTGATTCTGTGATAGTAATTTGCTTTCAGTGTCACCTGCATCACAGGGTGAGTGTGAGAGTAAAGCAGCTGGGGTGGGGTGGTGAACAAAAGACCACAGGAGAAGTTAGAGGAAAGGGTGTTTATGAAATGAGAGAGGTTTCAAAAGCTTGCTTTAAAATTATCCATAACATTGTTAATAATAAATTAGTAATAATCATGATAAAAAGTAGTTTTAATCATCTTTAATAAAGAGGCTGCTAATATGTTCAATGTTGCAAGCAATCTCCCTGTTTTTTTAAAAAAAAGTCTTTTTTTTTAGGTAACGATGCTCAATCAGTAAGCAAGCAATATTCTATGAAAATAACACAACTGGAACGTGAAGCAGACCAGGCCAAAATGGATTTAGCTGAAACACAAAAGCAGTTACAGGAGCTAGAGAACAAAGAGCTTAGAGACATTGCTGAAAAAGCCAGGTTACAAAGAGAATTTAGGAAAAAGATGGATGCAGCAAAGCTAAAAGTCCAGGTACAGTACTTACAACTGGGGAAGTAACTACATCCTGTTATTCCTTTGTCTATATAGGAAGCTCCATAGTACAATTAATAAATATATCAGATAACATTTGCCTAATAATGAGAAAGATCAAGAGCATTTGGGGTAGCTAACATCAAGTCTCCCATGTACATCTTGAGGAACATAGCATATACTGACATGTGAAGTTACCTATTCTCCACATTCATACAGGACTGTGTCGGTGTAAAATACTAATTTTCTTCGGTTCACTTTGGATCTGCCATCTCTATTTCAGTAACTTCCAGGTAACCCAGTTCTGGGGTTACCATGGGCTAGATCTTCTGGTAGTTCCCTTCATTTTAAGAGGTAAACAGTTCTTTCAAGAAATCAAAGGGAAATTAAGCCTAGATTAGGAAAGCTGAATTAATAAGAGGAAAGCACATTGTTTTACCAGGAGGACATTAAAAGAAAATGGGAAGATATTAAAGGTTTGTACAGAAAAAATAAAATAATGGCAGGATTTTTTAAAAGAGGAATCCTATGATGAAGAACCTGCAGTTCTAAAAAGTGAAGTGAAAGCTGTTTGGAAATGACTATTCTTTTGATTCTTCTATTGGCTACATTGTTCTGGAAAGATAATGGGAAATCTGTGGTTTTGCAAAAGGGTTGCTATTAATTTAGTTATCTTTAATCCTTGGTTGTGGTATAGAGTTTTTGTAGTAGTACAGTACAGTATTTGATAATTAAAAGTGTAATAGGTGGTTAAGAAATGACAAAGGCTACCACTGTGAGCTTCCTAGTTGTAAATGCATCCTCAGTATGTTGCATTAAATATTGGATTTATGCATGAGGAGTGATTCTACTACTTCCATTAGATTAGTGTGACTCTACAGTCAGGCCCACAAATATTGGAACAAGGACAACATTTTGGGCATGTGACCTTTGAAACACCACCCCCACCCACCCCACACACAGTGAAGATGAAAGGAAACACTCCAGATATGAGCAAATGTAGGATTGTCAGCTTTAATGCAAGAGGTTTAACAAAAGTGAGGCATTAGCCATTTCCCAGGAGGTGAGACATTGCATAATAAAAATTGAGAGAGCGATGTAAATTAAAAGCAAGTCACATAGATTTTTGATATGTTGTATGCGACTGATCTTTCTTTGTTCACAAGTAGGCATACAGGGACGGCCCTGATCTGGATCTGAACAAAAGGTTTAAAATTTCTTGTTAAAGTCACATGTTTTCTGAAATTGTTCTAATTCAATTGCCAGTGGTGGTGGTAGTGTTACAAGAAGAACAACAAAGTAACTTCTGGTGTCAGTGGAGCACTTCTTTTATGTCTCTTGAGGGTTAGAGGCCAGTTTTCAAAAATGGAAAGAATGGAGGGAGTTGAAATCCTCCTATCTGCACAGATGTTCTAATCCAGTTTAGGCCTCTACATTTTTACTTTTGAGTAAGAATAATTTACATGCCATATATTTAATGTGCCATGTAGTTTAGGGGGCTGCGGTGGGTCAGTGGTTAAGTTTAGGGGGCTGCAGTGGGTCAGTGGTTAGCTGGAAGTCTGACAAGTTGGCAGCTTGAGACCCGAGTACTGCATGATGGATTGAGCGCCTGTCTCTATCCCAGTTATTGGGGACATGAAAGGAGCCTCATTCAGGCGTCTCCTGAGTGGAGTTTCTTCAGCAAAAATCATTTCAACCCAGAATAATTTCTGACACAAAATTATTATTATTTTGTAGTTTGAACCATAATGGCTAAGAAACAAAGCTATGGTTTAAGCCTTGTAGCCAATCGGGCCATCACCTCCCACTGTTTCCAGGGCCTCAGGAACCTTGTCCTAAACTGTTTTTCCCATCTGGTTGCTGGCCTTCCTTGTGGTCAAAGTATGAGTGTTGTATAAAATCAGCAATAAGGTATTTTCTCCTCATTAATGCAGTTGGCTTGGTGTGGTTGAGATAGCCAAGGCCAAGCTACGTTTGGTACAAGACAAGTTATGACACTGACAAAATTGGATACTTTTTGCCTGGCCTGGCTGAGTGAAACTACAGCTTCTGACATACTAAATTGAGGCATGCCCACTTCATGTTTGTGGGGACAGTGTGTATTCTTCTGAATTACTGTCCTTTGAACTACTCTGTCCTCCTCTATAGTGGATCAACTGAAGTCTTTGCACTGGTACGTTAGTGGCTGAAGATAGAACTGCAAGCTTAAAATATATTTAAATGTGATTAAAATCAATCAAAGCATTTACAAAACACAAAAATTATGCCCAGGCAAGCTTAGAGTTGTTTGATGATGCACTGTGGTCTTGGGTCTATGACTCTGAAACATGCATGCTGTCTTTTATCATAACCGATGCATTAAACCATTTCCCAAGCATTCAGTGTGTTTTGTGTATGAATGACATAATAAATTCTACTTCTCTGCAAGTACCTCTGAACTTTGCTGACTAGGTCAATACTGTGTGATACCAAACCATTACATTGTACAGAAAGATTTGTTTACTTGGTTCATGATTTGTCTTCCTCACTCACTCCATAATAAAATATACAGCTTTTTGACTGAAAATCTAGGGTGCCTAACATTTGGAATAAAAACCAATAAACAATAAATCTCAGTAAAGAAAGCAAAGCTACAAAATGGTTCAATTCAGACTATAAAATTATAGTACAAAAAAAAAGCTCAGCCATATTCCTAGTGAACTAAATTGTATGTTGTGACTGTAGGTCTTACAGAAGAAACAACAGGAGACTAAGAAATTGGCATCGTTATCCACCCAGACTGAAAAGCGTGTATCAGAAGTGAAACAGAATGTTGTTCGTATGAAAAATCAACAAGCCCAATTACAAAAAAGACTGAGAGATGAGACTGAAAAAAAGAAAAGCTTAGAAGCTGAAATTCAACTTGGTCAATTACAGATCAAGGTGAGAGATTTTATTTTTCTGTATGTCTTAATTAATAAATTTCTGTTGGTAATATTGCAAAACCTTAAATTAACCTGCAGTAGATATTCTATCAGGTTCAGGATCTAGACTAATGAGAAGATGAAGCCTTTTTGTGGCTGTGATCATTAATACAAATAAAGGAAGGGATAAGATTAATAATTATTATTAATGATAAGCTTATTTTATATATATATATATATATATAATCAGTGGTTTAAATTCAATATAGGTATGCCATGTAATTTATCTCTTAACCTTTTCCAATAATTCTCAGAGCTGCCTGAAAACTGACTCCAGAGGATTTTTCAACTCCTCCATGGCAGTTTTTTGGCATATATTAAAGAATAAAGTACCTACTTCTATTGGATTCCACTGTTTCATACATGAGTAGTTCATTATTGGGTCTTTCATTCTGATTGCACTTTCTAGAGTTATAACAAATATTTCCTACAAATAAATTTCCTAGAATTTATTTTTCATTTTAAAACCTGAAATATATCATAAGTCACAAGAAAACGTTCCTTTTTTGCTTCCAGGAGCTGCAACAAAAGATGGAACAGCAGGAGAAGATTTTAAAATTAAAAGATGAAGAAATTGCTGAAATTAAGAAGAAAAACTCCTTTGAAACCCCACAGGAACTACAGGTAACAAATATGTTGTATCCTTGGTGTTAGTAGTAACTAGGAACTAATGAATTGCTGAATAATTTTCTTTTAAATACAAAATATACAAATCAAGTTTTTTTCAGATTAATAGACAAAATGCAGGACTATGTTGAACCATCTTATTTATTTGATATGCTCCTGTGCAGCAGATAATGTGCTTGAGTATAAATTGGAAGGGCAACAATTAAAAATTTGGAAGTTTGAGTTGTAAAATGAACATCGTTGTACAAAATATATTTCTAACAAGTGGCTTCATTTTGGCAGTCTAGGGTTTGATCGAGACACAAAAGAAAAAATCTGTTCCACTTTAATGGCTAGTTTTTAAAAAACACCATTGCTACCATTTATTTTTCTTGCAACTTCTCCCACTCTTCCTTCTCCCCCCAGTCCTTGCCAGGTCTACAAAACTGCCTACACAACCTGAAGACCCTTCCTGTGAAAATCACTAGTAGCGCTAGTTGGTATAGCTTTACATAAAGTGTCAACAGTCACTGTGCAGAGAACCAGTGCAGCCAGGTCCTTTACAGCAGTGGTCCCCAACCTTTGGTTTTTGGACTTCAATTCCCAGAAGCCTAAGTCAGTACATTGGCAGATCAGTGCTTTGGGGAATTGACTTAGGCTTCTGGTAATTGAAGTCCAAAACCCAAAGTTTGGGGACCACTGCTTTAAAAGAAGGAGACCAGGTAGGCAAGCAGTGATAACAACAATGCCATAGGGTAAGGTGGCAGTAGCTGCTATAAAGAGACATGCGATGGAAGTGAGGTGGCAATGTTGAGGTCCAAAGGAAGAAAGCAGCAGAGTTTGCTTTCCTATTAGCTTTACAGTAGGTTTGGTCCTGGGAAGAACCTTAAGTCCCAACTGTAGGGACTGATTTCCAGCTGAACATGTACAGGCAGGTACTAGGAATGTCACTTTGGTATTTTGATAGTTAATAAGCAACAAATGCTTTGAAGTAGTTTCATTTAATCTACATGTTTCCATTTTGGCATAAGTCTTAAAAAATCTAACATTCAGTTGCTGCTTTTTTGTGTAGTTGAAAATACAAATTAAGTACATGACTAACAACATACTTTTGAACCTGTCTTTGAGTGTATTTTCTTTCCTGGTGTAGAAATTAGAAGAAAAAAAGAAATGGTTAGATGAAGAGCTAGAAAAGATCTTGCATCAACGTCAAGAACTAGCTCATCTGGAGGAAGATTTAAGAAGAAGAGAAGCTATCATTTCCAAGAAGGAAGCACTGGTGCAGGAAAAGAGCCATTTGGAAATTAAAAAACTGAGATCCAGCCAGGTATTTTGGCCATGTAATATTCTAGGCTACTAATTGACTTCCCAGACTGCTCTTTGTGGGACGATCTGGGATCACTTTTTATGGTGTCGCTTGAGATGGTGGAGGATCTAAACCATGTCTAGCCTGCTTTCCTGTCGAAACAACAAAAGTGACTTTTCCCCATATTAAGCACTTCCCCCTGCTTCTCTATGGAAAGGCAGGGAAAGTGAAGCTTCCCCCCCCCTCATATCTGATTGTTGTAGCTCTCCATTAGATAGAAAATCATCCCCCTCCCCCCTGCCATACTGATCAAAACTGTGACTGTGAGCAGTTTCTCAATTGGTACTAGAGAAAAAAATGGGGAAATATATTTTTCTTCAATGCAGTATTATAACGATCAGATAGGAGGAAACAGCATACTGGATGTTTTCACCAGAAGCAGACTTTGACAATTGCGTGTGTCCCATGTGTGCTGTCCACAGTGTCCATTGGTGCTGGGACCAGCATGTATGAGAGCACACCTCAATTGGCAATTGAGACTGTTCCAGCATCCACACATATCTGGACACTGGAAGGAAAAAGTAGACCATCTCTCTCCAAAATACCACAGAGAATGGAATTAATGCCTGTCTGGTTCGACTGTAAGTCGAAGTTGAGACTACAAAGTCAAAATGATTTATTGCACACCTGGTCAACAGTTTGGCCTTCAAGCAGCCTGTTTTTGTCACATTTCTTTCTATCTATCTTGGCAAAACTGGAATAGTGAGAGATATTTTTTCAATATTGATTGGAGCTGAAATACAAATACCTGTATCAGCTTTCCTGAAAATAGTTGTGTGCCTCTATAATCTGAATGCTTTCTACCTTTATCTTATTTATTGCATCTACAGCAATAAAACCCAAATATTGAAGTCAAACACAACCAGATTTATACTCGTCACACAATATTACACAACAAGCACCTTTAATGGGTAAAACCTACCCTTATTAGAACCTGACTACACATCAAAATCCATGAGATTTCTCCGCCCTAACCCATGGGTGAATTCAGTTGTTTCAGTTGAATTCATGCCCACCCTGGCCACCTCCTGACTACATCCCTGTTACTGATCACCTAATATAAAAGCTGATTTGAATTAATCTGATGCTTTTTGGTCCCAACCCATCTTTTTCTCTTTTCTTCTTTGGTTTGGGTGGGGAGGAGTTAGAGGTTTTACTTCTAGAATTTGATTGGGCTTTTCCTCATGCAGTCAATTGTGATTCCTTCTTGTAATGATGAGAGGTGTGTCTGTAAGTGGTGTTTCAGTTTCATAGATCAGGGGTCAGCAAACTTGGCTCTCCAGGTGTTCTTGGACTTCAGTTCCCAGAAGCCCAAGTCAACACACCTGATCAGGGCTTCTGGGAATTGAAGTCCAAGAAGATCAGGAGAGGCAAATTTGCTAACTCCTGTCATGGACAGTTGGAGCATGATGTTAAGGATTAGGAGAACATGCCCCAATTTCTATCCTCTCCTCAGCATCCAGTGAATTTTACAAAAATATATTTTCATTAGCGCTAGAGCAGGCTTTCACCTTATTGGTGGGTCAGTAACTGTAGAGTTTGGGAAGGCACAAGAAATTGGAAAGAGTTGTTTCAGAGATTTTGCTCTCTATTTCTTTATTAAGAGAAAAGGTGCTGTTGTTCAGATGTAGAAAGAGATTCAAAGGACTCAGCCTGTGAATAAGGAGGTGTGGGGAGGGAATCCCAGTAGTTTGTTATACATAACAAACTACATATGTATATGTACAGTAATACCCCGGATAACGATTGCGTCGGATATCGCTAGAATCGGATAACAATGGAAGTTTTTTGGAAAAAACTTGCATCGGATAACGATTCTTTTAGCGTTGTCTGATACAATGGTCTGAGGGTGTGGGGTGGTTTGGGTAGAACTACCCAATCCACCCCCCACCTGCAGCGGTCTCTGCCACTTCAATAGGGTCGGGGGAAAGGACCCGCCTTTCCCCCGACCCTACTGCAGTCGCAAAGCCTCCTTGTCTCTTTCCCTCCCTGTATTTAAACTACAGGGAAGGGGGAAAGAGAGAGACGTGATTGGTTCTCTAGAGAGCCAATCACATCTCTCTCTTCCCCCTCCCTGTAGTTTAAATACAGGGAGGGAAAGACGGAAGCAGTTCTTTTTTCCTCCCTGTATTTAAACTACAGGAAGAGAGAGGGTTGTGTTTTTTCCTTCCCCTCCCTGTATTTAAAACACAAGCCTCTCTCTCCCTGTAGTTTAAATACAGGGAGGAAAAAAGACGTGATCGCACAATTGCGTCTTTTTTCCTCCCTGTATTTAAACTACAGGAAGAGAGAGGGTTGTGTTTTAAATACAGGGAGGGGAAGAAAAAAACACAAGCCTCTCTCTTCCTGTAGTTTAAATTTAACCGCTGTGGGTGGGGGGTGGCTTTAAAGGCAGGGAGGAAAAGTTCTTTCCCTGCCTGCCTTTAAAGCGGTTTGTGCCTGAAGTCAGGGCTTTTTTTTTAGTGTTGTTCGATGCATGCATCGGACAACACTAAAAATCAGATAACGTCATGACTTGTGGAACCAAGTCATAACGTTATCCGGGGTATTACTGTATATGTATATGTATATGTATATGTATATGTATATGTGCACATTTCAAAGTTCCAACTGTTTCCTCTGCTGTAGCACAGAAGGGAGGAGGGGGAACAGGGATGAAAGTTTGACAATATCTTCAGCAGAAGTTCAGCTAAAGAGAGATTAGTGTTAGAGCAGCTTTTCACTTTATCACTTCACCTTTAAAAGATTGTATTTTCTTTTCATGACTTTCTTAGGCTCTCAATAAAGACATTTTGAACCTTTCTACCCGTCTATGCATGTTGGATCAGGAATTACATGACAAAAATATGCAACTTCAGGGCAGCATCAGTGATGAACAAGGAAAGATTTATGAGGAGGTTCAGGCTTTGCAGAAGGAAAGGGATCAATTGTTGAAAAGAAGGAACAATATGGATGAAAAATTGAAGAATGGCAGAGTATTGTCACCTGATGTAAGTAATTTATCAGTGAAAGTGGTACTATTAAGAGAAGAGTACATTTATAATATTAGTGAAATAGTATCTGGAGCTGTTAAACAGGAATAACAAAATCATGCTTTAAAAAATCTAAACAAATATTTTTGAAAATAATGATTCTATCAGGTTTTACTGATAATGGATCAACTAAAACCTGTTTGGACTCAATGATAACCCATATACTTGGGAGGTCATTAGAAGACTCTGCAGATTTCCTATTCTCCCCTGTGAGTAAATTCCAGGATTGACTGGAAAATATTTTCTACATTTATTAGAAGACAGTATCCTTAGCAAACCCATGATTGCCATAGTGTTCTGATAGCAATCAGTAAACTTACTATCTGCTGGTAATCAGGTATCACTTTACCTTCTTAGACGGAAATTGCATGATTTATGGTCACTCTAGCATCTGCTCTCCCATAGTATCAAAGAAAAGAAAGTATTAAGGTATAGAGCTGCTTTCCTCCTGTTTTTTTTTTTACTACCACAAAAATAACAACCTAAAGTTTAGGTTTCTGCTCTGGTATGAGCCAAAACATACAGCAGAATACTACCAATGAGTAGTTATGGTAACTACACATTTTGATGACCTTTCCCCACTTTTTAAATTGTGGAGACATCTGAGTATGAGCCATTTATCCCCAGATGTGTTCCAGTTTTCTCTGTAACTACTAATCAGCCCATCAGGACACAGAAGAATAAGGAAGTAGGTCATGATAACATTGTTGTGTCTGATTCTCTGTTAGACAAAACAGCATTCTGTAAACACTTGGCCATGATATAAGACATTTGAAGTAATTGGGTCCTTTTGCTCCATATCACTGTAAAATGGGAATCATTATTTATGGGAATCATGGAACAAATGATAAGAAGATGAGTTTGATCTGTGATTTAGCAAAATACTGTAGTGGATTCAAAGTTTTTCCTATCTTTGAAAAATATGTTGCATGTTGGTTTTGCTGCTATGGATACTTTTCCTGTTAACACTAAGATAATGTTCTAGTGTGCACTTTCATTTCAAGTAACACACCAGACCTGTTTGGCACCTACCTCTGCCCCACAGGGATGGTGTAAAATAATTCACTGAGGGCTTACATGAGAGATATCTTTATAATTTAAATTATGTCTTGCCTCCTTCTCTGGGCCCACGACAACGGCCTGAGGAAGAAGATGTGGAGGCCTAGCAGTGGCTGGGGACCTTGCCCACTCCTCTGGGCCCACAATGGCCTGATGGGAGTTAGTGTTCTGGTTTGGTTTTATGTGGTTGCATTTTATAATTTTTATTGTACTGTTGTTGTTTTGGCTGTAAGCCGCCCTGAGTCGCCTCGGCGAGTGGGCGGGAATATAAATCTAAATAAATAAATAAATATAAATTTTTGCATGTGAAAATGTACTGTACGTGACAATGTTTACTGAGTATATTTCTGAATGTTGTTATATAACCGTAGAGTAAACCATCAAAATCAATAATCTTTTATGTGCTTCTGCTGAATTGAACTTATTTCACAACCTCTATTCTCTTTCCAGGAAGAACATGTTCTATTCCAACTTGAAGAAGGGATTGAAACTTTGGAAGCTGCCATTGCCTACAAGAATGACAGTATCCAAAATCACCAAAACTCACTTAGAGCTTCATCAAAAATCTTTTCACAGAGTGAAGCCACCTTGATGGAAAAATTGGTTTCCTTGTCTGCTACTGAGCTAGGAGCAATTCTCTTAAAATATTTTAATAAGGTTGGTTGAAAGAACATGCTGCTATATACTATATCACCCATTGTTGCAGGCACAAAATAGCCATCTAATATGTTACACTAGTTAGAATGTAAGAATGGGTTGTACAGAATGATTCTGAATGGAATATGTATGAAAGCAGACAAGCAAATAAAAACTCTGTAGCTAAGTTACTTTGTAAATTTTGCCATCCTACCTATATGATAAACAAATTTAATTGCTATAGTCCAACATGTTTTTTTTCCTGGTCATTATTTGCTGTATTGTTGAGAACTACAGAATCTGTGGCATTATTTTATGTAAAATACATATTTTCTAGCATGTTTGGCTTAGATGTTGACATTCAGTTCAAGTATGTGACACAATATCTCTCTAGTCTTATATACAAATGGATGTGCTGTATTAGTTTGCTGACAGCGTAGTAGGAGTTTGGCTTTTTCAAATGTATACTGTTTTTGAAGTGTCATGTTGTCATGTGCCTCATTCCCACTGCTTAGGATGCTTTGATCTACCTAAAAGAAAATACTATATTTTTTTCAGGTTGTCAGTCTCCGTGAAACTGAACGTAAATTGCAACTTCGGGCTGAAGAACTGGGAATGAAGGTAATAGAACAAGAAAACATAATAAGAGAACTTGAATCTGCACTTGAACACCTCATGCTACAATGTGACAGGCGTTTGACCCTTCAGCAAAAGGAACATGAGCAGAACATGCAGCTAATGTTACTTCACTGCAAAGGTATTTTGTCTTTGACAACATATAGTTAGTTACTACAGGAAAAACTGCAGATGTATTTAGAGTATGGCAAACAGTAGAATCTTGAAGGCATGTGTAATCAATTTGTAAAATGTGTCATTGCAATGGAAATCTTCATCCAACATCTGACTACAAATATTTTACTGTGTTATAAAATACAACTCACTTCCATTATCTTGCTGCTTATTGGAAGCTGTGTTGCATAATAATCTCATCCTCAGATTATTGCTCAGATGTCTTGTTCCTCTGCCCTCCACACACATGCCTCATTCTTTTCAGTGTATTATCACAATCCCAGTCATACTTTTATCCATTAAAATATATCACATCTCCCAGAAACGTTGAGATCAAGTACAAGTAAAATGCAAAATACATTGCTACTCTGTACATAATTTAGAATGAAATTAAAATCAAAACAACTCTGAATCTAAAATTAGATCTGTCTCTCTAGAACAAGATGGTGAAAGTATTTCAGAAACCCTTAAAACATATGAAGCAAAAATCCAACAACTGGAGCGAGACTTGTTCTTTTATAAGAAAAGCAGTCGAGAATTAAAGAAGTTGTTAAAGGAACTGCTGGGAGAGTCAGCACATCATCCACCATCATACAGTAAACGTATGAGTATTAAAACTGTAAATCATATATATCTGACAAATAACTGCAATTATAATGGAGTTGTATCATTGTGATGGTATATGCGTGCTCCAGAAGGATTTTTCACTTTTGACTTTCTTTACGCATGACAACTTTTTAATTTTTTAAAAAAAATCTGTCTGTCTAGGTCTATGATGGCGAACCTTGGCACTCCACACACATATGGAGTGCCAAGCCCACGTGAATCCACATGCTGCGATTCATCCAGCCTGTCCCACGCCGCCCTCATTGGTCCTGTACAGGCGCTTTTTACTTCTGCTTCCAGGAGCGACGAGGGCGGTGTGGTGCAGGCCGGATGAATTGCAGCAAATCAATTCGTGTGGATTCACGGGGGCTTGGGCTTCTGGGAACTGAAGTACAAGAACATCTGGAGTACCAAGGTTCGCCATCACGGACCTAGGTTTAGAATGCATAAAATAATTTGCCCCAGATCTATCTTTTCCATATACAATTCATTCGCTTGAATCAGAACTTCAGGAACAGATCATGTTCACTTATTTCCTCCAGCACCCCTAGTTCCTGAATTTCATGGGAGATTACCAGGATTGGAGAAACTTCATTGAAATTGGTGGAAATCATTCTTAATTATTTTACCATCATGAGTTTACACTGAATTTAAGCACTTCTATAAATTAGATGATTGCTTATATCCGTAGAGGGATAATTTAGGAAGATAACATTCACTTTATTCATTCCTGCCAAAACATTCAGGATGCATTTTAAAATGAAAATATTTAAACAGAGTACAATTTGTAACACTAATAGGAAAAACCCTATCAATATCTCAGAGCATCTAATCCAACTGTTATTTGAATATTTTCTTTTAGATTATTGTTCTTCTGATGAAATAACAAACCAAGAAGAAGCAAGTGCCTTGTCAGAAGAACTTGGAGGGGCCTCAAAATCAGTAGGAAAATTAAAAGAAACAAGTCTCTCACTAA
This sequence comes from Furcifer pardalis, assembly GCA_030440675.1. NCBI lineage: Eukaryota > Metazoa > Chordata > Lepidosauria > Squamata > Chamaeleonidae > Furcifer > Furcifer pardalis. Next base: position 44,330,138 of record CP126896.1, on the reverse strand, counting down.
ATGATTTAGAAGGACCTCAAATGTCACACAAATTTGAAGAGGAAGCTGCAGAACCAGTACTTGGTACAGTCGATAGTAATGAAGAACAAGCAGGGAAAGTACAACAGTCTACAGCATCTCACCCACAAATATTCTGTTACTCTCAGGCAAGAGACCCATCTGTGAGCCAACTTCAAGGAGCAACTCCAGTAAAGTTTTCTCGTAAAGAATTACGTCATATCCCTGCATCTGAGCTTTCATCAAGGCGCTCAGGCCTCACAGGTGGTATAAATTCTATTCCTGAAGATGCTATTGAAATGCCTAAAAAAACCCAAGAACTGTAATGTATCATTATCTCTGTCACATTGACAATGACCAGTCTTCTGTATTTTCAACTTTACTTTAGGCAGCTTATATCAGTTACTTCTAGTTACTATCCTTTGCAATCTGGATAATTTCACTGTGCTCATATATAAATGTATATTGCTTTATTACCGCAGTGTATTATAAAGGATAGAAATTGAAGGAATTTTCACTCTTGAAGAATTAGAAAAAAGTTGTGATTTTGTTGCTTTTGTTTTTAGTGTGAAACTTTATTCCCGTTTTAAAACTATTTCTTCATCTTACCTATCCACAAAGAATAGGGCTGTTTCATACAATTCTTTTTGTTTGTCTCATCAATCCAGACTATACCTGAGGTGTTTATCTCAAGAAACATAATGTATAAAAACTAGCAGCCCAGAGTCAGAAGTATTTCCTGTAATTCTGTACCAGAGCAAGTTAGAAGTGCTGTGGATTTTAATATGCTGTCATTTTGTCCGAACAATATAGGCTGAGGCAATCTGGAATACTGTACTTATATGGACAAAGAAATATTGTACTGTATTTGGTAGTGCTTAGTGCCTTCATGAAGATACTATTAATAATTGGTTTCTTACTCCCTTATAATTCATGCATTTTTAGGATGCAATGTTTGTATCAAAACACATCTCGACAGTGGTCAGATGAGGAACTTCAAATGTAAATGTTTTTAAAAAATAAAATAAAAATAAAACATGATTATTGTCTTCTGAAATGTTTAAGAACAAAAACTTCTTTGCTAAAATTCATATCTAAAACAAGTCCCAAACAAGTTCTATACTACTAAAAGTCATTAGCCTTGCACCTCCTTGCTAGTTGCCAGAATGACAGATTTAGATCTTCCCCTGTAGGTGCTCTCCAGAGGAGTTGGGTTTGGTTTAAATTTTAATTTACTATCTCTTTAAAAGAACAGTTCCTGGAGTAGTGCCACTATTTGATAGTGCTATTTCTCCCTAAGCTTTTAAGGTGTGATCAAAATAAGCTAAAATGTATTTTTATAACTCACCCGTCTACATAAATAAAACCTATAAATCCAACATATTGAGCTACAGATACTTTGTCTAAGTTTTATTGCAGCACAATTGGAGAAGAAATTGAGGGACAACAAAGCATCCACCAAGAGATGGAGATGATTCACAAACATGTCAGGAGGACTCCTAATTAACCCTCAGGTAGCTTCACAATACCAAGCAAGATTGCAAGGCTACCAATATCTGGTTCCTAAGAGTATACAACTTGTCTTAAAGCATATCAGAGTAAATCTTCCATGTCTAGATCAGATGTAAAACTGCCAAAACGAAGCCACCTTTTGGCGAGCCCATTCTTCAGTTTCATTCACCTGACCTAGTGTGAGAAAGATTAGCCAGCACAAGGTGATCATTGCCCAGGGTATGCCTGATCATTGTTCAAAAACACCACAATCTTCGAGGAGACGCTTTGTGTACCCTAGAGCAAATAAAACAAAAAGAAAAATAACTTTGTTGCACCTTGAAGACCAACTGCTGTATTTTAATCATGTCTACTGGACTTGACCCATTTAAGCTAACAATAAAACACAGAATATTAAGAGTGTAAACAAAACAAAACAAAAAAAGATTTTAAAAAATGCTGTGGCACCTTAAAGACTAACTCCTGTATTTTAATGTTAGCTTTCATGGCTCAAGTCCACTTTGTCAGGCAGAAGAGTGGATATTGTGATATACTTTTGTACATATCTGGTATAGAGGCCCAGAGTAGCTGGGCAGAGTGGGTTGGTTCAAGAGATGGATATGCAAATCAATGAGTTATTTACAGACAGTAATAACATGCAATAAATTTGGTCGTGAAATATGGGAGTCAGTTTGAGGAGTTAAGTTCTGTTTTTGTAAAATAAACTTTCAGACATTACACGTCTGGCTAATAAATTAATTGAGGAAGCTTTATGGGAGAGGCACAGCCAGAAGTCAACTGTCTTGAGAATCATTCCCTCCCCCCCCCCCTCATTTTAAAGTCTGTTCTGTAAAATGAATGCAAACCTTTGGTTGTGGCATTTTAAAATTTGATAAATGTCCCAGAAACTGGATTCATTTGGTGATTTCCCTGTTCCAGAATGGCAACTTTTAGTCTTTCATCTTTTGTGTCCGATTAAACCCTGGACTGCCAAAATGAAGCCACTTTCTTGGCTTTGCTGTTGGCAAAGTCCTAAAGTTAGTCTTTAAGGTGCCACAATGAGAAATCTGTACATGAATCAAGAGGCAACAGTTAGGACAGAAAATGGAATGACGGAGTGGTTTGGAATAGGAAAAGGAGTAAGACAAGGCTGCATTTTGTCACCCTGCTTATTCAAATTATACACAGAACACATAATGCGCAATGCAGGGATGGAGGAATCACAATTTGGGATCAAAATTGCTGGAAGAAACATCAACAATTTGAGATATGCAGATGATACAACCCTAATGGCAGAAAGTGAGGAGGACCTAAAGAAGCTCCTAATTAGGTTGAAAGAAGAAAGTGAAAAAGCTGGCTTGAGACTCAATATCAAGAAAACCAAGATCATGGCAACAGGCCCTATCAGTCCCTGGAAAATAGATGGGGAAGAAGTAGAAGCAGTGACAGATTTTACTTTCCTAGGATCTAAGCTCACTGCAGATGGTGATTGCAGCCATGAAATAAAAAGGCGACTGATTCTTGGGAGGCAAGCGATGAGAAACCTGGGGAGCATAGTGAAAAGTAGAGACATCACATTGAAAACAAAAATTCGCATAGTCAAGGCAATGGTATTCCCTGTGGCAATGTATGGTTGTGAGAGTTGGACCATTAGGAAAGCTGAACGCAGAAGAATAGACGCCTTTGAGATGTGGTGTTGGACTCGAGGAGAGTTTTGAGAGTCCCATGGACAGCGAGGAGAACAAATAGGTCAATCTTAGAAGAAATCATCCCTGACTGTTCCTTAGAAGGTCAAATAATGAAGATGAGGCTAAAGTACTTTGGACATCAAATGAGAAGACAGGATTCACTTGAGAAAGCTTTGATGCTTGGAAGGGTGGAGGGCAAAAGAAGAAGGGGACGGCCCAAGATGAGATGGCTAGATGGTATCGTGGAGACCATGGGCACAGAGCTGAGCGAGTTGAGGGGGATGGTGGAGGACAGAAGTGCCTGATGGACAGTGGTCCATGGGGTCGCAGAGGGTCGGAATCGACTGTGCGACTGAACAACAAAAATGCTTGAAAACCAGACTAACATGGCTAGGCTATCGCTTCAAAAACTAGACCTGAAAGCTGACCTGGCGCTGTTAGAGGCAGATTGATTTATTTAGTGCAGGGGTGCCCAAACTTTTTGGGTCCCAGCTGGTCATGTGGCTCAGGGAGTTGGTCACTACTGCACAGGGGCCAGATGTGGCCCCATACTAATTTATCCAGCCCACAAAGCCCTCATAGCTCCTGGAAGCGGAAGTAAAACACGACCCCCAGGGCCATGGTTTGGTTACCCCTAATTAGTATATGGCACTTGTACACAACAGAGGCAGAGTTCTGGCAAGATTGAGATGGGGCTGCGAATGTTCTTGGGTGAGCGGACTGTGAAATGGGTGTAACTGGGAGGAAGCAGAGCCATTCCTCGAAACTTTCTCCGGGGACCATTCCTTCACGACCCGTGCGAACGACCGCGAGAGGGGCTGTTTTTTGAAGCACACAAAAAAGGTGCTTTTCTTGCTTGGAAGGATTTTTGCTGGAGGAACTCAGCCCGAATAAGGCTCCTTTCACGCCCCCGAGGTCTTTTTTCCCCACCGAAGGGGTCCCTATAAGATCTCCTCGCCGTTTCTTGTTTTCGAACTGCTAGCTGGGGTACCCGGGTCTCGAACTGGCGGGCCTTCACAAGCTAACAAGGCGAGCTTCTTAACCATTGAGCCACCGCAGCCCCAGGGGGAGCTGAGGGGAATACATCGCGCCTTATTTGAGGCTGGCTGGCGGCAGCCAATGGCCACACGGAGGCGCGCCCCCCCCCTCCCGCGGCGAAACTCCGGCCTCGGTCCCCTCTCTGCGTCACAAACTCCCCTCTTGTTGCGCATGCGCCCGTAGCAGCTCCCCTCGCGCTCCCTCGTATACTGGGGCAAATCCGAGACGGTAAACAAACTCCGCCAGCGGGCGCCTGAGGCGGGGCCACGTCCACGCGCGCTCACAGAGCCTGCCTTTCCGTCCGTCTCCCTCAGGCCGCGAGCGCGACCGTTGGTTGCCGCCGCCGCCGCGAGCCTCCCGACCGTTTCCTGCGCGCGCCTCGCCTCGCCGCCTCCTCCCTGAGGCCGCAAACCAAACCGTCGCCGTCCCCACACCGGAGTGTGGCCCCGGGGCTCGGAAAAGGCGGTGAGGAGGGCCATTATTGGATTCGTATCTCTCTCCTTTCCCTCGCGTCGTCTTTTTATCTCGCTCCCACCCTCCCCCGTAAATTAAATTAATAAATATAATTCTGTTACATTAATTAATTTAATTAATTTAAAATAAATTAATAAATATAATACTGTTACATTAATTAATTTAATTAATTTAAAGTAAATTAATAAATATAATTCTGTTACATTAATTAATTTAAAATAAATTAATAAGTTAAATTAATGCCCCTCCCCCCCTTCCAATTCAGCTGGTGGGGAGAGAGAGCGGCGGTCTCCGCGGCCACCCAAAATGTGGGGAGATGGCGGCGCAGGTTCATCCTCGCTTGAGGGTCGGGGTGGTGGGTTGCTATTCGACGGAGTGGGGACGGGACGGGAGGGGCCTCCACCTGCCAAGCTCCCCAAGCGGCCGGCCGGTCTCGTTGCCCTCTTGAGCCCCGAGTTTGATCCCCGAGTTTGCTGCGTGGCGTGCAGTCTTTCATTCTTCCTAGCAAAAGGTGACTTCTACTTTCGTGAGTCCAGATCAAACTTTGGACTGCCAAAACGAAGCCACTTTCTGGGCTTTGTAGTTGGCTAAGATTAAATCTTCCATCGGTGCATGTTTCCGGCAGCGATCGGCAGACCAGTAAATGGGCCAGATTATTATTATTGTTATTATTTTGAATCGCTCCGCATTCACACAGCGTGTTGGGTTCTGCCAGCAACCCCCACTTACTCATGTTCTTACGTTTAGGGACTCCAAACCCTCAGCCTATTCAGGGTCCTCCAAGTAGCGTACTGGATCTGAGCCTGCATTCTTGAGGCTCATATCCATTCGGAGAGTACAAGTCAAACCTCGTACAGTAAAACCTCATATAACACTAAAACCTGGTTCCACAAGTCTTGGTGTTATATAATTTTTAGTGTTATCTGATCCTCTATGGGATCCATAGAGATACATTGTAACCACACAGGCTTTAGCGGTTGTTATCTGAAGCATCCCATAGGATCTTAATGTTATCTGATCCAATTCTTCCCCCCAGATTCCTTAATGTTATGCGATTTTAGTGTTATTCGATACTAATGTTATATGAGGTATTACTGTATAACACTAAAACCTGGTTCCACAAGTCTTGATGTTATATGATTTTTAGTGTTATCCGATGCATGTTAAAATCCTATGGGAGCCATAGAGATACATTGTAACCACACAGGCTTTAGCGGTTGTTATCTGAAGCATCCCATAGGATCTTAATGTTATCCGATGCAATTCTTCCCCCCAGATTCCTTAATGTTATGCGAATTTCGTGTTATTCGATACTAATGTTATATGAGGTATTACTTGTATCAGGGTGTTTCTCTTGCTTGGTTCTCTCAGTGTCCGCTGCTACTTCTCTCCTGATCTTGGGTAGAGTGATTACCAACAAGACGATATATTTTCTTTATTGGTGTAGGTTTGGGGTAACTAAGCTAACAATCGCTGAGGAACCAAGAATAAATTTAACAACCTCATGCTAGAGGGGAGGTTTATTTATTTATTTATTTTATTTACTCCAATTTCTATACCGCCCTACTCGGCTGGGCCGACTCAGGGCGGTTCACAAGCAAAGAGTAAACAGTAAATTCATAGACACATCACATAAATATACAATATATAACTTAACATCGTTCCATCACAAAAGATCAGTTGCTTTGCTTTAGATCAGTGTTGCCAAAAATACGGACCCGGGCCGAACCCCGACGTCAATTCATCCGGCCCACAAAGCCCTCGTTGCTCCTGTAAGCGGAAGTAAAATGCGCCTGTATGGGGCCAGGTCCAGGCCCCAGGCCATAGTGACCAACTCTTGGCCCATGGCCCAAAAAGTTTGGGCATCTCTGGTTTAGATAGTTATAGCCCTCGCATACCTAAATCCCCATGATGAAAGATCCATGCCATTTGCACTCCCAAAGTCATACTAAAGACCCCCATTCAACAGATTACTTCCAGTGTATTCAGTACACTTAGGGAGTCACCTTCATTTTCAGCAATTGTTATTCACTCATTTTGAAGAAACTACTCCGCACTCCACTTCCAGTTTTAAATACTTTTAAGATTCTTGTATAGCAAGTCAGAATACTTCTGATTTGCTCTTTTCAGTAAATCTCAGATCTACAAAGTTACTGGTATTGGTGAACAAACAGATGGTTTCATTAAAAAAACACAAGTGGATGAAATGGTATATTTTGTTGTATCAGTTTCTAGTAAAAATATTTTAGGCAGATATAAAAAAAACTGAGTTTTAAGTGGCTTATTTGAGTAACAGTACAAAGTCCTGCAGATCAACAAGAGTTACCGGTACTCCTTTGGTTCACATGGGCTATTAAAATACTGTATTATATAAGGAAATTGTAAATACCTTTAGAAATGTTTGGTTAGTCTTGTTTGACTCTGCATGTTGGTATGGTTGTAGATAAAATGAATGAAAGGAAAATCAATGAATGAAACCATCACTTTCATATTTGTTCTTCTGGAATGGATTGTTTAACCCAATGAAATTATTCTCCTGACGATAAGTTTTAGGTAACATTGCAATACTGTATTTTTAAAAAAAAAAAAAAGGCACAGAGTGTATTAAGGCATAGTTTTGAAGCAAAAGGGGGATTTTTAAACCTTCTTTAGGGAGATTCCTGTAAATAAAATGCTAAATAGAATAGACAGTTGTGATTGCAAGTACAGTATAGTACTGTACATCTACCATATCATTCCCTATTTTGTTTACGTGTTATAGTTAGTGGGAGTTATTGTCCAACACCATCTGAAGGCCCACACCATACTCATTCCTGAACTAACCATCAGCCCAGGAAACAGGTGTGTAGCTGTGGTTTAATTTTTAGACGTTAGCAATCTAATAGATGGCAGCATCATTTTGTAGCTGAAAAGTGAAACACTTTTGGCCTTCAGGATTGGTTTGTGGCATCCTATTAATGGCAGTGGAACCAAGATACATTAATACTTGTTGTTGGGTTTTGTAGAATACAGTGAAGGTATCTTGTACTCATGTTTTTATGATGTGCAGGGTCTCCCATTCAACCTTGAATTATCACTTCTCTTAGTCATGCATCAATATTCATTCTAAGCATTCCCAAGAGACCCTTTCCAATTGCACTTTAATGAAATAATTGATAAACACTGCTTTTCTTTACATATGTTCCCATGATAGCCAGAGTATTGACATGGATTCTTAAATGTAATCCTGAAAACCTCATGATGCTTTCTTATGAAATTGATATTATCAGAACTCTATTTTTATGCTTGCACAAGACCAGAAAACGTCTCTTGTAGAATTATCCTGATGAAATCAAAGGTGCACCCTCTCAATATTGTTTGATATTGATTTATCATTATACATAAGACTAAAAAGCATGAGGTTCAAGAAAGAGAAAACAGTTTTGTTGCTAAGCCTTATTTTTTTACTTTCATTTCCATCATTATCATTTAATTGATATTCATTATTTCTGTTTGAAATAAAACAATTTAAAGTTGTTAGAAAAACATGAAAAAACAACAAAGGTATGCAGCAACATGAAAATCTTAGCAAGTTATAACTGATGAGCTTTCATAGGCTGTAGATCAATTTTTAAAATAAAACATTATCCAGAAATTCTGATGAATGAAAATAATTATTAAAGGATTACTTTGAGGATCCCTCACACCACTACTTAAATATTTCTGTCTTATAATTTTTTTAACCAGCCCTTTGATAATGTTTGCCAGCTACATTTAGGCCTGTTATTTTAAAGAACACCACAGTTATCTCCCTGGTTAATAAAACTAGAATTTTCCAAGCTGTGGTATGTCATAGCTATACAGGTACAAAGATGGAACATTTATGAAAGCTGTTCCTCTGTGGTTAAGTCAGATTTGAAATGTGATAGTTTTATTTGTGAGGTGTTCTGAGCAAGTTATAGAAGAGTCTGTATATGTAAAACAATATACTGTACAGTATCAACATTCTTGTAAATCAGAGAGTAAACAAAGAAAAGCAAAAAATATGTTATGGCACCTTAGACTAACTTCTGGATTCTTTTTATGCTGCTCTTGTTTTTCCCAGAGGATAGCTTGAATCTGCAGTGATACACCTCTGATGATGAAATGGCTTCTGCAGTGATTAATTTGGTTCCTACTACAGCATCTAGATTTGCTCTGCTACAAGTTGATAGTGGCAGTGGTTCTGATTCAGAATCTGGAAAGGGAAGAAGTGGTCGGAGTGGTAGAAAGTCCCAGACTTCAGGTAGCAAGTCAAACACAAATGAAAAGAAAAAAGAAAAGAGGAGAAAAAGGAAAGAACAACAGCAGAGTGAAGCAAATGAGGTTTGTGGTTAAAAATATTTAGCAATAATTGTGTCAGATATTTAGAAGTATATAAGAGAAAAGGTTCTTTATCTTGTATTTATATCATCTCAGTAGGCAGAAATGAGATAACTGTTCTTGATATTTGGTAGGAATTAACACATCACATAGTTAAGCCATCAAATTGACAGATGTAGCATTCTGTGCAAATTCAGATGATTTTGAAAGGGGATTACCGTACATACATTTCCCAGAGGGTAGTATCACTTCTCTATCTCTTACAGTTTTAGAAATAGCATTATTTATTCAAAGTATTTATTACTTTTCTATCTACAGAGATTCACAAAGTAATATATAATAAAATAGAAAAAGCATTCTTTAAAAATACAGTAATACCTCCGATAACGCTAAGACTTGGTTCCACAAGTCTTGGTGTTATCCGATTTTTAGTGTTATCCGATGCATGTTAAAATCCTATGGGATGGATCGGATAACGTTAAAGCTCCATAGAGATACACTGTAACCGCACAGGCTTTAGCGGTTGTTATCCGATCCATCCCATAGGACCTTAGCGTTATTCGATCCAATTCTCCTCCCCAGATTACTTAACGTTATGCGATTTTAGCGTTATCCGAGGTAAACGTTATCCGAGGTATTACTGTAGTTTTAAAATAATAATAAGTTTCAAAGTCAAAAGGACGTTTGATGTAGTGCATTTTTGGTTGCTCTCTTTTGGTGATCAGAGGTGAAAGTAGTCTGAAATTGCTTGGGTTTCATGTATCTTATGTACTCATCAATGCATCTTCTTGAGCTGTGTGTGACATGCAACAAAGCCTTGCAACTGGCTCACACAGAATAACTTTTATTTACTCTGGTCCAAACCTCCTTTTTGTTAAAACTACCGATACATAATATCTGCAGTGCACATCAGATAATATTCTGACTCTTGAATTTTATAATTTTTAAAATTTGCTAAATGATTTAAATTATTGTGTAATTAGTTAATAGATTTTTAATTAGTATTGCAGGTTTTTTTAACTATGCAATTGATTGTGTGACTTGCTTTCATAGTGTGAGCCTACTTGGGTCCCCTCATTGGAATTTAGGCAGCTGACAAATGAAAGAAAGGAACAAGCTAGCTAACTAGCTTCTGAACACATTCAAAAGCAACTCAACATAGCCCATATTATAAGTAATCTAATAAAGTTTAGTAGCCTAATAGAGATGTAATTAAGAAATAAATCATCATGGCCAAATCTGCTTTCCTTGGGTGGATGCACAGCTGGTAGTATACCTCAGTATCCTACTTGTTGGAAAGAATGGGCAATTCCTATTGTGGTCATGTCCCGTTTGTAGTCTGTTCATAGGTGATAGATTAACCATTGCGTGAACAGAATGTAAACTAGATACCCCCTCAGTCTAATAATCCATCATATTTCTTATGTTTTGACATGGATTCTAAGTCAGATCTCTTTGAGACTACTCTGCCCATTTCTCTCCTTTGTCCTGATGTGAGCACACTCAAGGAAGAAGTTGGTGGAATCTCCCAAACGCTCTAATGTACCATGCTCTGGCAGTGTCTCCAAAGAATTTAACAAAAGAAAGAAACAAAAACCACTCTTCACTAGAGTGTACATTAGTTCTGCAAGGTAGCTGCCACTACCCCCCTTAACAAATGGCAAATTCTGAACAGTGTAAATGATTTAAGGTCTTTTTCAGTACCACCGTCTTCATCATATTGAACCATCAACTGGAAAGGATTTTATTAAAGAAATAAAGAAGAGGTTACATACAGCCCTGTTCTCTAGCTTAGTAACTATAAGAACAATATATAAGGGGAAATTGAAAGAGAATGATGAATTTGACAATACCAGCACCACAATTATGAGTTGTAAATTGACACTGACGCTTGTGTAGTTGAATTCAGATTGATTTTCTTATGTTAGTGTTCTTGTATAGAAGTCGTGCAAATATTTAATGATGCCTAGATATTCCATAACATGTCCATAAATATTTTATGGTGATTTTCTCAACAAAAGTAGGCAGAATACTATGAAACTTCAAACAGAATTTATACCACAGTTTCAGCATGACACAGTGTATTTAGCGTGTCACAGAATGAAAGTTAATTCATTGTTTTTGTTTTTAGCTCAGAAATCTTGCCTTTAAAAAAATTCCTCAGAAAATTTCCCATGGAACCTGTTTGTCTCAGCATGAACAAGTATTAAACAATTCAGCACCTAAAGACTTTCAGGAAGAGAACTGGCAAGAGTGGAGACAAAGAGATGAGCAGGTAGTTCATCCAGTATTTCATATTTCTGTTCAGATTTTATGAGAAATTTCATTTTATTCATTTAGTTCATTTATTCAATTTACATACCACACTATTTAGTAAAACCGACTTGGGGCAACTAACAGAACAAATATATAATTACAAGTTAAACACAGTCATAATAACAATCACAAATCATCAGAATGTCAACAAACAAAATATACAATAAATACCAAATAATACAGTCAAAATAAAACATCACAAATTACAAATTATAAAGTATCACATTGATCCAGAACAAAAAGCATTTTAAAGACAATACATACTTTAAAAAAAAATACATGTTTCAGAATAATACACAGTTCAAAGCAAAACACACTTCCCTGCAGGCTACATAGTTCAGTGAAAAAAAAGTATGTTGGCAGCGGCAGCAACAGGGTCGGTGTTTTATGCCTGGCCCCGGCTGCACCACGCAGGTGTTCTGCAATTTCTTGAAGCTGGGGGGCTGGTCAGGCGAGAGAGACTGGCCAGGGGTGGGGTTCTGGGGACAGGTGGAGAAAGTCCCGGGACCCGTTGCCATGGTGGCCTCTCCGCCAGCCGCAATTGGTTCCCAGTTGGCGGTGGTGGCGAAAAAGTCCTGCCGCTACGGCGGTTTTGAAGCTCCCAGCTAGGGGTGGGGTCCCGGGCGCAGGTGGAGAGAGTCCCGTTGCTTTATTATTGTTACATCTGCACCTGTACTATGTATCTTATAACACAGCAGCACCAACATAAGAATGCAGTCTCAGACATGTTTGTTCAGATGGAAGTCACATTGAGTGTAGTGGGTAGGTAAATGGGTATAAGATTGTAATTTTGACTACAGATCTGTGAACATGTGACTGAAAGTAAATCCTGATAAATACATTAGGACTTCATTTAACATAAGCATACATATGATCAAGCTATAATGGACAGCAGCCCTGAGGTCCTTTATTTCCGAAGGAAGTCCTCTAGTTCTTCTTGGTCTGAAGGTTTTTACTTAATTAAGGCGCATAAGGATTACAGTATTGGAAAAGAACAAAATATATGTACAATATTGAAACTGCGTACAATATATGTACAATATACAATATATGTACAATATTGGAAAAGAACAAAATATATGTAGAGAAAGTTAACAAGTGCACAGCCATTTCAAAATATCTCTCCTCCATATTTGATGCTTTCAGTTTTCTCCCCTACTTTCTTTTGTATTGCAAGAAGCTCAAAGGCAGCAATCCTGTCCCACATATCTGTGAGTATCCCTTGTTGAATTTGGTGGCCAGAATTCTAGTGGTCAATTATGCTAACCGCTAACGTAAGTATAGTAGATTAAGTTGCTGTGACAGATTGCAGCTAGTTAATCTCCTACCACTTGTTTCCTTCACTGCTCACCAACTCATGAGTCAAGCTGTGAATAACCAACTATTTGTGCTTCATTGCTGTAATTTACACTGTTGCATTAGGAAAACTGGCCAGTGATATTCTGCTGCCAAGACATACTTCTGAGTAGACAAATATAAGATTACACTTTTAAGGTCTGGCATACTTTTGAATGAAACTAGACATGGGAGGTGATAGCACAAGTAAGTTTCAGAAATAAGAGTTGAGGCAGGTGCTGTTGAGGTCTCCAGTTCCTTGATCAAAGACCAAAGCAGAAATTTCCCCGGAGAAAACCTTATCACAAATCTATATACTGTACTGTACCCTGCTTTTCAATTACAAAGTAGTGCTCACAGCAGCTTACAGTGTTCATAAAAGAATAAAAACAATTAAACTCCAATTGTAACTATATAATTGTGAAATCAAGTATTCGTTTAAATAAATCTTGGACAATTTGGACTCGGACAAAAACACATCTCCCAATAGAAGGACTGTTTTATCTGCAAGAGCCTTCCCACAACAGTGACATTTAGTCCCCTAGTTCCTTTTTTCATGACAGAACTGGACTGGGCAGCCAAACATCAGATTTATTTGTAAAAGTATCCAACTTTTTTGTAAGAGATTGGATCATTTCTGAGTGGAAGAGAGTTAGAAAGCAGAATTTTTGCTGCTGTTATTCTTCACAAAATCTGACTGTTCAGTTTTATGTGCCAGCAATGGCAAGAAAGGCTTTTATACAGAATAAGGATGGCACATGCTCAACGTGACTGCTTTGGAGATTCATCTCATGAGAGTACAATTGCCCCTACCCTTCCAGAGTTTTGCAGGAGTCTAAATGTTTTTATTATCTCACATTGCAAAACAGTATGAGAGAAAAGGGAGATGGACCAAAGTAAAATCTACCTGTAAATAAGCTGCTAGTGTGTGACACTAAAGATATATGCTTAAGTAAAAGCCATCACAAAGTCAGCTGTTCTATCTTTTTTCTTCAGTTGACTTCTGAAATGTTTGAAGCAGATCTTGAGAAAGCTTTACTTCTAAGCAAACTGGAATATGAAGAACATAAAAAGGTATTTCTTGTGTTAAGTGTGATTAAAATACGTAATAAATTTTCTTACTGTTTTTGACCACCAGGGTCAAATGTTTTATTAATCTATAGTAAATAGTTCAAAATAGCATTTTAAAAAGATCTTTGCAGGAGAGAGATTGATTGATTGATTCTCAGACTTACCAAAACATGAACCAGTGTCATAAGGGACTTTGTATCAATAAAAGAGCAGAGCTGGGCTATCTGCCTCAGATGCAAAAAGGCAGCCCCAGTTTTGTAGTGTTTGTATATAACTTGTTTTCCTTTCATTAGTACATATTTATGCAAAAATATGTGTTCCCGGCTGAAGACAGACATACGAATTTCTGTTCCATTACAGGAATATGAAAATGTTGAAAATGCTTCTCCTCCATTGAAGACTATGCAGAAGAAGGAGAAAAGGAAAAATCATCAGGGGAAAGACAAGCCGCTCACAGTGTCTTTAAAAGATTTTCAGTCTGATACTAACATAGGTATGTTTTGGTGCCAATTTTTTCCTGTGAATCTTTAGATCTGTTCATGGAAGTTGCAAGATATAAATATCTTAGTCTGCTTGTTCAAGCCATGAAATGAGTTTTTGTTGGGAGAAGCATAGGAAAAATATGCAGAATCTTATCATCTCTACTGCTCCATGTTCAGCTGCAGGGCAGCTGGAACATAGCCTCCACCATGAGATCCATTAACTCAGCAGTCTGGTTGTTGGTTGTAACAAATTTTATTTCACCAACAAGAGGGTCATAACATATCTCTGTTCCAATCTTGTCCCTAGTTGGTGGCAATCTGTCTGCCTGGGCTCTGGTTTGGTTACCAGATCTGAGTCACTTGCAATCCAGTGCTGTGGGTGAATTTGAGTCACTAGATTCAGTGGCAGGGCTTCCCTCCACAAATGCTGGTATGTCCGCATGGCAGCTGGCCCTCCTGCTTTATTTCCTGCTTCTTTATGTCACAGTCCCTACTGGAGCAGCAGCAGGTGTTGCTGGCAATACCAACAGTACCACTTTTGTGAACTTTTGCAGGTTAGTTGGATGGTCTGCCATCTGGCCAGTCCTCAAGTTGTGGGGCAGGATGTCCAGCTCATGGGGTGCTAACCCTAGGTGGAGGAGAACAAAGAGTTCCTTCTCTTCCCCCAGGGCACAGAAAATGGGCAGTTATTTCCCTAGATCAGGGGTTCTCAACCTTTTAAATTCAGGGGCTGGATCACGCCCCCCAAACTGTTTGCGGACCAGAGTGGAGTTCTCTGTCGCTGCCACCACTGCTTTTGGTGGTGGCGGCGGCAGCAGCAGCAGAGGGGACCACCAGTCCGCGGCCTCAATACTCCCCCCTATGGCACCAGTCTGGCTCACCAAAAATTCCCCCCTACATCACCATCACCGCTGCCAACACACACACATGCCACCAGTCTGGCCCGCTAACACTCCCCACACACTGCTGCCACCGCCAGCACTCATCCCCACACCACCAGTCCACCCTGCCAACATTCCCACACATGCCAACGCTGCTTCCCTGCTTACTGGCCTGCGGTGGGTGAAGGAGGGATCCTGACAGTCTTTGCCTGTGCTTAGCCAAACCAGCCCCTGGGAAAGACGTGGCCGGCCGTATGCATCTGCTGCTTCCACTGCTTCAATCCTCGTCCCCCTCCACCTGGCTTGGCGTGTCCCTAGCGCCGTTCTACAATAGGGCAGATGTTGTAGGCCTCCTTACAACATCCGCCTTTCTATGGAGCAGCATTAGGGACACGCAAAGCCAAGCGGAGGGGACAAGGATAGCAGCGGCAGGAATGAGGGTGGGGCTGGATGGAATGGTGCTGCGGGTTGTAGGTTGAGAACCTCTGCTCCAGAGCCTCCACCCAATTCTCTTTCATCCTCATTCTCTCCCTTTATTCCTGTGTCGCTTGTGCAAGTAGGGCGGAATATAAACTTGATTAATAAATAAAATAAATTCTCCACCACACCCCCATTACCTGCACCTGCAACTTTCTCCCTGCCAATCCCATCTGTATCCTCTTAGAGTAACTGTTCTACAATCTCTCCCTAACCACCCATGCACGGCTTGGCATCTTTGCCTTTTGACTACCCTGCAACCATGGTCTCTTGATAGTCCACTAGAGGGCTCATGGGTAAGGTAGACAGTCCACTAAGGACAGCAGAGGTGTTTCTTACAAATCACTTTCTGATTTTGTATTGTCTAGGTAGGACCAAAAACTATGCAGAATATTCACAATAATTTAAAAAGCATTGGAATAATACAAAAACTTTGTTAAACAAATATTTCAGTAGCCTGTGGTGAAGCATTCCTCTTTTGGAAATTGTTTAGATTCCTGTGGTGCACAGATGAAAAGACCCCAGTGCTCATTCAGCCTTACTTCAGATTGCAGTAGAGGCCAAAGGAGAATTTCTGAAGGTGAATGCCATCAAAATGTCTTTAGTAAAAACACTTCTTTAGGACAGTCAAATAATTTCTGTTCTAAATCAAGCTTGGAAACCAAATTGAAAACATCTAAATCTGTTAGTCTCTAAGAAATCATATTTTTATGTAGTAGTAATATTTAGGATTTGTTAGGTCAAGCGATGCTTTGTTACTAAAATTTGAAGTTTGACAAATCAGAAAAACTTAGCCAGTTGTAAAGTAATAAATAATTCAGCTAACGTTATTTTGATTTTACATAGAAGTATGTAATGCTGAAACCTGAAATTATCACTTTTATGATTTTGAATACTAATTAAGCAATTTAATGTAATTTTAAAACTACATTTGTGCTGTTTCAGATCATCTTCCCAAAAAGCAGGAGGTAAGTCCTTGTTTGATATTCAGTGTGGTGTAGTGGATAGTGTGATGGATTAGTATTTAGGAAGCATGGGTTTAAATCCCTGCTCAGCCATGGAAACTTACTAGCAGAGTGGAACTGATAAAACCACTCCTTAAATACCTCATTTACCTTAAAAGCCCTCTTAAAGTCACTATAAGTTGGTTCTGACTTGATGGTGTACAACATCACAAAGTCATTTGTTAAATGAAATAAAATGTTAAAAAAATCTTTAGGTTATAACAAATAATTATGTGCTGTTTAGTTAATTCTTATTTCCGTGGTTCCTCCCAGGGTATAAAGTTCAGAGTATAAAGTTCAGAGAAGCAATTCACCAGCTCCTTCTTTGGGTGGCATTCTGGGACCCTGCTGTTTGCCCAAGACTTTATGAGAGCAGGATTCTGACAAGCCCAAAATTTGGACCCAGGATGAAAATAAGTGTCCCCTATGCAAAATGCACATACAAATATCCCCAAGAAAAGTTTGGGCTCCCAGCACCTCTGCGTAAAGTATTCTTTAGTGTACCCCTCACGTCCAGTCTCAAATATCACAAGTGACGAGATAACCAAACAAGCCCCATCATTGATGTGATGGTGAACTGAAAGTGTCATACAGTATTTGTCTTTAATGAAATTTTCTCTCTGTTATTAGTACAAAGTTATTTGGCATAAGTATTATTTGGCCAGAATCCAACTGAATAGTTGCACTGACCTAGATTAATCATTGTAAATTTCAATGGCAATTTGCTGCTAGTTAGGAAATCAATATTTGTTTTTCTTGTGCACCAAGGTGACTAATGGGCTTAGCAAATGGCCATTGATTTGAGGTAGTGAATTAAAATAAAGAGAAAACAAGCGGCATTGTTAGGTTGGTTTGAAATATCTTATGTTTCTTATTTGTTTTTGGTCTTGTTCACAACTTTGGTTATCTGCTCCCCCCCCCCTTTGTGTCATTTCCCCCAAAACAGACTTGCAGTTGTGATCCAAGCTAATCAGGCCTTATAATAGTTATCATGATGGTTCCATAGCACTACTTAGTCAGGTTGCAAGTTAACATTACTAAGGGATAACTAAGAGTGTAGTACTAACTAGCTGAAGGCTGTGCTGAATCCAACCCACTCTGAGTTTAGAGAATTAAGAAAATACTTAGGATTACCTCACCTTGAGCTAGCTTTGTGTTGGCATAATGGGTGTTAGGGATGTGCACTGTCTTAAAAAATGCACAAATTTATATTGAATTAAGGGTATTTATGTCATTCTGTAATGACCATAAGGATGGAATATATAACCCTTGGTCATCCATAAGACAGATACTCCAGTGTGGTGTTGGAGTGTGTATGTTTGAATAACATACTTCATATTTTGTAGTGTTAAAAGAATTGAGCTATCTTATTTTGAAAAAAGAAAGATTGACCAGTACTAAATTGTATACACTGACTGTTAAATTGTGTTACTGGATAATAAGAAAATTTCTTGACAGGAATTGAGCTCCTCGCATACTGTTTTACATGATGGTGAATTCTTCAATAGACTGGAAGATGATATGCATAAAATACTTATTCAAGAAAAAAAGAGAGAGCCTATCACAGACAACGGGGTGGATAACAGTACACCCCGTGACAACACACAGGTAAGAAAAGAAGTTCTTGTTGTTGTTCAGTCGCACAGTTGATTCCGACCCTTTGCGACCCCATGGACCACTGTCCTCCAGGCATATATATATATATAGTTGCATATATATCTGATTATTTTGAACAATTCAGTTGAGGCTAGGTAGCTGATGAGGGGGGAAAGCAAGTAGCCCCCTTCCTCGCAATGGTTTGTAAAACAGCCATTGTATTTCTTAATCTGGCTATTTTACAAGGAAAATATATAACTTTAAGGATGATTCTAGAATTTTTCTTCTCTGTTTTTGTTTTATATCATATGTTCAGGTAAAGGAACTTATGTAAACTAACATGAGAGAGAGAGAGTAATACAGCAGTTTGTCATTCTACAAAATAAAAACCCCAGTCACTTACAATGCTATGCTATCTGTGGTCTCTAAATTTTTGTTTGATCCTAAACAATATAGGCAAAAAGTTTATATGCCTTTGCCTCCAATTTAATTCTGAAAGCAAATCACTTAGAAGCTGCATTGAATTTCAGATAGCTTATTACCAGTTTCTTATAGACAGGGTCTGGTTTTCTTTTATTGGAATTCTTCTGTGTTTAGGCCAGATGTGAAACTGCCAAAATGAAGTCATCTTTTGCTGAATTTATTCCACAGTTCCTTTCGCCTGATCTTGTGTGAGAAAGGTTAGCTGGCACAGGAAGGCTGTTGCCAAGGGTACACCTGATTGTGGTGCAAAAATACCACAATCTTCGAGGAGGCTCTTTTCTGCGTACCCCTTAGACAAATTTATTAACAACTGTAATAGCTTGATGACATTTCTGTGTGAGAAACTTTTAAAAACTAACTATCAGTCATAGATTTCAGTTTCCACTGAGTAGTTATGTTTGCACAAGATGATCAGCTAAGATTAAATCCTGTTTTAAATGAAGCATTAAAATGCCCCTTTGTACATTTTTACATTCATTAATAGCTAATGGATTGGATTTCATCAACATTGTGTAATTTTAACTTACATATTTTTTTCAAAGGATTTCTTCTTAAAAGATGGAAGGATAGAGAGACTAAAACTAGAACTTGAAAAGAAAGACGCAGAAATCCAGCACTTAAAGAGTATAATCGTTCAGTGGGAGGTATGTAACAATTTCTGTGAGTAAGATGTAACAAGTATTTATCTTTGGCCTATATTTGCTAAGAAAAATGTTTTTGAAAATAAATTAAATAAATAATCTGGGCCAAGATTTTTATATATCTAAATGTTGGTATTCTCTGAAATCTTCTGACAGTCCTTTTCCCCTTTGTCTCCAGAATAAAAAAATCAGAGTACCTTATCTTTTGCTTTAGTGCAACACAACACAATCTTTTTACTATGTCTTCCCACATTATTTTCTTTATGAAATCTAAATAGTGCTGCAGAATTAGATTATATTGGTTAGCAAGTTGAAACATAGATTTATAGATGTATCCCCTATTAAAAACATATCTTTGCATCAAGAATTGCTGGAAATGTTGCATTTAACATCTATTTATATATCAATGTGTCTAATGTTCCACTTCTTCCCTAGACCACAGTTCTGTGTCCTAGATTTTTTTTCTCATTCTCCCTTTCCTTCTCTCCCTCTCAGAGGTGAACTCTTTATACTAGATCATACACTTCCATCTATTGCACTGGTGACTTGGGAGTAATGTTTGTGGTAATTTATTACAGCAACATCAGTTACTGTAACAAATCACTTTTTGGGTCAACGTGGAGGTGACTGATGCTTTTGCAATAAGTGCAGCAAGATTGGTTTTAAGCTTACCTCCCCCCAAGGATCTTATGCATTATTGCATGTGGAAATGCCAGTGCTTCCTTTTTGATATGGGCAAGGGATCTTTTAAAGTTTTGTTTAAAACATTCTCTTCCATTAAAACATGCTACTTCTACCTTTTGACTTTGTCAAATCGTCTAGTGTTACTGAGCACTGTATTAGCTTATGTTGCAGGAAGCAACAGGGTACAGCGCTGCTGCCACTCTGAGCAATGCTGGATTGTATCTGAAGATCTTGTTGCTTACTCTTATGTGATTTAGCACAGGATGTAGAAGGTTGGTTGTGTCACATGATGGGAGAATGAAACAGCTCCTTTACTTCTCTGTGCTACACAACCTGGCCACTTTATAAAGGAGTGGAAATTACTGTTGCATAAAAATGAATAAGATTGTGTTACCCAGTTAATATTCTAGCATTGGAAACAAAATTGGCTAAATGCACAATTTGTATTAATTGGATTTTTCAAAATATTCAGGGAAAGTATAAAGAAGTAAAAGCACGAAATACACAGCTGTTAAAAATGCTACAAGAAGGTGAAAGTAAGTACTACTTTTATCAAATCTATCTACAAGCAGTTTGGAAAATACTGATTTTGTTTGTGTGCCATCTTTCTCCCAGACCTGAGACCAAAGGCTGCTTACGATATAGTTAAAAACAACAGAATTAAAAGAAAAGAAGCCATAAATACTAACCAAATAGGCTTGTTATGTACTAAATTGATACAACTCGTGACCAATCAAGCTGAATGCAACCCATAAGTCAATTTGGTCTGACTCGGGTTTGGCATTCCACCTGTCTGCTCAATTTTTAAAGATTTAAGATTAATTAGTCTATTTCTTTTATCTTTAACATTTTAGTGAAAGATAAAGCTGAAATACTACTACAGGTAGACGAATCCCAGAGTATTAAGAATGAGCTGACTTTACAGGTAAAGATTTCTGCAAGCTATTGTTTTAAATATTGCAGCTGACAAAAAAGAAATGTCAGTTCAAATGGATTGGAAGAACTGCAAAGGTTTGTTCATTACATTGCCACCTCCTCCCACTACCATACAAACAGTTGCTCCTGAGTTGCTGGAGCAACAGTATGGGGTGTGATGTGGGAATTTGCAACTGGAGGAGGGAAATCTGTTGAAACTGGACTTTTCCAAAAATAACCATTTTTGCTTACATACCGTATATACTCAAATATAAACTGAGTTTTTTAACCCCAAAAATGAGGTCCAAAAAGGGGACTCGGCCTATACATGGGTCAACAACCACAAGGTCTAAAAATACTGTTTTTTTAAAAAGTTATTTGGCACTTTAAAAGTAAGTTTTGGGACTTCTGCTGCAAAAGAATCTGAGGTGCAATTATACAACTGGCCACAAGAGGGCGCGAATCGCAATTTTCCCATTAGAATACATTGGAAATCAAGTTTTCCTATTCTGGTTTGTTTTCAATTAATTCCTATGGAAAACCACAAATGAAGAAAGAAGCTCTACAGTGCAATCATGTCCCCCTTCCAAACTGGTGTGGAAAAAGAAAGGATTTTACTTACCGTACATTCGTGCCTTTGTCCCTGCTCCATGTGTCCAGGATGGAGGGAGGAAGCCTTTCTCCTTCCTTGCAGGAGGAGCAACAGGCTAGGCTAGAGCAACACTTGCTGCCTCAGTGCAATTGACCTGCTCACCCACTTTACCTGCAGCGCCACCACTGGTGGGTGGTGCGAGTACAGTTTTAAAAAATCATTCAAATAATTAATATTAATGTATTTTAATTATTGAAACTCACTAGCCTCAGCTGCATTTCCCACTCACAGCTTATACTCGGGTCAATCTGTTTTCTTGGGTTTCAAGGTCAAAATTAGTACTTCGGCTTATATTCGGGTTGGCTTATACAGTACTTGCGTATATACGGTAAGCATCTTTTGGGATGCAAAATATTGTGTATACAAACTGTTTCTTTCGAAATTAAAATACTTTTACTCTTTCATTCATATGTACTTCCAGATAAGTCCTTTGTAAATTGAATTTCATAAATGCCTGATTGCCATTCTTGGAGACACAGACAGAATTATGTTTAAGCATGTGTGGAATAGTCTTGTTCAGGATGTGATTTCTTTTTGTGCTGCTTGTGCAAAGGGAAATTCACTAACTTCTGTGTAAATGGAAAACCCTGTTGCTTCAGGTATGGAGATATCTGGCTTGTACTGTAAGTGGAAGACTGCAGGGTGGTTGCCTCACAATTATGAACAAGATTGTTACCAAAATGTCTGATGACGTTTATTTGGTCTTAATCTAGCAAGCCAGTTTATATATTCATATAAAGCATTAGGAAAGATATGGCCATCCTTATACACAGATGTATGTGTTCAGTGTGATTTTTATTTTGATAAGGGTTCAAGTACTTCAACGATAGCTTACAGAAGCCATCCCAGCTTTCTGAAAACGGAACAGCAGTTGAATCCTTCTAAAAGAAAGCCTAGCCAAAATCCTTCCTTACCTCATTGCAACAGTTACTTTATATGATTTCGAATAATTGTCAAAATATTGTGATAACCTGTGCCACTTATATCAGCAGTAGTATGCAACTTTCATGAACAATTATCTGATCAGCAGGGGATTTGAGACAAAATTAGCATTCAAAGTGAGAGAGATATTTCCCTTTAATGCTTTAATAAGACATGTAAAATCATCTTTTAAAATGTCACATTTTAAGTTCTAAAACTATGTCAGAAATAGGCAACTGTTGAACTTCTTTAGGTTACCAGTCTTCATGCTGCATTGGAGCAAGAAAGATCTAAAGTGAAATTACTGCAAGCAGAGTTAACAAAGTATCAGGTATGTTACACTTACTAATGATAAATTATGAAAAAATATTAGATAAGACTCTAAAATAAGTTAATAAGTTTATAAGTGGGGTGTTTTAAATCTCCATTCCCTGCATCCACCTGTGCTCATCTGAAAAGCCTCAGGGTTCTGAATAAAATGGAATTGGTTGTGTGAACTGCTAGATATCTGTGGAGTGAAATATGAAAAATAATCCAGAATTGGGTAGAGAGGAAGAGATATAAAGTTCCTTAGAATCCAGCCTTGTGATCTAACAGTTTAATCCAGAAAGGTTCTTGACACTTTATTCTGAAAACGTACTGTTTTAAAGCATCTTATAATATTTAATCTTCTTCAGCATTTACATGAATGGCCTTTGGCTTGGCATCTTAGATTGTAAAACATTTTCTCCTAAATGATTTCTATTCTGTGATTTTAATATTTTTCATCTTTTATATAGTTCTTTATGTTCATTTATATTTTTAAAGGGTCAACACAGGGTTTAAATAGTTTCGGAAGTTAAGACCCGTTGACTCAAATCCTCTTCACATAACTTTGCACAACATAAGTTGATGACATCATCAACTCATGTTGTTAAAATTTATTTTAAATACATTAAATACTCCCTGTCATCTTGCTTTGGGTTTTGAGGCTCCTTAGGTTTCCCTTTTGTCCAGGAGAAACCTTTGGAAGAAAGCCCTTTAATTGCCAAAATTTGCCACCTGATTGCTGTCATTGGAATTAGGATTTTGACCATTGTGTTCAGTGGTTTATTCTGAAGTAAGTGAAAACGGAAAGTAATCCCTGATATAACATATTTCTTTCCTATCATTTAATACACAATTTAGATCCTCTCTGTATTCCTTTGTAGTGCACTGTAATAAAAAAGGGGAAGTATCCACCCATTGTCCTTCTGCTAATGAAAGGTATCTGTCTGTAGCTTTCCTGACAACTGCCCACATCGCCTGCATATTTGCTCTGGAAGGATCTCCAAACTTCCTTAGTAAATATAGAAGGGAAATTGGCACAAAATTCTCATTCTGGATAAATTATTGTGTATCATCAAATCAATTCTGATTTATGGTGATCCTTTCTAGGGTTTTCTCGGTACAAAATACTTTAAAATGGTTTACCATTCCATCATACCATAGGCACCTTAGAACTGTGCAACTTGCCCACAGCTACATAGATTGGCACTTTTCCCATGAAACACACTGGGGAATCCTGATCTCTAGCTTTTTAGCCAGATACCCAAACCACTGATCTGGATTCTGTTCAAGAATTTAAGGGTAAATTAAACCTATTCCTTAGCATGTTTGGAGTTCTACAGGTTGATTCTTCTCCCCTCTAGCATTAACTATTAATCCAGTGCCTATTGCTATTCTTTCTGGAAAAGAACTGTTTGCAGGAGAGATACTACTCTTTTTCCTCGTGAAAAACTTCAGTCACAGAAAGGTTCATTATTTATACTCTTTATTTCTACCAAAAGTTAATTTTCAAGGTAGCTTCCAAATGTTTAGAAGAATAAATCCAAATAAAGCCAAATGTAACTAAAAATCATAAAATTAAAAAACCTTCCCCAATTGTAAAATCATTGAAATCAACCAGGATACAGTTAAAAAGTGAGAGAATCCACCAATTGTCTTTTTATTTCGGGGGGGGGGGGGACACCAGTTGGCCTCTGCTGCCTATGACAATCCTGTGGAAAACAAGAGAATCTAATAATTTGTCCAAAGAGTATCTTCTTGTGTGTGGAGAAATAGTTATAAAGAAAGGGGCCATGATGGCTCAGTGGTTAAGACACTGATTACCAGCGTTCAGCAGTTCAAGACACAAGTGCTGCATAACAGACTGAGTTCCCATCCCAGTTCCTGCCTACATCGCAGTTCAAAAGCAAAAATAAAAATAAAAAAATCAAATAGATAAATAGGTACTGCTTTGGTGGGAAAGGTAACAGCATTCTGTACACTCCACTGTCTAGTCATACCTGCTGCATGACCACAAAAACATCTTCAGACACAGAGTGCTGGCTCTTTGGTAGTAAACAGAGATGAGCACCATCTGCTAGAGTAGAAAACAACTAGCTTTTGAGCAAGGGAGACCTTTACCTTTAGTTATAAAGAAATGCCTTCCACAGAAGTTATGCTTGGGTAATACTTCATGTAATACGCCAGTTACGCCCGCTCCTAGACTGGGACTCCTTGCTCATGATCACACACGCTTTGGTCACCTCCAGACTTGATTATTGTAATGCGCTCTACATGGGGCTGCCCTTGGTGACCATTTGGAGGCTGCAGTTGGTCCAGAATGCGGCTGCCCGGGTTGTGATAGGGTGTGGGCGTTATGCTCATGCCTCACCATTGCTGCGGGAGCTGCACTGGTTGCCAGTGTGCCTCCTGGTGCAATTCAAGGTGCTGGTTATTACCTTTAAAGCCCCATATGGTAGTGGGCCAGGATACCTAAGAGACCGCATTGCCTTAAGGACATCTGTCTGTCCCACCAGAGCAGACTGGAGAGGCATTCTGGTTGTACCATCAGCTAGAGAGGCACACCTCTCTAGCACAAGGAGGAGGGCCTTCTCTGTGTCTGCCCTATGGAACCTCTTGCCAAGTGAGCTGCGTCTCCAGACAGAGCTGCTGCCCTTTAGGAAGGGGGTCAAGACCTGGCTGGCAAAGCATGTGTGGGGTATGGGCAAGACAGTTGCCCCAGTTTCTTGACTCATTTGATCCCCCTCTCTCTATTTGTCTTGTTTTAGTTTTTTTTAATTTTTAAATCTTTTAATCTTGATTTTATATTATGTTTTTATTGTGTTTTAGGTGTTGAGAGTTGTTTTAGCCACCCTGGGTCTTTTTGAGGAGGGCAGCATAAAAGTTTGCTTAAACAAACAAATAAATAATGGGAATTTTACTTTTTTCTTTTGATTCATAACATTGTTATATTTTCTATTTAGTGACTCTCTCCCCCACTCCCCACCCCAATTTTCTTTTCCAGGGTGGAAGAAAAGGGAAAAGAAATTCAGAATCTGACCAGTGCAGGTGATTATACTTGCACCAGATTTGGAGCAAAAGAAAAAGAATATTGACTTTCAGGGTTTTTGCAGAAATGTATATTTGTATTGCTGCCTACCTATGCAGTTTTGGGGGGGTTGGGGAGTAAAATGTAATTGACTAACAAACTGAATATTCAATCTATTGCACTTCTAGTATGAAGAAGAGAAACTGGAAACTAATATGACAGTGACATTCAAAACCTAGTTTGTGCTACTGCTGCATCTAGTTTTTCATTAATCAATAAACCTTTGTCATTTTAGTGATCTATGTGCATAATTTCTGTAACATAAAAACACTCTGCCAAGGCTTAAATGAATTACATATGACATACTGCAACTTTTTACAGCCTCTTCACTTTTCCGTCTTAGATATTGATGGGATATTTAATGTTTTACAGCTGTTTTCAGAATAACGTGTCACAATCCCCAGCTACTTATGTAATATGTCAGTTTTTATTGACAGAGAGCAAAAATCACCCCACAATTGTCTTTTTAAAGTCTTTTCATTTTTTGTAAAGTGCCACAATCCTGATAGTTAATTGTAACTGCTATTAATTTCATTGGTCAGAATCCATAGCATGCATATGTAATTGCCCTAGCAATTATAAGTAACTACACAGGTGAGTTCAGCTATGTGGCTGGCAGGCTGTTTTGCTCCTTTTCTTCCTTAGTTCTGGGAAGTGATCATCTTGGTTGTGTGAAACAGCAAACCAGAAGGAAAAAGTCAGTATAAAATTATTCTTGTACATAATTTCTGCAGTAGGATTTTGGGCAATGGAACTTTTTGCAGATAAAGCTAGCAGAACTACACTGAACAGAATGACTGCAATTCAGACTTAAGTCACTGGAGGTTTGGAAGCAGGGTAGATAGCGTTTAGCCCAACAGATAAAGTTAAAAGGATTGATACAATATGAGATAAAAATATTACATACCTGGCAATTGCTTTCAGTTTACAGAAAAAAGGGGCTTATAGGAACCTTTTATGTCCCTAGATGTTTTATCTATACAGTAGTTCCGATCAGCCCCACCCAGAATGCCCATTAGTCCCAGATTGTTGGAGTCAAAGCCTAAAATATCTGTTAGGTCCAAGTCCCCTGCCCAGATGATGTTTGCTCTGAATGCTGTAAATAAAACATCTATATCACCAACAGAAAATCACATCATCTCAAGAGGATGCTTCTATCAATTGTATCTAGAAGGCACAAGAGAAACAGACTGATATGGCAGTTACCTGCTCATCCATAATGGCAAGCAGGCTATTTTGAACTAATCAGTGGCACCCAAACTATGGCCCACAGGCCCATTTAGGCTCATGCATATCATTAATCTGGCCTGGGCTGAGTACCCGGGCGTTCCTAAGACTGTCCCCACTGCCTGACATCATTTACGATATCAGCCATGGCGGCAGTGGTGGTGATGATCGCGCTTTGTCCCCATTGCTCCAAGCAGCCTCTGTTTCGGTCCCCTTGCTTCAGCAGCCTTTGGGTACGTGGATCGCTGTGTTGGGGACATTTTCGGAGCCTTCCCCATTTCAAAATCTTTGGTGCTAGGAAATTAATGTTCAAATTATCGAACAATTGCGGTCATACCACACGCTAGCAAGGTTATGCTCAAGATAATACAGGATAGATTTCAGCAGCATGTGGAGAGAGAATTACCAGAAGTGCAGGCAGGGTTGAGAAGAGGCAGGGGAACTAGAGACCACATTGTCAACATTTGTTGGATCATGGAGAAAACAAAGGAATATCAGAAACAAGTCTTCTGTTTCACTGACTACACCGAGAGCTTTGACTGTGTGGACCACAACAAAATATGGCAAGTAATTAAAGAGATGGGAATAGCAGAACACCTTATATGCCTCATGAGAAATCTGTACATGAATCAAGAAGCAACAGTTAGGACAGAATACGGAAGGACAGAGTGGTTTGGAATAGGAAAAGGAGTAAGACAAGGCTGCATTTTGTCACCCTGCTTATTCAACTTATACACACCACATGCACAATGGAGGGTTGGACGAATTACAAGTTGGGATCAAAATTGCTGGGAGAAACATCAACAATTTGAGATACACAGATGATACTACCCTAATGGTAGAAAGTGAGAAAGACCTAACAAAGTTGCTGCTTAGGTTGGAGGAAGAGAGTGCAAAAGCTGGCTTGAGACTCAACATCAAGAAAACCAAGATGATGGCAACAGGCCCTATCAGTCCCTGGAAAATAGATGGGGAAGAAGTAGAAGCAGTGACAGACTTTACTTTCTTAGGATCCAAGAACACTGCAGATGGAATTGCAGCCATGAAATAAAAAAGTGACTGATACTTGGAAGACAAGCTATGAGAAACCTGGGGAACATAGTTAAAAGTAGAGACATCACCTTGCAAACAAAAATCCGCAGTCAAAGCAATGGTATTCCCTGTGGCAATGTATGGTTGTGAGAGCTGGACAATAAGGAAAGCTGAGCACAGAATAGATGCCTTTGAGATGTGGTGTTGGAGGAAAGTGTTGAGAGTCCCCTGGACAGCGAGGAGAACAAATAGGTCGATCCAAGAAGAAATCAACCCTGACTGCTCATTAGAAGGTCAAATAGTAAAAATGAAGCTAAAGTACGTTGGACATCAATTGGGAAGAGAGGATTCAATTGAGAAAGCTTTGATGCTGGGAAAGGTGGAGGACAAAAGAAGAAGGGGGCGGGGCAAAATGAGGTGGCAAGATGGTATTGTAGATGCAGTGGGCACAGAGCTGAGTGGGTGCCTGGCGGGCAGTGGTCCATAGGGTCGCAAAGGGTTGGAATTGACTGCGACTGAACAACAAAAGGAGAGCCCCATGGCACGCCCAGGATGATGTCATCCTGGGCATGCCATGGGGCTCCTAGCCCCACGGATTTTGAAGTGGGGGAGGCTCCGAAAATTTCCCTAACACGGCGATCCACGTTCCCAAAGGCTGTTGAAGCAAGGGGACCAAGCCAGAGGCTGATGGGAACTGCAGGATCAAAGTGCGATCTCCACCGCCACAGCTGATGTCAGAACTGTCAGCGAAAGAAGCAACCCACTTCCGGCCCCCGCACCTGTGTGTTTGGGGCAGGACTGGCCTGGAGGAAAAAAAGTTTAGGCACCACTGGTCTAGATATTTCAGCTTATAACTTAGTCTGCGGAGGGGGGAGGCCAAATCAGCAGCTTTCCAAAAGCTGGCTAGCATCACAGATGTGTTTTACTACAACAGCTGGGGATGATGGAAGCTCTGGTAAAACAGCAGGTGTACAGTCCCTATTGCTGGTTGAGGCTTCAACATAGAATTTGGACAGGTTTGAAATGCTCATCTCCTGTTCTTCCGTGTCGACCAGATGTGAAACTGCCAAAATGAAGCCACCTTTTGGTGAGTTCATCCTGCAGTTCCTTTCACCTGATGTAGTGTGAGAAAGATTAGCCATCAACACAAGGTTGCTGTTACCATGGTATGCCTGATTGTTTCAAAAATACCACAATCCTTAAGTTCCACTACTCTTAATATAAATACATAACCAAAGGCAGCCCCAGTATGAATATCAGAGTAAACAAAAGACAAAAAAAAAGCTGTGGCACCTTATGTGGGACAGTGTGAATATGACTTTTGTGTTGTAAAACTGGAGGAGCACAACAGGACCCGGATGTAAATGCAAGTGGTACAGGTGCAGAAGCTTACAAAGTAGGAAAGATGAGAAAAGGGGTGAATGAAGCTGGTGTTCTAAAAGTGGAAGAAGTTATTTATTTAGATTTATATCACCGCCCACTCGCCGTGGCGAATCAGGGCGGTTTACAGTCAGGAAAAAACAACAACAACAACACACACACAGCACAAACAGCTAAAATCCATTCCTCCTCTTGGCCAGAGGACGTTAGTCTTTTCCTTCCCTGCCCAGGATTAGGAAGTGGAAGCTTCCATGTTTGCCTTTGGAATCTATTGTAATATTTTATGGTATACTGAAATGGACATGAAGTGCTATGTGGTGATATTAGACATACTGTACTTTCAATCAGATGGGATGTCAAAATATGGATAACTTGGGCACTTCTCATTCCCCAGAATGAACTAGGAAACCAGAATCCAGTGTAAACAATAACAACCAGAATGTTCAGTTAACATTTTAGAAGAACCTACCAGTAATTGAAATTTGCAAGAATGTAAGAGCTCTACTGAGTGAGAACAAAGTCTTCTGTAGCCCAACATCAATTCTCAAATTGGTCAATCTAGAGCAGTGTCTCCCAACCTTTGGTTTTTGAACTTCAATTCCCAAAAGCCTAAGTCAATACATTGGCTGATCAGTGCCCAGGTTGGGCATACAGAGCCCTGTGGGAATACTGCAAGCAGGACATTATAGTAACTTTTGCCTGCTCATATTCCCTTGCAACTTATATTTATAATGCCTCTGGTGGAGGAGGCAGTATATATTCCTCATAACTAGCCATTGATAACTTATATTCATGAATTGCTTAATTTTGTTTTTAAAATCTGTCAGGTTTATGATCATCACTGTAGCTTGAGGAAGTGAATTCCATAGTTTTGTTATATATATAGTGAGAAAAATATTCCATGTTTATATCCGGAATTTTCCACTACTCAGCTTTTTACTAAATATAAGTTGGTTCTACTTGTCGGAGGAGAAAAAATGTCTGTTTAAAGCATCTAAGTTAGAGTTATAATGTTGCTTTAATTTAATTTAATTAATTTAATCATTTAATCCCAATGATGGTGGCTGCATTCCATAGGATTCATGCATGCAGCAATTGCCTTAGCCTCACTCAAGCAATTGGCAGTTTTGAGATTTTGTGGGGGTTATGAAACAGAAGCCTGCTTAAGCTCAGTTTAAATACAGGAGTTAGCCTTTTAAGTTTTGGTTTCTTTGCTGTTTTGCTTTGTTTTATGATTGCACAGATTAACACAGTCACCGCTTCAAACACTATTACAGACACGACTACATTTGAAGTGACCACCTACTTGCCAAAGCAACACCGTAGCGCAACTTTGGCACTTCATACTCAGAAAGTTGTAGGTCACTCCTAGGTTACAATCCACACAGCCAGGGGCTTCAGCTTCGGGCAGGAGGCCTGTGTCCCGCAAAGTTTATAATCCAGGGCAGCGTCTTTCAACGCAGGCTGAATTTGAGCACCTTGACTCTCAGGCCTGTCCACCCCCTAAGCCAGGGGTGCCCAAACTACACCCCTTGGGCTAGATCCGGCTCCCAACGCCAATTCACCCAGCCCCCAATGCCCTTGTTGCTCTGCTTCTGGGAGCAACGAGGATGGCACAGGCCAGATGAATTGGCATTGGTGGGGCTGGATCTGGCCCACGGGCCATAGTTTGGCCACTCCTAATTTGAGCAGAGAAGATGACAACTTAAAATCATTTCCTACTGCAAAACAGATTGCTTCCGGTGGGAGGAACCATGTGAACGGCCTGAACATCACCTGACCACTGAGTCACGTGACCGGCCTGTGGCCTGAAAAGTTTGGGCACCCCTGCCCTAGCGACGTTTTTGTCCACATTAATGTGCCTCGTGAATCTGGAGCATTGTGACCCGGCCTCAGCCATTCCCACCGAAACCCTGGGAAGATGCGTGGGAAACACTCTCTCCCACCTCGAAGAAAGCAACAGGCGATACATGGGCACACGTGACATTAATATTATTATTATTATTATTATTATTAAATTAGATTTATATGCCCCTCTACTCACCTCACTGAGGCAACTCAGAGGGGCTCACATAACATAAGCAACATATACAGTATCACAATCTCCAATATAAATACAGCATAATATAAAAATATAACAACAGATGCAGCACAGATAATACAATCAATAAATTTTACATAAAAAGAAAAAAAACAATAAAAATACAGTGTAAAAATACAATACAGTCAAGAGAGACGGCAAGGTCTTTATGGCTGGGCTAGCTGATCCACACAGCTGGCCCTCATTCCCCCTCTCCCAACAGGCAGGGAGAGTTCCTAGAACTACACCACGAGCGATAGCCAAGCAACGGCGCCTGCGCAGACGCCGGGCCAAGCGCTTGCGTGAGAATGCCTACTGAGGGGGTTATTCCGCCGGCGCAGTAAAGCTCGGTGGCTGGTGCGCATGCGCCCTAAAACCCTCTTCCCCCCACGCATGCGCCCTAAAACCCTCTTCTCCCGCACATGCGCCTTTCTTCTCAAGTTTCTACTCCGCCCGTGCCGGCCAAGTCGGTTCTCTTTTCTAGTAACTTCCCCGACGCCTGACGTCATCACCAGGCGCCGCTGGTGAGACTGTTTCCGTTGAACTCTTCCCTCCCTCCCTGCGAGTGGGAGAAATTCTAGAGAGCGCCGAGAGAAGCGCGCGCCAGCGAGGGAACGAACGGCTGCGAGAGGAGCGGGGGAGGGGGGGGAGGGTCGGCGTTACCCAGCGTTCCCTGCGCGGCCTGGCTGAGGCGAGGGAAGAAGGAGGTCTCTCTCCACCACCCCCGCCGCCGTCCTCTTCCTGCCCCCCCTTTTCTTTCCGCGCGCGCCATGTCTGAGAGCGGCGAGAGCCCGCCCGGGCCCCCGAGCCCCAACGACGAGACCCCCGGCCCGCCCTCCGCCGCCGCCGCCGCGTCGGAACCGCGGATCATCAAAGTCACGGTGAAGACCCCCAAAGAGAAGGAGGAGTTCGCCGTCCCGGAGACGAGCAGTATCCGGCAGGTGAGGGAGACGGAGGGGGGAGGGGCGTGGCTGGCTCTCGCCAGGCCGGGACGGGGCCGGTAGGAAGTGGTGTGTGTAGGGGGGGTTAATCCGGCGCCCACCGACGGCTCCCTTTGTCTCGGACTTGCGGAGTTCCGGCGCCAGCTGCAGCCGCCACGGAGCCTCTGCTTAGTCACTCGCCGGGCTGCTGAGGCGGGGAGGAGCTCTCGCCGCCTTCTCGTCAAGGAAGGAAGGAAGGCCTGGGTCGCGGCCGGCGTGACGAAGCGGTGGAGCCGAGCGCCTACCTTCTTACTCCCTCGGTTGCTTCAAACCGGGTTAAGAAAGAAAGAGGGCCAGACTCTCTCTTTGCCCCAGAAAGCAAAGCTCATAAGGACACGGGCGGGAGGAGATGGGACTTAACTTCCAAGCAGGCACACACATAGCAATGTGTTTGCAGTTAGCAGTGAGGCGAGTAGAGCGGCATATAAGTCTAATTTAATAATAGTAATACCTCAGATAACATTAGTATCGAATAACACTAAAATCGCATAACATTAAGCAATCTGGGGGGAAGAATTGCATCGGATAACATTAAGATCCTATGGGATGCATCGGAAAACAACCGCTAAAGCCTGTGTGGTTACAATGTATCTCTATGGATCCCATAGGATTTTAACATGCATTGGATAACACTAAAAATCGGATAAAACCAAGACTTGTGGAACCAGGTTTTAGTGTTATCTGAGGTTTTACTGTATATCTTTACCCATAGAACATAAGATTGTGTACTACTTTTAGAATCTTAAGAGTCGCAAAAACTCTAAGCCTGGATGAACACAAAATTTACTAGCCATTATGATAGTGACTTCAATTAGTATGCCATGTGTTTTAATGTTCCTGGGCTGCATAAAACACAAGAAATGTTACTACACAAGCCAAGCATTTGCTGGGCAATGCTGTAGAACCACTATTAAAACCAAGACTTGTGGAACCAGGTTTTAGTGTTATCTGAGGTTTTACTGTAATAATAATAATAATAATAATAATAATAATAATAATAATAATAATAATAATAATAATAATAATAATAATAATAATAATAATAACAATTACACTTCTATACCGCCCCATAATCAACTGTGCGACTGAACAACAACAAAAGCGCTTGATGCACTATCTGGGCAGTTCACAAGGTAATAAACATCTCTCCCACCCACCCACCAACTTGCTGGGTCCTCATTTTACCAACTTCTGAAGGAAAGGCTGAGTCCACCTTGAGTCCTAGTCGGGATCAAACTCGCAATGTTTTGGCTGCAGTACAGCAGTTTCACCCCTACACCACCAGGGCTCAGGGTGCTGAAGAGTTCGGGAGAATCAGAATGGCTACACTGGGGAGCATCCTGGCACGGTCCTGGTGTCTAAAGTGGTGATGATCCTGAGAAAGGGGCGCCTTCAGTGGTGGGGTGTCAGAAATTTTACTACCCCACCGTGATGTCATCACAGTGTGGGCGGAGCTAACATCATGAAGTCATGATATTGTGGTCAGAGCCAAAGAAAAATAATAATAAAATAAAAATAAGCACACACACACACACCCCTCAACCCACTCACCCACCCACAACACAAGGACAGCAAGGAGGCCATGCTCACGCGCCAAACACTAGGCATGCATGCACACCAACTGCTTGACGCACATGCACAATGGGGGAACCAGTGAAAAGGTAAGCCCCAAAGGTGGTTCCCCCCAAAAGGTGCTACCGGTTCTCCAGGACACTGGGAAAAGTTACTACCGGTTCTGCCAGACTAGTGAGAACCTGTTACATCCCATCGCTGGGCGCCTTTGTCTGGATCAGAGCACAAAAGGAGTAAGTCCCATAACTGGTCTCTCTGTATGTGTTGGCCTAGAATGGCAGAGTGAGAATGGAAGCCGGTTAAAAGGGAGAGGCATTGCAAACACACCATTTCCAAGCATATATTGAAAGTGCATTTTATAAAGAACCATCTGGGAGTCATGGCGGTATAAATATTTTCTCCAAGATCAAAGACGGGATGCACTAGTGTTATAGTGCTTGCCTGGGTATTAGGGAGGCAAAGGTGATGTAACATTCCAGTTTTGCTTGTGGGCCTCCCAGAGTCACTTGCTTGGCTGCCTTGGAAGGTTGACTCAGCCTTCCATCCTTCCAAGATCAGTAAATTGAGTTCCCAGTGTGTTGAGGGCAAAATGCTAATTACCTATAAAACCACCCAGAGAGTACACTAAGCGCTGTGGATGGTATATAAGTGTAATTGCTTTTAGAAGAAAAGTGTTTTAATATACTGTATAGGCTTTTGCTCAGCTCCATCAGGGATTTTGTGTTCTAAAATGAATGTAACTTGATTTTAGGACATTATGTGCTGTTGCAGGAGACATTTTATGTTTCCATGTATGTGTCTTGTAAAACCATAGCAAAACCTATAGTTGTTATGTTGTACCATGTATAAAAAGATACTTTTTTTCCCAGCAGAACTGCTGCATTTAAAATTGCCTGTAGTGCCTTAGTTTCCAAGCCCAGGGCTATACCTGGCACTGTTTAAAATAGTGTTAGAAGCACTGTTGGTTAATACTGTCACTTTGCTCCTGTAGCATGATAGCAGTATGCTGTGCTTATGCAAGATTTTATTTCAGAATTTGCAAGAATCTGTGTATTCTCTAATTTATTATAATCTTTGCTGAGTCATCACACTATCAGATCTTTCTCTTTTAAACCTGACTATTACAAGTGTCATTTGAAGCTTTAATTTCTTTTGAAAATAACTGTTAAATTTTAATGTTGTGAACATCATGTGGTAAAGGTACAGTAATACCCCGGATAACGATTGCATCGGATAACGCTAGAATCGGATAACGATGCAAGTTTTTTGGAAAAAACTTGCATCGGATAACGATTCTGGATAATGGTTCTTAGTGTTATCCGAGGCAATGGTCTGCGAGTGTGGGGTGGTTTGGGTAGAACTACCCAATCCACCCCCCACCTGCAGCGGTCTCTGCGACTGCAATAGGGTTGGGGAAAAGCACGCGCCTTTCCCCCGACCCTACTGCAGTTGCAGAGACCACTGCGGGTGGGGGGTGGCTTTAAAGGCAGGGAGGAAAGGCCCTGCCTGCCTTTAAAGCGGTTTGTCCCTGAAGTCAGGGCTTTTTTTAAAGCGTTGTTCGATGGATGCATCGGGCAACGATAAAAAGTGAATAACGTCATGACTTGTGGAACCAAGTCATAACGTTATCCGGGGTATTACTGTATACAGTACTTTAAAAATTAATCTAATAATGCAAAGACTATAATTTTTATCATTTGTATTTCTGTAGTTACTATAAGAGGAATTTTTTGCCAGTAGAAGTGATGAAATTTCTTATTTTAATGATCCCTTCAGTAGTCTGAGTGAAAGATTTGATAGAGTGTAGTGTCTGCAGTTTAAAATGAATTCTTAAATTTAATAATAATTGATTTGTGTTGAGTTGCCTCTTTGATTCCATTAGCCCAATGAAAACAATTTTCAGTTGTTGACACAATAGGTTACTTCTGACCAAACAGTGATACCAGTGGGGTTTGCATATTTATTTTGAATATTATTTTTAGTGAGACACTTGTACAGTATTTTAGAAATAGATTAGTTGGCATTTCAGAAAAGTGTGGGTACTCTGTTCTCTCTAGTATTATTTGGGATATGTCGTGTGCAAGAGACTACAGAGTAATAACTTCAGGATATGCCAATATCTGACTGAAAGTCAAAAGCCCTCTTTTAAAAACTTTCAAGATACAGTACAGTACAGTACTGGCATATCTTTTGATTTTGTTTTCTTTCATGCCTTTTAACACTACACTCCCCAGAAAGTACAATGTAGCATAACTATTCTGTTTGAAACCTTAATGGTAAGAATTTAGGCCCTTGTGACAGAAAAGGATCCTTTGTTTATGTTTTTAATTCCCAGACTTAAACATTTGGATTGTATATTTTACAATACCTTCATTAATTAAGCTGAAACTGATTCTGTTTGCAAAACTGGTTTGTCATAATAAATACTATGATCATTTTCCCCATTTTGCTCTTTGTATTACAGTCAATCCTCGCATAATGAGCGTTTCGATTAGCATAACGAGCAAGTTTTTCGCTAAGCAGTCTGACTCGCATAATGACAATTTTTGCTATGCGAGTCGGGCTTTCCCTATGGGAAAACTCGCATAATGAGCGTTTCTATGGGGAAATTATGCCTATGCGAGTTTTTCCCCTTGAAACGCTTATTATGCGAATTTCCCCATAGGAATTTTCGCTATGCGAGTTTGTTTCGCATAGCAAAAAACTCTCATAGCTAGCAGCCTCGTTATGCAAGGTATGACTGTATACAGTACTTGCAAGACTCTACGTGGTAGATCTGAATAATTTAACAAACCCGATTGTATTTAACTTTTTCTTTTGCATATTGCCCTCACTTTGAGACTCCACTCACCCCATTCTTAGATTTCTTGGGAATGTGTCATTTTCATTTTTGTAAAGTCCTGTGGGGGAATTCCTTTAAGTTCTAAGTGGATTTAATAAGGCAAGCTTTGAGGTTCTCCTAGTATCACCTTGTACCTTGTAGTTGTTAAAATTGCTCTAATACGTTGTACACTGCCCAGAGTGGGAGAATATCCTAGATGGGTGGGATATAAATGTAATAAATATGTACTGGCGATGAGATATAGAATGAGGGAGCTCAGCAGGCAAAGGAACAAGGAATGAAATGTGAGGTCATAATACTTGGGAAAAATCATGAGACTTCAGCTATGGAACAGAACTTTTAGTGAAATCTGAAGAAGGGAATGGTGAACTGCTGCTGAGTACTCTCTACTTAGAAAACCCTGAGAAGGATCACCACAAGTCAGAATTGACTTACTGACATGCAATTATAATTTGTAGCCAGCATAATCTTAGAGTTAATTCTGATCATCCCACCTTAAAGACACCCTGTAATCCTGCAAAGAACAGGAGAGGGACTCATTTCTTGTGATCAGTTTTAAAAACACTTGGAAGAAGTGATACTTTTACTGCTTCCCACCATTCAGAGTCAGGCTGATTTGACGCTTCCTCTAAATTTTTGCACTACTGGGAATGTAGGAAGCTGCTTTATACTAAATCAGATTATTGTTCCAACTAGCCTAGTGTCATCAGTTCTAACTAATGGCAGCTTTCCAGGATTTGAGGCAAGACTTTGTTATAGGTTTACTTAGAGATTTCTCCAGCAAGTACTAAGCAGGCTTGAGGCTGCCTAGCTTCTGAAATCTAATGAGAGCAGTATGAGGTAAGTTCAAAGAATTCATATATCATCACAGAATACATATACAATATAGGAAGCTGCTTTATACTGTACTAACCCATTAGTATGTCTAGATCAGTATTGCCAGCACTGACTGTTTTACCTCCCCAGGATTTCAACCAGAATTCTGTTGTCCCTGCATGGAAAAATACTCTCTGTCATTGAGTTGTAGCCCTTTCTACTTGGGATACATCCATAGTCTGTCACCCAATTAGAGTAAGATGGATTTTGTCTTGAGTTCTTGAGATGTTCTTACATTCTTCATGTCTGAGAAACTTCTGTAAGAGAGGAGTGAACTGATTTGTGTTAGGCAAAACGCAGGAGAGCATTGCCAGAAACATCCCAGGTTTTTCCTTGTGGCTGCATTTGTACATCCCTATTGGAAACTAAAGAACTAGTTCTAGATACTTGGTTTGTCTTAAATAACACGTAGCTGTATGTGTAAGTGACTTCCATTGGCAGGTATTTATGGTGCTGAAAAATCTGATGGTACTTAAACATACAAGTTATAACCCTTTGCAGTCAGGTAGTAACAAGACTTGTGCATTAAACAGGACACCAGGTTAAATTCTGAGCTACCTGGATAGCTTAGTGAGTCAGGCATCTGCTATGGTAAATCCAGGAAATCCACAGAATTCTACTAGAGAATGACTATGCAACCCAATTTCCACCATTCTCTTCTAAAGCTAGCTTTAAATCCCTCCAGCTGTTTCAAAGTGGTTTCTCTGTCTCTTTAATTAAAGATGAAACCTCTAGCAATACCCAGACCAGGTAGCACACAACCAAATAATGATAGTAGTGAAGTATCAGGCCTTTTGATCTCTTAAAACACACTGCTCCAATGATGACAATTTGGTAAAATGTTTAAACGATCCAAAAGGTAATTCCAAAAAGCAAAGCAAAACAGCAATTCAAAACTATGGACTTAAAATAAGACAATAAGATAGTTCCTACATCCTTTGGATAAACTAATAAAAAGCTAACTAAATTATTATTATTTATTTATTTATTCACGTTTGCTATCCCGCCCCAATCGGGTAAACCCGACTCTGGGCGGCTTACAGCTTAGCTAAAAACACAGACCAAATCCAATAAAAATAATAATGTTTAAAACCTCAAGAATTCATAAGAAAGAATTCATGAGAAAAGATTAAAACAGCGTAACGGATAAAACCCGGGGCAGGGGGGGTGGCTGTCCCTCAAATCAACCAGCCTGTATGGGATCCCGTGTTGCTGGGTCCCCACACATGCTCCGCCAGCCAGGTCTTTAAGCCTTTTCGAAAAGGTAAGAGCTCTGCCTGTAGGTGCAGTTCCGTTGGGAGAAGGTTCCAGAGGGCCTGGGCGAACACAGAGAAGGCCCTCTTCCTAGTGCTAGTGAGGCGAGCCTCCCTAGCTGATGGAATAACAAGAGAGCCCCTCCAGGCCGCCCTGGTGGGACGGACAGACGTTCTTAGGGTGACGCGGTCTCTTAGGTATCCTGGCCCACTACCATATAGGGCTTTAAAGGTAATAGCCAGCACCTTGAATTGCACCCTGAGACATACTGGCAACCAGTGCAGCTCCCGGAGCAGTGGTGCTGCACGAGCATATCGCCCACGCCCCATCACTACCTGGGCCGCCGCATGTCTCTACTACTCGGTAATCCTGATGTATAGTTTTGCTACCTGAATTTTTTGGAATAGTTTTGCTCCTAGACTCACACAAGAGATCTATTCTAAAGTACTGCATCAGAGAACTACTACATCATCTAGCTGCACTTAATTATTCTCCTTGCTTCTCATCCAGAATTACCCAATCAGGTAAAATTACATAATTGCAATTAATCCTCTCTCCCTAAATCATCCTTTGGGAATGTAAGATGTCCAATTAGTGTGGAATGTTGCTCTGGTATTGCTGTATCTTCTTGCCTTCTGTCTGTCACTGGATCTCCATACAATTTCACGTCTTCTCAGAATACCTGCGGAAGATGGCTTAGAAACATTAAATTTTTTCCTTTATTTCTAATCTTAACTCTTTCCTGGGAAAATAGACAATCCTGTAACCATTTAAACAAGGACTAAAATTGGTGGAGCTTATATCTGGTGTAGGAGCCACAGCTTAGTTCCACTGTGCTTCCCAGAAGAACAAAGCTTTGAAGTAATGGGCAAGCTGCATGTTTCCATGACTTCCCCAGAGGAAGGAACTGGTAAATCACTGCTAAGAACTTTCTGTTGAAAAATCCTGTAAAGAACTGCCATAAATCAGAATTGACTTGATGGCATGTAATTATTCTGTTTATTAAGCATGCTTAGCAAAAGTTATGCGAAGATTAAACTAGGATGGTGGTATCAAACTAAACAGAGAGAAGATAAACCATCTTAGTTTTGCAGACAATGTAGTACTGATTGCCCAAAACGCTCAAAAACTTCAAAAAATGCTGTATGAGCTCAACATAGAAAGTAGAAATGAATGGCATGAAGACAAAATATATGCTATCAAGCAACCAGCGGAACTTCCAAATAATCTGGAATGAACTCATCGAGCAGGTTGACCACTACATCTATCTTGGCCATCTGATTGGGATGAACAGTGATCGGAGAGCAGAACTAGCCAGAAGAAAGAAAATGAGATGGGTACAGTGATGGGATTCAGGTTTTTTTTTAACTACCTATTCTGGCTGTGGTATGGTGGGCATGGCCAAGGGAAAGTCAGTGAAGTCCTATGTCCACTGAAGAGTCAGCTTAGTTTCCTTAGCACTGCCTTTCATATTTCTGGAGCTCTTTTTAAAACCCCCACAAAAGAGTTGATAATTTGCATCTAGTTCTGAATTCTGCATTTGCTTGTTTTAATCATGGCATTGTGGTAATCTACTAGAGTAGGATAGTATTTTTCCAGTAGATGATAAAAGTTTATTTGAGAATGCTTTTTGGAAATATGCACACTGTTTTTCCAGGAACAGCAGTTATTATCTAGTTTAATGCATAGGAAATTGCCTTTTGCACAATAGAAAATTATTGTTATATAGTAATATTTTTGGCTTTTGAAAGATTTTTGGTTCTTTTGGCTTGAATAGCACTTACCTATCCAGCTTTGGAGATCTACAGAAATTTTAAAGTACGTACTGTATTATATTTCTCTTTAGTATTAAGCACATAGAAAAAGCAGGTGGGCTAGAAGATGGCTGACTGACAAATCTATCTTGAAGTCACAAAGGAGTGTTTAGCAGCACATTCTAGTTGTAGTGCTTTAGGAGAGGTATGTTTAGTCTTGCAAATGCTTTACTGTTAACTGTTCTCTGCTACTTTTTTACTTCTGTTGAATTTGAGCAAGAGATTTAGGTGGAGTGAAACAGGAGTCTTTTGGAGCTTGTATACTTAATAATTCCTGATTCCTTGATTTTCTAAGCAATCTTTCTTAGGTTATATTTTCAAGAGATAGGGATTAAAGAGGGAAAAGTGTGACAAAAGATGCTGTCATATTTAATTTTAAAATTATTTTAAACCATTTTCTTAAAAAGCCTACTACAGTATGGTTTTATTAATCGTCTATGTCTGTTAGAGAGCATCAGGTGAGTTTCTATGCAAGGTAAAAACCCTTTAAAACCAAACTTTAGCAGCATTGAAGGGTTGGTGCCTCAGGATGGTACAAGGCCACATGAAGTCCATAAGTCACATTTTGCTTAGAGGCTGTCTCCCCCTTGGTTGTGTGGTTAGTATATAATAATTAGAGGTGGTAGAAGTTAGAAACTCAACAATCATGCAATATTAAAATACTACATACCAGAAACTAAAACAGGAAACACTATTGGACTGTAAGCATGTGACCGTGAACAAAGGTTAGACTTTTCTGTGGCAGTAGATTCGCTTTCACTAGCAACAGACTGAGAGTGAGAATGAAGACAGTGTCTGCTCCTCCAAATTGTATTGTTTGAAGGGATATGTCAGCTGAATAGAGTTGTTTGGCCTGTTACACCATTCTTCTCCTGCGCCATAAGACTCTTCTGCCCCAAGCAACACAGAATAGTAGTGTTTTCTGAAGGGTATGAAGAGTCCAATGGTAGTGTGTGCTCAGATCCTCCTCCTTCCATGCCTAAGCCAGACATGAAACTGCCAAAATAAAGGCACTGTGAAGCATGCACACTGCTCAATTAGGATAACCTGCTTTGCCACACTCAGATTTTTCTGTAGCAACCCAGAACTACTGCCTGAATCAACATTGTTAGTTAAATAATTACCCTCTGCTCCATGAGTCTGACGAAACAGTGCCTCCCTCTTAATTTTGTAGCATTACATGATGTTCCTAATTTGTCACACAAAATTGTGAACAAGGGATCAAGATGTCTATGCTTAAAACTTCATACTTATACTTCAGATCTTAAAAAAGCAAAAGCTCTACTCCATAATTTTTTTTAGCTTTTCATGATGAAAAACTCTCAATGTTATTATTATTTTATATTGAATATTTTTTCTAGTTTATAAAAAATCTGAAGTTAGGTGGTTGATTATACCCAACTTAGAGAATACCCTCACTCAGTGGCTCTGTCGATAGGTATTTCCACTGCCAGGTGAACAGATTTTATTTGCTGGTATTTGTAGCAGATTTTATCTGTTTTTAACTAATTGATGAGTTGTACAGCCAGCGACTCAATGCCGAGTGTTGGGTGGTGGTAAATAACCTGACTCCCTAAAGGGGCCAACAGTTATGGGCATTTCCTTCAATTTTATCCATCTTGGATTCTAGGGGTACACAAAAAGAGCCTCCATTAAGATTATGAATACAATCGGGTGTACCCTGGGCGGCAACCTTGCTTGCTAATCTTTCTAATACCAGATCAAACCAAAGGAACTGAAGAAGTAGAAGCGGTTTGGTGTCCATGAAGAAATTTGGTTTAGTGCTATACAGTATTTCCTTATTTTGGTCGATATTTACTAGGACCTCTCAGCATACTTCCTGAGAGGCAATGCCAGGCATATAATATACTTTTTTTCAGTGAGGGCAAGTATCAGGTAGCCAGTAATTATCCTGGATGATTCATTAAACACTACATCCACTTGCTTGGCATGTAGTGTTTTATTTTATATGGTACTAGCATGTTCTGCTGTGGAGTAGCACAGGTTCAGAGCTGCTCTTCTACTATTGATGTGCCTGCACCCCACTCTCACCCAGCCAGTTTCATAAATACTGTATGCTATTTCTGGCAGCAACTTTCTGTTAGCTCTAATTTACCCAATATGCAGTCTTTGTAAGTTGTCTATATTAAAAAGTAACATTTTGATTTTATTTGTGCTAGAAGTCTTCTGTTCCATGAAACGCTACATTTTAGAGGTAAATGTAGGGAGGACAAGTTGAGTAAGAGTGCAACAATGGCACTTTTGGTAGTAAATCAGTGCTGGACAGTGGGAAAGGAAAATAATTGCAAGCTTTCTATCGCAAGTTGCTTTGTACAAGTGTCAGTTGCTTGTGGAGGTATAACACTGACTACCCAGTTTTGTTTGGCTAATGTGTGATACAATGGTGAAATAATTTTTTGGAATAGTAGCTGTGTTAGTCTGCGGTGAAATAAGTGCTTGATAAAGAAGCACACTTTAAAATTCTACTAGAGTTAAAATTTAATATTCTTTTCTTTTACTTGGCTCTGTAAAATTAGACCTTGGCTAGTACTAGTTCATGCTGTTTGTCTAGTGCAGTGTTTCCCAACTCTTTCTCAGTTTGTGACCTCTTTTTATAATTGCCAAGTAACATTTGCATAAAAGCCATTTTAATAGGGTAAAAACCACATTAAAAATAGATTTTATACACCCCACTTACAGCTTCTTTGCCGTAGTGACCTACCTCACAAAATGGTCATGTCTCTAAAAGCATCCCCTGCTTCCTTTCTTTGTTAGCGACTTTGGAATATCAAGTCCCCTCCCCCTGCACAATATCTTACTAACACATACAGTGAAACTCCGTATAATGATTGCCCCATACAGCGATAAAATCGCATAGCGATGAGGCTTGGTGGGAGAAGGCATTCCACATAGCAATTGTTCCTGTGGGAAAATCCAAACAGCGATTTTTCAGTGGAAAAAACCGCTTAGCACCAAACATCATTGTACTTTTTTTCCCATAGAGAACATTGTTCTGTGGATTTTCCCATAGGGAGGATAGTACAATGATGAACATAACACCAGCGGGTGTCTCTTCTCCCAACCCTACTGCACTCTTAGCGCTCGCTTGGAGTCCAGTAGGGTCGGGAGAAGAGGCACCCGCTTGCATGTGAGCGCCTCTTCTGACTCTACTGGACTCTTAGTGAGCGCTAAGAGTGCAGTAGGGTCGGGAAAAAAGGCTACAGTTGGGGATTGGATTGGGCTGCCCTATCCACCCCCCAACCGCAATGATGACTTCAGGGACAAACCACACAGTTTGTCCCTGAAGTCAGGTTTTTTTTTTTTTAGCGTTGTTCGATGCATGCATCGGACAACGCTAAAAAATCGGATAACGTCATGACTTTAGGAACCAAGTCATAACGTTATCTGAGGTTTGACTGTAGTCATGTAAGGCATAGGAATGCGGTAATTCTTATAATCCACATTTCTATTGATTTGCAGCATCATAGTTCAGATTCATCTTATTTTTTGAAAACGCCACATGCCAGTTGCAAAGAGAGAAATGTATTACAGTTTGCATTGCTTTCTCAGTGCTGACATAATGCATGCAAACTGAACCCAGATTATGATGGTTTTTTTAAAGTCTTTCATGTTTATAAGGGAATGGTTTGGCAGCTGTTTTCCAAGTAAGTTAAGTGTGTGATAAAATAAATGAGGTTGCATCCCTGTTGAGGTGTTTGGTAGGTGAAGTTAGATCAGGTGTCTGGGAAGCTGATGCAAAAGGTTAGAAAAATGAATCTTGTGAACACTGTAACTTGATTTTGATTATCTTGAATGGGTAGAACATCTTGATGTGGCTTTACTTCTCACTACATGAAGCCTCTGACTGTGAAGAAGGTAGAATAAGCTTCCTGAGTCATAGAAAGTTGATCCTTGCAATATGCT
The DNA here is from genome assembly GCA_030440675.1 of Furcifer pardalis. NCBI lineage: Eukaryota > Metazoa > Chordata > Lepidosauria > Squamata > Chamaeleonidae > Furcifer > Furcifer pardalis. The sequence continues at coordinate 44,285,276 of CP126896.1, read as the reverse complement.
TGTTACATCTGTTCTTACTTCAAACTGAACTTAGTTTGTTTCCTTTGTGTGTATGCTTAAATTAATGCATACTGCTATGCTCATCTCAGTAATGTCTAACAATAAATTGAACAAGTTCATTATACTGTATTAAAAAACCCATCTGTACTTTTTTTAGTTTAAAGAAGAGATCTCCAAGCGTTTTAAAGCCCACACTGATCAACTTGTATTGATATTCGCTGGGAAAATTTTAAAAGATCAAGATACATTGACTCAGCATGGGATCCATGATGGACTTACTGTTCACCTTGTCATCAAAACACAAAACAGGTAGGCTGGTTTGATTACCTGTTTATTGTACATGATTGCTTCCATTTGTGACAAATCTCTAAACTGAATACACTAATACTTCGGATAACATTAAGACTTGGTTCCACAAGTCTTAACGTTATCTGGTTTTTAATGTTGTGTGATGAATTGATCCCACAGTGTTAAAAAAAAGCTCGTTCAACCCCCAACCAAAAGGCAAAAGAGATTCACCCTGCCTCCCCTGCTGAAACAACAGGGTGGGCAGGACGATTCCTTCACTGTTAGCCTTTGGGTTGGGGGTAGAACATGGGTGCCTGTTCAACCCCCAACTCAAAGACAAAGGCAGATAGATCCGCCCTGCCACCCCTGCTGAAACTACAGGGTGGGTAGGACGAATCCCTTGTTGTTAGCCTTTGTCTTTGGCCAGAGAAACGCAAACCTAACACCAAGCAATCTCGACATTGGGGAATTTGAGGCAAACATTTGCGTCGCATAATGTTATCCGATGCAAACGTTATCCAAGATACCACTGTATTTCCTATTTAAACTTAGTCTAATATTAAACAAGAAACATTGGTTGGAGCAAATAATAGTAATGTATATTTTGAGGTTGCTTTCTTTTGCTTTCTTTAACTTTTTCTGATTTGCCAAATACTGTAGTTGTAGGATACAGGTGCCGACACTGAAGCAAGGAAGATTGTAAAAAGGTGGAGAGCTTTCTCATTGGTAACACCTGTGCTGGGATGGCCAACCTTGGTGCCCCAGGAGTTCTTGGACTTCAGTTCCCAGAAGCCCTGGCCACCAGGCGTGCTTACTTGGGCTTCTGGTAATTGAAGTCCAATAACTCCTGGGGCACCATGGTTGGCCAGCCCTATATCTGTGTCAAGTCCTCTCTACATGTATTTAAGAGGCAGTTAAAGGTCATTGTATAGAGTGGATTTTAAAGATCTCTTCCCTATGGTTACTTAATTTTGAGTGTTACTTGATTTTGAGACCTACTTCCTGTAGGAGGGGACTTTTAAAAGTTTATTGTTATTTTTTCCCATGCTTCTTCCATCTGAGGTGGATTTTATTATATGAATTTTAATGATTGGTTGCTTTTTAAAAAGGTGTACTGTATATGCTGGCGTATAAGACTACTTCCCCCCCCCCCCTGAAAAACATGCCTCCAAGTGGTGGGGGAGTCATCTTATACGCCGGGTGCACTTCAGTTGGGATAGACATAGCTGCCCATAGTGGCCTCCCCATGCTCACCCGGTGCCCATAGTGGCCTCCCGATGCCCGCCTGGTGCCCATAGTGGCCTACCCATGCCCACCCACCTCATTCTACATACCATCCAGTATCACGCGGTATCCAGCGTGGCTGCGGCGAGCATCAGCAGCGAGACAGGGGTGCCAGCCTGCCAGCCTTTTCGGCGTGACCGGCCTGTTCTGCTCGGCGGGAAGCAGCAGTGCTCCGCCTCGCCCCTTGTCTACACAGAGCTCGCACTTGCGCACTAGTGCCGGCCACAGGGAGATGTTGAAATCAAATCTGATGTTCTTTTATGTTTTATTTGGTGTGTGGAAGGTGTTGGAAGAGGGGGTAGTCTTATACGGCGAGTATATAACTATATTTTGAGTGGAAATATTGGGGGGGTCGTCATATACGCCGGCATATACGGTAAATGGTCCAGAACGAGAGTTTCCTCCAAGATGGGCAATATAAAAATGTATTTAATAAATAAATAAGATTTTTTTGATCTGATATAGTATTAACCTCTTCCTGCAGAGAACACATGTTTTCACTACTTCTTTCCCTTCCTAGAAACAGTGGTGGACATGTGTATATTTGTGTCTGCATAAGAAATTTTCATTTATATTGCCTTAATTCAAAGACTTTCTAGAAGAGATCCGGAAGGATTCAGAGAAGTTGAATGCTTCCTCTCTCTTGAACTTGTTAGTCAAATATCCAGGCCTGAATTAGGTTTCTCACAGATATTCTGAAGAATTGAGTTGCATAAAGATGAGAAGGGATTTAGTTCTTTGCTTCCTCTGAGACATTAACTTTTAGCATAGGCAAACTGCTGCCTTTGTAACAAGTTTGCAGCTTCCCTCTAAAATTGGCCTCCATACCAAAGGATTGTAAATTAGCCTTCACAGTACTGATCATTGTAATGTGATTCAAAAACTTATAGTCTAGTTGCTGTAATGTATGTTCTTGTTTAATTGAAGGAAAGCTTTAATAAAGCTTGAACCTGCTAGGCATGCAGAAGAACAAGACTTGCCAAGATAGAATCATTTTGGGGTTTTCCTTCAAAAAGGAATCCTGTTTTATGGGAATTGTTTTAGAGTTCCTTGAGACTATCAGTAAACATGTAGATTAAGAAATTTTTGGGAAACATTTTCTTAGTCTTCCAGATTTATTGATGATAAAAATTGTAGATAGCTTTAATGTACACCAATGTGATATAGAGAACAGGGTCACAAAGTATGGCCTCTAGATTGCCTGTGGGGCTCATGTGTAACCCAAGTACCCCATGCTTTTTATTTTTTTAAAATTGCTAAATTTTACTATCAAAAATTAAATTTTAATTTAAAAGTAGAATGGACATATGGAAAGCTATGAAGGATCAACATTGGATGGAAGAGTTTGTGCCTGGTTTTGGTGAAAATTGGGATATCTGGAAGTGGCTAAATAAGACTGCACATGGTTACAGGAAGATCTAGAGATACTTGAAATAAATGAGGATACCTGGTGATGTCAATGGTCTGTGATTGTAGAGAGGTGCAGACAGCTACACATATGTACACTTGCCCCTTTTGCCCTGCTAAGTGTACATTTGAGGACCTCACGACAACACAATACAATGCAATTGATGTTGCCTGTTTCTTGCCAACAATTGTGTAATTCATACTTTTAAATAATATAAATGTTATATTTTAAATTAAATTCTTATCATTTAGTGTTTATTTTAACTGTGACGCTCCTGACACAAATAAAGAAAAAGACATATCCCCCTCCCAACAACAAAAAAGTTGCTAGATGATGCAATTTTCAGTAAAAAATAAATTAAAGAGAAAATATATTAGCTTGTCTGTAAATTATTTATAATAGCCAAATCTTGACTTGTAATGTTAAAGAAGCTAGGATAACAAACCAGTTTTAAAGTATGATGGTTTGTTAGATTACGAATCCTGCCTTGCTTGGCTATGTTTAAAACAATTTAAAATCCAACAATTTAAAACACAAAGTTAAAACTACATTTGTAGGTTTGGACATTTTTCTTCCTGGTTTATTTTCTCTTTTCCATGTGTGAAACTACAAGTTAAGGCTTCATGTTTGATATTTGTATTTTATTATGTGATTTATTATGTGATTTTATTTTGTGTTTCTAATGTGCTGTTGTTAGCTGCCCAGAGTGACCCCAGATGGGTAGGATATAAATGGAATTGTTGTTGTTGTTGTTGATGTACTAGGATTTCGCTCACAGTCGTAATGGTTTATTTAAATAGATTTCTTGACTTAAAGTACAAAAGAAGGTGGTCATTATCATTGTACTGCATTCACTCTTTGCTCTGTATTCCAATACAGTTGTACACCAGTCCATTGTTCAGACAATTACAAATGTAGTTTTAATTATTTGGTGTGAAATATATTGCTTATGGGATATCTTTCACTGTTTACATTTGAACAAATGGGCAGAGGAAAATGTTGATCTAAACTTAGCAGTAGCTTGTTCGTAATAATTTAAAATATGGCTTAGTTTGTCTCAACCAAGCATGTGAGATCATATCAAGAATCCATCATTTTCTTCAGCTACAGATGTTTTTCTGTTTCCCATTAACACACTAATTATAATCATATGACTTGGCCTTATACCAGAAGAAAGCAGTCATGTGCTTTTTCTTGCTATTAAGGTAGCATGTACATGTAAATAAAAACTGCAAGTGCATGTTGTGAAAAACAGCAAGCTTTGAAATTAAATACAGTAATACCCTGGTTAACGTGTGCACCACACAGTGTTAAAACTGGATAACGTGGGGAATTTGAGGCAAACTCTTGTACCTCACAATGTTAAGATAATGTTGTGCGATGCAAAAGTTTGCCTCAAATTCCCCAAAGTTGATCTTTGCCCCAAAGCACGCAGGGCTGGAGACCAGCCCTGTGGGCTTCGGGTCAGAGATCTCTGGAAGCCCCCTTGCTGGGTGGGGGGGCAAGGGGGCCTCTGTAGACCCAAGCATCAGATTAGCAGTTTCCTCTGGGTGAGAGCACGCGTGGACTCTCGCCCCAAGGAAACCAGCTATCGGATGCTCAGACCGCCGGTTTCCTTTGGGTGAGAACGGACAGGTGCGCCCTGACCCCAAGGAAACAGGTGTTCTGATCGATCCTCAGAGTGCCAGTTTGGTTGGGGGGAAACCGGGCGTGCATGTGCGCCCTCACCATAACCAAATCGACACACCAATGCTCAGAGTGCTGGAGAACCAAGCCCCAAAGTCAGAGACCAGTCCTGCTGACTTTGGGGCTTGGCTTGATCTGCCTGCCTCTTTGGAATCCTCACTTCCCTTTCCAAAGAGTCAGGCAGATCAACCCCCTGCTCCCTTTCGTCTTCGGAAGGGGAACCAGGCTTTTTTTTAACATTGTGCAATCAATGTATCACACAACGTTAAAAACTGGATAACGCTAAGACTTGTGGAACCAAGTTTTAGTGTTATCCAGGGTATTAGTGTATCTAGAAGTAGGGCAATAGATTGATAGAATTTGTTCATGAGTGTCATAAGTGCCTACACAATGAAACGTTCTACTGTTGTTTTAAAGCAGTGGTGCCCAAACTTTTTTTCTTGCAGGTCAGTCCCACCCCTGACACACAGCTGTGGGAGCCAGAGGCAGGCTGCTCCCACTGCTGACAGTTTTGACGTCAGCAGTGGTGGCGACGGAGGCAGTAACTGCACTTTTTCCAGGCTGCTTCGAGCAGCCTCTTCCTCAATCCTTTCCCCTCAGCAGCCTGTGCTGAAGCTGATTGCTGCTTCGGAGAAATTTTCGGAGCCTCCTGCGAGTCAAAATTCATGGCGCTAAGAAAGCCCCCTGGCTTGCTCAGGATGATGTCATCCCACTGTAGGCTGCATTAATTATATGCAGGGGGCCAATTGGGCCCCTGTTTTAAAGGTTACTGCTCTGGAATAGCCACAGAACAAACTAGCTTATAAATTCATTAAAATATAAGATTTATTTTCAAACGAAACACATTATTCCATTTTGGAAATAACTTTATTTTAAAAAGCACTTTGGGTGCCAGAACCACCATGATATGATGCAATTTTCTCGGGATGTTTAAAAGAACATTCTAGATAGATTCTTGCTTCGGATATACCATATTTGCTGGTGTATAAGACGACTTTTTCACCCTGAAAAACATGCCTCCAATTGGGGGGGTCGTCTTATACGCCGGGTGCACTTCAGTTGGGATAGACATAGCTGCCCATAGTGGCCTCCTGATGTTCGCCCACCTCATTCTACATGCCATCCAGATGAAAAAAGAAGCTCTACATGACAATTGTGTCTCCCTTTCAAACTGGTGGGGGAAAAGAAAGGGTTTCATTTACTGGTACCTTCTGCTCTGCCCAAAATGGAGGAAAAAGCCATGCTTGCAGGTGAAGCAAGAGGCTAGGCTAGAGCAACACTTCCTGCCTCAGTGCAATTGACCTGCCCACCCACTTTACCTGCAGCGCCACCACTGGTGGGTGGTGCAAGTACAGTTCTAAAAAATCAATAAAATAATATTACTGTATTTTAATTACTGAAACTCACTAGCAGTTGCTACATTTCCCACTCTTGGCTTATACTCAGGTCAATCTATTTTCCTGGATTTCAAGGTCAAAATTAGGTACCTTGGGTTATATTCGGGTCGGCTTATATTCATGTATATATGATAGATAAATAAGTACCACTTTGCACTTGCACTGTTTTATGTTTACTGTACATGTTTGATAACATACAGCCTTGTGACAGTTTTTCTGCATGTCATAAGCATTTGAATATAAATTAACATGTTGAAATCAAATCTGATGGTCTTTTACGTTTTATTTGGTACGTGGAAGGTGTGCGAAAGAGGGGGTAGTCTTATACGGCGAGTATATAACAAACTATATTTTGAGTGGAAATGTTAGGGGGTCGTCTTATATGCCCAGTCATCTTATACCCCGGCAAATACGGTAAGCAAAACTTTTGAAACACTTAATGGGGATATCTAATTGTTATTCAAGGAGCAATTACTTGGAAATAGTTTTTCATGTTGGGAATAATAATAATAATAATAATAATAATAATAATAATAATAATAATAATAATAATAATAATAATAATAATAATAATAATAATAATCCATCAAATTAATTCTGACTTGTGGCAGCCCTGTCTAGTATTTTCTAAGTAGAGAATACACATAAGTGGTTTACCATTCTCTTCTGGAGACATCCTGGGATTATGCAACTTGCACATTGCCACATAGGCTGGCTCTTGGAGGTACCATAGGAAATTAACCTCCCAACCTCTGATTTTTAATTTTTATTTATTTTGTAGATCACATGACAATTCTGCTCAACAAGCTAGTACTACAGGCAATACAACAACTACTACTACAACCAGTAGTAGTAGCAGTACTTCTACAAATTCAACAAACACCAGCCCTTTTGGTTTGGGTAAGTTTCCTTAATATTGCAGAGCTTTTCTGGAATACAGTCCAGGGGTTTAAATCTTACTTTAAACTTCCTCAGGCATATTTGCTGTGATTGGACCTTTCAAATGCACAGTATACATCGATGTTTGTAAAAGAAGGGTTTCTTTTCAGTTTTTAGCTGTGAGGTTAACTGTAGCTTCATCTCATTCTAACTAGTAATAACTGTAGATCACTAGGTGCATTGCTAACCCCTGCTGTTTTAGGGATTGCTGAGGGTGGTGGTAATTGATTACTAGATGACTTGTACAGGGTAATTGACTGCACATGGAGATGGGAACCTACATTTGTTGTGTTGAATGTCTACAGGGAAACTATGTACATCCAGTTGACCTTGCATAGATGGTTTTGCTGCATTTAGTAGCTCTGCTTCTCCAGCAATCCTTGATTGTAATTATAGTTGGTGTAAATATATTTAAATTCCATTTGACTGAATGCAACTAGATCAAACGGGCAATCAAACTTTTGATGTAGCGTTTCTCTCTATACATGTCTGGATATGTCATGAGAACAAGGATTATGGAAAATCAGATTTGATAAAAATGTCTTGATAAAAAAAATTACCAGTGTAATTGGTATATTATTGATTGGCTCAATGTAAGAAAATGAAGGTGAACAAATGAAATAATCTGCTTCTTAGAAAGAAAGATAAAAATATATTAGTGATAGGTAGTGTCTAAATATATTTTTGGGTCAAACTTGCACAGTCATATTTTTCCCATTATAGATAACCCACAGTTCAAGTTTTGAAATCAGAGGTGCACATTTTGTGCGTACAGTACATTTTATAATTTTGTGGTGGTCTTGCTCAGTCTACATTGATTGGTTTTGTCCCAGATTTGCTTGATGTTGTGGGAAAGAAATTAGTGAAACCACTTTGGGGGCATTAAAGAGTCCCCCTCTCATTTCAAGCCTCCCAAGGGATCCCTACAAATTTATGGGATGGGGGGGGACTTTTCATTCCCCATAATTGTTGAAGTTGGTGACATCATCCAATTTGTGTAGTGTAAATTTACACATTAAGATTTTGTCCAATATATCTTCAGTCAAAAAGAGTTGCCACGACTTCAAAATGGATTATGTTTATATCAGGGAGTGGTTCAGAATCTGATGCATAAAAAATTCCCATTATCTGTAGTTTTCTGCATGTACAGTATACCCCTGGAATTAAGTGAAGTCCTGGTATGTGGCAATTTATAGTACAAGTCTCAAAAGTGGCAGGATTTCTAATGTAGCAGAATCTAATGTACAGTTTTATTACCTTGGATTGCTGCCTTTATATTTCATCAATTCTACCAATTCGAACAGAGCCTCTACTTTCTGTCAGAATTGTTATGAAAATGATTCCACTAGAAGCCTCATTTGAATTACAATACAGTGAAACCCCGGGTTACAGAATTAATCCATTCTGGGATGTTTTCTGTAAAGCAATTTTTTTGTAACATTAAGCACAATTTCCCATGGGAATGCATTGAAAATAAAAAACTGTTCCGGAGGTTAGAAAAGAGCAAAAAGCCCAACAACCAACCCATTATTTTTCTGTTCCAAACTCTTTTTAAAGGGGCAAAACCAGTGAAAAATTCCATAGTGCACTTTAGAAAGAGTTTGGAACAGGAAGAACAAGTTTTTGGGCTTTTTAGTGAGCTTTGGAGCTGATTTTTAAATTACTGTTTACAAGACATATTCATCACATTTCTGTCAGTGCCATCTAGTGGCCAGCCCTGGTAATTGCAGTTGAAGGGTCTGCCTAACAGCTGATGGGTGTGTGTTTGGGGATTTCCAGCACTTCCTGGTTGTGAGGAGAGCTGCCGGAGCCAAAAGGCTCTTCTCACGCCCCCCCTTCCTGCACTCCAAGCTACCGTTGCGCTGGGTGGGTGGGGGGAATACCCACCCCGCAAGGGCAGTGATCCATCACTGCCCTTGCGGGGTGAGGTGGGTATACCCCCCCCCCCCGCGCTAGCTTGTCTCTTTTCACGTGGAAAAGAGACGATGTCTTTTCCTGTGGATCATTTTGCTTTTAAAGCTAGTGCTGGGGGATGGGTGGGGTATTTACCCATCCCCACCCCCCAGCGCTAGATTTAAAAGCAAAATGATCCAGAGAAAAACAGACGATGTCTCTTTTCCTATGGATCATTTTGCTTTTAAATTTAGCGCTGGGGGCGAAGGGGGGGAATACCCACCCACCCCACGCAAGGCCAGTGATCCTTGTGATCACTGCCCTTGTGTGGGGTGGCTGGGGGTATTTCCCCACCCCCACACTCCAGTGTCTCTTTTTCTCTGGATCATTTTGTTTTTAAATCTAGCGCTGGGGGTGGGGGGGAAATACCCACCACACTCCACGCAAGGGCAGTGATCACAAGGATCACTGCCCTTGCGGGGTGGGGTGGGGTGGGTATTCCCCCACCCAGCGCAGCGTTAGCTTGGAGTGCAGGATGGTGGGGGGAAGAGGCGTGAGATCGTGCCTCTTCCCCTCCCCCCACCTTCCTGCATTACAAGCTACAAGTGCTGTGAATGAAGAAGGAGTGAGGGAATCCTGAGAGCACGCGCTGGGGATTTCCTCACCCCTTCTTCATTCACAGCGACTGCAGTAGGGTCGGGGGAAAGGTGCCCACCTTTCCCCCGACCCTATTGCAGTCACAGAGATCGCTGGAGGTGGTGGTGGATTGGGTAGCCCAATCCACCACCATCACCTTTAGCGATGACTTCAAGGACAAACCGCACAGTTTGTCCCTGAAGTCAGGGCTTTTTTTTAGCGTTGTTAGATGCATGCATTGGACAATGCTAAAAATCGGATAACGTCATGACTTGTGGAACCAAGTCATAACATTATCTGGGGTATTACTGTATTCCTTTGCAAAGTAGATAGAGTTCTGGTTTTATACTTCGTTGGAAACTGAGATGGAGAGCAGAAACAGACCTTGCAGGTAGCCTGCTACTAAGAGCTGAGAGTGTATTTGTGTTAAGAGAGACATGACTGAGTCACTCTTTTTGACAAGTCAGACTTCAGAGGAAACCTGTGCTTAAGTCCTGAAGACTTAAGACAAACAAAGAAAGCTGATTTTCAACTTCTAGAAGGTGAGAAGAACTCTGCCTGTGATGTTCAAATAAGTAGCCCTTTCTAAATCTTAAGTCTAAGGTGTTGGATGTTTTTGCTCTGAATCAGTGGTTCAGAAACAACCGGAAACCATAGTTTAAGTTAAGGAACTTCAGAAGGAAAATAATATATGTGCACAAAGTTTATGTTTAGTCTGATAAACTCAGATTTATTACAAATGGCAAAAAAGATGCTGCAACACATGTCTTTGGAGTAATGTTCTTTCTTCTGTTATATAATACAAGGGTAGGTGGAAATTTCACTGTAAAATTTCTCTCCCAATCTTTAGATTAGTTCTGGTCAACGGATTGTAGGTAATACATATTTGAGGAGACTTAGAAATTTTCACAAATGACATCAATGCTGTCAGTCTTTCAGTTACTTCCTTAAGTACATCCAGTAGTTTGACAACTTGTGTTGTAAATTATTGGCTGGTGGTTGAATATTTCCATGATGAGGAAAAATACATTTGGAGGGCCTCATGAGGAAAACATTCCACCAACTCTATGACACAAGACAAAGGGCGCATATGTGAGCTAGGACGTCTGATCTAAGTAGGAGCTGTTCTAGGAACATATCAGAAATAATTATTCATCTTCTGTTTATTCCCCCAAAGGTGGCCTTGGAGGACTTGCAAGTCTGAGTAGCCTTGGACTGAATACTTCAAACTTCTCAGAATTACAGAGTCAGATGCAGCGACAACTCATGTCCAACCCAGAGATGATGGTTCAGATTATGGAGAATCCCTTTGTTCAAAGCATGCTTTCAAATCCAGACCTAATGCGGCAGTTAATTATGGCTAATCCCCAAATGCAACAGTTGATACAACGAAATCCAGAGATCAGTCATATGCTTAATAATCCAGATATAATGAGACAGGTATGTTAATGGTTTGATCCATAAAGCTTTATAGAATTGTAGACTGACTGAGTTGGAAGAGGCCTTTTAAACTATGGGATCCAATCCCCTGCTCAGTGCAGGGATTCAAATGAAAGCAGATCTGACACAGATGGTTGTCCAATATTTTGGTTCTTTTTTAACAGTTCATATCCTTCAATTGCTGTGTTCCACTCATGGGAGTCATCCCACCAAGTTTCTGTTATCCCTATCAAATCATAGTTAAAGTTCTAAACACTGCTTACATGGTATGTAAATAAATACCATAACAAACAAAATAATATTTGCTAGTCAAGTATTTTATCTAATATTTTAACAAGTTGAACAGTTAACTTGTCTTGTTTCTTTAGCTTGGCACTTCTGAACACGTGAAGTTGTGTTATATTGTCAGAAAATTGGTCTGTGTATCTCTGTAGGAATTTTTTAAGTGCAAAGATCTTTTTAAGACGTGACCCTTGAGATCATTTAATTAGAAAAGTTAGGAGCTCTTTCGTGTCTGGGTCAGACTTCAAACTGCCAAAACGAAGCCACCTTTTGGTAAATTCCGTAGTTCCTTTCCCCAGACCTAGTGTGAGAAAAATTAGCTGGCGCAACAAGGTTGCCATTGTCCAGGTACGCCCGATTAGTTTCAAAAATATCACAATCTTCACGGAGGCTCTTTCCGTGTACCCCATGTTAGGCATTGAATGCATGGAAAGGTATGTGAATTTTCTACTGTTGCCACTGAACCTTTTTCTCTTCAATACATGTTCCAAGTCCAACACCATACATATTGACCACAGTTTAATTATTGTCTTTAGTGCTTGTTTTGAAAATGGAACAAGTGCTGTGGCCTCCTATGCCGTCTTTCCCCCATGCTCCTTCCTCACTTGCTTTCTGTGTTAAAGAACACTAAGGAGAATCCTTAGTTGAGTGTGGCAGGTTACTCTGACTTAATGCTGCTTAACTGGATAGAATACAACAGTTGACATATCACTTCCACGTGCATCTTCATAAGTAAATAAATTTCATATACTGTACAGTATTTATGAAATATTCTTAAATAATTGTCTAGATATGGCCTTTATGTCTGTAGCTGTAGGGCAGGGGACCTCAACCTAAACATTCCCACGCACACCACTTCCTCACGTACCGGTCTGGCATGGATGAAGGAGAGGTCCTGGCTGTCTTTGCCCATGCTCATCTAGAGTGCCCCCCCTCCGGAAAAGATGCTGACAGCTGCAGGCGTCAGCCGGAATAGCCACTCTTGGTCAGCCCTTGAGAAAGACACAGGCAAGCATCTGCCAAAAAACTGCTTCTGGCCAGAACGGCTTCTGGGAAAGATGTGGGTGGCTGCAGGCGTCTTCTGCTTCCGCCGCTGCCACCTCAGTCCTTGTTCCCTCCACTTGGCTTTGCGTGTCCCTAATGGTGCATCATAGCAGAGCGGATGTTGCAAGCCTTCTTACAACATCTGCCCTGCTATGGAGTGCTGTTAAGGACACGCCAAGCAGAGAGAACAAGGAGTGAAGTGGGTGTGAGGGCATGGGCCAGATGAAATGGTGCTATGGGCCAGGTCAGGCCCACGGGCCATAGGTTGAGAACCCCTGCTGTAGGAAAACAGCTGCTGTGAATTATCTTACTTGGTTTTTCCCCACCAGTCAAATAATCCGATAGTTTTACATCCTCTGGAGAAATGCTGGTCTTGTTTTTCTTAAATATGAGCTCTTTCTAAAGTACAAAATAATTAGAATAACATATTCTGCTTTTGCAATTACTTAAAGTTTGGATTTCAGAAAATAAGTACAGTAGAACCCCGTATAACGAATGCCTTGTACAGCAATTAATTTGTACAACAACGAGGATTTGAAAAAACATTGCCCCGCATAACTAAAATTGTTATATGATGCAATGCATCTATGGGAAAACCGTACAATGAATGTTTGTTCTCGTACAATTTTTCCCATAGCGATATTCGTTGTATGATGCATCCCATAGGGAAAATCGCTATACGATTAAAATTATTGTACGAGGTACCACTGTACTTCTAATGTGACTGTTCACTTCTTAGACTTTAGAACTTGCTAGAAATCCTGCAATGATGCAAGAGATGATGAGAAATCAAGATCGTGCCTTGAGCAACCTGGAAAGCATTCCTGGTGGTTATAATGCTTTGCGACGCATGTACACAGATATACAAGAGCCAATGCTGAATGCAGCACAAGAGCAGGTGAGCATTGGTTGTCAGCAAAGAGATATTTAAATGGTTGCTTCAGAAGAGATAATACAGTATTATGTTTCTGCTTGGAAGTTTAGTACACTAGTACCTCGGATAATGATGAGAATTTCAGGCTCTCCGACACCCCTGCCGCCTCTGGGGAGGTCGGCGGACCTGATCTGCGCTGCTCCCGATGTTCCCCGACCTCTCTGGCCGCTGCAGTAAGCCAAAATGTCAGGATTTGAATCCTGAAGTTTTGACTTACTGCAGCGTCTAGGGAGGTCGGTGAATGGCCAGGGAGTTCAGGGAATTTTCGCCCATTTTGGGCTCTCCGGCACCCCTGCTGGCTTTGGGAGGTCGGAGGAAACCCGCCGTCAGCTTTCCAGCCACCCCGCCCCTGCCTCCGCAGCTGCAGTGTGGCTGGAGAAGCCAATGGGGAAGCCCCCGTCAGCTTTCCAGCCACCCTGCCCCTGCCTCCGCAGCTTCGGGGTGGCTAGGAAGCCTAACGGGGAACCCCGTTCGGCTTTCCAGCTGCCTTGCTGCTATGAATGACTGCATCAGATAACGCTAACAGATCGTTATCCAATGAATTTTTTAAATATAAATGTTGCATCATTATCCGATTCTAGTGTTATCCGATGCAGTCGTTATCCGAAGTGTTACTGTACTTTCCTTTCTAGATAGGCCACACTACACGGTATGTTCAGTATGGAGCTGTTACTAAAACCAGCTATCCTGTGTTTAGTCTCTTCCTCTCCATGGAAACACTAGTGTTAATTTCCTGTCATTTATAGCCAGTGGTCTGGACAAGGGTAGGAAACAGCATGGCAGAATGTAATTGTGGAATGGATGATCATTCCTGTGCTTGGAGGGGAAGAGGGGAAAAAATTATCACAAAGCACTAATGGGTAGTGTGGGCAGCGGATGTACAATATCTCTTAGAGGGAACTCCTTCAGAAACTAAAACAATTTGGCGGGTGTTGATGTTTTTTAATGCTCCCTTCAGTTCTCTAAAATAATAATAATTTGTGTCACAAATTATTCAGGGTTGAAAGGATTTTTACTGGAGGAACTCTGTTTAGGGGATGCCTGAATGAGGCCCTTTCATGTCCCCAAGATCTTTTCCCACCAAAGTGGTCCCTATTTATCTACTTGCCATTTCTTGCTTTCAAACTGCTAGGTTAGCAGGAGCTGGCACTGAGACAGGAACTCAATGGGTCATGCAATGTCCGGGTTTCAAACTGCCAACCTTTCAGCTAACAAGGCGAACGTATTGACCACTGAGCTACCTCTAAAATGACTGAGCATGTTGTTGAAGCATCTTTTCTGATTTTGTTTATCCAGCATTTCTTCTGACAGAGTGAAGTGGTGAAGGATACTTCACTCAGATAACAGCAAGCTAAAACCTCAAAGGAAACAAAATAAACTTGCATTAGTTCAGAGTATAAGATAGAGTAGGCATGTTGTTGGTCTTTCTTGACTGCTTTTAGTGGCAGGAATTTTTATACTGATTATTGTGGTATTGAGCAAATGGATAGGAGGTCTTGCATGTACCAAGATCTTCTAACCATCAATAACAGCATTGAAATGAAGGATATGGAACTAAAATGCTTGCTAATTACTGTTCTAAAAGTTTGAAGTTGTAGCTGTGTTAGTCTGCGCGAGCAGATAACAGTAAACAAACAAAAAATGCAAAAAAGAAGACAAAAAACCTTTTGACGCCTTAAAGACCAAGTCCTATATTTAAATGTAAGCTTTCGTGGACCAAGTGGACTTTTAAATACAGGAGTTAGTTTTTAAGGTGCCCCAACTTTTTTTTTCTTTTTTGGCTGTTTGTTTTTATTACTCTGATATGTTCTAAAAGTATTCATTTTGGATGAGAATGTTGCTGTTTAGCCTTGTTTATTGATTCTCTTGTAGTTTGGAGGCAACCCTTTTGCTTCATTAGTAAGCAATCCATCAGGCGGAGAGAGTCAACCATCTCGCACAGAAAACAGAGACCCTTTACCAAATCCTTGGGCTCCACAGTCC
Organism: Furcifer pardalis; assembly: GCA_030440675.1. Taxonomy (NCBI): domain Eukaryota; kingdom Metazoa; phylum Chordata; class Lepidosauria; order Squamata; family Chamaeleonidae; genus Furcifer; species Furcifer pardalis. Next base: position 44,270,062 of record CP126896.1, on the reverse strand, counting down.
AACACACAAAGCTCCCCAACCGGTGGCAGCAGCAGTGGAGATAGTGGGGGAAGCAGTACTGGTGGAAACAGCAGCACTGGAAATACAGGACAGAACTCAACAGTGCCAAATTTGGGACCTGGTCTAGGAGGTAAGTTCATTGTATGTCAGTTCTCTGGTTTGCTTGGAAATAGATGGCTATAAAGGAATGTACTTCTTAGTCCTGTCCAGTTTCTCTTTAGACTTGAACTACTTTGGATTATGGGTGGAACACAGCAGAGTATCCCAAACATATCAGTTTTATCCAGTTTTGGAAGTTAAAGCAAAATTGGACTTAGTTAATACTCGGATCCCCACAGGAAGTCTTAGGGATCACCGGGTATGGCTAGGGAAGAATTCTGCCTGGAAGTTTGGAGAGCTGCTGCCAGTTACAACTAAACATCTTAGCAATAGCAATTACATTTATATACCACCCCATAGCGCTTAGTGCACTTTCTGGGCAGTTCATAAGGTAATTAGCATTTTGCCCCCAACATGCTGGGTTTTCATTTTACCTACCTTGGAAGGATGGAAGGCTCAGTTGACTTTGATTTCCACCAGAGTTAAACTCACAATGTTTTGGTTGCAGTACATCAGTTTAACCACAGTGACACCAGGCCTCTTTAATCTTTTGGATTAAATGGGTCAATGGCTTGGCTCCATGTAAGGCAATTTCCTATGTGCCTCATATTTTAAGGAATTAATTATTGCTCTTTACTAAAAATCAGTATGAGATGTGATTTTTATTACCTTTGCTGTTGAATTGCGTGTCTGTCTTATCTACTGTTAATGAAATGAAGATTTAGGAGGAATGGTGTCACATCTCTGAATTACTGACAGTTGCCTCTTCCTTTTTAAAGCTGGCATGTTTAATACACCTGGAATGCAGAGCTTGTTGCAGCAAATAACAGAAAACCCACAGTTGATGCAGAACATGTTGTCTGCTCCTTACATGAGAAGCATGATGCAGTCATTGAGCCAGAATCCTGATCTTGCTGCCCAGGTTAGTCTTTTTCCCTTTCAACAGGTCTTTGTATGCAAGTCCTATGAATTAAATAAATATCTAATTGGCCAGATTGCTGAACAGTCATATATGCCAATGATGGTGAACCTACGGTACGTGTGCCACAGGGGGCACTTAGAGCCCTATGTAGACACATGTGTCGTCATCCCAGACACCCTACATACACCCTCCTATACTAGATGGTATTGTAGATGCAATGGGCGCAGAGCTGGGTGGGTTAAGGAAGATTGCCTGGCGGGCAATGGTCCATGGGGTCGCAAAGGATCAGAATTGACTGTGTGACAGAACAACAATATTTCTAATTGAGTGTGTGTGTGCGTTGCCATATGGAGAAAACATGCACACATGTGACGTTGCCGGTGCGCCTTGAGCGGCACACATGAAGTGCCTACCCACACACCTCCACCTCCTCGGGTTTTGGTTTTCAATTTGGGCACTTGATCTCTAAAAGGTTCACCATCACTGGCATATACATATGGGTTAAAGCTGTCTCAGAATTTATAAATTAGTACAGTGGAACTCCAGGTTACGGAATTAATCCATTCTAGGATGTTTTCTGTAAAGTGATTTTTCTGTAACATGAAGCACAATTTTCCATAGGAATGCACTGAAAATAAAAAAAAACATTCCAGAGGTTAGAAAAGAGCAAAACAAAAAAAAAAGCAATGGAATTTTTCTGTTTCAAACTCTTTCTAAAGTGGCGAAGACACCGCAAAAAATTCCAAAGTGCACTTTAGAAAGATTTTGGAACAGAAAAAACAAGTTATTTGGGCTTTTTAGTGAGTTTCGGAACTGATTTTTTAAAAAAATATTTCAAGGCATATTCGTCACATTTCCATCAACGTTATCTAGTGGCCAGCCCTGGTAATTGCAGTTAAAGTCCCCACCTAACAGCTGATGGGGGGGGGAGGGATTTCCAGCACTTCCTGGTTGCGGGGAGAGCTTCTGCTGGAGCCAAAAAGAGACGAATATTTTCAAAAATGGAATGGAAATGCTCCAAACAGCCACCCATTGCCCTGGGAAGTGTCGGAACCCACCCCCAAAAAACCACAACTTTCCATATGGTGAGGTTTTTTTTTTCATAAACCGGGACGTCATTTCCTCAGAATTTCCTTCCATAAGTTGAGTTTTCTGTTAACCAAGGCATCCATAAAACGAGGTTTTACTGTATTGTAAATGTCTGTAATCCTACAAGCCAGTCCCTCCTGCTTTGGATTGTAATATCAATATAGTCTCAGTCTTCAATTGTGCAAAAACAGTTATGCTTGCTTACAAGGCTGTTAACAAAATTCAGAAACATTATTGCACCTTAAACAGCGTGGCAGCCTTATCCTCTGCATTTCAGACAACTTCTTTTTTTAGTTACAGGTGTATTGTTGTGGAACCACCTATGGCTAGTTGCTGTATTAAACCAATTTCTCAGCTTGGGCAGCTACAGCTGAACCACTTTTTGTGATTTAAAGAAATGTCTTAACTTTCTGAATTAAATGTTTGATTGCTGGGAAGAAACATATAAGCATACAGTATCTGTAATTCTGGCAGATACAGTAGTTTTTGAGGCATTGACAAGCCAGCCAGGTTTCTAAGACTCAGTGAGTGTGAGGGAGAAGTGTCAGATCTTGTAGATACACATTTTTGACTGTGTAAAAAGAGGGGATTGCTTGTGCAAGCTGTTTTTTATTAGAGATGAAGGAATTTGGATTTAAGATTGGTGGCGTTGCTAATAATGATACCTCTTGAGTGCATCCCTTCTATGTAACATGTGAGTAATAATTTACATTCCTGTAGCTAACACTGACCAGTTCAGGTTTTTGAGTTAAGAAGGAAAGTTTCTGAGAGTAGTGTTTGCATAGGAAGGCTGTAAAATTGGATTGTGGATAAGACTACAGTCAGGCTACGTGGGATAGCATTCAGTTGACTTTAAACCTATATTCTTGATGTGGGGGTGCAGTTCAGGATTGGAGGAGGTTAATTCTTTGCCTTTGCCATAGTGATGCATATGTTCCCTTTGCGAAGTGCAGGTAGGCATTGTGTGTGGCAGGGGCAAAGTTTTGATGATCTTTATCATGGTCTGATCCGACCTCCATCCTTCCCCATAAAGACAGGTTATATTAGTTAACGTCCTACATAATCATTCAGACTTCATGAGTGACATAATGGCGGAAACCTTGTTGGACTTGGCGGTAGCGTAAAGTTCTCCATCGTGTTGTTTGTGAATGCACACTGATGGGTCTGCGCATGTGCAGAGCCAGTTATGGCGCTTTCAAGCTGATTGGATAAAGATGTGTAATTAGGACCGCCCACCATCTCCACCCGCCCTTAGGTGCCATTTCGCTCCTCTTTCCCTCATTTCTCCATTTTCCGCTGTTGCAGCAGGACCCTAGAGAGAGCTTTCGTCTAACAACTTTCTTGGCCTTGTTCTATCTGGACTTTGTCTTTGCTTAAAATGATTTGTTTCGGACCAGAAGGGTTTTCCCCTTTTGGTCCACCCCCACTCGCAAGGGGCTTTGCCTCTTGTGGGCGGCATCTACCAATTTTTCGCGCCAGGCCACCTGGTTGATGGCCTCTGCCGCAGCGTTCAAACAGTGTCCTGTCTGCAACAAGAAATTTCCTAGCACCAACGGACACGAAAAGTGCCTTCTTTGTTTGGGGGAGAACCACCCTGTACATACCTGTGAGGTCTGTCGAAAATTTTCCAAGGTTGTCCTCAAGAACCGTCGGAACAGGTTGCAGGCGCACCTCATGGCTACCGCACTTGCTCCCCCGACATCGGATTGACCGTTAGCCCGTGACCCTCCAACAGCTCTTCTTCTGCCGCGCATCGGCAGTTGACGATGGCAGAACTTTTTGCTAAAAAGAAGGAGGAGGAAAAGAAACATCGGAAGCACCACTCGTCTTCGGCTTCTCTCCCACCTACGCTACGGGTTGCTCGTCCGTCACCTCCTCCATCTCTGGCTTTGGCAGTTTTTGTTACGGCTGTGTCGTCTCAGTCCTCTGCTTCACCCTGACACACCATCGTTTCTCTTGAGGAGTCCCCTGTTCTGCCACTGACTCTGCAGACTCCACCACCTCCTCCATGTGGTGCCTCACGTTTGCTGGATCATCGTCCTGCACCGATCCAGCCCACGGTTCCATCTACCGCTCTGGCCCGCTCTCCGTACAGCTTGATCTCCTTGCGCCTTTGTTCCAGGCTATGGCCAAGGAGGTCACCGATCAGATGAGGGCCATTGCTCCTCAGCCTACCGCTTCGCAACCTACCACTCCAGCTGAGGACGCGCGCCGTCGGCATCATTCTGAGGAACTTACCCCAGCCAAGAGACGTATGCACTCTGTCCGTTCTGAGTTGAGCGCGCCGCTGCCACCGTTACCAGGGACCGATCCGAGTTCAGCTAGGCCTTACTGGTCTGACTCGGACCCCGAGGCCTTCTTCCCACCTCCCACCATCTTGGAGAGGTCTGAAGGCTCCAACGATTCGTCGGATGAGGAAGCTCTGCCGCCAGTTGATGCAGAAAAGTCACCCGGCGACCAAATCGGGAGTTCTCACCCAGTTCCACCTGATGACCAGCTTACCTTTACTGCGTTGCTCAAACGTCTTGGGACAACGCTTAACCTCAGGTCTGAACAGCCACCTGATCCTGGCGCTGATGATGTGTGCAGCATGGCAGATAAGAAGGAGATCGTTCCGGTGCACCTTCCCCTTTTTTCCATCGGCAATGCAGCAAAGGTGATGTGGAAGAAGCCCGTTTCTTCCCATTCTGTCTCCACACGTGTTGACGGTATGTATAAGTTGCTCGGGAATGACGGTCAATTTCTCCATACGCATCCGGTGCCCAACTCTAGGGTGGTGAAGGCTTCGCAACACCGTACACTTGCAAGCAGTGTCCTTCCTTTAAGAAAGGGAAGAAATTGGACTCCTTAGGGAGAAAGGTTTATGCGAATGCTTCTCTGTCGTTCCGCGCTGCTAACGATGCCGCAGCCATGGGTGCCTACAATTGCAAGTTGTGGGGTAAGGCTGAGACTTTTATGGCCAAACTCCCGGAAGATCTCCGCACGGAGTTCGGTACTCTTTGTCAAGAGGGCAATCATCTGGACCTTCAGCAGATTCGGACCGCCCGTCATGTGTGCGAATCCGAAGCGAAGAACCTTGCTTCTGCTGTTCAAATCAGGCGCCACTCCTCATTATGCTCTGCGGATCTCCAGGACGAGGTGAAGAAGCTCATTGAGGAGCTTCCGTTTGATGGTCAAGGTTTGTTCGCTGCGGAGACAGACAATACCTTGACTGAACTGCACTGTGACATTACAACCACCAATAAACTGCGTTTGGGGGCCTCAACTTCTTATAACCGACGAGAGTACCAGCTGTACATACCGTACCAACCTTTCCAGCCTGCACCTCCTTTTCAGAGACAGCCACAACAACAGCAGTCGTACCATCAGTAGGACTTCCGACAACCTGCTTATAGACAGTGCCGTCAGCAGTCTCGTTCTTGGTACCAACAACAACAGGGTCCCTCTAACAGAAGGTCTGACCATAGGCAGAGGGTTTGACTGCTTGGCCAGAGACTCTCCATTGATTGTGTTACCATACCGACCACTCCGGAGCTTCCTTGACGCGTGGTCCAGTATAACATCAGACAGATGGGTTTTACAGATCTTAGACACTGGTTCCGCCTTAGAGTTCAAGAGCTTACCCAGGGTCGGTCGGATCCATGTCACCAATCCATCGCCTCTCCTTCACGAAGAGCTTACAGCCCTCCTGGAGAAAGGGGCCATTGAATCTGTCGCATCCACTGAATTGTTTGTCGGTTTTTATTCACGCTATTTCATCGTGGACAAGAAAGACGGTGGCTTTCGACCCATTCTGGACCTCCGCCGGTTGAATTGGCACCATGTGTTCACATCCAAGGGCCCCTCAATGTTCTGGCCGACAAGTTGAGTCGACAGATGGTGACCACCCATGAGTGGGAGCTCAAGTATCAAATTTTCTCTGCCCTTTGTTGTTGGTGGGGTCTTCCGACTCTGGACTTGTTTGCTTCTCAGACCAACGCGCAAAGCTGAACAGGTTCTGTTTCCGGGCAGGGATTGGTCACGGATCACTCGGCGATGCCTTTCTCATGCCGTGGGACAAAGACTTTATGTGTTCCCACCTATTCCTCTCATACAACGGGTTCTGGTGTGTCCCAGGAAGGAACGATCCACTGCGATTCTGATAGCCCCTGCGTGGCCCCGTCAGCCTTGGTTTCCTCTGCTGTGTCGTCTCGCCACGGATTCGTGGAAGCTTCCGTCGGATCCCACGCTTCTCCACATGGAACAGGGGCGGCTGTCCCATGCGGATCTTCCCAGCCTGCATCTCACGGCTTGGTTGATCAAACCAGACTGAACCATATATTGGACATGAGTTGGAAACTGTCTACGAAATGGTCTTATCTTTCTAAGTACCAGAAGTTTGTTGCTCATCTCCATTCTGCGGATCGGTCCCCGGAGGGGGCGACCTTGCCGGACATCATAGACTACCTACTCACGTTAGCTGAGTCTGGCCTTTCTCACTCTTCTCTTCGAGTGTACCTTGCGGACATTGTGATACATTCGCCCCGTGACTCCGTCCTGCGAACTGCCTTCCAGGATGAAACTGTTAAGCATTTTTTTAAAGGACTACGAAATGCTTTCTCACCGGTGAAGAGACCTTCCCCCAATGGTCCCTCACCGTTGTTCTCAATGCTTTAGTGAAGCCCCTCTTCAAACCCCTAGCGACTGCTGGCGTTAAACTACTCTCATGGAAGACTGTATTCCTGGTGGCCAATACATTGACCCGTGGGGCAGGAAAGTTGGCGGCCCTCCGCTCCGACCCACTGTTCCTCAAGTTTTACACCAGTCGGGTGGTTCTCTACCCTGACATGACTTTTCTGCCTAAGGTGATTACTGACTTTCACTTGGCTCAAGCCATCACCCTTCCGACCTTTTTCCCCGGAACCGACCACACCTAAAGAAAGGACCTGGCACTCTTTAGATGTTAAGCGCGCTTTATTCTTTTACACCAAGTGGACTGCTGAGTTCCAGAAATCTTCCCGACTCTTTGTTACCTATAGAGGCATGTCGAAGGGCGCAGCCATTTCAGCCGAACGTTTCTCAAAATGGATTGCCAATACCATCTATTTAGCATACCAACTGACCTCCCTTCCGCCTCCTCATGTCAGGTCCCATTCGACTTGGTCCTTTGCCACTTCTGCGTTCCTGGAGGGCATACCGATCGATGACATATGCAGGGCGGCTACTTGGTCCAAGTCCTCTACTTTTACCAGACACAATCGCCTGGACTACAGGCCTCTCCCCGACACCAGGCTCAGACTTCAATCCTCACGGCAGGTCTCCGATCTTCTTTGGGACTGGCCGGCCGTCCTTGATCCATCTCCACGTCAGTCGCGCTTCATCTCACCTTCGGCAGCCTCCCATCCAAGTAAGTGAGCTTGCTAATCTCCCATCAGTGTGCATTCACAAACAACACGATGGAGAAAGACAGGTTGTACTTACCAGTAACTGTCATTCTCCAAATATGTTGTTTGTGAATCCACACAACCCACCTGTCCTTCCCCTCATGCGTTGCCACGGTGAGATTTTCTCTTTCTCATCCTGTGTGTAGCTTTATATTGAACTGAGGGAAAGAGGCACGAAATGGCGCCTAAGGGCGGGTGGAGATGGTGGGCGGTCCTAATTACAAATCTTTATCCAATCAGCTTGAAAGCTCCGAAACTGGCTCCGTGCACATGCAGACCCATCAGTGTGGATTCACACACAAAAAAAATACTTGGATAACAACAGTTACTGGTAAGTACAACCTGTCTTTATGCCTGAGTATGTTCACAGGAAGTTTTGCCTAAGCCGTAGACATCAGCCCTCCCCTTGAAAAAAAAACACCAAAAAAAGAGAGAGAGAGACAGACAGACAGACACTTAGCATCTTGAAATATTAACTGCTCTACTTTAATAAGAGTTTTTATGGATCAAGTACACATAAAAATGAGATTATATTGCTGTCATATTTATACATGTTCCAGGGGCAGGGGAGTTTAGAAATAATAGACAAAATGGTAATGGTTCATATAAGAATAGGCTATCTGGCTGTGATTAATGTCAGTAATTTATTCACAAGGTATCAGTAGCATAAAGACTCACTCTTTGTCTAGAATTTCACATTTGGTGTCTCACAAGTCTGCATGTTTTGATTGTGCAGCAAACCATAAAGTTTTGCCCATCGAACTGCTTCTTGTACAAAACTTCTGTTGGTAGTGCAAATTTTGCAACAGCTTATTTATTATTTCCTTTTCTGTACTGCTCCATTAGTGTTTGTTTGTTTGTTTATTTATTTATTCCATTTATATGCCGCCCTATGTGGTACAACCGACTCAGGGCAGCTCACAAAATTTACAAATATAACATTCAACACTATAATCAACAATATATTACACAATCACAATATATCACAGTAAATTTGAAATTAAATCTAATAGAAAATACAGTATAATACGATACAACAAAACCAAGAAAACAACAAATACATCAGTGTATATCATAGAAACAATTACAAACAATCACTTCCCTCCAGGCAGATAATTACAATTCTCCTTCGTGTTGTTTGGGGATTCACACTGATGGGTTCTGCGTCTGCACTGAATCCGGAGCGGAGCTGGAAAGCTGATTGGATAAAGAGTTTTGAATGTGGGACCGCCCACCATGCCCAACCCCTTTAGGCGCCATTTCGCGCTCTCCCCTCAGTTTGCTTTTTTCCGCTGCGCAAGCAGGAGCCTGGAAAAAAAGCTGTGAGTACTTTACTGAGATTGTCTCAGAATCTTCCAATTTTTCCTACCTTACAATTTTTTCTCGGACTAGGGGAATTGTTCCCTTGGTCCTCGTGTGGCTGGGGCTCGCCCTCAGCCGCCGGTAAAAAAAAAAAAAAAAAAAAACCAACATCTCGTGTCGGGGCCTCCCGGCCGGGATAATTTTTTCTCTTCGGCCATCTGCTTCGGTGGATGGCCTCAGCGGCAGCGTTCAAGCAGTGTCCGTCCTGCAAGAGAAAGTTCCCTAGCTCGGACGGGCACGTGCGTTGTCTTCGCTGCCTCGGGGAGAGTCACCAGGTCCAGACCTGCGAAGTCTGTCGCGGCTTCTCGAAGGCCGCCATCAAGAACCGCCAGTACCGCCTTCAAGCCTACCTCATGGAGGCCGCACTGGCACCACCGGCTCCCCCAGCTCCAGAGCAGGCCGCTTCCACGTCTGCTCCTTCAACCTCCGCTTCTTCTTCCAGGCCCTCGGCCTCTGAACTGTTCAGGCGGAAGAAGGAGCAGGAGAAGAGGAAGAAGGACAAAAAAGAAAAAAAGAAGCGTCGTAGCTCTTCGTCTTCTCTTCCTCCGACCCCGGCACCGGCTCACCTTTCGCCGCCACGCTCCCTAGCATCCGCCCCGGTCGCAGCTCCACCTACGCCGGGTAGGATGTCGACCGAGGCCCGGGACGCCACGCCGGAGAGGGCCCACAGCCCTCCACCGCCACCGGAGACTCCTCCACCTGTACCACCGCACAGGTCTTCCTCCCTCCGCAGCCCTTCCGTGGCTCCTGGTCCGGCTACCGAACCGCCGCCCCAGTTGAGCCTCATCGCCCCGTACATTGAGGCGATGGTGCGGAAACTGCACGCCGAGCTCCAGGGCCCCCAGACGACACCGTGGGAGCGCCCTCTGCCCTCACCACCAGCCACGGAGGCACCACCGCTCCGTGAGGAGGGCCCCGCACCGAAGCGGCAGAGGGTGGAACAGGCGCGGTCGGAGGCCTCTCTCCCTCCGTACCAGCTGCCTTTGCCGGGGAGCGATCCGAGATCCGCCAGGCCGTACTGGTCGGACTCGGACCCCGAGGTCTACCTGCCACCGCCCAGCGTCTCGGAGCGGTCAGGAGACTCCGACTCGTCGGACCAGGAGGAGGAGCAGCATCAGCCACCGCCGGTTGCGGTCGACAAGTCCCCGGACGACAACATCGGCGCCGTCCACGGGTCCCAGCCGGAGGATCTGAAGACCTACACCGGACTGATCACCCACCTCGGATCCACCCTGGGGATCCGGGCAGAGGCTCCCCTGGACGACTGCGAGGATGTCGTCTGCGGCTTGGCCGACCGCAAGGAGTTGGTCCCCGTCCGCCTCGGACTGCTCCCTAAGATTGCTAAAGCGGCCAAGGAGGTGTGGAAGAAGCCGGTTTCTTCCCACTCGGTGTCCAACAGAGTGGACTCTATGTACAGACTGCTGGACGACTCCAACTTTCTGCACATCCACCCGGCACCGAACTCCCGAGTGGTCAAAGGCTCCCAACACCGGACGCCGATCAGCAGCACTCCCATCCCGTCGACCCAGGAAGGGAAGAAGCTGGACGCACTGGGCAGGAGGTTCTACGCCAATGCCTCCTTGTCCTTCCGTGCGTCCAACTACGCGACGGCTATGGGAGGCTACCAGTGTCGACTCTGGGAGCAAGCGGAGTCGTTCAAGTCACTGCTGCCACCTGACCGACAAGCGGACTTTGAAAAACTCTGCATGGAGGGCAACCACCTCGCCCTCCAGCAAATCCGCACCGGCCGCCACGTCACCGAGTCGGAGGCGAAGAACTTGGCCTCCGCCATCCAGCTCCGTCGCCACGCCTGGCTCCGTTCGGCTAACCTGCAGGACGATGTCAAGCGGCTCGTGGAGGAGCTTCCCTTCGATGGCGAGGGCCTCTTCGCCAAGGAGACCGACACCTCCTTGGGAGAACTGAAAGGGGACTACGCCACGATAAAACAGCTCCGCCCTCCACACCGTGGGTCCGGCCGTTACCATCAGGACCAGCCGTCGACGTCTCAGGCGGGCCCATCCTATCAACCTCGCCCGCCACAGAGGCAAGGGGACTACTCCGGGTACCAGCCCTACCGGCAGCGCCAACAACCCAACCGTCCACGCTACCAGCAGCGGCCTCAGACTGGCAAGCGGATGGAACGGAAGGGCAAACAACGTGTTTGACTCTTCCGTGACCGAGACTCTACCCTACCGCCCCCTATCCGACTACCTATCGGCGTGGTCTGCCATCACCACAGACCGATGGGTTTTAACCATCTTAGACTCTGGCTACGCGATCGAGTTCGAGAGATGCCCTACTGTCGGACGGATCCGCATCACCGATCCATCCCCACCGCTCCTGGAAGAACTAACAGCTCTCCTAGAAAAGGGCGCCATAGAGCCGGTCGCAGCGTCGGAGTCTCACGAAGGGTTCTTCTCCCGATACTTCCTTGTGGACAAAAAAGACGGGGGGGCACGTCCCATCCTGGACCTCCGTCTTCTCAACAAGCACATCGACGCGAGGAAGTTCCGGATGGTAACTCTTCACTCCATCCTCCCGCTGATCAACCATGGGGACTGGTTCACCGTCATCGACCTGAAGGACGCCTACTTTCACGTGTCCATCAGGAGGGAACATCGTCGTTTCCTCCGGTTCCAGGTGGGCAGCAACATCTACCAGTACACATGCCTACCCTTCGGCCTCTCCACCGCTCCGAGGGTATTCACGAAGTGCATGGCACCGGTAGCTGCTCATCTGCGACTGCAAGGCGTCCAAGTCTTCCCGTACATAGACGACTGGTTGGTCTGCTCCCCAACCCAACAAAAAGCCAAGGACGACGTTGCACATTGTCTCGCCCTTATGCAGAGCCTCGGTCTACGGGTCAACTTCAAGAAATCCCAGTTGAACCCCACTCAAAGAATAGACTACATTGGAGCCGTTCTAGACTCTTTGGCTCTAAGAGCCTACACTCCAACCAAACGTCTGCTCGACATCCGCACAGTGGTGGCACGGATCCAGGGCAGACATCGGGTCCGTGTGAGGGACGCCCTCCGTTTGCTAGGACTCATGGCGTCGACCACGGCGGTGGTCTCGCACGCCAAACTCAAGATGCGCTCGCTCCAGTCGTGGTTCCTCTCCTCCTTCAACGGCACCCACGACAACCTCGGGAAGTGGCTCACACCGACTCCCGAACTCCGAGACCAGTTAAACTGGTGGACAATGGACCAGAATGTGGCCGCGGGGAGACTCTTCACCCTTCCCACACCGTCCATCCAAGTCACCACCGACGCGAGCACCCATGGATGGGGTGCGTGCTGCCGCGGACTACGGATTCACGGCATATGGACGCCCGAGGAAGCCGACCACCACATCAACTTCCTCGAGCTGCTAGCGGTGTGGAAGGCGATGAGGTCCTTCAGACCGTCGATCGCGGGCAGTGTGGTGCAGGTCGCCTCGGACAACACCACGACACTAGCCTATCTCAACCGGCAAGGAGGGACCAAGTCTCTCTCCCTCCTCTACCTGACCGTCCAGATGTGGGAGTGGTGCCTGAAGGTACACGTGTTCCCCATAGGTGTCCACATCCAGGGCACCCTAAACTCCGATGCAGACTCCCTGAGCCGCAAAGGGACGGCGATGCACGAGTGGGAACTGGACGAATCGGTGTTCGACCGCCTGTGCCGACGGTGGGGCACACCGACCCTAGACGTCTTCGCGTCACAGACCAACTCCAAGTGCCGCCGTTACTGCTCCCGAGCGGGGATCGGCCACGGATCGGAGGGCGATGCCTTCATGGTGCCGTGGCACCAGGAACTGCTGTACATGTTTCCACCGATCCCTCTCATCCAGCGGGTCCTGATACGGATCCGTGCGGAGAACGCCTGGACGATCCTGATTGCCCCGTCCTGGCCGCGCCAGCCGTGGTTCCCACTACTCCAAACCCTGGCTTGCGATCGTCTCCGCCTACCCACCGACCCGAATCTCCTCCGCATGGAAGACGGTCGGATCCTTCACTCGGATCTGCCGAGCCTACACCTGACAGCCTGGCTTATCCGCCCAACATAACACGGATCCTTGATCTGTCCAGGAAACCTTCCACACGGAAGTCCTACGATGCCAAGTACCGTCGCTTCACTGACTTCCTAGCATCCAGCGACCGCACCGTGGACTCCGCATCCCTGCAGGATGTCATGTCTTACCTCCTGCACCTAGCCGAGTTGGGATCCGCACATTCATCACTGAAGGTCCACCTAGCTGCTGTGGTCGCCAAGGCCCCACCTTCTTCAGTATTGTCCTCCGCCTTCAGAGACAAGACTGTTAAAAGGTTCCTTCAAGGGCTACGCAACGCCTATCCTCCAGTGAAGATACCACCCCCTCAGTGGTCCCTCACTACAGTGCTCACCGCACTCACGAAGGCACCTTTCGAACCCATGGCCTCGGTGGACATTAAGTTTGTCTCTTACAAGACTGCCTTCCTTGTAGCTATCACTTCTGCCCGACGGGCAGGGGAGCTGGCAGCCCTTCGGTCTGACCCTCCCTTTCTCAAGTTCTACCCCGACAGGGCAGTATTGCACCCAGATCTGACATTCCTGCCCAAGGTCCTGACTGAATTTCACCTGGCCCAAGCCATCACGCTTCCAGCATTCTTCCTGAATCCCTCGTCTCCACAAGAGAGAGTGTGGCACTCGTTGGATGTCAGGAGGGCCTTGCTGTTTTACACCCAGAGGACTGCGTCCTTCAGGAGAGCAAAACAACTGTTTGTGGCTTATGGTGGCAAGACTAAGGGACAGCCTCTGTCTGCCCAGAGACTATCTAAATGGATCTCAGGTACCATTTACCTGGCCTATCAGATGTCATCCCTGCCACCTCCGCCTCATGTCCGGGCTCACTCCACCAGGACACTGGCTTCCTCCACTGCATTCCTAGAGGGCATCCCGATGGAGGATATCTGCAAGGCTGCTACTTGGTCCAGGTCCTCCACCTTCATCACCCACTACCGGGTTGACACAAGGTCCGCCCCTGATGTCAGACGGGGCAGGTCCATCCTGACGGCTGGTCTCCGATCTTCCTCGTTGATGACCGCCCATCCATGATGACATCGCGCTCTCCTGCATCTCAGGACGCCGGCTGCCCACCATCCAAGTAAGTGAGCTTGTTAGTCACCCATCAGTGTGCATCCCCAAACAACACGAAGGAGAAGGACAGGTTTCACTTACCAGTAACTGTCGTTCTCCGAGTATTTTGTTTGGGGATTCACACAACCCAACCCTGCCTCCCCTCAGGGCTGCCGGCCTGAGATGGCCTTATGCTTAGCGGGCAGCTTTAATATCAAACTGAGGGGAGAGCGCGAAATGGCGCCTAAAGGGGTTGGGCATGGTGGGCGGTCCCACATTCAAAACTCTTTATCCAATCAGCTTTCCAGCTCCGCTCCGGATTCAGCGCAGGCGCAGAACCCATCAGTGTGAATCGCCAAACAACATACTCGGAGAACGACAGTTACTGGTAAGTGAAACCTGTCCTTACAAAGCAGCAGAATGGCAACAAATACATTAATATCATCTGTACATAACATAAAACAAATTGCAATACCAAAAAAAATCACTTCCCTCTGAGCAGACAGATATAGTCACTTCCCTCCAAATGGACAGTTATGGTCACTTCCATCCAGGTGGGCACTGGGAAAAGGGATCTTTCCCCAGCCCCAGGTGTTATTGTTGTTTGGGCAGTTCACAACATATAATAAAATTAACCTGTCAGTAGCTGTAAACAATGAATACCTTTAAATGAATGTGCAAATTAAAACTTGTTTGATCGTGTCAGATCACACTTCAACCACTAGTAGAAAGCAGCTTTTATATAGATCTGTCTTAATTAACTTCCTAAAAACTAAGGTGGTTGGTAGCTGAGAGGTAAGAGGTCATGAACGTTCAGTCCCTAGTATTGGTTTTTTGGCCTCTGGGTGTTACAGTTCCTAGCATCAAGTTCTGCAAGGAACAGATAGGATAGGTAGCTGTTTTGTAGGAGAAATGTTCCACCAGATACATAGGTTTTAAATTGGTAAGGGCTTTTTGCCAGCTTTATAAGCATTGCAACTTACTACAGTTTCAGCCAGTATGTAATTTGCCTTAATGCTTGTGGATTTTAAATGTCTGGAAACAGGCAAATATATAAAAACACTACAGGGTGGCCTGTAAGTCCTTATCCGGCCCACAAGTCCCTAACATCCTCTCTGTAGGCACGCTCCCCACCCCTCTGCCCAGCAGTCCAGTGGGAGCACTTCCTCCTCTCAGCACACAGTTTGCCCCGTCCCTCTGCCCAGCAGCCCAATGGGAGTGCTTCCTCCCTCCCCCAGCAGAGCCCTACTCTCTTTGTGGCTGGGTAGGGACTTATGGGCCACCCTGTATAATGGTCACTGTTGGAATTCTGTTCTTCAGTTTTATACCAACAAAATGTTCATTTTTTCCTATAGATGATGCTAAATAACCCTTTGTTTGCTGGGAATCCTCAACTTCAAGAACAAATGAGGCAACAAATTCCAACTTTCCTTCAACAAGTGAGTGAAAAAAAGTGTCTTATAATTGTACAGTGGACCCCCACTTTACGGACGATCCACCTACCAGAAAACTCACTTCAAGGAAGGAAATCCATAGGAAATGATGGTCTACTTTATGGACTTTTTTCGGAACAGTTTTTTGGGTTTCAGTGCAATCCTGTGGGAAACTGCAGTTTGTTTTATGGACTTTTTGTTTTCAATGCATTCCAATGGGAACCACACAATGCATTCCTATGGGCAGTTTGCTTTAAGGACACCCCCCATGGATTAGTTCTGTAAAGTGGGGGTTCACTGTATAGCAGGGGTGCCCAAACTATGGTCCAGGGGCCAGATCCGACCCCCAATGCCAATTCATCTGGCCTACAAAGCCCTCATTGTGCCCATATGTGTATTACTTCCACTTCTGGGAGTGATTAGGGCCAGATGAATTGTGGACCAGATGAATTGGCATTGGGGCCAGATCCGGCCCCCAGGCCATAGTGACCAGCCCCCTGAACCACATGACCGTCTCACAACCTGAAAAGTTTGGGCACCCCAGCTATATAGGGTATTTATGTTAGACATCTTAGGCCAGAGGTTCTCAACGTTTTCCCTCTGCAGGCCAGACCACACCCCCTCAGATAGCTGAGCGGGCCTGACCCTTGGTCCCACATGTCTGTGGTTCTTGTAAATGTGTTTATAACAGCTACGGGTGCATTTACAGCACATTTTTGGCTGCTTCCAGCGGTGGCGGGAGCAAGGGCGGTAGGCCATAGGTTGTGAACCCCTGTCTTAGGCTGAAAGTATTTCAGGTAGAAAATGTGTGAAGACTGTTATTTTGTTAGCACCTCTAAAAATGATTGGCCGAGCTCCAGTTCATCTTTTGTAAATCTGCCAGGTGTTAGGCCAAAGCAACCTTGATTGCATCATTAGATTGGAGTGGGTGGAGATTGCAAGCAAAGCAAGCTAGGTAGAGGTGGGAAGGTAAGAACAGTTACATAAGCGGCCGTGCAACAACGAAGAACTTTGTAAGCCTTTTGCTGTAGCTCTGGTAAATCCTGCCAAGCTTGCTTCCTCCAACTCAGCTGATGCTTTAGCTCCTCTTCAGCCACTTGCCCTTTCTTGGTAAAATGCTACATTTCTTCCACCACTGCCTCTTCACCATTTCTAATGAGCTTGCAGAAACAGATATTGGAGGACGCTTTGGTAGAGGGGGAAAAAGCCTGGCTGACTGTTACATGTCAACCATACACAAGTGTGGCTTACACCCTGCTGTGCTTTCCTCTTGTGTAGCCACGCCTTCACATTGTGCACACAGACCCTCACAACAGGAGTTCAGCCTTAATTTCCCTTTTTAAGTGTTCTTGCTTCCATGTACCCATCGAAAGATTTTCAGTGATCCATGAGAGTACATTATGATTTGTACAACAAAATATTTATTTCTCCTATGTATGCACAGGCATTTTTCCAGTTTAGGTCTGTTGCCCTAGATCAGTGTTTCCCAAATGCTGGTTTTTGGACTTCAATTCCCAGAAGCCTAAGTCATTTCCCCAAAGCACAGTCATTTCCCCAAAGTCATTT
This sequence comes from Furcifer pardalis, assembly GCA_030440675.1. NCBI lineage: Eukaryota > Metazoa > Chordata > Lepidosauria > Squamata > Chamaeleonidae > Furcifer > Furcifer pardalis. The sequence goes on along the minus strand of CP126896.1, from coordinate 44,253,072 downwards.
CCCCAAAGCAATGACTGAGGCTTCTGGGAATTGAAGTCCACTAGTGGGCTGTGTACCCCTTGTTGGGAACCACTGCCCTAGATGATGGGTTCTCAACCTTTTCAAGCCAAGGACCAGGTCACGCTTCCTCATACAGCTTCGGGGGGCAGATGGCCATTTTGCCCTGCCTGCATGATGGGGGCAGCCTTTACATTAAAAAGGAACCACATATGGCACTTCCGGGTGTGTCAGTGTCGTGGTGGTGCACATGAAATGGTGCTGCGGGCCGCAGATTGAGAATCCCTGCCCTAGATTCAGAATTTTCCTAAACAATAAATCATTACTGTAGAATTGTAGACACATCACCCTTCCATAGGCTTGACTCCTGCATAATTATATTAATATGTGGAAGATCTTGTTTAAAGGTAATGTCATTTATTTAGAACAGTGGATTCCCAGCGTTGGGGCCTCAAATGTTCTATAGCTCTCAACAATCTTTGCCAGCCCAGCCCAGTGGTGAAGGCTTCTGCGAATTTTAGTCTAAGAATATCTTAGTCAAAAAAGTTAGAAACCACTGATTTAGAAAAAAAAAACGGACCTGAGAGAAGTTAAAGATTTAGACAAGCCTCTTAATTTTTGAGTATTTTTAAATTTATTCTTCAAATTTAGTTCTCAATACTGGATTTTCGTGCACTACTGAAGAAGAAAGAAATTAGCAACTAAGGGGAAAGTCTATGGTGGTTCAAAAGTAACCATTGAACTATATGAGCATTTGATACATCACACTTTTCTCTTGGCAGATGCAGAACCCAGATACATTATCGGCCATGTCAAACCCCAGAGCTATGCAGGCTTTGCTTCAGATTCAGCAAGGTTTGCAGACACTGGCAACAGAAGCACCAGGACTGATACCTGGGTAAGAATTGGCAAGTTTATAGTTTGACTGTAATTTTGAATAAAGTTGCTAATATAGTATTCTCCTTTTATTTTACTTCTCATATTATTAATATATGTACATTATATACAGTGGTACCTTGCTTAAAGAGCATTATGTGTTCCATGGGATTGCCCTTTAAGCGAAACACTTGGGAAAACTGCTGCCACTGCCATTGTAAGTGACCGATTGTGACTTCCGGCAGGGGGGAGGGGTGCGAACTCCAGTTTAGTTGTTAAGCGAGTTTTTTGTTGTTTTTAGTTGTTAAGTGAGGGCGCAACTATTCAGAGAAAATTCTGCTTTTTTTAGCGAGTTAGTCTCTAAGCGAGGCACTCTTTACGTGAGGTTTTAATGTATGATTCTTATTTATTAATATAATCATGATAGGTGTCTTTTAAGCCATTGAGTCCAACCCCCTGCTCATTGCAGGATTTCAAATCAAAGCAGATATGACAGATGGTTGTCCAATTCTCTCTTGAGTGGCTCCAGTGTGGAGCACTCACCAGGGTGTAAAGTTTGATTTCTGAACCAACTACAGTAAAACCTTGGATAACACTAAAACTTGGTTCCACAAGTCTTGGTGTTATCCGATTTTTAGTGTTATCTGATGCATGTTAAAATCCTATAGGATGCATCAGATAACGTTAAAGCTCCATAGAGATACATTGTAACTGCACAGGCTTTAGCGGTTGTTATCCGATGCATCCCATAGGACCTTAACGTTATTCGATGCAATTCTCCCTCCCAGATTACTTAACGTTATGCGATTTTAGCATTATCCGAGGTAAACATTATCCGAGGTACTCCTGTACTAATAATTAGAAAATGTACATTTGAAGGTGGGATGTTTTCTGGGCTGTATGTTTTGTAATGGACTTTATTTCTGCCACAAATACCCAGTTTGACAAATTGTGTTTGCTGAAATAAATTAATTCTATTCGTTGCAGGTTTAATGCTGGTATAGCTGGACTGGGAAACACTGGTTTAGGAAGTGCTGGATTAGGGAGCACTGGTATTCCGACAGGAACAACAATGCCCACTTCTGTCCCAACTGAAAGTACAAGTCCACCATCAGGAACTGGTGAAACTGGGCATCAGCAGTTTGTTCAGCAGATGTTGCAGGCGCTTGCTGGGGCAAATGCTCAGGTAAAATAGCACATGTTGGTACTGTTGCCTGGTCATCATATGGCGAACCCAGGGATTTAATCCTTTGAATTCAGCTAGAGAAGGACCACACAACCCAGGCTCCACCACTCTTCTCCCAAAGCTAGTCTACAACCCTCGCAGCTTCAGAGTGTGAGAGAGTAAGGGACAGGGAAATCTCTAGGTTTTCTGTCTCTTTTTGCTGTTGTACTTGCATTGCTTCACTGAAGTAATCTGAAATATGTTTCATTCTTTACTTGGTGGGGGCTTGAAAACAGTATGTACGTGTGTGCATATGTGTGAGAAACAATGCTGAAATTCTGTAGCACAGCTCTGCCTGCATAAAAGGAATGATGCCACTGACAGCTGCAAATCACTCCTCCTTTCTTCTGCAATTTCAGGCTGTGCACAGCTCATAAATAATGTGATGAACTCACATCTACCTTGCAGTCATAAAAGCCTTTAATCAGCAGCAGTGGGCCATTATTGATGATGTCATTCTTTTGTAAGCAGACCTCATTGAATATTATTTCAGCCAAAAGCACAGCCTTTCAGATCTTTATCCCAGTGATGGTAAACCTTTTAGAGACCAAGTGCCCAAACAGAGGGGCAAGGTGAACTCTGCTGGAGGAAGTGCTTCCATTGGGCTGAGACACGGGGTGAACTCTGTGCTGGGGGAAAGGGAGGAAGCCTTCCCACTGGACTGCTGGGCAGAGGTGCAGGGCGAAATCTGTGCTGGGGTGACGGTGCACATGGCAACAGAAAGGCGTGGGAGTGCCACATCTGGCATGCGTGGCATAGGTTCACTACCACTGCTTTATCCTGTATAAAGAGCCTTTTGCTCAAAGGTCAATTTGCCATCAGCTTATTGGCTATTTTCCTGAAGAATATATCTCTACTCCTTTGGGTGAGATGGATGGATATTCTTCCTCTATATTGTACTCAAGTATCAAATAAGTTTCTGAATCTAAAAGTATATCTGAAATCTATTGATGCCTGTCAAGTTTGAAAACCTCAGCTGCATGAATCAGTCACATGACAGACATAAAATTGGCATCTTGTCAGTAGCCATCACTTCTTGTCCTTTTGGCTAGGATCAAATGTAGTATCATATAGCACGAGGGTGGTGTTAATGGGCTAATAGAAAAGAAGGTGTAGAAGATTATGTCTAAAAAGGTGGTAAATGTAACACGTAATATCGTTATGCATAAAATACTCTACATGATCTTCATAAGTCTAGATATTTCTGTAATTGTCTTGTTATGTATTTTTGTACTTTTGTACTTTTGTATCCTTGTATTATTTTTTTTAATACCTAATAAAAATTTAAAAAAAATTAAAAAAAAATAATATTTGCAAGCAACTAAAAAAAAAAAATGTAGTATCAGTTAGTCACTTGACATTTGCGGTTGCTCTTGTGCAAGGGTCAATATCCAGAACAATTCTGGCCAGTGTTTTCGTAACCAGTGTTTCATTTGTCCTCAAGCAGTGGCTTCAGCCTTTTTCAAAGTGCAACTGAAAAGAACTCTAGTTCTTTGCAGTTTTAATTCTTTTGGTAAGAATCATTTATTCTTTATATGTGTACAAATCAATATAAAATATGTTTCTTTTTTTTTTAGCAACTACAAAATCCAGAGGTCAGATTTCAGCAACAACTGGAGCAGCTCAGTGCAATGGGCTTCTTGAATCGTGAAGCAAACTTGCAAGCCCTAATAGCAACAGGAGGTGATATCAATGCAGCCATTGAAAGGCTACTGGGTTCCCAACCATCATAGCAACATTTCTGAAACTTGAAAAATGTAATTTATTTTTGATAACAGCTCTTAAATCTTTAAAATACCAGCTTTATTTCATTCTGACTCTTGGGAATTGTCTTGTTCTAACTAAACCCAGTCTGATGCATTAAGGTGGAGTGCAGTAGTTTTCTTCGAACAGTGGGAATCAATGCTTTTCACTTGGTTGTTGCATGCATCAAACACTTCCTCATTCTACATTTATTGTGATTTTTTTTAAAAAAATGAAAACCTAATTTTACAGTTGGGTGACCAGGTTTTATCTGACCTTCAACTGTCCCATTTAGTTGCTTCTTAAACATTAGCCTTTGATAGTAATTTATGTAGAATACAAATTGAAGAGGAAACTAATTGAAGCTATAATTTGTGGGTACATATTGCTTATTGTGACTTGGCATGTCTCTCTTGCTAGTGAAATGCTGTAAGATTTATACCACTTGATTTAGCTACTATTCTTGCTTGTTAACCTCTTTAAAATATATACATATGGAAACAGTTCTCTTCCAAAACAACTTTTTCATTGCCATACTATCAAACATCTCAAAGCCAGAATATATATAATACGCAAGACACTTCCAGTGTAGTAGAATCTTACAGCATCTTCAGCAAGTATCTTAGCAGAAGTGCTTTGGCAAGTTCTTTTAAAATACATACAAGGATTGCTGATCTGATCTTGACAACTGTACAGAAACCTGTATTGTAACATTGTCTCAATATTCACAAGGATTGATTGTAAATTACCTTTATCTTTGTGCTGATTGAAGGAGCACAATTCTTTGCTCTGAAATTGCTTTTGCCTAAAGCTCTTTGGCTTTATCCCCTTGAGATTCTAACTTGCATTATGATTTGTAATTGGACACATACTTTCACTGACAGTGTCATGTGATATTCTAATTACTTTTAACCACCATGTAAAAATATTGTATATCTTTTGGGTTTTTATTGGTAGTTATTTCTCTTGTGCACAGGTAATAAATGAATTAAACTTCTTTGTGATCAGTTAGTGACCAACTCATTTCTGTCCTGATAGCAATTTGAATCAGTACAGCTAAAGCTTTTTTTTAAAAAAAATGTCTAATTTTCTTCTAAAAGTAACTTGCATGTAGGATTCAGTTTGTATTAATTATACTGTGACTAAAGTCTTTTCAACAAAACTGGCCTCCCTTCTAGGTGTAATGTTTGTTTTCTCAAGGTTTATGGGTTACTGTTGTTGGTAATCCAATGTAGATGTTCCCTACTTTTTGCACAGGCATTTTTAATCTTAGAATTTTTCTTTTTGCCTTAAAATAGTTTCTGTACAAAGGAAAAAAGCTGACAGTCTTTTTTTAAATATCCCACTTGCACAAGCCTTAGGGGCTAGGATCAGAGTATGTAGTGTGAATGCATTAGATATAAAGAGTTGGAAAAGAGGACAATTGGATAAGCTACTAAACCCAGTTTACCCACAGAAAGCGCCTCCTTGAAGATTGTGGTATTTCTGAACCACAATTGGACATACCCTAGTAACAGCAACCTTGTGTTCAGCTAATCTTTCTCACACTAAATCAGGCAAAAGGAACTGCAGAATGAACTTACCACCTTCATTTTGGCATTTTCACACCTAGACATAGACAAAAAAACCCCACTTAATTTAACCCCCCCCCCCCCCCGTCTTGATTGTTCAATTTGGCAGGTATTGGGATTAAATACCAACTTTCATGAAAATTTCTTACCAGGATTTTAACATGTGCTTTAGATGACCATATAGAAGAGATACACTGGCTATTCTATATACCTTCCAATGAACCAACTTTGCAATCACAGCATTTAATTGTCCAGAAAGTTTTTTTCCCTAGAAGCTCTGGACTGCTCTTAATGAATTGGATGAGTTGAAAAATGAATTGGGTATTTTCATTAATTTAGTCTTGCTAATTATGATCTGCAAAATATTGGAGGAGAGGACTGACAAGATTCATCACTGCAATTCCTATCATAATTAGCATTAACAGGTTGTCTGACATTAATTAAAATTAAAGTTCAAAGTAATTAGAAGGGTCAAAGGTTACTGGAACTCAAATCATTGGTGTTGTTTGCAATAGTAGGGTTTTCAAGGTAAAAGATATTAATGGGATGGCTTTATCAATACCATGCCTCCCTTAAGTTTCTGTGGCCATGTGAATTCAAACCCATTCTCTGGGTTTTACTCCATTGCTGTATTCACTATATACCACTAGGTACCACATGTTACATTTTAGATATAAAAACCTTAGGCTTTAAATTTGATAAACCAAAGCAATACACACAGAGAAGGATACTAATTTTTAGATTACAGAGCTACTTTAAGGCACAAGTCATAGGAAAGTGTTACATTATTACACATGCCAATAATACCACAAGAGGGCACTCTTTATTTGAATTCACTGAGTGTACAGTACAGTACTTTGAACATGTCTCAAAAGTAACTGAATTTTTGAAAAGGTTTAGATACCTCAGATTTTTATATTTCTTTATCCTTCCTCAGGTCCTGTGAGGAAGGGTGAGATAAGGGCAAACTGCTTTGAAAATAACTACACAGCTATCTGAAAAATTTGTTCCATTTGTACCACAGCAAGCTGCTCTGCATTTTGAGGAGGTAATGCAGAGTGTGTTTGATTTAAATCACTAGGCTAGGCTAGATTTAAATCATGGTGCTCTGTATGAAGACACCCGTAAAGGCTGAAAAGGTTTTACCTTTCTTATTTACTGCTTGTGCTTCTCATTTAAGATCTTGTGAAAATCTATTTCACTGTTCTACCCAGTGAATTTTTTGAAATGTCACACATAAGAGGTAAATTCTGTGTATATAGGTTTGCAAAAGAACAATGGGATCAAGGTCTTTCTCAACTATATGCGTATTTTGCAACATTTTTTCCATGTAGACACAAATTCAGTTTTGAGAACTAAAACCAAGCTTCTGCGATATCTTCTAGATAGAAAAATTGCTCAGTCACTAAGACGCTGACTGGGAGGCGGAAGGTCAGCAGTTCGATTCCCGAGTACTGCAGGACGGACTGAGCTCCTGTCTCTGTCCCAGCTGCTGCCAACCTAGCAGTTCAAAAGCAAGAAATTGCAAGTAAATAGGGACCACTTCGGTGGGAAGGTAACAGCGTTCCATGCGCTCCAGTGTCTAGTCATGCCTGCCACATGACCATGGAAACGTCTGCAGAAGCAGACAGCGCTGGCTCTTCAGCTTAGAAACATGAGCACTGACCCCTAGAGTCGGATACAACTGGCTTTCGAGCAACAGAAACCTTTACCTTTAATCTTACAAAAACTTCTGGAAGAGCATTACATTATGACCAGATTAATGGAATTTATATACCAAAAGTTTAAATGTTGCATCATGCTACATAATTAACAATCCTTATTTCACATATAGCTTTTGGAATATGTTTCTTAAATAGATGACTATATTCAAATAGATTTTTTCTCAAAAACTTTATTTTTGTCCACCCTGAATCCATCAAATAATGGACATAGTGTACAGTAATACCTCGGATAACGCTAAGACTTGGTTCCACAAGTCTTGGTGTTATCCGATTTTTAGTGTTATCCGATGCATGTTAAAATCCTATGGGATGGATCGAATAACATTAAAGCTCCATAGAGATACATTGTAACCGCACAGACTTTAGCGGTTGTTATCCAATCCATCCCATAGGACCTTAACGTTATTTGATCCAATTCTCCCCAGATTACTTAACGTTATGCGATTTTAGCGTTATCCGAGGTAAACATCCGAGGTATTACTGTATCACCTTGTGTACATAAGAATTGTAGAACTGACTAGTAACTGGATTTTGTAACAACAATAATAATTTCATGTCAGAAATTATTCTGGGTTGAAAGGTTTCTTGCAGAAGAAACGGGTCACAGGGTGCCCAAATGATGCTCCTTTCATGTCCCCAAGAGCTGGGACAGAGACGTGTGCTTAACCCATCATGCAGTACTCAGGGTCTCGAATGGTTTGCCAGGTAACAGAAAAACTCAAATACTGATGTCGTTTGTTACTGAGATTTTTATTAGTAGTTTGAGGCCAGGACCTCAGAAACAATGGATAGTTTTAGTTGGGAACAGGAGAGTTCATGGCAAGTTGCAGGTGGGAAATTAGAAAATGGCTTTACTGGTGGAATTGCTATATCAGGGCTTCCCAACTTACAGCCAGCCTTGGCCTGTGACACCATTCCAACTGGCCCGTTGCCATCTCCCACGCACCTGGAAGCAGAAGCGGCCGTGCTTATGTTAGCTGTAAAACATGTTCGCACATGTGCAAACACGCCCACGCCTGATGTAAATGCAGAAGTGGGCACATTTACATCAGCTATAAATGTCCCTGCTTCTGCAGGACATGGTCTGGACCGCTCAGCTGTTCTAGGGCATGGTTAGGCCTGTGGCACAAAAAGGTTGGCCACTCCTGTGTAGATGGTTCATGTTTTGCCCCTTTTTATGATATACTTGGAATATTGGTACTAACAGCTATTTTTACTAAAAGTTTTGCTTAATGTGCAATTATTGAGGGTGAAAAGTTTCTAGTACAGTAATACCTCGGATAACGTTTACCTCGGATAACGCTAAAATCACATAACGTTAAGTAATCTGGGGAGGAGAATTGGATCGAATAACAACCGCTAAAGCCCGTGCGGTTACAATGTATCTCTGAAGCTTTAACGTTATCCGATCCATCCCATAGGATTTTAACATGCATCGGATAACACTAAAAATCGGATAACACTAAGACTTGTGGAACCAAGTCTTAGCGTTATCTGAGGTATTACTGTACTAGATTAGTAAATTTGAATATTGTTAAGCTCATGTTATTTGATTTGGCTCTGAACCTCAATACTGCTTGCTCCCTTTTAACTGGACACACGCATATAAACCATTTTCCTATTGCAACACCTTAAAATTATCTCAGTTGATTTTTTCAGTATTTTGTATTTCATTTTACTGGAGTAGCAAAATGATGGTTCTGTGGAAGTCAAGTGTATCACACAGGGTAACAACAATTGGATGTGCTAAACATGAATTTATTGTCTCACAGTGAATGCAGATTTTTTACTTGTGCTGTTTCTTTGCAGAAACATTTGCCTTTTGCTGGAGTGGTTGGATGGAATGAAGCACTGAAAAAGCATTAGACATGTTCTACTGCTACATCCCCAATTCTAATACTTTCCCTGTTTCCTCCATTTACAAGACACATCCTCCCTACATAAGACTTGCAAAAGTGAACACAAGGATATTGATGTGCAAACAAACATTTGATTCTGCAATCCTGTTGTCAGATCAAGTACACTAGTACCTCGGATAACGCTAAGACTTGGTTCCACAAGTCTTAGTGTTACCTGGTTTTTAACGTGATGCGATGCATTGATTGCACAACATTAAAAAAAGCCCTGTTCCCTTTCCAAAGAGGAAAGGGAACGGGGGCGCAGGTGCCAATCTCTCCCCAAACACTCCCACAGTCCCAGCCTCAATCCCACTTGGCTGTTCTGTGCTTCTTGAGGCTGGGATTTCCGCCGGTTATGTACCTTTGCTTTTGCGAAGGGACTCCCCGGTCGGCTTCCCAGCTACGCCTCTGCGAGCTGGTCTCTAGCCCTGCGGACTTTGGGGCAGAGATCAACATTGGGGAATTTGCAGCAAACATTTGCATTGCACAACGTTAAGATAACGTGCAATGCAAATGTTTGCCTCAAATTCCCCAACGTTGATCTCCTAATGTTCTCTTAACGTGCAATGCAAATGTTTGCCTCAAATTCCCCAACGTTGATCTCCTAACGTTCTCTTAACGTGCAGTGCAAACGTTTGCCTCAAATTCCCTAGCGTTATCAAATTTTAGTGCTATCGGAGGCAAACGTTATCTGAGGTACCATTGTATCAGCAATATAGAGGTTATGTACAAGTTGTAGTTCTCAAAATCGAGTGGAGCTTCAGAGACCATGAAACACTATAGCTTGATCAGAAGGAGGAACAATAGAGACCCAATCATATTTGAGATAGTTGTGTAATTCAGGAATCAACCTAGAAGGAACATCAATACCCTTTCCTAACATATTCTTCAATTTCAGCTACTATTTCTGAAACGGGCTTTTCTAAACTGATAGAGAGAAAATGTTCTGGTGCTGAAGGAGGTTCAAGAGTATCAAACTGAGACTGAAGCAGAGCAGCTGGCATAAAATGCCCTGCCCTTCTTTCTAGACGTTTTGCGATTAGGTCTGCAGGTCCATCTAAGTGGACAAAAAGGATCTTCAGCGCCGCAGATCCCTCTTCCTCTTGCTGACGAGTCATACTTCGACAACCAGTCTTTCCAGTCTGCAAAATGTGTCTGTACATTTTTTTCAGAGCGGAGCAGGCTAAAACTGCTTTTTGTCCAGATTCATATTCCCTATCAATAGGAGAAAATGTCAGTATCTTTAAACTTCTGTAAAAGATTAGCTATATTGGTTTAAGTTATTGGGAATTGGCTTGTATATATTGTTGTTCAGTCGCATAGTCAACTCTGACCGTTTGCAACCCCGTGGACCATTGCCTGCCAGGCACTTCTGTCCTCCACCATCCTCAACCCACCCAGCTCTGTGCCCATCTAGCCATCTCATTTTCTGTTGCCTCTTCTTTTGCCATCAACATTTCCCACCATTAAGGCTTTCTCAAGTTAATCCTCTCGTATTTGATGACCAAAATATTTTAGCTTCATCTTCACTGTTTGACCTTCCAAGGAGCAGTCTGGGTTGATTTCTTCTAAGATCAACCTATTCTCACTGTCCAGAGTACTCTCAAAACGCATCCAACACCACATTTCGAGGGACTTAACAGTACATATGGACTTAGTATTTCTGATGTCTCCCACACTGAAATGCAGGTAAATCTCTTAAAATTCTTAACAAGGCAGTTCTGCTTAACCCCAGTATGGTTCTCCACAAGAAGAAATCTTGAAATGGAGAGAAGGGATTGTCCCTTTTGCATTTTCAGCTGGTATAGATCCATAAGGAAAGTTTTTTAATTCTGCTGTGTTGTAGTCATGCGTTTATTGTGATAAGATTATGGCAGAAACCTACTGCTTTTCTGGTAATTTGTTCTCTGCTACCGGTTTAATGTGTACTTAAATAAAAATTCTTTAACTCTCATTAATTATAAAAAGTGCATGACAGTTGGAGAAGCTAAAGGTCTGACATGATCTGAAAGCCAGAAATCCCACTTTGCTTCCCACACCCAGCTAATATTCAACCATCTGTTGCTGACAACCTTTTTATTCATCTTTTCCTCTTTAAACAAAATGTGTGTTTCCAAGAATAGTGAATTCCATCCTTAGTAGCTCATTGGGCACTTGGGTTGACAGCATGCATACAAGACTGACTTTAAGTTCATGTAATGTGAGCTGTTCATCCTCTTACCTCCTTAATATATCATGGAGACAGCAAAGCCAAGGGATCCTGTCCTTAAAAAAATAAGACCATTTAACCATGTAGCATTATTTCATTTAAAGTGAATCAACATTTGCTTGCCAAAAGCTACCCTTAAATCTCTGTCCAAAGAACATCATAGCATCCTTTGTTAGCATAAATCATCTTTATCACAGCCTCATTGGCTAGATACTAGCACCAATCAAACAGTGCCTCTTTCCCTGGCTCAGAAGAGGATAACAAACTCAATGATTGCTCAGCTTCCCAATTGTAATCCAATTGCTTGCCAATTTCTTCGTAATTGCTTGTCATGAAAGCTTCACTTTTCCATTCTAGACCATGTTAAACAATTCTAATGACAGCTTGGAATACAGCCGGATTGGGAACAAGTCAGTTGTCTTGTCTGCAAAGCACTGTTTCATCAAATCTTTAGATCTGCTTCATCACTTTAAGCAGAAAATCATATTACATTGCATTTACTGGAACATTGTAATGCCAGATTTTGTAACCAGAATTATGAAGCAGTTAATCACCCCTGAGGTTTCAGAAGAAAAGTTCAGGTTTCAGACATCATGCCTGTATTTTCTTCCATTTATATAGACTCCACCTTTCTCCCAAAATAGAGTTAGGGTGAGTGCAGACTTTCTCAGAAAAGTATCTTGGTTCAACTATATAAAACCATACAATACACAGTTGTCCCTCGCTTAAAGAGCGTAATGCATTCCACAGGATTGCTCTTTAAGCGAGTTTGCTCTTTAAGCGAAACACCATTGTAAGTGACCAATTGTGGGGGGTATTGTGAACCCCGATTGATTTTTAAGCGAGTTTTGGGTTGGTTTAATTTGTTAGGTGAAGCGAACATTCAGAAAAAAATTCTGCTCTTTAAGTGAGTTACTCTTTAAGTGAGGCGCTCTTTATGCGAGGTTTGACTAATACATATTTTTTTTTGCCACGTGTAGTAAATTCTAAAGAAAAGGAGCAGGCATATTTGTATGTAAAAATAGTTGCAATGGTGTTAACTGATGCCTAATTTTCAACTGCTGCATTGACATATGGAGGTTGTTATGAATACGGTTTTGTTTAATAAAACATCTTGCACAGGCTTAACCAAGACAAGAAAAACATTTCCTTTTGAAAATGATTCAGAGTCACTATTATTCTTTCAGTGGGTATGCACTGGTGTAAAATATGACTTTAGTTTCTTCTTGTCCTATCATCAGCATTATCTTAAACAAAATTAACAGTTTTATTCATTTACACGGGAACATAGCGAGCTGTCTTATACTGATTCAACTACTGTCTATTTTGTCAGCTCTTGACAGGTCGTGTTTTTCCAGGGATACAGACAAGGATTTCCCACTAGTCCTATTTGGAGATCCTGGTATTGTTTGGTAGTCTCCTGAGGGTTAGCCATGCTTGATCCTGCTTTGCTTCCAAAATCAGAATATTGTAGTGTACTGTTCTGTTGTCAAGATGTGTTTGGTACTATAACACAACAGGAGTGCTCTGGGAACTGTACCCAAGTCTTTGTGAAGGAGATCTGTCATGATAGAGATGGCCAACTGCCAGTATCTAAACTGCATGCAACTCTGTATCCCCAATTGTCTTGACTTAATATGTCCTCTTGTCACTGATAGGGAAGGGGGTGCCGACGTCACTGTTGTTGTTTTGCTGCCTTGACCTGTTTTAGGCCCAGAGGCATTTTTGCTTTAAAATAAGTCCCTCCCCAGGTCCAAAAAGGATCTATGCTGTACCTGGAAACATGGTATGATGGGTCTCTGTGCCCCATTATGGGCATGGAAGAGCCTTGTAAATCAACACAGAAACCTTTTACAGTGGTGGTGATAACCTTCCATGATCTCAAAGGCACATGTAACCCTTGGTCCTCCCAACCCTGGCTTCTGGGAAGAACACACATCAATTCCTGCAATATCATCATGCATTGTGTCTGTGCAGAGACCAGGCATTGGGAGCAATCAGGGCTCTAGTGAGTCCTGCTGGGGTTTTCTGAAAGCAAAATCTGCCCTGTTTTCTTAACCACGTGGTCACTCTATCTTCAATGACTTAGTAATTTAAGGAGTTCCCTGGTCTTTGGAGCATATCTGATACCTGGTCATTCAGAGGTATTCCTTCTGCCATTTTTTCCCTATTTTCTTTTGGATGATAGTAATCAGCATCATAGAATTTCCATCCAAGCTAAAAAGAAATAATGATGGGTTGTGTTAACGTACAATAAACATAAAATAATCACAGAAAACATAAATGATTGTAGGATCCCAGCATCAAAAAAGTCAGTGTATAAATTTCTTGTTGATCAATTTACGCAACTAGGCCAATGTTTCTCAACCTTTGGCTTTTGGACTTCATTTCCCAGAAGCCTCAGTCAATTCCCAAAGCACTGATCATCCAATGTATTTGCTTAGCTTCTTGGAATTGAAATCCAAAAACCAAAAATCAGGAAACACTGAACCTCTGATAATTTTGTTCCATTTTTGAACATTAGCTCGTCATTTTATTTGCCATTTTTTGACTCAAAGGTAAAATAAACTATCATATTCGAGTGGAGGGGGGATCCTATGATATAATGGAAAATTAGCTTTGGCTGCTGCTCCTGCATAAGATTAGATGTATATCTGAAGGGTGGGACAGTAGAGCTGAATAGTTTGGTACTGAAACACCCATATAAAAGCTGGTAGAGCAATTGCACCAGTGTGCTTATTTCCTGTGACCCATTATTCCACTGGGCTGTTACAAGCGGCTGTTAAGCAGCTCAGTAGACACTTCCAGGAAAAGACACTTGAGAAAAGGGATGCAAAGAATAAACCCACCATACCTTATCTGCCAGATGTGAGCCGACAGTGGATCTATAAAGCAACATAGAGAAGTATCTTGAGCTAAAAACATTGACAGTAAAAAGCAAAAGGCCAAGGTAAAAAGTGTATAGACAAATATTCTAAAGCAATTTTCATACTGAATACTATTTGTTACTCTGTAAACTGCCAAAACAAAATTCAATGGTTGGCTGTGTTTCTGGGCAGAGCTAAACAGCTGGGAAGAGGAGACAGAGCATGATAAGGGTAACAAAAGCACAGGTGCTGTTAAAGTGTGTTGAACCTATTCCCAGTTCCAAAAGGAAGAGCTTTGAAGCATCTGAACTGGGCAGCTGTCCCAAAACTCTGATATTTCACAACCTCACAGCAAAGAAGGCGTGTGTAACCACATCTGGTTTAGAAGCCTTGCAATGCACTTAACTGTACAGCAGGGGTGGCCAAACTTTTTAAGTCGGGGGCCGGGTCACTGCTGTAAACATAGCCATAATGCACACCCATGACTCGCAAACACATGTATGACAGCCGTAAATGTGGACGTGGGTGTTGTAAACGTGTTTTTATGCATTTATGGCTGTCATAAATGCATCTGTGACTGTCGTAAATGTGTCTGCAGCTGTTTCCAGCTGAGTGGGCCAGGTGATTTGGCACCATGGGCTGGATCTGGCCCGTGGTCCATAGTTTGCCTACTGTTGTAGAGGGTTACCTGCTGGGAGTGCTGTTTTATTTAATACAGCCTGAAAACATAGTTGTCTAATGGGGAAGGGGTAGATGTAGAAGATTAGTAAATCCACACATCTCAGATGTGTAAAATATAATTTATAATGAACCAATTTTGCCTTATGACTAAATTGTCACAGAGAGCATTGTCTATTGCCTCCTTTAATGTGAACCCAGCAAGGTGTTAGATTTCTGTCAGCTCTTAATGATTCCAGTAAATATGGAAACATGGTGGCTTGTTATATTATGGGACATCTGCAATGTGCAGAATATCATTTTTCCACAGAAATGAAAAAAAAATCTAGAAAGAGAGAACACTTGGTATGTTTTGCTGGGATTCTGCTATATGAGCTAGACACACACACACACTTTCAACCTTACCTTTGAGTTGTAAAATCTTGCTCTTATAGCCTTAGGCATCTGTGAAGGGTCATATTTTCTTGTAACTTGTAGTTTTGAACATGGGTGATCTAACACATTTTTGCTTCCTGGAGGAAGAATGAGGTGGCTTTCCTTTACCATTTTTTTGTACAGAAGTTGGCTGGGACGGCAGTTTGGTCGGACTTCAACGCTCACTTTGGGAGACTCCTCCGACCTATCCATGAGGCTTCCTAATAATTGGGGGGCCTCGGGAAGGTCCCAGAAGTGAACAGCAAGGAGTTTGCCTTTGCCAACTCTAGACTCTGTCTCTTGGAGAGGCTACCTCTCTCTCTCTACCTCATGGTCCAGCTGGTCTTGGTTCTGAACACCAAGAATAACTGCTCAGGAAAGGCATATCCTTCCTTCAACTTATTTATGTATCCTTCCAGAAAGTATCCCCTTCAAAACTTCACAATCAGGGTACAGTATTACAAAAAATTGCTACAATATTCTATCAAGCTTCAACACTAAAAGCATATGAAGCAACTCTCAGTTTTCACAAATATTTCCTGTAGCTATGTTCCCTTCCTTTTTTGTTTACCCAACCATGGCTTGAAGACATTCCAGAGAAAAAAAATTACTCATATTTAATGAACAGTTTTATCTCATAGGAGTGGCTGTTTATAGGTCAGCGCTATATA
Organism: Furcifer pardalis; assembly: GCA_030440675.1. NCBI lineage: Eukaryota > Metazoa > Chordata > Lepidosauria > Squamata > Chamaeleonidae > Furcifer > Furcifer pardalis. The sequence continues at coordinate 44,237,199 of CP126896.1, read as the reverse complement.
GGGAATTATTCACATTTAGTGAATAATTCCTATATAACACCAGTAAACAGATGCTCCTGCAAAATAAAGACCTCATCACAATTTTTAGCAACAGGAGACCTACTGAGAAAGGTATACTGTCTCCCACAAAGTAATACTCCATAGTGTGGCATCAAATTAGTTTTGACATGTCTCTGTGGCTGTTGGAACATACCCACAAGGATTTCTTCATGTAGCATGGAATTAACTTTTCACATCAGAACATCTCCAACCATACAAGGGAGGTAGGACAAAACTACTGTATTTCAATTTTACATGCCAAAAAACAGGCAGATATTTGAATTCATTTGGTAGCATCTGCACATCCTGGGTTGTAATGATTATTCCTTTGAAAGCAAAATATTTTTCAGCCTCATCTAAACATTATTTTTGTTATTTTAACCTGTGATGTTACAAAAGATTGTCATAAATAACATGTTTTGTCATATTGTCCTATGCAAAGCTGCAGGAACACCCAGTGTCAACTTACACATGTTAATCTATTAATTGGTTAAAACATTCCAGGATATAATTGCAGGTGTTACTTATTAATGCCTTAGTGCAGTGATGGCAAACCTTGGCACACCAGCTGTTCTTGAACTTCAATTCCCAGAAGCCCTGATCAGCAGGAGTGGTGACTTGGGCTTCTGGTTGTTCCAGTTCAAGAAGAGCTGGAGTTCCAAGGTTCACCTCACAGCCTTATTGCTGGTATGGAGGTGGGGCTGGGGGTTAAACAATTTAGAGACAAAGAGATCCTCTGTTGACAGAAACTGATACATCAAAAGTGGCCCTTTGTATTATCCATGTCTTAAGCTTGGAAGTTGAGAGCCAGGTTCTGATCTTCCATTGAACCAATGCAAATGCATTCAAGCCTTTTTTTTTAAGAAGGTAAAAGCCACAAGTAAAAACTCTGGGTTGATTCACATTGACTTTTATGTTAAGTAGTCAATGGAAAATAATACAAATTAGATCATCCCTATCCCAGAGCATTTCCTACATTATTAATATAATCATACCACCACTGAGCTACAAGCCTGCTGATCACAAATGTGAAGCAAATTCACACAAGAGGCAATGATTAGGATTGCTAGAAATTACTGCCGTAGGTTTGTTCCCAAAGTAATTGGCACTAAAACACCAATTTTAGTGCTTGTTATTGTGGGAACACGATAGTAGCAGTTCCCATCAATCTTCCTAACATTGTCTTATATGAATTTGCCCCATCTTGGTGACCAGAAGCCTATCTTTACTTCCCCCTTCATTTGAAGCATAGGGGCAGGATACTGGAACACATCTGAAGCATTTCTGCCCAGCCCCATTACTGGGCACCTTTTGGTAGACAAATGTTTCTCCAGAAGCTTCTGAATTTTATTTCTCTGCTTCGGTTCTTTGTGATTTTTTGTCCCTATGTGTGTAAAGGAAAACCAAATCAAAACTCTACAGATGGGCAGCACTATTATTAAGACCCATTAAAATTCCACCAAAGCATGGACATTTTCACGTTTTTGAGTCTTAAATTTATGAGATTTCAGCTGGCCCTAATAAAGAGATTGCCCACCTGTGGATTTGGTTTAGATTTCTCATGGAACATTGTTTTCTTTGGGGTATCTTTTTTTTAAAGCAGGGTATCAAGCAACAAGAAAATTGGAGCATGGTTGCCATTATGTGCCATCAAGTTGTCCCCAAACTTATGGCAACTCTATGAACGTGTGAACTCTAAACTGTCCTGTCCTCAACAACCCTACTCAACTCTTTCCAACACAATCAACCCATCCTTCTTAGCTTATCTGGCGGTGGAAGACAACAGCACTCCAAACTATACCAGGTCGCTTTTCCTTTCCAATTGGTATGGCCAAATAGATCTTTAGAGTAGTTGTTATCCCAGTCGTAGTTTCCTGTGCTTGCTCTTCTACAGACAGCTTCTATAGGCATTGCAACAGCATAGCTATAGGCTACAACAGACTTTAGTTCCAAAAGGTTTAAATTTTGTTGGTTACTTTTGGGGGACAGAACATAATACATTGTACTGTAGGACATAGTGGAGTAAATTACCAGGCATCGTTTCTGAATTGGCAGTCTGTCTACTTTAACAGTAAGCAGTAGGTTGTTTGATAGCGAGGGAAGAATCTTACACAATTCCTGTTATTTCATAGATATTAAGACTGGATATACCTGTAATATGGTTGTGTGAAAGATGTGGCAGAGGGAAGTGGAAGAAGAGACTAAGACTTCCCGCCCCTCCCCCTTCACTCATTCACCCCTAATAAGGTTCTGAACAAAATGAAAACGTTTTAACACTCTGGAACTTGGACTATGAACCCAGTATGACATTCCTCATGGGGGAGAATGGAGATGGAGCCACATTCCCAGCTAAAGATCTTAAGCCCGTGATGGCGAACTTTGGTACTCCATATGTTCTTGGACTTCAATTCCCAGAAGCCCAAGCCCCCGTGAATCCGCATTAATGGGTTTGCTGCGATTCATCCGGCCCACACCGCACTCGTCACTCCTGGAACCAGAAGTAAAATGCGCCCATACGAGCACATTTAACTGCTTCCAAGAGCGACAAGGGCAGTGCGGGCCAGATGAATCGCAGCAAACCCATTCATGTGGATTCACAGGGGCTTGGGCTTCTGGCAATTGAAGTCCAAGAACATATGGAGTGCCAAGGTTTGCCATCACGGTCCTAAGCGGAGGCCCTTTGTATGCTTTGTGAACGAAACCATAATTGAAATCCAGGGCTTGTTTTTCAAGGAGAGAGTGTGCTAATTAAAATCTATCTAAAATTGGTTTCTTATCATTTAATTGGTTATTTCGTTAAATGCCTTTAGGTCTTTAATGGAGCCATTTCTGTCATTGATCTCACACACACAGGGTGGGGGAAGCCGGGAAAGGAGAGCCATCTCCACTTCCTCGCCCTCTCCCCACCTCGAGACACAAAGGTCAGCCGTTTCAGCCCAAAGTTCTTTCGCTCGTGAGGATTGTTCCTCACGCGTGACTTCTTCTGCGTCGGGGAGGGCGTCGAGAACCACCGCTGCCCCCCCCCCCAGTGATGGGTTGTAAGAGGTTCTCACCAGTTCTCCAGAACCGGTAGTAACTTTCCCCAGTGTCCCAGAGAACCTGTAGCAGCTTTTGGGGGGAACCACCTTCGGGGCTTACCTTTTCACTGCGCATGCATGCCAAGCACTTGGTGTGCATGCACGCCTAGTGCTTGGCACATATGCACTGCCTCCTTGCTGTCCTCCCAAACGGGGAGGAGGAAGAGAAGCTGCTAGCCTGAAGCTCCCTATATAGCCTGAAGCTCCCGATTTTTATTACAGTAATACCTCATATAACATTAGTATCGAATAACACTAAAATCGCATAACATTAAGGAATCTGGGGGGAAGAATTGCATCGAATAACATTAAGATCCTATGGGAGGCTTCAGATAACAACCGCTAAAGCCTGTGTGGTTACAATGTATCTCTATGGATCCCATAGGATTTTAACATGCATCAGATAACACTAAAAATCGTATAACACCAAGACTTGTGGAACCAGGTTTTAGTGTTATCTGAGGTTTTACTTGTATTTTGTATTTTTTCTTTGGTCCCGCCCATGACATGACATCATGATATTAGCTCCGCCCACACTGTGATGACATCACGGTGGGGGAGTACAATTTTTGACATCCCATCACTGCACCCCCCCCCCCCGTTCGGCCTCCGGGTTCCCTCCGCGTCGCCCGCCGCACACGTGTCGGCGCCGTTGCGCGTGAGGAAGCAGGGAAACCTCTCTGTCCGCGCCGAGAAAGAGAGCCCCGAAGGGCCCGCCTCCGGGCCGTCTTCACGTGTCGCTCTCCTCCCTGAACCCCCCCCCCCCCAGCCTCCCTCCTTCACACGAGCCCAGCCAAAAGCGGCACCTACTTGCCAGAGCCGCTCACTCCCATGACCACCAGCAGCGCCATCCTGAGGAAGGAAGGAAGGGCTCGCCAGCCGCGGGGCTGCGCAGCTGTTCTTCCTCTCCGGCCTCCCTTCCTGTGCGTCCCTGGCCTTTGCTCCTCCCGGGCTTGGCTTTGCCTCGCCTCACCCTTTTGAACCCGAGGAGCCTGGCGGGAATTGAGCCTGGCTCGAGGCTCTCGCGCTCTGGGCAACTCAGGCACAGAAACCGAGCTGAATTCCTCCCCAGGCAGGGAGGGAAGTGTGTTATTTAAATCAGGGCTTGGTTTTGAAACAGAAATTCTCGCCCTGGGAATTGAAGCATTTGTTAATTAACTGCCTGACCTTCCCAGAGACATAACTAGCAATTAAGTTGACGACAGAAGAGATTGGTGTGGGCTAGGATGAGGGAGGAGTTGAGTCCCAAAAGCTGCACCTGAATGTGGGACAGCTGGGTTCCTCCCCCTTGTTGAGAAGTGGCTAAAGACAGTATAGCAGGGGTGCCCAAACTACGGCCTACTAGGGGCCGGATGCAGCCCCCCTCGCGGTGCCAATTCACCCGGCCCGTGAAGCCCTCGTCGCTCGTGGAAGTCAAATGCGCCTGTACGTGCGTGTTTTTATTTCTGCTTCCAGGAGCGATGAGGGCTTCGTGGGCTGGATGAGCTGGTGTCAGGGGCCACATCTGGGCCATAGTGACCTGCTCCCTGAACCTTTCCAACCTCGCTGCAGAAGATTGTAGCTGCTCCTTCCTAAGAGGAAGGAAGAGCAGGAAGTAGGGCAGGTGACAACTGGGCCTTTGAGCCAGGGCACCAGAATGTACAGAGGTTCAGGAAGAGGACACACTCACTTGTTTCTGTGTTCACTTTTGGAAGGCACAAAGCTAAATTTCCCTAAACGCTACACTGCAGGGGTGCTCAAACTTTTCGGGCCATGGGCAGATCACAAGTTTGGGGCACCCCTGCAGTGTAGCGTTTAGGGAAATTTAGCTTTGTGCCTTCCAAAAGTGAACACAGAAACGAGTGAGTGTGTCCTCTTCCTGAACCTCTGTACATTCTGGTGCCCTGGCTCAAAGCCCCAGTTGTCACCTGCCCTACTTCCTGCTCTTCCTTCCTCTTAGGAAGGAGCAGCTACAATCTTCTGCAGCGAGGTTGAAAGGCTTGTCTGGATCTGGAGCAAAGGGAGGGACAGAAGAGGCTTACCTACCTGGCAGTGCTGCATTTAAATGCAAGATACCTAGCAGTTTGAAAGCAAGAAATTGCAAGTACTGTAGATACATAAAGGTAACTGTTGTGTGCTTCAGCATATAATCATGGCTGCCACATGACTGCAGAAACGTCTGCAAACACAGACAGCGCTGGCTCTTTGGCTGTAAATGGAGATGAGTACTGGCTTTCGATCAGGGGAGACCTTACACAAGTATGCCATTCATTTTAAAAAGCGAGTAGTACTTTCTTTCTGCATTGTACTCCTGGCATTCTGTGCTATTCCTTCAAGATTCGGAAATATCCTGCAATTCTTTACTTTTCATTTTAATCTAGGAGCGGCAGGGTAGTAACTTAAGAGTGGATATGCAATTGATGTAGATCATTGGTTCCCAATGTGGGGGCCACACTCTACAGGGGGACATCAAATCCCAGGAGCTTAAGTCAGTACATTGACTGATCAATGCTTTGGGGAATTCACTTAGGCTTCTGGGAATTGAAGTCCCAAACCCAAAGTTTGGGAAACTCTCTGCTAAATGGGTAAGAGCCTCCCTGGAGATTGTTATTTCAGCGATTGGGCATCCCCTGGGCAACTGTGATTTGTTATCACCGGCTAATACTTTCAATCCAGAAACATCTTGAGTAGAAATAAGTGTTCTAAATAAATTGAAAATACTGTAATTAAATATTGGAATGAAGAGAAAGAGCATGACATCTGCATAACATCTCTATCATCCATAACTCTCACCTGGCAACTGTGCATGAGCATCCTGTCTGTTTTGTGTGTGCACAGTCCTCCAGATTTTTCTCATGGCACTGATTGTCAACGCTAATGCTAGCAAGCATGTTGTATGTTTACTCTTTTGCACATTAACTACTGACCAATCAGAAGATGGTGTCTAGTTCCTATAGGACAGGGTTAAGTTGGGAATTGGGTAGCTTTTGGCTCAAAGGAACATACCATGTCCATACCTACAGGATTGTTTAGTTGTTCACTTGTTTACTATAACTGAAAACCACCATTCAGCTAAAAAGATTCCCCAAATAAAAAGAAAACATAATAATCAGAAGTTTTTGCAAGATTTACCAAAAGCAAGGACCACTTGTTTAATTTAATCTTTGAACTCACTCTGAACAAAGTTGGGTTAGGGCAGGGGTGCCCAAACTTTTTGGACCATGGGCCAGTCATGTGGTTCAGCGGCCCGGTCACATGATTCCTCCCACTGGAAGCAGAAATAAGAAACGCCTTGCAATCTGTTTTGCAACAGGATGAAATAGATTTTAGCCATGTGGACACATTTTACTTCTGTTTCCGGGAGCAATAAGGGTGGCGCAAGTTGGATGAATTGGCATTGGAGGCTGGATCTGGCCTGCGGTCCATAGTTTGGGCACCCCTGGGTTAAGGGTGGCCCTCTGCCTGTCATGTTCACATCCAGGAATTAACCTGTTGTTATATTGCTCAGCATTTAGTAAAACACATAGTGAATGGTGTCAAAATTTCCACTAAGTAAAGACCCCACAAACCTTTAGACCAGTTCTGACCATTAACAGGTCCCATTTGCTCCACAAGAACTACATAAGAAATAAAGAAATTATGCACATTATAATTTCAATTATTTATGATGTTCTATTTTTATGCATGAAGACAAGCATTTGTCTTTGCAGGGAGATCTTGAAATTTGCTGCAGAATTGTTTCCCACCAAAAATATTATCCACAGTAGTAATTGCCTCATTTTGCACTAGTTGAGCAGATGCCCCACCAAAGGGGTAAAGTTATCTATTTCATGGCACTTGTTTTGAGCTCTGTTTTAAACCCAACATTGTGCAAAACAAAAAAGTTGCATGATAACTGTAGATACTGTACTTCCCCGAAAATAAGACATCCCCATAAAATAAGCCATAGAAGGATTTCTCAGCAGTTGCACAATATAAGGCATACCCCGAAAATAAGACATAGTGATAGGTGTGGCTATGCAGCATCCTGACACGGAACGGTAAAGAAGACGGGCAGCCAGTGGTGTAATAAAAATAAGACACCCCCTGAAAATAAGCCATAGTGTGTCTTCTTGAGGAAAAATAAATATAAGACAGTGTCTTATTTTCAGGGAAACACGGTATACAGCAGGACTACTTTAGCTCATTATTCTGAAATGTCCTTCGAGTAACTGAGGAAAGAAGGAGAGTGATTGTAGCCATGTAGCATAGTTATTCTCCCTGCCTGTAGTCCTTCCATAGACACCAGCTTATCAATATGTTTGGCTTTTTAGTGCTTCAAGAAGTAAAGGCCACAAAGATACCAGTAGCTTAGGTTGAAAGAGAACCTATTCTTTTCATCTCAGCTGCTCCTGAGGCCAGCTTGCTGCTCATTACTAAATGAGGTTTCTAGCAATTTTGAAGCTGATCTGAATTGTATGAGTTAAATCTCAGGAGCTGTACTGTGAATAAGATCTTACTAAAGTGTAAGAATGTGTTGCACATGGTGATTTTCATGCAACCAGATTTGGTGTGCCAGGTGATAGGATTGAAAGGCAATATGAATGCAGGTGCATATGCAATATACTGGATTGTTCTGTTATTTTTATTTATTTATTTAGAGATCACTTTGCAATCCCTTCCCCTAAAAGATGACGTTTTAAAAGCTGGGGTAAAAATCATTTCTAAAAAGTTAACCACCCCCTCCAAGAGGCAAGTTCCTGATCAGTTTCAAAAGAAAAAAAAGAGGGTATATCCCACAAGTACATAAAGTAGTCTTTAACCTGACACATTGGTTGCTATTGATGAAGGGAGAGAGACATGAATAGAAGCCCCCAGGTTGGAGATAGCTAGTCTCAAGTACAGAAGTTATAAAATATAGGGAGACACAGTGGAAAAAAGATCTGTCATATGTGCTATACATAGACTGGGCTTCACTTTAGCTGCTGTTATGCAGCCCATCACTGACTTCTCCTATTGGACAATCCAAATGAAGTCAAGTGACGTCAGAAAGTGTTAGCATTATTGGGAAGTTTTTTCTTTTGGTTATAGCAAAAGCAGTTGGATGTATGTACTGACCCATAGTGCTTAGTGCACTCTCTGGGCGTTTTACAGGTAATTAGTATTTTGCCACAAACATTTTATCAACCTCGGAAGGATGGAAGGCTGAGTCAACCTTGGCTCCCACCAGGATCAAATTCATGACATTTTGGCTGCAATACAGCAGTTGTATTACTACACCACCAGGGTTATTCCCTATAATTAGACCAGGGGTTCTCAACCTTTTAAAACTGTGTGCCAGACCACTCCCTCTTAGTTTGCTGAGTGGGCTAGACTGATAGTTCCCCCTGCCGTAAACACTGCTGTAAAATGCATCCACGGCTGTTGTAAACACATTTACAACAGCGGCAGGCACATTTATGGCTGTCGTAAACACGTCCGCTTCTGCTGGCAGCGGTGGCAATATGGGCCACATGAAATGGTGGTGTGGGCCATGTCCGGCCCATGGGCCGTAGATTGACAAACTCCTGAATTAGAGTATGAATCAGAAAACTGCACAGGAATGTGGAGAGATTAGCTCAGTCTTGTCACCCTCTCCCACTTTGGTTTTGTTACATGCAAAGTAGCACTTTGTATGATAAAATCACTTTAATAACATGTAAAGTAAAAAAAAAGTATCTTTATTTACAGTTACCACCTGAAGTTACAGTGAGGAGAAGGAGAAGAAGAAAAAAGGGGGAATCTTATGTTGCTGCTTAAGTTCAGAAGAAGAAGGGCTATCAACAAAACAGTGGAAGCAAAAACAAACAGGAAATGGGGTGGGCTTTTGCCTCAGTGCCAGTGGTGGGGAAAGAAATTTATCAGTAAGGCAAAGGCCAATCATACTAGGCTGTAAAGCTTCATCCCACTGATACTCAGTGTCAGTGCATGCAACAATGCAACAAACATTATGGGTACATTAATACAATCTAATGAAATTTGTATTCAAATATTTGTCATAAAAATTGGGACTGCCCCACCCTGAGCTCATTTGGAGGTTGCCTGGGCTGATTTGTTTTTGGGTTTCTGCAGATATTTGATTATATCTCATGTTTCAGTGTTAGCATGGAAAAAACTGAGAATGTAGAAAATAAAAAGATAAGACTTAATGGGGCATTATGAAACTCCCCTGGATCCATTCTGGCAACAGTGGTTTTTGAAATACAAGATGTCTTCCATGTCCCATAGTCCCCATTGGCTTCCAAGGATCCCAGAGGAGTCTTGGGAACTTTGGTGAGAGGAAATTAGCATTTTTTCATTTAATTCTGAAAAACTACCAACTGATGACATCATCAGTATTAAATGGTATAAGTCACAGCAACAGGATTTCAGCCACTATATTTTTAATTACACTTGTTTTTTAATTGTCCTGTAGGTCACTTTGGTCCTAGTTCTTGGACAAAGGCAGGTTACTAATCAACTGACCAAACAAATTGCCCGACAGATCTCACACTCTTTTCATGTTACTTTACATGTTATTAAAGTGATTTTATTCAGCTATTAGTGAGAAAGCAAGGGACTTAAGGCTAGTGATCTATATCTGCCACCCAGGGATAATTTCTCTAGTGATCCTAATTGGAAGACTTAAATTGCCCCCACCTTTTATTTACTGCAATTAGCTCTTGCATATGACTGGAGTAATGTATATTAGAACCAACACCACATTAAAATTTATATAGGCAGAAGTAATTATCTTTTCTACTCTTTTCTCAGCCCCCCTTCCCCCTATTTTCCATGTTATATTTAGCCCTTGATTCACTTACTTTGTTAATATATATATCATGTTTGCAGCTAGCTAGATAGCACAATGGTTTAAGTATCTGGCTGCTGAGCAAGAGGTTGGGAGATCAATTAACCACTATTCCTTCAGGGAGGAGAATCATCCTGTGAAGTCATGGGCAAGCTGCACAGTCCCAGAGTGCCCCAGAAAGAGGGAACAGTAAACTACTTCTGTGTCTTCATAACCTAGAAAATCCTGGAAAGAGTCAATGGGATGTTGTTGTTACTATTATTATTCTTTCATGTTTGCAAAGAAAAGGGATTTAACTACATGGCCTTGTTCACTGATAGTTACCATTGTTCTATGCATGTAACACATGGAGGAAATTCAGTAAAGTGTGGTTTTCACCTGTTTATTTTACATTATTTGCTGACCTTTTCCTTTTTTGTTGTTCAGTCGCTCAGTCGATTCTGACCCTCTGTGACCCCATAGACCACTGTCCGCCAGGCACTTCTGTCCTCCACCATCCTCAACTCACTCAGCTCTGTGCCCATTGCGTCCACAATACCATCCAGCCATCTCATTTTTGGCCACCCCCTTCTTCTTTTGCCCTCCACCCTTCCCAGCATCAAGGCCTTCTCAAGTGAATCTTCTCTTCTCATTTGATGTCCACAGTACTTTAGCTTCATCTTTACAATTTGACCTTCTAAAGAGCAGTCAGGGTTGATTTCTTCTAAGATTGACCTATTTGTTCTCGCTGTCCAGGGGACTCTCAAAACTCTCCTCCAACACCACATCTCAAAGGCATCTATTCTTCTGCGCTCACCTTTCCTAATGGTCCAGCTCTCACAACCATACATTGCCACAGGGAATACCATTGCTTTGACTATGCGAATTTTTGTTTGCAATTTGATGTCTCTACATTTCACTATGTTCCCCAGGTTTCTCATCGCTAGAAATGTACTAGCTCAGTATTCACTATAGGAAGCTGTGACCCTGTTCTCCCAAACATTATTTGTGTGCCAAGAAAGGTGCCAAGGAATTAAGATTTACATCCTTCACTTGGCAGAATAGGACATTTTTAGGAACTGGGAAAGTCCTGTGCCCAACAGTTGCCAAAGCTATTGTGCATAATTTCTGCACAGATATTACTTGGGTGCACAGAGCAAGCATAATGAGATGGCTGGGTGCAGGTGAGAAATGAGGAGGTAATGAAAAAAATAATTTAAAAGGAAATAATAAAAAAGGAAGATAGAGAGAGAAATTTAGTGCATGTTATTGAAAATATTTCTATGCCATCTTTAAATTCACATTCCTGACACGTAAAGGAATAAGAACAGTAAAAGGCAATGCTAAAACAGGCACACTGAAAGTGAAATCAAAACCTTGTGAATATAAAAAAGAATTCAGAAAGAATAAGAACATGTGCAAGAATTAAGCAAAAAGTACAGCACTCAAATTTTAACAAGAAAGATGGACTTTGAAGGGTTGTTTTAGATGATTGAGATACTGTATAGATCCTCCCCCCTATCTTTCAAGTACCTGTATTTGAAAAGAGCTATCATATCCCTTCCTCAGTTTCCTTTTCTGTAAACTGGACATGCCTAGCTCTTTCAGTCTTTTCTCATAGGGTTTGGTTCCCAGTCCCCGGCCATACTTTTTGCCTTCCTCTGAACTTGTTCCAGCGTGTTGGCATCCATCTTAAAGTGTGGTGTCCAGAAATAAGGGAATAGAAAGAAGAGTTGTATCTTAGGAGGAGAAATTGATTGCATTAACAATCAAAAGGTATTGTGAAATTCTTCCATTTTTACTTAATGGATTTGTGATATGAAAACGATAAAACAAAAAGTGATGGAGAAACACTGGAGATAACAAGTGGAAGACACTGATATTAGGACCACCACCCAATTTAATGAGGAAGGATAATTGCAAAAGGTGGCCCTTCCATTAGGCAGATTGATGAAAGAGTGCAAGGAACAGAAGTCATCCCCCACATACTATGAGCTTCTGGATCAGCACTCTGGAGAGTCTCACTGGCCCTTCTCTGGCTGCAGCAAATAGCACAGTTGGAAAGTCTTGCTAGTTCAGTTTTCCAGGCTCTATATATACAGCTGTGCTGGTCACTTTTCTGCACCAGCAATACCTTGGCAAAGAAATGCCTGGTTGGAAAGTACCTGGGGAGACATCCATTCTTACTGCACCTGCATTAGGGAATTATACACTCCACAGAATTTTATTCAGGAACAAACAAAATGAATCTATTTGGGAAAAACAGGTGTACAGGAAGGACAGGAAAGGTAATTTCCTAGGTATTTAATCTGAAGGATTACACATTTATTTATTTAAGATGTATTTACCCCAGTTTTCATCATGTTTCCAGCTTCACCAACTCAGTATTCCATCACCTGTTTGCAAATTATCCTACCATTCAGCCTATGCTTACCAGTCACCCATCCACAGGTGTACAACATGCACATTCATTGTAATTTTTTACGTATACACATCAAGGCAGCCTGGATAGAAATTGTCACACCAGCAGGCAACTGAGAGATCTTTATCTGAGTCGTGGCACAGCCATCTCTCTGGATGTTGCACCCTCCACGGTGCTGGACTCTGAAGAAAGGTAACTGTTACTCAGAGCTTGGCTGGCCTTTATGTTGTGGAGGACAGCATTGGCCACTGAATGAGAGACAAAATCAGACAGCAGCATTAGTTAATTTGGAAGTACCCAAGGGGAAAGGGAAACCTCATGTAGGTAGTAGAAAAAAAGAATCAGGGCAGCAGCAGCTCAAAACATTTTGCTGCCAGAGGTGGAGTTACAAGTGGCATCCCATATCCACCCACTTTAAGGTGCATGGTATCCACAGTTAGCCAAGATATATTGGGAGGAGGTAGAAAATCCCTCAAGTACCTCTCATCATTTTAAGCAATAAAAATACAATATAGGAACCAGAAATTTAACAACTGCTAATTTGCTACCCTTTCATGCTAGTAGCATAGCATGGGGGTCTCCGAGGGGCGACCCGCCCTGAGCGGCACCTTTTTTGGGATGGCATTGCACCTGGGCGCCACTCCTTCGTTCTGGGCGGGCTGTTTTGCCTGCCTTCGCCTGCGTTGCCTTGCGCGGGCGGACAGGTGGGTGGGCGGAACAGCCTGGCCTCTGGAGATGGGGTATAGCAGGGGTGTCCCTCACCCGCCCGACGTCACTTACAGCTCATCCCCAAGGCAGCAGAAACCCCTGCCAAAGTGGATCGGTGCCTTGTAAAAAATTTTTGTCGTGTCCTCAGCACTGAGGGAGTCTGGGAAATGTTGTCATTGCCGCAAGGTCCCTAACACCGCGGATTTCAAAGAGAAGACCCAACTAATTTTTTTTTACAAGGCACTGATCCACTTTGGCAGGGGTTTCTGCTGCCTTGGGGATGAGCAGATCCAAGTGGGCAGGGAGGAGCAAGGGCAGACTGGGCAGAATAGGGATGGGCGCTGTGGGGGGGACGACAAGCTTGGCCTGCACCCCAGGTGGCTGAAACCCATGCTACGTGACTCCTTTCATGACACCCTAACAGGAAAGCAGTTGCGTCACCCTGCCAGGCATGTTAAAATGAATAGTTGCGGGAGTGTGAAGTAAAATAAATAGAAATTGGTAATAGTGGGAGAAACTGAAAGGAAATTAACAGGAGACAATGATGATAAAGGCTTAAGACAGGGATGCTCAATGTTTTTCATCTGTGGGCCAGATCACGCCCACTCAGCTGAGTGGGCCAGACTGGTGCCATAAATACATCTGCTACTGTAGTAAACACATTTACAATGACCGCAGACTTATTTATGGCTGTAATAAACATGTTTATGACAGCTGTGGAGTCATTTATGGCTGTCGTAAATGTGTTTACGCGGCCGTAAATTAGTAAATTACTCGGCTGATTTCGGCAGTGGCAGCAGCTGGAGCAAGGTCAGGGTCTGGATTATTTGGCGTCACATGGTGGATCCGCTCCACGGGCCATAATTTGCGTACCCCTGGTTTAAGAGATGGCTGTACAGAACTACATGCACCACTGGTTACTAACATGTTTCTCCTAAGATATGGATGCAGGTGGTAGTGGCGAATCTATTTGTCCTTCCTTTTTCTTTGTTCTTACTTCCTTCTCTTTATATGTTGTTCTCATTAGATTTTTAAAAAACAGGTTAATTCTGATCTGGACAGAACAAAATAGAATTTTAGACCTAGCCCGTTTTAAGCATTTCTTAATAAGCAACTTTATTGCTTGTAACAGGTAAGGTAGTAACATTGTTTAGACTGAAAAAGGCTTCAAAGAAGAAAGTGAACTGAGGAAGAGGGGGAAAAGAGAGCGTGCATGAGAGGAAATCGGAAGGAGTTGTCTAGGCCAGACTTTAAACTGCTAAAACAAAGCAAAAAAAATTGTGTACAGAACAGTTGAACCCCAACATACAAATAGAAATCCTAGCTAAAAAATTTTTTGACATACAAAAAAAATGGTGACATCTAGTGGTAATGCAATGTGTTTTCAACATACAATTTTTTCAACATACAGTACAGTACAAATAGTCTCATGGAACAGAAAAAAATTCATATGTAGAGGTTTTACTGTACTTTGGAAAGCTGCTTTTAATAGGCAACACTTTTATTTTGTACAAATGAGTAAAGTCTGTATTCCATGCCAAAGAATTTGGAAAAATAATTACATAATTTCAAAACACCAGAGGATGCTGAGGTAAATGTAAAATTCTGCTACTGTACTCTTTCTTCCATGTCTAGGTCAGATGTAATACTACCAGAATGAACCCACCTGTTTTGGTGAGTTCATTCTGCAGTTTCCTTTCGCCTGACCCTAGTGTGAGAAAGATTAGCCACAGGGGCGTAGCTACCGCCGTATCTGCCGTATCTATTATACAGGGGCCCCTGGCCACGGGGGCCCCCAACGTGCATAAGCAAAAATTAATAAAAACTTCCCAAATTTTAATTATGATGAATAAATATTTCTTTTAATTTTATGCAATTTTTTTTCTTTTGTGAGAAATCTTCACCCTTCCTAAGGGCCCCCAAACAAATTTTTATACGGGGCCCCGCCAAGGCACGCTACGCTTCTGATTAGCCAGCAACATAAGGTGGCTGTGGTCTGGGATACACCCAATTGTGGTAAAAAAACAAACCACCCCACAATATTTGAGGATGCTCTTCTTTCTGTGTAAGGCAGGGGGTGCCCAAACCTTTTTGGGCCGTGGGCTGGTCACTATGGCCTGGGGGCCAGATCCGGCTCCCAACACCAATTCATCTGGTCCATGAAGCCCTTGTCGCTCCCGGAAGTGGAATTATTATTATTATTATTATTATTATTATTATTATTATTATTATTATTATTATTATTATTATTATTATTATTATTATTATTATTATTATTATTATTATTAAGTAAAATGCACCCATACAGGCATGTTTTACTTCCGCTTCCGGGAGCGATGAGGGCTTCACGAGCTGGATGAATTGGCGTTGGGGGGGGGGCCGTAGTTTGGCCACCCCTGGTGTAAGAGGTGTGAGGATGATGCAAAAGGATGCTCATATCAGAGAGTGGGAGGGGGGGGGGGAAAGCCAGCCAGCCAGTCAGCTCGAGCACGGTGCTGAGGCGGGAGAAGGGAGAGCAAAGCTTCCTCGTCCGCGCGCCATTTGGCCAAAAGGAGGGGGGTGGCCCTGCTCCATTTCGGTGTCGGAGGCGCGCCGCGGCCGCGCGCCTCGGGCTCGTCGCTTGGAGGGCGGCCCCCTTTCGGGAGAGACGTGGATTCGCCGCCGCCTTTGGCAAAGGGAGGCGAAAAGAAGCGCCTCGGCGGGCAACGAGGATAACAGCGGCGGTGGCAACAGTAGAGGCAGAGCAGCAGCAGCAGCAGCAGCAGCAGCAGCACGAGCCTCCTCCTCCTCCCCCTCCTCTCCGGCATGATGTTCGCCCAGCAACAGCAGCGGGAGCCGCCGCCTCTGGGCTGAGTCGCCTGCCACCGCCTTGGCTAGGCAGGGCGCTCCTGGGTCATTCCTCCTCCCCCCCCTCTCCCGGCGAGGAGGGGCCGAGTCAGTCGGGCTGGTGGTGTGTCTCCCCCCCCCCTCCACTGCTCCCAGGTCCGGGGCTGCGGTGCATGTTCGCTCCCTGTGAGTGCGTGAGGCGAGGAGGCAGGAGGACTGTGGACATGATCCGGTTCCGGAGCTCGAGCATCAGGTCTTTGAGCCAGGAGATGAAGTGCACCATCCGGCTGCTGGACGACTCGGAGATCACCTGCTCCATCCAGGTGCCTTTTGAGACACCCCTCACCCTCAGAGGAAGCCTTTGGGTCCTGGGATGGGGGGGGGCTTTCTCACGTTCAGCCCCTCCCTTGCTATACCCGCTGCTCTCCCCCCCCCCCAAAAAAAAATTGGTTTGGGACCAGCACCTTAGATCCCCCACCCTGTAGGACCTAGATCCCCCATAGGACCTAGATGCCCTACCTACCTACCTCTACCTTGCCCGGAGATGCTTGTCTTTTCTCTTAGGCATTTTTGCCCAGATAGCACTCACTTGAGTTTAGTGAGAATTTGTTTCCAGGCAAAGGGTGATTCCAGGTAAGGGTGGGGAAACGAGAAGCGGCTACGGAATGTGTTCTGGTGTGTTGACAACCTGAAAATGGATTGAATAATTAAATCATTTTCTTTTTAAAAATGAGATTTTTTTGAATAAAGGCAGTCCACCCCCAGAGTCTTAATTTGATTCTATTTATAACAGCAGCAGCAACAAGAAAGCTAGGAATATTTGTTGTTGTTCAGTCACACAGTCGATGCCGACCCTTTGCGACCCCATGGACCACCGTACGCCAGGCGCCCCTATGCTCCACCATCCTCTTCAGCCTGCCATGCTTTGTGCCCATTGATATGGACATCCCTAAAACTAGGGTTAGCAGCTTTCAGGATGCATGCCTGGAGTTTCAGGGGAAATGTTGTGTTTCTCCTGTTCTTCAAGCAAGGGGACCGATTTCAAAAAGAGCAGTGGCTGAGTGAGGAAAAATTTAGTTGTATGAGGTCCAAGTGTCCACTTCCGCTATTTCCCAGAGTAGATCATGACTCTCTGGCTCAGGTCAAAGGTGTGTTCTTGACCCATATCTAGAAAATCTGACTGAGGTGCTTCATAAAGAAAAGAAAATATCCCAAAGCAGTGGTTATTGTTTTTTATATACACTACTGTACTTCTAACTTGCAGGTAACCCTGATTGTAAAATGTATTTGTAGCCAGCAGGTTTTGGGGATATCACCACTAACCCAGTGGACTCCTCCAGTATAGTCATTCTTAGAAGGATAGGGCTGGGTTCCGTATGCACACCCAGCTGTTAGCAGAAGAGCCTCTTTTTGTAGATATTTATGTGGTTTTGCCAGTTTTATTAGTTTTGTAAAAATAAACACATACCAATTGCTGCACAGTTACTTAAGTTGTGAGATGAGGTTCAGAAGCCTCTTTGCTTTCCAGAAAGACGACTTGTTTTGTAGAGGCTGCCTTTTCACAGCTGACAATTGCAGGATAGGTGCGATTCTTTCCTGTCTTGCAGGCGCTACAGTAATTTGGAGCACTGTATGAAGGTGACTGTGTCGATGGCACAGTCCCCACTGGACAGTGCCTTTGACAATGCTAGGAACAGTAAAACTTTCCTTCTGTACCATCTTGCCATTCCTTTATGGTGTAATAATTCTAAGAAACGCTGCACATTAAATTGAACTGTTAGCATGGGGCTGTCGTTTCTGGCAAGGCAGAGGCTGCTTATTTTCTTTAAGGTTGAATGGTCCCTTGCTGTAGTGATTAAGTGTTCGAGCACTTTAAGAGGGGCGGGGTGGGAAGACTGAAGTGTTCTGGTACAATATAACCAGCATATGGCATACTCGTTCTTGCTTGTTGAAAACAGTCTGCAAGATATATTTTAGATAATGGTGCAGCCTTTGTTGTTTCTTTTTTATTAATTTTGCACAGCACTGTATGATACTGTAGGAGAGGTGCAATTCAGTACTTGGCCTCACTTTGCTGTAAATAATTTATTTGTGGCTGTTGCACATGATCGTTTAGGAAGACAAGGGTCTAGGTATGCATTGTCATCAGACATCTTTAGTACAGGGCTGCAGTGGCTCAGTGGTTAAGAAGCTTGCCTTGTTTGCTGGAAGGCTGATAAGTCGGCAGTTCAAGACCCGGTTGCTGCAAGACGGATTCAGCACCCATCTCTGTCCCAGTTCTTGGGGACATGAAAGGAGCCTCATCTGGGCATCCACTGAACGGAGTTTCTTTCTCAAAAATCCTTTCAACCTAGAATAATTTCTGACACAAAATTATTATTATTAGTACAGTTAATCTTCTCATCTTTTGGAAGGTGACTTGTATTTATGTTTTGTGTTATGTCAAGAATGGTTGGCATTTTATGTCACATTTTTCCTACCTGTCTGTTATTTATTTATTTAACTATCTTGGACCAGTATATGGTCCAGCATATCAAATTAGAAGTTACAACACCCTCAGGCAACATTGTTGCAGTTCCAGTTGTGTGCAGTAATGAAAAGAATTTGTGCTGTATGTTATTTGTGTGGTTTAAACAAAATAAACAAGGAAATGATTTAGCATTGATTAATTATCTGTCTCTGAACAAATCTAACTAATGAATAAATTGCATTGAAATGCATGTTTTGTATTATTCATATCTTAAAATACTTAAAAGGATAAAAAAAAACCTTATTTAATTAACAAAATCCAGCATTCATCATTAAGGGAAACAAGGTAGCATGAAAAAGAATTAGACCAACCAATTAAAATGTAATTCTTGTTTATTAATCCCATCAAAACTTGAGATCATTTAGATAACACAGTAGTATATTCCATGGGGGTTCCCGCTCACTTACTATATGTCACTTCATGAGCCAGAACCCCCATGGGGTGTACTATTAACAGTCAGATAAAAGTAAGACGTAGAAGCAATGTTTCTGAAAAATATCCTCTGTTGAGAGTGATTGGTAGAATTTATTATTTTAAACGTTTCTCTTTAACAGTCATGTGGAAATATATTGTAAAATTAAGTCTCTGTTAACCTCTTCTGATGTATTTATTTCTCACTGACAACAATTTTGTTTTATTGTGCTTTGTGTTAATATACTCCAGTGACCTTATTCTGAAGGGTTATGTAGAAGCCTTTATGAAGTACTGTATAGGAATGGATGAAAGCGACTCTGTTTCACTAAAGGGGGGGGGGGAGTCTAGTGTTTTAGTGAACCTGAATGCACGACTACATAAAACTGTTGCATGAGAATACAGTACAGTCTCTTTTCTTTTCTCTCTCTCCCTATTCCTATCTCTCTTTCTCTCTCTGTCTCACAGAGAGAGAGAGAGAGTGAGAGAGTGAGATGGGGATTATTAGTAAAATATTGAAGGACAAAACTGTGTCTACTCTGTGATCTGCTTTGTGCTTCCAAGCTAGTCTGCTGTACTCCGGTGTAGTGCAGTATGCAGTCATGTTGCATGAGTTTAAAATAAGAAGAGATAACTCATGGTATGTTAGTCTCTTGCAGGAAATCAACAAAGAATATTGCAGCACCTTCAAAGAGAATGTATTTAGTTGACATAACATTTTGTGGATTATAAACCACTTCATCTGTTGAAATGATCAGCATTTCACAAAAGTGAATGCCAAATAAAATGTGTTGGCCCTTCAAGTGCCACAAGATTCTTTCTTCTTTTTCCTGAAATAGGGTTTAACTGGCATCTCATCAGCTTCAGCACATGGACAGGAGAGAGTTACCACCTTGCCATTTGCTATAGGCAACATATTGTTTAGGTGCTAGGTGAGCATGGATGGAAGGTTAATTAAAGTTGTTTGTGTTGCTGTTGATAAACACAAAAATCGGAAGGTTATTTAGACACCCAAGACTGTTCATATTCCCCATATAAGTTCACTGACCTCAGTGGAGTCATTTTAGGATAATGTCCGGTATTTTATGATGGTAGTAGAAGGGGAAAAGCCGGAGGTTTATGTTCCAGTTACTCCAGCTGCTTCTGTTCCATCTGGATTCATTTTCTGCTGATGGTGTTGTGTAGCATGAGGGACTAGCATATGTTCACTGAGAGAGTCAATAACTATGGAATGTGCCTGAGATTTTGTGCAACAGAAATCAACAGAAAAGACATTATCTGACATAATGAATATGGATCAATATTTCCTTTATAATATAATAGTAATGATCTTATGGTTGAGTGACTGAGCATGGTTTCCCTTAAAATTCTATTTAATGAAGCATGAAAAATGAATTGCTATATACATATAGGATTTGAGACTGGATTTCTGTGTGTGTTTGGCATTGCATGTTACACTGGGGCCAAAATAACGTTGATTCACATAAATACAGAATCTGGGATTTATTGTTTTGGGAGTTCAAAAGAGGACATGATTCCTGGAAAGTGCAGAGGAACTAACTGGAGTACGATCCAGTGCAATTTGTAGGTTAGATTATCTGTATTCTTGTGGTGCTAAGATCTCTGTGTTGTTATATATAGAAGGTAATTAGAAGGTCACACATACACAGCTTGAAAAGAAAAGAGAATTAAGCAAAAAGGCAAGAGCAGGAAATCTGATACTAGATTACACAATGTTCTTCTGTTCAAAATACATTATCATACCCACAGTGCTTTTAAATGCTTTTAAAGTATGTGCATTAGCTTAGGGATAGTTGCCAATACAGTAGTTTCAAATAATACATTTCTTTTAAATTTTTTACTTATAGATTCCAGCTTGAAGCACCACAAGGGATTCCTTTTCAGAGCATCCTTATTCTGCTGCTTGTAATTTATCATTGTAGCAAAAGTCTTCCTAAACCAAACAAACACAAAGACGTTTGTTCTTTAGAGAAAAACAAACAAACCCTCCTCCCTTAATTACATAAAAACTACAATTGTGTACCATCAACTCAATTCCCATTTAAGGTGACCTGTTCCATGTATCTCTAGGTAGAGAATACTCAAAAGTGATTTACCATTTCCTTCTTTTCAGGGTGCCCTGCAACTGTGCAGGTCACCCAGGGCCATACAGGTTGACTCTTCTTTTAGGAGGCAGAGTGGGAAATTGAACACCTGTCCTCTAGCTCCTTAGCCAGCTACCTAAACCACTGAGCTATATGGCCAGCTGAAATAATAACCGTATGGCACAATGCGTACTCTATGTTGCTTGCCCCTGATCATTTGTTTTGTATCAGATGCAAAAGAGAAAAGTCATTCAGGTCTATAAAATCCTGGTTTTTAAATGTTTTGAGATAGAGATATGTTGATTTGGTTTTCAAATTAATTTTTTTTACATATCAGTAAATTTTTAATGAACATTTTTAAGTGATGGAGGGTTTAATCCTTTTCTGTAAATAATAATGCATTGTGAAGTCAATCTGATTAATGGTGATCCTTTTCAGGCTATTCCAGATAGAGATGATACATAAATGATTTACCATTCTCTTCTGAGGAGGATTTCTAAGGCCCACAGGAGGCACAGTGTGGAATCAAAAACCCAACATCTGGTTCCGCTAAAGTAAAGGTAAAGGTCACCCTTGCTCAAAAGCCAGTTGTATCTGACTCTAGGGTTCAGTGCTCATCTGTGTTTCATAACCGAAGAGCCAGTATTGTCTGCTTCTGCAGCTGTTTCCATGGTTATGTGGCAGACATGACTAGACACCGAAGCACATGGAATGCTGTTTACCTTCCCACTGAAGTGGTCCCTATTTATCTACTTGCAATTTCTTGCTTTCAAACTGCTAGGTTGGCAGGAGCTGGAACAAAGATGGGAGCTTATACCATCCTGCTACCAGATATCTAAACCACTGAGATATCCAGCCAGCTGAAATAATAATTGTGTGCTGTTAAGTTAATTTTGACAACTCAGGGTTCTCTAGGTAAATAATACACATAAGTAGTTTACCATTCCTGTTTTCTAGGGGCACCCATGGATTGTGCGACTTGCCTATGACTATACAGGTTGGCGATACAGTGGGGAATAAAATTCCCAACCTCTGGCTCCACAGCCAGAATCAAAGGGAAGGTTGTTAAATACACCAGAAAGGGCATTCCAGTTTAGATGGGATTTTTTTCTTTGTTCTTTACTGCTTTTCCTTGTGTGAATTTTATAGCATTCTTCCTTTCAAACTAACAGTATCTTGTGAATGTTGGTCCTTTGAATAGTGGGTTTCACTCACTCGGAAGGGAAGTTGTACCAGTATTAAATAATAATATAATAATATACTGGTGATGAGGACTCCCTTTGTGGAATTATTAAGTGGGCTGATGGATGTCTCCAATGAATCATGCAATTACAGATTCTGCCTGGCTGATTAACATAACAGGCAGTAGCTGCCATATAGGTCACCGTATGGTTTAGGGCTATGTTTTAGTCCAAAGGTTAAAATTCAATAAGTTGCTTTTTTATCCATGAGATTTCATGATTCAAAAGTAGGTGAATGGAGCAAGTGACAGTGGGAAAAGGTCAAGAGCCATTGGCAACTCTTATTTTTTGAGGCATACATTTCCTATTTTATTTATTTATTTGTTAAAAGTGCTACTGCATTTTTGTTTTGTTTTGATATGCTTGGAACACAGATTAGCATGGCTACTATTCCAAAAAATTCAACTTGTATTAGTGTAGACCAAATTGTAAATTTTGGTCTCTTCATTCCAGGTAACAAAATGTCCCTGCCATGATTCTTGGGATGTACATACACAAAACCTGAGAACCATGACAGGGACACTTTGTTTATGGGGGAGGAATTAACTGAAAGTTATGATTTGTCTTATGCTAAGTAGCAGGATTTTTGCTGCTTTACATTTATGACCTGAAACAATCCACCTGACT
This sequence comes from Furcifer pardalis, assembly GCA_030440675.1. Lineage (NCBI taxonomy): Eukaryota > Metazoa > Chordata > Lepidosauria > Squamata > Chamaeleonidae > Furcifer > Furcifer pardalis. The sequence goes on along the minus strand of CP126896.1, from coordinate 44,214,447 downwards.
GTTCTAATAAAATTGTATCTTCTCTGGTCCCTTAGACAGAAGAAAGATAATTAAGCCTGCTTTGTTTGTCATTGTTAGGTGATATAAATATTCTGGTAGGAATGCAGACTTAACATGAAAAAGTAACCTATATCTGATAGAGGTCTCATGTATTAGATCTGTTTATGAAAGTACTGTACAGTTGTACCTCGCTTAAAGAGCATAATGCGTTCCATGGGATTGCTCTTTAAGCGAGTTTGCTCTTTAAGCGAAACACCATTGCAAGTGACCAATTGTGGGGGGGATTGCATACCCCGATTTATTTGTTAAGCGAGTTTTTGGTTGGTTTTATTTGTTAAGCAAAGCAAACATTCAGAGAAAATGCTGCTCTTTAAGCGAGTTACTCTTTAAGCGAGGCACTCTTTATGCGAGGTTTGACTGTACTTGAGATAAGTATGTATTTACATTCATGTGTATGCACTGGCAACTTCTAATCTGTCAATTGCTGTATGCTGGTTCTTCTAATTAGCTGTTCTAAAATAAGACATATTGTATATGATATTATTGGTTAGCTAACTGAAAGTAGCTATAATAATAACTGTGTATCCTTAAGTCAATTATGACCTACCAAAACTGCAGAGGCCAGGATGTGTAAGAGATGCCACCCAGCTTGGCAATACAGCTGTGCAATTCCTTCATGTTCCCTCCTGTGTATGCTATCATCAGCTGCCTGTAGAAGGGATTCTAGGAGGAGAAACCCTTGCTGTTGACCTGGATGCCATTATTTGCTGTGCTCCTGGATGTGATCTGGAGACCAAGTACTGTGCAGTGAAACCTCACATAAAGAGTGCCTCGCTTAGAGAGTTACTTGCTTAAAGAGCAGAATTTTCTCTGAATGGTTGTTTCACTTACCAACTAAAACCAACCAAAAACTCACTTAACAAATAAATCGGGGTCTGCAATCCCCCCCCGACGGAGGTCACAATTGGTCTCTTACAATGGTGTTTCACTTAAAGAGCAAACTCGCTTAAAGAGCAATCCTGTGGAATGCATTATGCTCATTAAGCGAGGAACAACTGTACTTTCAAAGAAGGGTTGTGGGTTTTTTTAAAACCATATTGCTGATGGTGAGACAGCTTGAATTTTAGTGGACATCAGGAAATTCAGGTGGAAAATGGAGTAGACACTATAAATGCAAAAGATTTGTAGCATCCTGAAAACTAACACATTTTATTTATTTTAGTATAAACTTTTATGTACTCAGACCACTTTAGCAAATGTTGATGAAATGGGTTATAGTGCATGAAAACAGTGACGTCGGATGGGGCGGGCCAAGCGGGTGGCTCGCCCCAGGTGGCATGCTTTGGGCTATGGATATTCTTAGACTACAATTCCCAGCAGCCCTAGCGGGAGCGGGCACCAGCATCCACCAAGGGGCGGCAAATTTGGCTTATGCCCCGGGCGGCTGAAATCAACACTACACTACTGCATGAAGGGCTATGCCCAGGAAAATGTGGTGATATTTAAAGTGTAGGGGCTGTGGTGGCTCAGTAGTTAAGAAGCTCACCTTGTTAGCTGGAAAGCTGACAAGTCGGCAGTTTGAGACCCAGGCACTACATGGCAGATTGAGTGCCTGTGTCTGTCCCAGCTCTTGGGGACATGAAAGGAGCCTCATTTGGGCGTTCTCTGAGTGGCGTCTCTTCTGCAACAATCCTTTCAACCCAGAATAATTTCTGACATGAATTATTATTATTATTATTATTATTATTATTATTATTATTATTATTATTATTATTATTATTATTATTATTATTATTATTATTATTATTATTATTATTATTATTATTATTAAGTGTCTTTGCTGTTTTTGCTGACAACAGACCGATATGACTACTGTCCTAGGAATGTAAAACCCTGCTCCTACGGTAATAAAAACAAACAAAAAGTAGATTTTTTTTAAAAAAAAAGTCTCATGTAATTGTAAACCCCACAGAGAATATTTTGTATTGTTGAAGAGGGAAGTATAAATGTTTTAAATAAAAACTATCTAACCATACTTTATGAAAGAGAAGGAATTGTTATTGAATTACAATTTTTGTCAGCATATAAGACACACTGGAGTATAAAATGCACCCCATTATTACTAAAATAGCCCACTATAGGCCACCATATACAGTACAAGATGCACTCCATTTTTTCCCAGTGTATTTTAAAGGAGGAAAAGTGAGTCATTTACATTTGTATAAATATTCTTCTTAATCAGCTTCAGAACAGAGTAGGTCAAATTAAAAGCTCCTTTGAATTATGCATAATATTTTTAATGGAAATACACTATGCTGTACATCTGGTGATAGAGAAAACTTTTCTGCATAGTTGTATGAAAAGTAGGGATGACCTTGAACATGTGCTTATAGATTCTGCAACAGGAGTCATTACTAAGAAGATTAAAAAGGAGTCTCTGAGTACCTGACAGGGCTAATGTCCTGTATGTACGTAATCCAATCTCTCTACTGTGCTTGCAGCTCAAGCTTCCAGTGTATTTTCTATGGCAGTTGGAAAAAGAATCTGTTTTCCACTTACAGTATTATTTATAATAGTGTTTTGTTTACTGAGGTGGATCAGTCCACATCAGGTTGTTGTTATGGTGGTGGTGGTGGTGATAGTGATATTCTAGCCCAGTTGTGAAACAGGTTTTATTATCTGGACTTACTTCATTAGCAGGTGTTTCACTAGAGTTGTGCTTTTGTAAAGAAGAAATGTTAAATATTCTTATATCATCATTATGTCTATCCCTTATGGGGTTAGTCTGTTTAGACTTCTTTCCTATTTGGGCTTTGAGATGTCAAAACAGAAAATTCTCTAAGAAAATGAGATGTAGTATCAGCTATACATGCAATATTATCCTACCTGATTTGCACTAATTATAAAAGAAAATCTGAATTTTCATATGTTACAGCTTCTAATAAGGGATCAGTGGACTTCAGTGTTATTTTTCATATTTTGTTTAGGAGGACTGGATCCAGAAAAGAAGAGGAAGGGGAATGATAGAGGGAAAGAGATTTATTGACTGATTCTAAAACTATGCATTTCTTGTGAAACCAATTGTCTGCATTGTGTGTGTGGTACACAGTGTTTAGAATTACATAAAAAGGAGGCCTGCAGGGCTGGAATGTGTTTCGGGATACATGATGAGTTTTGGTGTTATCATACTCTGCATTTCTAACACCTTTCAAGAGTGCATTGACATCTTTTAAAAGTAGGTTATTTATCTGAAAAATTGAACTTAAAATTTCAAGTACAGTATTCTCTGAATTCTCTTTTCAGTGGTTAAAGTCTAGACAGTGAAATATTTCTCATTTGTTTTTGTTCTAAGCTCTACTTCCTATTTTAATTATCTATTAGAATAGTCAGTAATTTATTCCTTTTTAATCCTGTTTTCTGTCCTTGAATACTGATTGTCATCATTTTAAAAAAAAACCCTCTGTTTTTAGCAGTGCATTCTCTTCCTATCTTATTGGGAAATAACTAATAGATAAGAAAATCTTCTTCAAGAGTCTCCTTTTAAAATCCACAAACAAAGCTTAATAGTGTATATTTGAGGGAAAGAACCTCAGCGGCTGGGGGATAAATCCATTGGAGAATTCAGAGTGGCTGATGGGACCATGGGCTATGTCTGAGAGAAAGTGCAGTGAACACGAGAAGGAAAAGGTTAAAGGATTATGCAGACAGCACAGCAGGCAGGAGATTTAGTGAATTTATATTTATCCCACTAGTGATGTCACAACCACAACAAAACAAGATGGCAAAGATTGTGACAGTTTATCTCATAGAAAGGAAGAGGAGCCTATTGCATGGATTACACCATTGCTCTCTCTCTCTCTCTCTCTCTCTCTCTCTCACACACACACACACACACACACACACACACACACACACGGTGTCCATGGTTGAAGAGATTAGAGTCAAAATGAGTACAAAACCTAAACCTTGAGTATTAATTACATTATAAATGTTTGGAATCTAGAAAAACGTTAGTAGCAATATTGCAATCCATGCAATAGGCTCCTCTTACTTTCTGTGAGTTAAGCTGTCACACTCTTTGCCTTCTTGTTTTGTTGTGGTTCTGACATTACTTCCAGGAGCCTTAACATTCTGTTTTGTGTTTCTGACAAAGTGAGTTGTAACCCACAAAAGATCACACTGAAATAAATCTGCTAGCCTTGATACGGCTAATTTATTTGGAAATTATAGCAGTTCTTCAAGAAACGTGCGGCCCCTGATGCCAATTCATCTGACCCACGAAGCCCTTGTCATATGGGTACATTTTACTTCCACTTCCAGGAGCGACGAGGGCTTGCGGGTCGGATGAATTAGTATTGGGGGCCGCATACAGCCCCCGGGCCGTAGTTTGGGCACCCCTTAATAGCAGGTCATATTTAGAAGGAGAGGGAGTAATAGCTTTGATGAAGCACTTAAAACACAAAATAGGTGATAGAATATTATTTATTAATTTGGATATTAATATTCAATAATATTCAATATCAATAATGTGCAGATGGATATTAATATTTATTAATATTAATAAACACTATTTATTAATGAGGAAGGCCTCATTTTGGCTTTCCCTGAGTGTTGTTTCTCCTGCAAAAATCCTTTCAACCCAGAATAATTTCTGCCACGAAATTATTACAATAATCGTGTCCTTTATTTCCTTTCAATATTTCATTTCACAAATAGGAAACATGCTACTTAGGAGGGAAAAAAAGATTTATTTCACTGGGATGTAAGATAACCATGATCTTTATTGTTACACTTAATAAAATGACTGGCATGGGGGATAATGGGAGAGAGAGAGAAAGAAAAAGGAAGAGATCCTAGAACATTTGAAGCTGCAATCCTATGCTGTTTACTTGAGAGGAAGCTTTGTGAAACTCATGGAAACTTACTTTGGTGTAGATATGCGTGAGTATTGCCCTGTTGTTTTAAATCTTGCAGCAGAGCACTGAGAAGGACGACTGCATTTTGCAGTGCCTAGTGCTTTTGGTGGGGGAGGGTGGTAAAACAAATCTAGCCTAAAAAATATTCTTTGGGGAGATCGAGAGCTATACTGAATGCTAATTTCCTAATTAACACAGAAGGTTGGTTGAATTCCACACTTCTTTCTTTTCTCTCCAACCCTCCTTCTTGAAGGTGTTATTAATCTGCATTTCACTTGCTCCCCCATACTGGAACAAAGTTTGGGTGCCTACAGCCTCTTCCTCCTGGAGAGGAAAGCTTGCCCATCTAGCAGTTTCTCCCCCTTGCTTCTAAACCAGGCAATCTTGCAGCCTGCCCCAAACTCAGAAGGTTGAAGCCATGAGGTACACTAGTCCAAGAGATGAGAGGAAGATCTGAGGATCGTTTACTCAAGAGGAAGTCCTTTAGAGCTCTGTGATATTCTTGATTAAGGGAGTACAAGATTGTGATAGCAGAACAAGTCCGAAATGTACTTATTAGAAAGGAAGCTCCAATTTTGGGGCACTTCCTTTTGGAGTAGACATGGGTCAGATGAATTGGCGTCTTGAAGAACTGCTAAAAGATTGAACTGGAAACATACTGGCTAGGTTGCAGAGGGAAGGACGTGGACTTGCTTCCAAGTAACTTTCTTATGATTGCATTGCAAATGTGTTTTTAAAATAGATACAGGAAAACCCCGGTTCACGATTTTAGTCTGTTCCGACAGCTTTGTTGGAAACCGGATCAGTCGTGAACCAAAGTACAGTTCCCCATAGGAATGCATTGAAAATTTTAAAAAATGTTCTCAACCTCCCAAAAATATCCACCATCACCACCACCCAAGAATGCCGGACACGCAGTAAGCTCCCTATTTTTCCCTACCTTGACTGGGCTCCGGCACTTCTTCCTCAGGGTTGGCATTAGGAACAGGAGCAATTACCTCTCCCACTTTCAGTGCTGCAAAGGGGGGGGGGAAGAGGTGATCCCAGTGGGGTGACCTTCCCTTGTGCGTTCATGGCATCTCTTCCAGAGCCGTTGCTAAGGCACTGGATTTAAAAGACATCTGGCACTTTAGTGATGGCTCTGGAAGAGGTGCTATGAATGCACAAGGCAAGGTCACCCAACTGTGATCATGCCACCCACAGAGTCCCAAATGGCTGCGGGTGGTCCTATATACCTCCCAGGTGCAACGCACCCTGGGGAATTCTCAGTCATAAGGTTAAAAAATGTAGTGAAACAGGACATCATTTCCTATGGATTTCCAGTCGGGAACCATGGCAAACATAACCAGAGTTTTACTGTACTTTTCTATTCTTATTAGTTCAAAATCTAAAGTATTCTCTCCCTCTTCCATTAATTAAATGAATGAATGAATTGTTTTCTGGAGGTCTGAGCTTCCTACAGTTGCCTAGGATTCATTTTTTGGGAACAGAGGATTTACCAATATGGTTAAAATATTTCTTTAATGCCTCAGAAGTTGATTCTCAGTTTTGCACCTTTATTTTTCCTTGGGGTGGACAATTGCTGACTTAAATGTGGTCATGCTGTTTCTAAAAGTACATTACATTTTTATTGCTGGAGTGGTTGGTTCTGAGTGCTCTATACAGGTTGCCCCCTCCCATCGATGGGGTATATGAGTGAGCCCTATATTGCCATAGAAATGCATATGCATTTCAAGATTTTTAGTGAATATTTCTAGACTTGTGGCTAACTGAAACCATGGATATTGAACCTGAGCATTTAGGTGACGACCAGTTCCTAGAAAACTCTGATAAAATTCACTGTAAGCCAGATGGCATGTGAACATGATTATCCCCTAGAGTCAGACACAATTGGCTTTCAAGCAAGGGTGAATTTTACTTTTACTATTACTGATTATTAGAGGGATTATTATTATTAGAGGGATGCAAGTAGTATCTCTCTTCAGATAGATGAAGATAGTCTCAGGAAGACAATTATGTGTACTGAAGGTCTGTTTTAAAAGTGGCATTGAATTGTATTCTGATAAATTTATTTATTTATTTATTTATTTATTTATTTATTTATTTATTTAAGCAAACTTTTATGCCACCCTCCTCAAAAAGACCCAGGGCGGCTAACACAACTCTCAACACCTAAAACACAATAAAAACATAATATAAAATCAAGATTAAAAGATTAAAAAAATTTAAAAGCTAAAACAATCCTATTCCCCCTTATAGTTTCTGAAATAATATCAGTGCACATGGTGCTCTCTAAATGTGTTGGACTACAGATCTCATCAGAAGCAGTTTGTGTATTACACTAGAACACCGGATAATGTTATGACTTGGTTCCACAAGTCATGATGTTATCCGATTTTTAGCGTTGTCCGATGCATGCATCGAACAACGCTTAAAAAAAAGAGAGCCCTGAATTCAGGGACAAACTGTGTGGTTTGCCCCTGAAGTCAAACTGATCCTAGACTAGCGATTGCTAGTGAACTAGGGTCGGGGGAAAGGCATGCGGATTCTAGCGTTATCCGATCCAATCGTTATCCGGTGTTTTACTGTACAAGAATTGTAATCATACAATCTATAGAGTAACAGGTTAAGGCAGGGGATAACAACCTTTTTAAGTCAGGGGTTGGATCACGCTGCCTCAGACAGTTGAGGGGGCTGACTGGTGGTCCCCTGCTGTAAACGCTGCCATAAATACATCTGCAGCTGTCGTAAACACAACAGCCGTAAATGTCTGCAGTAACCTTAAATGCATCCACGGCAGCTTCCGGTGGTGGTGACAGTGGCCGTTGGAGCAAAGGTGGGGACTTGATGATTTGGCACTTTGGGCCAGGTTCGGCCCATGGGCCATAGGCTGTCAACCCCTGATAGAATTTTTTTAATTATGTGGGCACTGTTTGCAGAAAGTTGGAGACTCAGGAAAAGAAACTGTTGCACACTTGTCTGTCAGTAAGTTTGTTAGAGTAAAGCACAATTCTGTGCAAATCTACACAGACATAGTTCCACTAAGTCATTGAGACTTTATTCTCAGCTAAGTGTGAACAGATGTAAAACATATTTGTATGCATTGGAATAAGACCAATTCTGTTGCACTGTATTGCTTAAGTGACAGTAATTTCCCCCCTTTCTTTTTCTGTACAGCATTTGTTATTTTGGAAGTGTAGTTGTATCATTTTCCTAACTCATCCTACTCTGTTTCTGGCCGTTGTTTCTGATGGGTGTTGGCAGCTTGAAACCTTCAAGATGTTGGAGTACAATTTCCATTACCCCTTGATGCATTTTGGACTGATGAGAGATGCAAACCCAGGCTTAAGTTTGATTTATGGGACTCCTTTTCAGTGTTTTTCAAGGTAGAGATTTACTGAAGTAATTGTCATTCCCATCTTCTGGGGGTACCTTTGGACTGTGCAGCTTGCCTGTGACCACATACGTTTGCTCTCTTCCCTGAAAGCAGAGTGGGGGAGTTTTTCCAGCAAAAATCCTTTCAACCTAGAATAATTTCTGACATGAAATTATTATAATTCTTTAGGAATAGCCAGTATATATAGTATGGAGTTTGTGGATACACTTCTTCTTTTGCTAGTTACCTGTTTTCTCTAGATATTTTCTTTAAAATATCTGCTATGTAGAATGTATGGGTTGACATTTAATAGAGAAAAATTATAATTTTTTTTGCATAATGTGCATGTTATTTGATATTACTTTGCCTGCTTTTGCATATAATTCAGTTATACAAGCAATTTACAAAAGGTTTTAACAATCTAAAATTGAATGGATGATACTAGTGATGTTGCTCTCTGGTTATGCAGTAATCAGCCACAGAGCTGTTAAAATGTTGATATCCTTCATTAATAAATGTAAAATTCATTTAATCAGTTCAGCCTATGCTTCATATGAACTGATAGAATTTAAAGAGATGTAAACAGAGGCTCGACTTTGCCATGTTTTACAGGTAAGTGGTACAAATACCCCCCCCCCCAAAAAAAAAAAAATCAGGCTGGCTTGTCTATTAGTCTGTATTTTAGTTGACTGTAAATGGTGGAGTATCAGCTTGTGAAATATTATCTAATGATGGGAATGTTACAGACTGTTGCCATTCTAATTTAAAGTGTTGCAATATGTCATACTTTCTATGAGCAGTCTTCGGACTGGGCCGGTTTTATACCCACGATGATAAATTGTTGCCAGCAATTCCATTTGATTAGTTGGATATATTTAAATCTTAGGCTTTTGTTTTACAATGTTTATCATTTGGTAACAATAATTATTTTATTAGTGTCCTTGTTGTAGATATGAAACAAAGAGCTTTTTTGTAAGAACACTGAGAACTGAAAGTCCTATGAACATTCGGTTTTCTTGCTTGTGTCTTACAAAAATTTACTTATAGATTTTTACAGTGAATTTGAGATGCATTTCAGAATACACCGTATATGCCGGCGTACAAGACGACTGGGTGTATAAGGCGACCCCCCAACATTTCCACTCAAAATATAGAGTTTGTTATATGCTCGCTGTATAAGACTACCCCCTCTTCCACACACCAAATAAAACGTAAAAGAACATCAGATTTGATTTCAACATGTTAATTTATATTCAAATGCTTATAACATGCAGAAAAACTGTCACAAGGCTGTATGTTATCAAACATGTATAGTAAACATAAAACAGTGCAAGTTTATTAAAAGTAATTCACCAAAGACAATTCACTAAAGCTGAATGGAACTATAAACCTATGGGAGCTGCCATGCTGTTTGTTTTCTAACCTGTTAACCAAACTGGAACTGTCAATGATAGAAGGAAGATAACAAATAGAGGCAGAAAGCAAGTGCCAGGCAAGTCCCTAGCAAGTTTGCTGGCGTGACAGTTTCCCTTTAAAAGCCTTCAAACTCCTGTTTGTCATCAGATATTAAAAGTTGTTATCTGATCCATCCCATAGGATCTTAATGTTATTCGATGCAATTCTCCTCCCCAGATTGCTTAACGTTATGCGAGGTAAACGTTATCTAAGGTAAACGTTATCCGAGGTATTACTGTATTTTATTCAACTGAAGTGCACCTGGTGTACAAGACGCCCTCCCCCACTTGGAGGCATGTTTTTCAGGGGTAAAAAGTCGTCTTATACACCAGCATATATGGTAGTTGTGTCATGTTAGAAACAGTGCAAGCGGAAACACTTACTATTTGCAAAGAGATGAGGTCATAAAATATTCAGGCCTGGTGGGATTATCTAACTCAGGATTTCCCAAACTTGGGCCCCAGGTATTCTTGGTCTTCATTTACCAGAAGCCCAAGTCAGCACACCTGCTGTTCAGGGCTACTGGGAATTGAAGTCCAAGAACATGGGGGGGGGGGAGTTGGGAAATCCTGATCTAATTGATGGGGGCTAGTAGGTGAAAGAATTCTGCTGTTTGTTTTCATGACAGGATTCTCATCCACAGCACCTCATCTACTCAATCTAAGACAGTCTTGGTCCCAGGAAGACCACTAAGCTGAACAAAATGATTTTAGAACTGATGATTCAAGGCACTTCCAACAAGTGCTTCCAGCTCCAATGTGCCCTAACAGCATAATCGTATACATGTCTACTTGAAATAATCCATATAGGAAGCTTGCCACATCCCCTAAAATACAAATGTAGCATTAAAGCCATTGAAGCTTTTGGTATTTCTTGTGACTATTTTGAAGGTATTTTCTTCATTCCTTTCCCAAACTGCTTGATGCCTATAATAAATGGGTCTGATGTGTTCACTATGAGCACAAATCATGGTTTAAGATAGGATAGAGATAGAATATTTCATGTAGTTAACATGGAAACTCACAATCTATTTTGTGGTCCGCATGGCTTCATTTCCACTGCTGTGAACTTTTAATTTCTGTTGTACAGTATTTTGATATTTCAGCTCTTGGGTCATTGGCATGTGCTTTCTAATAACCTCTCAGAATAATCAAAGTTGTTGTCTACATGCCATCAATTTGCTTCCTACATGTGGCATCCTTATACTGCTGTTTTACCCTTATTTACAGCTTATTAAGTAGTTCTCTTCTCTTAAGTACATAGTTCTTTCCTGTAGGGCCATGGGTGAGTTCTGTTTAGCTAATTTCCTCCTCTCCCTGTGTTGCCACTTAATTCAAATGCAACCAGGGAAACCCAAATTCTTCAAAGTGACTTCACAGCAAGTGAATTCACATTTCTCTTACTCACTAGCCACACCCTAATCCCACATTGTTTTCATGTTAAAGGGCTTATAACATAATTAACTAAAAATGCAGTTATTCCATTACACCCCTCCAAAATAGATTTGCTCCCAAAAGGGGGGGGGAAACCGTGGAAGGATCAGTGGGAAAACAGAAGTGTTACAATTGCAGGACTTTATTCAATAGAGCACTCTCCCAATAGAATTCCACAAATGAAAGCCTCATTCAAGAGCACTCCTAATGTGGGTGAACAGCATTTCTACTCACAGAAGGATTATTTCTTTGATTTCTGGCAACTCCCCACATGTGTAAGCACAGGCACGTATGGAACATTTGAGCTCTTCATGTTCCAGAGCATCAGCATCTCCATATTTGCAGGAGCAGCTTTTCAGGAGGAGGCAGGGAGTGGATATGCAGCTCAGTGTTGTCAAGATCATGTATTTCAAAACTGAACATTTTTTCTTTTTAACACTGTTACATAACAGTGGTCCCCAATTGTCTCTTTAATGTAGACTCAGTCCCTAACATCTATGGTGGTGCAAACCAGGGTAAGTGATTGTTGCTGACATAGACAAGATTAAAAATATACAGTAGTACCTCAGATAACGCTAAGACTTGGTTCCACGAGTCTTGTTGTTATCCGATTTTTAGTGTTATCTGATGCATGTTAAAATCCTATGGGATGGATCGGATAATGTTAAAGCTCCATAGAGATACATTGTAACCGCACAGGCTTTAGCGGTTGTTATCCGATCCATCCCATAGGACCTTAACGTTATTCGATCCAGTTCTCCCCCCCAGATTGCTTAACGTTATGCGATTTTAGCGTTATCCGAGGTAAACGTTATCCGAGGTATTACTGTACTTCACTTACTTAAACACAACAGCATGTTTATGATCTTGCTTGGGTTACAAAGCTACCTCAACAGACCTGAACTTTGTTGTGAACATTCACCAGTATTAATGCTTTGGTGCTTTATTTAAAGTTGATATTGTGCTTGCTGCCATCTATTTTTCAGGTATGTGAAAGATTCAGAATATAATTTGGTAGCAAACTACAGGAAATAAAGCAAAGTAGTCATGATTTTCTTTAGCTAATGGGACTGTGGATTATTTCCAGACATAGCTCTCTTTTGCATCTTTACGTGTTCTTGTCAGAGTGCTAAGAGATTCAATTCCATGGAGATTGAATGTATACTGGCAGGTTTCCTGATGAAACAGGAACTTTATAGAATACAACAATATTTGTTGATGGATTAACTTCCTTGCTTTTAAATGCTCATTATAATAACAAAGTAACTCCCCCATATTCACATTTAAGGAACAACACTTACTGTAAAGTCTGGAAGACAACCTGTTGTTCAGAAATTACTGCTTCTTTTTTAATGGATAAATACATGGAGCGTGCTTTTTTCTGTACCATAACTTGTCGTTTAAAAAGCTCTTGAGTGGAATGTTACTTAGTGTCAGAGTTCCTCTGTGTAAAAGGATTTTGCTATTACAAAAGGGTAGTGCTGGCTGCATAGCTCTGTGGTTTAAGTACAGTATCTGGGAGTTCAATTCCTCATGCTGCCTCCTGTGGGTAGAAACAATCTGTGTCACCTTGCGAAAGCTGTACAGTCCCAGGGCACCCCCAGAGGTCCACCCAGATCCACACCCACTACTTCCAACAATATTGTCTAACCATTTCCTCCTTTACCATTCCTTTCTCCTTTTGCCTTTGATGTATCCTAGCATCAGGGTGCTCTCCAGTGAGTTTTTTCTTCTCATTTGGTGGTCAATATATTTGAGCTTCAGTGTCTGTCCTTCCAACAAACAGTCAGGGTTGATTTCCTTTAAGATTGGGTTGATCTCCTTGCTGTTCTCTGGAAATCTGTAATCAATTGGGCAAATCTCTTTCGCCTTTGTCTTTTGCTTTCTTTCTTTCCTCAACTATTTGAAAATCCTCATCAGACAGCTGCTTCACATACTTGTTTTTCTTTTTGATTACAAACCTCTGCCCACAGTTCTTCAGGTACTCTGTCTATCTAATCCCTTTATTCTTCACCTCCACTGTATATTCATAAGGGATGTGATCTTGGTCATACCTGGATGAATGAATGGTTTTCCTACTTTCTTTATTCTAAGCCTGAATTTTGCTATAACTAGCTAATGACCTGAGCAACAGTCTCATTTTAACTGAGTATAAGACTTCTCCATCTTTGACTAGAGAGTACATAATCTAATTTTTATATTGGCCATCTGGTGATGTCCATGTTTAGAGCCACCCCTTAGGCTGTTGGAAGAGGGTGTTTGCTATGATCAGTGCATTCTCTTGACAGAACTCTATTAGACTTTGTCCTGCTTCATTTTGTACTCCAAGACAAAACCTGCCTGTTAAAATAATACAGTGATTTTTATAGTCACTATTTCTAAAACTAGACAAGTACACAATGGAAATTAACAGATATAATGTCAGAGCTTAAAGAAAATATTTGTTTTCTGTTTAATTTAGTAAATCTATGTTATTAAACATTTAATTAGAAGAACATGAATAGTTTTAAATGAGCATTTTACAGGGTTTTTTTTTAAAGAATGGTTTAATATACTGTAAGGACAAAAGTGCTACAAGAGTGAATCCCAGAGATAAAAAATACTGTCTGCTTGTTCCATTATTCATATTGTGCTGTGGAATACTAGGTATTAGATTTCATTTGGCATTCATGAATTATGAAAACACTTTCCTTATTTGCAACAGATTCTCCCATAGCTTTATTGACTGAACTGTAGTGCCAGAAGTGAACATGAAAGAGTATGAAAGACATTGGGAAATAATACTTGCAGCACAAATATTCTGTGCCAACTGAAAATATAAATTCTTCTTCTTCTTCTTCTTCTTCTTCTTCTTCTTCTTCTTCTTCTTCTTCTTCTTCTTCTTCTTCTTCTTCTTCTTCTTCTTCTTCTTCTTCTTCTTCTTCTTCTTCTTCTTCTTCTTCTTCTTCTTCTTCTTCTTCTTCTTCTTCTTCTTCTGTGTCTAGGCCAGGTGTCTGAAAACATGGCTCTCCAGATGTTCTTGGACTTCAATTCCCAGAAGCTCTGATCAGCAGGAGACCTGACTTGGGCTTCTGGTAATTTAAGTCCAATAACATCTGGAGAGCCAGGTTTGCTGAACCCTGGTCTAGGCCATATATGAAACTACCAAAATGAAGCCACCTTTTGGTGAGTTTATTTTACAGTTCCCTTCATATGGGACTATAAATGAACACAGTTGCTTTAAGAATGTGAGAATGTAACCTTAATAAAACATGATACATTTTCTAGCTCAGAAATACTGCACCAATGACCCAAGGTTTTTGTGCGTGAACAAAGTTGCTTCTAGCACTTATTTGATGTGTGAAATCTCCAACATAATTAGTTTAGCAATGATACCCTTGGCTGGCTCACAAACCCTAAAGGTTACCTAGAATCAGAAATTTGTCATACACACCTAGCGCCCCCCCCCCCCACCATATGAGAATTAGAGGAAACACTTGTTTAGCCTCAGAGCTAGCCAAGCTCAAAGTTACCAGGAGGGAATTAGAACTACAGTCAAACCTCGCATAAAGAGCGTTTCGCTTAAAGAGTAACTCGCTTAAAGAGCAGAATTTTCTCTGAATGTTCGTTTCGCTTAACAAATAAATCTGGGTTTGCAATCCCCCCCACAATTGGTAATTTACAATGGTGTTTCGCTTAAAGAGCAAACTCACTTAAAGAGCGATTATGCTCTTTAAGCGAGGTACAACTGTATAAGACATTGTAGCCTCTCAGTTGTGAATATTTAGTATTTGTTTCAAGTTAGTTTTTCATTTTTCAAAAATGTATGATGCAAAATCCAGGGCAGATAACACTCTTTCTTAATAGGAAATAACCCATTAAATTATCTTTGGTGGAATGTTGCCAATAGACATACGAAAGCAGTACTATGGAGACAGATTTACATACTGTACTGTGATGAAACACTGCCATGACACTTCAGGAGAATGTAAGTCCAGGCTAAAAGGCAGAGTGTCCAGTAACCAAATGGACTATGCTCTGAGCCAGGGGTTCTCAACCTTCAGCCTATGGGCAGGATCCGGCCCATGGCACCATTCCATCCAGCCTTCGCTCCCACTGCTCCCGCCGCCTCCCCCTCTCCTTTTCCCCCTCCGCCTAGCTTGGCATGTCTCTAATGCCGCTCCATAGCAGGGCAGATGTTGTAAGCCAGTGGCTCTGGCAGCGGAAACAGAAGCAGCAGACGCATGCAGCTGCCTGCGTCTTTCCAGGGTGCCATTCTGTCTGAGCACAGGCCTTCACACATGGCAGGCTGGTAAGCAGGGAACTGGTGGCAGTTGCATATGGGAGTGTGTTGGTGGGCCAGACTGGTGTCCCCCCTGTTTCTGGTGGAGGTGACGGGAAGGAAATAGTGGGGGCTCTTGGTGGGTTTGGAATGGCCCCAGCGGGGGCAGGGGACACCCACCAGTCCCACCCACCACCAGTCTGAGGGGGCATGATCTGGCCCTGGCTTAAAAAGGTTGAGAAACCCTGCTCTAAGCACATATTTTTCCTGACTTACATTATCAGTACAGTAATTCTGTTTCTCCATTTCTCCTTTTGGGATGCCTCTAGTTTCACCAGTTGTATAGAAAAGTCAAGTATTTTGGAGCTTGCTGTTACATGTTGTTACATCGCTTCTGAAATATATTGACCTTATAAAAACAAAGGATCTCAAAAATGTCCTGTCCTTAACAGCCCTGCTCAGCTAATATAAATAGAAACCGGTGATTTTCTTTAGGGAGTCAATCCATGTTGTATTTGGTCTTCCTCTTTTCTTGCTGCCTTCAACTTTGCCCAGTATTATTTTCCAAAGAATCTCGCATTCTCATGATGTGCCCAAAGTAGGACAGCTTCAGTTTCATTATTTTTTGCCTTCAGAGATAATTCATACTTAATTTGCTCTAGGAACCATTTGATTCCTTCTGGCAGTCCAGAAGCTCTCCTTCAGCACCATGCTTCAAACGGATCCATTTTTTCCTATCAGCTTTCTTTACTTTCTAGCTTTCATACCCATACATAGTGATCAGGAGTACAAGAGTGGTGATGATCTTGGTCTTGACCTCTACTGACACATTCTTATACTTTATGATCTTTTCTAATTCTTTTATCAGTTCCCTTCCAGGTCTCAGTCTTTTTCTGATTTCTTGGCAGCAGTCTCTAGTTGAATTGATGGCTGAACCAAGATAAACAAAAGCTTTCATTATTTCATTTTTTTCATTGTCAACATTAAAGTTATGCAGTTCTTCTGTAGTCATGGTTTTTGTCTTAATGTTCAATTGAAGTCTTGCTCTGGCATTTTCTTATTTCACTTTCAGTAAATGTTGTTTTAAGTCATTTCTGTTTCATGCCAGTAAGATAGTGTCACCTGCATATGTTAAATTATTGATGCTTCTTCCGCCACATTTCATTTTCCTCCATCAGAATCTGGTCTGCCTTTCCAATTGATATGTTCTGCATACAAATTGAATGGATAAGGGAATAAAATGCACCCTTGTCTGACATCTTTGCATATTGAAAACCATTCAAAATCTCCATATCCCAACCTAACATTGTTTCTTGCCCAGAACACAAGTTATATATCAGGACAATTAATCACTGAGGCACACTCATTTATTTCAGAACAACCCATAGTTTCTCATGTTCCTCATAGTTAAAGATTTTGCTGTAGTCTACACAGCAGAGACTGATTTCTGAAATTGTTTAGTGTGCACTAGTAGCCAGTGGATCTTTGCAGTATGATCTTGAGTGCCTCTTTTTGGAATCTAGCCTGAACATCAGGCATTTCTTCGACCATATAAGATAAAAGCCTTTGTTGCAACACATTTATCATCACTTTGTTCACATGGGAAAATAGAACAATGGTCCTACAGTTACTATACTCCTTGGCATCTCCTTTCTTAGGGATTGGAGAGTATATTTAATATTGACAGTCTGTGGACCATTGTTTTGTTTTCCCTATTTGTTGGCATATTCTTGTTAGGATTTTGACACATTCAGTTTCTGTGGCTTGAAATAATTCTATATGTATTACAGCTACCCCATATGATTATTTCTTCCTAGTGCTTTCAGAACCCATTTCTCTTCACTTTCTAGAACTGCAGTTTATACATCATAGGATTTCTCTTTTTTCTCTCCTGTATAGTTGTGCAGTATGTTGTTTCCACCTCCTCTTTATTTTTTCCTGGTCAAATAGTGTACTTCCTTGTTGCTAATTCACCATTCCTAATCTAAATTTAAATTTCCCTTTGTTCTTGGCTCTTCTGGAAGAAATCTCTTATTTTTTTCCTTCTTGTTCTCCTATTTCTTTGCACTGGTTATTGCAATAGTTTTCTTGTACTGTATGTGACCATGGTTAAAAAGCTGCATTCAGAGTTCTAACCCTATTTCTGTATCTTTTACTTTTGCTCTCAATGTTCCTTTCCAATTTTAGGTGTTTTTTCCACCATCCATCTAGGTTTTTCTTTTGTTTCAACTATGTGAATTGGATTTTTTATTATTCCTTAATGGTCAGCTGAGTTTAGTAATGGAAATAATGTTCTCCTTCGTGTTGTTTGGGGATGCACACTGATGGGTTCTGCGCCTGCGCTGAATCCGGAGCGGAGCTGGAAAGCTGATTGGATAAAGAGTTTTGAATGTGGGACCGCCCACCATGCCCAACCCCTTTAGGCGCCATTTCGCGCTCTCCCCTCAGTTTGCTTTTTTCCGCTGCGCAAGCAGGAGCTTGGAAAAAAAGCTGTGTGTTATTCCCTGAGATTGTCTCAGAATCTTCAATTTTTTCACTACCAACAATTTTTCTCGGACCAGGGGACTCAGTCCCTTGGTCTTCGTGTGGCCGGGGCTTATCCTCGGCCGCCGACAAAAAAAAAAAAAAAAAAAACCCAACATCTTGTGTCGGGGCCTCCCGGCCGGGATAATTTTTTCTCTTCGGCCATCTACTTCGGTGGATGGCCTCAGCGGCAGCGTTCAAGCAGTGTCCGTCCTGCAAGAGAAAGTTCCCTAGCTCGGACGGGCACGTGCGTTGTCTTCTCTGCCTCGGGGAGAGTCACCAGGTCCAGACCTGCGAAGTCTGTCGAGGCTTCTCGAAGGCCGCCATCAAGAACCGCCAGTACCGCCTTCAAGCCTACCTCATGGAGGCCGCACTGGCACCACCGGCTCCCCCAGCTCCAGAGCAGGCCGCTTCCACGTCTGCTCCTTCAACCTCCGCTCCTTCTTCCAGGCCCTCGGCCTCTGAACTGTTCAGGCGGAAGAAGGAGCAGGAGAAGAGGAAGAAGGACAAAAAAGAAAAAAAAGAAGCGTCGTAGCTCTTCGTCTTCTCTTCCTCCGACCCCGGCACCGGCTCACCCTTCGCCGCCACGCTCCCTAGCATCCGCCCCGGTCGCAGCTCCACCTACGCCGGGTAGGATGTCGACCGAGGCCCGGGACACCACGCCGGAGAGGGCCCACAGCCCTCCACCGCCACCGGAGACTCCTCCACCTGTACCACCGCACAGGTCTTCCTCCCTCCGCAGCCCTTCCGTGGCTCCTGGTCCGGCTACCGAACCGCCGCCCCAGTTGAGCCTCATCGCCCCGTACATCGAGGCGATGGTGCGGAAACTGCACGCCGAGCTCCAGGGCCCCCAGACGACACCGTGGGAGCGCCCTCTGCTCTCACCATCAGCCACGGAGGCACCACCGCTCCGTGAGGAGGGCCCCGCACCGAAGCGGCAGAGGGTGGAACAGGCGCGGTCGGAGGCCTCTCTCCCTCCGTACCAGCTGCCTTTGCCGGGGAGCGATCCGAGATCCGCCAGGCCGTACTGGTCGGACTCGGACCCCGAGGTCTACCTGCCACCGCCCAGCGTCTCGGAGCGGTCAGGAGACTCCGATTCGTCGGACCAGGAGGAGGAGCAGCATCAGCCACCGCCGGTTGCGGTCGACAAGTCCCCGGACGACAACATCGGCGCCGTCCACGGGTCCCAGCCGGAGGATCTGAAGACCTACACCGGACTGATCACCCGTCTCGGATCCACCCTTGGGATCCGGGCGGAGGCTCCCCTGGACGACTGTGAGGATGTCGTCTGCGGCTTGGCCGACCGCAAGGAGTTGGTCCCCGTCCGCCTCGGACTGCTCCCTAAGATTGCTAAAGCGGCCAAGGAGGTGTGGAAGAAGCCGGTTTCTTCTCACTCGGTGTCCAACAGAGTGGACTCTATGTACAGACTGCTGGACGACTCCAACTTTCTGCACATCCACCCGGCACCGAACTCCCGAGTGGTCAAAGGCTCCCAACACCGGACGCCGATCAGCAGCACTCCCATCCCGTCGACCCAGGAAGGGAAGAAGCTGGACGCACTGGGTAGGAGGTTCTACGCCAATGCCTCCTTGTCCTTCCGTGCGTCCAACTACGCGACGGCCATGGGAGGCTACCAGTGTCGACTCTGGGAGCAAGCGGAGTCGTTCAAGTCACTGCTGCCACCTGACCGACAAGCGGACTTTGAAAAACTCTGCATGGAGGGCAACCACCTCGCCCTCCAGCAAATCCGCACCGGCCGCCACGTCACCGAGTCGGAGGCGAAGAACTTGGCCTCCGCCATCCAGCTCCGTCGCCACGCCTGGCTCCGTTCGGCTAACCTGCAGGACGATGTCAAGCGGCTCGTGGAGGAGCTTCCCTTCGATGGCGAGGGCCTCTTCGCCAAGGAGACCGACACCTCCTTGGGAGAGCTGAAAGGGGACTACGCCACAATAAAACAGCTCCGCCCTCCACACCGTGGGTCCGGCCGTTACCATCAGGACCAGCCGTCGACGTCTCAGGCGGGCCCATCCTATCAACCTCGCCCGCCACAGAGCAAGGGGACTACTCCCGGTACCAGCCCTACCGGCAGCGCCAACAACCCAGCCGTCCACGCTACCAGCAGCGGCCTCAGACTGGCAAGCGGATGGAACGGAAGGGCAAACAACGTGTTTGACTCTTCCGTGACCGAGACTCTACCCTACCGCCCCCTATCCGACTACCTATCGGCGTGGTCTGCCATCACCACAGACCGATGGGTTTTAACCATCTTAGACTCTGGCTACGCGATCGAGTTCGAGAGATGCCCTACTGTCGGACGGATCCGCATCACCGATCCATCCCCACCGCTCCAGGAAGAACTAACAGCTCTCCTAGAAAAGG
Source organism: Furcifer pardalis (assembly GCA_030440675.1). NCBI lineage: Eukaryota > Metazoa > Chordata > Lepidosauria > Squamata > Chamaeleonidae > Furcifer > Furcifer pardalis. The sequence goes on along the minus strand of CP126896.1, from coordinate 44,194,104 downwards.
GCGCCATAGAGCCGGTCGCAGCGTCGGAGTCTCACGAAGGGTTCTTCTCCCGATACTTCCTTGTGGACAAAAAAGACGGGGGGGCACGTCCCATCCTGGACCTCCGTCTTCTCAACAAGCACATCGACGCGAGGAAGTTCCGGATGGTAACTCTTCACTCCATCCTCCCGCTGATCAACCACGGGGACTGGTTCACCGTCATCGACCTGAAGGACGCCTACTTTCACGTGTCCATCAGGAGGGAACATCGTCGTTTCCTCCGATTCCAGGTGGGCAGCAACATCTACCAGTACACATGCCTACCCTTCGGCCTCTCCACCGCTCCGAGGGTATTCACGAAGTGCATGGCACCGGTGGCTGCTCATCTGCGACTGCAAGGCGTCCAAGTGTTCCCGTACATAGACGACTGGTTGGTCTGCTCCCCAACCCAACAAAAAGCCAAGGACGACGTTGCACATTGCCTCGCCCTTATGCAGAGCCTCGGTCTACGAGTCAACTTCAAGAAATCCCAGTTGACCCCCACTCAAAGAATAGACTACATCGGAGCCGTTCTAGACTCTTTGGCTCTAAGAGCCTACGCTCCAACCAAACGTCTGCTCGACATCCGCACAGTGGTGGCACGGATCCAGGGCAGACGTCGGGTCCGTGCGAGGGACGCCCTCCGTTTGCTAGGACTCATGGCGTCGACCACGGCGGTGGTCTCGCACGCCAAACTCAAGATGCGCTCGCTCCAGTCGTGGTTCCTCTCCTCCTTCGACAGCACCCACGACAACCTCGGGAAGTGGCTCACACCGACTCCCGAACTCCGAGACCAGTTAAACTGGTGGACAATGGACCAGAATGTGGCCGCGGGGAGACTCTTCACCCTTCCCACACCGTCCATCCAAGTCACCACCGACGCGAGCACCCACGGATGGGGTGCGTGCTGCCGCGGACTACGGATTCACGGCATATGGACGCCCGAGGAAGCCGACCACCACATCAACTTCCTCGAGCTGCTAGCGGTGTAGAAGGCGATGAGGTCCTTCAGACCGTCGATCGCGGGCAGTGTGGTGCAGATCGCCTCGGACAACACCACGACACTAGCCTATCTCAACCGGCAAGGAGGGACCAAGTCTCTCTCCCTCCTCTACCTGACCGTCCAGATGTGGGAGTGGTGCCTGAAGGTACACGTGTTCCCCATAGGTGTCCACATCCAGGGCACCCTAAACTCCGATGCAGACTCCCTGAGCCGCAAAGGGACGGCGATGCACGAGTGGGAACTGGACGAATCGGTGTTCGACCGCCTGTGCCGACGGTGGGGCACACCGACCCTAGACGTCTTCGCGTCACAGGCCAACTCCAAGTGCCGCCGTTACTGCTCCCGAGCGGGGATCGGCCACGGATCGGAGGGCGATGCCTTCATGGTGCCGTGGCACCAGGAACTGCTGTACATGTTTCCACCGATCCCTCTCATCCAACGGGTCCTGATACGGATCCGTGCGGAGAACGCCTGGACGATCCTGATTGCCCCGTCCTGGCCGCGCCAGCCGTGGTTCCCACTACTCCAAACCCTGGCTTGCGATCGTCTCCGCCTACCCACCGACCCGAATCTCCTCCACATGGAAGACGGTCGGATCCTTCACTCGGATCTGCCGAGCCTACACCTGACGGCCTGGCTTATCCGCCCAACATAACACGGATCCTTGATCTGTCCAGGAAACCTTCCACACGGAAGTCCTACGATGCCAAGTACCGTCGCTTCACTGACTTCCTAGCATCCAGCGACCGCACCGTGGACTCCGCATCCCTGCAGGATGTCATGTCTTACCTCCTGCACCTAGCCGAGTTGGGATCCGCACATTCATCATTGAAGGTCCACCTAGCTGCTGTGGTCGCCAAGGCCCCACCTTCTTCAGTATTGTCCTCCGCCTTCAGAGACAAAACTGTTAAAAGGTTCCTTCAAGGGCTACGCAACGCCTATCCTCCAGTGAAGATACCACCCCCTCAGTGGTCCCTCACTACAGTGCTCACCGCACTCACGAAGGCACCTTTTGAACCCATGGCTTCGGTGGACATTAAGTTTGTCTCTTACAAGACTGCCTTCCTTGTAGCTATCACTTCTGCCCGACGGGCAGGGGAGCTGGCAGCCCTTCGGTCTGACCCTCCTTTTCTCAAGTTCTACCCCGACAGGGCAGTATTGCACCCAGACCTGACATTCCTGCCCAAGGTCCTGACTGAATTTCACCTGGCCCAAGCCATCACGCTTCCAGCATTTTTCCTGAATCCCTCGTCTCCACAAGAGAGAGTGTGGCACTCGTTGGATGTCAGGAGGGCCTTGCTGTTTTACACCCAGAGGACTGCGTCCTTCAGGAGAGCAAAACAACTGTTTGTGGCTTATGGTGGCAAGACTAAGGGACAGCCTCTGTCTGCCCAGAGACTATCTAAATGGATCTCAGGTACCATTTACCTGGCCTATCAGATGTCATCCCTGCCACCTCCGCCTCATGTCCGGGCTCACTCCACCAGGACACTGGCTTCCTCCACTGCATTCCTAGAGGGCATCCCGATGGAGGATATCTGCAAGGCTGCTACTTGGTCCAGGTCCTCCACCTTCATCACCCACTACCGGGTTGACACAAGGTCCGCCCCTGATGTCAGACGGGGCAGGTCCATCCTGACGGCTGGTCTCCGATCTTCTTCGTTGATGACCGCCCATCCATGATGACATCGCGCTCTCCTGCATCTCAGGACGCCGGCTGCCCACCATCCAAGTAAGTGAGCTTGTTAGTCACCCATCAGTGTGCATCCCCAAACAACACGAAGGAGAAGGACAGGTTTCACTTACCAGTAACTGTCGTTCTCCGAGTATGTTGTTTGGGGATTCACACAACCCAACCCTGCCTCCCCTCAGGGCTGCCGGCCTGAGATGGCCTTCTGCTTAGCGGGCAGCTTTAATATCAAACTGAGGGGAGAGCGCGAAATGGCGCCTAAAGGGGTTGGGCATGGTGGGCGGTCCCACATTCAAAACTCTTTATCCAATCAGCTTTCCAGCTCCGCTCCGGATTCAGCGCAGGCGCAGAACCCATCAGTGTGAATCCCCAAACAACACGAAGGAGAACGACAGTTACTGGTAAGTGAAACCTGTCCTTCCTTATGTGGATTTGAAATGTATCAATAATGTTTAAATTATATTTAGGCACTACAATTTTTGAAATGTTCCTTTTCAGCTTTGCTCTAATGTTGAATAATAACAGGGTTATCATTACCACAATCCACCCTTGGTTTTGTTTTGGCAGAGAGAATACAGTTTCTCAGTCTCCTGCTTCTAATTACATAGTCTGTTTGATTTCTGAATTTATCATCTGGTGATATCCATGTGCACAACCCTCTATTCAATTGCTTGTAGCATGTGTTTGCAATAAATAGACTGTTGGCTTTACAGAACTGTAAGAGGCATTCTCCTGCTTCATTTCTGTACCTTAGGCCAAAGTTTCCAACAATGTTTGGTTCTGCTTTGTTCCCTACTTTTGTGTTCCAATCACATATGATTATAAACATGTCTTGTCTTGGTGTGGGATCAGTTTCTTTTTGGATGTTTGCACAAAAACTTTCAATTTCCTTTTCTCCAGCATTGTTAGAACATAAACTTGAATTTTTATTTCGATAGGTTTCTTATGAAGTCTGTCTGATATTATTCAATCAGACATTGCATTATGGCTCTTAACTGCCTGTGCTATATCTTGCTTTAGTATTAGAGACACTTCATTTTTTGTAGGTTTGTCATTTCCAGAGCAGAATACTTTGTAGTTGTATGACTAAAATATCCTATTCTAGTTCACTTTAGTTCACTGACACTACACACTGTAATGGTTATTTCTCAGTAGGAAGCTACAAATGTTTTAATTTTAACCTCTTCTCACTTATGTAGCTTTAGGGAATCAAGATTTGAAAATCCTTCCTTCTCTCTATATTGTGCTTTCCCAGGATTTTGGTTTTCTTTAAAAAAAAACCACACACACACACATACACACACAAGTATATATATGTATATCACCTCTGATAGACACAATCATAATTTAAGAAGATGACATGCCTTTCTGTTCATCTCTGTGCCAGACTGATAACCACTTAATTAATGAACTGAAACTGTCAAAGGATTCCCCCCCCCCCAAAAAAAAAAATCCTATTTAACAGAGGCAAATAGGAGAAAGGAGTGGGAGAGGATGTTGAAGATAGTAGCAGAAGAACATGTTATTAATGTAGCTTACATACCATTCCTCTATGAGAGTTCTATAGGCTAGCATTTTGGATCGACAACTAAGTAAACACCCTATTTTACAAAGAATGAGAAGTTTAAGTTGTGGATGGTAGTGACATACATTTAACAAAACAGAAGTATCTTATATTATTATTGAAGCAAATGAATGTTAGATTTTGCTATAACAGTTGAAAGTCTGTTGGCTCTTTTAAAATCAGAAATAAAAAGATCTGTATGAAAAACATTCCTAATACATTAATGTACTCTCACTTGCAAAATGAATATATCAGAGAGAGAAAAAAGTTTTTAAAAAAGCAAAAACATTGTGGCACTTCAAAGATTAACTGTGTTTTTGTGGATCAAGTTCACTTTCTCAGACTAAGGAAGTGATCTGAGGAAGTGGACTTGATCTACAAAAGCTCTTTTTAAAACATAAGAACTAGTCTTTAAGATGCCATTGTGTTTTTAGTTTAGTTTTGTTTCTTATCTGATATGTCTGCAGAGACTAACATGGTTACCACTCTGAAAATTGAAAAGTGAAGGAGCTGGGGGTAGGGATAGTATTTGCATTTGAGGATCATTTGAACATTTCTGTGCACTGTTGTCTTTACCCTCATCTGAAATATATGCTTCCTATAATGTAATTATAGTGTAGAATTCCTGGATATTTTAGAAGTAGAATCTGGCCTGTGGTTTTTCAGCTGAATATACATTTGGGAATGAAACCCTAGGGTATAGTTGCTTTAAATGGAGCATTATATAAAAGCTATTTATTTTTTTCTCGTTCGCCATGTTGTGCACTGAGATTCAGAAATGCTGAGCATTTGGATCCATGGAAATGTCAGTAAATTATTGAGCATTGTGTGTCTGAAGCAACATACTACATGGATCCTTTTTATGGCTATGGAAGCACGAACCCTTGATTCATAGTCATTCAGATGCAAACATGTATTAGTGCACGTAATTTTCTCATTCTGTGGGTCATGGAGTATTTTGTATAGTATTTTTTGTATATTAAGTTATTGTTGCAGTTGGCTTACCTCAGAATTCTCTCAGAAAACAAAACAACAATTAAGAAAATAAGAACAATGCTAGATCATAGGAGAAGACTATTTAGATCAGTATTCTCTGACTAACCAATTACCTATGGAAAACCACTAGCAGGACAGGAGTGCAGCTACAACCTGTATTTCAAAATTCTCTAGCAATTAATATGTAGATGATTAGTTATGCTTCCTGGATTTTTGTTTGTTTGATTGATTTATAACCTGCCATAATTAACGTAAAATGCTATTCTAGACAGTTCACAATGAAGCAGCCCACAATACACATAAATAATATAAGACAGACAAATACAATATAACAGCAAACCAATCCCCCAGTAAATAATAAACAATGCAAATCCACTTCCACCTCTAAAGTTTCCTGAAGCATTTATAATGTCCTTTTCTGATTTTTTATGTGTCCAGGCATATCAGAAAACAAAAAACAAAAATAAAATAAAAACATAAAAAGAAAAACACTGCAGCACTTTAAAGTCTAACTGCTATATTTTTATTGTGAGCTGTGTCCAGTAATTGTGTTCACACATGTACAGTATTTTGCCAGTATTTAATAATAATGTCTTTTGAGTGAGATTCTCTTGGAGTCAAAGTACATATGATATAGTGAAGTCAGTTGTGGCTAAACAGCTAGGCTTTTTGGATTGAAAAATCAAGTGATCAAAAGCTGACTAAAATATACTATAGAGGCAAAAAGATAACTTTATTAGGGGAATAAATAATAGTATTTACTTCATTTGCAAGAGCATGACCCAAACTATTTCATTCACCCTGCCTACAGCAAGGCTTTAGAGCTTATTATTATCATTTTTGGCACATTAGAGATAGCAATTGTCTAATTGAAGAAAGGGTACATGTTTGCAAATATGTCATGAAAATGCTAATGTCTTATATCCATTATAAAGACTTTTCAGTTAGATCATTAGTGCAGGCTACATCATAGAATATTAAATTAATGTGCCAGGGGTTGGGTGATAACAAAATTGCTAATCAAATAATATTTCATCTGAATAATTTGGTCAATTTTTTATAAATTAGGTTGGCCCCAGTGTTCTTTAATATTGCTTAAAATAAAAGAATATGGCCAGAATATGGCATCAGCATTAGTATTTCTTTCTTTAAAGTAATTTGAGCATATATATTTATAGAAATAAACAAAAATGAGACAATGGAAGATGTTTTGGATGGCTGGAGAGTAAAAACTGGTGACCAAGAAATGGAGCTGTATTTTATCAGTTTAAATGTAGATTGGCATAATATTCCAAGCAATTATGGGCCTTTTCCTCTCTGTCCCTCACAGCACACATTGTGTTTGGAAGCAGATAAGAAACCTTTGAAGCCAGAATTATAGTTCTTCTCATCAGAGTGTCTTAGCTAGCCGTAGCTTCTTATGTCAATAAGCCTGGATCTTTTGTCTGGATGTGCTGATAATGCTGACAACTGATCTCTTTAGCCTTTCCTTCATTCTAAAAAGAGGCTCTTGTTTGGTTCCCAGGTGACATGTCACTAAAAGTCAGTCAGTCAGTAAATCTGTCTGTCAATCAATTTGACTGGACTACTGGAATCCTTTAATCACCATGCCCAGTGACCATGTTAGTTGGTTGTAGTGAAGTAAACTTTCCAGTGTTCTGTGTCTGGGTGTGCATGGGAAATAATGACGAAAAGACAGAGCAAGTCAGGAAGTCTGCAATATTGTAGTTTCTCTGTCTTCATTATGTCTTTTGTATGACCTCGGAGTTGGGGCAACATTTATATTTAGCGATTCAGATGTAACCTTTATCTGAATGCTGAATTATAAGGGAATTAAAATGATGTGCGCTCTTATGCCTTTTTAAAAAACCTCAGATTTGAGTAGTTACATGGTAATATAGACTTATTGGCATCTAGTCAGAGAGTTCCGTATGCTGGAGTGCTTGGCTGCAAAACCAGAGCGCTTGCCAGAAGAAGAGCCAACATTTTGAGCCTTGGGCCAGGTCCACAGTCCCAGAACACTTCTGGAGAGAGGGAATTGTCAACCACATCTGAGTAGTTTATACCTAAGAAAAAGTTGCAGCAAGTCAAAATCAATTTGACAGTGTGTAACTATTAATTATAAATATACTGTTGGGTTTGGTTTCAGTATTACAGTAAAACCTCATATAACACTAAAACCTGGTTCCACAAGTCTTCGTGTTATATGATTTTTCGTGTTATCTGATCCTCTATGGGATCCATAGAGATACATTGTAACCACACAGGCTTTCGCGGTTGTTATCTGAAGCATCCCATAGGATCTTAATGTTATCTGATGCAATTCTTCCCCCCAGATTCCTTGATGTTATGCGATTTTCGTGTTATTCGATACTAATGTTATATGAGGTATTACTGTATTTAGAAAAATTGTATTATGTATTTAAAAAATCTTGTTTCTAATATCGATCTGCATAAAAATAGGCAGGGTTTTCACTTCCATCTTGTTCTGAGTAAGCTACTTCCACCCTCTTTGTCAGTAGCAAGCTTGATAAGAAAACAGGGAGTACCTATGCTGCTGGGCGAATGTAAAGCAGAAGCGTAGCGTGCCTTGGTGGGGCCCCGTATAAAAATTTGTTTGGGGGCCCTTAGGAAGGGTAAAGATTTGTTTTGCTTACGCACGTTGGGGGCCCCCGTGGCCCGGGCCCCCCGTATAATTGATACGGCAGATACGGTTGTAGCTACATCCCTGATGTAAAGTCAACATGTACTATGAAAAAAACCATATTGTCTGATTAAACTTCCTCCAACATGTCCCTCCACTTTTCTCTCTGTCTGAGGAGAAGCTTCCCTTTTCTATGTAAGCTACGTGAGTTCTGGAATAAAGAAGACACTGACTTGTGATCTAGTCACTGTATTTCCCATTCTCTCTGTATGTGCCTCCCCTCCCCTCCCTTCAGGTAAATTGGAAAGGGCAAGGCACTAACAAACTGTATCAAGACCACATTTTCAGCAGCAGAATTACAGGAATGAGAAATTTCAAAACTTACCTTTCTCATTGTAAGTTCTCAACTGTACTACTAGTCTCTTTAGAAATGTATATTGTAACTAGTGTCATTGTCTATATTTTTAAGAGAATCAAATAAAGCTATTGGTAAACTCTGGAGTTATGGAAACGTAATATTAAATTACCTAGTACAGTAATACCTCGGATAACGCAAAGACTTGGTTCCACAAGTCTTGGTGTTATCCGATTTTTAGTGTTATCCGATGCATGTTAAAATTCTATGGGATGTATTGGATAATGTTAAAGCTCCATAGAGATACATTGTAACCGCACAGGCTTTAGCGGTTGTTATCCGATCCATCCCATAGGACCTTAACGTTATTCGATCCAATTCTCCTCCCCAGATTACTTAACGTTATGCAATTTTAGTGTTATCCGAGGTAAACGTTATCCGAGGTATTAATGTACTGTATACGTTAAAAATACAAGCAAAAGGATACTGAAAGGTCTCTTGTATATTACCTGGAATTTTAAATGGTATGGAATAATAAGCATGTTTTTCGCATAACTTGTGTAGTGGAAGATGAAAGGAGATGTCCTGTAGTTTCTATTTGAATGAGGAGAAATTTCCCTTTGCCTCATGTCCATTTGTGCATCAAAATAAGCTTCGGGTGATTGGTCACTCTTTGAAGCAAATCTTGGGGGCATGGGCTGGAGAAGAAAAGAGAAGAAATGAGAGGAAAGCCCTCTTGTATTACTGAAGTCTTTTTACTCATGGTTGGATTGCATTCTATGACCCAGTCAAATGTTACATTAAATGTGAAGTAGCCACTAATTTTTCTTCTATTCTATAACATTTGGTCAGTATAGCTGATCTAATATTTTTATGTTGCAACATTTCTAGATCTCATCAGCTGGTCACATGTCAAGGAAAAAAGGCATGCCACAGATTCAGTTCTAGCACTTATGAGAAAGCTGGAAAAAGAACAAGATGTTCAAATTAGTTTAGTTGAAATGTTTGAAGTGGTAGCCATGTTAGTCTGTGCAAGCATATCAGAGAGTAAACAAAACAGCAAAAAAAGACAAAAATGTTGTGGCATTTTAAAGACTAACTCCTATATTTAAATGTGAGCATTTGTGGATCAAATCCACTTCGTCAGACATCTTATGTATTTACTGTAGTGTTTAGTTTGGATCTGATATCTGATTATTTTAATACAAGCTGTATTTATAGTTTATCTGTTCCTTTCCCATTTCAGTTTTGGATGACTGTGCAGAATTTTTGCAGAGTATTAGTGCTCCCTTGAAGCAACAGAAACGTTTGTAGCTCTTTTTTCCCTGGCTGACGTCAACAGAGTTGATATAGAGCATTATTGTATTACAAAGTTGGCATGGCATTTACATCAAGTTAACTTTTAGTGGAGGATCGTAAATGTTCAGCGTGCTTCACTGAATGCAGACTCACACAGTTGCATAGAAACACTTTGGGGGAGGAGTGAGGGGGCTTGGCAGGGAGGGAGTGGAATTCAAGGAAAGGCAGCATTTGCCCAGTGAAAATAGATGGGAAAAAATTGTGGGTATCAAAATTATGACATAAGGGATCCTTGCGGAGAATTGTTATGTGCAAATGAGCCTTGAAAGAGCTGGCAACAGTTCATTTGTCAAACAAAGAAAGCAGTCTTTATTATAAAGACAGACTCTTCTGTATTTTTTTTTTTGGGGGGGGGGTTCTTTTGTTTTAGTAAATATGTAATCCAAGCATATGTTCCAACCATCCTAGTTCAGTACTTTGTAGAAGATACAGATTGCTGCTTCTTGCTTCTTGCATCATCCAGAATAATTACTTGGTTTACTTTTGCTTATGCTTATTATTGTGAAAGCATCCGTTCATAGCTTTTTAAAAACTAGACTGCCATATTCAGTTTAATTTACCTTACATTACCTTAACAGTTCTTAAGTACTTAGATCTTAAACTGTTAATTTTATACCAGTCTTTGACTGTGAATCTAGCACTAGAATTTTTTTAAAAAATCATCATCGTCATCAATCATCACGAACAACAACAATAACATCTAGTTCTTTGCAAACATCTATGATGCAATGATTAAATTGTTTTTTGCTCTTTGTTTCTCCTTATTTCTTTAATAAAACACCACAACACATAGCCTAATATAAAGTATAATCTGGGCTTTTATTGTTTCTTGATTTTATAAAGATAACAAACATATTTCCAACTTGTAAAGTGCACGAGATAATAAATTTGAAGCATGTTATTTTTGGATAACATGGAGGGGCAGTTTTCCTTATTACATTATTGGCTAACTTTAATCAATTGGGACTGTGGTCACTTAGTTGTTAAGACGCTGAACTTGATGACCGGAAGGTCAGCAGATCAGCAGTTTGACTCAATGGAGTGAGCTCTTGTCTCTGTCCCAGCTCCTGCCAACCTAGTAGCTCAAAAGCAAGAAATTGCAAGTAGATAAATAGGTACCACTTTGGTGGGAAGGTAAACAGTGTTCTGTAAACTCTGGTGTCTAGTCATGCCTGCCACGTGTGTATGGAAATGTCTGCAGATGAAGACAGTGCTGGCTCTTTGGCTATAAACAGAGATGAGCACCAGAACCTAGAATTGGATCTGACTGGCTTTCAAGCAAGGGTGACCTTAACTTTTACTTTAACATTAATCAAACAGCTTGGCTTACTTCATCCTAATGTCAGGAACTGCTGATGCATAGCTGGCCTCAATAAATGCCTTATCTCACTTTCTGCCATTAAATCCTTTAATACCCTACACCAGGGATCAGCAAACTTTGCTCTCCAGATGTTTTTGGACTTCAATTCTCAGTATTCCTGATCAGCAGGTATACTGACTTGGGCTCCTGGTAATTGAAGTCCAAGAACAACTCGAAGAGCCAAGTTTGCTGACCCTTGCGTTACACTATATTTTCCTTTGCTACTCTCTCTGCAACATTGTTCCTGTGTGGGCTCTTTAACCTGTATATTGTTCACCTCATATCTCATGAGTATCACATTACAGTATCTGGCTCAGATGTAGAATTTGTCAAGAGATGTGGCTCAGTTTCAGAAACTGATCTGAATGTAGAAAGGTTGTATCAAATGCCTCTTCCTACTTATTTCTACTTTACTATTGTCAATTTGCTTTTAATAGATGCACTTACTGCGTAATCCAGTGGTTCCCAATTAGTGGTACGCGTAGCCCCAGGGGTACGCGAGATTGCATCAAGGGGCACGCGCAGCAATCTCTTAACTAAAATATTAAATCCTTAAAAAACAATAATGCAATAACAATTGCCAAAAATTATTCAATTTAATTAAATGATCAGTAGGTAAGTCAATTGTATGCATCAAGCGCTTTCTCCCGCGGTGGCGGTTTTCCCCGCGCCTCCCGCGTCTCGCATCACCCAATCGCAGCCAGCCTCGTTCCCACCTATTTGCTCGTCATTGTCAACGTGCACATTTGTCACATTAATGAAACATGTTTTCGCTGTCATTAGAATGTCTTTTGATGATAATAAATATAAAATACACCTGGTTTCATTTTTTATTTAACGTTCCGGCAATAAGGGGTACGCGATATTTAGCGTTCCTGCAATAAGGGGTACGCAAGTTTGAGGTCTTTCTTGAAGTGGTACGTAGAAAAAACTAATTGGGAACCACTGGCATAATCCATTACAAGTCTTTTTTTTTTTTTTTTTGCATTAAGCAATTTCTGCTATCATTCCTCTTTCTTCTCATTTTCACTTTAGACACATGCAAGCAAAGATATAAATAGTATTGTCAGGTCAATAATCTGAAGACGTACTGGTCTTCTTTTAATTTGGGAAATGATCCCCAAATTTTTGAAACCAAGTTCTAATAGAAAAGTCTATTACTGTATCTTTTCCATGGGTTGCTCTTACTGCTGCCAACACTTTAACATTTCCACAGAGGGTATACAATTTTTTAAAAGGTAAAATGCCTGTAATTATAAACACTCTAGTGTCGCTTTTGTTTGATCACGTTGATAGTGTCTTTGTTCTCAACATGTGTCTAGCAGATGACATGACCACCAATTGTGGATAAGTGTACCTGTCCCATGACTTACCCTCCAACATTAGGCAAAGGTTTCCCTTGCTCGAAAGCCAGTCATATCTGACTCTAGGGTTCAGTGCTCATCTCTGTTTTTTGCCAAAGAGCCAGCGCTGTCTTTGTCTGCAGACGTTTCTGTGGACATGTGGCAGGCATGACTAAACACCGGAGTGCACAAAATGCTGTTTACTTTCCCACTGAAGTGGTACCTGTTTATCTACTTGTAATTTCTTGCTTTCAAACTGCTAGGTTGATAGGACCTGAGACAGAAATGGGAGCTCACTGCATTGTGTAGCACTCAGGTCTCAAACTGCTGACCTCTCAATCTTCCAGTCATCAAGTTCAGCATCTTAACCACTAAGCCACCGTGGTCCCCAACATTAGTCTGAAGCATTTTTGTGCTTTGATGGGGTTAAGTGCTAGCGTGAAAGTAATTTGAAAATCAACTCTCTTGCTTCTGCATTTACTGCTTTCACTAAGCCAGAAATAAATTCCTAAAGGCAGTTGGCTATGGATTGATTCGATTTGTATGCCACCCACTCAGCATACGCCGACTCAGGGCGGCTCACAAAAATCACAACATATCAAACATTACAATACAATAAAATATAACAATACAATAAAATGTAACAATGCAATAAAATGTAACAATGCAATAAAAATATTAATACCTCCACCACATGTTATGTTCATTGGAACTTCCTTACAGATAAGTATTGACAGGTCTGCAGTTCAAGGTTGATTATTTAATTAAGTTAGAAATGTGTGTCTGTACTTTGTCTATGTACAGGAACATTTTCATATAAAGCATTCAATTGTGCACTCTCACCTGCAACCCAAGACACAAAGCAGTGAGCAAAAATCTTAAGAATTTAGTGACCAAGTTGTGCAAATCCATGTTTTTCAACTCCTCTTTAACACAAACCACTTCAGCTAATTCAGTGTTAATTAAATGTACAGTTTTGAATAGTCCTGGTGTGACAGCTCTGCAGCTCTCCTTGTTTATGCCTGAAGGCAAGTATACATGTAGCCTTCATTTTAATGTGTGCAAGAAATAAATATTCATTATTTTGCATTCCCGATGCATTCAGGGACTTGACACGTTGATATTCTCTTGCTCCTCCCTCCATGAATTAATTGAAAACAAAAAATGCCTCTTTGATCAGATCAGTTGAGTTTTTTATTTGATGTATTTTTAATTTTGCCATCAGTAAATCTGAACTGTTAGTTCTGACTTTCCCATCCTGCTTCTACAGACTTGAGTACATTGGACAGCTTATTTTTCTTTCCTGCCTGGGGTAGTGAGATAAAATTGACGGTAATCAAAAGCATAATACTGTACAGGACTGAAATAGTGACATGCAGAATAGAACAGACAACTATTCACATACATTAGGGCAGACAAGTGTATAAACACGTATACCTTGTAAAAGAAAGCAGTCCTTTAATAAAATGGAGTAATAAGATTTTTTTCTTTGCTTTATTTTGAATTTTGAGATGGCTAGATGGTATTGTAGAGACAATGGGCACAGAGCTGAACGAGTTGAGGGGGATGGTGGAGGACAGGAGTGTCTGGCGGACAGTAGTCCATGGGGTCGCAGAGGGTCGGAATCGACTGTGCGACTGAACAACAACAACAACAACAACAACAACAAAACAACCTAAGAAATTGTTCAATTTCTTATTAGAGAAATCAGGCTGCCTGGGGGTGGAAGGCACCTCCAGCCAGCCCGATCTTAAAGTAGGCAGTCTGTAGCACCAGTTTGGCTGGGACGGGGAACAGGCATGCCCAATCTTCCCCCAACCAAACTGGCAGGTCTAAGCCTTGGTATATCTCTGCCGCAAAGCCTGCAGGGCTGGTCTCTAGCCCTGTGGGCTTTGGAGCAGAAATCAACATCAGGGAATTTGACGCAAACAATTACATCACAAGTTATCTTAACGTTGTGTGATGCAAATGTTTGCCTCAAATTCCCCAATGTTATCCGATTTTAACGTTATCCGAGGCAATCGTTATCCGAGGTATTACTGTACTGTATATAATTTGCCATGATTTATATATATTGGGCAAAAACCAAGAATGGAAGTCAGCTCAAGTAATGGAACATTTTCTTACTTTGCTTCCACTTGTGGCTCTCTGCATCCTTCTCACAATTTTATCTTTGTGGGTAATTCAACTTTTGAGGGTATACAGGAAACTCGAGTGTCTACAAATGCAAAAGTGTACAAGCAACAACAATGGGATTAAAACACTAGTTGAAGCTGCTCTGACAAAGGAACTGGATTCCATTCCATTCAAATCTCACCCATTAATGGTAATGGGCACAAATGAATAATTTTCTGATCCAAGGTTTAAAACATGAAGCAAGTACCAATAGGATACTTGAACCTAGCTAGTTAACTATGGAAAAATTAACATCACCCCCTCCTCTGGGCCCCACCAATGGCCTGAGGGAGAAGACTCCATGGCCTGACAGGTGGCTGAGAACATTGCCCCCTCCTCTGGGCCCACAACAACAGCCAGAGGGGATTTAGTCTGTGTTCTGCTTTGGTTGTTTTGTGAGGTTGTATTTTATGATTTTTACCGTACTGTTGCTATTTTGACTGTAAGCCGCCCTGAGTTGCCTTGGCGAGTGGGCCGCAATATAAATTTGAACAAATCAATGAATGAATAAATATTTTTTTTACAATTTGATTATAACTCTTCTAATAATTGAGAAAAATTTCATTTAAGGCCTTTGTAGGTGATCATTTCTTACAAATATGAAGTCCTGTTTATTTGTATGTGTTTCCGCAAAGCCATGCTTTTATTTGTTGTTGTTCAGTCGCACAGTCGATTCTGACCCTTTGCGACCCCATGGACCACTGTCCGCCAGGCACTTCTGTCCTCCACCATCCTCCTCAACTCGCTCAGCTCTGTGCCCATTGTGTCCATAATACCATCTAGCCATCTCATCCTTGGCCGCCCCTTCTTCTTTTGCCTTCAACCTTTCCAAGCATCAAGGCCTTCTCAAGTGAGTCTTCTCTTCTCATTTGATGTCCAAAGTACTTTAGCTTCATCTTTACGATTTGCCCTTCTAAGGAGCAGTCAGGGTTGATTTCTTCTAAGATTGACCTATTTGTTCTCCTTGCTGTCCAGGGGACTTTCAAAACTCCATATTAAACGGCAATATGGACATCCCTAAAACTAGGATTAGCAACTTTCATTATGCAGCTGGAGTTTCAAGGAAGTTCTATGTTTCCCTAGTTTTTCAAGTAAGGAGACACATTTCAAAAAGAGCAGTGCTGAGTGAGGGAAAATTTGGTTTTTGTATGAGGTCCAAGGATCCACTTCCATTGTTTCTCAGAGTGGATCATGACTCTCTGGCTCAGGTCAAAGTGTGTACAGTACTTGTCTATATCTAGAGATTCTGACTGTGGTGCTTCATAAAGAGAATAAAAGAACCCAAAACAGTGTTTATTGTTTTTGATATGTTTCTAACTTGCACGTTTCTGAGATGGCAAAAATTATTTTTGTAGTCAGCAGGTTTTTGGGATATTGCCACTAATCCAGTGGACTGATCCAGTACAGTCATTCTTGGAAGAGGGGCTGCAGTGGCCCAGTGGTTAAGAAGATTGTCTTCTTAGCTGGAAGGCTGGGAAGTTGGCAGTTTGAAATCCGGGTACTGCATGATGGATTGAGTGCTCGTCTCCATCCCAGCTCTTGGGGACATGAAAGGAGCCTCATTTCAGTGGAAAAATCCTTTCAACACAGAATAATTTCTTTTTTTTATTTAAAATCTTATTACTTTTCAAAGAAAAATAAAAATACAGAAAAAAGAGAATAGAAAAAAATACATACAAAACAATTACAATACAAAAACATAATTACACTACTACATAAAAACATTTCAATAAAATAAAAAACTATCATGTATTCAATATAGTAAATACTCTTACTCATCATGTTTATTTTCTTTATATCTATTATTTCTTAATACAAAGCAAACTTGTTATTTCTCTCTTACAGTACTACATAACCAACAAAAAGGAAAAAATATATACATACAGTATACATAAACACCAGTGATATATACATTGCTCTGGGAGTTGCAGTTTATCACAGCCTTCTCTTATTACTTCCAAAAACTCAGTTTGTCCAGTGTTGGCTTGCCACCTTTACCTTTAGTAAATGTTTATTCCACAAATGGTTGCCATATACAGTAATACCTCGGATAACGCTAAGACTTGGTTCCACAAGTCTTGGTGTTATCCGATTTTTAGTGTTATCTGATGCATGTTAAAATCCTATGGGATGTATCGGATAACGTTAATGCTCCATAGAGATACATTGCAACCGCACAGGCTTTAGCGGTTGTTATCCGATCCATCCCATAGGACCTTAATGTTATTCGATCCAATTCTCCTCCCCAGATTACTTAACGTTATGCGTTTTTAGCGTTATCCGAGGTAAACGTTATCCGAGGTATTACTGTACTCCAAAATTTATTTTTGTTAATTATACCCTTTTTTAATATTCAACTCCCATGTTAACTTATCATTCAAAACAATTTCCCACATTTCTTTATACTAATCTTCTATTTTTAATAACACATCATTTTTCCAATTTCTTGTGATACATTGTCTACCAGTTGTTAGTATTATAGATAATAACTCTTTTTTACTCTTATCTATGCTCATATTATCTATATCTGTCAACAACGTGGCACTTGACCCCAGTTTAAGTTTCACACCCATTATTCCTGAAGTTTCTTCCTCAATTTTTACCCAGAAAGCTTTAAGCACATTACAACTCCACCATTTGTGTTCATAAGTACCCAGTGTGTTCTTACATCTCCAACACATTTTAGTTTTATTATTATCCATTTGATGTAACCTAGCTGGGGTCAGGTACCACCTCCATAACATTTTATAATTATGTTCTTTAACTCTAACAGACATAGTTCTCATAATTCTTCTCTTCCATTTGTTCTTCCAGATTACTTCTGTAATTTTAATATTCAAATCTTGTTCCCAAGTTGTTCTCAGTGTTTCTTTTTCTTTTTTTGATGCCACCTAACAACATCTATTGATATAAAATAATGTGGAACAGTGGTGACTGCAATGACACCATTTTAAATGATGTGAAAACAAATCTAATCTAGCCTTCTCGTCTTTCATCATTATTTTCTGGTCTACTTTCTTGGTTTAAAATCTTATATATCTTACTCACCAAGCCCTTAACTCCCATTTCTCCCTTTCTTATTCTAAATATTAGTTGCTCTAATTCTGTCCTGCCCCTCTCTAGACTGGTCTCCTTAAAATATTTATTATTCCACTTATTTACTAATGTGATTTGACACCAATTAAGCCTCATTTGTCTATATATCTCTTAAATTTCTCTCTTTCTTTACATATCCATATCCAATCTTTCAACAGGCACACACCATTTCTAAGATGAAGACTTCCTTCATCTTCCTGTCTATTTTTACTGGAAAATTCTTCATATCTTCCATTTCTATAATCAGGGATATATCTGGAGCTAATTTCTTTTTCAATTTCTTCCATACCTCTAACATTATCTTGGTCATTTTATTCTTAATAACCATTTTACCCATACCCTTATCTAAAATTTTTTTACTTTACCTATTTGAAACAGTTATTTCATCTCAATTTATTCCCAAATTACTTCCTCCCTTATTAAAATCTTCACAACATCCTTTACTTGAAAAGCTCTGTAGTAATTCTTAATATTCGGTAATTCCAATCCATCTTCTTTCTGGGATAAATGCCATAAGTTTTTTTTAAAAATTCTTGGCTTTTCCCTTCCATTGCAGTAATTATTTAAAAAGATTTGAAATTCCTTAATTTCCTTTTCCTGGAGTTGGATTGGCAGGGCGTCAAACAAAATTAAGCCTCGGTTATAACTTCATTTTACACAGTGCAATCCTGCCAACCAAGACAAATTCAACTTTTTATATTGCTATATCTTATATTTGATATCTTTTCTATGTTCATAATTTAGTTTCTTGAGTTCATCTAATTTGTTTGAGACATTTATCCCCAAATATTTTAAACTATCCTTAAACTGAATGTTATATTTATCTTTTATTTGTTTTTGTTCTTCTTTATCTATATTACAAAATATCATTTCAGAATTTTCCCAATTTATTTTTAATCCTGTCATTTCTGCAAATTCAGTCAAATGTATTTGTACCTTTTCTACTGCCTTTTTAGGATGTTTCATAACTATCAACGTGTGATTTGCATATAAACTAATTTACCAGTACAATAGTACCTCGGATAACATTATGACTTGGTTTCACAAGTCATAATGTTATCCGGTTTTTAACGTTGTGCAATGCATTGATCGCACAACATTTTTAAAAAGCCCTCTTCCCTTTCCGAAGAGGAAAGGGAAAAGGGGGTCAATCCGGTTTGCTTAGCAAACCAGGCAAGGTGTGTGTGTGTGTTTCTGAAAAGAAGCTAGGAAAACTTTTTCCTAACTTCTTTTCAGAAACCTCCGTCTGGATTGCTAAGGTGCTTAGCGATCCAGGATGTGTGTGTGTGTGTGGGCTTCTTAAGAGAGGCTTGGGACCCTTTTCCAAGCCTCTCTTAAGAAGCCCATCCCCTTGGATAGCTAAACCCCTTAGCAAGCCTGGGGGTGTTTCTGAAAAGAAGCTAGAAATACTTTTTCCTAACTTCTTTTCAGAAACCTCCGTCTGGATTGCTAAGGGGCTTAGTGATCCGGGGAGGGGGGGCTTCTTAAGAGAGGCTTGGAACCCTTTTCCCAGCCTCTCTTAAGCCACCCCCCACCTTGATAGCTAAGCTTCTTAGCGAGCCAAGTTGGGGAGATCTCTCCCCCAACACCCCACCTGTCACAAGCAATTGCCTGGGACTGCCGGGGTGTTGGGGGAGAAGCCGTGCACGTGCACAATCTCTCCCCCAACACTCCGGCAGTCCTAGTGATTGCCTAGGACAGCTGGGGTGTTGGGGGAGAGATCATGCACATGCACATGATCGGATCACCAGTTTGGTTTGGGGGAGAATGGGTTCACATGCCCTCCCCCCTAACCAAACCACCGATCTGAGCAGAGATCTCTGCCCCAAAGCCTGCAGAGCTGATCTTCAGCCCTGTGTGCTTTGGGGCAGAGATCAATAACAGGGAATTTGAGGCAAAAATTTACATTGCACAACGTTATGTTAATGTTGTGCGATGCAAATGTTTGCCTCACATTCCCCGATGTTATCCGATGTTAGCATTATGCAATGCAAACACTAACTGAGGTATTACTGTGTGTGTATATGTGTGTGAAGGTATCTTGCTTTGACACAATGGATAGTGGTTTTCAAATTTCTCTAAATTTGAAATTATTTTTATATTTTGCACATTAAATATTTTACGTTTGGCCCAACATAAGATCTGTTTTATGACATGTTGTCAAATTAGCCCTTTGTCATGGTAGTTCTTGAGTAACATACAGTATTATTGTTTGTATAATGTATTAGTTTAATTGAATGAGTTGGTTGTAGGACAGGGAAGTCTATCTAAGAAACATCTAAGAGTCTTACATGAGCATAAGTGTAGATGATAGGAGGTAGATTTCATTATATTTCATGAGTACTGTGTACTTTCCATCTGTGAGTTGTAAACATTTTGCAACCTTTTCGCCATGTTTTATCTATTTTTTCAGTTTTTGTTTTCTTTCTTTTTAGTAAACCTTTTAAAATCCATTCTAGCATTTGGAACTGGATTTGTTAAGGAGAAATCTTGTACTATTTCAGCCATGGTCTAGATATAATAACAGACTGGGTATTGCTGTTCGTTTGTTTCTGTGTGAGACTACTCTGGGTTTAAAGGATTTTTTCAGGGGATGCCCGAATGAGGCTCCTTTCATGTCCCCCATTGTGTAGTTCTCGGGTATTGAGCCCGTCTTTCCAGTCTCCAAGCCTAGCCCTTAACCACTAAGCCACTGGGGGAGCTGTAAAGTGGATAGATCTTTAAAGAACATTCTGTCTTGGCCAGATAGAGCCTTAGGGATGGCCAGTGTGTGGTTCTCCAGACGTTGCTGGACTGTAACTCCCATCAGTCACAGCTAGCATATTCAATAGGTAGGAGATCAGTAGATAATAGGAAATATAGTTCAGCAACATCAGAGGACCACATAGTCTTATCCTTGTAAATGCCATGGCATAAGTTGGAAATGACCCAAAGGCACATAATTATGATTAGAACATTTTCAGGGAAACTGGTATACCAAAACAACAGACTGTGAGTAGTGTTAATATTTATCACTAAATCTTAGAAATTATCCTTTTTGATGTTCAGTTACATAGTCGAGTCTGACCTTTTCCGACCCCATGGTATTTACCTTAGGGATTTACTTTTTAGCAAATTTGTAGTTTTCTTAAAGCATTGAAGCAAGGTAATATGTATTAAAATAATAATGTAACTGAAAAAGTAAAATTTTTAGCTCTGATCTTACTGTTTTACATCACTCCCTATTTGGATTACTTTGCCATCTCAGCTTATTATGAGCTTGACAAGATAATTCCTTTCCAGGGGCAAAGTGATTACTCTGCATTTCCCCATTGTTTTATCTAACTGTTTAAATAGTCCATAACTTCATGTTCGACTTTATGAAGACTTGGTAGGAGGCCAAGAAAGGCATCTGGAAAAATGATTAGCTTTACTGAGACATTTCTAAAGGACAGTGGAAGATAAGTCACACAAGAGGAAAAGACTTTATTTGAGATATGCTACTCAAAGCCCATGTAGTTTCAACATTATCTTCATTTTTATGACAGGTTAAAAAGTTTCTTTACTTTCTTGAATTTAATTGGATGTGGTTAACAAGTTGTAAAAAATCTTCCTTACATCATTGGAGGCCTAAGGCCAACTCTGTCTATTTCAGTTTCGCTTAGAATATTTCTTGGAAGGTGGAGAATTGTTGTTTTAAAGAATATGTTGGGGAAAATTTATTTTTAGCCCAGCTAGAGTGAAATGGACAGGATTACACTAACACAAATGTAATAGATATGGGTGTGTTACACTTGTTGTTGTTCAATCGCACAGTCGATTCCGACCCTCTGAGACCCCATGGACCATTGCCCGCCAGGCACTCCTGTCCTCCACCATCCTCCTCAACTCGCTGAGCTCTGTGCCCATTGTCTCCACAATACCATCCAACCATCTCATTTTTGGCCGCCCCCTTTTTCTTTTGCCCTCCACCTTTCCCAGCATCAAGGGTTTCTCAAGTGAATCCTCTCTTCTCATTTGATGTCCAAAGTACCTTAGCTTCATTTTTACAATTTGACTTTCTAAAGAGAATTCTGGGTTAATTTCTTCTAAGATTGACTTATTTGTTCTCCTTGCTGTCCATGGGACTCTCAAAATTATCCTCCAACACCACATCTCAAAGGCATCTATTCTTCTGTGCTCAGCTTTCCTAATGGTCCAGCTCTCACAACCATACATTGCCACAGGGAATACCATTGCTTTGGTGTTACACTACTGAGAGTTAAAACTGATTTTAGCCATTTAATATTTTTAGCTTCTATGTATTTTAAATTGTAAGGCACCTTGAGTCTTTCAAAGAAGAAGCCATCCGAAAAGTATTATTGTAGTTATTAATAATAACGCAGCATAGAATCAAATAAGTTATATTTATCTTATGATGCATCATCATCATTTCTTAGAATACAGTACTTGGTATAGACAAAACCAGGCCATTGAGAAAGAAGAGAGAATGTTTACAGAAGAATTAAAAAAAAGGAGCAGAAAGGGCAGGGGAGAAAGAGAATGTTTTTAGGAAAACTATTAAGAAGGCTGTTCCCTCAATGTAAAGTGACTATGGATTATGCTCATTTTTCATGATTTGTAGAGCAAGAGCTGAAAAAGAAAAGAAAAGAAGAGGAGGAAGTGACCTGTAAAAACATAGCTCATCAGACAGAAATCATTTTCTTCTGTGTCAGACAGTCTCAGTCTATACCTCCTAGTTAACTGAAAAGAGAGGAGGGTTAGGGACTGGATGGTATGACCAACCAATATATTTTGCTGCCTAAGGCAGATCAGAAAAGGGCACTGTCAGACCAAAGTCATGGTTTACAACACAATACCAGATGGAAGCCTTACTATTTCAGTTGATTAAGAAGAAAACCCAGCAAATGCTTCTCCAACTCCTTAGCAATAGAACAATAATAAATAAACAACACAACCCGTTCATATTCAGTTCATCCTTCCATAAGCCACAAACACTGATTGTTCTTTCATTTTGTCATCACCCTTCAGGATTTTTTTTGCATACCTTGAGTGTATGTAGGGCCATAAAAATCTGTACTAAGAGATCTAAGCAGTTTTAAAAATTGAATTCCATCCTTGTTTCTTCCCACCCTTCCATAAGGTCTAGGAAAATTTAAAATATCAACATTGGCTGGATGGCTAAAGGCATTTGTTGCAGAATGTTATGTTTAGTTTGAGATCTGTCCAGGAGCAGAATTGCACATTCCTGTGGGGGCATTACCATTTCAGTCGCATTCAGTACTCTGGTACATTTTGAAGAGATTTTCAAGGTTACTACATGGAAATTGGAATCTATTTTCTTTAGATACTGTCATTTGGATCTTTTTACTTTGGCAGAAGCTGGCTTGAGGTGCAGATTATAACAGGTTGTTCACCTTTCCTATCTGTCATTGGTGGGTTTTGAAGAAGGATAAACTCTTCTCACTTAATCCTTACCAGGACTTAATAATGGATAATGATCCACTTCAACAGAACTTGCCTCAGGAACCAAAACAGTGGTGTAGGGAAAGAACACCACCATAAAGCTGGAAATAAAAGCCTATTTGATGTGAAATTTGTTGCACATTTACATGCTCAAATGTAAAAGTAGAGCACAGTGGAACCTCGACATACAAATGGTTCAACTTACAAAAAATTCAACATAAAATAGGAATTTTGGCTAAAAAAATTTAGACATACCGTAGAAATTTATTAGAAAAAATTCAACATACAAAAACAATATACAGTACGGTGACGTTTAGTGGCCTCTTCTGGTAATGTAATGTGTTTTTGACACTTTTTTTTGACATACAAATAACCTTGTGGAATGGAAAAAAATTGTATGTAGAGCTTTTACTGTACATAACTGCTAGTTACTCAGCCATAAGTTCCATTGAGTTTTTCAGGCTTTGTTCTTTGAAGAGAGTATAGAATTACAGCCTAAGGCAGTGGTGGCGAACCTACGGCATGTGTGCCAGGTGGGATACTCCCAGCCCTCTCTGTTGGCGCACACACCATCACCCCAACACAGAATTTATCCCACCCCTCTGCCCAGCAGCCCAATGCGAGCACTTTCTCCCTCCCCCCAGCACAGAGTTCATCCCACCCCTCTGTTTGGGCGCTTGGTCTCTAAAAGGTTCACCATCATTGGCCTAAGGTAAAATGCTTGAATTCATATTGTCTAAGGAAATGCCAGTGAGAGCAGTTATAGTCCTTTTCTCTTGCATCTTCCTTCTTTTGAAACTGTATAGATTCTTAAAATGATATATGATCTTAAAAATAGATGTGAGAAGAAAGTGGAAAATATCCTGCAGATATTTTTTTATCTTAGCTATCCTCTGATGCATTAACAGTTGTGTCAGCATTTCAGATAAAGAATCTGATCCAAGTCCCTGTGATAATATGCAAGAGATGAAATGTACATAAACAGCACATCATAATCAGTAGCATAACTAAATCCTCATGGGCTTTCCCACCAGGAATAAATATTGTATTTATATAAATTTGTTTCTGTCAAAAGGATTTTTTTTGTCAAAAAGGCCCAGAATTTTGTGCAGAAAATATTGCCAACAATGTATTAAGCATACAGAATATAAATAATCAGCCTCTTGTTTAAAGTAATATACAGTAATCCACAAGCAAAAATGCCCCCACTGTTTTCACCACACCAATATTAACTCTATTAAATGAGAGTTAAATTTTGTAACAAGCCTGAACCTACAAACTGTTGTAGCTCTGATTATGTACATGGCACATTATTTTATGTCAGGAATTCTCAATATTTTAAAGCCGGGGGCTGGGTCATGCTCCCTCAGACAGCTTTAGGGGCTGGACAGCCATTTTGCCCTTCCTCCACCACATGGCACTTCCTGTTGTGGTGGAGGCGGTAGGGACCCACATGAAATGGTGCTATGGGCCATATCCGGCCCATAAGCTTCAGGTTGAGAATCCCTGTTTTACAAGAATGTTAAATTTCCTATGACATTATTCTTTAAATTGAGCATTATAATAGCTTTTTAAAACCCATGTGTGTTGAGTGCCATCAATCTGCTTTCAGCATACAGTAACTCCTATGAACTACAGACTTTCAAATGGTCTTTTAGTTTGCAGCCTTGCTCAGGAATTGGAGACTAAGTACTTCCTTTACTATCTCAGTCCATGTAAGAGAATAATCTTTTCCTATTACCTTTGACTCTTCCTAAATTTATTGTCTTTTCAGATCATCTGTTCCCACTGGGTGTGGTATCATCAGTAAGTTGCTCAGAGTCAGGTTCTCCCGATTGGGGCGGGGTAACAAATGTAATTAATAATAATAATAATAATAATAATAATAATAATAATAATAATAATAATAATAATAATAATAATAATAATAATAATAATAATAATAATAATAATAATAATAATAATAATAAGTTGTACATCTTGGCTTGTGGTGATCCAAGCAATGCTGTCAAAGTCCTATCCAGGTGTTTGGCTGCTGTGGGGGTCTAGATGGGGGACAACAGGCTACAACTGAATCCCAGCAAGACTGAGTGGCTATGGATAAGGGGCCCTGCGTTATCTTGGGAGTTACCATCTTTGGTTCTGGATGGGGCTATTTTGCCCAAGACAGACCCGGTGTGTAACTTGGGGGTCCTCCTGGACTTGAGACTACTGCTCGAAGAGCAGGTGGCAATTGTGGCCAACAGGGCTTTTACACAACTTCGTGTGATTCGCCAGTTGCGCCCGCTCCTGGACCGGAACTCCTTGCTCATGTTCACGGATGTTCTGGTCACCTCTAGACTAGATTATTGTAATGTCCTCTACATGGGGCTGCCCTTGATGACCATTCAGAGGCTGCAACTGTTCCAGAATGTGGTTGCTTGGGTGGTGATGGGGTGTGGGTGCTATGCTCGCACCTCGCTACTGCTCTGGGAGCTGCACTGGTTACCAGTATGCTTCCGGGTGCAATTCAAAGTGCTGGCAATGACCATTAAAGCCCTACATGGTAGTGGGACAGGATATGTAAGAGACCGCATCACCCCAAGAACATCTGTCCATCCAACCAGAGCGGACCGGAGAGGCTCTCTAATTGTACCATCTGCTAGAGGGGCTCGTCTCTCTAGAACAAGAAGGAGGGCCTTTTCTGTGTCCTCATTGGCCCTATGGAACCTCCTGCCAACAGAATTACAGCTGCAGACGGAATTGCTGCCCTTTAGGAAAGAACTGAAAACCTGGCTGGCAGGGCAGGTGTGGGGCACCGATGGAGGAGTGACCCCCACCTGCTGGTTTATATAATTAAGATTTTTCTCTCTCTTTTAATGGATGGGGTATGTGGGTAAATTATTATGAATTTTTAATGGGTTTTTAAAGGGTTTTTAGTTAGTTTGATATTGCTTTTAATTGTTGTTGGCCACCCAGAGTCATTGCTGAGTTGGGCAGCAATAGAAATTCAATGAATGAATGAATCACATGTGCTCACAATATGCTCAAAATAAAATAATGTGAAAGTGCACATGCGCATACATATATACAAATATACGTATGCAGTGAGTCATTGCAGTCATGGGTAATTTTTTCAAAGTGTTAAATTTCAGATAAGAACTGAGGCTAGCTAAATAACAGCAGAATATATCTTCAAGGCAAACCTTCCTATTAATCTGAAATAATTATGCACTGAGGCAGAAAATCTTGGTTTTATCTACTAATGTTCTTTTCATCTAAAGTTGCTTACAGCTAATATCTGTATATTAATTTCTTGAAGTATATTTTTTAAAATTCAAAATTAATTAAGCTTGTCATACGTGGCAAAGAGCATTTAATTTGGTTTCCCCTTATTTTTCATTCTTTAACAAAAAATTATAATGTTAAATTAATTATAAGTCATGTTAACTTTAAATATTTGAATAGTAAGTAACAGGGTTCAGAATTTTCTATGAAATTTCACATGCAGTTAGGTACCAATACTATTCTTTAATCCAAAGTTATCCACTTAGTTCCCTATGTTAGGTTGTTCTGAAAGCCAACCTTCATCCTTTAAATTATTAATCGCAAGTTCTGATCAATAAAAACTTCTACTTATAGAATCTGTACCCATGTAATCTGATATACTGTTTGAAAGTCTCTGAAACGTGATGCAGCTGAAAACATCCTACCTTATCTAAGTCTGAGTACTGCTGTTCTCTATAATTTTCTCCAAGTAGAGATTAAAATATCTACCTAAGTGCAGCTAAGGGGCAATTAACTCATTTTATTCCTGGTTTTGTGATTTTTAATATAGCTGAAGCTATGTGGTTTTTTTTTTTAAAAAAAACTTGCATATTTTTCTTGACTCATTTGTATTCAGGAAAGTATGCATTTCTAGGTAAACTTAAATATGGAAGTTGAGGTGAGGATACAGAATTCCTACAGCTACTGTTCTGAGTGAATTAACACAATTTATTTCTTGTAGTGTCTTATTCTGAATTTTTCAGGTTTTTTTTGGGCAGTTTTCAGCTGTGTTTATTTCTGCCTTCTGTCTCCCATCACTTGTCAATGTTGCTTATTGCATGGGCATCTTATAGAAAGGAGAGTATACTGACACCAACAGTGAGGGACTTGTTGTTCATAAGCAAAAGCTAGGAGGAAGGAGCTCCATCTCATCTTAACCCTCTTTGAGAGGAACCATGTGATGGAGGTGTTGTGCTGCACTCGGACACTGCCCTACAAAAAACACTTAATTGGAAAAAAGTTTATTTATTTAAATTCACAATTATTAAATCACTTTGCCATCAAGGACAATGTGTTTTTAAATGCTGTAACCCATGCTGTGTATGATCATGAGCAAAGCATGTATGATCATGTCAGTGATGGGATGTAACAGGTTCTCACCAGGTCTCCAGAACCGGTAGTACCTTTTCGCAGTGTCCTGGAGAACCGGTAGCAATTTTTGGGGAGAACCACCTTCAGGGCTTACCTTTTCACTGGTTCCCCCACTGCTCATGCGCAGCAAGCACTTGGTGTGCATGCACGCCTACAGTGCTTGGCACATATGCACAGCCTCCTTGCTGTCCTCCCAAGCGGGGAGGAGGAAGAGAAGCTGCTAGCCTGTAGCTCCCTATAGCCTGAAGCTCCCCAGGGTAAGTGGCTCACCTTTGGATGTGGTGTGTCTGTGCGTATTTTAATGTGTATTTAATACATTTACCTATACAGTAAAACCTCATATAACACTAAAACCTGGTTCCACAAGTCTTGGTGTTATATGATTTTTAGTGTTATCTGATGCATGTTAAAATCCTATAGGATCCATAGAGATACATTGTAACCACACAGGCTTTAGCGGTTGTTATCTGAAGCATCCCATAGGATCTTAATGTTATCTGATGCAATTCTTCCCCCCCGAATCCTTAATGTTATGCGATTTTAGTGTTATTCGATACTAATGTTATATGAGGTATTACGTATTGACATACTACCACAGCTCCTAAAAAGGCCTGGCAGCCTGGCTTGGGGTTTTTAAGCCAAGTCTTGGAGTTACCTCATCAATAAGCTACACCTGTGCTGTTCCAATTGCTGTTCCAATTGGAGAACCCTTAAGGAGGTATAGCTATTTTACATTTACATTAAGGCATATTATCCTAGAGATTTGGTTAGGCAAAGACTTAGCACCTAACTTCTTTAACTGTTGAAAAGTGCCAAAATGAAGCCATCTTGTGGTGAGTTCATTCTGTAGTTCCTTCCATCTGACCTAGTGTGAGAAAGATTAGCCAGAATAAGCTTTAAGTTCTGGTTTAAAAACTCTGGTTGATTTGTGTTTGGGGTGGGTGCATTTTAATGTATTTTTATTTTATTTATTTATTTATTTAATTTATTTATGGGTTTGTGTTGTGGGTGGGTGGGTGGATTGAGGTGTGTGTGTGTGTGTGCTTATCTTTATTTTATTTTATTATTATTATTATTATTAATTTTTTCTTTGGCCCCGCCCACAACATCATGATTTTGGCTCCACCCTCAACATCAAGATGTTAGCTCCGCCCACACTGTGATGATGTCACGGTGGGTTAGTAAAAATTTTGACATCCCACCACTGATCATGATACCTCTCATTATGGATTAGAAAATGATCCCAGACTCCATTATGTATCATCTTGGTTAGCAGTTTTCTTGGAAATGGTTAAGGGTCATTTTTTCTTCAGGCAATCCATGCCTTATTTCTTTTATTGCTGTATCTTAAAATAGCTACCATGTTTAGTTTATATACCTACAGTTTACATACTTCTTTTTGTTACAGATAGGAAGAAACACAATCTATTACTTTCGACAGGATTTTTTTTAACATGTGTGCAATTAACTTGAAGATTTTTGTATTATGAATTCTGGCTGTGACTAAAAAGTGGTATGTTTCTTGTTGCTGCATGGTCTAATAAAGTCTGTAGAGTAGAGCAGGGGTCGGCAACCTACAGCCCACAGGCTGAATCTGTCCCGCAGTGCCAAATAATCAGGCCACTGTCCTCACTCCAACTGCCGCTGCCACCACTGTCACCGCCGGAAACGGTGTGTTTACGGTGGCCATGGATGCATTTACGGCTGCGTTTATGGCGGGGGGACCACCAGTATGTCCCCCTCAACTATCTGAGGGAGTGTGACCTGGCCCCTGACTTTAAAAGGTTCCCAACCCCTGGAGTAGAGCCTGCTTCCTGTGTCTGGACAGGAGGAAAAATAAAGAGCCAAGGATGTACCTATGCGCTCCCATTTTCTTATGTGTTTCTTCCAGAACACATACATAAGCACTAGCTTATTGTGTACCAGTACTGTATAAGAATGTGCTACTTGCTTCCCTTCAGGCTGTGAGCAAATTGTAGAGGAAGGAAAAGAATGGAAAAGAACCTACCAGCAAATAACAAAGCAGAAACCACACCCCAGGATACTTGTAGCTGTATTCAATATGTATTTGTAAAAATACCCAATACGTTTCAGCCTGTGTATGTTCTGGGGCCTTCCTTAGGGGTCATCAGAATAGCAAGCAGAAAATGCTCAAATATATCTCATTGTCTTTCAAGTAGCAGATTTTGCGGTTTGAGACCGAATAATACCAAGGAAATTAGAGGAGACGTTATCTGGACCCAGCAGTACCTCAACATACAATTCAAACTGTTAGAGGGGTTATTTCTTCCCCGTTTAGAGGATCACAGGGGAGGGAGGGGGTATTAGTTTCAAACAATATACTTTTTCTGAGCACAGTTTTCTCTCAGAGAATGCTTCGAAATCTCATAGGGATTGCTACATTTATAGTTTTAAAGGATTGCTAGAAAGAGAAATTGGCTTCAGAAGGTATCTTTTCCAAGTCATGTCACCTTTGAGGTCAGTCTGTTGCCTTGCAAAGATATCTCAAGGTTTTACTAGGGAATCTCTCCTGAGAGAAGGGGGCATATTCCCTTCTTCATCTTTGAATCCTCTTCCCTAATTTTTTCTTGGTAAGAAATGGAAACCGCTTTGAAGTGAGGAGATAAACTACGTGAGAGCTCACTGGGAAACCTGTGTAAATTAGAATTTTCCATCATTTGAAGAGATAATCCATGAAAACTGATGTGAACTACTGCTTGATAGTCTTCACGCTGCCATTAGATTCTTTGCGGCTGTAACAGGCTAATCTGAACAGAAACTTAGATTTTGCTGAATTTAATATAATTCTGTAATATACAAAGTTTGCATTTTACCTTTACATGTTAAAAGGTAACCACATCAAGTGCAGAAAAATCCATACTGTTTCCTCACTGAGCCTCCTAAAATTAATTAGCTTCCCAGAAATTGGGGGTGGGGGTGGGGCTTCTCTGACCTCCTTTGGGACAGTTTCTCTCTGCTAGTGTAGAAATTATGCTTTGCAATAACAGAAGCATAACTATATTGTCTTACATCTGTAGCATACAAAGGGTAACGCCATTCCTTTTGTAGTAAAATTGGAACTTTTTTAGTTATAAGGGTGTGCTGGAGGAGGACTGTCATATGATTCAAATGTGATTTGTGCTGTTGTCTGGTGTTGTATAGTGGATATAGAAGCAAGGATGAAGTAGACAGGAAGAGATTGTAGTTTATAAGACATTTCTGAAACTTGCAACATTTAGTTTTTTAAAAATGAATTAAACAATGAATTCTTTTAAAAAAAGAAATATGAGAGTTAATATTTATTTTAAACATCTTAACGATGCTTCTGTTTTGGGGTAAGATGCCTCCTTACTTAAACCACCAGTTGCTTATAATTGTAACAGTTTGTTTTTAAAAGTAATTTTCCATTTTCTGTGCACTGTTAAAAACAGGATATTAGAACATATGAACCTTCGACTCAGCCTGTTAAGTGGTTATGTTCATAACATAATCCCATTCTGATATTTAGGCCAAAATTCAAAACATGATACTGTTCTTCAGTCCAACTGCTTCAACGAAAATGGCACTTTTTATAAATGTTACTTAGATATACAGTTACTTAGATATACAAGAAGGACCTTAACATCCCTGACAACAAAAATTGTGAGATCAATGGTGAGATCACTGACCTTTAGCTGGACATTCTGAAGTGTGAAGTCAAGAGGGCCCTAGAAAGTATTACTAACAACAAAGCTAGTGGAGATGGTGGTGTTCCAAGTGAACTATTCAAAGCCCTAAAAGAGGATGCAATCAAAGTGCTGTACTCAATATCACAGCAGATTTGGAAAATGTAGCAGTGGCTGCAGGATTGGAAAAGGTCAGTCTATGTTCCAATTCCAAAGAAGGGCAATGCCAAAGAATGTTCAAATTATTGAACAATTGCACTCATCTCACACGCAAGCAAGATCATGCTCAAGATCTTGCAGGCTAGGCTTCAACACTATGTGGATTGAGAACTTCCAGAAGTACAGGCTAGGTTCCGAAGAAGCAAGGCAACTAGAGACCAAATTGCAAACATTCGCTGGATCACAGAGAAAGCAGGGGAGTACCAGGGAAAAAAATCTACTTCTGTTTCATTGACCACACCAAAGCCTTTGACTGTGTGGACCACAATAAACTGTGACAAG
Organism: Furcifer pardalis; assembly: GCA_030440675.1. NCBI lineage: Eukaryota > Metazoa > Chordata > Lepidosauria > Squamata > Chamaeleonidae > Furcifer > Furcifer pardalis. Next base: position 44,162,492 of record CP126896.1, on the reverse strand, counting down.
TACTTAAAGAGATGGGCATATCAGAACACCTTATATGCCTCACGAGAAATCTGTACATGAGTTAAAAAGCAACAGTTAGGACAGAATACGGAATGATAGAGTGGTTTGGAATAGGAAAAGGAGTAAGACGAGGCTGCATTTTATCACCCTACATATTCAACTTATACACAGAGCACATAATGTGCAATGCAGGGCTGGATGAGTCAAAAATTGGAATTAAAATTGCTGGCAGAAAGTGAAGAAGACCTAAAAAGCCTCTTGATGAGGGTGAAAGAGGAGAGTGCAAAAGCTGGCCTGAAAGTCAACATTAAAAAAACCAAGATCATGGCATCTGGCCCCATCACTCCCTGGCAAATAGAAGGGGAAGAAGTAGAAGCAGTGACAGACTTTCCTGGGATCCAAGATCATTGCAGATGGTGACTGCAGCCATGAAACAAAAAAAAACACTTACTTATTGGGAGGCAAGCTGTGAAAAACCTAGGCACATAATAAAAAGTAGAGACATCACCCTGCCAACAAAAGTCTGCATACTCAAAGAAATAGTCTACCCAGTAGTAATGTATGGCTGTGAGAACTGGACCATAAGGAAGGCTGAACGCAGAAGAATAGACACATTTGAACTCTGGTGCTGGAGGAGACTCTTGAGAGTCCCCTGAACTGCAAGGAGATCATATCAGTCAATCCTGAAGGAAATAAATCCTGACTGCTCATTAGAAGGACAAGTGCTGAAGGTGAAGCTCAAGTACTTTGGCCACCAAATGAGGAGAGAGGATTCACTTGAGAAGGCCTTGATGCTGGGAAAGATTGAAGGCAAAAAGAGAAGGGGACAGCAGGGGATGAGGTGGCTAGATGGCATCGTTGATGCATTGGGCGTAGATCTATGTGGGCTGTGGAGAATGACAGAGGACAGAGGAGCCTGGTGTGCAGTGGTCCATGAGGTCACAAAGGGCCAGAATCGACAGTGCGACTGAAAAGCAACAAAAGATATAAGGTACATGGTGTACAGTAAGATGCAACCAACGAAACATTAACAAATTTTGATACATTCAATATGAACTTTGATGTTGAAGAAACCATGAATATTTTATCATTTTTTTGAATCTGCATTACAAATTCTACTTCTGTGAAGAGTTTGATTTGATAGATAGCAGATTGTGTTGCTGTGGGACATTTCTGCACATACACCAAAGGGGACAGCTTTGTGTGTTTTGTTATTATGTTGGATGTCAAGAGAGAATGAGTGGATGCCTCACTGAAAAGAGGTTCCCATTTTTTTTCTTTTTTGACAAATCAATTTTGTGCTTAGATAAAATCATTGAGTGCTAATGAAAAGAGCTACCTGGATCAAGCAAGCACACCTGCAGGATTTCATCAGGTTAGTATCTCAGGGCCATTCAGCTTTCATGTTGTTTATGGGCAGTTACAGCATTTTAAGTCAATATTAATGAAACCAACTGGATAGTGTCTTGGATTTTCATCTGGCTGTTGTATCATTTTCATGCACTTCTTTTGCTTAGATTATGAATGTGCTGCCCTTAGAAAGCTTCTAGTTGGTTTAAAATGTTCTTTGTCAGTTACTTAGAGAAGTTATAACATGAGCAATTCCAGAGTAATTTACCACCACTTTCCTGGTACTTTATTTTTGAATGTCATTTAGTCATTCAGTACTTTTTTTAAAAAAATAAACTACAGGTTGACTGTAGTTCTCTGCTGAATTCAGAATTGTATCTAGTTTACAGAATTAAATCTGTGAGAAACTGGAGGATGTGATGAAAGAAGAATACTGGAGCAGCTCCACTATTTTGTTCCATTGTAGATGTAAATCTATGGAATGAGACATTTTTGTGGAAAGAAATTGCTTGGTGTATTGTAGCATCTTTAAGTACATATAGATCTGTCTCATGAGGAACGATGCATTACTGGAAGTATACTCTTCATATTCTGTAAAAGCTGCCTCCTTATGAATGACAGATTCGAACAAATATAATCCCTTCTCTCTCTTTAAGATAACTCTTGTATAGCATGAAACTAGAAATGGATGTGTGTGACGAAGATAATACAAATTTGAGTCAGACAAATGTCCTAATAGTATGGGTTTAACTTTTGCTCACTAGTCTTTGCATGTGACTTTATTTTACTTTACTTCTCGCAGTATCTTTGGTAGCCTGATCTAGGTTTTACTTTATTGATGTAGAGATGCAACTACCTGATAGGAAAGCCCTGTGCTGACACGATATAGAATATATCCTTTGCCCAGCCATGCTGTTGAATCCTAATTATTATTTACATTGGGGAAATGACATACTGTATACCTAAATTCAGTGTGGTAAAGCTGTCCAGAATTGTGCCAGAAGTTGGTGATGGATTAATAGTTCTTAAATTTAAGTTTCCAATAGGCTGTGGGATTATAGTTCCCAGAATCCCAAATATCAAACTGATTTGGGTTTCTGGGAAATGATGCCCAACAACATCTAAGGACAGACAGTAATTTTCTTAGAAGATAATGACATAGTTGGGGACCTTTGGGGAGTGTCAGGGAGATGGGGAGGATCAGATGTCTATATAAATCTGTGCATTTGCATAGCAAAGGTTTACTGTTTTGCTTCATGAGAGCTGGTGTGATAGACTGATGGATCAGAAGCTATGAATCTGCTCTGGAAGGGTGCAGTGGCCTTAATTGTAGATCTCCAAAGAGTCAAGTATGTGGCATGGAATAGGGCAGTCTTGGGATCATAGGAAAACAAGACAGAATAGTTAGCATCTTGGATGGCTCTGAGTGATGCTGACACTGAAAGTCAAACAGGAAAGTTTGCCTGTTGCTACCATTGAGACAAGATCCCAAGGGACTTTGAACTTCTTGATGCAGATTGGTCCTATCTCCCTGCTGTTTGGTCTGGGTACCTCAGGCTGTAGCACATTTAGAGTGATTAAGACAGATTAAGATACCGATAAGGATTCTCTGAATCTGAAGATGGTAATGTGAACTCTTCTTGGTGCATGGCTCCTGGGATTTCTGAAACTGATCTGCTGTGAAATAGGGATGCACTTAGGTCTTCCTGGCATTAGGACTTCTCCTTAAACTCATAATTTTTGCAACTTCTCCTCAATGAAGAGAAATCAGGATGGTAAATTCTGACTATTTTGGACACAGTCACTGTACTACTGCAGTTGATCATGTTATCTGGTCATTCATTTCATACATGAACCACTAAGCTACCATTGTTTAATATTTCAGCACAACGGATGAACTTTTAGTTGTGCAACTGTGCTAAGAATTATTTCTATAAAGCAAGATAATTTCTTGGATATTGATGCTTACATAGCTCCAGGTGCAAAAATGTTTGCAGGATAAAATAGAGAAATGTATAAAATATTAAACCTTTGAAGAGTATGTGAGTGTGAGTTTCACAGGAACAGTTATTAGTTATCATGAACATTACATTTAATAGGCTTCTAATCAAGAAAATGTAGTACATATATGCATCTTTATCATAGAAGGATGTGCAGAGGCAAAGTTAGAGATATGGCAACCTGAGTCAGAAAGTCACTGATAGCTACATATGGACACATATTCTACTTTGTTACTGTAAAAGAAGAAATAAGGCTTTATAATTTCTGGGGTATCTCCCCCTTCCTCGTTCAATTTCTGGTTTCTGTCTTCCCTTCCTGGTGAATTTTTTTTTAAACTAACAGAGATTGAGTAGCTGAGACAGTAAATATTTGGATTTTAATTCACAGTGACAATGTCAGTTATGGGATTCTTGGACTTATAGTCCAAATATAGTTGTCTAATCAGCTCAGGTGGCAGGTCTCCTTCAGCTTGTCTGCACTAATCTGAAGTGCAATGACTTGATAATTAGGCTATCTTTGTCATGGTTGCTTTGGTTCATATGTTCAGTAAATTGGGTACACTTAAGGACTGATGATAAAGGGTATACTTTAGGGTGCACTCAAGGCATTTCCACGATGACTGGTGATTCCTAAGACTTGCTGCTCAAAGATGCAACATGGGAGTTTCCAACTCATCTTCATGGACATATGAGCCCATTAATGTGATGTGGGAAGTTTTTACTATACACATTGTAGAGGAATGGTGTATATGACCTCTGTTTCATATAAATAAGTGAACCTGCACAATCATTTTTCAGACTAGTTATCTGTATTTAAAGCAAAGCAATCACACTTATATACCACCCCATAGCACTTCGTGCACTCTCTAGGCAGATCATAAGTTAATTAGCATATTGCCCCAACATGGTGGGTACTCATTTTACTGAACTTGGAAGGATAGAAGAATGGAAGGATGAGTCAATGCTAAGTCCTTGTCAGGATCAAACTCTCAACCTTTTGGTTGCAATATAGCAATTTGACCACTTTTTGATACTAAAAAAGGAGCATCTCTATAGCCTGTTAAGCATTTCTGATGTTACAAGGGGTAGTTCCATATTTCCCAGGGCAGGTTTTGATGCATTTTGAAAGTATTTGCTAAACGTTTGACCAGAAACCCCGGCAGAGGACAAAAAGTGCATTTAGCATTTCCTGCATGTCTATAAAAAGCTGTATCCTTTGCACAGTCCTGTTCTTTTTGTGCAACAATGAAGTTCAGTTAACTAAGCAACTTTTCAGGTCTGGGATCCCTAGGGACACTATCATAATAGTGTAGGTAGATTTTCACAAGGAGAAATTGATTTTCTTTTAATTTTGTGCACAATATGTGGTTAAAAGCAAGTGCTAAATGTTCAAACTTCCTGTGGGAAAATGATTTAAATAGTGACTGGGTAAATACAAGTAAAAGCACTGAATTGTATTTGTAGATTATTCTCTACTCAGCAGGTTATTCAGTGCATTTCATTAACTATTTAACTAAATACATTGAATAGATTGTAGTATAAAAATATATACACAGTCCTACTGGGTGAAGGGTGCACATAATATTGTATGATGTCGTCGTCATCGTAGGTCTTGATGTTTTGTTGTTTATTTTAATTTCTTTAGTAACATTATATAATAATAATAATAATAATAATAATAATAATAATAATAATAATAATAATAATAATAATAATAATAAAAGATATAAAATGATGCAGTCAATCTATCTGCCTCAAGTACTTTTTTGTGTAAATCTGTGCCTCGTAAATAATTTATAGGGAGAAGTTATTAGAGTGATTTATTTATTTAATTATATCCATTTTATTTCATTTTATTTACTAATACTGAGATTTGACAATCTAGAGCAGGGGTTCTCAACCTAAGCCGCAGACATATTTTATGGCAGTGTTTACGATAGGGGGAGCTATCAGTCTGGCCCGCTCAGCTGTCTAAGGGGGAGTGGTCCAGCCCAGAGCTTTAAAAGGTTGAGAAGCCTTGATCTACAATATATACTGAAAATGGCGTTGTGATAGTAGTATATCTCTGGAAATCTTTGTACATTATAAGATTGCAGCCTACTCACATATACTTTTTAAAACCAAACATGTCCTATTGAGCTCTTAGAGTGGGGGTGGGCAACCTACAGCCTGTGGGCCATACCTGGCCTGCAGCAATGCTGCTGTCACCAAATGCAGAAGCAAATGCATTTACAACAGCCATAAATGCACCTGTTACTGTTGTAAATGTGCTTAAGACAGCTGCGGACTCGTTTTACATCAGTGTTTATGGTGGGGGGAGCCACCAGTCTGGCCCGCTTGACTCTCTGAGGGAGTGTGACCCAGCCCCCAACTTAAAAAGGTTGGCAACCCCTGTGTTAGAGGTTTACTTCCTTGATACTGCTTCAGAATCATAGCCTCATGATTGTAAATGCTGAAGAAATAATTTAATACTGTGACATTCATGTGTCTCTCAATAACAGGACTCTTGGGAAGCTGTAAATTTAAGTATTTATCTTCAAATGTTTTCTAATAGAAAGAGAATAAAATAAAATTCAAGACACTAATTCAAAACAGGAAAAAATCATTATTTATTTCTTTTCTTCTCATTATTGTACATATAGTATGTTTTGGTTGAAATGTTGTTTTGAGGAAGAGTTCAGAGATTATTCTAGGAAATTAGTTGCTGTATTATTACTGAAACTGGCCGTGCTCCATCCAAGCCAGTGTGACAGAGCCCTAGATATGTAGTTTTCATGGCATTGTGTTTGAAGACAACACTTTGAAGAGACTCCTCACAGCTGTATCCTTACCTTAATGAAGAAGGCTAGGCTTGTGGCAAGCAAAAGACCTGGAAAATGCAAAATTGCAAAATTATTGCAAATTCATTATTAAGCAATATGGAGTCATTGTTATCAGAGAGCTATCAAGTTGCATTTTAGCATCGCTATTTATCAGTCCTGGTGGTTGTTGGTACATGTAATCAGATTCATAATAATTGTATTTCATTCTCTTAGTGAATGATATAAGATTGCATTTATTTCAAAGCATCCTTTGTTAAACTTGTCAGTTCTTCATGTATCTACTTAGAATATTTGGTTTAGAAAAAAGAGACTTGTTGGCTTAAAATATATGATTTCTTCACTCAGTCTTTGGTCACCTACTGATCTATTTAGGTACTTATGTGCAGTGCTCGGAAAGATTGATAATCTGTCCAGTGAATCGAATGGAGTAGAGGATAAATCATTGAAAGTCATAATTTCACAGGCTGTTAATCAAATAACAGATTAAGTTATTTTACACTTTGCCAATTTATTTTTGAAATCCAGCATCCATTGAACCACATCTCATGTTTGCACACTAAGTGACATTCTCATTTCTTTGGAATCTGCATCTCAGAAATATTAAATCTGTTATTAGGAACATAAAACAGGATAGATGTTAATTTTTTGTCTGCTTCTGTCATTTAATATATATATGAAGCTATGGGAGAGGTCATTCAGAGATTTGAGGTTTCACGTCACCAGTACACTGATGACATGCAGTTCTGTTGCTCCTTGAAATCCTGTCCAGTGAATACTGTCCAACACATAGCCCACTGTCTAGCTATGATACTGAACTGGACAAATGTGAATGGGTTAAAACTGAATCTAGATAAGATGTGGATCTTGTTAGGTAGTCCATCTACCTACTTAGGAGAAAAATACTTTTAAATTGTATGGATTTGTTCCTCACCTTAAAAATCAGATGTACAGCTGCTTGGCAGTACTTTTGGATCCAGCTCTCTCCATGGAACATTAAGTAGCTGCTGTGGCATGTTCAACTGCAGTGGCTCAAGTGGTTAAGATGCTGAACTCACTGACTGGAAGGTCAGAGTTCGATTCCTGGGTAATGCATGACAGAGAGAGCTCCCATCTCTGCCCCAGCTCTTGCTAACCTAGCAGTTCAAAAGCAAGAAATTGCAAGTAGATAAACAGGGGCCACTTTGGTGGGAAGGTAAACAGCATTCCATGCACTCAGGTGTTGAGGCATGCCTGCCACATGTCCACGGAAACTTCTGCAGATGCAGACAGTGCTGGCTCTTTGGTTGTAAACAGAGATGAGGACTAAATCCTAGAGCCAGATACAACTGGTTTTCAAGCAAGGATGACCAATGGCATGTTCTACCTTTTTTCATCTTTGGAAAATTGCCCAGTTGTGCCCTTTTTCTTGATGTCTGGTCCTTAACAACATTGGTCAATGCATTGGTGATCTTAAAGATAGGTTACTGTAATGCTGTCTAAATGGAGTGTCCCTTGAAGCTGGTATGGAAGCTACAACAGATCCAGAATGTGGTGGTCAGATTGATCACTGGTGTGTGCAAATTTAATCATACCTTCCAGATTCTGAGTTGCCTGCACTGGTTGTCTGTCCTCTTCCTTGCTAAGTTCAATATTTTGGAATTAACTTGTGAAACCCTAAACAGTTTGGGATCTTGTTACCAATTGGAGCATCTCTTTCTAAGTTATGCTGCCTGTCCTACCTGATCCTCCCAGGCCCCATGATTCTGGGTGCTTACTCTGCTAGTGGCTTGTAGGCCATCAACTAAACATCGGGCCTTTTCTGCAGCAACCCATTCCTTGTGCAGCAACCCATTCCATCTTCTACAGGACACATGTCAGGACCCTTCCCTTCAGATCTTTAAGAAGCTTTTAAAGGCGACGGTCCATTGGGTCACAAAGGGTCGTAATCGACTGTGTGACTGAACAACAAAAAAGACTGAGCTTTTTAGAGAAGCATTTGAAGAGGTTCCCTCTAGGTGAAATGAATAACATTTAAATTCTTTACCCATTGGTGTTAGTGCCATTTGTATTGTTGTTTGTCTAGTTTTTGTTAACATTTTCATAGTTTTATCTTGATCTTATATTTGAATTTTTCCTTGTTTATTATTTTGTATACAGTATTTCAATTTGTCTTAGTGGTTATAAACTGCTAAGTGTAGTATTTTTTGCTAGATGGGAGGTAGATAAGTTTCTCTCTCTCTCCCTCTCTCTCTCACACACACACACATACTCACTCACTCACACACACACACGCACACACACGAACGACATGGCAGCCACACTTCACTTGCCCCTCCCCTTCTTTAATGCCTGATTTTATCCATATTTTGACATCAAAGTAAAATGAATTTCCTTACTGCCACTCTGTTTCTTTGAATTTACCACTGTTGTGACTACAGTCTGTAATTAAGTCCATATGGTACAATTGTAGTTCTGACTTTTTTACGTGAATTGTACAGCTAAAGCAACAAACAAATGCAAAACATATAGAAAGTTTAAAAATAGCTAGATCTGTAACACTGTAGGATAGGTTTTTTTGTTTTTGTGTTTTTGAAAACAATAAATATTTCTAGCTGAAAGGGAACATAGCGAAGAAGTAATAAATGTCTTTAATGACGAAAGTGGTATGTTACAGTAGACAAATAGAATTACCGTATATGCTGGTGTATAAGATGACTTTTTACCCCTGAAAAACATGGGGGGGGGGTCTTATACACCGGGTGGACTTCAGTTGAATAAAATACAGTAATACCTCGAATAACATTTACCTCGGATAACGTTTACCTCAGATAACGCTTAAATCGCATAACGTTAAGCAATCTGGGGAGGAGAATTGCATCGAATAATGTTAAGGTCCTATGGGATGGATCGGATAACAACTTTTAATATCAGATGACGAACAGGAGTTTGAAGGCTTTTAAAGGGAAACTGTCACGCCAGCAAACTTGCTAGGGACTTGCCTGGCACTTGCTCTCTCCCTCTATTTGTTACCTTCCTTCTATCATTGACAGTTCCAGTTTGGTTAACAGATTAGAAAACAAACAGCATGGCAGCTCCCATAGGTTTATTGTTTCATTCAGCTTTAGTGAATTGTCTTTGGTGAATTATGTTTAATAAACTTGCACTGTTTTATGACTGTACATGTTTGATAACATACAGCCTTGTGACAGTTTTTCTGCATGTCATAAGCATTTGAATATAAATTAACATGTTGAAATCAAATCTGATGTTCTTTTACATTTTATTTGGTGTGTGGAAAGTGAGCGGAAGCGAGGATAGTCTTATACAGCGAGTATATAAGAAACTCTATATTTTGAGTGGAAATGTTGGGGGGTCGTCTTATACACCCAGTCGTCTTGTACACCGGCATATACGGTAATGTAGATTTAACTTGCCAATGTATTAAATAGGTGTTTGTTCTTTTTTCCTTTACAGAGAGAGACAAAAGGTCAGTTTCTTATAGATCATGTTTGTAATCACTACAGTTTGCTGGAAAAGGACTACTTTGGCATTCGCTATGTGGATCCTGAAAAACAGAGGGTATGTATATGAACTACAAAATTGCTTAGTTTTAACTAATATTGGTCTTTTATTTTATATAGTCATGCCCTCAATGTTGTAGCAAGGGCTTGTTCCCCTGCTTGTGGTACAGAGAAGCAGTGATCAACTTAGAGGGGTAAGTGGAATAGTTTGCCTGAGTATTATGTCAGCTCATGCCAATCTCCAAGCTGGGATATGCATTATAGTTGCCATAGGGATCAGAAGCATCCCTGTGGTGACTATAATGTTTAACTTAGCTAGCAGTGCCTCTCTTCCCCTTTGAGCTTTGTCAACACTTTTTTTATAACAGGACCAAGAGAGCAGCAGCTGTAGAAGACCCATTTTCAGATTCTCAAACATTTCTGTACTGCCAGCTTTTTTTAGGCTTTTGGAGATTATAGACTGAATCTCAGATTTTGGGAAAGTTACTTTGTGGAATACAATTCCCAGAATTCGCCAGCCAGCACGGCTCAGACTGACTTGAGGATTTGAAGAGCTGTAGTCCTAAAGAGTAAGTTTTCCAAGCTTTGGCAGATCTACAGTGAGTTTTCTTAAGTATGTTTCTAGTCACCTTCAGTTTAGTTTTCAATATGAGAATCAAATGTGCATTGGGAGTGCAAAAGACTATTGAAAGATACTTGCTTCAAAACTTAATACCCATAATCCACGGATACAAAGAGTTAACATTGTGCTAATGATTGCAACATATTTTCATTGGAAACATTTTCTTCTGAGTTTTTTTCTGAGTCCCCAACAATATGTTTTTCAAAACCCTTCAGAATCCTACATGCAGTTAATATATACAGTGGTACCTCAGTTTACAAACACCTCAGTTAACGTAATCTTTGGTCTATGAATGAAAATCCATTGAAAATAATTCCTCCAGGTTTATGAATTTTCTCCTAGAATGGATTAATTGGTTTTCAATGCAATCCTATGGGAAACCACATTTCGGTTTATAATTTTTTTTCAGTGTACAGTAATACCTCGGATAACGCTAAGACTTGGTTCCACAAGTCTTGGTGTTATCCGATTTTCAGTGTTATCCGATCCATGTTAAAATCCTAAGGGATGGATTGGATAACGTTAAAGCTCCATAGAGACACATTGTAACCACACAGGCTTTAGCGGTTGTTATCCGATCCATCCCATAGGACCTTAACGTTGTTCCATCCAATTCTCCTCCCCTGATTACTTAACGTTATGCAATTTTAGCGTTATCCAAGGTAAACGTTATCCGAGGTATTACTGTATTCCTATGTGAAATGCATTACTATGGGAAACTGGTTTATTAATTTTTTTTCAATACGAAACAGCCCAGAGAATGCATTAAATTCATTAACTGAGGTACCACTGTATATTGCACATCTTTTAAAGGAAAGGCTCAAAATCTTTTGTCTTTGTGTAATTAATATAGGGACACAGTGATTTTCTTGAGATGAATGGCAAATAAACACATATACACATGCAGAATCTCCAGACTAGTCAAGCATTTTGCTGCTACAGAATTTCATTGCTTAGCTCTTTATCCAACATATCTGACTTGAGCTACTTCATTTTTGTCTACAATACAGTTTGCTTTGTTGCAATCTGTGCAGGAGTTTATATTTCCAGAATAGTATGGCTCAAACTGAGGTTTATTGGGCACATTAATGCTAATCCTTGTAAGTGTGTCAGTTCTTTGCTGAGTTGGAGAAAAAGTCAAGGCCCTCAGATAGAAAATCTGATACTTACTTAGTTGAATAGAATTATCTAAGAACATTTTTGTAACAATGGAAAACTACAGAGAGTTCCCATTTCTCCTCTAATTTTCACTCATTTTGCCTGTGAAGTCCTTCTAAAATAAAGGAATTAAAAAGTGACAACATTCCCTATAGAAATGTTGTTCTAGGAGACCAATCCTATGCATTGTGTGTAGTCTGGTAATACTGTGTTTTCCTGAAAATAAGACACCATCTTATATTTATTTTTCCTCAAGAAGACACACTATGGCTTATTTTCAGGGGTGTCTTATTTTTATTATGTCACTGGCTCCGTGCCAGGATGCTGCATAGCCATGCCTACACTATGGCTGCTTGTCTTCTTTACCGCTCTGTGCTGGGACACTGCATAACCACACCTATTACTATGTCTTATTTTCGGGGTATGGCTTATATTGTGCGACTGCTGAGATATCCTGCTACGACTTATTTTATGGGTATGTCTTATTTTTTATAGCTATGGAAAAAAGCATAAAAGAGCATGTTGACCATTGTTGGCCTCACTGCTATCCTAGGATACATGGAACATCTTCACATTTCCTAACCATCAGCTTAGTCTTGAACCAGCTGGACATCTGGCCTATTTGTTGTGGAATCTTTGAATTGATTTCACCTATAGCAACTCTGATATGAATATAGGATTTTTAAAGTGTGCAACTGCGGTCATAAAATATGAGGATGTTTCCTTTTATGAATAATTTACAAGTAAGGTGATTGCACTAAACAAACACTTTTAATAATTTGGGAAAATAAAAAGAGAATTGTCGGGCAGTGTGCTATGTAAGAATTTACATAAGTAATTGGCAAGATAGCTAGGTTACAACATGTTTAAGCAGAATGGGAAGTAACGAATGATTTTTCCCAAATCTGACGACTAAATAGAAGGATGGCAAGTGTGATTCAGCATTAAGGTAATAGTATTAGGCACCAGGGATATCATTCTCATCTTCCAATATATGCTGATGAGGTTTGCATTTTCTGCAATTAACTAAGAAAAGTTCTCTGAACAAACTCTAGGTTAGATTTTGTCAAGGAAGTAATGCTATCCTTGGTCAATCTTGTGAGAACATGTGTTGATTTGAAACTATTTATTTATTTATTTGCCGCTGCTCACCTTTTTCATTTATGGGAAATGAAATATCTATGTAAAAGGTTAATTTAATTTTAGAATAGCAAACACAAGAAAATATACACATATGGAGAAATTAGTGTTTTGATATTGTTAGCAATGACAACAACAACAAGATGATGATGATGATGATGATGATGATGATGATGAAGACGAAGACGACAGCGGCGGCAACAACAGCGGCGTGAACAACAATGACTGATTATTTACACCACCATGAGAGGATTGCAAAAAATTATTCATTGGAAAATTTTCCAGAAGTTTGGATTTGAATGAAATAAAAATTATTGGGAATATCAGGTGGAGAAAGTTTTGGAAAATGAGAGTGTCAAGATCCTGTGAGACTTTATAATTCAAACAGATAGACAGCTGACTCATAACACACCTGCTATAACTGTTGTGGAAAAGAAGATCTAGTTTATTGACATAGCTATGCCAAGAAATGCATGAATTGAGGACAAACAACTGGAGAAAATTACAAAATATCGCAATTTGCAAATAGAATATGAATGTCTATTGAAAAAGAAGTCTGTTGTTGTACCCATAGTGATTGGAGCCCTTGAAACAATACCTAAAGGACTCCTTAGATATTTGGAAATTTTTGATTTATTGGACCCTGTCCAGGATTTTCTAAATAGAGAATACACAATTGCTGGCTACGCAGCCAAATACCTAAACCATATACAGTACTGTATATCCTTTTTAAAAAATGATGCTTAAACTTTGTAAAATAACCTTTCCAACTCTGATGTTTTCTCCTGTGGAAGCAAATATAACACATAGGCCTGCTCAACAGTGTAAATAGTTGTGAGGGTACCTGTCCTTTAAGTGGCTGTTCAGGGACATTAAAAGCTGATCAGGGATTAATACTAAGAATGTGTGGAGCATTACAGTTCAGAATATGGCAAGCAACTAGATGCTGTGCTGCAGGTGCAATTGCATACTACTAAAAGATGATGCAGAGGTCTCATTGCCTTGCTGATGAAATATTTTCTAAAGTTCCTTATTAGGACATCTTCAGAGAAATGCGAAATGGCTGATATTAGCAGTTATGCTATTTAGATTCCTGCAGTGTGTTCAAGTAACTGATATTTGCAAACTATTCAGAGAAATATATATTAATCAGTCTGTGAACATGTAGTCTGCACACCTGCATTAATATATCATATTTGTATCCTTTCCATAAGCTACTTTCATATTAATTTATTGCTAAAGTGAAGTCTAATATTAATAACTCTATTTTTCCTGTCTATTAATGCATTTTTCTCAATGTCTATCAGTTGAAGTACTTGAAGAAGAGATTATTCAGACTGTGTAGAGATAGTATAGTAAAAGAAACGTAATGGGAACCAATTTAATTAATACATTTGTATGATTTATCAAATGGCTATACAGAGTATTAGACTGCTGTTTCTGTAGCCTTTGTAAAAGTTGTCAGGCTATCAAACTAACAGTGGGAAGCAAAACATTTCAGACATCGCTGTTATTGCCTAGCTAGAGCAAGGTCCATTTACTTATTTACCTTATAAGAGTTCATTTTCGCAATTTACAACTTCTCCAATGCTTGGGAAATTCACAGCTGGTGGAAGATTGTGCTATATAAATACAGGATGCTAATATAAAAAGGACACTTTGCTTATGAATATAAATAAAGCAAAATTAACCTTTTTCCTAGAGCAATCAAATATTGTCTTTGTATGTGTGTTTTTAAACCATTGCTATAAATCAGCCTTGATTGGTAGCTTCCTATTTTGAATAGAAAAAGCCCTTGTTTTTCTTCCGCAATGCCATGGATTTATATTGTCTTGTTCTTTTGGGTAGCATTTAATCTAGCATGAAATAAGTTAAAGAATTTACACATGTTTGCAGAAAGGATATACAGTAATACCTCGGATAACGCTAAGACTTGGTTCCACAAATTTTGGTGTTATCCGATTTTTAGTGTTATCCAATGCATGTTAAAATCCTATGGGATGGATCAGATAATGTTAAAGCTCCATAGAGATACATTGTAATTGCACAGGCTTTAGCGGTTGTTATCCGATCCATCCCATAGGACCTTAATGTTATTCAATCCAATTCCCCTCCCCAGATTACTTAACGTTATGCGATTTTAGCGTTATCCGAGGTAAACGTTATCCAAGGTATTACTGTACATAGGAATGCTTAGATACACTGCTTCTGACAAGTGCATTTTTGGCAAAGATAGCATTTTTAATAATTCAGATGTTTGCTATTAGGGGAAAATCTAAGTACAATTTCTACTGATTATGTGCAAAAGTGAGTCAGCACACCCTTTACTTTTTGTTATAAAACATTTGTTCATTTAAAGAAATAACATTTCTTAAAGGTATATTGTAGCACAATCTACTTAGGCCAGCTCAGCTCACCAGCCTAACTCTGTAGGATTGCAATGAACATAAAAAGCACATGAGCATATTTGCACTGCTAGGATTAGTGTACATCCCCCCGAAAGCCACCCTGAATGCCTTGAAGGAATGGTAGATTCACTGTGGAAGGAAGGCACGCAACAGCAAATAACTATGCTTCTTCTGAACAAGCAACAATTTGCCAACACACGTTGTGCCAGTTGCATTGTGCTTCTGTAAAAGCTCAGTAGGAGTTTGGACATAAAAAAGTACAATTTCACCGTAATACCTTTTCTCCAGGATGCTCTATTCACTGTGGGCTGCAGTTTAAAAAATGTTTGCCAAGGAGTAAGTTGTACCAGACATAGTGGGACTGGCCTTGGAACAGACATATATGTGGATTGATTTGGGGGGTGGGGGAGAGGCAAAGTAGATCAGCATGATTGAACTGAGCTGAACCACAGAAATGCCAAATTCAGACACTGGAGCCATGTTTTGGTGGGTTTGCTTCTGACAGTGGTGAAAGCTGAATTTATAACTTTTCTTTTAAACTATTTCAAGCATAGTGCTGTATTGCAGTGGTGTGCTGGCCCACTAGGACAGTGGGAGTCACCCCGGTGCGCCCTTGCCTCTTCCACCCTGGGGCGCAAATAATATTTTTAATTATTTTTTATTTTTTCCATTTTTAAACCAAGGAGCGGGGTCACGTGGTTTGAATGATGACTCTGAACAATGGCAGGCCTTTGGTTTTAAAAAATTCGGTGCTGTTTAATGACAAAAGCACAGTCGCACACCTCCATTTAACTGGAGGTCAGTGCCAGCACCGGCGCCCTATGAGAGGAGGCCAGGTGCATTTGGGGAAGATTCAGGGTGCCCAGTGGGGAGGGTGGGGTGCTGGCAACTCTGTTGTACATGCCTTGCCCCCTCCCTGAGCTGGCTGCAACCATCACCATCCACTTCTTCCCCACCAAAGAGTGGCACCGGAGCTCGGAAAGGTGGTGAGGATGGGCCCTACTTGCAGTTTCTTGCTTTCAAATTGCTAGGACTCAGAAAGCCCCTGCCTCACCGCCTTTCTGAGCTCTGGTGCTGCTCTCCAGTATGAAAGAAGGTGGCGGTGGTTGCAGCCGGCTCAGGGAGAAGGCAAAACGCACGCAGTGGATGTCGCTGGCGGTCACCCCAGGAAACGGTCAGGAAGCTTGCTGAGGTGGTGAGGAGGCCATGTGCATTTGGGGGTGCCTGTTGGGGGTGGGGCACTGGCAACTCTGCTGCGCATGCCTTGACCTCTCCCTTAGCCAGCTGCAAACATCATCTCCACCTTCTTCCCCACCAGAGAGTGGCACTAGGACTCAGAAAGGTGGTGAGGCAGGGCCTTTCTGAGCCCTAGCAGTTTGAAAGCAAGAGACTGCAATTAGGGCCCTCACCATCTTTCCTGTGTTGGTCTGGGAGGGGTTTTTTTTTGTTGCAGGGGGAGGGTAATGGGAATGTATGGGTGTCCTCCCAGCCCCCAATAGGCACCTATCCAGCACCCTCGCACGGTGGCCAGCACACCCCTGCCTCATCTTTTAAGTGCTTATGTGCTATGTCGCTTCAAAACAATATGAAAAAAATTAAAAATGTTTGTTCCTCCTGATCCTAGAGTGCTGAAGTGCCAAGTCATTTGCAATGTAACAATTTGAAATCCTACGTAATCCTCTCAACCGATATATTGAACAGGTTGCAGTTAGAATATGAATTCAACACATTGATGTGAAGACCATGTGACAATAAAATGTCTTAAAACCCAGAACCAATAAACCCAAGTTATAGTTTAGTTGAGCTCTGAGTCTCCTCATTCTTTCCTCTGCTTAAATACAACCATTGTATATTCTAAGATCTCATTACTTATGCCCTTCACGTTCAAGTGTTCCTTTCTCACTGTCCTTACAGAGGCTGGAGTATTTCTTTGAAACTGTTGACACAAAATACAATAGAATTCACAGCTGGTGTGAAAACTGCTTGCCAGTTTATTATGACCTTGTGATTGTGAAGAAATAAAGCTTTAACCACTGTTTCTCTCTTTTTCAGCATTGGCTTGAGCCCAACAAATCTATCTCCAAGCAAATGAAATGTAAGTGTTGACAGTTCATTTCGTGATCTGTTATGCTGTTTCAAAGTGTTACAGCCATGTCTATGCCAGCGTGTTTCCATCTCCTGCAAAAGACTGGCCCTTTATCCCATTTATTCCTTGCTTTTGAAGGCCTCAATGTATTTTATTAAGTTTTTGGGTCAAGAACCAGATGCCAAACTGTACCTCAGTAATGATTCAATCTGGGAGGAGCCAAAAATGTAACAATCTCTTATTTTTACAGTTTCATTTTACTGTAAAATATCTGTTTGCATCCTGAAAAAATTAGCTGAAATATTTATTGTGAGAGTTATACAGTAATACCTTGGATAACGTTTACCTCGGATAACGCTAAAATCGCATAATGTTAAGTAATCTGGGGAGAAGATTTGGATCGAATGTTAAGGTCCTATGGGATGGATCGGATAGTAACCGCTAAAGCCTGTGCGGTTACAATGTATCTCTATGGAGCTTTAACGTTATCCGATCCATCCCATAGGATTTTAACATGCATCGGATAACACTAAAAATCGGATAACACCAAGACTTGTGGAACCAAGTTTTAGCGTTATTCGAGGTATTACTGTACCATATTTGCCGGTGTATAAGACACACACCCCCCTTAAAATACACCGGAAAAAATGGAGTGCGTCTTATACGCCTGTAATCAAAATTATCATGCTGATCTGTCTCCAGCCGCCAATCTTCTTCAGCCACCAATCTTCTCCAGCCACCGAACCACACATGCGTGTGTGCGTGCATGTGTGTTTGGGTGATGGTGGTGGTGAAGGCAGCTTTAAAAATATCCCTTTCCGGTCTCCAGCCACTGATCTTCTCCAGCTGCCGATCCTCTTCAGCCACTGAAATGCACCAGCTGGGATGCGTGGGTGTGATGGCGGCTTTAAAAACAGCCCCCCCCCACCTTGGAGTGGTTCAGTGGCAGGAGAGGATCGGCGGCTGGAGGAGATCAGCAGCTGGAGACAGGAAAGAGCTATTTTTAAAGCCATCCTCTCACACACACTCTCTCTCACACACAGGTGTGGTTGGGCGGCTGCTACTAACTGCTAGGAGCTGGGTGAAGGGTGGCTTTAAAAGGAGGTCTTCTCCCCTGCTGATCTCCCCTTTTGCCTGGTTTGTCAGGAGCCGGGGGGGGGCAGGATCCATGGTGGAAGAGAGCTCCTTTTGAATCTGCCCTTGCACAGCTGCAGCTGCTGTTGACTGCTAGGAGCTGCGCAAAGGGTGGCTTCAAAAGGACCCCCCCCCCTTCCCCACCGGTTCCACCCTCCTCTGAATGTGATGACTGGAAGGTCAGCAGCTCAGCAATTTGAGACCCAAGTACTGCACAGTGGAGTGAACTCCTGCCTCTGTTCCAGCTCCTGCCAACCTAACAGTTCAAAAGCATGACATTGCAAGTAGATAAATAGGTACCACTTTAGAGGGAAGGTAACAGCGTTCCGTGCACTCCAGTGTCTAGTCATGCCTGCCACATGTCCACGGAAATGTCTGCAGACGCAGACAGCGCTGACTCTTTGGCTATAAATGGAGATGAGCACCCCACCCTAGAGTTGCATATGACTGGCTTTCGAGCAAGGGCGACCTCTATCTTTACCGAACTGTTTCACCAGCCATCCTGCCAAGTTCTGCAAGGTGAAAAGGGATGCTTGTGTTGATGTTTAGGTATCCTTTTTGCATTCTGCAATATTTTCTTTGTTCTCTCAGCCAGTTATGTCCAGTAAATGTTACTTAAATATCATTACACTATTAGGATTGAGTAGAAAGGCGATTGAGTGATAATGTTACACAGTTAGGAAAGTGTGTCCATCCCCCAGTCTTAGCCATGTGCCCCCTTTCCCCCTCCACAGGATTTTTTTTAAAGTAAGACCAGAAAATATGCAGCTAATTCCGTGGGCCCAGGAATAAAATGTGCTAGAATTCCTCCTTAAAGAATACATCGGTTGGTCCTGATTTATATGTCTGTTATTTGGATGTAAAGTAGCTTTTGTGCACTGTTAATAAATAACAGTTGCCTGCATGACATAGCATGCCTACTGTACTCTTCTGTCTTTCTGCTACTGGCTGCAGATAGCCACTGATTTTCCTTTTCATACAATATATTTATTGGTGTTTTTTAAAACCTTAACTTGGTATATCGCACAAACTTTTATAAAGCGGTATTTGAACAACTTCCTACAATGCCAAATAAACCATCTTTTATGTAGCCATTCTTAGGAGTTTTCTTTCTGATGTTTCAGCTTATCCACCATATACCATGTGCTTTAGAGTGAAATTCTACCCGCATGAACCTCTGAAGATCAAGGAAGAGCTCACCAGGTATATTTTCTATTTTCCTTTCCTTTGACTTTTAGTTTATGTCTTGAGATCATGTCTACCTGGGTTCCCAAGTGTTTTGCTTACTTTAACTTATATGCATTTCCTAGGCATTTTTCTAAATGCAGCTTCTACTTTTTAAAAAGCATTGTTAAAAGTATGTGGGGTGATTCACTGTAAAAAAAAAAGCAAATGAAGAACTAGATATCTGAGCTGTTTTTCTTGTTTTCTAGCATAGCATTATCTAATGCTTTTGAAACTCTTGCTGGCTAATCTGAGGCTTGCTTACTCAGATGTAACTTCCACTGTGAACAGTAGGCTTTATGCATGGGATTTAACTTTAAACTCAGGGATTTATCTCTGGGTAAACACGATTAAGACTTCATTCTCAGGGTGCAGCTACACAGCAAGGGAAATGCTCATTCACTCTCTGTGAAGTCCCACCAGGGAAATTTGAGTCTCTTTGATTAAAGTAGGTTTTTTTTTTTAAAAAGTAGAAGACTACTTGCAATTCTATTTACAACCCTGGAGGTGGCAGCACTTAAAGAACTGTGTTGTACTATAACAACAACATTATTATTATTATTATTATTATTATTATTATTATTATTATTATTATTATTATTATTATTATTATTATTATTATTATTATTATTATTATTATTATTATTATTATTTCATGTCAGAGATTACTCTGGGTTGAAAGGATTTTTAGGGCACACCCGAATGAGGCTCCTTTCAATGAAACCAGCTTTTTCCTGTTTCGATTGTCAGATTCTGGCATGGTGCCTTTGTTTGTACCTGCACACACCTTTATTATGTAACAACAGCATGCAGAGTCTTCCCTTGTGGATAGACTTTACTTTTACCATTTTTATATTCTTTTGTTTGTAATTACTGAAGTCAATTGTAAGATGTCTCATTTTAATTTGGGCTGTTTCTAGAGTGATTTTGCTATATAGAGTGCTATTTCTAGTAATGGAGTTGTACTAAGAGTCTGTGCTACTTTGATCATGCTGTTCTCTGTGCAGGTGTTGTTTGGTGCCTCATGTTTTGCTAACTGAAAGAGAATAACTAAATTCTAGTATATCACCCAATACTGTAGGGCTTTATAGATCATTATCAGCACTTTGAATCGGGCCGACAACTGGACTGGTAGCCAATGAAGCTGCTGCAGTAGTGGAGTTATATGCTCTTTTTAACTGACCCAGTCAGTAGTCTGACTGATCTGTTTTGGACCATCTGAAATTTTCTGAATCAATGGAGTTGCATGTCAAGTGGGTGGCATTCAAATCCAATCTTCAGCAGCAGGTTTGTGGAAATGAACTCCTGGCCACCTCTGAGACCTGAGCATTCAGGCTCAGGGATGAACAGAGGGGTAATCCTGAACAGTTCCTATTCCCTCATCTGCCTTTCAGTTAATCAAGAGCACCTCTGCTTTGTCCAGATGAAATTGCAGTTTCATCCAGCCCATAAGTGACATTAGGCATTAGTTTAGAACCAAAATAGATCTTCCTTGGAATTGGATGGAAAGAAGAGAAGGTTTGATGTCATCTACATACTGGTAGTACCAAACTCCAGAAAAGTTCTGAGTGGTTTCATGTAGATATTAAATATCATGGAGGACAGACCAGAACTTTGAGGGACATCACAGATGAGCATCCAAGGCATCAAACAGAAATCTCTCAGCAACACTGTCTGCATTTTCTCATCCAGAAAGGACCAGAGCTGCCATAAAATAATGCTTCCAAGACTCCTCAGAGAGAAACAGCCCAGAAGGATGTCATGGTCAGTGTTATCAATGGCTGCTGAAAAGTCCAGAAAAACCAAAAGGGAGGCAGTCCTGCTGCCCAGCTGCTAGTGTAGATAATTCATCAAGGTGGCTACATATGTCTCTACTCCATAAAAAGGCTGAAGCCAGATTGAAATTGGTCTACATAATCCACTTCATCCACGAATCTTTGGAGCTAAGAAATTACTACATGCTCCAGAATTCAATCAAAAAACGAAACATTATGCACTGATTGATAGCTGTCTAATACAGTGGGATTCAAAGATGGCTTCTTTCAATAATAACAATTTTATTATTATCTTCTTTAGTCATGTTAGCACCTTTCTTTGCTGCAAGGAAGAATTCACCGCTGCCCTTACCCATGGTCAGTCTCCTTCGGGCTGCTTTTATAAGCCAGGTAGCACAAGGATTCAACACGTATGTGGTAGAATTTACCTCTCCAAGGATCCTGTCCACATTTACAGGCAAACAAACTGAAAATATTCATTATCATTGGACTGGAAGAGGCCAAATTTAGAGACCACAGGATACACATCACAACATCAGAGTGGATCTGATTAACTTTCTTTGCAAAATGCTGTGATGATTTTTGTCATTGTTAGTATAAGTGCCTGGACAGCACTATGTTCCAAGATGGATGTGGCCATTATAGCTTTAAGGTTTGTTACAGAAGAATGGCCAGGTGCTCTGAATGAGCCCTACTCAGTAGCCTCTGAGCATATGTAAGAGGCACATTTGAGTGGACTCTTTGGGGGGTTTCTTGAATCAGCTTGATGCTGTTTGACTGCCAAGGTTGATGCCAAAGCTGTGTTGGAACTGCAGGAGACAATTGAACTACAAAGGAGATTTGCTTAACAGCTTCTTCGAGCCTGTGAAATTGTCTTCAAACCAATGAATGCTGCTGCTCACCCTTGAGTGTGGCTTTTTGGGTAAGCAGAGCAGAGAGCTGTGTGCTCTGACTTTGTAAGAGAGACTGTGCTGAACTTTATGAACTCTGTGTGTATATATATAGCTGAAGTCAAGCCTGTGTTTATGTTCCCTGCAATCACTGTATATAGTTTGCACTACTCCTCATGAGTAAAGAGGTTTCTGTTCTTTTTACCAAGAACCTGACTGCTTTATTGGTTTGCAAGCCACACAAGCTGCACAGCCGGCACAGGTGTGGCACTCGAGGCCACAGCGGGGAATTCTGTCCCATAATTCACTCTCAGTAATTTCTGTATTAAAACCTTTATTTTATTTTTTAGTTTAGAATCAGATTTTAATGGCCAAAATCCTCTTGTAAAATGCCACAAGCATAAGGTATTCATGCAAGTTGTTTTGCATTTTCCAGGACATCTTTCCAGTGCTCAGGCACAAAATTGTCTGTGTATTCTTCTACAACTAGAAAGATAATATATACTGCTTGCATGATTTATTTATGCTACATGGTACCAAAAGGATTTTGGGCAACTTTTTTCTAGAAATTTAGCAAGGTAGCTTTAGGACAGTGGTTCACATGTGGGGCACACACAACACAGTGGGACTACAATTCCCAGAAGCCTAAGTCAGTACATTGGCTGATCAGTGCTTTGGGAAATTGACTTAGGCTTCTGGGAATTGAATTCCAAAAACCAAAGGTTGGGAAACACTGCTTTAGAAGAAAGAGAGAATGCATACCACTTAAAGATTTGCTGTTTTAGATCCAAATGGAATAAATCAGTGGGCTTTCGAATGATTTCTCATGGCATCATACTGCCAGATTTCAGGGAGTTTAGATAAGGGGTCCATGATTAAAATGCAATTAAATAAGTATATTACAGTCATGTGATCTGTTCAGATACATATAAATCAATATATCTTCTACACAATGTAAAGAAGAATGAAGAAGGCAAAAAACCCTAAAGAAAAATTACCAATCATCTTCCAATAAGTAGATAATTAAATAGGTGTGGTGTGCAGTGTGTTTTCAGTGCCTTTCAATGTAGACAAACTCTGTTTTTTGGTCAAACTTCTATATCTAAATATCATGAAAATGCAGGACTGACAATTTCATTTCATTTCAAATTTATACCCTGCCCTACTCAGGTAACCTGACTCTAGATGGCTTACATATTATAAAAGTAACAGCAAACAACAGCAAAAACAAAAATCACACATACTGAGTCCCGCAATGATTATAAGCAAAATCATACAGAAGATAGCCGGGAAAAGTCCAAGAGAAGTCCAAAAAAGAACGAATCCAGTCCCGGTGTGAGCCATCCAACACCACGGCGTCCTTTTGAGCTGGTGCGAGGCTGGACGGGGTGCCGGCGATGGAGTGACCCTGGCACCCCACAGCTGTGGTAACCTCTCCACCTGATGGAGAGTCCAGAGGTGAGGGTGGAGAGGTCCTGGCATCCGCTGCTGCAGCGTCTTTTAAGCCGGCCTTTTAAGCCGGCCTGGGGTGGGTACAGGCGCCGACAATGGAGTGGCCCTGGTGCCCCACAGCTGTGGTAACCTCTCCGCCCAGTGGAGAGTCCAGAGGCAAGTGTGGAGAGGAGTCCTGGCGCTCTCGGCTGAGGGTCTCCTCTCCCCCCGCCGGGGTGAAATCCAAGTCAGCGGGGACAGATATCATCATACTTGGCAGATTTAATAAATCACAAAAATGTTGAGATAGGAAGGAAATAAATGTTTTTCAAATTTATGTAAACTTAAAAATCTAGGTCAGAAGTTCTGTGAGTTAATGAGGATGCACTATGTTGGAATAGTTGTTAATTCCAACTACAGTACAAAGAATCAGTGAAGGCTTGGTGAATCAAGATTTATGGAAGTTTTACTAGGCCTATGGTACTTTAGTTCAGTTTAACAACTAGATTTATGCCATTGAGTTTTGTTTGTTTCAGAATGACTAGTTTCTAGGATTTTAGTAGTCCCTTTGAGCATCAACTTGTCAAGTTTGAAAAGAAATGAGATAGAGTGCCATTCTTCAGGGCAAAAGAGAGTTCACATGGACTCAACGAAGCAGTTTGGAATTCTATATTCAATAAGTCCAAAACTTCTTTATTTGTCATGGATCGTGGTGGCAAGAAAAGGCCAAGGGTGTGGAGTTAGGTTCTTCTACATTGCCCAACAGATAATAATAGACTTTGAGATACAGAAGATAGAGAACATACCCATTGGGGAGATTCTGTGGCTTTTTCAGACAGCTAACTTAGATTTTGACGTAGCAGTATTCTAACCCTTTGCTAGCTACAAAACAGTGATGTGCAAGTCAGCAAATTTAATTAATTCTGAATGAAAATAAATATGAAATGCACTAATTATGGTGTGATTTAAACTGAATAAATAAATGAATGAACTAATTAATAAGAAAGAAAGCAATGGATAGCAGGCAATTAAAATCTCACATTTATTATTTATTTATTAGTTCAAATTTATATTGCCGCCCACTCACCGTGGCGACTCAGGGCGGCTTACAAAAAATACATTACATTACACTACAATATACTATGTTGGTGTGCGCTCAGGGGGATGGGCGGCAAGGTCCTCATCCTGCCCTGGCTTCTTCCTCCCCTGGCAGTTGGTATAGGCACAGGGGGAGGGGCGGCAAAGTCCTCAACCTGCCCTGGCTTCTTCCTCCCCTGGCAGTTGAGTTTAAAATAATAAAATAATTCTGAAGGAAAATGAACAGAAAAAAAGAAACAGAGAATAAAACTTTAATTTAAAAATTATTTAATTTGCATTAATATTAACTAATATTTCTTACATACCATACAAGGGCTCTTTCCCACTCATTATTTTAGCTTTTTCTTCCATGTCTAGACCAGACATGAAACTGCCAAAATGAAGGCACTTAAATAAATTCACATCTCTTCATTATTTCAGCTAAAATAAATCCACATCTCTAGTGCACTGTGCTCATGAGAGAGGAATGAAACCGTGGGAACTGGAGAAGGGAACAATGGATGTAATCCTGAAAATCATCCATGCATTTATAAATTAAAAATACTGTGAATAAATGGAAGGTGCTACCATTAAGATATATATACTTTGCCATATGCTGTTGCCATGGGAACTACAGCAAAATGGTCAGGCAGGCAACTGACTTTTTGACTTCTTTCACCAAGATACGCTTCACCAAGTTGTGTTTTGCTGGAGCACTTGCCTTACAGACAAAAACACAGGCTCAAATGAGCAGTATTCTCTTGCTTATCCAACTAATGTATTTTCCTGACTCCCAGCTAAAGATATAGGCTTATGTTGAGATTCTTAGAAGCTTATCCTTTGAAATTGGTAACCTGATTGCTTATTTCTAGTTGCTCCAATTATTTTAAAATGAAAATGTAGTCGCTTTTAAATAGAAAGAACCCAGTATTCTATCTTGACAGGAGGCATTATAAAATATGTTTGTTGAGGCTACTGTTATTTCAAACCATTTCTTTGGGAGAGAAAAAAACAGAAGCAAAAACCTTCAAATCCCCAGGGAGTTTTTGTCAAAAGCATGTTTGTTTATATAACAGCATACTGAGTGTAGTAATTTTCTGTTTGCTGACAGTGCCAATTAAGTGTTTTCCTCTACAGATTTTTTACAGAACACTGAGTAGTATTAGTTTACATCAGGGGTGCCCAACATTTTCAGGCTGTGGGCCGGTCATGTGGTTCAGTGAGCCAGTCACTATAGCCTGGGGGCCAGATGAAGCCCTGATGCCAATTCATCTGGCCCACAAAGTCCTCATCATTCCTGGAAGCATAAGTAAAATGTGCCCGTATGGGTGTATTTTACTTCTACTTCCAGGAGTGATGAGGGCTTCACGAGTCAGATGAATTGGCATCGGGGCTGCATCCAGCCCCCAGGTGGTAGTTTGGCCACCCCTGGTTTACATCTCAGTGGGGGCATGAGTGATTGTAATCAGCATTTTTGCCTCCAACATGCTGGGTACTCATTTTATCAACCTCAGAAGGATGGAAGACTGAGTTAACTTGGAGCTCGTCAACACTAAAAATCACAACATGAGCAGCTTGGGCTGCAGTATAGCAGTTTTAACCACTGTGCCACGAGGACTCATAGCATTCTAAAATACAGTAATACCTCGGATAACGCTAAGACTTGGTTCCACAAGTCTTGGTGTTATCCGATTTTTAGTGTTATCCGATGCATGTTAAAATCCTATGGGATGTATTGGATAACGTTAAAGCTCCATAGAGATACATTGTAACCGCACAGGCTTTAGCGGTTGTTATCCGATACATCCCATAGGACCTTAACGTTATTCGATCCAATTCTCCTCCCCAGCTTACTTAACGTTATGCGATTTTAGCGTTATCCGAGGTAAACGTTATCCGAGGTATTACTGTACACACATATCTGAGGGGCACTCTTTCCCTAGCATTCTGTTCTAGATGGATTTCATCTCTTTCTTTCAAAACTCCCCTTTCCTCATAATCGTAAGATTTTTGAGGTTGACTCTTTCTCAGAACAAATTGATGGAGTGTTAAAAAGGGAAGCTTAACAAGGCAAGCTTAACAAGGCAAGCTTAACAAGGGGGATATGTAATATAAGGAAACATGCAGGATGGTTAGTACAGTAAAACCTCATATAACACTAAAACCTGGTTCCACAAGTCTTGGTGTTATATGATTTTTAGTGTTATCTGATGCATGTTAAAATCCTATGGGATCCATAGAGATACATTGTAACCACACAGGCTTTAACGGTTGTTATCTGAAGCATCCCATAGGATCTTAATGTTATCTGATGCAATTCTTCCCCCCAGATTCCTTAATGTTATGCGATTTTAGTGTTATTCGATACTAATGTTATATGAGGTATTACTGTATGTCTGTTTCTTTGTACATCTGTGGCTGAAACTACACACACACTGGAAAAATGTATGTAATGTGCAGTAACTCCTGTTCTTCACATGATGCAAGCCCTACTGAGGTTTAAAAATGGTGTCCATTCTGCACATTTAAAAACTGCAGTAGGGCTTGCATAGTTCCGCAACATAGAGAGGAGACTTAGGGCTGGGGGTACTCTTTTCTCTGTAGAATGTACTCTTCCTGTCTTCATACTATCTTTCAGAAGGAGGGAGACGGCAGAAACTCACTTCTTCCTGCCAATGCTGCCTGTTGCAAGACCAGTTGCCTTGCCTACAATCCCAACTGCAGCTTCAATGGTAACTCCTGCTGCAGTCCAGCTGCAGGGATCCAGTTGTAGATTTCCCCCTCTATTTTACTAGCAATTTTTGAACCTATTCTCAGCTGCTGCGCTGATTCATGTGTTGTCAGTAGCAAGGGTGAAGGTATAATTTGTGATATACGTGATGGAAGTCAAATATAGATGAGCACAGAACACTTGTTGCTCATACTTCCAGTTCAAATTTTATATGGAACTGTGCCATTCTTCAGAAGAAGCATGGTTCTGGAAATTTACTTCTCAGTCATCAATAAGCTACATTGAAGGATTAGTTAATCAGACCCTTTATGTGTCCGCTGCTGTCCTCCATCTTCCCTAATATAAATTCCAATAGTGGCATGCTCTTCAACAAACATTATTGCAAACAAGGCCAATGGGCAACATGAAAAAAAATTATTTGGTAGAGTCTGTTCCCTTCAATGTTCCTCATGGTACAAGTGATCTTGGGGGCCTGGTTCACCACACCAACGTTCCCCATGTTTTCTAGGGTGGTCGCACTAGTGTAGTGGGCCCCCTGAGGGGGTGGCTAGCCCCAGGTGGTACTTTGTGGAGGGGGCCCCCCCAGACTTCCTGGCGGCTGGGGCGGGAGGTCCACCATGGGGATGGGCGCCAGGACACTCTGCCACTGCCAGAGGGCCCGGGCCTGACAGTGCAGTGGGGATCAAGGGGGTGACCTTCCTCCTCCACTGCCCCCGTCCTCCTCATCCCCAGGTGCCCCTCCTCATGGCCAGCCCGTGGTGCCGGGCTTTGCTGTGCAGGGTCTGGGGCCACACCCGGCCCTGGGTTGGACCCAGGCGCTGGGGTGGCGCAGTGTGGCCCCAGTGGGGAGCCCACTGTCAGTGTCCCAGGTGCATGGCCACCCTGCTTCCAAGCCCGGTAGTGGCAAATCATCTGCCTTCGGCAGCATCAGTGCCCAGGAAGGCAGGAAGTGAGGCCAGTGGTTGACACGGCCCAGCACCTGCAGCTGGAGCAGCGCTGGCCAGGCTGAGGACTCCCCTGCAAGGCCTTGCCAGTGCTGCTCTGGCCACAGACGCTAGGCCACAACGACCACGAAGCCTTGCCCCCTGCCCTCCTGGGCACCACTGCTGCCGAAAGCAGACGAGCTGCCACTGCTGGGCTTGGAGGTGGGGTGGCTGCACACCCAGAATGCCTATAGTGGGCTCCCTGCTGGCCTGCGCCACCCTGCCCCTGGGCCTTACCCCTGGGCCTCTCCACAAGCGGGCCGTGAGGAAGAGGAAGCCTGAAGAAGAGGAGGATGAAGGCGGCAGAGGAGGAAAAAGTGCCCCCTGGTCCCCACCAAGGTAGAATTTTCGTGCCTGGGGGGGGGGTGAGCCTAGGTGGGGGGTAGAGGGTTTGGCTTGTGGCCCTGGGTGGCTGAAACCCACCCCACGCCACTGGGTAGTCCCTTATGTCAGAGTAATATCCTGGCTGCAATGAGGACAGATGCCAAAAGAAGAAATATCTGCAGGTCTTCTGCCAGCAAGCTAGGCTCTCAGTTCTCTCCCTTCCTCCCAATCCTAATGATGGGCCAGTGTCTGTTTAAAAAGTGCTTGCTGCCAGATGTTAGCCCCTTACCTACCCTGCCAGAGGAGTGAGGAACCCCTGGGGAGGGCTGGTTGCTCATTCAGGAGATGATGATCCCTTTGCCACAGTTGTCAATGTATGTGTTGGTCTTTTATGTTTTATTGCACTGTTACCTTTTATTGTATTGTTATATTTTATTACATTGTTATTTTTATTGCATTGGTACATTTTATTGTATTGTTATATTTTATTGTACTGTGGTGTTTGATATGTTGTGATTTTCGTGATTATTGCATAATTTTTGTATTGTGTATTGATTATTGTTTCTGTTATGGGCCATTTTTGTAGGATATATATTGTGTAATTTTTGTGCATACTGTACTATTATATATTGGATATTGTATCATTATTGTTGTTAAGCGCTGTTTCTTTTACTTTTCTGTTCTTTGGATGTATATTGTATAATTGTTGTATATAGTGTATTGTTGTATATTCTGTAAGCCGGCTAGAGTCGCTTAAGTGAATGAGGCGGCATAGAAATCTATAAATTAAATTAAATTAAAATGATGCTGACCCTTTGCCCTACCACTTACACTTTTCCAATACAGAGATTGGGATGGTTTGTGCTTCTTCACTTGCCTCTTTGCTTCAATGGCAGCTGGACCCATAAAAGTACACTGCTGTTTCTTGTCAACATTACATTGTAGATAGTGGCCTCTAGTGGGCATCTTTGGCATCCTAGAAATGCTCATATATTATACAGGTCTGCAAGCAAAAAATCACATAGGATTTTTTTACTGTTTCTAATAGATTTTTACTTAGTGAAATTGAGAAAAATACTTTAAAAATTCCATGACGTCAAGTTTTCTTGCAAAACTCGTGTTTTTAGTTTAATTTAGCTGAAGTTTGCTTTTAACCCAAAATCTGATATCCTATTCTTGATTCTAAAAACCCTATCCAAAAATTATTTCTTACTTTCATTTAATATTTATTAGAGCTAGAATCAAGAATAATGCAAAGAGAAAATAAGAGGAATGGTGTGTGTGGGGTTTAGTCAGTGGTGGGCATCAGCAGGTTCGCACCAGTTCACCAGAACCTGTAGCAGAAATTCTGGGTGGCTGCACCCATCCAAGTTTTGAGATAAAGTAGTACTAATTCGGGTGCAACACAGGGCTTTCTCCCTGGCCATGCTCACCATACCACACCCACAATGTGGTAGTAAAAGTTTTTGGAGGCCACCACTGGGCGTAGTGTAAGTTTAGTGGTGTGAGGAAGCTCAGATGATCATGTCCCAACAGGTTTATTTGTTTGTAGGTGAACATATCCAGGAATCTTACTGGCTGGCTTGAGCATGTTTTGACATGTTCTCTGGATATTATTAATGAGTATAAACACGCCTGCTGTCAGATTTGATCATGTTTCAACATGCTAAATAAGTTTAGGATCTTGGTTGTTGTATGAGCCACACTCAGTTTACATCTTGTGATTGTTTTTAGTTCTGTATTATGGCTCCAAGAAGTTGTGTTATTTCTCTGGACAACTTTTGTTTTATTTGTGGTGAATACACTATTAAAAATCAACAAACAAACATAAACGATTTTGTAAAGAAAGTGTATTTTGCTTACTTCAAGTTGGATCAAGACAAAGCATGGGCTCCTCATAAGGTGTGTAGAAGGTGCGAAGAAGATCTTTGTTTGTGGTTTAAAGGTAAGAAAACCTCATTCTGTTTTGGCATTCCTATGATGTGGCGTGAACAACAAAACCACACTACCAACTGCTACTTCTGTTCGGTAGATGTAAAAGGCTTTAATACAAAAAAAAAAAAAAGAAAAAAAAGAAAAAAAAAGAAAAAAAAAGAAGATATCTTACCCAAACCTTAATTCAACTATTTGTCCAGTCCTTCATAGCTCTGAAATACCAGTTCCACACCCACCTTCCAGTTTGGATAATATCCTGAGCGATTCGGAGGACAGAGACACATTGGCTTCCCAGGACGAATCTAGCTCAGATTTTTCTGTTTCTGAGGGACTTCAACTTTTTTCTCAGAGCGAGTTCAATTACCTAGTTAGAGATTTAGGCTTTTCCAAAGATTCAGCCAAATTGCTGGGGTCAAGACTAACAAATAAAAACCTGCTATCACCTGGAACATCATTTTTGTGGTACAGGCACCGAGAGAAAGAATTCACTTAGTTTTCTCCAAAGATGGTGAATACATCAATACATCATATTGTAGTGATGTTCAAGGGCTAATGAAGTGCTTTGAAATAGAATGTGATTTATCTGAGTGGCGCCTATTCATTGATTCATCTAAAACAAGTTTCAAATCAGTCTTGCTGCATAATGGAAATACATTTGCATCACTTCCTAAGTACATTTGGATGAAAACTAAAATGATTTAACTGTGATTCCTGACAAAATCAAATATCAAGAACATCACTGGATGGTTTGTGGAGACTTTAAAATACTAACCATGTTGTTAGGCCAGCAGGCAGGTTAGAAAAAATATCCCTGCTACCTATGTTTGTGGGACAGTCGAGCCAGAGACCTCCATTAGACAAAAACTGACTGGCCACTTCAAAACACCTTAATCCCCAGTAAAAAACAACAATATCATTAACACGACCTTTGTTCCAACAGAAAAGGTTTTATTGCCACCTCTTCATATTAAATTAGGGCTTATGAAGTAGTTTGTTAAATCACTGCCAAAAGATGGGGAATGTTTTGGATATCTGTGTTCCAAGTTCCCAAAACTGTTTGAAGCCAAGTTGAAAGAGGATGTTTTTACTGGCCCTGACATATGAAAACTGTTATCTGATCCCCTCTTTTTTAGAAACAATGGGAGAAAAAGAAAATGAAGTTTGAGACTCTTTCAAATACGTAGTTCACAAGTTTTTAGGGAATACTAAAGACCCTCACTACAAAACCATTGTACAATGCATATTGAATGTGTATGAAGCTCAAGGATGCAAGATGAGCTTAAAAGTTCATTTCTTACACTCCCATGTCAACTATTTTCCTGAAAACTTGGGAGCCTACAGTGAAGAGCAGGGAGAAAGATTTCACCAGGATGTCCATGATATCAAGAGATGCTACCAAGGAAGATGGAATGTCAATATGCTAGCTGACTACTGTTGGATGCTCAAACGGAAAACAGAAAATGGAAAGCGAAAGCATGTTTGGAGGAGCATAAAAGAGAAGAAGAAAAAGGTTTCACAGACAAAAAGAGTGAGCACAGAATGTTAAATATATATTATGAAGACATTGTTTGCTTAATTATAAGAAATAATGTTTCATTCATTGTAATAAAATAGTGATTTTCTCATCACTCTTATGCTTTTGTAATGCAAACCCTCATTTTGCGAAAAAACTGTACGTGATGGGGGGAAATCAAGGTCTTTTTTGATTCAGCTAGAAAACATGAAATTTACCAAAAACATCTTATGCAGCTGATATTTTTTTTGTAGACCTGTGTTATGTATTTTAGGGATTTTTGCTGAATAGTTTTGTCTTTTTTTGTGAGTAAACTTTCTTTTTAAAATGACTAAATTATCTTTTTTTCACTGCTTTTCAGGATCCTTTGTAATCAAAATTGGAATAAGTATATAAAACTGAAGCATTCTTTTCTCCTTACAAAATGCAGGTACCTTTTGTATCTACAAATCAAAAGAGATATTTTCCATGGCCGTTTGCTGTGTGCATTTACTGATGCTGCTTACCTAGGTGCATGCATTGTCCAAGGTAAGTGAAGCTGACAGTGTCTTGAGGCTTTATTTTGGGCAGAAGCATCCATTGTGATATCCGAAGTATTATGAACATGTTATGAAATCAGCTGGAATGGATCTAGATGACTTTAATGTTATTGAAATCAGTGTTAGTTGAACTAGTTGTGACTAACGTATTGATTTCTTGATCTGGAGGAATTGTGGATGTTGCAATAAAAAAGAAACCGCTTCCAAACAAAAAATCCACTTTTAATTACATGGAGGCTGATAGTAACTCTGGTTTTATGACAGGGGTGTATCAATTCTGAGGTTTATTCCAAACTTTATAGGAGCTGTCCAGAGTGATGAACTCTAGCCCAGAAATAAGATCATAATCTTGATTCTTTTTTAAAATTTGGACTGAAATCCAAACTTGTTCACTACCCTTGTGTAATGAGAGTTACCAGTTCCATTGGGAATGTGGCTGAAATAACAGGTTTATGTCTTTCTTCTCTTCTAGTCCTATCTAGAAAATATAAATAAACAGATCAAGTGGTAATACATTTCCTGAGTTCCAGTGAGTGACTGGAGGCTGAAGGAGAGATCTCTAGACACAATTTTTCTGTCATTCACATATTCATTTGATGTGGATATATTGGACAAACAGACTTTCTGCCTCATTTCACATTCTACTGAATTAGTAGCACTTATTGTACTGTCTTGCTTGATAAAAAAAATCAACTGTAGTTGCTTCTGAACTTTAATACTTTCCTGATTTCATGATAATTAAATTGCAGTTTTTCATCATTTTATTGGTAAGCTATGTGATTAATTTGGTATTTGGTTTGGTTGTGTTTTTATCAGGTTTACATTGGAAGAATTCAGACACTTGTATCAAGGCTTGATAAGCCAAAATATGAATGTGCATTTCACTTGTACTTACAGCTCTTTCCTCCCTTCATTATAGGCGCAAACAAACAAACCAGGAGATGTTCCATTAGCTACAGTTTCCTGTTTCATCCAAACCAGAACATTATGTCTAACAGCACTTTGGAACAAGACATTGTATTAATTAACATAAAAGCACAGCTTGTTTCAGAGACATTTACCACAATTTTACATTTCCGATAAAATGATTTATTTGTTCTCTTACACAAAAGAAGAGAATGCCAAAAGACTATTCATATCTCAGGGTAGAAACAGATATTATACATAGAGCGGATTAGCGCTGAAAGTCCATTAGTGTTAATGGACTTTTAATGGACTATATTCTTCTTTTTAAGAAATCAAACTTAAAAGGAATTCTGTCCATAAGTCTTGAAGATCAATCGCAAAGCAAAGGCAGTTAATTTGGAAATTATATGAGGCAAGAAAAGCTCTTCTGGGAGTCTACAGTTTTTCCACAGGCTTTCAGAAGTTAAGAAATTATCTTTTCTCATCACCAGCTATCTGTATTATCTGTTTCTGCTCTCAACTTGTTAAGCCTAGATATCATTATCACAATACAATACAGTAACTACAATGGACCAAATTAAAATATGCTGGAAATTATCTTGTGAGGTTTAGTAAAACTGATAGGTGTGATATACCTGATAAAACCAAAATAAAAACCCATATGAATAATTAATTGACGAGCATGTCATGGCTCGTTATGTAATAATGAACAAAAAAGTCTTTGTTTTGCAGTTCTGTTTTTAGATACTGGATATAGAAATCATTTTAATATAATTATATATTTAATTTAGAGGTGGGGCTGCAGTGGCTCAGTGGTTAGGAAGCTCTCCTTGTTAGCTGGAAGGCCAGCAAATCGGCAGTTTGAGATCTGGGTACGGCATGATGGATTGAGCACCCATCTCTGCCCCAGCTCTTGGGGACATGAAAGCAGCCTCATTAGGACATTCTTCCACAAAAGTCCTTTCAAACCAGAATAATTTCTGACATGGAATTATTATTATATTGTTTAATTTAGAGAAGATATACTATCATCTTCAATGTTGCCACTTTCAGGATAACTAACAAAGCATATTTTGGAATAGTAGCCATGTTAGTCTGTGGTTCAGGTATATCAGAAAACAAAACAAAATAAACAAAATAAAATAAAAATAAAAGAGTTCCACCCTTTGTCTAAAGAAGTGGACTTGATCCACGAAAGCTAACAATAAAAATATAGCAGTAAGTCTTTAAAGTGCTACAATGTTTTTTATTTTATTTTATTTTGCTTTGTTTTCTAATATAACAAAACATATAATCAGTAGAGATCTTAAAATAGCAAAAATAAGGAGATAAAACAACATAGCAGTGCAAACTTAAAAGCGTTCACAGCTAAATAAAATGAGATTCAAGCATAGTTTTAAAAGGCCAAGCATATAGTCTAAAGGGATTTGCCTGAAGTTGTAAAGCTATGTTCTAAATCCAGTGGCTTGTCTCATCCAGAAAAGGTCAGTTGAATAAATTACTGAATGAGAATTGTTTTGGTTCAGTGGATCTGCACTAATGAAGACAACCAAATGGATTTAGGCTACGGGCTTTAGCACTAAGATGCAGTCAAAACTCAGGGTACCATGAACAAAAAGACTCTCCAATGTGTATCTCTTTAACATTTGAAGGCAGGGACATCTAGAGAAGTATCTCAGTGCATGGACATATTCAAGGGAAGAATATTATCATATAGATACCTGTGATTATTGTTGCTAAACAGATTAGGATTTTACAATGTCAAAAAATGTCAACTCTGCCTCTCTTGCAACCTGATAATGGGAATGAACACTTGTGACAGTGGGCTTAGAAGTGAGTCCAGAGGCTGTCAAGAAACCTACTACTCAATCTGACTTTCCAATACTTTTCTCACCTCCTTGTGCTCTTTTATCATGAGGTTGGAGAAATCCTCACATGGCAGGCTAAGGTCATTGGCTAGCTGAAAGTGGTTTTCTTTCTTTGAAATCTGCTGCCACCTACTCCTTTAATTTGAATTTGTTGAAGATGCACGTCAACTTCATAGTTCTTTTGAATCATCTGGAAATATATAAGGATATCCAGAAGCAGAGGAGGACAAGATTCCCCTCTTCCGCATAAAA
Organism: Furcifer pardalis; assembly: GCA_030440675.1. Taxonomy (NCBI): domain Eukaryota; kingdom Metazoa; phylum Chordata; class Lepidosauria; order Squamata; family Chamaeleonidae; genus Furcifer; species Furcifer pardalis. The sequence goes on along the minus strand of CP126896.1, from coordinate 44,126,824 downwards.
AGTCTTTAACCTGATGATATTCCCTCTTCTCTGCAACAGCTGATTGTCGGAATGGGTCCAGCACATTACCAGAACTGGCCACCAGAGGCTTCTGTTGGAAATGCAGAAATGCATTGAAAATGCATTGAAAACCGATTAATCCGTTCTGGAGGTCAGCAAAAAAAGTGAAAAAAATCTTTTATCTGTTCAAAACTCTTTCTGAAGTGGTGAAAATTTGGTGAAAAATTCCAAAGTGCACTGTATAAAGAGTTTTGAACAGATAAAATACTTTTCCCCCCACTTTTTTCTGACCTCCGCAACTGATTAATTGGTTTTCACTGCATTCCTTTGGCAAGCCACACTTCAAAATGAATTTTTTGTTATATGAAAAGCCCTGAGAAATGAATTAATTCTGTAACTTGAGGTAACGCTGTATTCACCCAAAGGATACAGGGTAAAGTTTGGAGAAACAAACCCTATCTTTCATGTATTGCATCCAGGTCATCATTTGTGCATACAGTTGTACCTCGCTTAAAGAGCATGATGTGTCCCACAGGATTACTCTTTAAGTGAGTTTGCTCTTTAAGTGAAACACCATTGTAAGTGACCAATTGTGACTTCTGATGGGGGGGATTCTGAACCCCAATTTATTTTTTAAGCAATTTTTTTGTTGGTTTTATTTGTTAAGCGAAGTGAACATTCAGTGAAAATTCTGCTCTTTAAGCGAGTTACTCTCTAAGCGGGGTGCTCTTTATGCGAGGTTTGACTGTATTTGGATACTGGGAATTTTGGAGTGCTTCTTCCAAGGAGTGAGGATATGCTCATGATAGCTGTGTACAGAAGCCTATTTGTATATGAGCCATACATTAGTTTATTTTTGATTACCCCTTCACTCAATGAGTTCATAGGGCAATGTACAACCCTCTCTATAAGAGCTTCCTTTCTTCTTTCCATTATGTATCCTGCTTTTCCCTGGGCTGAAATACAAGATGCTTATAACAAGATTGAAACAGGTGCAGATTAAAACAGAAAAAGTTATAACTCTACAACAGAGATAAATTATAATGTTATAATGCTCTCAGATTCAAAACATACTGTATATAAAACCTCACTTAAAAATAAAAAAAGCTTTTTTTTTGAACCCTTGAATTATTTTCTTAAAAAATTATTTGGTGCTCACCCCTTCCCTGTCTTTGTATTTTTATCTGCACAGCTGAGCTTGGTGATTATGATTCTGATGAACACATGGACAATTATGTTGGTGACTTCAAGATTTTTCCTAAACAGTCCCAAAAACTGGAAAGAAAAATAGCTGAACTACATAAAAATGAATTCAGGTAAAGTAGACTGGTGTTTAAATGATTTTTGAGCTGTTATTTGCTGGTTCCTTTTCTTTGAGCAGGGCAGATTTCCCCTAGGTGTATGACTTCCCCCAAATACAGATGCATAATTGTCAAAGAGTCAATTCTTAAAATTAGATGTGCATCTCACTAGTTGAAAATTAAATATATTTCAAAAAGTTGACAAATATGCCTGGTATGCTGTTTCACAGACTGAGCTTGTATGGTCTATGATTTAATATGTTGAACTGAGAGCAACTGGCTACAGGCTTAAGCCCATTTAACCTCACTGACTGAAAGGACTTCAACACAGTTAACTCCATATTATAAATTCCTGGTCTTTTTATTTCATTGCTGATATGGCAAATATTTCAAACATTTGTTCATTATCATCTCTCCCTGTGTGTTTTATGGGAGTGGGGAGTTTAATTGAAATGAACTGTTATATCAGGGGTGCCCAAAAACTACAGCCTGGGGGCCAAATCCAGCCCCTGACACCAATTCATGTGGTTCACGAAGGCTTCGTTGCTCCCAGAAGTGGAATTAAAATGAGTTTTACTTCCACTTCTGGGAGCAATGAGGACTTCGTGGGCTGGATGCATTGGTGTCGGGGGCCAGATGTGGCCCCTGGGCCATAGTGACTAGCCCCCTGAACCACATGACTGGCCCATGACCCGAAAAGTTTGGGCACCCTGGCAAGAGTTCCTTAATTCTAATTGTATGATCTGAGCAATGACAAAAATTACTTCATTAAGATGTAAGGAAACTTCTAAAACAGAAGCTGAAATCTAATTGCTGCAAGTTTAAAGTGCATAATCTGGATAACATAATCCAGGAAATTTTTAATTTGCTTAAATTTAAATCTTCCCTTTTCCCCTTCATTTGGGAGGGAACCCTTCATATTGGAAAATTATCACTGGACTGCCTGTGGCAGGACCGCAGGCAGTGATTTTCCAATACAGTCGTAACTCAGTTAATGTAATTAATGCGTTCTCTGGGATGTTTCTTACAACGAAAATTACTTTAACCGAATTTCCCATAGGAATGCATTGAATGCAGTTTTCCAGAGGAATGCATTAAAAACCAAAATTCATTAACCGAAAAGTGGTTTCCCATGGGAATGCATTGAAAACCAATTAATCCGTTCCAAAGAAATTCCATAAACCGAACCACTATTTTCTATGGATTTCCTTTTGTTCTGTGATGTTTATGTTAACTGAACCGTTTGTTAACCAAAGGCTTCTAAAAGACAAACAGGATCTCTAAGGAGCCTCAGAAGAGGGAGGGGAGGATTTAAATGCAATTAAATTAAAGATTTATATCACCAGATTACATACAGGTTGCTTGACATAAACGTATGCCAACAGGATTTCAGCTTGGAGTGAAGTGAAGATGTCTGTACAAGAAGGCTGTGAATTTAGTTTCATTCTGGTACTGAAAACAAGTTCCAAGGCTCAGAACAAATGTAGAGTAGGGGGTACAAATAAGTTTGTTTTATCCACACAAGTGAGATCAAGATATCACCACAGTAGGAGCCTTGTGGCACCATGGTTAAGCTTTAGTACTGCAGCCAATAAAGTGTTGACATTATGAGTTCAATCATGAAGGGATCAAGGTTGACTCAGCCTTCTATCTTTATGAGGTCAGTAAAATGAGTACCTAGCATGTTGGGGGAAATGCTAATTACATTGTGAATTGCCCAGAGAGTGCTCTAAGTGGTGGTGTATAAGTATAATTGCTATTATTCAATGAAGGATTTTGAGAGAGGACCTTCTCTGTGGCTGTTCCTAGGTTATAGAATGCTCTCCTTCAAGAGGTTAGATTAGGGCCCTCCTTTAAATGAACGATATGGTGCCCCATCTGTTGTTCCCTTTGTGGTGGTTGTAAAAACACTGTAATTGTAGCCTAGCACTGCAGACTGAACCTTCTTAAGAAAGTGGTGACAGAAGACACATGACCACTTTAGAAGGCTGTCTTCTGAAGAGTGAATTTTTAATCAGTTCTCTTTAGTGAATAGCAAAGGGATACTATCTCAGTATGTGACTACATAAGGATTTGTCCCACTGTTTGGTCTGCAGAGCATTTCTACTTACAACTTTAAAAAAATTGGGTAAAATTGTGGTTCCAGCCTGGGATTGAATCAAGGCAGATGGCTTGATGTTTTCAATTTCCCAATATAATTAAGTGGCTTCAGTAGACAGCTTAGTCACCTAATGATACTTGGAAGTTAAAAACGTCCTTGGCTTTTCCATAGAGAGGAGGCAAAGTTTGTTGGGGTTTTTGAAGCATAGTTAGGGCAGTAGTGTTTGCCTTTAGTTTTTTTTAAAAAAATTTGAAAACTTCATCCCAGAAGGAAGAGAGGAATGAAAAAGGAAGATGACTTTTTGCTTCTTTTTTTGCTTCTCTTTAAAGAGAGGCAAGACAAACAAGGACATTTGAAGTATGTATGTCATGTGGATAAAAGGCACTCACCAAATGGCACACCATGCCTCTGTACAACCTTAAGTAACCCTATTTAGTCCAATTCAATCCACTCCATATTAGCCATAAAGCCAGTCTCTCAACTGAATTAGAACATTTTGAAAATAATTAGTGAACATCCAATCCAATGAGCTTTTCTTTCATTGCCTTGAGTGGAAAATTAAACCTCAGTAAACAGATGTTGACAGGAACATATGTAAATTTGGAATCAGTAATGGGTTATAATGTTACTTTGTATCTAGGTTTTAAAAAAAGTTAAAGAAGAAAAAGGAGGAGAAAAATTAACTTGACCTCATATTTGTCTAAATTGTTTAACAAAGTTATTGGCAATGCTGATTTATTCCAGAATTCTTCACACAAGGAAATGCAACTACAGTAATACCTCGGATAACGTTTACCTTGGATAAGGCTAAAATCTCATAACGTTAAGTAATCTGGGGAGGAGAATTGGATTGAATAACGTTAAGGTCCTATGGGATGGATCGGATAACAACCGCGAAAGCCTGAGCAGTTACAATGTATCTCTATGGAGCTTTAACGTTATCCGATCCATCCCATAGGATTTTAACATGGATCGGATAACACTAAAAATTAGATAACACCAAGACTTGTGGAACCAAATCTTAGCGTTATCCGAGGTATTACTGTATTCTCATCCTAAATATTATCAACCTATTAGCTGTTTACCCCCAGTGTCTTAATTATTTCCCAAAATATTTATAGTTTTTTCATATGCAGCCCTAGCCTACTAAACCAATAGGGAGGCTACATTAGGAGATCCTACAATTTCACAGAACTTCTTACTGTTGTTTCTTTCTAGATGGATGCATTGTTGTTTTACTTATTATAACAAAAAAGAGGAAGGGTTCAGGACCATGAATGATGGCCATGAAAGAAGGTGGAGAAGGCCGGGGGAGGGGGAGAGAAGGGGACTGTCAATAAGTGAATAGGAGGACAAGGTGGAGTAACCAAAAACATATGTAGACTCATGGCACAAGGAAATAAACATCTACAGTGTGAATGATAAGATTGCTCCAGTGATCCTCTCTGAGGGAGAAAATTGAGCCTCCCTGAAAGAAACTTTTCAGTGCAACCTAATTCCTCCAGCTTGAGTAAGCTCCTAGTTCATTGCTCCCCTTGAAAAAGATCTTTATAGTGTTCATATATATACCAAGATGAGCCTGTTTAGAAGATGTGCTATATGAGCAGTCTCTTTGAGTTGCTGCCACTCATCTGTATTCTGGTTACCCAGCTTTGACTCCAGTTTTGATTCTGATTCTTCCACTTTGATCCTTGAAATTTCAATGTTGGTTTGCAATGAATATGTGAGACCTGCAGCTGTTCTAGATTCCAAGCATTGCATGCCAGCTGAGACTGTACAAAATTTCCACTCTCTTGCTGCTGGGTGACACTTAAGATTCTTGCTGACCTCTCAGTGGAACTATAAGGAAGTACGATATTGAAGGTAGCTTTTGGACTGAACACTATAGCCAGTAGGAAAGCCTTTTGATTGAAAATACTTGAACTGCAGTTCTATACGATGTGTCTTGTTTAAAGTATTCTCATGGTTGCTTGTAACTGTGTCTCTGCTGTGGTGCCTCCTTTACAGGAGATGTTTCAGCTACTGCAGTGTTGCATTTCTGTTTTTATACAAGTAAGTCTCAGGGTTTGGAAAAATAACTCTTAAAGATAATTATAGTTGTAAGCTGCCTGTAATAGTTACCACAATACAGTAGTTACAAATTAGTTTATTTCCAGACTGCTTGATTTTTGTAACTATTTCCCCCCACCTGGTTATACTAAGCAGTGAAAGCTAAGCATGGCTGTAAGCAACTTTCATCAAGGTGGTACACAGGATATAGAATTACATTAGCTTTCCACCCCCATCCCCCAACGAGAGGAGTTTTGAACCATCTTTCCTAGCTTTGGTACCCAAGGCTTTCTGTCACTGGAGAGGCTAAAGATGGAATCTGTCTACTTCTGCAGACAGACTTTGTACCTTTTACAGAGCTATGGAATATAAGTGTATTGTTGAATCATCATGCAAAATAAAGCAGCTTTAAAATCATAGCTGGGAAATTGTCTGTAAGCCGCCCTGAGTCGCCACGGCGAGTGGGCGGCAATATAAATTCGAACTAATAAATAAATAAATAATAATAAATAATTAGTGCTGTACCCGAGAAGCCTGCATTATGAGGTTTTAAGTACTATTTTTCTTGACTGTAACAACAATAATCAGCATGGTGTATCTCTCAGTACACAGACCTGGAGATGAAAGAATCCACTGAGTATCAAATGGAGCTCTGTTCTCTTTCTCACCTCTCTGCCAGCCCTTTGAGTGTGCACAAGCAATGTAGGGATGGGTGTACTGCCATTTGACTTATTCACTCCTTCCAGTTAGAAGTGTCGGTGCTTCCTCAATATATAAATCCAGCAATTATCACTTTTGTCAGTGTTCACATTAGTAATACCATGAATAATTTATTCTTGTACAGAATAAAGTATGCACAAAATTTTGGCAATTTGGAAACTATTTCCAGGATGAGGTACTTAATATTTATTCCATATAAGCAGATCTGCCTGTCATCGTGGGCTAATGTCTTGGAGAATATTCATGTTTCATTGGCTGTATATCGGGAACTAGAATGCATCACACGAATGGTGACAGATTCCAAGCTGATTTTGGAAATATCATAATATCCCTATTTACTTTCTTGTTTATTTCAAGTGCAGGAAGGATTGCAAAATTAATCTAAGCAATTAAAAAAATTAACTTTGGAAAGTGAATCATTGGAAACCAAGCCCGGCTTATTTCTCATTAAGTTCCAACTGCTCTGTGCATACCAAAAGATAGCAAATATTTTGAAGACACCTGATATCCCCTGATTAACTGCACAGCTCACTGTAGTCCCCAGAGTATGTCAGATGCATCTAGGGCTTAATCCAAAAGGATTAGGCACCATGGCAGGATAGCAACAGAAACATATGAAAGATCTCCTATTCCCCCCTTTACAGTGCATATTTTTGGCTGAAACTGTTTATGGACACTGTATTTCTTTGTACTTTTTCAGGGGTCAGAGTCCAGCTGTTGCTGAGTTTAATTTATTATTGAAAGCACATTATTTAGAAACCTATGGTGTGGATCCCCATCCTTGCAAGGTAATTCGTTTTTTTTTAAAAAAATAAAGGTATTAGTATCTTTCATTTTCAGGACCTGATCTAATCCCTCCTCCAAATCCTATTTGGCATATCTGTTTCTTCTACTGATGCATCTCTCTGTTTGCAAAATACTTACATAGGCCATAAACCTATTGGGTATGTGCAGCAAAAACATGAAATTATGTAAATGGTGTGCACAATAATTTTACTTCTCTGTCATGAGTTTGAATGTACCCACATCATGAACTTCGCTGCATTTATTTATTTATTCTGATTTATATTGCCACCCAGCTCTGAAGACTCTGGGTGGCTCACAGAAAATAAAACCAATCACGTTTTAAAAACCAATACAAACCCCATTAAGACTGCCACCAAAAATTACTCCGACCCCTACAGATTAAAAGAGATTGCTCGGGCAATTGGTGGATGGCTAGAAATTTGTAAAAACTGCTTGTGCAACTTCACTTAAGTGCATGTACAGTATTTCACATCAGATATCGTGCCATTTGTAAATCCAAATACATATTTTTTAATGCTCTGAATATGATAGTCAGTGGGACTATCAGTGTAATAAAATGTCCAGAACAGCATATCCTCAAACAGGAGAGAGGCTTAGATAGGGGAATTGATTAGCAAATACAAAGCAAAGAACTATATGTTGTGAAGTATGTAATGCAGGAGTGGTAAACATGTATCCTTCCAGATGTTATTGGATTGCCACAGACTCCCCATCCTCGATTATGCACTAATTAAACATTCTCTTCTGCTGTATGAGAAAAAAAAGTTTAGTGGTTTATTTTACAAGCTGTCTGGAAATGGACAGAAAATTTGGATATGCCTTTGATTAATATGATAACAATAAAACACGTTTAAGTTGGACTTTATAGTAGTTGTTCTATTTTATTTTTTGGATTTCTGTAAAAAAAACTTTTTTTTGCTATTGTCACAAAGCAATAAGGTAGACTATAGCTCATTTGAAGCAAGAGGAAAAGCCATTCCGATATTTTATCATAGATATGTATGGTATCTTCAGCATTGCTTTCCTGCTCACTGTTTAAAAAAACACTACCAAAGAAACAAATCTACAAAACATATGCTACAAAAATATATCAGTAGTCATTCTTTATGAAGCTTGCAGTGTGTTAATGTGTGTAATATGTATATCTGTGTTACTTTTTGCTTTCACTTTAAATTTTGAATTCTAAAAATCACACATGATCACTTTTATCTCTGTATCGGTAGTGTGTCAAAAGTAGCATTAAAAATATAGTCACCCTTGTCATACGAAGAAACAGTTAATTTCTAAAAGACATGGAGTACCTATTTTAAAACAAAATCACAAGCTCTGCCTTCTCTAGAATATATGTAAAATCCAGTGGCGGGCAGCAGAAATTTTCACTACCACACTATGGGCAGAGCCTATGTCATGGGCGGAGCCTACAACATAGGTGGAGCCTACATCATGGGCGGAGCGTATGTCACTGGCGATCTAGTCATGCCTGCCATATGGCCATGTATACATCTACAAACACAGACAGCACTGGCTCTTTGGCTGTAAATAGAGATGAGCACTGCACCCTAGAGTGGGATATGACTGGCTTTTGAGCAAGGGAGACCTTAAACCACTTGCAGGGACAAAACCTGACAGGGCAGGGCAGGGAGGTGGGCGTGGCCACCCAATTTTGCTACCCACCCTGCCCGAAGGCCACCCAATTTTGCCAGTCCCTGCTCAGAGGCCACCCAGTTTTGCTACCCCCTCTCCCGGGGGGTGCAAACCTGTTGCTGCCTACCACTGGGGAAAGTCTAAGTAACTTTTTCATGTTAGCTTAATTTTCAAAATATTTCTAATTTATTGTATTTTTTCTTTTCAAGGACTCAACAGGGACCACAACATTTTTGGGATTCACAGCCACAGGTTTTGTTGTTTTCCAAGGAAATAAAAGGATACATTTATTAAAATGGTGAGCTCTTGTCCTCACAATTGTTAATGTTAAAATATAAATTTCACTTTTCAATTAAAAAAAAAACATTATTCAAAAATCTGTTTTTTCCTATATTTTTATTTTGCTTGCCTACAGTCCTATGCTGTCCTACTTCCTGAATAGATTTGCATAGGATTGTAATATAAGCAAAGCAAAATTGTTTGCTTCACTGCAGTTTCTGTTGACATAAGCCCACAATCAAAACCAAGCACAGGACATAATAACCATTAGCGCTACTCCTCTTCTCAGTACAGTATATAAGAATTTGCTGGTTTTTTTAAATGATACTCAAAATCTTTTGCCTGAGGCAACTGCCTAAGCCTGCTTAAAGGTAGGACTTGAACTCTAAAACTCATACGTTAAAGAAACAGGAAAAAATGTGCTAGCACTTTTTAGAAACCATGTACAGTACCATGCTTTGTCAGGTGTGTTTCTTCATTCAGAAGCTTTGTGGAATGTGATTAGTAAGGAGACAAAATTTTGAATTGCAAGTAGACTCTCCTCATTTTATAAGCCCTACCTCAAATCAGGGCCATAGCCAGGATTCTAGATTTGGGGTGTGTGTGTGTGGTTCAAGAAGGGTAACAATGTCACACACACATATATAGCATTGGCATCCTGGGGTGGGGTGGGGGGCTGTTAGCTCAGGAGGGTTTTTGCCCCTCCAGCCCCCCTCTGGCTATGGCCTTGGCTCAAGTATGATGAGATCCTGACTTACATTTGAGGTTTTTCCTCATATTGAATTTTCCTCTAAATGACTCCATCATTTTGCTTGCCCATGTGAAGTATAGGAGTTAAATTCCCATGTTTGGCTTGGTATCCTGATGCAGCCCCCAATGATAATGATAAAGATTGCAGAGGAGCCATGGGTCCTTGAGAGGAGAAATCAGAAATGTTTTATCTTTTAAAAAATCATTATGGCTGATGACATTTATGATAATTCTGCCCTTTCTTAAGCCTCCATGTATATACATATATGTAATTAACTATAGCTGGTTTGTATCTGAACAGTTTGTATAATGTGTACAAAGGGACAGTTGATTGGCAGTTGAATGTTGATTGGTGGGTGTGATAGAAATAGATCGAGGAGTCTGTGAATCCATTTTAAAGCACAAGTTAAGAGCTAAGACTTTGTCAGAGAAATAAGTCTATTTTAGAGCCAGTCAGGAGAAGTAGTCTGTGCTAGGGTTAGAAAAAAGTGTCTTGAGAGTCTAGACTTGTATTGATGATGAACCTTGACACTCCAGGTGTTCTTGCACTTCAATTACCAGAAGCCCAAGTCAGTGCTTCTGCTGTTCAGGGCTTCTGGGAATTGAAGTTCCAGAACACCTGGAGTGCTAAGGTTTGCCATCACTGGGCCTGAGAGTGTATATACAATAATACCTCGGATTATGTTTACCTCGGATAACGGTAAAATCGCATAACATTAAGTAATCTGGGGAGGAGAATTGGATTGAATAACGTTAAGGTCCTATGGGATGGATCGGATAACAACCGCTAAAGTCTGTGCGGTTACAATGTATCTCTATGGAGCATTAACGTTATCCGATACATCCCATAGGATTTTAACATGCATTGGATAACACTAAAAATCGGATAACACCAAGACTTGTGGAACCAAGTCTTAGCGTTATCTGAGGTATTACTATACCAGAAAGTTAGAGATTCTTTAAATTTCAGCCAAAGGGTCCAAAGCGTGACCCTTCATCTACTAAAGTTGAGTAGTATTAATAAAAAACTGCTATACTGTATAGGTTGTCTCTCTTAGAACTGTAGAAAGATATATTGTGTATTTGAGTGAAAATCCATAAAACTTCTGACAGTATTAAGTGAACTGGGTGCAAAGTTCTGTTGTTGCCTTTCATCTTTAGTAAATATGATTGTGTGACCCATGAAATATATCTTCTTGCAAGTAAAAACTGATGAGGGCTGCATTTTGCACTTTTACCCATTATAAATCCTAGTAAACTTCCTAGGTTAATATGGACATGGGTAATCCAAACTGTACTTAGTTATGTGTTCATTGATTTAGTAAGATTGCTGAGACATGTTGAAACTTAAGCTATCAAACATCAGCACAATGAAACATATTCTAGTAATAATTTTAAAATGTAAACATCAAATTTCAAAGAAAAGTAAGAATTAAAATGTAAATAAATCATACTAGTAATTTTAGGACTTTATATTTGTTTGTACATTGTCTTCCACGCAATGTATTTTTCTCTTGTTTTAAATAACTGTATCTCAAGAATTCAAAATATTCTGTGGTGTAAAGAATTTTTCATTAACCTTGTTTTGCTTTACCTCAAAATAAGGCTTCCAAAATATGTTGCCTCTTTGTTATTTCTTATTTATGCTGTGTCTTTTGCTCTAGTTGGAAAAACCATTGAAATTAAAAAGCTAAGATCCTGTACACACACACACATAACAAACCAGTTTTTAAACACATTACAAGCTCAGCATTTTCAAATGTATGGAACTTTCAATAAGTGATGTCTTTATTTTCTATTTTCCAGAATAATTCATTGCAGTAATTCAATGCACTTGTTCTCTTTGTTTATGAATTGGCTGCAGTTGCATGAAACTGCCAAATTTTAAAACTATCATTTATTTTCCTCATTTAAAGGGCTTTCTTTTTATAGGTCTGATGTCTGTAAATTGAAATTTGAAGGGAAGACATTCTGTGTTGTTGGAATTCAGAAAGAGGTTGGATATTTTTATATCTCCTATATTCTAAATAATATTAATTTTAATTTTGAGCATTTTTATTAGGTAATGCAAATGTATATTTTTATAGTTACAAAATAGATTTGTGCCATAGATTTTGGAACAGTCAACGTAACACTTTTAAATACATAAATATATGTGTTCCTCATGTATAAGTGTCTAGTTTTAGACAAAGAAAATACAACTAAAAAAAATTCTCAATATATATATGTATGCTTCCCATTGAAAAAATGTTCCTTTATCTAATTTTATGTATTCTGATGATATGATTTTCATTAAAATTGAAGGAATAGACCTGAACCCTTCTTAACATGTGGATATAATATAGTCCTTCAGACATTATTGGGCTTCATTGCCCATCAGCAATAGTTAACATGCCCTATGGTGTAAAATTATGGGAGTTGAAGTCTAAGAACATGTGGTGGGTTGCAATATTATTTCTGAAATGAAATCACAAGAGAATTATTAAAGATTGGCTTCTTCTATTTCTGGATTTTTTTTTAAAAAAATCTCTTTTGTTGTCGCAATTGGGAGAACTTTATAGCAAATAAGATGCATGGCTCTCACCAAGATATTCTAATATCCCCTTTTAATGCAGAATTTGGGGAAAATATAGAAGAGGAGAAAGGTATAGATAGAAAAAAACAGTGAGTGTGAGTGTTGGATGAAGACTCAAGGAAAGACTGAAGAGTGTTAATACATGGACCTCTGAAGAATCTCAGGGGATTATTTTGTCTATTTTTCAAAATCCATCCTTGATAAGGAAGGGTGTGCTACCTCCAATTTTGTAGTGAGGTGCCTTTCCTGCCCTGGACCATGAGTTGCCCATGTTCTCAGTGGGATCGGTTCAACTTTTTTCTTAGCAGGACCAAGTGTGCTATCATAGCCTTAACCCAGAATCATGGCCTTAACCCAGCAAAGTCTTAAGTCAACTTTTTTCTACTTTTGTTTAATTTTTCATCAAAAATATAGAAAAAGGCTACGTTGTCATTTCATACCTCTACACCAGCAGCTTGCAAGCATCTTTGGAAGTGTGGAGTGGAAAACCAAGCATTTTACAAGTAAGACAATCTATTTTGATTTCAGTAGTATAGTTAAAAATAGACAAATGAACAGAGAGAATCAAATAAATTGGCACGCTTTTCATGTTAAACTATCATTGTTATAGAGTCAAGAGGTACTTTGATTCTTCTGTAAACTACCCTACTAAAGACTCAGTTAAAATATACAGTACCACATTACTCATTTTGGTGCCTTTGGATGTGAAAGCTATGAAGGTCCTCCTAAATAATTGAAAATTAGATTAGGCATATTTTGTTCAGGTGCTTTACCCTCCAAACAAGACAGGTTTTTTTTGTTTTCTTTTGTAAATTCTGATATTCTGAATTTCGTAGCAGGGCCATCTTCCATACTGGACAAATGAACATCTGCCTTAAATTTACCTCTAATACACATCAATCTTCTATGCTGAAGAAACTCAAGCTTTAAAAGTCATATTTTCTTTTGTACATTAATTATTCTGCAACACCCAGAGTGGGAAAATGTCCCAGATGGGTGATATAGAAAATTAATAAATAAATAGCATATATAATTCTTCAGTAAAATTCATATATTTAATTGGACATGATTGAACTAATATGATAAAGGGCAAATAGGAGAGAAGTAAGCAAGGAATTCCTTGAAGACTAGAAGTAGTAATGCAGTATGGTGTTGTGGATAGAGTGATGAACTAGAACTCTGGAGGTCTGGGTTTGAATCCCCACTTGGCCATATAAATTCACTGTTGGTGTGGTAAAACTGCTCCTTAAATATGCCATGCCCGAGTACAGTAGAACCCTGAATAACAAAACAAAAACAAAAACCCTCCATTCCGTGGAGCTCTTTGCTATACGGTTTTTTCCATTATACAGATCCCTATGGGTGATGCACTGTATAACGGGAAAAAAAGTTTGTTATACGAATCACTATTGGCGATACCATGTACAACATTGTGCAGGATATTGCCAATAGTGATTCATATAATGAACATTTTTTTCATTATATGGTGCATTGGCAATAGTGCAAAAATGCTTTGTTGTATGGATATTTCATTATACGAAGCATTCGTTATACGGGGTTCCACTGTAAACTATACAGTGCACCAATTTCAATTTTCAAACTATTGTTTGAAAATAGCAATATGCATTGTTATTTTGTTTTATATGTTGTGGTGAACAAAAAAAGATATACAGTAATACCTCGGATAACGTTTACCTCGGATAACGCTAAAATCGTATAACATTAAGTAATCTGGGGAGGAGAATAGCATCGCATAACGTTAAGGTCCTATGGGATGTATCGGATAACAACCGCTAAAGCCTGTGCGGTTACAATGTATCTCTATGGAGCTTTAACGTTATCCGATCCATCCCATAGGATTTTAACATGCATCGGATAACACTGAAAATCGGATAACACCAAGATTTGTGGAACCAATTCTTAGCGTTATCCGAGGTATTACTGTATTGGTGTTTGCCTATGTGTGGAAAAGTCTGAATTACCTATGGACAGTAAGAAGTCATTGTCCATTTCAGGTATTTAGAATGAAAGAACACTTGCTGCTTGGTATACTCTCAGCAGCCTCATGGATTATATAATTCCTACACGCAAAGCACTACTCATGTCATGGCTGTATACATGAACACTAGTTGCTTGAACCAGATGCAGGAGTAACTGTTAGGCACCATGGCATGTGTTTCAAGAGTCAAGGACATAATAAGCCAGTCCACAGCAAAGTAAATGGGGTCAGGATTTTGGATAGGCCAAGCTATAAAGCACAACTCTATTTTATGCATATTTGTTTAAGACAGGGATTCTCAACCTGTGACCCATATGCCGGATGCAGCCCACGGCACCAGTTCATGTGGCACCCCACTGCCTCCACCATACCAGGAAGTACCATGTGGTGTAGGGAGGGCAAAAATGGCCATCTGGCACCCAAAGCTGTCTGAAGGAGCATGACCCAGACCCCGGCTTAAAAAGGTTGAGAACTCCTGGTTTAAGAGTCAACTTGAATGCAACATTTTTTTGGCTTACAAATCACAGCTGCATTCTGTAAAATACTTTTTTGTCCTGCAGAGTAAAACTCTGTCTTATATAGCAATTTATCTAAATGCAACACAAGGCTTAGTTTCATGCAACAGCTTTCTGGCCTTCAAAGCCCAATTCCATTCCATGCAGAGTATTATAAGTCACATTCTTTAACATTTAAATGATTTTTAACTTACATGGATCAGACCTATCATCTGGAAAATGCTGGTCTGCATTTTCCCTTTCTCTGACATAAGGAACACATACTTTGTGAAAACTGTACAGTTTGAGTGCATACAGTAGACTTCTTCTCCAGCTAGCAGAAATGAATTTCAGAAGATAGGACTTGTGGTGCACTGAAAGTACAACACTACTTTACAACACCCAAGTGCTAGATTCTGTATAGCCCTCTAAAGAGATAGTAACTGAGCATCTAGCACTGGGGTGCCCAAACTTTTTGGGCTCTGGGCCGATCATGTGGTTCAGGGAGCTGTTCATTAAGGCCCGGGGGCCGGGGGCGGCCCCCGACGCCAATTCATCCGGCCCGCGAAGCCCTCGTCACTCATGGAAGCGGAAGTAAAATGAGCCCGTACGGGCACATTTTACTTCCATTTCCATGAGTGACGAGGGCTTTACGGGCCAGATGAATTGGCGTCGGGGGCCGCACCCGGCCCCCGGGCCTTAGTTTGGGCACCACTGATCTAGCACAATGGTTCCTAATTTTTTTGAGCCATGGGCCAGTCATGTGGTTTCTCCCCCCAGAAGCAGAAGTAAACCGTGCCTGCATGGGTGCATAACATGTCTGCACATGCATGTTTTACTTCTGCTTCTGGGAGTGGCACAGGGCAGATGAATTGGCATTGGTTGCCAGATCCAGCCCATCGACTGTCGTTTGGGTAATGTTGATCTAGCAGATGGGCAATGAATTAAATAATTAAAAGTATCCAAAGTAACTTCTTCAGAATATGTAATATGCCCTTCCAAGTTTTCTGGAAATCCACTGTGGAATTTAAACTAATATAGCAAAAATAGAACAAAGTTTTTGTCTTGAGACCATTAATTCCTATATTTGAATGCATAAGCTTGTCTTCTTTTCTATCTTTCCAGATATGCAAAATCAAGCCAAATCAAGACTGTGTCAAGCAGCAAAATATTCTTTAAGGGCAGCAGGTTTCGTTATAGGTGAGTATTTTCTGATTTTAGTGGGAATATCACCTGTTAATTGAATGATGTGAATAATGTTAACAGGTGATAGCATTAATGTTGACAGGTGATAGCATTAAAAACTAAAATTCCCATCTGGAACCACACTGGAAAGATGATTTCTCCATCTTGCCAATTATTTTTTTTAATTCATGTGTTCCATTTATATCCTGTCTTTCCTTCTATGATTCTAACATGGCTTATATAGCTGTCCTCTCTTAAAATTTAATGGACCAGTAAGGATTTGAATCAAGGTTGCCTAAATCCTAGACCTAGCTGTTTAATCTCAATAAGTTATTGTATTTAATGCAACATAAGCCTGTTGCCTGAAATAGGGTATACCATTGGACTCCTCAAATACCCTCAAGGCACCCAACCTTTAACAAATGGCTCATAAAGGTCCTGTTGCATCCCTTGAGGTAGTGATGGAGGGAAATGGTTCCATGTTTTGAGGGCTTCCAGCAGCCATGCTTCCCTGTCTTGATTTCTTTTTAAACTTTTGGCCAATCGGGGACAAAAAGGGGCTTTCCCAATGATCCTCCCCTTTTAACAAAAAATAAAAATAAAAAATTAATGTGTGTGCATGAAGCCCTTCACAGTATATAGATAGATAAAAGTGGATTTTGGACATTGGACTATTCCCATCCCTGTTTTAATAGTGAAGAATCTTTGTCCATATGTAGCAAACTGAACATTAGCATCATCCATGTAGAGCAGGAGTTCTCAGCCTTTTAAAGCCTGGGGTTGGGTCACACTCCCTCAGACAGGTTTAGGGGCCAAATGGCCATTTTGCCCTTCCTCCACCACATGGCATTTCCTGGTGTGGTGAAGGCAGTGGGGGGGGGGGAACATGAAATGGTGCCATAGGCTGCTGGTTGAGAATCCTTGGTGTAGATCCTCCAGCAGGTGTCTTCTGCTTGAGGTAGTTTGTTGAAGAGGGGAAATACAGACAAGGCCTTATTAGTTGTGGTATTTTCATATAAAATAATATAAGAACATTTTTGTCACATCACATATGATACATTTTACTTGATAAAGCTATTGATTGTGCATGGCATTTGATTAGATCTGACAAAGGTGTCCAACATTTGATAAGCAAGGACCGAGACTCCTTGCTCATGGTCACACACACTCTGGTCACCTCCAGACTTGACTATTGCAATGCGCTCTACATGGGGCTGCCCTTGATGACCATTTGGAGGCTGCAACTGGTCCAGAATGCAGCTGGTCTGGTAGTGATGGGGTGCAGGCGGTATGCCCATGCCTTGCCACTGCTCCAGAAGCTGCACTGGTTGCCAGTGTGCCTCCGGGTTTAATTCAAGGTGCTGGTGATTACCTTTAAAGCCCTACATGGTAGTGGACCAAGGTACTTAAGAGACCGTGTCACCCCAAGGACATCTGCCCATCCCACTAGAGGAGACCAGAGGGGCTCCCTGATAGTTCCATCTGCTAGGGAGGCTCGCCTCTCTAACATGAGAAGGAGAGCATTCTCTGTGTCTGGTCCGCCCCTGTGGAACCTCCTGCCAACTGATGTTTGCCTCCAGGTGAAGCTTTTATCCTTTCTCAAGAGTCTTAAGACCTGGCTGGCGCAGCGTGTGTGTTGGGCGGCTGGGGAAACAACCAACCTAGGTTGGCTTGTTTGACTATTGCTCGGGCTGTCAGTTTGGTATGCCGTATTGGGAGGGCATTTTTTTAAAAAAATTCATAATTGTAATACAGGTAGTTCAATTTTAATGTTGTTTTGATGTTTTTGTGAGGTTTTGTTTGTTGTGAGCCACCCAGAGTCATCTCAGTGAGGGGGGTGGGTAATAAATAAATAAATAAATAAATAAGGTGGAGAGCACAGGAATACTATTTATGGTGTAATTAAAAGGCAAGCTCACTATTGGAATTTTAACTGTGAATCTTAGACACACACACTTATTTTTTCAAGTTACTGCACTGCAAGTAAAATCTTCACCTCACACAAAGCATATGTTAAATTTTGTGTTTTAATATAGTGGAAAAGTTGCCAAAGAGGTTGTGGAAGCAAGTTCTAAGATCCAGAGGGAGCCACCTGAAGTGAACAGGTACTTTCTATATTCTCAGTTGTGCCTGAATAAGCTGAAATGAATGTTCAGAGAGGTTCTTCAAGCAGGTCATTGACTACAAAACTGGAGATTATCCTAGTTCAGTGACTGCACTGTAATTCTCTTCTGAACCTTTTAAAACAGGGGTGGCCAACCTTTTTACGCTGCAGGCCTGACCATACCCCTGACAGCTGAGTGGGCTGGACCATGCCCCAGCTGTCATAAATGCGCCCACTTCCACGTTTACGACAGCTGCAGGCACATTTGCGCATGCAGGGGCATGTTTTACAGCTGATGTAAATGTGATGGGCTGGACAGTGATGGGCCAGATGGAATGGCATTGCGGGTTGGGTCCAGCCCACGGGCTGCAGGTTGGGAACCCCTGTTTTAAACTACAGTATAGAGTGGAATAATGAAATTATGTTTCTTGTGAGGCTTTTTGGTAACTTTTATCTATTTTCTTGTTCAATTTCCCTCCTTGATTATTTCCTCTACTCAGATTTTACATGGAGATAAGCTAAGGACACTAGTTGCACACAGCCATCGTGTATAAAATAAGGAGAGGTTGACCACTGCCAATTACTCTTCTCTGTATGCTCATGAGAAAAGGCATATTGAAAAGTACATAAGAGTAAGGCATCAGCTAATTGTTCCACATCTGTTATTATGTGGTTTGGAACATTTTAGGTACAGGGCTTTGTCATTGCTGTTGTTAGTAAGTCCTCATTTCTCCCTTCCCTTTTTAGAACTAATATTACTCAGAGTCGCAGCTCTCACTCCTTGAACAAGCAGCTCATCATTAATATGGAGCCATTGCAACCTCTGCATCCTTCACCAAATGATCCAGATGATGTTCTCTCTGATGAAGGCAAGTTTGTTCCTGATCTGGCCTCTTGTTACATTCTCTCTCTCATTCAAATGCACAATTCCAAACAGACAGATGTACACAAAGACAACCAAAAAGGTTCATAAATTTTTGGGAGATGCACAGCAATAGTGAAAGATCATGTTGCTTTTCAGTAACCAAAAAGAAAAAAGGAAAAAAGCAACACTTGCTTTAAAATATTCTGTGCATGAAATTAAAAAAAATGGGTAGATTTTAAGCTTATAATGTCACCAGTGTACAAAAAAAAAGGATTAATAAAGTAAACATTTCCAAAGGTTGGCATAAATCTGAGGAGTGGGGTTTTGATTATTATTTGGGTTCATATAGTCAATAAAGGGGGACAAGAAAGAAAAATAACCCTCATTTTAGTGCTCTGATTTCCACTTGTCCATTAGAATGTTAGAATGCAAAATACCACAGGTTTGGGTAATAGTAAGTTAATATGCAACATTTTTAGACAAGCTAAATAGCTAAGATGAAGAATAAGAATCCAGTCCTGTTTGTTCTTACCAGGATGATATGAAGCAGGCTTCTGGCTTTCTTGATGGGGACTGTGGAAAAGAGAGAAGTCGCCCCATTGAGTCTGGGTGTGGAACTAGGATCCAAACCCAAGATCTGACTTGTGTATGGGCCCTTTTACTTTTGAAAGTCTTATGGGAAGAGAGTACAATAATAATTAATAATTGCGTGCTGTTAAGTCGACTTGATTTGTGGTGACCTTTTCCAGAGTTTTCTAGATAGGGAATATGTAGAAGTGGTTTACCACTCCCTTCTCCTGGGGGTACCCTGGGACTGTGTAGCTTGCATAAGCTTCCTCTTTTTCCTGAAGGCATAGGTGGGAATTGAACTCACTATATGCCCTTAGATGTATTCTATTATAGAGCTTAATGGGAGAGGAACAGATGGAAGATGGTACTATGAAAGGACTTCATTTATTGTTCCATACTCAAAGCAAATGGAGAGGAATAAGAATACCTCTGACTTAGGACAAAAGTTAGGACTTTGTATCTGAATGATGCAGATACAGTAGGAAGGGTTGAAAGATAAGGTTTGCATGTGAGCCAGCACTTTCCAACCTTATACTCAGAGGTGGGATACAATTTCTACAGTATGAATAAATAGATCGGTCAATTGCCGGATCATGGTTGCTGTGCTTGTATTCAACTACAAATCACTTTTAAAAATCACAGAAAATGTGCACACAGCCTTCCTGTACAACAGCCCCTCATTCCCACATTTCCAAAAATTTCAACATGGAGCAGGTAAACTAAGCTATTTCACCACAGGATGGTGAATGTGGTGGCATATTGATGCTAATGTCTCCATGCTCTTCATCTGTTCTTGGATAGAATGTCCCTTAAAGTCAAGTAGTTCTCAAGGACAGCTTTTAGGATGTAAATACATGTGTCTCAAATTTCCCCATTCATCTCCTTATCTCTACCTGGTTCTTCTCCTGCTTGGTCTGAATGAGAGCTTAAATGTTCTTTTCAGAGCATGTGGCTGGGGTTGCTTCTGTCCTGAAAGCCTCCTTGATTGTTTTACTTGCTGGTTCCCTAAACTGGAATTGAGTTCCTTTCTAAACTTGACCAACTGTTCAGCTTCTTTAGCTGGCTGGCTGAGAAGCTCCTGCTGCTGGGTCCTTGCTCTCATTCTTGCTGCTGCTTTTATACTCTGGCAGGAGAAGACCCTGCCATCGATTCCCTCTTGGTCCAGCATGACCCCATCCCTCTGTTCCTTCCTGGAAGCCTGGCAGCTTGGGAATCTGGCTCCTTCTCCATGCCGCGTGAGACTCCCTCCCGTGTTCGTGCCCCCAGGTGTCTTGGTGAGTGGGCCTACAGGGGTTAATGGAGTGTTACACACATTGGCTCTGATGAATAAGGTTTGTGTAGTGTTTCTGTTAGACCTATATGTATTACATTGGATAATTCGAAGTTTCTACGTAATTCTTCCAGATTTAATTGTATTGATATTTATTCCTTCAGATTGTCATGTATCAATTGCCAGTACTTTCCCCTTCAGTCACTAAATTCATATTGGCAGTTCTTTTTTGAGTTGTCTGTGAATAACATGTTTGGGTTTTGCGCTTGCGCAGATCTCCTTTTGGATTCTACCAGAGCTTTGGAAAAAAGGAGGGAAAAGCAGTTAAGGAAAGCCCATCCCCTCCCCCTCCCCTTTATAACCTTGGCAGCATCATTCCTGCCTCAGTCTCTTTTTTTCCGCTGCATTAGTAGCTTCGTTCGGCTATCAGAGCTTCCCTTGCACTCCATCTGCGGTTAGATAGTTCATTTTCTTTTTGTTTCTCTCTTGTTGTATGGCCACCCTGAGTCTTTGGATGAGGGCGGGGTATAAATGTGATAAAATAAATAAATAAATGACCCCCATGGGCCTCTTCAAGGCTTGTTTTTCTTGCTCCACTAAAATCTCATTTACGGATGGCTACTCCGAATGCCTCCTGTGCTTAGGAGAATCTCACCAGGTCCAGTCTTGCGGTTTCTGTAAAACATTCTCAAAGTCAGCTCTAAAGAACCATGTCTCGCCTTTGCTCTTACCTTTGGAAAGAAATCACTTTCAGCCATGGAAGTTCCCACTAACAAGACTGTGGTTCCTGTGCCCTTAGAACTAGCTAAGGCTGATTCACATTCCTCACCGCCAGCGCAGTCCTCTAAAAAGGAGACAAAAAAGAGAAAGCATAGAGAGCCTACCTATATGCATTCCCTCCATTTCCTCTCATACAGAAGGTACTCATCCAGATGCACCGTCACGAAGCATGGGCGATTCTGATCACCCCAGCCTGGCCAAGACAGCATTGATATCCTCTTCTGCTACAACTTTCATCACAATCACTCACTTTGCTGGACTCTCCATTGCTACTCCAAATGGAGAACGGACAGTTCCTCCATTCCGACCTGCCGAGTCTACATCTAATAGCATGGAGGATAACCCCAGACTCAAATGGGTACTAGACATGGCTAGACGACCCTCCATGAGAAAGTTATATTCCTTCAAGTATCATCGGTTCCGTGCCTTCCTCAAATCCAAGCAAACCAATTTGGACCAAAGCAGCCTCTAAACTGTGATGGAATATTTATTACACCTATTTGAGACTGGCCTTAGGCTTGCCTCCATCAGAGTACATCTGGCTGTAATTGTCGCGCACTCTCCAGAAGGATCCATTGCCTCAACGGCTTTCAGAAGCCATACTGTAAAACAGTTCCTTAAGGGCCTTCAGAACACCCCACACGTAAAGACTTCAACTGCACAGTAGTCCCTTGTCCACTGTCCTGACTGCATTAACAAAGGCACCTTTTGAGCCTTTAGCTACTTCTGACTTCAGACTTCTTATCTGGAAAACCGCCTTCCTTGCTGCTGTCACGTCAGCTCGAAGGGCAAGTGAACTGACAGCACTATGTGCTGACCCACCCTTCACAAAATTCTTCAATGACAAGGTGGTACTCCACCCAGATGTCACCTTCCTGCTGAAAGTTGTACCCAAGTTCCATATGGGACAATCTGTCTCTCTCCCCACTTTCTTTACAAACCCAACTATGGACCAAGAAAGAGTGTGGCACATGCTTGATGTAAAGAGAACTTTATTGTTTTACATCAGCAGAACAAGGGAGTTCAGAAAGGCACAACACCTCTTCATGGCATATGGAGGAAAGTCCAAGGGTGAACCCATCACTTTACAGCGATTCTCCAAATGGATCTCATCTGTCATCCATCTTGCTTACGAGATCTCATCTCTGCTGCCGCCTCCTCACGTCAGAGCACATTCCACCAGGGCCATTGCCACTTCAACTGCATTCCTTGAGGGCACCCCACTTGATGACATATGTAAGGAGGCCACATGGTCCAGACTTTCTACATTTGTCAAACATTACTGGATGAACACCAGAGCCACTGCGGACGCCAGACTTGGTCAAGTCATCCTTGCCAGAGGGCTCCACGCGCCATGCCCGTGTCGTTCCATCCATCATGCCTGATGTACCAGAGTGGATTCATGTAATCCGGCATGTGGATTCATCTCATCCGACTGCCCACCTACCAAGTAAGTGTGAGCTTGCTAATCTCCCAAACATGGGGATTCACAGACTACACGAAGGAGAAAGTTAAGTTGTACTTACCAGTAATAACTTCATTCTTCGAGTATGTAGTCTGTGAATTCACACTTTCCCACCCTTCCTCCCCACTTGAGCTGCATGGATGAAATGACTTAGTTTATCCATTGCTTAGCTTAAGTATTAACTGAGGAAAGAGTGGAAAATGGTGCTGAAGGGTGGGTAGTATGGTGGGTGGCCTTAATGCACACACTTTTATCCAATCACTTTAAAATCTTCGAGAATGGCTCCACGCTGGCGCAGAACCCAAAAGTGTGAATTCACAGACTACATACTCGAAGAATGAAAGTTATTACTGGTAGGTACAACTTAACTTTATCCCCCAGGGCTCGCAGGTACCCAGTACAGGACCCGTCCTCTCGAGATCACTTTGTGCCATGCTGCTTGTGCCAATGATTTGGGCCTGCCTCCCATGCACAAAGATGGCCTTCATCACCATCGCAATAAAGAGGTTTCTGGAGTGCATACACCATGCACAACCCCAGGGAGGACTGGTCACGTCCAGCAAGGGTTAATAACCACTGCTCTGGATCCACTATGGGCCCTCTTGGCCTAGACAGGCCCCTGACTCCACTCTCGCCTGGCTCTTCTGCAGTTAGTGAGCGCAGTCAGGTGACTGACGCGTTCCGTCAGAGGAGTTTCCCCCTCAGGCTCGCGCTTGTCGACCAGATTTGAATCCAATCAGGAGTCGTCTATTGCAGACATTCCTGGATCTGAGGCAGCAACGCCAAAAGTGGCACAGCCCCCCAGAGGATTCAAGGGATTACTCGGGGCTCATGATGAGAATGGCTCAGGCTTTAGACCTGGAGTTCCAACAGCCTCTAGTTCTGATGTCTGATAAAGTTTTTCAATGCCTCCAGAAGGATGTGGTTAAACCAACATCAGTGGGCATGCTTCCATCCCTCATCAATTATGGGGGCATATCAGGCACATCGATGGGAGAAAGTGGAAGTGCTTCTCGAATCCAAAATGGAGGAGGTTAAAGCCCAACTGTTACCAATTATCCAAGAAGGTACACAGCTTGCTTCACAGCAGATCCAATCTATGGATTGTTCTGCCAGAAGTCTGGCTCCAGCCATAGTCCTCTGCAGATATTCATGGCTCCATTTGGCTGGACTCATTGATTATGCCAGGTGCTGTATTGAAGATCTTCCCTTTGAGGGTGAGGGCCTTTTCAATGAAAACATGGATGACATCATGGAGCATCTGCAAAAGAAGAAAAATACAGCTAAGAGGCTTGGATTGAACTAGCCATCTTACACTGAAAAACAAAACTTTCAACAGCGTCCATACCAGTCGCCCCAAACCTAAACCCCATAATCAATCTCAGCCCTTAGCCCAGATCTCGGCTCTCTTTTCCACAATGTCAGCCTGCTCAGAGGCTATCCTTTTGTCTTTCTCAATCCAACAAGAGATGGAACAAGAAACAAAAACAGCACACTTGATGCTGCTCACACAGGATATCTACCACCGGCCCCTCCCCTGAAGTCCCTTCCGGCTTTTCTACAGTATCTACCTGCGTGGCAAGAAATCACCTCAGACCGCTCGGTTCTCACCATAATACAGCATGGCTATGCCATAGAATTCAAACATCCCCCCCCCCCCCAAGGAAGGCTTTGATTCACCCAGCCTTCCACCACACTTTGCAACGAGGTATCAACGCTATTGCAGAAGGGCGCAATAGAGCCACTGCTCCAGCCACCAAGCAGGTTTCTTTTCAAGATATTTTACAGTAGAAAAGAAAGGTGGACTGCATCCTATCCTGGATCTGAGGAACCTGAATACCTTCATAGCCAAAAGGCCATCCTTCCACTGCTACAGGAGGGTAACTGGTTCACTGTCATCGGCCTACGGGATGCTTACTTTCATATTTCAATAAGACAAGATCATCGTTGCTTCCTCAGATTCACCCTAGGCCAAAAAATCTTCCAATTCAAAGCTTTCCCATTCAGCGTTGCATCGGAGCCCCAAGTGTTTACCAAATGCCTTGCAACGGTTACTGCTCATGTTCGCGCGCATGGTGTGGTGGTCTTCCTATATATAGATGACTGGTTGCTGACCTCACCTACCAGGGAGCAAGCTGACAAGGATGTAGCCTTTACTGTCAACCTTATGGGATCCCTCAGACTCAACATCAATTTCAAGAAATCCATCCTGGACCCTCAAAGAACTGTCTCTTACATTGGGGCAGTGCTACATTCAAGCCAAGCAAGAGCATTCTTCACACAATCCAGAATTCTCAAGATCAGAAATCTCCTCTCCTGATTCCAACCAGGTCAGATAGTCACTGCCCATGTAGTTCAGAGACTGCTGGGGTTAATGGTGTCCACAGTGTCCATCGTCCAATATGCGTGGCTCTGGCTAAGGCCTCTGCAAGCCAGAACTTCTCTCCAATGACAGAGCTGCAGTCAACGCGACTGAAAATCCCAAGACTCCTAGCCACCCAGCTGCACTGGTGGATGCAGGATTGCAACCTGCTGTTTCAACCATCCCTCCCCCCTCTGCCCAGGTAATTTCTGATGCCAGCATGCAGGGGTGGTGAGCTCACTACAATGCCAACCAAGTGCATGACATCTGGTCACCAGCAGAGAGAAAGCTCCATATCAACAAACTCAACCTTTTAGCAATATGGAAGGCCCTACGTGCCTTTGCTCCATTGCTGGAATGGAAAGTTGTCCAAGTCACCACAGACAATGCTACAACAGTCCCTTACTGGCTGATGACCTCAGTCACAGGGAAGGCTCAACGCACAAGTGGGAACATGACCTCCAAGTGTTCAGCACCCTGTGCCGGAGATGGGGACAACCACTCATAGACATGTTCACAACAGCAACAAACAAGAAGTGCAACCTCTTTTGCTCCAGAGCAGGAGCATTTGGGATTTGATGGAGGATGCCTTTATGACCCAGTGGACTAGTCCTCTGATGTATCTCTCTCCCCCACTTCTTCTGATCATACACACCATAGTGAAGATCAAAAGGGACTGGGTCAACGTGATCCTGATTGCTCCATGGTGGCCTCAGCAGCCTTGGTTTCCTATCCTGCACCGCATAACATCCGACTACATCAGGCTGCCACACAGGCAGAACCTCGTATAACAGAATAAGGGGCAGATCCTCCACACCAGCCTCCCCTTGCTGCATTTTACAGCTTGGAGGATCAACCTCAAATAGCTGAGATCCTCACCACCAGTAGGAAACCCTCGATGAACAGACTCTTCTGTTATCAATATAATCTGTTCCTCCACTTCCTCTCTGAAGAGGGTATCAAGGCAGACCACTTCAGCATCTCCGAGGTATTTAACTATCTACTGCGTCTTGAAGAGGGAGGTAAAGCTTTCTCTTCAATCAAGGTCTCCCTGGATTTGATAGTGGCTCATCAGCCACAGGACTCACCCCACACTGCTCTCTTCCACCATCTCACTGTCAAGAAATTCTTAAAGGGTCTCACCCAAAGGACCCTACACCACAATAGTCACTGCAACTAGTCTCTCACCATCTGAGATATCCCCCATTCTAACCAATGTCCTCAGTGGACCTTCACCTGGTTACGCTCAAAACCGTCTTCCCTCTAGCAATAACATTGGCCAGATGTGCATCAGAAATAGCAGTGCTACGATCAAATAAACCGTTCCTTCAGTTTTTTATGGACAAGGTTGTATTGTATCCGGATTTATCATTTCTTTCAAAGGTTGTTTCAGAATTTTACATTTCTCAGCCCCTGTTTCTCCCGGTTTTCTTCCCCGATCCATCAACCCCAGTTGAGAAATCCCTACATACATTGGACTTACGAAGGGCCCTTCTTTTCTACATCGACGGGACATAACAAATTTGACATTCCACATGTTTGTTCATTGCTTACGGAAGACCAAGGAAAGGCTATGCTGTCTCCTCCCAACGGATAGCCACATGGATTGTCATGACCATAAACCTTGCTTACCAACTGTCTTTGACTCCTTGCCAGAATATGTAAGAGCACACTGTACGCGAGCTGTTTCCTCCTCCACTGCATTCCTGAGGGGAATCTCTGTTGCAGATATCTGCAGATCCACTACCTGGTCACAGCCTCTCATGTTCGTCCACCACTACCATTTGGACACGAGGGCTACCAGGGACACCTGATTCGGGGGCGGGGGTGTCCTCTCTTTGTCCCTCTGGGCCCATGTGATGTTGGATGCCAGACGTGGACCCTCCATCCGGTAAGCAGCTTGCTACTCACCCAAATGTGTGACTCACAGATGACTCGAAGAAGAAGAATGGGCTACTTACCTGTAACTTAAGTTCTTCGAGTTCTCATCTGTGATTCACACATCCCTGCCCTACCTCCCCTCTTTCACATCTGCCTTCCTCTACCTAGCACAGCTTTATAGGGACTGAGGTGGGAACAGTGGCACCAAGGTTATAAAGGGAAGGGGGCAGGGCCTCCCTTAACTGCTTTTTCCTCCTTTTTTCCAAAGCTCTGATAGAATCCAAAAGAAGATCTGCACAAGCACAAAACCCAAATATGTGAATCACAGACGATAACTCGAAGAACCAAAGTTACAGGTAAGTAACCTGTTCTTTTGAAACCTCCATCCAAGGGAGTCATGTGAGTCAGGAACTATTAATATACCATTCATGAAGCTAGTCGAATCATTTTAGATTTCTGTTGGTTTCCTGATAAGAGTGATACTCCTCCTTTCTACCAAAATGGTGTTCAGGGTGGCTAACAGAAATAAAATTGAAATGATAACTTTCGGAAGGGCCTAAAAACCTGGCTGGCAGGGCAGGTGTGGGGCTCCAGTAATATGGGGTCCCATGTTGGGTGGTTGATCTGATGGGACAGCCACCCCTCTCTCGCTCTTTTAAACTTTTTAAACCTTTTAAATCTTTTTAGATTTTTGTAAATTTATAGTTTAATTTTTTAAAATTGATTTTGAACCTTAAGGTTTTAATTTCTGAATTTGTAGGGGGGTTGTTTAATTGTTTTTCTTTCATTATGTATAGTCTTTCCCTTTTCTGTAAGCCGCCTAGAGTCAGGTTCGCCTGATTGGGGTGGGATAATAAATCTAAATAAATAAATAAATAAATAAAAATTATTAAAACACCACAATAAGTCAAAGTAACAGTAGCCAGCTTAAATTGGAACAGATAAATCCCATGGTTAATTCCAAGCTTAATTCAAGGTTAATTCTTGTTGCATCTATAGAATGTTTATAAATGTTATCATAATAAGACAAACTATATTTTTTTTGGACAGTAGCAATGCAGGCAAGCTAATCTTCCTTGGTCAAAAGTTCCAGAGCTCATGAGCTGTCATCAAAAAGGCCCTTGCTCATGTCTGCACTAACTGTGCTTCAGAGGTGATAGGATGGATCAAAAATAAGTCTCCACCAAAGATTTTAAGGGTTGTCTGGCAAATACAGAAGTTGAAGTGCTTTTATTATAAGACATAGACAATTTTAGAGGGACAGTACTTTGAAGTATATATTGAAACAGTTTGGGAGGCAATAAATCAGTTGCAATAAGGCAGTCACATGCCTAATTTTAGCCAAGACTCAACGTTCTGGGCAAGCTGATATTTCTGGAGAGTTCTCAGAGGCAGTCCCTACATAGAGCAAGACTGCCTGCCAAGCTGACAGGGAAATTTCCTAGAGCAATGTGAAAACCATTTAGACCTATGTGATCCCTGAAATGGATTGTGTTAGTGGATTTTTCACTCCATGTTCCAGTGAATCTCAAGTAGGGGAAATTCTAGAAAGCTATTGTACATGTAGATGACCAAAAATTTCACCCAGCTCTGAAAACAGATCCAGGTTATGTGCTGGTAAATCAATGGGGCTAGGTACATAGTGAAACCACTCTATGGTCACTGTAGAGGCCATGAAGTCTCAAGCTAGTTAGAACAGTGAGATCTCAAGCTGGATGCTGAAGTCTTCCCAACATGACAAGTTGAGAAGACTCAAGAAACATCCTGGGACCATTCAGCTAGTTTAGGAATAGACATTCATAGTCAGCGGGACAAAGCTTTGCACAAACAGAATCTGTCTCAACCTGTCTCTTTTTAAAGAATTACTTTCTCCAACTTCTTCTCATATATAAACTCGTCTAACCTAGTAGTTCTCAGTTTTTTGTACATTACATCCCACTGCTCATTGTGTTAAAGAATCTGAATTCCATTCTGATAGATATATCAAGTCTATTTTGTCAAATGACATTAATAGATAGCATATCAGACAGTAAATAAAACAAAAAAGACAAAACCCCCACCTTAAATACTACTGTATTTTAATGTTTGCTTTCATGGACTTGTCTCATGCACTTGCACAACTAATGTTGGTCTTTAAGGTGCTATAACTTTTTTGGTCTTTTTTGTTTTATTTACTATCTGATATGCTTGCGCAGAATAACATGGCTACCACTTCAAAAATTAATAGATAGATAATCAGTGGCGGCTAGGTCAGCAGTACGTATATTACACTTGGAGGAGAACAAAACAAGGAGAATAAATTTTATTATCCCATTTACCTTGAAAGCCCAGAGTCACTATTAGTCAGTTCCGACTTGATAGCACATAACAGTAACAAAGGATTTCCAACATTAGTTGGAATATGTGCTGTCTAATGCATTTGTAAATAGTCTTTTCCCTGCCTGAACTGAAGCAGGTGCGTGCGTGCGTGTCTGCGTGCGTGCGCACAGCAGACTCAACTATATGTTTCCACACAAATTCTTTTTTAGTTCTCTATATGTAGTTTTTATGTGCAACATGGATTTGTTGACCTTGAACTGAAATTCTGAGAGTCACTTGATTACCTCAGGAAAGTTGCCCGTCAATTAGAGCACACTTTAATGAGTCACCGAGGCCTTAGGATTTCATGCATATAAAAATAGCACAGCATCACTTGTTGGCAGTCAGTGGCTCACTTTTTATATCCTGGAAACAGCTCCAAGGGCTGTCTTTTATGTCAACATGATTACATAGGGATTTTATATGTGAAAACATGGAGAAGCAGCCCAAAGCAAGAAATGGTTACAAGAGAATGTTCATTGACAGTGCAGTGAAAGGGACAGAAGGACTGGCTAAAGTTCTTTCTATGAAAAATTAAATAATCAGATGACACTAAAGGGTTTCTTGGTGCTGTCTGTGCCTTGAATTTGCATGTTATCTGAAGGTTGATTGTAAAGGTTGTGAATTAAAATATACTGTATATTGAAAAGAGCATTTTCCTCTCAGCATTGTATTGGAACATAACAAAATGCTTAATGTTGAACCAAGGCCAAGCCTGTAGGAATCAACATATTTTCTGATTGCCATTTGAAATTGTACACTGATTCTTAAAAGTTGTTCCTGCCAGTGTATTTGATTCTT
Source organism: Furcifer pardalis (assembly GCA_030440675.1). Classification (NCBI taxonomy): domain Eukaryota; kingdom Metazoa; phylum Chordata; class Lepidosauria; order Squamata; family Chamaeleonidae; genus Furcifer; species Furcifer pardalis. The sequence goes on along the minus strand of CP126896.1, from coordinate 44,096,464 downwards.
GTTGGAATTAGTAGATAGAATTAGTGTGGGAGGCACAAAGATTACCTACATTCTTTCTCATGTAGTCTTATCCCTTATCACTTTACCTTAAAAGAAACATATTCCCAGAAATATAGAAAGCTGCATTACGCTAATTTAATTTAATATTTACATTTATATGCAGCTCAACTCGGCAAGCGCGACTCTGGGCGCTCACAACAGTACACAATAAAATCACGTACAAAATACGAATCGTCCAAAATTTCCAAAGTTCAAAGTCAGCCGCCTTAAGTCCAGAGCCTAGGCTGGCCAGGGGGGCGATGTCCGGCCCCCTGCCCCAACGGCCAAGTCGCTGGCACCAAGCAGCACAACCCCCGGATGTGGGTGGGGTTGTTGTCAGCACTCATTCCACCCATGGCCAGCGGCTCTTCAATCCCAGCTGTGGATGGGGTCCGGGTTCATCATTGGTGCTCCTGCTGCCCACGGCTCTTCAACCCCGGCCAAAACATTGGTCCAACTAGCTTACTTATTGTTTACCTTGATCAGTAGTGAGTCTCCAGACCCTCAGACAGTCCTGCATTCCCAGCCCTACTTTGAAATGATAGGATAGGACTATTCTTAAAAATGTGCTCTATTATTTAACAGCAACCTTCCCAGATGATGTATAATTTTATTGACTAAATGCACTGTTAATTTAGCCACTAACTAGAGTTTGCAGGGCAATGATCATTTTGTAAATAAATAAATAAAATGCTTTAAAAGTACAAAGACAATACAATAATATCATGACTGAAAAAGCAGAAATAAATCCAAGGTAAAAGTGGCAATAAAAATTGTTTCAGTTTTGTCTGCATTCTTCAGAACCTCAGTTGCTGCAAAGTATAAATGATCCAGAAACTGAAACAAAACATGCAACAGTCAACAATAGGCAAACAAGGAAGGTATCATCTGCCTCCTGCATCTTTTGCAGTCAACAATAGGTTACACCAACTAGATGTTTGTCTTTCTCAAATCTGAGTATTAAATCTCTGAGGAGTTTGGCTTCTCTCCAACATACGTTCCGTTTAACATACGTTGTCCTAGATATATAGTTTCAAAATCCTGTTGATGTAAAGTTATGCCACACAAATCGGAGGATATTATCTGGAAAAGGAAATATTTAATTTAAATGAATTGAAAGTTTCCTGACCCCTTTGTTTCAGATCCTGAGACTCCCTAGGGCTCCATTTTGTCCTGGGGAAGCTTTGGTTGACTTTGGAAGGTGGTGGTGCCTTTATTCACCAACAAATCACAGATGGATCACTTGATACTCGGATGTATTGAGCTGCCCTGCAGTAGCCAAGGTTGGAGTGGAATCGCAGTGTGAAAGATTACTCCCACAAATAATTCTTTTAAAAAGGCAAAATTAAAGAACATACATTCCCATAAAATGATAGGTCACAGCAATTCACTTCTACTTAGTAGATATTTACAAGTGCAGATATCTATCCATTGATTGTTACAGTCCGTTCTCCACATTATACTTCAGTGGATGTGTTTAAGGTTGTGGGCTGGCATGTGCAGTGCAGCTGTTTAGTAACAACTGCTAAGGAAACATTTGGTATTTGCAGTTAATTGTATTGTGCAGTATGATAGGGTTGGGAAGGTTTAAAAATAGCCTCTCCTTCTGTTCTCTGTCAGGCTATTTCTATTGGCCACATTAGAAGCCTGATATTTGATTCATTCAGCAGTGTGCCTCAGCTGAATACAGTGAAAACTTAGTAAAGGTCAGTACCAGTATGGGTGATTAGTTCAAAAACATCTATAGAAACTAGAGCAATTAGTCAATATGGTGAAATGCTTAGTAAAAATCCAAACTAGGAGGAGTATTCATTTGCGAATGGTGAACCATTGTAGCAAAGATGTGTGCATTCGTCTGCTGAGACATGGCTCTAAGGTCACAGCTACAAGTGGTGGTAAGTTGAAGCTCAGTGTTTGCTTTATTGTTTAAAAGATACTGTAAACAAAATAGCCTGTGCTTTCCCTTCATGTCCGGTTTGTCATACTAATAAAGGTCTACAATACATTACTAGCTAAATTAATACCTATCTATGCATGACAGAGCAGAAGAGTGGGTAAAAGCAAATGATTCAATAAAGAACTTGTTTCTTCCTGTGATGACGATCAAGCATAAATTAAATAAATCATTTAAATAAATCAATAATTTCACAGTTGATTAACAGGAATATAAAGGTTTTTTAACACAGAGAAATAGTTAATATTGGAATAATAACATGGCAATTCATATTTTGACATACAGCACTGTGCAAAGTTTTTAGGCCACTGTTAGATTTATTGTTTTAGCAATGGTATAATGATCATATATAATTGTTTCTCAAACTCTTCATTAGAATATGACCAAAAATACATGAATAGATTATCCCGGTATTTGAATCCACATCTGAGGTGGATATTTGCAGCTCAGTGTAATGGAATGCACTTGGTCATCCTGATATAACAGTTCACACAAATCCAGACCTTCTCCTTGGCATCTTCACTACAACACTGATCACCCTCCCCTTCTATCTTCTCCAGAGTCGGGAGTCTCCAGATTCTTTGTTTCACATGTTAGTGGTGATGAACTAATACCAATCAAAATGCAAGGCATAGTTGAAATGACTAACTCAAAGATCAGAAGTCATCCAAAGAAAATTGCTAGAATTAAATGTGTCTGAAACATATTAAAGCAACAATACCATTAAAATACCCAGCCGAGTTCTACTGAATATGAATCAGTGAAAGTACTTTCCAGTAGTTAAAAATATTATTTACAAGCATCCATATTCAAGAGTTACAATTGAAGGATCCAAATGCAGCCCTGAAGAATGTAAGTTCTATGGCATTATGCATTATTGACTATATTTGGGCAGATGTATGCTTTTGGATTACAATTCCAAGGATTCTGAGAATTATAAACCAAAACAGACATCTGTGCATCTCTATCATAGTGTTGTACAGGGGTGATCTATTTAATATACTTCTAAAGGAACCACAGTTATGCTTAAGCAGAAAAAGGACTGGCAAAGATATTTGGTCATGCTGGAGTCTACCCATTCAATTATTGTATAGAAAAATTCCACAGTGTTCTGTAGAAACCACTGGAGACCGTATTAAAAAATTCTATATAATTTGGGCATCCCAAGAAGATTACCGATGCTATAGAAATATCAAGATATTCACCAGCTGTATCCTAATTCCATTTGAATGTACTTAGGGGGCATTGTGGGTTGGTACACAGTGATTATAAGTGGTAAGCTGCCTTGTCTTGCTGCATCCAGAGGAACTGTAGAGAAATAAAAAAGTGGAAGAGCATAATGTTTGAGTGTGTTAGTGTGCATATTGACATACATTAATACCTCCGATAACACTAAGACTTGGTTCCACAAGTCTTGGTGTTATCCGATTTTTAGTGTTATCCGATGCATGTTAAAATCCTATGGGATGTATTGGATAACGTTAAAGCTCCATAGAGATACATTGTAACCGCACAGGCTTTAGCAATTGTTATCCGATACATCCCATAGGACCTTAACGTTATTCGATCCAGTTCTCCCCAGATTACTTAACGCTATGCGATTTTAGCGTTATCCGAGGTAAACGTTATCCGAGGTATTACTGTACTATAAGTTGAAAAAGTTGTTCAACTGATTGTTAAAACACATGATTTTGGCTAAAGAGGTATATAGTGGTATATAATCACTAAATCACTAGCTATCCAATTTCACATTGCACTATTTTATACACCTGTAGAAAACTTAAATATGAATGATGGGAACATCATCAGTTTTTACTGAGCAAAATAAAAAGCTTGATTTGATAGAACCATAATTTATGGTGTTTATGTATATCATATTTTTAGTTTTAATCTCAAGAATTGTTCAGGGATGGGAATTAAAGGTCATAGGAATTCTGCCAAATCTACATATGAAACACTTAACAGAGTTGCTTTACTAGAAGCAATAATAATCATTATTCATTATCAAGTAAATTCTGATTTATGGCAGCCTTCCTCTGGTTTTCTAGGAGTTAAATTTTCAGCAGTGGTTTACCAATCCCACCTTCTGGTGGTATTCTGGAACCATGCATCATTGTTCAGGGTCACACAGTGGTAGAGCACATAACTGCACATGCTCTGAGTTATCTTAATTTGCTTGTCTTCTGGGATAGGAAGCCCTGGCTCTACTGTCATATGTTCCAACCGAATGAGTTCTAACACACAGCATCTTTGAAATGTGCTGTTCTCCACTGTTGATCTAAGTAGTTTATTTGCAAAATTGATTTTAAAAGCTTTCAGTAAATTGGTCTTCCATTAAACTGAAGAAAACAATCTGCCTCCAATGTTGAACATCCAGTATCGTGTTTAATTTATGTCATTGGCTTGTGTATAGGTACATGCGTTACACATATGCCTATATGCATACAAGCATTTTTTTAAATAAGTGAAAAGTTCCTCTTGTCTGTGTTTAAAGTGAACAGTCCTCAAACTAACTTCTTTCTGGAGTTGCACTGTTGTGCTTATTGTTCTTTTCAAAATGCATGCTTGCATCTGATTAAAACTCTATTTTTATAGGTATCCAATTGCCGAAAGATGATGTCTCTATACCTGTGATATCCAATTCTCCTGCCAAGGAAGCAGATGATAGTTCAGATCTTTCTCTTGAAGAAGAAGATAAAATCAAGGAGGATCCTTTAACCATCTCTGAACTGGTATACAATCCAAGCACCAGTGTGCTCCCCACTCCTGTTAACGATGAGGAGATTGATCTGCTCTTTCAAACTTCTCCAAGGCCAGAGAATGGGAAAGAAGACACAGATTCATTCGAGGAACTGGAGGCAGATGAAAATGCATTTTTGGTTGCAGAGGAAGAGGAGTTGAAAGAAGCTCGGAAAGCTCTTAGATGGAGCTATGACTTACTGGTGGGCAACTTGAAGGTCAATGCTGCTATGAAAAGTTTTTCCAGATTTCTTTTTGTTGGGTTTGGAATATTCCTGGTAGTTTTCCCTATTCTTCTTGTGCTCCTGGAGTCAGACCTTGATATCTCCTTCCTCCATGAAATCCGCCAGACACCAGAGTTCCAGCAGTTTCATGTGGAATATTACTGCCCTTTCAGACAGTGGGTGGCCTGCAAAATAGACTTTGTTAGCCACTTGTTTGGCAGCTCTTAAACAGTAAAAATGTGTGATACAACTAAGGGCTATATTCAAAATGAGTGAATTTTTCAGTCAGGGCTGGGTACTTATAAACATCCTGAAGCCCATCATTTCCTCTTCATATTAGACTTCCACATTATGTTTTTCCTCTGTAATTGAATCATTGCTACATGGTGGCCTTTCAATAACCAAAAATTAATTTTATTTTTTCCTCCCTGTCTGTTTTTATGAATGAATGAACAGAAATGAAAATTTATTGCCTGTATCATTATAAGCCATTGTGTGCTAAATTTAAGTATTAGCAACAGAAAGAAGGTAATGCTTTTGAATATACTCCTTAGTGAAACAATCTCTACTAACCAATGCCTATACAAAGCAACAACGATTGCTGGAATTTTCTTTCTTGGTTTGGTTTTTCATTTTTAAAAATATTTTTATGTGTTTACAAGATTTTGGTAAATTTTTAGCAAAAACAACTTCTAAAAGATATTTAAGTGTACAGATAAATAAAAAAACATTGCACAAGGGCATGTTATAAATTTTTAAAACATTTTAGCAATTTTTTTAGAAATAAAATTGAAGAAAAAAATTCTCTGAGATCAGCACAAGAGGGTGAGCAGATGGGAAATGGGAAGAGTGTGCTAGATAGAATTTAATTTATGTATGTATTTGTTTCTGAGCACCAGGCCACACATTACAAAGAAACATGGGATTGCCTTGAATGATAATAGAAAGGTTATTTGCAGTTTAGAAAATCAATGCTTAAACCTTTTTCTTCACACTTCTCCCTCTTGCAATCACCTGAACAACAATTTTCCTATTATAGTAATACCTCGGATAACATTTACCTCGGATAACGCTAAAATCGCATAACGTTAAGTAATCTGGGGAGGAGAATTGGATCGAATAACGTTAAGGTCCTATGGGATGTATCGGATAACAACCGCTAAAGCCTGTGCGGTTACAATGTATCTCTATGGAGCTTTAACGTTATCCGATCCATCCCATAGGATTTTAACATGCATTGGATAACACTAAAAATCGGATAACACCAAGACTTGTGGAACCAAGTCTTAGCGTTATCCGAGGTATTACTGTTCTTCTCTTTTCCTTTCTTATTGACCCAGTCCTCTGGAAAAACAACCTGAAACCAGGAATGTTTTAGCATTCCATTCTACCCATTGGTATGACTTTGGAAGTTCTACAGGCCCTGCATGCATGTTAGCTGCAGCAATGGTGGTTAATTCTAAGGAGTAGATTGGCAGTTTAACTTTAGAAGTGTGGTGATTTGCCACTCAGTCAGTGAAAAGGAAAGGTCTTTAAAAGGCATTGCAAGTACACTTTTGTAAGAGGTTAGGGAGTTTTGGATTAACTGTAGATTATTGTACATAACATAGAAATGTGGATATTTAACAGTCTAAATAACGCTACCTAAATACATAGAAGCTAAAGATACAGTGGTCTCTAGAGAAAGATTCCATGAAAAACTACCCTGTCACCCAGATCCCATGTATTTGACAATAATATCTTAGTCCCTGATTCAATTCATTACTGTTTGACAATGAAAACCCCCAAAGTCATGCATTATTATTTTTTTGTGCATGTTATCTCTCTGACTTAATATAAAGTGACAATGGATGCACATGAGTTTTTTCTAAAATGTGTCTCTATGAATGGTGTGTAGTTAAATGTGTTGTCATGATTTGTTGGGGATTTTGTGCCTGTGTAGCTCCAAGTACCTTTTAAAAGGCTATAATTGCATACAACCTCATGTGTGTAGAGAAAAGAAATAGGTCATATTAACTGATTTTAAAAAGAAAATTGGGAGAGCAAAGCATCAATTGCATTGTGTATTCTGCAGTTTGGATTCCCTGAAGCAACTTCTCCATATCCTCTTTTTAATTTTAATTGAATCTGTCATAGACCTCCAACATTGTAACCCTACATAGTTCTTTTTAGAGTTTGCAATATTGTTGTGAATAACATTAGCAGCCGAGGCTGCAGTTGAGCAGGTGTGATGTAGCTCACAGTGAAGGGACAGAGTTTCAAGTTCTAGTCCCTGTTGAGACAGAAAAATCTTACCAGGAGCCCTCATGTCAGTCACAGTCTCTCAGCCTAAAATATCTCACATTACTGTTGTCAGAATGGGGAGGATGGGAGCCATGCATGCTGCCATGAACACATTGTGATTAATATATGATGATTGTTACATCTAAGGTAGCCCCATTGAATCAGAGGGGATTTGGTGAGTCAGCTATAGATTCCACAAATTTAATGGGCCTACTATAGTTGTGACTTACTATTGGATTCCAGCCATTGGGTCAATACCATTTTTAGTATGTAAAAGTAAATATAGAACACAATCCTAGAATATTTTTTTTTATTTTGTGGAACTCAAATGTGCTTAACTGTACAGCAAATAGTGCTCATAAATTGCAGTCTGCTCTATATGAGAAACTGATTGAGCAGCTCTGTGACAGCTTCATGTTTATTGTGGAGCTCTCATATATGGAAATATGTGCAGGATCAAGGTGCAAATACCCATTTTTCTTCTTTTCATGCAGTTGGCTAATTTGGGCAAGTTTTGACAATTTCCCTTTGTCCTCAGATCTCCTGGAACATAAAACTAAAGTAGTTTTGGTTGTGTGTTTTTTGTAAGCGTTTTTAGCAACAGTTCTATGAAATGTTTCTCTGGGTTTCATAATGATTATGTATGACCCTACGTTCAAGCATTTATCTTCAGCCTCTAACTTTCCTAAAACATTCTTTTGTTCAAATAATTGCCTATCCCTTGTTTGGTGCAGACTTAACCTTTTGCAACTTCTATCTGAATTTTTTAGTTAGAACAAGAATCTGATGAGGAGAGATCTCATTTGTAAAAATTATCAGGATTTTAGGTCCTTTGGCTATAGAAACAGATTATATAGACTTTGCAGATAGGCTAAAATAAATCAAGAGTCTATTTTGGATACTATTGGTATATAAATAAATTACTAATCCCATTAGTTATAAACAGTTAGGTTGTGGCTTCTAAAATGTAGTCTTGTCCTTATCATAGACAACCAGAATACTTGGAAGCATTTGTTAAGTATGATTTAATCTGATCAGGGCAGGGTTGTAAGAGGAACAGAGAACGGACTGTGCAATAAGGATGCATACAGTGTTAAATGCAAGTTCATGCACACGGTCACTTAGATTTTTATACACCTTCTTGACCTTTTGTGAAACTCAAAAGCAGGGAGGAGAGGCATGTAGCTCTCCAGATGTTGTTGGATCATACCTCCCTCAGCTTTTGCTTGTCTAGCCAATGGAGAAGGCTGAGGAGAGTTGCAGATCAATGACACAAGGAGATTCACATCTCTGGCTCTTCCTCTACTGTGAAATGCATTATGAGTGCTTGCTAAGAGTGCCTGTTAAGAGGTATCTCCTAGTGAAAAGATAGAAATGAAAAAAGTATGGAGAGAAGTGCATATATAATCTATGGTAGCGATGGAGAATCTTGGCCCTCCAAGTGTTCTTGGATTTCAGTTACCAGAAGCCCAAGTCAAGCATACCTGCTGATCAGGGCTTCTGGAAATTGAAGTCCAAGAACACCTGGAGAGACAAGGTTTGCCATCACTGAGCCATAGTTGTGCCGAATAGATTGGAACAAAGGTTTGTCTCTAGTACTGGAAGCATCAGAGGTGGAATTAGGGGCCATAGGTACAATATTGTGTATTTCTGTTTGTGCTTGGAATATATTGTAAAATTTTATGTACTTGAAATCTGTTTGTGACTTGTCTGATATTTATAAACAAAATTCTGGAAGAATTAGATGGGATTTATTTCATTGAAATGTAACCACATACACACACAAATCAAGAAGGATATTGTAAACTTGAGCCTTACCTTTGTAAAGTGAATGTCACATTTCTATGTCAACATCTTGATTGTTTTCTATGTTAATATAATGACAGGACTCCCTCAAAAATACCCCATAAAAGAAGCTACCTTGCAGTGGTATACACATTTGACAATAAAGTAATTGATTAAGGACACCAGTTTGGATTTTTACCGCCAGGGTCATAGGCATCACATTTCATAAGAACCGTTTAATCATACGACCTTGAAACTTGATGTGCTAGCAGACAATTTACTGGATTAGAAGAACTGACAATCATAATAGCACATCATTATGAAACATGATTTTGGGGTAGCTCTGTAGGAAGAGAGTGTAGAGCAAAACAAACTGCAAATATTTGCAATGAAAAGAGAAAACTTGTATACAGTATATGGAAAGTAAACTGCATCCAAGTCATTCACAGTAATTACAAGTGTTTCACTCATGTTTTGAGATGCCCTATATGTAAGGAACTCATTTGGACACCTCATTCATGTATTGATTGTGTTTATAACCCTCTTTCTTTGAAACCTTGGTATGTCATCACTACCCACATTCAAAATCCAGAGCACTGGATCAGACCTGGCCCAAGATATAGTGAACGGTATGACTTTTTTGTTTTTGGCAACAAGGAAATTTTTCCCTATTGGCTTCTATGGAGCTCACACACCACAACTTGTATGTCTTGGTACCCAAATGACAATGATTCCTAAACTTTTCCACTAAATTTGGGCTTTCCATTTAAATTTGTGAACATGGATTCCTCTTGGATTAACGGTATTACCAAACAAAGCAAATAACCAATATTCCCTTTTACACTGTTGTTTTAACTTTGCATCACACTGTGCTTTTAAATGTAAGAATGTTTTGATGAAATCAGCTCTATTTACTTGGTGACACTCCATAATCCATGTGCCACAGCACTAAGCAATGGTCTATGTGATTATAATATCTTATTGCTGTTTATAAAACAAGAGGCAGGGCATTTATAACCCCAAAAGAGTTTTATTTCTCTCTCTCTCTCACACACAAAAAGTTCAGTGAAAAGTTTAAAACAAAATACTAGAACGTTGTTGCAAATTTGCGGTTTTTCAGCATATAACTGTAAACCTTCATTTTTCTTCTCTGTAGTTTAAACATTTTCTGTCCCTTGTAAATAGATTGGCGCTTAACACGAGTACAAACAAGGCTAGAGTATTTTTTAATTCATAGCCACTTCTCAAAGCAGACTGTGCTTGTTCTCACCCAATTACAGTTTATTCTTTCCCACTCTGACTCTCAGAATCACAGCTCTAACTTTGGTTGACTTTCTCTGTTACATACATTCAGTTATACATAAAATAAAACAATACTGGCACCATACAGAGATATCAGCTTAGTTTCATTCATAATCATCCTTTTACGTTTTCTCAACTGTAACACCTGCCATACATCCTCTGTGGCATCTCTCAGTCAACAACAAACTTCTACACCAGGAGTTCTCAATCTTTTAAAGCCGGGGTGGTGGTGGTGTGGTCACGCTCCCTCAGATAGCTTTGGGGGCTGGATGGCCATTTTTCTCTTCCTCCACTACGTGGCACTTCATGGTGTGGTGGATGCAGTGGGGGGGACAACCATGAAATTTATTTATTTATTTATTAGATTTGTATGCTACTCTCCTCGGTAGCAACCGACTCAGAAAGGCTCACAGAGTCCACAAATATCAATCTTAAAGTGCAAACAAAAATACAATACCATACAGTGTAACAAAACAGAAAAGTACAGAAAGTACCATGTCGTAGATCAGTGGGCCACATCCGGCCTGTGGGTTACAGGTTGAGATCCCCTGCTCCACACAAAAGAAAACACAAATTCGCTACACACTTTGAATGTGGGCAGAGGAGAGCTCTGTTCTGTGAAAATGAAATGGCCAGATGGTAAAGCGAATGTGGCAGCTTCTTGTTTTCCCATGTTCTGGAATTTGTACTAGAGAATTCTTATTCTGTACTCAACTCAGCCGAGCTTCTAACTAAGTGTACGAGAAATAACGGGTTGAAGTGAATGTTGTGAAACTTTGGGAAGAGGGACAGAGGAAAAGATGAGCCCTCGTGGTACAGTGGTTACACTGCTGTAATGCAGCCAAACGTAGTGAGTTCAATCCTGATGGAGTACAAGGTCGACTCAGCCTTCCATCCTTCTGAGGTTGGTAAAATGAGTACCTAGCACATTGGGGGCAAAATGCTTCTCATCTGTAAAACCACCCAGAGAGTGCATTAAGCACTATGGTGCAGTATATAATTGTAATTGCTATTGCTAAAAGGAGTGTGATTGTGGCTGGGTTTTTTTTTTTTGGGGGGGGGGGGCGCATACAAACTAAATTTGACCAAGGCCTTACCAGAGAGGGTGCACACACACATGTGCACATGTGCATGTACACACACACACACACACACACACACACACACACAACCTTCAGCAGGGGTGCCCAAACTGCAGCTTATAGACTAGATCTGACCCTGATGCCAATTCATCCGGCCCGTGCCATCCTCATCGCTCCGAGAAGCCAAAGCAAAATGCACCCAGGAGTGATGAGGATGGCATGGGCCAGATGAATTGGTGTCAGGGCCTGGATCTGGCCCAGGGGCTGTAGTTTGAGCACCCCTGATTTAAGCAGAGAAAATGGCATCTATCATCCTGTTGCAAAACAGATTGCAAGGCACATTTTACTTCTGCTTCTGGTGGGAGATACCACATCACCGGCCTGCTGAACCACGTGACACCCACAGCCTGAACAGTTTGGGTACCTCTGACCTACACGGTACCTGTCCCTATTCAGGCTTTGCTGGCACTTCATCAGAGAGGAAATCGATGGCGTAGATGAGCCCAGTGGTGAACCCAGAGGAACTGAAATTAGCCCTCAGGTCCGGCCATCTGGGGGACTGAAGTGGCTTAGTGGGTAAGATGCTGATCTTGACGACTGGAAAGTTGGCAGGTCAGCAGTCCAAGACCCAAATGCTGCATAATGGAGTGAGTGCCCATTGTCTGTTCCAGCTCCTGCCAACCTAGCAATTTGGAAGCGAGAAATTGCAAACACATAAATGGGTACCGCATAGCTGGGAAAGATAACAGCGTTTGGTGCACTCTGGCATCTAGTTCTGCCTGCCGCATGATCACGGAAACGTCTGCAGACTTAAACAGTGCTGGCTTGTTGTTTGTAAACGGAGACGAGCACCGTCTCCTAGACTCGGACACGACTACCTTTCAAGCAAGGGAGACCTTTTCCTTTCCTTTACTTCAGCCACCAGAGAGCGCGCATGAGCCTCTGCCTCCCTTTCCCTTCGCGGACTCCACTCCAGCTGTTTCCATGAGGACAGCGTGACACAAACTCCTGCTAGTAACACCAGAGTGAAAGCCCAAGTCGTTTCCCCACCTGCAAAACACCCTCTCTGCACCTGGTTTCCTTGATGGCTGGAGCCCTCCTTGAAGTTGGATTCCCTCCGTTGATCAGGTGGGTTTCCGAGAACAGCCTTTAAAGGGATCTTGGACTGACACCAAGTCCTTTAGTTGCAGATGCTGAGTAACTGGACCAATTCTCAAGCGGAACAGAAAAGCTCGGACCATAGCATAGATCAGAGGTACGCAAAATTTTCAGGCTGTGGACTGGTCATGTGGTTCAGGGAGCTGGTCACTATGGCCTGGGGGCCGGATCTGGCCCCCAGCCCCAATTCACCCAGCCCACGAAGCCCTCGTCGCTCCTGGAAGTGGAAGTAAAATGTGTTAGTTCCGCTTCCAGGTGTGATGAGGGCTTCATGGGCTGGATGAATTGGCACTGGGGGCTGGATCTGGCCCCTGGGCTGTAGTTTGGGCACCCGTGGCATAGATCCTTTTTGGAAAATGCCCATTAACACAAGAAGAAGTTGCCAAGGGATTTCTCCCACCACCTCTTTTTTTCACCCACTTTTCCTGCAGCAACAGTGGAAAGTTGTGGCTTCCGTTTCGTTGTCTCACACAGAAACAAACCCACCAGAGACAGGGATTAAACTAGAAATCCCTGCTATTCCTGAGCCCCATCTGCTTTTTACCCATACAGTATATTGCAAAGGGTTTCCTAACACACTCAATTAGAAATGTGCAGCTCCAGCAGAGCATTTTAGAGTAGCAGGATTTGTTTCCCCCCTGTGCTTTTAAGAGTCAATCAACAGTATAATGACTTCTATCTTTTAATTAGTATGAAATTCTCTAACCATCTCCAGGAAAGTCACTACCATCTTCTCGGAAATGATTGATGTTATTGCATTGGGTTATTCCTTACCTGCTTTTCCTAATCCATCCTGTGTTGTCTGTCTTTCTACACTTTTGCTTTCTCCTTCTGGCCTTAGTATTTATGTCTCTGATGGGCAACCATTCAGTCTGAAAAATGAACTGAATGAATAACCTCCTTCTTCCTCCTTGTCTAGGCCAGATGTGAAACTGCCTGGCTTCCTGTTTAAAAAGATACAATCTCCTGCTTATTCCCCCATGGAACATCTAAGGATGGAGCCTGGCTTGGATAGTCTCCCATGAGAGTGCTTGGTGAAGTCACCTTGAGTTATGAAAGCTGGCAAAGTTTTGCATTTTTAGAGTGACCAATTATTGATTGATTGATTGATTGATTGATTGATTGATTGATTGATTGATTGATTGATTGATTGAATGAATGAATGAATTTCTATACGGCCCATCTGGGTGTTATCCCACCCAATAAAGGGTATCGCTTTCCCCTGCATTGGCCAAAATGAAGGCACCAATTGGTGAGTTCATTCTGTAGTTCCTTTCACCTGACCGAGTGTGAGAATGATACTATTAAATAGAAGAGCAATCAAATTACTCCTCTAGGGTGGCAGCTTGAGGCTGAGATGCTGGGGCATATTTTTTTGTTGGCGTATATTATCTTGCTTGACTTAAGAGTCTGGTGGTTAAGGCTTTTTAAAAAACCTGCTACTCTTACCTGTTCTTCCAGAAATGTAGATCAACAGCTGAGATTCAATGGGTTAGCCAGAAGGGCCATGTGACTTAATTAATTAATTAAACAGAGAACTGAACTTTAGGCAAAGGTCTCCCTTGCTCAAAAGCCAGTTGTATCTGACGCTAGGGTGTGGTGTCAAAGAGCCAGCGCAGTTTGCACCTCCATATGTTTCCATCGTCATGTGGCAGGCATGACTAGACACAGAAGACTGTTACCTTCCCACTGAAGTGGTACCTATTTATCTACTTACAATGTCTTGCTTTTGAACTGCTAGGTTGGCAGGAGCTGGGACAGAGACAGAAACTCACTCTATCATGTAGTACTCGGGTCTTGAACTCTGGACCTGCTGACCTTCCAGTCATCAAATTCAGCATCTTAACCACTAAGCCACCACAGCCCCTTATGAATTGATCTTTACTTTCATTTTAATAGCTATTTTAGGTCCACCTGCTGGAGGAAATGTGAAACAAACAAATATATTTTCCCATAGCTAAAATCACCACTGCATGGTCACTGGCCATTGGTCAGACAGACATTTTGCCTGCTATCTGGTATGCTGTGGAGGTGGACTGATCTGCTCTCTTTTTACCCCCCTGGTGCCACGTGGTCAGGGCCGTAGCCAGGATTCAAGATTTGGGGGGGAGGGTGAAAAAAATTTCAGGAGGGGAAAAAAAACACAGGGCCCCCAACAATGTCGCACTCGCATATATAACGTTGGCACCACATGTGGGGGTGGGGGTGGGGGGGGCAGGTGGTCTGTTTTCAGGAGTGCTTTAACCCCCTGCTCCCTGGCTACGGCCCTGCACATGTTGTAACTACTGGAGTAGACCAGTTGGTCCTGCCTGCATCATTTAGAGTCAGAGAGGTTTTACTGTTTTCATGCAAGTAGGTGCACTTTAGTTGAGTCTTTTCTCAGTCCATGTGATCACTGTGAATGGGCTAAAAGTGAGCCTTGCAGCTGCTAGAGCTGTTAAGGTTCTTTCTGGTTTGAATTTCTGATATCGTGAGGTTGTTTAATAAATGAGTCACTTCAGAATATTAACAAATTGAACACTTCTCCTGTTCCTCTGTGTGTAGACAAGGAAGTGAGAATATTATTGTCTCTCTGTGTGTGTTACACCATTGTTGATGTGCTGAGTCACTTACCTTACTTTTTAAAAATTGCTTCTGTGTGAAGTACTGATTGAAACTGTGGCTGCAGGCAGTTTCGTGATCAGCACCACAAAAAAGGGAAATAGTTTTTAAAAATTTAATATAAGTGATTCAGTGAATCAGCAATGATCTAGCAGACATACATACACAATCGTTTTAATTCCCCAACCTCTTTGTAGAAGAGAGAGGGAAGTATTCAATTTGCTGGTATCCTTTAGCAGCTCATTTATTAAGCCACATCACAATACCAAAAATTTGAACTGGGGGTGAACTGGCAGCTTTGGTTATCAGAAAATGTGATCAAAATAGCACTCCCTTTGAAGGAGCAACAAACTATAGACTCAAAGAAATGTGTATCTTTTCATTTAGACTTTATTGTCAGACTCTTGTTTTTGTTCATGGATGGTTTGCCATGGCTGATAGACAAAGTGTTGATTTGCATCTTGGTCATGTGCCTGTCTGAAAAATCAAGATGTGTTTTGAAATCTCATTAATTAAGTGCAGCAAATCATGCAGATCATGCCCAAACACTAGTAGGACTTCAGACAAGATGGAGGCACGGACTGGCAAATATAAGGCAATATATTTATTTCCTCACAACATATTTATTGCTTTTCAGTCTAACAGGGGTCTTAGAACAATGAGCAATGAAACAGATGAACTATTATTTAAAACAGATTGAAAACAATTAAAGAAACCATTTTAAAAAATGAAAAGCTATACAAATACAGTTACGTTGGCTCTATAGATGCTCAGTATAAATGAGCTGGCCTGGTTTCTCACCACATTAGAGATGCTGCTACAGAAAAAGCCTTTCTTATATATTCAACAACCTCCTAGAGTAGACCCTTATTAGATCATGGGGCACTGAATATGGTGATGGTTGAAAATATCAAATTCTGAGCAGGCTGATATGGGAATTAATGATGGTCTCAGTGGTATCCCAGTCATAAGCTGTTCAGGGCAAAATCAGCACCCTTGAGTGAACTTAAAAACAGTCTAGGAGCCACTCTGGTAGTTTCAAGGTTGATGATACAGTAATACCTCGGATAATGTTTACCTCGGATAACGCTAAAATCGCATAACGTTAAGTAATCTGCGGAGGAGAATTGAATTGAATAATGTTAAGGTCCTATGGGATGTATCTGATAACAACCGCTAATGCCTGTGTGGTTACAATGTATCTCTATGGAGCTTTAATGTTATCCGATACATCCCATAGGATTTTAACATGCATCGGATAACACTAAAAATTGGATAACGCCAAGACTTGTGGAACCAAGTCTTAGCGTTATCCGAGGTATTACTGTATATGTTATCCAAAGCACTGGTCTTGGATACCAGTTTCCAAATATTTTTTGAATCTAAATCATGTTTAATAGTAGTCTGAAGGTAATTAAGGCATGGATTGCTTGGTCCAGTCCCTAGGAAGAGGTACCACTGATGTGTCAGTTGAAGCTTGGCAAATGTACATGACCTTTTGTGAGCCATGCTGAGTCCAAGAGCACCCCTAGTAAGAAAGCCTGATTGCCCTCCCCCTTTTTTTGATGACCAGCTGTACTACTATCTTGCTTGGCTTGGGCCTCATGTTTTCTGCCCACCTCTAATCCTTCACTGCACCCAGACACTTTTCAGGACATCTACAGTTTCTTTGACATCACCTGAGAAACAGACATAAGAGCTGGATATCATCAGCATAGTGGTATGACCCAGTTCCCCACCTTCAGATGGCCTTACCCAGCAGCTTTAGATATTAACAGACGTAGACAATGCTACTTAGTCCTGAAGACCTTGTAAGATGAAAATTAGTACCCCAGTAAAACCTTGCTTGGGTGTTCAGCCAGAAAGGACCAGGACCACTGCAGAATGGTGCTCAGAATCCTTTATTAGCCAAAAGACTCAGCAGTATCCTGTGATTGATGCCACCAAAAGCCATTAAAAGGTGTAGTACAGTGGCACCTCACTTAAAGAGCATAATGCATTCCACAGAATTGTTCTTTAAGTGAGTTACTCTTTAAGCGAAACACTTAGAAAAAGCGCCATTGCTGCCATTGTAAGTGACCGATTGTGACTTCTGGCAGGGTGATTGTGAACCCCAATTTTGTTGTTAAGTGAATTTTTTGCTGTTTTTAGTTGTTAAGCGAGGGCAACCATTCAGAGAAAATTCTGCTCTTTAAGTGAGTTATTCTCTAAGCGAGACACTCTTTATGTGAAGTTTTACCGTAAAACCAACAGCATCAAGGGGTATTACTAATTTCAACAGTCCTGTTTATTTGAAATGACTGTAATTACAAGAGATTACTAGCAAGTGATATAGAATATCCAGTATTGGGAGAGTTCTAATCCCTGTCTTTGTTTTGTTCCTACAGATAAAATAGCTGTCCCCGGCAAGGTTTAACTGAGACTGCTTCTGAAATTGGATATACAGTATGAACTCAAAATCTGAAGTTCTTATGATATAAACCCATAGTTTTCTATGGAAGGAGTCTAGTCAGTTGCATTGATGAGACAACAGCTCAGATTCAGTCAAGGGTAGAGGTGGTCCATTAAGTTCTATAGCTAACTGACTTTGAACAGCCTAACAACAGAATAAATAGAGAGAAATGTCCAGTTCAGAGACTCTGTGGAGTAAAACATTCAAGAATGGATGAGGAAACAAGCGTTAACGATGAACCAAGCTGTAAAAAATGCTTGAGCTGTATTTATGTACATAGTAAGTTACATGAGGGAGCTGCCATCTCTGAAATACAGAAACTTAGAGATGTTACCAGCTGGGCAGAGTTGTTCCCTGATCACTCTCCTGTTGGAGACAGCATTCAGGACTGTGACACTAAGAAAGAGCAGCTTCAAAAGAGTGGAGGCAAAGAAGCTGTAGATAAAAGCATTAATGATTTAGGTCCAAAGCTGCCACATCCAACCATATCAAGCTCTTTTATATCTGTTGAAAATAGCTCAGAGCAAGCTGAAAGACACAGTCCTTTTGCACTATTGAATTATAATACATTACCTTTTCCTCCAAAAAGTCTAAGCCAGACTCAGATACTCAAGCTTGAGGGGAAAGGAGGAGAGATTAGAGTTATAAGCAATAATGGAGGAAAACTGGAAGGAGATGGTTACATGTATAGCAGCATAAGAGCATCCAGTTTTCATACTCTCTCCACAGATTGTCAGGATGATGATTCATGTATATCTGCACAGGACTTGCCAAAAAATGATACTTATTTTTGGCCCCCTGCTAATGATAGCTCAGATGAGGAATTGCCATACGTTCAGACAAACAGTCTGAAACTAGCTATCACAGGGAACCAGAAAGACAATAGATCTCTTGGCAAGGACATTTTTTTCAAGCCATTAAAATTTAATCCTATCAGTCCATCAGTGCTAAGAGGCAGGCTTCCTTGCAAAGGAGGGACTGACAGCTGTGAAAGATGGAATCCAGGCATGGAGAACCTTTTGGAGGTCAAAGAAGACAAAAGCAATGGTTTCACATGGACCCCAAAAGTGGAAGCCTCCAGTGGGACCAATCATATTATGAAAAACATCCGTGAAGAAGCTGCAAAAAGAAATATCCCCTTCACTTTCCAGTCTGAGGTGGAAAAAGTTATATCAAGGGATAAGATTTTAGATTCTCAGCCTTTAAAGGAAGCTGTAGATCACAAAAATGAATCTAGAATGGCCACACTGGGGATAGATAAATGTTATGAAGAGAGTAAGAATATTGGAAAAGATCAAACCCAAAGCATGTATGATAGAGATGACTTCAAAAGAGACCAAAGGAAAATGGATTTAAGATTCACGGTGAAAGATCCCACTGTGCAAATTAACTGTTTCTATAGGAACTCATCTCAAAACCATTCAGAAACCAGTACAGATGAAATTGCTTCAAACTGTCTGAACTGCCTTTGTGAAAAAACAAAGTTGGACAGTAATGGTGGCTCCATCTTGGACATGTCCCCATTGGGTGAGGAAGATATAGCATGCCATTCAAATATGATTCCCATGTATATGCGACGTGACATAAAAGAAAGTACCTATGAGAAAGATGGCAAATCAATAGTAGGTTCTAAAAGCAATACTAAGGAAGTCCTCAATAAAAGTATAAAAGTTGACGACCACAAACAGCAGTTCCAGAGTAATCAGTCCCAGTCTGATGATAGTGTTTTGGCCAAATATTACTTCTATCTGAATTATCTCCATAAGTTGAGAAGGCTTCAGTCTGAAGATGATGGCCATTTGCCCTCTTGCCAATCACACTGTGGATTTTCTAAAGAAACAAACATTGCTGAACTTGATTACTGTAAGAGAGATAGTCTATTATTGTATGTGCAACAAGCTAAGGAACATAGGAACAATGCTTCTGGAAGTCAAGAAATAAGATGTGATAAGGATAAAAGAACTGAAACTTTAGAACAGCTACATTGCCCTGAAGAACAAGAGTTTAAGCCTCTGTTTGTGAAAAGCAGTCCCAAATTATTGTCCAATCTTGCACTGCCTGCTAACATACAGCTGAAGAAGCCACACATTTCTAAAGGTGAAACTAAAATTATATTTTGATGCATATAAATAGTGTTTCATACTTAATAATGCTTTGGAACATACATAGAATAGGTAAGATCGTCAGAATTATTGAGTACAAATTAAGATCCTGATTACTTTATGGAATAGCTTTTTTCTTTTTTTAAATACAGGTGTTCCTTTTTTGTTGTTGTTTGAAAAACTCACAAATGAGCTCGAGAGTTTTCTCTTTCTTTGAGCAGTTTCACTGACGGAAATATAATTTACTTGTGTTTTAAGTGTTGTAGCTCATAGCATCACAGAACCTCAGGTTGCAAATGTTAGGCTGCAAATCTGGGAGTAAACTCTTGAAAGCAGTGAGGTTTAATTTTAAGTAGGTATGGAAAGGATTGCATTGTAAAATGTAAATATCACATATCCAAGGACTAGAACTCAAAGGAAACAAAAATGATTTGCTAAAGTTTTAATTCTTTAATACAAATGTCCAATAGTTTAGTCTGATAAATATTGATACTGACTGAAAAATAATGAAAGTGAAGATAAAATTTAGCTCTTTAATAAATGTACTTCAGGGTTCTTGAGATACACTGGTAAATGTCCAACTTTTTTGTCATTTCCCACTAATTTTCTATACTAGGGTTGGGTTTTATTATGCTTTTATGATGTTGTAAACCACCCTGAGTCGCCCCGGTGAGAAGGGGAGTATAAAAATGTAAATAAATAAATATACTCCTAATTAGAGTACTAAAATCACTGTAAATTGCAACTAGAACAAGTCCATTAAATCATTGGGGAATTGGGTGGGTCAGTTTCTTTGTGCGTTCCATTGATTCAGTGAGCCTACACTATTTGTGATTTACTGGATTTCAGCAATTAGCTCCATAAATTAAGTCAGCTATGTGAGCCATGTATGAAACATATGCAGAAGTAGAAGGTGTTACCTTTTCTGGATCACTAATTTAAAAAATCATTGAGATATTGCATGATTCGTGATCATTTATTCAAATGTTTGTGGCAGATAGTCTGCCAGGCTCTGTCTTTAAAAGCAGCAGTCAAGTTGATGCTCCACCCCCACCACCCCCATTAGCTGTGGGTGATACCATGGTAATAACCTATCAAGTATTTTTCTTATATAATGCTTACCACCATTTTCTTTTTGTGATCAAAATAATAATTTATTTCAACTTGGGATACCTGTAGTGTGTCTCTTTCCCTACCCACAACAAGACTAATATTGGGTGGGATAATGATAGTGAAAGCAGCCAAGGATGAAGGCTAATTACAAGATGGTGACGAACTGCAACCTGTTTAGCTATCTGTAGTGTAGCAATTGATGAGGGATGATATGAGCACATGAGGGGCCATATATTTCACTTCGTATCTTAAATATTCCCTCTCAAGCACTTTTGCTTGAAATCATGTAGATCTACCTTTGCCTGAAGAAGTGATCTTGAATCCCAAAAACTTGCAATTGTTTTTTTACTTTAGTGATCCAAAAAAGATATTGCCATCTTCTTCTACATTTGTACAAATATACATTTGTATATGGCTCACACAGCTGATTTGTTTGTTTTAGTAGATATCATGTATCACATCGTGTCATGGGTTTGAAATCTTGAAGACATTTCAGATTCTATCAATCTTTAATGTTCAGACATAAATTAGAGGATGAAATTATCTGAGGTTGTTTAGAAAGAAGAATAAATGGGATGGCATGGAATTAACAGTAACTGCATCTATATTCTGTGTGGCATCTTTTGTAGACAAGAAAGCATTTGAAGCCAGGAAAACTGTCACAGATATGACTAGTCCTAAGAGGCATTGGGAGAGTGCTAGCATGGCATGGTCATCTTACCCACATGGAGAAAAGAAGCCAAGGTTTGCTTGCATATGTTTCAGCATATATCACCCAATAGCATCTTGTCTTTTATTAAACCAGCAACTTCTGGTTCCATCCACACTGACTGACTGAAATGTAGGTTAATTTATCAAGGACATGAGGATGTTTATTTTACAAAGCCTGCCCTTGAAACTGAGGAGGGAAGCCTCTTGACAGTGGTCTTAGTTCTGGCCCCTAGATAGTCAGAATCCAGCCCATTAAGGCTTAAACATAATTCCAGTCCTCTAGCTCTACACACAATTCAATAATGGAAACCTATTTTCTTTGTTACCATAAAAAGCCAATATTTTGTCTTGGTTTTCCCATGAGAATAACAAAAACTATCCTCAAAAACAAAACGCGTTTTCAGGTTTTGCATAGATACTTGGCATTGAACAGCAAGACAAAAGAAGAGGAGGAGAATGCTGAAGAGACAACAGCCATTGTAAAAAAAAGTATTGTGGAGAAAAGTAATAGTTAAGAGCAAAAAAAAAAAAAAAAAAAGGAGAAGACAGTCTTCATTAGTGGAACTGTTAAATTGCTTGTTTAATTCCTCTTCAAGAATCTGGCAGACATGCAGAGGGAGATCCTGTTGGATGACAGGAGAGCATCTGAAGCTCAGTCAAGAAGAGTCACTCAACTCATATCCTACAAAAAGGAGAAGAGTAATTGTAGTAAGAGACTGGGGTACACAGAAAGCGCCTTCTCAAAGACTGTTGTATTTTTGAACCAAAATTGGGTGTATCCTGGTAATGGCAACCTTGTGTTGCCAGCTAATCTTTTTCACACTAGGTGAGGCCAAGGAACTGCAGAGCTCACTCAAAGGTGCCTTCATTTTCACAGTTCCACGTCTGGCCTGGACACGGAAGAAGAAGTAAGAGACTCCCTACTGTGTGGGGTTGAAATTGAAATATGCCAGGAAGATCCATGGATCCACCAGGTTATGCTGCCTGGATGGATCAAGGATTTTATGGAAGGATTGCTAGTACTCATAAAACTGGTGGATATTTCTTTGTTTTCATGCACATGGAAGCAAATGACACAGCAAAGAAGAACCGCAAAGAAATCAGATGAGAAGTTTGAAGTTCTAGGAAGTAAACTCATGGACTTTTCGACCCAATAGATTTCTTTTGTCCATCCTGCCAATACTCAGAAGAGGAATGGGGAGTGTGGATGGGGTAAAAAAGGAAAACATTCAGAGTGAAGTTCTGGCTATTAAGGTAATGCTAACATGAGAGATTTGGATTTTGGGAATTTCTTGGATGATGAACTGCTAAGCAAGTGATGGGGAGAACCTGCCCAAATATCTTGATAGGCACCTTTTGGGGAGTTCATTCTGCAGCTGTGCTGAAAACAAGAGAATGAAAATTAACATGGATAAGTGCAAAGTTCTACACTTGGAGGGGGGAGGAGGCAAAACACACAGTTACAAGGGGATACTTGGCTTAATAATACCATGGATGAGAAGTATCTTGTAATTGTTGAATATGGGATAACAGTGTGATGTGGCTCCAAGAAAAGACACATATGCTATTTTAGGCTGCATCAACAGCAGCTTGGCTGACTGGACAGCTGAATGGTTTAGCTACTTGGGAGGTTGATTCCCCACTGTTCCTCCAGAAAAAGATTCAGCCTATTTAGTTATGGACAAACTACAC
Organism: Furcifer pardalis; assembly: GCA_030440675.1. Lineage (NCBI taxonomy): Eukaryota > Metazoa > Chordata > Lepidosauria > Squamata > Chamaeleonidae > Furcifer > Furcifer pardalis. Next base: position 44,073,227 of record CP126896.1, on the reverse strand, counting down.
AGTCCCAGGATGTCCCCAGAAGAAAGGAATGATAAACCTGTGTATTTTCTACCTAGAAAACTTGGGAAAGAATTGCCAGGGCTGTAGCCAGGATTCTAGATGGGGAGGGGAAGGAGTTCAGGAGGAGCAAGAAATTGTCAGGAGGGGCAACAATGTCACACTCACATATATAACATTGGCACCACATGGGGCTGTTAGGAGGGTTTTTGCTCCCCTGGCCCTCCCTGGCTACGGCCCTGAGGATTGCTATTGGTCTGAATTGATTTGACCAGAATGCAATTTATTATTATTAACAGAAGTATAGTCTCCAAATCCCATGAAATTTTAGTTTCCTTCTATTCCTTTGTGGCCTAAAGCTACCCAGTAGTCCAAAATTTGGGAAAGGAATTTGAAACCACTTCTTTAGCACTTTCAATTGTACATGCCTCCATATTAGATCTCATTACTTCTTATGCAGTTTTATTCATTTAATGTTGTTTGTTCTTATAGTAGATCACAGTATGTTCAAATGGCTGCACTGGGCAGCAAATCAAGAAGAAAGAGCAAGTATAAGTCTCTTCAAAGTCATCCACCTTCAGGTATGTGTACTCTGGGATTGCATTTTTGATGTTAAATGGTTTTGTCCTTTATTTGTAGCAATTCAAAAATATATAAAATACAGTATAGGTAAATTTCAGAATAAAATTATAAATAATTAAATTTATTTTTCATTTTATTTGGAGATTTTTTTGAGATTTTTTTTATAAACTATATTTTATTATTTTAGCCATCTTGAGTATTTGTTTTGGTGGACAGAAATCAATCAAAGTATTTAAGAACGGAAGGGTTTTGTAAAGTTTGTTGTCTCTTCCCAGACAGGGACCAGTTTGGTAATCCTATGCAAACTCTTTATTTCTACCTCAGGGACAGAATCCAAACAGGAGCATGAAACTGCCATTCAAGCTTATGATGAAATAAATACTGTAAGCACATTTGTCTTTTTAGCTATTGTGATGTTATATTTTTATATTATGCTGTATTTATATTTGAGATTGTGATACTGTATATGTTGTTTATGTTATGTGAGCCCCTCTGAGTCGCCTCAGTGAGGTGAGTAGAGGGGCATATAAATCTAATTTTTAAAAATAAAAAAATAAAAAAAAAATAGAGACATTTGCAAAGATAGGGTATTCAGTTTGACCGTATACAATTGAGTTTTACAAGCACAGCCTTGGTAATCAAAGCAGCTAGTATGATTTATATTGATGCTTTCATATACTGTAAAACCTCGCACAAAGAGCGCCTCACTGAGAGACTAAATCTCTTAAAGAGCAGAATTTTCTCTGAATGGCCACCTCATAGAACAGGGGTGCCCAAACTTTTTGGGCCATGGGCTGGTCATGTGGTTCAGGAAGCTGGTCACTAAGGCCCGGGGGCCGGGTGCGGGCCCCGACGCCAATTCATCCGGCCCTTTTCTGCTTCTGCCTCCACCAGAATTGGCCACATATGTGAGCCTTTTTTCTGTCACTGGACTTTCAAATTCAGTTACATATCGCCTAAGAAAAGTACCTGTATGAAACAAGAACACTTGTGCCTTGTCTGCATTGCATTAAGTGTATTGTATTTTGATCCTTGAATACTCATATTGAAATAAATCTACAGTAAAACCTCTGATAACGCTAAAACTTGGTTCCACAAGTCTTGGTGTTATCCGATTTTTAGTGTTATCCGATGCATGTTAAAATCCTATGGGATGGATCGGATAACGCTAAAGCTCCATAGAGATACATTGTAACCACACAGGCTTTAGCGGTTGTTATCCGATCCATCCCATAGGACCTTGACGTTATTCGATCCAATTCTCCTCCCAGATTACTTAACGTTATGCGATTTTAGCATTATCTGAGGTAAACGTTATCCGAGGTATTACTGTATTAGTCTTTAAAGTGCTGTAGTATTTCACCTTTTCTCCGTCTCTTCTCCTTTAATTTTGTCAACACTTCCTCAAATGTTCTCAAAGTTTATCCAACAATCTGTTTTCAATTCATGTACACCAATTTTGTTACTCAAAAAGGGCTACTCTAACTGTGTCAGCACAGACACTAGTTCTCTTCCTGCACAAGGGAGAAGCTGTGACCTTAGTGGAATTTGTGTTTCACACTATTATTATTATTTGCTCATTTTGAGAAAGACCAAAGAGATTTTGCTGTGATGGGTGGTTTTTTTTCCCTTTTAATTGGAAAGCTTTTAAATCTGTATTTAATTATTTTAGATGTCTTAAATATTTGTTTTGGTGGATAGAAATTAATCAAATTAAAATATTTAAGAGCTGAAGAATTCTGTAAAGTTTTTTGTCTCCTCCTAGACAGAGAACAGGGACTGCAGTGGCTCAAATGGCCAAGACGTTGACTGAAAGGCAGGAGGTCTGCAGTTCGATTCCTGAGTATTGCAGGACGGAATGAGCTCCTGCCTTTGTCCCGGCTCCTGCTAATCTAGCAGTTTGAAAGCAAGAAATTGCAAGTAGATAATTAGGGACTACTTCAGAGGGAAGGTAAACAGCGTTCCGTGCACTCCGGTGTCTAGTCATGCCTGCCACATGACCATGGAAATGTCTGCAGAAGCAGACAGCGCTGGCTTTTCAGCTTTGAAACAGAGATGAGCACTCAACGCTAGAGTCGGAAATGACTGGTTTTTGAGCAAAGGAAACCTTTAACTTGACCTAGACAGGGACCAGTTTGGTAATCCTATGCAAACTCTTTATTTCTATCTCAGGGACAGATTTTCAAATATTGAAAGTCACCTGAATTTCTTGAAACAATAATGCTTTTAAAGGAAGGAAGTGAACTACCGTATTGCTGTCCCATTAGTGATTATCCTCCCCCCCCCCGTTGCTAATGAGGTAAAGGAAATTCCTTCTAAATATTCCATCTTGATTTGATTTGGTTGCTGTTCTGCTTAGCCATCTGCCCTAATGGACTGAATAACTTGAGCTTTTGTTGTTTGTGTTGTCATTCTTTGGTGTAACAAGAGTTGTGTGTTTTTCTTTAAAGAAAATGCTTGGTGACCATAACCTCTTGCCTTGGTTGCTTCTTCCTGATGAATTGTGGCTTTATATCTTCTCTCTGCTGACCCATAAAGATATTTCTCGTGTTTCCCAAGTCTGTCACCGTTTTTACCACCTAGCAGGAGATGGGACTTTCTGTAAGTATTTTAAAATGAGCAAATAATAAATGAGCGAAGAGCAGAATGGTTTTCCAAGATTCTGGGAAACTCTAGCAATCAAGTGTAATGTAGATTTAATTCCCTTTGAAATCAAATGCAGCAAAGTTCTTCTTTCTAAAGCAATTTAAAACAAATGAATAAGAGGGGTTTTATATGTATGTTTTATAGTATGTTGTACAAGTAATACCTCATATAACATTAGTATCAAATAACACTAAAATCGCATAACATTAAGGAATCTGGGGGGAAGAATTGCATCAGATAACATTAAGATCCTATGGGATGCTTCAGATAACAACCGCTAAAGCCTGTGTGGTTACAATGTATCTCTATGGATCCCATAGGATTTTAACATGCATCAGATAACACTAAAAATCATATAACACCAAGACTTGTGGAACCAGGTTTTAGTGTTATATGAGGTTTTACTGTATTAAGATGTGCATAGGTGCAGACTTGTGGGAATTCTTCCACATTTTTTTTTGCTCTGCTATGGTCAGACTCTTTTCTTCCACTTTTCTGTTTTAAACAAAAAAATGTGAAGTCACATTTCTCTGGTGAATAATTAATAGGTAGTTTGGTTCTCTTTTTGTGAGTGTAGCATTAACACAGGGAGATTGCACACACTGAATGAACACAATGCTCTGACATTGCACAGTGAACTCCCAGGAAATGTTTTGTCAGGCATAATAGAATGATGTCTAAAGATTACAAAGCAGGTTTGCTCTTGATTACAGATTCATTTATGGTTCAGTCTTGAGGTCCCCTACAAGAATGAATAGGATGAGCCATAGCAGCAACCAGCATTATAACACCCTGTGGTGTGCTTACTGCTCCATCTAGTGCCTGCTTGGTGCGCTCTTCAGTCTTTCAAGGAGGCACCAGTGGTGCCGGCATGAGAAGTGCACACATGTGATGCCTACTGGGGTTCGTAGCTTGAAGTGATTGTGTGTCTGCATGCTTACAGTGGCAGAAGTCTTTCCTAGTGGTGCTGCCTGTTTCTCATTGGGATAAGGTGTTGAGGTGAAACAGCTGTTTTAAATTCTTTATTTATAAATTTTCAATAAAAACAAAAGACCAAAAAACATATAATACAAAAAATTTCACAGAAAAGATATACTTAATATATTGAAAAGAAAAACAATAATACATTATATAGCTTTAATATCACCACCCTTCAACAATAATTCTAATACCACTATTATCTCTACTACATATGTTCTTCATTGCTTAATTCACCTCTGTGCTATATACAATGTCCAGGGGGGTTATATCCATTTATATTTTCCAAAAATTAATTTGTTCTGGTACAGGGTTAACTCCTTTCTTTTTAACAATCACATAATGCACAAATTTCCTCCAGATTCCCCAAAAACGGTTTTCTTGAACTATGCCTTTCTTAACATTTATTTCCCACGTTAATTTATCATTAAGAGCTAATTCCCACATTTCCTTATACCACTCTTTTATATCCAACACCACATTACTTTTCCATTTTTTTTGTGATACATTGTCTTGCTGCAGACAACATCACAGCCATCAGCTCTTTACCATCATTGCCCATTTTATATTTATCCACCTCTGTTAATAATGCTGTATCTGGTCCCAATTCCAACCGCATATCCATTATATTTTCAATTTCTTTTTCAATTTTACCCCAAAAATCTGTCACCTCATTACAACTCCACCACATATGTACATATGTCCCCGTTGATTGCTTGCACCTCCAGCACTTATCGCTTATTTCCTTGTTTATCTGATGCAGTCTAATTGGGGAAACAGCTGACTAGCTCAGACCATCAAATATAAACATTATTGCCAATAGAAAGGACTGGAATTTCTGCAGGAACATATGAGAATGTCCAAGGAAGGAGCTGTCCCCCCCCCCCCCCCCACACACACAATTCCACCAGCAACCACTGTTTGAAGTACCTGTTTTACTTTGTCTACTGGGAGGGGTCTCTTGCAACCCACCATGACAAATGTGAAATAATCTCTGACCAAAGCAACCAGGTGGGGACTGTGGTGGCTCAAATGGTTAAGACACTGAACCTGCAGTCAGCAAGGTCAGCAGTTTGAGACTCAAGTGCTGCATGATGGAATGAGTTCCTGTCTCTATCCCAGCTCCTGCCAACCTAGCAGCTCAAAAGCAAGAAATTGCAAGTAGATAAATAAGTACCTCTTCAGTGGGAAGGTAAATAGAGTTCCGTGCACACCTGTGTCTAGGCATGCCTGTCACATGTCCATGGAAACATCTGCAGACACAGACAGCGCTGGCTCTTTGACTGTAAACAGAGATGAGCACTGAACCCTAGAGTCAGATACGACTGGCTTTTGAGTAAGGGTGACCGTTATCTTTATTAAAGCAACCAGGTGCCTCTTCAGGCCTCAGAGAGAGTCAACAGATGCTGTTTGAGGATGTCTTTGTTGGCACGATGGCTTATTTCCCCTTCTCTGAAGCAGCAGCTAGGCAGTTTCAATCCAAGATAGGGGAAAAGACAATTGCTATGCAGCCTGGAATCTCTTCTAGGGCTCATTTTCTTCTCTCTGGCAGGGTTTGGGTGGAGTGATGGTAAAAGGTAAACTGCTGAGAGACTGGCAGTAAGAGGGTGGTATGCTGGCTAGAGGATTCTGGGAGCTGTAGTTCCAAGACCAGTTGTGAGAACAAAATCACCAGTGATTGCATTTCAAAGACCTTAACTAACATTTACAAAAGACAAATGAAGTACTGTACTGTACTGTCCTGTATATCATTTTAAACTAGTCTTACTCCAGGAGTAATTCATGGCAAGCTGGGATCCACCTTAAACAAATTTACGCCAATGGCATTTTTCCTACTTCAGGAAAAAAAAATATTATTGGATATGAGTTGTAGCCAATGAGGACAACTTCAGGAGTAGAATGGAAGTGAGCAAAACAAAAACTTACCCCTCCCTCTGTAACTTTCAGATATTAAAAAATACAAGCACATTATGATGTGGAGCTACTAACATAAATTATGGGAGAGAACCCTCTTAAAGTCCTTAAAAGCTAACAGATGCCATCCCTTTGAATGGTACATAACTAAGTTTTGTTTGTAAGCAGCTTGTTCAATTGATGAATGGGAGTGTAGTGGACATTCATAACTTCTTATCCTCAAAGGATGATGTAGCCTCTCAGTTTTCTTGCTGAGAGGAAAAAAAAATCTCTTGTTCATTATTCAAACATTGCTTTAAAGTGTCTGTTCAATAGTTACTCGGGGGAAAAGTACACAGACCAACTCTTGGAGGTGAGTTTCTAAGAAAAGACTCTTACAAGTATGGCTGCGATGGGAAACTAAAGGTTATTTGTTGGAAGAAAGTACATCTAAGCTTGTGTCACATTCCCACAGTGAATTCCGACACAAATACTTGACGCCTTGGGCAAACAAATGTGGGTGGGTAAATGCAGCTCAGGGCTGAAGCTCCATAATGCTTCACAAATGTTCTGGGAGCTATCGATGTGGTGTTTATTTTAATACATAAGAACAGGATGGTGAATGATGTTTTTATATCTTCACCTCCTGTCTTTGTTGAAATAACTTGCAGTAGGATAAAGAGCAACATTATAGCAAAATTTTCAACATGACAGGGATGATAGGTCTTAAACCTGAAATCAGGTGAGCAAACCCAACATTTCCAGATTGAAAGAAACAAGGTGGATTTTTTTGATAGCACACAGAATCAAACGTAAAGCTTCATTCACTTCAAGCATTCCATGACTTTCAGCAATTTCCCATTCGCTGTAATCTACCCAGTGGTTCCCAATATGGGGCCCATGCCCCGCAGGGCGACTTCAATTCCCAAGGGACTAAGTCAATATATTGGCTGATCAGTGCTTTGGGGAATTGATTTAGGCTTCTGGGAATTGAAGTCCAAAAACCAAAGGTTGGAAAACACTGATCTACACTATACTTTTTCTTCCTTTTCCGATCCATTCCTTTATCTTCCTAGAAGAGCTCGCCAATTACATTATGCTGCCTCTATTTGACTTCCTCACTGTTTTTTCTTGTTGTGTGCTCCCGTATTGCTTTCCTGAAATACGATGGGATGGTTTGGTATTCATCAATGATGGCAACTGCCTACAGTGGTAAAAGACCATTTAGTGTAGCACTTTATAGATAGCATCATCATAAATTAAGTTCCTCTCCTCTAAAAATGGAGAACTTTGGACCTGCCCTGTAGTGGTGTGGTGCCAACAAACGGAAAGCACCAAATATTCCATCCAAGAAATTTAATGGAATAACATGTTTATTTTATTTTATTTATTCACATCTATGCCTCACCCTTTTAGTGTAACCACCACTCAGGGTGGTTTACAATGTATTGTCATCGGCTGCTACTCATATCCAAGCACACATTTTTCCTGGGGGTCATTTCTTCAGCTGGTGGATGTGTCTCTGATGACTCCACAAACCGATCCTGGCATGGAACATGCGACCACACACAGTACACTGAATAGATGGTAGAGGATGTGGTTGGGTTTGACAAAGCTTCCGTGCTTGTCGCTTAGACTCTTTACACCTGTGGCATTCCCCTTCGAAGTGATCGGTAGCAGCAGAAATGGTATGGCACCAAAGTAGGCAATCTTCAGCTGTTGACTCCCAAGTTTGTGAGTTTATACCTGACACCTTCATGGTTTCTTTCAGCTGGTCCTTATGGCACTTCAGAGGAGCTCCGTGAGGTTTTGTATATATACATAAGAAAAACACAGGAAAACAAAGCCAGATGGCACAAAAATCTTTATACCATAATAGTATTCAAATTAAAACGCTACCCACAGCAGTAAATGGTGGTACAGTAATATCAATTTAAAAAGTCCAAGGTCAACATTGCACCATTCTAATGATCTTACAGTTCTTAAATGGCTTGTGATTTTTGGAATGTTAACAAGGTTGGAACAGTTCTAATCTCCACTGGCAATTCATTCCAGAGGGTGGGAGCTACAGTGGAGAAAGCTCTCAATGTGGTTACAGCTTTTCTTGCCTCTCTAGGTGTAACCACTTGGAGCTTACATGCCTGGGTGCTTCAGCTATAACTCCTGTTCCCATAAAGAAGGTAAAGGTAAAGATCACCCTTGCTCAAAAGTCAGTCATATCTGACTCTAGGGTTCAGTGCTCGTCTCCATTTATAGCCAAGGAGCCAGTCCTGTCTGCATCTGGAGACATTTCCGTGGACATATGGCAGTCATGCCTAGACACCAACATGCATAGAACACTATTTGCCTTCCCACCGAAGTGGTCCCTATTTATCTACTTGCAATTTCTTGCTTTTCAGCTGCTAGGTTGGCAGGAACTGGGACTGAGATGGGGGCTCATTCTGTGGACTCAGGTATCGAACTGCAGTATTCGGGTACCAAACTGCTGACCTGCCACCTTCCAGTTTGTGTCTTAACCACTTGAGCCATTGCAGTCCCTTTCCCATAAAGAAACAGAACCACAAAATATCAGGATAGGGCAGGATCTCTAAGAGATCCAGAATCTTTCAGGTAGTTTTAGATCTGACCCTTTCCTCCATTATTTTTTGAAATGATGTTGGCAGTGGTAATACCACTAAATAACAGCCTGACAGGCAAATGTATATATTTACATTATGTGCCTGGGACCCTGCCCCAGAGTTTGCCACATATGCACACGGGGAGGGTCACAGAGCTACAACACTTCCCCTTTGAAGAGGTGGGTGTTTAACAACACTAAGTCTTTGTCCCACAAAGTAAGATCATCCTTTCTCTTGCATTGTTACTGTTGTTAGGTAAGGAACTTATTCTCAGTATTGTTCTCATTCATTATATAACAGTATAAAGAATGGGGCGGGATGGCCAAGGTGGAAGAGAGGCTACCACAGTGGCCTCCAGAAAGTCAGATACTGTATAATGATTGGGAAAAGGAATGTTCTTAGAAACTTCCTGACAAAGTTTGATTTTGTTGCTTTTTACTGGTGTGAAAAAAAACCCTCTCAAGAACATGGGAAATAACAGGGACAGTATACATCATCCATATGGCCTAAAGTGATCTGAAAAAGGGCATACATTATCACTGAGAGTGATGATTAAACTAGTATTAAAATGAGTTTAAAACCATCTGAGCAGAGCTAAGGAAATTCTTGCATGTGTTACTTGTAAGTAACAGGAAAGAGTAATGGACGGTTGGTGGGGAGCTGTTACCCTGTATGAAACCTATCTGACCTGCGAATCCTGAAATATTTTACAAAATCCCTGTTCAAACTTTTGATGTTCCATATCCTTTGACTGTAAAGGATCTTTACAGGTTATTTTTCTACAGAGCCCCCCTCCCCCAGTAGTTCTAAGCTTTAAATGAGAAAGTGGCTTCTCATTTAAGACAGATCTCAGAAAAAGATCTTGTGTTAATTTCACAATAAACCAGTACTTAAACCCACACAGTATACAGTAAAACACCGGATAACGATTGGATCAGATAACACTAAAATCGCATAATGTTAAGTAATCTGGGGAGGAGAATTGGATCGAATAACGTTAAGCCTGTGCGGTTACAATGTATCTCTATGGAGCGTTATCCGATCCATCCCATAGGATTTTAACATGGATCGGATAACACTAAAAATCGGATAACACCAAGACTTGTGGAACCAAGTTTTAGCGTTATCTGGTGTTTTACTGTAATTGCTGTTAAGGTGATGACATTGTAGAGAAACATGAAATAGAATCTGTCATGTGCAAATCTGCAGAGAATGCCCCCTTCCCTTTTAAGCATATGTGCCTTTTCCCTTTTTTGGGGCGAAAATCTGATTGATTGTCTATGCAGTCTGTATTGGGTGACAGCACTTTGAAATAACATTTGAGCTGTTGACACTTTGTGCCAAGCAAAACCCCACCCTTAAATAAAACATTCTCAAAATGCAAAGGGATGTAGAGGTTAAAATTTCTAGCCTTCAGAATATTTCTGGGTCTCATAAACACAACATTGTTAAATGCAGTGGGTACCTGGGATTTGTTTATTTTTCACATACCTGTCAGCCACAATGGGATTCTTATCTTATTTAAAGGTTGTTGTCCTGGGTTGGAGCAAACTTCTCTATAACACACCCTAGTGCTTAAATTGGCTTTGTTGTTCACACAGAACTGTTTAATTATCTTGAGAAAGTGTGTATCATACATCAGACAGCTGATCTTCCCCTCTCTATCATTATCACCACCTCTTTACCCACCCCTTTGCCAATATTCCAATTGCTTCTTTTTTTAAAAAAGTTTAGAACATGAAATAGCTCTAAATTAACAAGACATGCTAAGCATTTTAATCACTATTTTAAGCAAAGCAATTACACTTATATACCACCCCATAGAGCTTAGTGGACTCTCTGGGCGGTTCACAAGTTAATTAGTATTTTGGCAACATCATGCTGGGTACTCATTTTACCGACCTTGGATGGATGGAAGGCTGAGTCAACTTTGAGCCCTGGTCAGGATCAAACTCACAATCTTTTTGGTTGCAGTACAGGAGTTCAAGCACTGTGACACCAGTGCTTTGGCAATAACAGCTTAATGCCAAACTGATAAACTCTTTACTATTTACAAAGAGTTGCCATAAGTTAGAATTGACTTGATGGCATGCCATTAGTAGTATTATTGTGTTGCATAATTCTGCCAGTTGTACCTCGCTTAAAGAGCATAATGTGTTCCATAGGATTGCTCTTTAAGCGAGTTTGCTCTTTAAGCGAAACAGCATTGTAAGTGACCAATTGTGACTTCTGGTGGGGGGGATTGAGAACCTCAATTTATTTGTTAAACAAGTTTTTGGCTGGTTTTATTTGTTAAGCGAAGCAAACATTCAGAGAAAATTCTGCTCTTTAAGCGAGTTACTCTTCAAGTGAGGCGCTCTTTATGGGAGGTTTGACTGTATTGCAGTTTATGAAAAATGCATTCAAAGCAGTGATATTGGCAACCACCTGTTATCTTGGGGTTTCCATCCTAAAGCCGCAGGGAAGTTTACCTAATAGCCAAATGCTAATTCCGTTGCTATGTACATAAGAACTAGACAAAAAACACACACAAGTAAATAAAGACAAATCCTTCCAAGGGTTTCTTCCCTTGCAAATATGACTTGGGTGACATATGCAGTTGTTTAATATCAGTTGAATGTCATTGTGCTAACAGTAGTAGTCAACTTGGCATCTTTGAAGCAGAGACATGCAAAATGAATTGATCAAGCCTCTCCTTGCCCCTATTTTGTTATTCAGTCGCACAGTTGATTCCTACAGGCACTTCTGTCCTCCACCATCCTCCTCAACTCGCTCAGCTTTGTGCCCATTGTCTCTACAATACCATCTAGCCATCTCAGTTTTGGCCGCCTCCTTCTTCTTTTGCCCTCCTCCCTTCCCAGCATCAAGGCTTTCTCAAGCGAATCATCTCTTCTCATTTGATGTCCAAAGTACTTTAGCTTCATCTTTACTATTTGACCTTCTAAGGAGCAGTCAGGTTTGATTTCTTCTAAGATTGACCTATTTGTTCTCCTCGCTGTCCAGGGGACTCTCAAAACTCTCCTCCAACACCACATCTCAAAGGCATCTATTCTTCTGCACTCAGCTTTCCTAATGGTCCAGCTCTCACAACCATACATTGCCACTGGAAATACCATTGCTTTGACTATACAAATTTTTGTTTGCAATGTGATGTCTCTACTTTTCACTATGTTCTCCAGGTTTCTCATCGCTTGCCTCCCAAGAATCAGTTGCCTTTTTATTTCATGGCTGCAATCCCCATCTGCAGTGAGCTTTGATCCTAAGAAAGTAAAATCTGTCACTGCCTCTACTTCTTCCCCATCTATTTTCCAGGGACTGATAGGGTCTGTTGCCATTATCTTGGTTTTCTTTATATTGAGTTGCCCCTATGTGGATGCTAAAATCTGTGCCTTTCTTCATTCATCCCTTTCTTCTTGGCCTCATAGAAGAGAAACTGTAAGTCATGCTACCTGTACTTTAACACAGACTGACAGGATCAGAGAGGAAAGTGCTGCGTCCTTAAACAGAAGGAAGAGGCCTGGGAAATATAAAAGAGGTCTCAGCTGGGGTAAACCACAGGGGATAAGATCCCTTTCAGTTGGGTATTAAAACCCATTTTATACCAAGAGGGGAAAAACAGTCATGGAGACTAAATCCTTAGATACCATCAGAACAGTATTTGGGAGGAATGCTGGGAGTTTTATTACCACAAGACCAAGGGATTATATATGTGTATAATTTCAGGTAGTTATTTTTCTAACCAGGGTGCTTACCTGGCCAGACAAAAATCTAACAAACAAAAAACAAAAAACAAACAAAAACAACAAACAAATAAATGTTGTTGAGTTTTTAAAACATAAGGTTGGATCAAAAGGCCTATGAGTGGAGGGGAATTAATAGTCATTGTTTTGCCAACTCTCCAAAGTGTTTGCGCACTTGTTCTTGACCAAGCTCATGCTAGCAGCCCAAGCTGCTTCTTCTGTGTCTAGGCCAGACATGAAACTGCCAAAATGAAGGCACCTTTGGTGAATTCATTTCTGCAGTTCCTTTTGCCTGTCCTGGTGTAAGAAAGATTAGTCAGCAACACAAGGTGGCCGTTACCAGGGTACACCCAATTGTGGTTCAGAAATTTCATAATCTTTGAGGAGGCTCTTTCTGTGTACCCCACAGCCCAAGCTGAATGATAGCTTTAAGAGGTTACATTTTTGCAACACAAGGTAGCTAGATCATGTTTCTACTTTGTTTTGGGGACACAAAATAGATGAAATTACAGTAATACCTCAGATAATGCTAAGACTTGGTTCCACAAGTCTTGGTGTTATCTGATTTTTAGAGTTATCCGATGCATGTTAAAATCCTATGGGATGGATTGGATAACGTTAAAGCTCCATAGAGATACATTGTAACCGCACAGGCTTTAGCGGTTGTTATCCGATCCATCCCATAGGACCTTAACATTATTCGATCCAATTCTCCTCCCCAGATTACTTAACGTTATACGATTTTAGCGTTATCCGAGGTATTACTGTACCTAACTTTCCAAATCAATTTTTTAAAGGTGTGTGTGTGTGTGTGTGTGTGTGTGTGTGTGTGTGTGTGTGTGAGTGAGTGAGTGAAAAGCCTGAAATACCACCCCTTCCATAAAGATAGGAACAATGAATAAATGTTATTTGCTTTGCCCCAAATAGAATTGTTTCAAAACATATAGCGCAGTATTTAATGTGAGTAAATTAATTACTGTTAACCATTTCTTCCTTGGTACATAAAATACTGAAATGCCATGTGAGTCTCAATTATGAAATAACATTTGATGCAGGAATAACCCGGCTAGTTGTATGGACATGAAAATACCAAAGTAACATGAAAACATCGTCTCCAGTGAGTGTTCTGAATCAGATCAGTCCTCTACTCTTAGTTGCTCTTGTAGCTCTTATTTAGCATCTCAAGGAAAGATGGAATTGAATGTAACAAACCATTTAATAATGATGAATAGTCTGTTCTTTGAAAATATTCAAAGATTTTTGAGATTCTTTCCTTCGTGCATATGTTGAAATTTGCTCATTAAACAAGTTGGTTTCTGCTTCTGTAGGGAAGAACATTCAGCTCACTGACTGCCACTGCTTGAATGATGATTGGTTGGTCACTTTGGGAAACCACCATCCCCGGCGTTTCACTCTTGATCATTGCCATGATGAAGTCCAGAAAATTACTGATGTGGGATGGAGACAGTTCTTTCAATGCTGTGGAGGGTCTCTTATGGTAATATTGTGTCACATAGGATGGTTCAGCTGGTTTTTGCAGTTGTAGTAAATTGGCAGGTTCTAAAGGCTTTAAAATTATTAGTCTTTTATTTGTTGGAGAGGAAGTACGCATCAGAATAGGAACAATATTATCTTATAGATCTAGCCCTTGGAAACTCAGGGTGAGGACCCAAGTCCACCTCTCTCATTTTGTAAAGGAATCACATCCACATTCCTTTATAAGAAAATTAAAAAGCTGATGTTTATTAGATAAACTTGTGAAGGGTGCTAGAAGTCCAACTGAACTAAGTACCATAATTAAGAGTGTAACTAAACAATGAGGTAAACCTGGCTGGGCCAGGCTAAACAGAGTAACTTGAAAGTACAGTCTAACATTTAGAATGATCCTTGCATCTATGTGGATATTTTTGTGGGTGTACTGGTAGTTCTATTTTGCAAGGTTGGCATGTTCGTTTTGAGCTTCTAACATATCTATGTCATCTTATTTGGAAATGGACCAACTCAAAGGGCTGCTATTCATCCACAGTTAAAATGGTGATAAATAATGAAAGTACTTGGTTCTTGTTAATCAGCACTGCAATTTCTTTGTCTTTCTTTTGCACTCAGGAATTCAGCATAAAAAGTTGTAGTGGTCCTGGATTTCGAGGAGACACCATTCTACTTCATGCAAGTACCTTTTGCCATAACTTGACAACTATAGATGTCAGCTGGACTGGAGCTACTGATGCAGGACTCTCTGCCCTGGCAAAAGCATCTCGAAGGTATCAGACACAAAGACACAGACACTTACATCATTTTGACTGCATTCAGTGCTATGCCACAGTTTTGTAGCTGCATTGTATGAATTATACAAAAAGAAAGGAAGAGACTGGTTATCTGTTCATGTGCTGTATATGGAATTGGAAATAATAGGTTATAGGATGGTAGATTCTGGTTTAAAATTCTATTCTATTCTATCCATCATCTAAATAATAGGATTCTTGTTAAATGAAGGGTGGTATGAGGATTCTTTCTGCCATCCTTTATGCATGGATAGATGTGTGCATTCATTGTCCAGTTTGTGTATTAAACAGACAGACAGTCTATACCAGTTGGTGGGTACATCTCAACATCAAGTACATCAACTGAAGCCTGCTGAAAAATAAGATACAGTAATACCTCGGATAACGCTAAGACTTGGTTCCACAAGTCTTGGTGTTATCCGATTTTTAGTGTTATCTGATCCATGTTAAAATCCTATGGGATGGATCAGATAACGTTAAAGCTCCATAGAGATACATTGTAACTGCACAGGCTTTAGCGGTTGTTATCCGATACATCCCATAGGACCTTAATGTTATTCGATCCAATTCTCCTCCCCAGATTACTTAATGTTATGCGATTTTAGCGTTAACCGAGGTAAACGTTATCTGAGGTATTACTGTATTATTATTATGTTTACACTTGTATGCCTCCCACTCGCAATGCGACTCAGGACGGCTGAAAAAGTATCACAAAACATCAAATACAATAAAGTCCACAAACCACATAGAAAAGTTCATAACAAATGGCCACCAAGAAAGTCCAAGACCCAAGTTAGGCAGGTACAAGTGGTACAAGTCCTGGTTTTTCAACCCCTGGTCATGGGTGAGGCCTGGGGGAGGGGCGGCAGGTGTTCTCAGCTGAAAAGCGGGTCATCTTCTGCCGCATGGAGCCTGCGCAGCTTTTCAACTCCTGGGCATGGGTGAGGCCCAGGGGAGGGGCAGCAGGCAACCTCAGTCGAACAGCGGGTCATCTTCTGCCACATGGAGCCTGGGACATAAATAGATCTGGGGCAAATTCAAGGACTTATTGGTGCATGTGAATTATAGACTGGGCTAAGCTGCAGATGCAAGTAGAAATCTGTAACTGCCTTCTGACAGATCAGAGTTTCTAACACAAAACTCTAATAGTGCTACAGTAAAATGTACAGTCATGTCAGTGAAATGTCACAATGAAAGGTCAGAGATATTCAATCAGTACTCATATTTAGCAGAAGCAACACATGAATACTGAGAGATAAGTGACGAATAGAAGATAAACCATGACAAAAAAAATCTGTGTTGCTTGTAATTTTAACTTGTTTTGGAGAATTAGAAATCCTTCCTGATCTACTGTGAATTTCTCAGAAATCTGCCTTGACCCCACCCTGGATTACATCACCCTTGTTGCAATAGAGGTGTTTACTTGTCCAGAAACCGTAGCTATCCAAAGAAAGGACAACTTAAAAAGAACATATAAACTAACTAGGACTACATAACTTCAGTAACTTGTATAAATAATTAAACTAATTTTTTTATGTTTTAGCTTGCAGGATCTTTCTGCTAATGGATGCCAGTTTACAGATGATTCAATTGTTACCTTGGTTGAAAAGCATGGGGAGAGGTAATTCACATTCCACCAAGAACTATACTCCATAAAGTGCTTGTTGTTTTACTGTATGTCTTGATTTTTTTTAAAATGTGGCTGCCAGAATTCACAAGATGTTAGCTTGTGAATTAAGTATGCTAGAAGACCTGCTCACATATATTTGACAATTGTATGATTTGGAAGTCAAAGTCATTAAGCAAGGTATGTGACTTTTTGCATGATTGCATAGTGTACAAGAACAGGAACAGTGTATTTTCTCTTTTCTTTTTCTTTGGTCTCAGTACTTCAAATGCCCCTGGTCTGAACTTTGACATTGCGACTAAGCTCCAATTCCAGTTAATATTTCTTTTTTTTTAATGGCTATGAATAGTTGAGATTTTAAGTAGCCAAGAAGGATGGAAAACCATTAGTAGGGTTTGCTTCTGGCCCACAAGCTTCCCAAGATTTTTATAGCTGTGCAGTAAGCAAAGTTAAGAGACTATTTGAACTCTGAGAAACTGTTGCATAAAACAAAGTGATTGCATGAAATGGAACTGTGCTTTGCAGCCAAGGAAACTGTTGCATGTAACCAAGCTGTGCTTTGTAAGTCGGTTTAGTGGTTAAATGGGAGGTCTAGGACTTGAGAAATATCGATTTTAATTCCTTATGGATAGTGAAACTCACTGGATGATTTTTGGCTTGTCTTTCTCTCTCTCTTATGAAATTGTTGTGAGGATTACCGTAAGTGGGCAGGAGGAGAATAATATACTGCCATGAGATCATCAGTGGAAAGGTGGCACATAAATAGAAATAAATATACGTGTACCTCTGAGCTACTGTATTAGGGGCTACTTATGTGCTTTGTATGCTTGGTGAGAAAACCTGGATGGGTAAGAACTACATCTAGTGATTCAGCCCCCCCCCCAACCCTGCCATTTTATTTTTAGGTAAAGGTAAATGTTTCCCTTGATCAAAAACCAGTCATATCCGACTCTAGGGTACAGTGCTCATCTTTGTTTCAAAGCCAAAGAGCCAGCACTGTCTGCTTCTGCAAACGTTTCCATGGTCATGTGGCAGGCATGACTAGACAGCAGAGCACATGGAACACTG
Organism: Furcifer pardalis; assembly: GCA_030440675.1. NCBI lineage: Eukaryota > Metazoa > Chordata > Lepidosauria > Squamata > Chamaeleonidae > Furcifer > Furcifer pardalis. Next base: position 44,055,796 of record CP126896.1, on the reverse strand, counting down.
TTTACCTTCCCACCAAAGTGGTCCCTATTTATCTACTTGCAATTTTTTGCTTTCAAACTGCTAGGTTGGCAGGAGCTAGAACAAAGACGGGAGCTCATTCCATTGTGTAGTACTTGGGAATCGAACTGCTGACCTCTTGCCTTCCAGTCAACACTTATCCATATCTGAAATATGGTCCTCAAAACTCTTCTCAAACTGGAATTTCATCACTTAGCTAAGAAAAGTTCATTAACCCCACTGTGTAGCTGTCATAGGTCATAAATATTTATAGTTATTTTCTCTCTCCATGAATTTGTCTGATATTTTTGAGCAGGGAGTTGCATTTCAAGGCCTCTTAGGCCTCTTCCAACTCAATTGTTCTATAATTATATTATTTTTAACTCATGTACTGACCCATTATTACATGTCATAGCACTGTGCTCTTTTTAAGCTTTTATTTGCATGGGGAATGTCTCTGTATATTTTTTGAATAGGGAACACTTTTCATTGTATTACAGACTTCTACCAACTACAGAGGATTGACTATATGATGTACCCTTTTAAATGAGCTCAGTGACAGGAACAGCTTTTAAATAAGAATGTTTAACATCACGTAGTCTGTAAGCTTTCAGGATCACACATGGGTTGTGAAAGAGAGAGAAGTATATTCTCACATGCTGGAAGCCTCATTTCATGTTAATAAAGTTGTTGTCGGTCAAATACTTGGATTTAATTTACAATGGTTTCAACCTTATTGTTAATTGGTTGTTTGGGAGTGTACCATGCAGTTTACTTATTGACACCGAGAATATTTTTGTAATTGTGGAAAAGATGTCACTACATGTTTTTCTGTGTTAATGTTGATGACTTAACATCAAATTGTACAACCAGTATGTGCATGGGTGGGTGGGTGTAATAAAGAGCAAAAGATGACATTTGTGACTCACTATTCCCTTGCATCCTATTCTCATGTTTGTAACTATAAGTTAATAATTTTATCCTTATATTGACAGGTCTATCAATATCAATATGATTTCTATTTTATTGTTATCTCAGAGCAATTGTTTGTCTTTTTGTCCATATGCTGGTCAATGACCGAAATAAACTATGTATGCATATATGTATGATTGACTATCTTAACCTTTTCCTACTGTAGTGTATATGTATACTGGATTTTTTAAGACTGGAAGGAAAGAAAGAAGGAACTAGCTCAGCAAGATTTCTATGCTTAGCACATTTACACAATAGGAGGAAGGAGAACAGCTGAATTTTAGTATGTGTATAAGCTCAGTTTTGGTCACCTTTTTTTCAGCTTGAGATGTCCAGTGCTACATCTTGCCCAGTCCTGTTGTCTTGTAACAGCTGATAAGATCAACAGGGCTCTGGAGATACTACTCCTCTCAAGCCTTGCCCATTTAGGTTAGTAAAAACAGTAATTCAACAGTTGAAAGGGCAACATCTATTATAAATGCTTCACTTGGGAAAGTTATCTATTTCCTGCCTGAAAGAAACAATGATCATTTCCAAATTGGTCCTTCTCGCTGTCTCAGCAGCCTTGATACCATTGACCATGGTATGCTCCAGTAAAGCACTGCTTCATTTTACAAATGAACATGAAGAAGCAGTTGAGAGTCACTTGATTAAAGAAAATACGCAACACGCCCATTTGTGTTTTGACCAAGATTTTAAAAGGTGTGGTTTCAGATCGCTTTTTGTGTTTGTTGCAAATTAAATAATGAATGATTAACATTGAAATTAATAGTGTTAATGGTTAATAGCAGCAGTCTTTTCAGTGACTTCCTGTTTCTGTTTCCAGCCTTAGGAAACTGGAAATATTTGGTTGCCATGCTGTTACTGCCAAAGGTTTAACATCTGTTGCTGTAAAATGTCAACATCTAAAGGTTCTGAATATTGGTGGAATTCACAAGATTACTGAAGACTGTTTGGCAAAAATAGTAAACTCTATGAGAAACCTCACTAGTCTCAATTGTATGGGTCTCTGTATGGTAAGATTAAGATTATCTTTCCTGCCCTCAACTTCTATCTTGCCTGTCTGTTTCAAATATATCATTGTGTGTATGATTGGGAACAGTACTGTTTCATTTATGTGGCATGGTATCCTACAATGTACTATATTTAGTTCCAATTGTGGTGACCAAGGGCAGGCAATTCAGGAATGGATCCAGCACTGTCATTTTATTTTTTTATTTATTAATCAAATTTATATTCTGCCCTACTCGCACTGGCGACTCAGTGCAGAGCCCAACCGGCATATAATACACCACCAAAAACACACACACACAAAATAAAACCAATTAAAAAACAACCTCTCATTCCCTAGACTGAGAAAGCCAAATAAAAGGAATGGGGGTAGGAATAGGAGGGTAGATGAAGGAAGTTAAATAAGCCAGCGTGGGGAGGGGGGAGAGTCAATAAACCATCACTACCCCACACCATTCCTGCCAGCCAGGTTTTCAGGCCCTTTCTAAAAGCCAGTAACCCCGTCTAGAGGTGCAACTACAGAGGTAGGCGGTTCCACAAGGCCGGGGCAAACAGGGCGAAGGCCCTCTTTCTTGTGCCAGAGAGTCAAGCCTCTCTGGCAGATAGTACAATTAAGACACCTCTCCGGTCTGCTCTAGTGGGATGGACAGATACCCTTGGGGAGATGCGGTCTCTCAAGTAACCTGGCCCACTACCATATAGGGCTTTAAAGGTAATGACCAGCACCTTGATTTGCACCCGGAGGCAAACTGGTAACCAGGGCAGCTCCCGAAGCAGCGGGGATGCATGAGATGCACCTGCAAATGTAGATTCCATAAATGCAAGTGTCAATCTGATGAGAGTCTGATGCCCAAGTGGCCTATATACTTCCGGGGTGGGGGTGGGGGTTAGAAGTCTGTGTTCATCACAGCTGGTATTTGTCCTAATAAAGGATTAATTCCACAATGAAATCAGACAATCATTTCCAATAATACTAAAATCCTTCTGAGTATCAAACTTTCATTGTTGCAATAATTCCAAGCAACACCAGCTTATCTAATTATACTAACTTTATTTTCCCACATTGCTTCTATGCTTCATATGCACAAAACTAAGCTATTGAAAATGTTCAACAGTCTTACAACTTTTGGAAAAACTATTGGCACAGACGTTTAAGAATGTAAGAAAAACTAAACTCAGGTTGCAGACAAATATATAAAATCGAAATTCAGTCTAGAATACAGTGGTGATTTGAATCCATGTCTCACAAGTCCTAGTCCTAACCTCTGTCCATTAAACTTTATCAACTCTCTGAACTAGAGAACGAGGAGAGTTGAGGGATGTGTTTTGTGATCCACCAGTGAGAGGGTAGGAGTGGCAGGATGATGGTAAAGAGACAGCAAACATGATAACAGCTCAAATATTTGAAGTGGCAGGATGCAGTGGGAACAGAGAGTTGTGTATTGCACAGTGCTATGCCAAAACCTGTTTTCTTAAATGCCTCCCTCACTACAAATGAAATGTGGCATAGTTAGACAGATATTTCAAGAACAGCTCCAAAGTGTGAGCTTGTGTCAGAAGAGCCTCATGCTAGCTAGTGGAGTTGTGTGTAACATATAAAAATAAATATTGGATTGAACATAAAACAGCAAATTCATTACAGCAACATTTTTAACAGCATGGAGACTGGGAAGAAGTATTTTTTTTTAGCGAAAGCCAGCAAAGTCCTAAAAACATCCCTTGACTCTTCTTAGTTTCATTGATGTCTGTCTCCACTAAAGATTCTAGTCCAGTAACATAAGACATTTCTCTCCTGGGAGAGCCTTTGCCAGCACACTTCAGTGGAGGACCCACTACATGGGTCCTCTTTGCATGCTTTTGGTACTCATTTTCAGTCATTCGTTCACTAGTTTACTAAATTCATGCATCACTTCACACTGCCCAAACGTTGTGAAACAATAATATTTTTGTGTCATGTTGAAAGGATTTTTGCTGGAGAAACTCTGCTTAGGGGACACCAGGATGAGGCTCCTTTCATGTCCCCAAGATCTTTCCCCACCAAAGTGGTCCCTATTTATCTATTTGCAATTTCTTGCTTTCCATCTGTTAGGTTGGCAGGAGCTGAGACAGAGACGGGTGCTCATTCCGTCATGCAGTACTTGGATCTTGAACTGCCAACTTGCCGACCTTCCAGCTAACAAGGCGAGCTTCTTAGTCACTGAGCCACTACTGCCCCTAACAGTCTTGAAATGACTTTGAGGAACTCCTCCCCACAATCCCTAATCAATATAACAAACTAATAAAAATATAAAAGCATAAGCAATAGAAATATTCTTCAAAAACACAATATCAAGCATTAATCCACAGTGTCATATTACTGCATTATTCTTCCATTGCAGAAAGATCCTGCAGGGGCTGAAATCCTGTTGTACAATTTTTTCTGCCCAAGGAGAAGATGTCACTGGCAGAAGCAGATTGCTGCTAATTAAAAGCTTTGTTGTTGTTCAGTCGCACAGTCGATTCTGACCCTCTGCGACCCCATGGACCACTGTCCGCCAGGCACTTCTGTCCTCCACCATCCCCCTCAACCCGCTCAGCTCTGTGCCCATTATCTCCACAATACCATCTAGCCATCTCATCTTGGGCTGTCCCCTTCTTCTTTTGCCCTCGACCCTTCCAAGCATCAAGGCTTTCTCAAGTGAATCCTCTCTTCTCATTTGATGTCCAAAGTACTTTAGCTTCATCTTTATTATTTAAAAGCTTCATCTTTATTATTTAAAAGCTTGCTTTTGCAAATTCAGGGTGTGCATAACTTGCATACAATGAGACATAATCATATCCTAGCATTGCAATGGGAAGCCTTTAATCAGTGGCAAGTTGCCACTGCTGTTGATTTAATTCCTGTTGGGGAGAGTATGTCTGCTATAGAATAGCAATGTTTGCTTTCCACATATTGAAGTGTTAATACTTATATACTGGTATTATAATAGAGCAATTTTCCTTCCTATGTTGAGAAGGTAACATGGATTATCTTTATCTACATAGTCTGCCAGGCATTTTGAAGAGCAGTCATTCAAAACTTTGTATTTCTACGTTTGCTTTCCCCCTGGGCTACAGGTAAGAGACTGCGTTGTTCATTTTATTGTGAAGAAACTTCCTGAACTGGAATGTCTGGTTCTCAGTTGTTGCTCTCAAGTAACTGATATTGCTCTGACAGAAATTAGTTCTTATTTACCTACAATCAGGTAGGTCTCAAGATCTATTGCAAATAGATTTGTTCTTAGATTTTTCTGTAGCATTGTTACATTCAGTGGATATTACAGTAAAAACCCTGTTTTACGTACACCTTGTTTTACGTAAAATTCGTTTTACGTAATGATTTTTTTGCTGAAACCGTGTCGCATTTTACATAAATGTCCCATTTTATGTAATGTGATTTCCCCAGAGTTTCTATGGGTTTGGTTCATTTAATGTAAAAAATAATAATCATTTTTTCCTATGGGTTCGCTTCCTTTTACGTAACAAATTCATTTTTCCTATGGATTTGCTTCGATTTGCATAAAAAAGTATTACATAAAAACCTACGGAACAGACCTTTTTTTTGTAACTTGTGGTTTTACTGTATATCAGTTGACCCCTGGTGGACCATGGAGTTGATTAATGCTTAATTGTGATAGGGAGAATCTGGGTCTACTTAAAAAGTGGTTTCTTAAGCACTTATTAAAAATTGTTCCAGGATCAGGATTTCTTTTTTTTTAATGCAGGCTTCACAGATTACTGGACAAGTTTCTTGGTTATGTAGTTTCTGAGCGTATCCAGACACTTGTCCAGCTTAAGTGCTCAAAAGTGCAATGCCTGATTATTGTTCCCTCCTTCCTCAGGAATTTTCTCAGTACTTTGCTGTAGCAGCTCCCACTGCTTTGATAGAACGTGTTGTTGTACTTTTTGTCTCACATGACCCTCTGCTGTTGAATGTTCTTCTCATTGGAAACTCATTGCCCTTCTTTATGTTTGGTTTGTGGGCAGTGCAAATAGACTGACTTAAAAGCTACTGAACACGGAACTCTAGTCAAGACTGTCCTTTATTAAGTCTTCTGCTATAAGATATACAAGGGAAATTCTTGAAGGAGAGAATTGACCAAGTGATCCTTTGGCTGAGTTCCAGTTTCTAAGACTGTAGTGAAACTTTGCAAGAGTCTTATTTATTTATTTATTTATAATTCACATTTATATAGCTGCCCACTCGCCACATCGTGGTGACTCAGGGCAGCTTACAAAGTTAATACAGTGTTACAAAATAGCAAAACAGCAACAACAGGAGGGGAAGCTCACAAAAGTTAGAATGTTTGGGTAGAGCCATCCTCAGCTGCCCGCATGGCCAGGGTGGCAGAAACAGCCACCCAGCTGGGGCAGCGTCTTCAGCCATGGCTCCTGCCGGCAGCCCTCTTATCCCTCCGGCCAGGTGGAGTGAATCTGGGGGGAGGGGGTAGAGGTGTCCTCAGCCACCTGCATGGCCAGGGTGGCGGAAACAGCATCTTGTGGCATCTAAAAGACTAACCATAGACATTGTACTCCAGAGCTCTTAAGTGGGGTGCCCTAGAATTCTCTAGCAGAGATTTTAAAGTTTTCACACCAAACTTAATATACCGTATATGCTGGTGTATAAGACGACTTTTTACCCCTGAAAAACATGCCTCCAAGTGGGGGGGCCGTCTTGTACACTGGGTGCACTTCAGTTGAATAAAATACAGTAATACCTCGGATAACATTTACCTCGGATAACGTTAAGCAATCTGGGGAGGAGAATTGCATCGAATAACATTAAGGTCCTAAGGGATGGATCAGATAACAACTTTTAATATCAGATGACGAACAGGAGTTTGAAGGCTTTTAAAGGGAAACTGTCACGCCAGCAAACTTGCTAGGGACTTGCCTGGCACTTGCTCTCTCCCTCTATTTGTTACCTTCCTTCTATCATTGACAGTTCCAGTTTGGTTAACAGATTAGAAAACAAACAGCATGGCAGCTCCCATAGGTTTATTGTTTAATTCAGCTTTAGTGAATTGTCTTTGGTGAATTACGTTTAATAAACTTGCACTGTTTTATGTTTACTGTACATGTTTGATAACATACAGCCTTGTGACAGTTTTTCTGCATGTCATAAGCATTTGAATATAAATTAATATGTTGAAATCAAATCTGATGTTCTTTTACGTTTTATTTGGTGTGTGGAAGGTGTGTGGAAGAGGGGGTAGTCTTATACAGCGAGTATATAACAAACTCTATATTTTGAGTGGAAATGTTTGGGGGTCATCTTATACACCCAGTCTTCTTGTACGCCGGCATATACAGTAACAGGAATTCATAAGATGAACCTATGGCAGTTAATGTAGTATGAAATGGAACAGAAGTGCTGAAACAGCACCACTATTGGAAGACTGGAAGTGCTGAAACAGCACCATTGCTAAATTGATTTTGGTGAATAAAAATTCCCCAAGTAACGGAAGTGGATTCTGGCATGATGTTTATCTTTCTAGATTAGATGTGACAAATCTACCTGGAAATTCCCAAGATTCCGACAGATACACAACCTTGTTCCAAAAATGCATGCCATCAGTCCCTTGTATATTATTAGTTCCTTGCCGTTAAACTAGCATTGCTGAAAGGCTGGGCCTTTTATTTGCTGTTGTAAATTTACATGCTGACTTTGCTGTTGTAAATTTACATGCTGACTTGTGAAGTCAAGAAGATCCTATTATTTTTTCATACATTTATTTGACATATTGTTCTAATCTAACCACCATTCAATAGTTTTATTTGGGCTGAAGATATATTATTGTCATTATTTCACATTTTCTCTTTTGATTGAACAATTAGTGGTTTAACATACCATGTAGCAGTGATAAAGTTGGAATGTTTTTCTCTCCTTAGTGTCATTATGCTAATTATTTATTATTATTATTTTTGCAATATGTTTTATAGCAGAGAGTTTTATTATGGCTCTGTTATTTTACCTTTTCCTATAAAAAGGATTTAGGTAAAAATAGCAAGTGAAATAGTCAGAGGGAACATTCAGAGTTATGTTGCACAAAATCTACACGTGAGGCAGAGTAGTTCTTCATTTAATGTTTACTGTTAATAAAAAAAGTGAGAGTTTGTTTCTTGTTATGAAACCAGGTTCCAAGATTACAAGTTTGGTGGCACAGGATTTTATTCTGATCTTCAGGAATAAATAAAACATCACCATGTATGTTGCGAGTTGCAGAAATTCCGTCCATATTTGCAGAAGAAATTTTTCAGGTTTATGATTCCTAGATTAGAGGGAGAATGGATAAAAGAAAGTTGGAATTATATACAATTCCTCTATAACCATTTGCTCCTACTATCAGAAACTTCTGTCACCACCTTGATACAGTGTTAAGATATATGTATCCTAAATGCATGTTTTCTACTTCACTATTGGAAGTAGGATAACAATAAACATTTCCTATGTAACAAAATGTTCTATCAATTGCATTTCATTGCTACTCAATCTGTTGAATGCTTCATCTAGCTGATGTGGTTTGATTCCTAAAGGCACCTTGATATTAGTGGCTGTGAAGAAGTAACTGATGTTGGAGTGCAAGCTTTGGTGAGCAACTGCTCTAAGTTGTCTTACATTGATTTGAGTTCCACAGCAACAAGCAAAAGGGGGTAAGAAGCTTGAGAATGTTTTCCATTCTTTCCTATTGAAGAAACATGTGACAGAAAGGAATCGTAGTGTTTGAAGGAGCAGCTGTGTTAGTTTATGCAAGCATATTAGACATGAAGCTCACATTTAAATTTAGAAGTTAGTCTTTAGGTGCCACAACATTTTTGTCTCTTGTGTGGGTTTGTGGTGTGTGTGTGTGTTTCAAGCTGTATTTTGTAAATTAACTATATTGCCACCCTAAACATTAACATAATGTATGCTGATTTATCAAATGCAACATCCAACTGTTTTGCTCTCATTTCTGTGATTCATGTCCAGAAGGATTTCCCAGTAGATGGGTTCTTTGCAGTATTTCCTTGAAGGAATAATAGCTCTGTATCAACTTATAAGGGTCATAAAGAGAAGGTCGAATATTGTTTCACCATTTTAATGTAGCAAAGATGAGGAAGCCTGATGCAATTCAAAATATATTTAGCAAAAATCTGGGGATGAGACACCTAGTAGAGCCTCTAGTGTGGAAGCTAATAGCTCTGGCTGAGAAATACTATTTCTGCTTCCACTCTTCCAAGCACTGATAAGTTCTAAGGATGTAACACTTACTAGAATTGAGTTTCCTTAGAACTGGGGTGTCCAAACTATGGCCCATGGGCTGGATCGAGTCCCCAAGGCCAATTCATCTGGCCTGTGAAGCACTCATTGCTCCTAGAAGCAGAAGTAAAACATACCCATGTGGGAGTGATGAGGGTTTCGTGGGCTGGATGAATGGCCTTGGGGGCCTGATCTGGCCCTTGGGCCATAGTGACTATCCCCCTGAACCATGTGACTTGCCCACGGCACAAAAGATCGGGCATCCTTAGAAGGATACATTATTCCTCGATTGACCAGACTATCAAGGGGTGAATTCCTACTGGTTGCAACTTGCTTTCCATTCATTTCGCTGCCACACTCTTCTTCTCTAGGTTTGATCAAAACTTTTTACTATTGAGTCTTCCCATCTTTTTTTTTTTGGGGGGGAGGGGGCTGTCAAGAGACATTATATTTGAGCTTAGTTTTTAAAAAATGTTTAAATACTGCAGTACATCCAATACATCTCTTGTCCCAAATTGGATTTCAAGAGACAGAAGTTGAAATCCTGTTGCTTAGCATAGTAAGTCACAGCTAGCATAGTCTGCTTGAATCTATGCAACATAGAGAAGAGTTAACTCATCAAATCTCCACTGATTCAGTGACTATACTCTTGTTGCAACTTACTGGTCTAAGCAACATGATTTCAGCTAGAGAGTGCTGCAAGATTGTAAAGTATTCTCTGATTCTGTATTAGTTTTGGCATTGCCTTTTATTGCAACTTTTTATTCTCTCTGTTTGCAATCAGTTGGCCTATTTTATGATGCGGTGTTACCTGTCATCCCATTCGGAAGACTTGAAGAAGATATTTTAATACTAGTTGACATGGATTCTAACTACATGTTAGTAAAGGGAATTTGCCATAACTACTGTTGCTGCACACAGTGCAAGCCTGGGTGTGGTTTTAATGCACTTGATAAAACTATTCCAGCACTTCCATGGTTGTCCAGCTAGTGATAGAAGGCTTTTCAGATATTGACAGTGTTAGGGCTGGGGCAGTAGTCCTCACTCCATCTGGAACAAAAGTGGAACCAAGGAAGCTGCCCTCTGGGTAAGAATAATTTTGGTGTCCTGACAGTACCAGGAGCGTTACTACCTACTTCAACACGGGGCAGCTGGCAACACTGTTCTTCCTGGGGCATGTCTAAGTGAGGTTCCAGCAGCTCTGTTTTCACAGCATGTCAAGCAGGTGAGCTGCTGCGCCGACCCAGATGCTGTCAGTTCCCTTCCATCACAGGGTAGCCAGAGGGCTGGCCACAGTTCCATACCCTGCTTAAATGCAAGGTATCAGATTAAAACAGGACATGTAAACCAGGCAGTTTCATGCCTGCTTGCGGATAACCCAGAGTGAAAGGTTTGTCATATGTTATGGAAAAACATCATTGGAATATTTTAGACTAGTAAGATATTGATATGGAACAAATAGTGGCAATGGTCCTATTCATGGGGGTGTAATAGGAATTTGATATCGATATGTTTATCAGAATAGTGTAGTGATAAAATTGGAATTGCAGGAGTTTGTTATGACAACCCTCCAAACCAGGCCCTCAGGGAGAATCCATAGCTTCATTTTCAAGAAGAACCTAAACATGCAGGCAGGAGCTGAAGCCATGAAGGGAAAGAAAGGAGAAAACTCATTGATTATTTTCCTGAATAATTTTATCGTACAAAATACTAGTTTATATCTATATCTATATCTATATCTATATCTATATCTATATCTATATCTATATCTATATCTATATCTATATCTATATCTATATCTATATCTATATCTATCTATCTATCTATCTATCTATCTATATATAAACTAGTATTTTGTACGATAAAATAATTCAGGAAAATAATCAATGATTATTTAAAGTAGAAAAAATATCTTTATTTACAGTTACTGTCTGTAGTTGTTAGAAGAAGAAAAAATAGTCTCCAGCAAGTGGAGAACTCTGTGTGCTTTTTACTTGATGAAAGGACAGAGAAAGAAGCAGGACTATCAATAAAACAATGCAAGTAGAAAGAACAAGCAGGAAAAGGCAATGGGGGCTTGACTTGGGTGGCAGAGGTGGGAAAATAATGTTACCATTCAAGTTATCAGCAAAGAACAATTATATTAGGCTGTAAAACCCTCTCCCACTGGTAGTGTTAGTGAAAGCAAGAATTCTATTGTTGCAACAAACAATTCATCTCAAAATTCTCAGATGATTAAGAAGCTAAGCTGTGGTTTGTCAATTGAATTCTCCCCTCCAAACATGGCAAACTTTAGGGTTTCATGATCCTTTTCAGACTGCATATCCAGTATAATTGACATAGATTTTCATATACCGTAGTTATTGCAATGAGTTCACAATATTTTTAATTTATGAGATATCTACATTGAAGAGAAGCTAGCTTTTCTCTCCACTGTAGTCAGCCAGCGCATGCCAGTGGTAACCAAGCTCTAGCTGCCAGTTAGTGCAATGTCTGAGCTCCTTTTCATCACTGCTGGATATTTTCAGAAGCTGGGTGTCTGCTAATTAAAACAGAGTGGAGAAGAAGCAAAAGAGCTCCTCCCATATATTTTCAATTTCTTCTTCTGAGCGGAAGAACATTAAGACTTTGTTTCCCAGGTAGCTATGGTAACAGTTTCATAATTATGAGCTTTTATGTTCCTTAAATACAACTACAAGCATCACTGGATGATTTGGCCTTCATCTGAATGCCTTGGTCCATTTATCAGGTAAATGGCTTCATCATTTTCAGATGCTTCTCATAGGGCTATTTTTCTTTTATGAACCAAGTAGATTTAAATAACACTCTGCTGGAACTCCTTGCAGTATATTTAGAGAACCCTTGGACTGTAGAAAGATATCGGGAGCCATGAGTTCAACAACAACACAGCTTCACAGCCAGTTGAGGAAACAGTCATGCCATCATAGGAGACACCAGGCCCAAACACCACTGGAGGGCTAAATACATTTTAGATTCTGAAGACATGGTAACATTGGCAACTTCTGAGTTACAGCTCCATTGCTGTAACAGCACATCTTCCAGACAATGGCAACCACACATTCAGCAGAAACTCTTGGAGAGGTGGAAGGAGGGAAGACAAAAGTCTTTTGCTTCCTGTTTTGAGAGAAGGAGTTGAGCCTGGGAGGGAAATTCTGGCCCAAGAAGAGTAAAAAGCTTCCTCTGGGGTTTGGGACACCTCAGAGTAAATTTCTCACTCAGAAATTTCCCAGATGTTGCAGTTTCTGGCCTATTTTGTATGCCTGCTGCTGACGTGATATGCTTAGCTTAACCAAATGGCAGGCTTCCTTGGTTGAGCCATTGTCCATGATTGACTTAACCACCTTGTCTTTTTTGATATAAACCTGTATATGACATGACAAGAGTAAGAAACTAAATACGAACAGTGACTTATGCCAGCTAGGATTGGTAGGACAAGAATGGCACTAGGCGGGACTAACTCATCCTGGTTTTGCTCTCTTCTGCCTCTCTTGCAATGACACCACAGTACAGCTGCTTAACAGAAAATATCTAGCCAAATTCAAATTATTCTTACATTCAAGAAGGCTTTAACTGGGGAGAAGTGTGGCTTCTTTTACCCTGTGTAGACATGAGGTGGACAGGCAGTGTCTTGCTAATTCTAATAGCACAACATCCACTGGTCAGTGTTGCTGAAACAAGGGGAAAACTGAGGTGTAATCCATATTATGGTACAATCTATCTAAAACATGATTTGCTCCTATTGTACTCCAAGCATGAAAAATATATCTCACCAGTGTTTCCCTCTGATACTCTATCAGATAAAAGGTAATATTTTATGATGTAAATGTACTGTGTATATGTGCACTTGGAGAGGTGGCTGCCAAAATTTAGGGAAAAGCTGGATTTAACTGGTATTTTGTTTTGTGGTTTCAGAGTCTGTTTGCTGGCCAACTTCTGCTTCAGAACCCTGGAATGTGTGAAGCTTAATTTCTGCAAGGATATCTCCCTGGAAGCCGTTGTAAAACTATGTAGAAACTGCAAAAAGTTGAGTATGACTGGGGCAGATGCAACATTGCTACTAATGCACGCTAAATTCAGATGTTGAAGATTTCATTTCCATATTAGTAAACAGACCATCTGAAAACCTGCTTCTAGAATATTTCAGGCTATACATGGTAGAGAAAGGGGATACGGAAAACTTTAGCACTTCAGATCATCCAGTGGATTTTACTGAGAATTGATTTAGGAGATATAAGAGTAGTGCATCTACTTTATCTACCAGGACTTATAATAATGGAAATTGTTACCATAGGGTAATTTCACTAGTTTAGCTTATTGTAACTCTACAAATTAAATCAATTTGTAAAGAACACATGGCATTCTTTCACAACCTGAAGTTCAGTTGTTAATGCTGATGCTTATTTAGCTTAATAATAATAATAATAATAATAATAATAATAATAATAATAATAATAATAATAATAATAATAATAATAATAATAATAATAATAATAATAATAATAATAATAATACTTTCATGTCAGATTCTTGGGAGGCAAGCGATGAGAAACCTGGGGAGCATAGTGAAAAGTAGAGACATTAAATTGCAAACAACGATTCGCATAGTCAAAGCAATGGTATTCCCTGTGGCAATGTATGGTTGTGAGAGCTGGACCATTAGGAAAGCTGAGCGCAGAAAAATAGACGCCTTTGAGATGTGGTGTTGGAGGATAGTTTTGAGAGTCCCCTGGACAGTGAGGAGAACAAATAGGTCAATCTTGGAAGAAATCAACCCTGACTCCTCCTTAGAAGGTCAAATAGTAAAGATGAAGCTAAAGTACTTTGGACATCAAATGAGAAGAGAGGATTCACTTGAGAAAACATTGATGCTTAGAAGGGTTGAGGGCAAAAGAAGAAAGGGACGGCCCAAGATGAGATGGCTAGATGGTATTGTAGAGATAATGGGCACAGAGCTGAGCGAGTTGAGGGGGATGGTGGAGGACAGGAGTGCCTGGCGGACAGTGGTCCATGGGGTCGCAGAGGGTCGGAATCGACTGTGCGACTGAACAACAACAACAAAAACATGTCAGAAATTATTCTGGTTTGAAAGGATTTTTGCTGGAGAAACTCAATTCAGGGGATGCCCGAATGAGGTTCCTTTCATGTTCCCAAGATCTTTTCCACTGAAGTGGTCCCTCTTTATATACTTGCAATTTCTTGTTTTCAAACTGCTAGGTTGGCAGGAGCTTGCTGGCTTTCCAGGTAACAAGGCAAGCTTCTTAATGACTGAGCCACTGCAGCCCTTAGCTAAGTGATAAGATAGAACAGTGGTACCTCGCTTAAAGAGCATAATGCATTCAATGGGATTGCTCTTTAAGAGAGTTTGCTCTTTAAGTGAAACACCATTGTAAGTGACTGATTGTGACTTCGGGGGGGGGGGCTGCAAACCCCAATTTATTAGTTAAGTGAGTTTTTGGTTGGTTTTAGTTGTTAAGCAAGGCGATCATTCAGAGAAAATCCTGCTTTTTAAGCGAGTTAGTGTTTAAGCGAGATGCTCTTTATGCAAGGTTTTACTGTATTTTGAAGAAAAGTACAGTATATTTGACTCACTGGAACAGTTAATAGGAGTGCTCCACACAGTAGAAACTGTAGACATGGAATAGAAATAGTAATATAGGAATTTTAGTAGCTGATTCTGAAACACTGTCAAGAGGCTGCAGTTAAAGCACAATGTTGGACAACCTTGATAGCAGCACAATTAAGAAACATGAAACAGAAGGTACAGTTTTTGCATTTGTGGAATATGTATTGTTACTAATGGTTAGATATTATATTTAGAAATTGGACTTGAAGCTATAGCATATTTAAACTATATGGCACACTTATAAATATGTACAGTTGTACCTCACTTAAAGAGCATGATGTGTTCCACAGGATTGATCTTTAAGCGAGTTTGCTCTTTAAGGAAAACACCATTGTAAATGACCAATTGTGGGAGGGACTGCAAACCCCGATTTATTTGTTAAGCGAGTTTTTGGTTGGTTTTATTTGTTAAGCGAAGCAAACATTCAGAGAAAATTCTGCTCTTTAAGCGAGTTACTCTTTAAGCGAGGCGCTCTTTATGCGAGGTTTGACTGTATTTGTGTGATGGGTGAAATTGGTTTAATGAAATAATTTGGCATGCCATTTCCCATCAAATCTATGAGTGTGTTTGAACAAGTCAGTCATTATAAGGCCCTCCCTGGGTCGCTGAGACAAATAAACAAAAATATTATTTCACCAGGGAAAGATCCAAAATTGTCACTTGTTTTTTAAAACTTACATTAAGTTGTTTCAGTTTGTGCACAACTGTAAGATCTTATATGGTCTTGCAGAAACTGTGAAGTGTAATAAATATACCCCTAAATAATTAACATTCCACACCTTCATTGTTTGATTTCTCAGTAACCTTTATTCTCTTTTTAGGTAAATTAAGCACTTGGACTCTATTAACCACTTCCTCATTTGACAAATTCTTTAGCAATACTGTAATACTATCCTCACCTTTTATTTGTTACTCCATGTTGTTGCTCTGCTGTCCGTGGCTGGAAACAAGAGAAAACTTAAAACCCTTAGCATTGTTCAGTTATAGAAGCATGGGTCAGATTTCTGGCATTTTCCTCATTGTGGTGCTTCAAAGAATTCCTTTATATAACCAGCATAAAAAACTGCTGTTAGTACAGAAGGAAATTTGGCAGTAAGAATCAAGAGTGACAATCACATTGCAGAATGGAGTTTGACTACTCTAGAGCAGATAGACTGAGTATGATAAAATAATACTGGAGCGTATTTTTCTGGCACAAATATCCCGGATGTTGGTCATTTGATTCACAAAGACTTAACTCTTTCATTCCTGAGTGACTTTGGATGATAGACTTTCTTTAAAAAGGAATCACTTTTAAAAACAGAATGGTCTGGTTTTTTGCAAGAAATCTAAACAGGCTTCCCCATCTCTCTTCTGTGAAATGTCAGTACTGTATCTAGGTTACAGGTCTCCTGACCAGAGAACATTCATAGACAGAAGCAAAAATGCTGTTGCTACAGGAGGTTGTATTAATTCAAATGGCTAATATGTTCAACTTTTAACAACTGGCATCACAAATAGTTCTCCACTATTATAGTTTTATTTTTGCTACCTTGAACAGACTACTATATAATCCTGCAGGACTGCCAAATTTGTTAAATGGTTTAGAGAAAGATGTCATTCATTGTCCACACCCCAAAAAAAGAATCATGTTAAGAACTGTTCCAAGGAGTTAAGAACAGGAATATTATCACAATGATGATAGCCAATATCCGGAATGGATATAGAACCTGAAGAAGAATCATAAATGTTTCTCTTGCATTTGAGATCTAGAATCAGTTTACAGCCTAGGACTTGATTGCCCCAAGCATTCAATAATTGTATGATCTGATAGTCTATTAGATAGTTTTTATGGTAACATTTGGGGTGTGGGGAATACATATAAGAACACTCTGCCTGAATTTTTAAATTTATTTTCTTTTATCCTGAATGAAAATATTTTATAGTCCAACTATTTGAGGTGGGGGTAAGGAGAAAGCTCCTCCCCTTAATTTTCTGGTTATTTCCCCCAAGATTTCGTATCCTTTTTTGCATTCTGAGGAGTTCCATCTTTGTCCAAATCATAGTTTTCTGCCTCTATCTTTTTCTGTGTTCAGAAGTTCTGAACTGCTTTGAAATTGGTCTTCTCACAGATTTTAGTCATCTGGTTTGTTATTTTCTGAAGCCTAAATTAGGACCATGGGATCACAAAGGGTCGGAATCGACTGTGCGACTGAACAACAACAAACTAGGACCCATTAAAAATATTCCTAGACACTAACGACCACGAAGATTCTTCCATTCAAGTCTCTAATCACCCATTGACAATGACCAAAACAATCAATCTCACTACAAATGTTTTTCCAGAATGTAAAAGGTTTTATGAGAGAGGTATTGCTGACTTACATCATGGATATGCATCTTACTATCTCTCCAGAAGGAATGCAAAGTGTTGTACACAGCATTTCATTCAGTATTTGCTTTTTAAAAAGTAATAAACATTTTCAGGAATTTCTACGTGGCTGTTGGGTGGCCTGGTAAAAATAAATTCATTTATTTTACTAATGTTCTATTTCTTTTCTTCTCAACAGATTAAAAATCCTTCATTTATATGGATGCTGCTTTGTGCCTGATCTTGAGTCTGTTAAAAAGATCAATAAAAATGTTGAAGTGTTCCATGACCTGCATACCCAAGCAGCTACATTTTCCTCTGAATGAGAAACCGTATAACATGCAATATTTTTACCTACATAATTAAGGATATATGCCATTGTCAATACTTGTGAAACAGAACATTTCTTAACCTAGTGTGTGCAGGAATGTCAGAAGAGATACACCTGGCCTTAATTTGAACATACTGTAACTGCAATATACTTGTTAAATATTTGTCAAAGTGTTATCCTGATTTTTGTAAGAACAATAAAATATTAATCAAATTCAGAAGAAATAATGTGCATATTGTCATCACCAGTGTATATTTTGGTTGTTCCTTGTTATATTTTAAAGATTGGATTTATTAGAACAAAGAACATTTGGTAAAGTTAGTTTCTAAAACATATTTTTATATAGAATTTATCTTACAATTTCCATGTTTAAACCCTGTAAAGGTAGATGAAAATGCAGAATATAAATCTTTTAACCTTCATTTACCAGGGTGGAACATTTTAGACCATCAATGCCACGTCCTATTGTAGAATGTATACAAAGCTAAGAGGATATAAGGCAGGCATTTAATATTATCATCTGAAAAGTTGTAAAGAGTATCCATAAATGTGGCCACTTGTTACTTACTGGTTTTTATAATATATATATAAAAAAACAAGCGGCACAAATAGTCTTTTGCCATAGGAGTATTTTTTTAATTTATGTATTATAACCTCATTCTTATATTATTTTTAGACAAAATCATGATGTCTGGAAGCAGAAGCTGTGTTCTTTGCTTATCAGAGAGTTGCCTTATGTGCTCAGAAAAAACATGAAGTGTACATTAATTTCTACTGGATAGCCATAATGCTCTGTCACTAACCTCTGAAACACTCAAATTCTCCAAGAAGTGAAGTCATAAAATGCCCCCATAACCAATGAATGCAAATTGCTGGTTATATTTTTGGTGCATGCATGTGAAGAAATTAAAAGGGCCCTCTAAAGGTCATAGCTTTAATTGGCTAGGACAATTTGTTCATACTTTCCAACGTCACCAAATTGTCTCTGCAGTCACCTAGCACACGCAGCTCTAAGACAGATATTGGGATGTCTGAATTTAATGAATATGGGGGACACACCACAATTAGAATTGTTACAATTCTTACCAGACCTCAAAATAATTTGTACCAAGATTGTGCACATATGATGATGTTTCACTTTACAGTTTCTGAAAGGTTTTACGTTTTGGAGTTATAAAGTCAAGGAGCTCAAAAAGCTGCCTGTTTGCTAACTACCATAATCTCTTGACTCCTGAATTGAAACAGAGTACCACATACAGTACACAGAAAGGGAGCTAAACATTACAGATTTTTAACAACTCACATTAAATTGGAGCTGCATTCAGGCTGATAACTCTTTTTTAATGAATAAGTACGTAAGACACTACAGAACAAAGCCACCTTTTCCTGCCAGTAGCTTTGCATTCAACACCCACTCTTGGGGCTCATAAAAAATAAATCATCTTTTGTTGGGTGTTTTTTACAGTCAGTTCCCTGAATAGCTTTGGGTGGTGCCATATAGGTGCCAAACCTACAGAGGTGGGAATTGGTGGCTTGAATAATACAACCAGTGCCATCCATTTTGGGAATGACACCTTGGCTTCTGTGGCCATGTTAAATGATGCCCTGTTTGATCTTCAGAATAAGCCAAGACACAAGTGGTTGCGTCAACATCTACATATCTATCTATACACAGACACACATACCTCTTTTCATACATCTGAGTTGGATGATGCTAAATGCCACATCATCAGAACATTGCCCAATGCTACAAAATTGACCTCAATGAAAGGTATGTTGCTAGACATTAAGCAGGCTATATCGCCATTTTCAGCTTAAGACTCTGCTTTAGAAGGCAGCTGGCTCTTCAACACTGAGGTTGTGACCTATCCAACACAAGGTTTCCCTTGCTCGAAAGCCAGTCATATCCGACTCTAGGGGTCAGTGCTCATCTCTGTTTCTAAGCCGAAGAGCCAGCGCAGTCTGCTTCTGCAGACATATCCAACACAAGGAGCCTCAATATTCTGGAAGTCGCCTCTGCTCCAAGAAAGACCCATCCCAGTGGGCAATCATCTTTTCCAAAAAATTAACTGTACTGTATTAGGTACTAGGTCAGCAGTTTAAAACCGGAGTATTGCATGAAGGAATGAGCGCCTGTCTTTGTCCCAGCTCCTGCCAACCTAGCAGTTCAAAAGCAAGAAATTGCAAATAGATAAATAGGTATCACTTTGGTGGAAAGGTAAACAGTGTTCTGTGCACTTCGGTGTCTAGGCATGCCTGCCACATGACCACAGAAACATCTGCAGAAGCAGACACACTGGCTCTTTGGCTATAAACAGAGATGAGCACCAAACCCTGGCTTTTGAGCAAGGGTGACCTTTACCTTTATTAGGTACTCCTATGGGCATGCTTTTTTTTTTGTCAGAGCTTAGGAAAACAATTTTTTTACTATTGCCTGCCTGAGCAATTCTAGGAACTAAAGTTCAAAAGAAGAAAAACAACACACACACACACACACACACACACACACTCTACTGCTCCATGCTCAGGATATTGTTTTCTAAAAAATTACTCAATAATCATCTTGTGAGCCCCAATGGTTACCGTATGTTAGTTTCTGCTTCACATTCATGGAAACTTGATCTCTAACACCTCATTTTCTTTTTCTATGAGATATGAGACCAGGGACACGTCACTGCAACTTGTTTCAATTTAGCGTCACTATTGATAGCAATGGCATAGAACAATGCTTCCTCCAAACATTGTAAACATTTTGTAGTCAGCCAGCGTTCACTGGTGTTATGCAGGTTTGTAGGTTTATAAGTATACTTTTGCTCATGTCTATAAGCAGAGATTCTAGAGATCAAAAATATTCAAATGACAGAAGTACTTTTATTATGCAATTTTTGAAGTGGTAAACATTTTCGTTTGTGTAAGCATACCAGAGAGTAAATAAAGCAAAACAGAGAAAGATAAAAAAATGTTGTGGCACCTTGAAGACTAACTCCTGTATTATTACTATCAAATAGGGATACAGAGGTACACAGTGATTGGTTAGTATAACACAGGGGTTGCCAATCTTTGAAAGTCAGGGGCCGGTCATGCTCCCTCAGACAGTTGAGGGGGCTTGACTTATGTTTAAAACAGCCCTAAAGGAGTCCATGGATGATTCCAACAGCAGCTGAGGTGGCTGGAGTGAGGGTGGGATTACTTGACACAGTGTGCCGGATTCGGCCCACAGGCCATAGGTTGCCTACCCCTGGTATAACAGATAAAGTTACAAATTTGTGTGGCTTTTTATACCTGGTAATGACTGAAGAGCCCTGATTGATATTCACATTTATTTCTATGAAGTTTTGTTCTGTGAAGTGGTAAATGGTTAGTAGATGAATACAAAATAAACATTGGGACATTACACATTTGCTAATGAGTTTAACTTTCAGACCTATCAGAGAGTAAACAAAACACTGTGGCACTTTAAAGACTAACTGCTGTAGTTTAATGTTAGCTTGCATGTATCAAGTCCACTTTGTCAGATCTAGCATCTATTGACAATGCTGTGTGAAAATTAACAATGGTGAGTGTAACCAAGGAAGGCTGCAAGTACTGTACTTCCTTTGTTCTGTGAGGCTATGGATGAGGGTCACCAACCATCCTTCTGGGAAATTACAGCATATAACAACCTGCGGCATTTCAATTTTGATAATGTCCCCAATTGTTCAAGGCCAGTTCCTACACCAATAGGAGAGTGCTCAGTTTAGTTTAAAGGACAGATTACCGTATATAATAATTTTATAGTGTTGTATTAATATTCATTTACAATATAACTTCTGGAATGTTACCCAATTTGTATTGTATGTGGCTCAAAACAGCAGAGTGAAAGTATACTGTCGGACTTTATATTTGCTGAGCATAGATTCAAATTCTGCTTTGTCCTGATGGTTTATTTATTATTTATTAGTTCAAATTTATATTGCCGCCCACTCACCATAGTGACTCAGGGCAACTTACAAACAATACATTACATTACAATATGTTGGTGTGGGCTCTGGATGAGGGGCAGCGAAGTCCTCAACCTACCCTGGCTTCTCCCCCCCCTTGGTGTGGGCTCAGGGGGAGGGGCAGCAAAGTCCTCAACCTGACCTGGCTTCTTCTTCCCTGCCCAAACTATAATCCAAACCTGACTTATTTATTGCAAAGTGCCAACATAGCAACAGGGGAGGAAGGAAACACTCCCACTGGGTGGTTGGGCAGAGGTGAACTCTGCTGGGAGAGGGAGGAAGTGCTCCCATTGGGCTGCTGAGCAGAGAGGCGGGTGAACGCTCTGCAGGGAGGAGGGAAGAAGTGCTCCCATTGGGCTGCTGGGCAGAAGGGTGGGGCAAACTCTGTGCTGGGGTGACTGCATGGGTGCCCACAGAGAGGGCTCCGAGTGCCATCTCTGGCACACATGCCATAGGTTCGCCATCACTGGTTTAGGATGACCTTCCCATTATGCTGTCTTTTAGTTTGTTATTTTGTGCCCAGGAATCTAATAGGACAAATAATAGGAAAATAAGAAGCAATAGACCAGGTTATAACTTTAAATGAATGAGTCAATGGATTCTATAAGCTAAGCGTGGTTCAGTATTTAAATCAATTTTAGCAGAAAATTAAAATATAATACAACTAGTGTGGTAGGAGACATAGCGACATGCCAGGACTCAAAAGACCTGGACTGGAATCCAACTTTTCTGGAGAAACTAAAAGGGGGCAATGGTAAAGGTCACCCTTACTCGAAAGCCAGTCGTATCTGACTCTAGGGTTCAGTGTTCATCTCTGTTTGTAGCCAAAGAGCCAATGCTGTCTGTGTCTGCAGACATTTCTGTGGACATGTGGCAGGCATGCCTCAATATCGGAGTGCATGGAATGCTGTTTACCTTCCCACTGATGTGGTCCCTATTTATCTACATGCAATTCCTTGCTTTCGAACTGCTAGGTTGGCAGGAGATGAGACAGAGACAGGAGCTCACTCTATCATGCAGTACCCAGGAATTGAACTCTGACCTTCCATTCAGTGAGTTCAGCATCTTAACCACTTGAGCCAGCCACTGCGGTCCCAAAGGTAAAACCACTCCTTAAATATCTCAGTTACCTTGAAAGACTGTTAAGGTGGCTGTATATCAGTTCAAACTCCATGGCACATAAAGCTTACAGACAGAATGTAGTGTTTGTTAAAATGTACTTGGAGTAAAATTATTAAACCAGCTTAACAACAGACCACATGCTCCAGTTACTCTTAGTGATCCCAGCCTTGCAAAACCTGTGTTACAACTAATGGTCACTTCCCTGATTCTCAGGTGATCTATTTTTGCGTACATTGTTCAGAAAGCGGAAAGGTCAGACTGTTTAATTTAGACACCACCCACAGTTGATTGCAAAAGTCTAGACTAGAGCCAAAAGTTTATGCTGAATTAACTGTTTGTATTACAGAAAGAACAGAAAGCTCAGCACACAGAAGTCCCAAGTTTTATTCCTAAAATATTCAAAATAAAGGATCTTACGTACAGCAGCACAGAAAGATATCATGTGCAGGAATTAGTCAAGGCAGCTCCTTGGGCATATAAAGAGTGGCTATACTGTACAGTATGTGTATTTCGCCTGCTGCCTGGTTTTCTGTGGGGATCGATGTTCTTTTGTCTGTGATCAGATGATGCAATTGCTAGAGTGAACCAGCCCATACCCAGCGCATGCATCTTTCTGAGTCCCTATCAGGAATTCCTCTCTTTAAAGTGTGCATAGCATCACTCTATTCTACTTCATTCCAACTCGTGCAATTGCTGGGATCAAATCACAGTGAACTTTCCCAGCTGTTTTCAATTTCTCACTATCATTAGTGGTTTAAACAGATAGCTTAGCTACGTAATGATACAAGGAAATAAAAGAAAAACTTCCTTCCCTTCCTCCATAGAGAGACATAAAGAGGAAGCAAGGTTTTTGTTGTATTTTAAAAATACCCAATTAAGAGTGTGCTAGGAATTTTTTTTCCCTCCTGGAAGTATGAGTTGACTTCTTTTTTTAAGGAAGGTGGACTAAATAGGGTCACTTTTGAGGTGTGCAGTGCATGCTATGTGAACCTTTCCCCAGGTTTAGGTGACTCTATTTACCAGTCAGCTCAAAGGGGTGACTAAGAAGCCTTTCAAAGTGATACTAAGGACACTTTTTAAAGAATGAAATTCTACCAAATGGTATTCTGTGTGCAAAAATGAAGAGGACAGCTCAGGGCTGCAACCTGAAACCTACAAGACTTCTCATTCCTTTGCTACTGGAGATTGGAAGTCATTATAATTATACAGACTACAGATGCAACAGCTCTAAGTAGACTTGTCCCCGAAGCTAGTCTCCAAAGTTCCTTAGTCAATTCACTCTTCTCTTTCTTGTACTTCTCTTCCCATGAATGATTAGCTGTGACAATCAGCTGTTTTGTTTCTCATTTTTGTTTAACATTATTCTAGCCTTTATGATTTGATATTTCTTCTTCCTTCTTAATACACAAAAGTCTTAGCATCCTACAAGAAAACCAAACTTCAAAATGCTTCTATCTTTTCATCCTAGCCTGTGTTGAAATTCATGATTCCCTATTACATTCATCTTCAGGAAGTTGTTCAGACTTTTGTTGCTTGGCTGTCATCCTCAACAGACTTCTAAAGTGAAGCTTATTGTCATGAAATGATACCTACAGTGAATGGCTGTGTTTGTGGGGAGATTCTGAAAAAGGTAATCCAGATACTTTGAGGGGCCCCCCATACACACATTGTTTCACCTATCCCATTTATTCTCTCCTTTGTACTGAAATGTGTGTGTGCGTGTGTGCGCGATCTCCCTATTATAGGGACTGTGGTAGCTTAGTGGTTAAGATGCTGAATTTGACACTGGAAGGTTGGCAGGTCAGCAGTTTGAGATCCGAGTGCTGCATGATGGATTGAGTTCCTCTCTCTATCCAGGCTCCTGCCAAACAAGCAGTTTAAAAGCAGGAAATTGCAAGTAGATAAATAGGTACCACTTCAGTGGGAAGGTAAACAGCATTCTAGTCTTTCCTGCCACATGATAATGGAGACGTCTGCAAACACTGACAGTGCTGGATCTTTGGCTGTAAATGGAGATGAGCATCAACCCCTAGAATTGGATACAACTGGCTTTTGAGCAAGGGTGACCTTTACCTTTGGTTCTCTATTTATCAACTCACTCAACCTGTTGGGACTAGCAACGCAATTTAGGCAAACTCCTACCCCAGTGCCTCTATAAAATGTTACTAAAAATATCCAAGAGCAAAACACTGCTTTGTAAACTCATATAAAAATGAAATGTAAATGTAAATGTAAACAGGAAATGTTCTTACTGAAAAGGAAGCTTTCATCTAAAATATGGGTCTATTTTTCATGTAAAAGCTAAGAGGAGCAAGATTCAAAAATTTGCTAAACTGAGCAATTAAAATCCTTACTGCAGATGTTTACTTACCTTCAAGAGTTACTGTTCTCAGGAGGTGTATTTAGGAGGGAAATGATAACTGAATTGTAGCCTTAGGCAAGCAATGGCATTTGCACCTTCAAATAAATTTTCCAGGAATGAGTGTACCGGAAATACTAAGGTAGCTATTTTTGTTCAAGGTAAAGGAGATAAGATTGTTCATTCAACCATCCATGTTCAGAGAAATGGAAAAATTAAGGAGTGGAATCTGTAATAATTCTCAAAGAATAACTATTGTTTGTGGTGCAACTCTTGTGGCATTTTGGCTGAAATCCAGGAGTAAGTAACAACTAAAGTTGGCCCACTGGATCAACATAATTTAGAAAGGAGTTGACTCATCATATTCCCATTGATTCAACAAACTTACTGTAATGCAACACTAATAGATTTTATCAATTATGGCATAAACGTTTGTGGACTATAAGCCACATTACCAGTGATGGGATGTAACAGGTTCTCACCAGTTCGCCAGAACCAGTAGTAACTTTTCCCAGTGTCCCGGAGAACCGGTAGCAGCTTCTGGGGGGAACCACCTTCGGGGCTTACCTTTTCACTGGTTCCCCCACTGCACATGCGTGCCAAGCACTTGGTGTGCATGCATGCCTACAGTGCTTGGCGCGTATGCACGGCCTCCTTGCTGTCCTCCCAAGTGGGGAGGAGGAAGAGAAGCTGCTAGCCTGAAGCTCCCTGTAGCCTGTTCCCCAGGGTAAGTGACTCACCTTTGGATGTGGTGTGTCTGTGTGTATTTTAATGTGTATTACCTATATACCTAAATCTGTTAGTCTTCAAATGTAGGTTGGCCAGGTTATCCTGCTATGGTAATAGAGTAGACCATACTGCCAGCAATTCAATGCAGATTGTCAGGTGGTGATTAACTAACCTGACAACAATGAAGATTAGTGCCCTTGTGTGATCAAGTTCACAGGGAAGGGTAATAGTCCCCAAGTGGATTAAATCTCTCTTGAATCCATCTTGATAGAGAGAAACAGCCAAAGAGGAATTTGTGTGCAATTCCACTTTATTTTTGCCCTTTGCTGACTACAAGGACTAAAGATGCCACAAGGTAATGTCTCTGGACAGACTGATCCAGTGATGGGATGACAAATTTGTTACCACCACTCCATGATGTCACGACGTCATGGGCGTGGCCAATGTCATGACGTCATGACGTCATGACGTTGTGGGCGGGGCCTTAAAAATAAAATAAAATAAACACACACACACACACACACACACACTCAACCCAACCCACCCACCCCACAAACCCGTAAATAAATTAAATAAATAAATAAATAAAATTAAAATTAAATAAAAATACAACCCCAAACACAAACCCCTCACTTACCCCTGGGAGGGCTCGGAAGGGGCGGACGGCAAGGGCAGGTCAGGCCTCAACTTGCCTGTGGAGGCTCGGTGGCCCCGGGGGAGGTGCCCTCCTCTGAGGGCTGGTGCCTCCTGCCCACGCTGCCGCCGAAGTCATCGCCGCTGCCATCTCCGCCGCCGCCATTATCGCTATCGCCGCTGCCATCGCTGCTGTCGCCATCATTGCCGTCGCCACCATTGCTGCCACTGCTGCTGCTGTCATCGCCGCTGCTATCGCCGCCGTCACCATCGCTGCCACCGTTGCAGTCGCCGCCGGTGTTGCCGCTGCCGTCATCACCACTGCCGTCATCGCCGTCGCTGCCACTATCGCTGCCGGTGTTGCCGCCGCCATCATCGCCGCCATCGTCGTCATCGTCGCTGCCGCCACTATCGCTGCCGGTGTTGCCGATTTTTTTTAAATTGGAGCTAAAATGGCTCCGATTTACTGCACATGCGCAGAAACTCAATCTGCCGCATTGCGCATGCGTCAGATTGAGTTTCTGCACATGCGCAGTAAAATTGGAGACAAAATTGCTCCAATTTTATTGCGCATGTGCAGAAACTCAATCTGCTGCATTGCACATGTGTCAGATTGAGTTTCTGCGCATGCGCAGTAAAATTGGAGACAAAATTGCTCCAATTTTATTGCGCATGCGCAGAAACTCAATCTGATGCATGCGCAATGCGGCACATTGAGTTTCTGCGCATGCGCAGTAAATCGGAGCCATTTTGGCTCCGATTTAAAAAAAATTATTTCGGTGAGGTGTCCGGAACCGGACACCTCAAAAGTTGGCTACCCTCCCAGAGAACCCTCTGGGATTGTTCCTACCGGTTCCAGGGAACCGTATGGAACCGGGGACATCCCATCACTGGACTGATCTCATCTGCTGCACATTTGGCAAGCTACATTTTCCCCACGCCTATTGCTTAGACCTGAGCTTTAGCCTCATGTGGTTAAGACACCGACTGGGAGACGGAAGGTCAAAACCTGAGTACACTACTGCATGATGGAATGAGCTCCCGTCTCTGTCCCAGCTGCTGCCAACCTAGCAGTTCAAAAGCAAGAAATTGCAAGTAGATAAGTAGGGGCCAATTTGGTGGGAAGGTAAACAGCGTTCCATGCACTTTGGTGTCTAGGCATGCCTGCCACATGTCCACAGAAACATCTGCAAACGCAGACAGCGCTGGCTCTTTGGTTATAAACAGAGATGAGCACTGAACCCTAGAAACACAACTGGCTTTCCGGCAATGCTGACCTTGACCTTTACCTATATAGCAAAGCTACTTCTGCAGGCAATCCCCCAATGCTCCTTCTGCTCTTAACCAGGGGAATTGGGGGACTTGCAGTCCAACCAATAAGGCTTCCAAGCTCGAGTTCGAGCTTTGAGCCCTGGGCCTCACGTTCAACTATCGATGGCACGCAGTTACCCGCACAGGCCGCCGCAGGTTTCCTCAGAAGGAAACCTGGCCACGTCTTACGTTGGAGGTGGCGCCCAGAGTCGGCCACGAAAACAGTGTCTACGCAAGGCCGCTGCTGCCGAGCCTAGAGACCCCAGGGACCCTTGGCAGGCTTTCACGGGCGAGAACCAGTGATGGGACGCAACAGGTTCTCACCAGTTCTCCAGAACCGGAGGTAACTTTTCCCAGTGTCCTGGAGAACCGGTAGCAGCTTCTTTTGGGGGAACCACCTTCGGAGCTTACCTTCTCACTGGTTCCCCCACTGCGCATGCGCGCCAAGCACTTGGTGTGCATGCATGCTTATAGTGCTTGGCGCGTATGCACAGTCTCCTTGCTGTCCTCCTAAGTGGGGAGGAGGAAGAGAAGCTGCTAGCCTGAAGCTCCCTATAGCCTGCTCCTCAGGGTAAGTGGTTCACCTTTGGATGTGGTGTGTCTGTGTGTATTTTAATGTATATTTAATACCTTTACCTATATTGATGTACTACCACAGTTCCTAAAAAGGCCTGGTGCCCTGGCTTGGTGTTTTTAAGCAAAGTCTTGGAGTTACCTCATCAATAAGCTACACCTGTGCTGTTCCAATTGCTGTTCCAATTGGAGAACCCTTAAGGAGGTACAGCTGTTTTACATTTACGTTTACATTAAGGCATATTATCCTAGAGAACTGGTTAGGCAAAGACTTAGTACCTAACTTCTTTAACTGTTGAAAAGTTGAAAAGTGCCAAAATGAAGCCATCTTGTGGTGAGTTCATTCTGTAGTTCCTTCCATCTGACCTAGTGTGAGAAAGATTAGCCAGAATAAGCATTAATCTCTGTTTTAAAAGCTCTGGTTGATTTGTGTTTTGGGTGGCTGGCAGTATTTTAATGTATTTTTTATTTATTTATGTATTTATTTAATTTATTTACGGGTTTGTGTTGTGGGTGGGTTGAGGGATGTGTGTGCGCGTGTGTGCGCACGCTTATTTTATTTTATTATTATTATTGTATTATTTTATTTTTTCTTTTATTTTTTTTCATGACATCATGACATTGATGACATCACAGTGGGGTAGTAAAATTTTTGACATCCCACCACTGGCGAGAAACCCGTGGGGCTCGCAGGAGCAACGCCTTAGGCCTCAATGCCGGCGTCTGGGCCGTTAGAGTCGCCTTCCTCTCCCTCGCCCGCCTTTTCCCCGGAGCCAGAAGGGGGCTCGGCTGGTGCGGGGCAACAACCGCTGCCTCTGACCCAGGCAGTGATGGGATGTAACAAGTTCTCACCAGTTCTCCAGAACCAGTAGTAACTTTTCCCGGTGTCCCGGAGAACCGGTAGCAGCTTTTTGGGGAAAATCACCTTTGGGGCTTAGTTTTTCAATGGTTGTGTGTGCTCATTTTTATTTTTTCCTTTGGCTCCGCCCACAATGTCATGATGTCACGATGTCAGCTCCGCCCACACTGTGATGACATCATGGTGGGGTAGTAAAATTTTTGACATCCCACCACTGGTCACCCAGGCCTTCCACGCCAGAGGCCTTGCGCTGGACGGCGTCTCTCGCGTCCGAAGCCATTCCCTGCCCAGGTGCCAGTGATGGGATGTAACAGGTTCTCACCAGTTCGCCAGAACCTGTAGCAACTTTTCCCAGTGTCCCAGAGAACAGGTAGCAGCTTTTTGGGGGGAACCACCTTCTGGGCTGACCTTTTCACTGCGTATGTGCACCAAGCACTTGGTGTGCATGCATGTCTGCAGTGCTTGGCGCGTATGCATGGCCTCCTTGCTGTCCTTGTGTTGTGGGTGGGTGGGTGGGTTGAGGGCAGTGATGGGATGTAACAGGCCCTCACCAGTTCGCCAGAACTGGTAGTAACTTTCCCCAATGTCCTGGAGAACAGGTAGCAGTTTTTTGGGAGAACCACCTTTGGGGCTTACCTTTTCACTGGTTCCCCCACTGTGCATACATGCCAGGCACTTGGTGTGCATGCATGCCTACAGTGTTTGGTGCATATGCACAGCCTCCTTGCTGTCCTCCCAAGCAGGGAGGAGGAAGAGAAGCTGCTAGCCTGAAGCTCCCTATAGCCTGCTCCCCAGGGTAAGTGGCTCACCTTTGGATGTGGTGTGTCTGTGTGTATTTTAATTTGTATTTAATACCTTTACCTATATTGACATACTACCACAGTTCCTGGCTTGGGGTGTATTTTAATGTATTTTTATTTTTATTTATTTATTTATTTTACAGGTTTGTGTTGTTGGTGGGTGGGTGGGTGGGTTGAAGGATGTGTGTGTGTGTGCTTATTTTTATTTTATTTATTTTTATTTTTTTATTTGACCCCACCCACAACGTCATGAAGTTGGCTCCGCCCATAATGTCATGTTAGCTCTGCCCACACTTTGGTGACATCACGGTGGGGTAGTAAAATTTTTGACATACCACCACTGGTTGAGGGTGTGTGTCAGTGGTGGGATGTCAGAAATTTTACTACCCCACCATGACATCATCACAGTGTGGGCGGAGCTAACATCATGGGTGGAGCCAATGTCATGACATCATGATGTTGTGGGCGGAGCCAAAGAAAACAAATTAAAAAATTATTAAAAATAAAATAAAAATAAGCACACACACACACACACACACACCCCTCAATCCATCCACCCACCCACAACACAAACCTGTAAATAAATTAAATAAATAAATAATACATTAAAATACACCCACCCACCCAAACACCCAACCCACCCACAACACAAACCAACCAGAGCTTTTAAACCAGAGCTTAAAGCTTATTCTGGCTAATCTTTCTCACACTAGGTCAGATGGAATGGAAGGAACTACAGAATGAACTCACCACAAGATGGCTTCATTTTGGCACTTTTCAACTTTTCAAAAGTTAAAGAAGTTAGGTACTAAGTCTTTGCCTAACCAGTTCTCTAGGATATCTAGGGGAGCAGGCTATAGGGAGCTTCAGGCTAGCAGCTTCTCTTCCTCCTCCCCGCTTGGGAGGACAGCAAGGAGGCCGTGCATACATGCCAAGCACTGTAGGCGTGCATGCACACCAAGTGCTTGGCGCACATGTGCAGTGGAGGAACCAGTGAAAAGGTAAGCCCCGAAGGTGGTTCCCCCCAAAAGCTGCAACCGGTTCTCCAGGACACTGGGAAAAGTTACTACCGGTTCTGGAGAACTGGTGAGAACCTGTTACATCCCATCACTGGTGTGTGTGTGTGTGTGTGTGTGTGTGTGTGTGTGTGTGTGTGTGTGTGTGTGTGTGTGTGTGTGTGTGTGCTTATTTTTTAAATTTTATTATTATTTATTCTTTTTCTTTGGCTCCGTCCACAATGTCATGATGTCATGATGTCGGCTCCGCCCACACTGATGACATCACGGTGGGGTAGTAAAAAATTGGACATCCCACCACTGCCAGGTGCCCGTCCAGGTTTGCGAAGGGGCGGGCGGAGCAACGGCGGCACGAAACTCGCGGGAGGTGGAGCAGGGGGCGGCAGAAGGTTGGCCCGGCTGCCCCGACGGTGCCACCCCCCCACCGCGGGTGGCAACTTCCCTCCTTTCTCGGAGCCGGATCCAGGCAGCGGCCGCGTCCTTCAGGAGCCCACCCCCCCCCGCCCCCCGCGATGGGCTCCCCGGAGGCAGAGCAGGTCGACTTCGACGAGGCGGCGCGGCTGCGCTCGCTCTTCCTGGCTTGCGACGTGAACGGCTCGGGCCGGCTGGAGCGGGACGACTTCGGCGCCCTGTGCGCCGAGCTGCGGCTGGAGGCGTCGGAGGCCGAGGCGATCTTCCAGCGCCTCGACGGCGACCACGACGGCGCCATCACTTTCCAGGAGTTCGTGCGCGCCTTCCGAGGGGCCGCCCCGCCGAGGAAGGGGCCGCCTTGCCGGTCGAGGCGGCGGCGGGGGCGCCAGCGAGAGGAGCCCCTGGACGGCTGGCAGGGCGAGATGGAGCTGGACGCGGCGCCGCCTGAGGCGGCCGCGACGGCCGCGACGGAACCGGGCGAGGCTTGGTGGGAATTCGAGGCTCGGCTCGGACCCGAGGTCGGCTACATCCCCAGGTGAGCCCCCACGTCCACCTCGTCAGTGCCAGACACTGCCGTTCCCTTCGAGCCCTCGAACTGCAAGTGATAAGAAGGTATCTGAGCATGTGCAGAGGGCAGCTGCTCCTTCCCCAGTCCTGGCCTCTTAAGAAGCCTTTGATAAGGGGAAAAGGACCCAGCTCAGCGTTTTTCAGCGGCAGGATAGGTTGAGAACTCCTGCCATAGGCAAACATGAAGAGGAGAGCAAAGATAAGGGCGTTTTTTCAGCGCCGGGATAGGCGCACCTGTTGAATTTCTCCCCCCCCCCCACTCTTTCCACTGCAGAAATTCAACAGGTGCGCCTATCCCGGCGCTGAAAAACGCCCTTATCTTTGCTCTCCTCTTCATGTTCGCCTATGGCAGGAGTTCTCAACCTTTTTACGCTGGACCCTCAGACAACTTAGAGGGCTGGATGGCCATTTTGCCCTCCCTCCACTACACTTCCTGGTGTAGTGGAGGCAGTGGGGGGGGGCACATGAAATGGTGCTGTGGGCCACATCTGGCCCACAGCCCAAAGGTTGAGTCAGAAGAGTAGCGTGCCTTGGCGGGGCCCTGTATAAAAATTTGTTTGGGGGCCCTTAGGAAGGGTAAAGATTTGTTTTGCTTACGCACGTTGGGGGCCCCCGTGGCCCCCGTATAATTGATACGGCGGTAGCTACGCCTCTAGGTTGAGTATCCCTGGTCTATCGGATCTCTTCATTCCTGTTGCTTTTCCCTCCCACCTGAACTTAAGTCAGCATTTTCCGTTTTCTTCTCCCACCTTTACACCCCCCCCCCCCCAACTCTGGGAAGTAGTTCAAGCTGAGGAAAATAGCTGCATACTGTGAGAACTTCACAGTTGGGGGGGGGGGATTTGAACTGGGTATTCCCTTGTGGGACCACCCAGGCTCAAACGGTAGTCTTTGGGGACTGTATTGTTGCCTTTGAGAGCAAGAAACAAAACTCCTGAAGGTTTGGGAATGAGACAATGTCAGCAAGTCTCCTTCTCAGATACTTTATACCCACCGACAACTTACATTGTGGCTCAGCATTGTTTTAAGCTTCTTCAGGCTTTCCCCTCTGCAATGTTTGTACATTTGTAACTCACTGTAGTTTGCATTCTATTTCCTTACCAAACATACTATTGTGCTATCTAAGTCTAATTTGACTGGCGTTAGATTTCTGATATAAACAGTAGCTACCTAAAAATTATTTTATGGATAAGTGCATGCCGTCAGTCTCTCATACTGCATGCCTGTAAAGTGCCACGTTGCTTCTGGTCTTGGTCTTTAAAAAAATAAATTGAGGACAAACAGGATTTTCTTCTCATATTCAACTTCTGTTGTTACTTAGACTCTAAGAATGATCATTCCCCATCACCTTCCCTCTGAAAGTGTCCCCCTCCCCAAA
Organism: Furcifer pardalis; assembly: GCA_030440675.1. Lineage (NCBI taxonomy): Eukaryota > Metazoa > Chordata > Lepidosauria > Squamata > Chamaeleonidae > Furcifer > Furcifer pardalis. The sequence continues at coordinate 44,022,495 of CP126896.1, read as the reverse complement.
ACTTTGAATTTAGTAAGTATGCAAAACACATTCTGACGTAGTGTTCCTCACCGCTGCGTTTGAAAACAAATCTTGAAATGTTTGACATAGCTGTATTGTTGACCTACCATACCTTTCAGTTAACAAACAGTTAAAATGCCTAAGGTTTTAAAGCTGATTTTTGTTCTTATTTTAAGGTACTATGTAAATTGGTGTTTATCTAGCCCTGGACAATAATGAACAACTGTTTCCATTTACTAGCCGGCACACTTACCTGGTACGAGCAAGCCTGTAAACTGTATGTTCAAGTCAGGGGCGTAGCTACCGCCGTATCTGCTGTATCAATTATACGGGGGGCCCGGGCCACGGGGCCCCCCAACGTGCGTAAGCAAAAATTAATAAAAACTTCCCAATTTTTTTTTATTTCACAAATGACAAAAGTCAAAAAAAGCAATTTCTTTTTTTCCCGCGTAAAGCGTGCGTTCAAAAGTTGGCAACACCCTACATCGGTTATCGTGGGCTGCGGGATTTCCCCGCTTAAGTCATTTACTTCAACGGGGGAATCCCACAATAATCGATGTACATACGATACGATGATACAATGATAAACCACGGACGGAGAGCAGTGTTTATTGATAGATAATTATGATGGATAAATATTTCTTTTAATTTTATGCATTTTTTTTCTTTTGTGAGAAATCTTTACCTTTCCTAAGGGCCCCCAAACAAATTTTTATACGGGGCCCCACCAAGGCACGCTACGCTTCTGGTTCAAGATCACTGGGGTGCCAGCGAAGTCATTAAATATAGTTTGAATATTTTTTCAGTACACATGTGTACGATTGGGCTGTTAGTTTATTAAAGTGGTGCTCAACTTTTTGCACTTAGGATGTGTTGAACTTTATCTCTCTGAATTGTCCGTGTAGCTTGGAGAGATAAAAGTTCAAAACATCTGGAAGACTGAGGTGGAGAATGTTTGTAGTCTGATGTTGTTGTTAAGGCCACTTTCCTTAAAACTTTCTTACCTGTTCAGCCCAATTTCCTCCTTCCGCTTTGGCTTGTTATTTCCCTTACAGCAGGCTGTTCTGGAAGGGAGATGAATTGTCTTAATGGATGATTTGTAAAGAGCTCTGTAGTCTACGTCAAAGACTGTCCGTGGCTCATTGCTCTGTTAAAGATGCCAAAGATCCTTCCTTCAAAAGGAGGTTATGCTCAAAGTGTATAAGAGGATGATTAATACCTGTATACATTTGCCTTTCTGTCTGGGAATTGTTTGTGAGTGTGAAAATACAGCTGTATGGTGATAGCTGATCTATGAACACTATCATATATGATCATGCTGTGGTGTAAAAGAGCCAGATTCTCACCAATAAAAACCCTGGTGAGGATCAAATCCAGAGAAAGCTGCTTATGTCATTATTGTTGTGATATTGATAAATTATATATATTTAAGGCTATCTTGGTTCTGTTGTGTTATTGAACTAACCTGATATTCCAGTGTATTAGAATAGATGCCTTTGAAATGTGGTGTTGGAGGAGAGTTTTGAGAGTTCCCTGGACAGTGAGGAGAACAAATAGGTCAATCTTAGAAGAAATCAAACCTGACTGCTTCTTGGAAGGTCAAATAGTAAAGATGAAGCTATAGTACTTTGGAGATCAAATGAGAAGAGAGGATTTGCTTGAGAAAGCATTGATGCTGGGAAAGGTGGAGGGCAAAAGAAGAAGGGGGCGGCCAAAAATGAGATGGCTAGATGGTATTGCAGATGCAATGGGCACAGTGCTGGGTGGGTTGAGGAGGATGGTGGAGGACAGGGGTGCCCGGAGGGCAATGGTCCATGGGGTCGCAAAGGGTCAGAATCGACTGTGCGACTGAACAACAAAAATGGAATAAATGACTGTATAAATATTGGAGTTTGCTGAAGATCAAGTATACCATTGGTTTTCAAATTGAATGTCATTTTAATCTGAGGTGGAAAATTTTCTTATGTTGATCAACAACTCTCAGCCTTCAGAGTGACTTCTAATGCTGGTGGAGGACAGAAGTGCTTGGCGGACAGTGGTCCATGGGGTTGCAAAAGGTCGAAATTGACTGTGCGACTGAACAACAACAAAGATTACAAAACCCATTAGTCTATAATTGGCTAGAAGATGGTTTTTTATCTTCTGGCTGGTCTGAAGGATGCCATATTGCTGAGGAGTGGGTGAGAGCTGAACTAGAAGATGGGCGATTGAAGAACTTTGAAGATTTATTTTCCTTTGGACAAAGTGTAGCAAATAATATTTCATCTCCTTAACTATACTCTTAAGTTTATCAATTAGAATACATATGATTGTTGAAATAATTTCTGACAAAGAATATAAGATGGAAGGGTGGCTCCATGTTAGTTCAACATTGTTCAGCTACATCTTTTGGGAATGTGTGTATGCTAGAGATACAACATGTTTGGATGTGAACAGCCAACACTTACCCTGGGAGGGAGTCCTCTGTGAAATTCTAGAGCAGGTCTGGTGAACCTGGTAATGTTTGGACTTTAGTTGCTGTTAGGCTTTCCCAGCATGGTCCATAGTGTGGGATGGTTAGAGTTTAAGATCTTGAAGCTCAGAGAGTGTCTCCTCTTGATTTAGAAAATGTGTGCCAGTAGGTGAAGGTACCTACCAGGTAGGTGGCCCAGTAGTCTGATTTGATATGAGATGACTTCCTGTGTATCTAAATTCCACAACTGGGGCATTATGGGACCAGTTCTGTCTACTTTCTGGAACTATACAGAAAGTAGAGTTTCCTTTTAGCTGCTTTGACTAGTGGTCAACTGTCTTAGAACATCAAGTTATCTGATTACATGAAGCTACAGTATTTATCATTCCTCTGAATACAATTTTAAATGGGGAAACTTCCTTTCTGTGATCTTATGGGACAAACATTGAAAAGGAGACTACATCTTACTATCTTCTCTTTCCCTTAGTATGCTGCCTTGTTAGGAAATGAAATTAAGGTATCAAATCTTTAGGCAGAAATGTACATTATTGTTGGCTTTTGAAGAAATACAGGGAGAAAAACGATTGGATTGCTGCACTGCTTATAACAACCTGTGTTAATTTTCTTCCTTTGGCTTAGACTTCCTGATTCTTATTAGGATTGTTACAACAAACTAGTTCTGTTACTCTTGATAAAGATTTTTTTCTTTATAATCATTTTGACCCCCCCCCCCCCCTTTACCAGTTTTGGATGAACCAGTGACATAAATTGAGAAAGTGCAGCTTATCCACAAAGAGGGCCCTGAAGTGGTTTGAAGAAGGATGACATCTTGACATACATGCTGCTAGTATTAATCAGGCAGGGTAGTCACATCCACTCCAATGGTGCATGCCCTGTAAGCACCACACATCAACTAGTCTTCTCTAGCCTGGTACCTACAGAAATTTTGGACTTCAGCTTCCAAACAGCCCCTTAACAGCAAACTCCCGGAGTGTGCCAGATGCATTGGACTCACTATCCACATCTGACATGGCTTCAAAAAGTTGAGTACTGTATCTAGGAAAGAAATCTGTTACAGCCCTCTGGGCTTAAATCAATAACAGGCCACTTTTGCCTTTCAGGTTTTGAAAACATTTATTGATTCTCATATCTGTTGTAATAGAAAGAGTAACAGAATTTAGAAGGAGGGTAAAGACAATGACTATGGATGCCATAAGGCTTGGATGATAGTAAAGCACTGTAAACTTTCAGGAAAGATAGAATACCAGATTGTTTAGTTTACCTTCCTTATAAACAGAAAAGTTAATGAAACAACTTGGACTTTTTGTAAACCTGGAAATGAATATTTTCTTGTATTATCTGATGCTTGTCCTTTAGAGACTTTGTCGTCTCTCAGAAGTTGCATTTTGTAGATATGGTGATTGTGAAGCCAAATTCTTACAGATCAAGTTTATCAGCGAGGTCTGGCTTTAGGACTGCTTGGAATGAAGTGTGTGCAGTGCGAGTTTGAGTAACCATGTGTCTCTCTTATCTTATCTTGCTACCATGGATACATTGTTTATTGTAGCACTTTGAATGTGTTCCTCTACTTTGTCATAATTGGGTGGTAGAGCAAATTGCATTTGCTTTGTTTGGCCTAAGTATACAGACATGTGGTTTGAATCTCCCCGATAGCAGTTCTCTTGGATTGCTTTAGACAGAATGTTTGTCAACAGTGAAATGGTGTTGGTGACCAAAGAAATAAGGTCCATCGTACAAGCCTGCACAGTTGATATTCAGCTTTACAAATATATTTTAAATTTCCACTGTGGTTTGACTGAATTTTATGAATTTTGGATCTTGAGTCACCTGCTGAGTTTTGTTAGGTAAATATGTGGATGTGTATTGCCCTTTCTTAGCTGACATTCTACATAACAAATAGACATGAGAGGGCAGAGCTAGGAAGCGAACATATGTTCAAGGTGGAGTTGATGGATAACATCATATAAATATCAGGATTGTTACACAATGGATACTCCATAGATGAAATGACTTTTTTCTCATGGATTCTTGTATCAGAGCCATTGCCTACCTAAAACTCACAGACAGTACAGTAATAGCATACAGGCCACTATTTTAAGAGCTCTGTTCTGTGGTTCAACATCCACACGTGCTAAATGTGTGAAGGAAAGTGGGCTAATCTTCTCTGTCATCACTTTGCTTATAAGAAGCACAAACCCTCTGGCTTTTGAAGAAAATATTCATGGACTAAAGAGTTTCCTGTCTTCAGACCTGTCACTTCATATGAGCAAAGCAATGATGGATGGATGTCTTATTTCTCTCCATGTATTTCTCCAATTGAATACTCACATCTTTATGGAATCAAAATACAGTAGTTTCCTTTCATCCTGTCTGTTTAGAATAATGTTTAGTGTGATGTTGAATACTAAGTAATTTAAATGTAACATGGAACTAAGAAAGATGGCAAGTATTTGACACTTACCTATATTTGACACTTACCTGATAGTCATAAAGGGAAGTATTTATTGATAATTCGTTGTTTAGTAAGTTCACCACTTAAGTTGACCTATATGCTTCCTAAATTATTTTCTGGTTTAACCTAGTCATTTTGTATTTTTAAGTTGTTAGAAACTGATAATCTTGTCTTAACCAATGTTTTATATTTAATTCTTTATTTTAGAATTGTTAGCAGTCTTGCACTTCTTTTTGGTAAAAAAGGTGGAGTGAAATTAATAATAATTAAATAAATAATAGTGTATGTCATGGAGTTGTACTTTTCCTGGTATGATCCTGAATCTTTAATTTAGGTGTGGAGTAACTGCTGCATTTGAGGAGATCCAGATTTCTCTTGGGACCTTGTGAGGTCACACATAGTGTCAAAACACACACTACCTCTTCATAAATGAGTCAGAACACAACTGCATACAAGTATATATAGTCTGGCATTCCATTTAAGCCAGGCTTTAGCATAGTTTAGTAATCTTCAGGAAGACAAAACCTACAGATATGCTTAGTGCCTTTTTTCTTCTCATTGCTCTTTGGTGAATAGAAGTTTGGGTTAATTTATAGTTTGTGAGATGATATTTTCACATGGATTTGAGCTTATGTGGATCAGAATTTTCTTCAACCTTTTCAGGTGTTTCAGTGTAGTTCAGGCTCATTTGTGGTTCAGAAATGTGAGTTAGGAACTACAGATGAAGTTGCTGGAGACTCGGGAGATGATGGACCAATTGTTTTTAGAAGCAAAGCCAAAGTAATAAATGACTATTTGTTTGTGAGTCCAGATATTTGGTAGTTGAACTAAGCAGTGTTTCCCAAATGCTGGTGTTTGGACTTCAATTCCCAGAAGCCTAAGTCATTTCCCCAAAGCACTGATCAGCCAATGTACTGACTTAGGCTTCTGGGAATTGAAGTCCACCTGTGGGCTGTGTACCCCTTGTTGGGAACCACTGAACTAAAAGTTCAACTTGCAGATGTTTCTCCCAGAATACTGTACTGTGATAGTTGCTAGAGTGATATGAGCTATTGCAGGAGCTAATAAATAAGGCAGTTCTAGGTTACTTAAAAATAAGAATATTGTAATCACTTAAATTCTGAAATATAGGATGGAGGAACTTGTGTCACCTATTCTGCTTTATATAATAGTGTACTGGTTAAAAGTTATAGACGTTGTATTGCTTAGTGCTTTAGGTATCTGGCTGCGGAGCCAGGCATGGGCAATCTATATAGTCCCAGGGTGCTCCCAGAAGAAGTGAATGGTAAACCACTTCTGTGTATTATCTACCTAACAAGCTGTGTAAAGGGTCTACATAAATCAACTTGACAGCACAATTGATGATGAGGATGTGTATTTAATGTAAGGATTTCCGAGATCATATCACTTTACAAAGGTGCAGTAAGTTCCTTTTTAAATAGACAGTTAGATATAATGGCACATTTGTATTTGTATGTATTCATTTAGAGGGTTTATACAATATTTTATACAAATTAATGGACTATCACTCTGCTTATTCAACTTATACACAGAGCATATAATGTGCAATGCAGGGATGGAGGAATCAAAATTTGGAATCAAAATTGCTAGGCGAAACATCAACAATTTGAGATACGCAGATGATACCACCCTAATGGCAGAAAGTGAGGAAGACCTAAAGAAGCTGCTGTTTAGGTTGAAAGAAGAGAGTGCAAAAGCTAGCTTGAGACTCAACATCAAGAAAACAAAGATAATGGCAACAGTCCCTGGAAAATAGATGGGGAAGAAGTAGAAGCAGTGATAGATTTTACTTTCTTAGGACCCAAGATCACTGCAGATGGAGATTGCAGCGATGAAATAAAAAAAGGGGACTGATTCTGGAAGACAAGCTATGAGAAACTTGTGGAACATAGTTAAAAATAGAGACATCACCTTGAAAACAAAAATTCGCATAGTCAAAGCAATGGTATTCCTGGTTGTAATGTATGGTTGTGAGAGCTGGACCATTAGGAAAGCTGAGCGCAGAAGAATAGACGTCTTTGAAATGTGGTGTTGGAGGAGAATTTTGAGAGTCCCCTGGACAGCGAGGAGAACAAATAGGTCAATCTTAGAAGAAATCAACCCTAACTGCTCCTTAGAAGGTCAAATAGTAAAGATGAAGCTAAAGTACTTTGAACATCAAATGAAAAGAGAGGATTCACTTGAGAAAGCCTTGATGCTGGGAAAGGTGGAGGACAAAAGAAGAAGGGGCGGCCAAAAATGAGATGGCTAGATGGTATTGTAGATGCAATGGGCACAGAGCTTGGTGGGTTGAGGAGGATGGTGGAGGAGGATGGTGGAGGACAGGGGTGACTAGAGGGCAATGGTCCATGGGGTTGCAAAGAGTTGGAATCAACTGTGTGACTGAACAACAAAAATGGAATAAATGACTGTATAAATATTAGAGTTTGTTGAAGATCAAGTATACCATTGGTTTTCAAATTGAATTTCATTTTAATCTGAGCTGGAAAATTTTCTTATGTTGATCAGCAACTCTCAGCCTTCAGAGTGACATCTAATCATGCTATCAGTGGAATTCTGGAAGTTGTAGTATAATAGCAATAGCAAAGCATCTTTCCCAAGATTCGATTTTAACATTTCCTTGTTCTTAAAATGGCTATGGGCAGAAAGGCTTGCTGACTTCTCTTTAAAATTTTAAATCTTTGGCAGACTTGAGTTAAGCATTCAATGAATGTTCCTTCTGTCATCCTTAATAGGAAAAGAACTCATTTTCTCCTTGTGATTGCTGCTGTTTCTTTAGGGAGTTGTGTGGCTTGTTTTGTCTGTGGTTTGATATTCCATGTCTCACACCTAGTATTGCATAAACGTAGGCCACTAGAGTCCTCTGAATCTTGTTCTTGACAACTGTAATTGGGCCAACAAGGAATGATGTGGTTTGGAGATCAAATAACCTGAACAGACTCTTACAATTACCCCCATATGTTTATGACAGCAGAATGGAGCAGACATAGTCCAAAAAGCACAGCTGAGGGACACATAGTTTTAAACCTTCCTGTATTCACGTTTCTTGTTTACTTAATCATTTGAAGTTGAAACATGTCCAAGAACAGATGCTGTGACGCACTCAAGAACAGAACAAAAGGCAGCCTTGTCAGAATACAGTACAAAAGCTGGCTTCTGGGTCTTCCTGATGAGATAGGTTTACAGTTAGTTCTGAATGAAGAAAAGCAAAAATAGGGACATGTATTTATTACTAGATATTTGCAAGAGCAGAAAGTTGTGTTGTAGCGGTGGGGTGGCTAGAATTGCTTGTGTGGTGGAGAAACAAACTCTTGACCCCTAGGTCCACAACAAGGTGTTCCTGCTCATTGAGTTTATAGGAGAAAAGCTAGCTTACGTAATGTTGGGCATGCTACATGGTCCCAGGGCAAGAACAAAAGAAAGGAGTGGTAAACCAATTCTGTGTACTGCATATCTTAGTAAACTCTGGAAACTACCACTGTAAGTCAGGATCAACTAGATAGGATGTCATCAATATCATTAACAGAGCCTGCAGTTGCACCCTTTTTGTTCGCACCTAGCATGTCTCTTATGCATCAATACTAAATACTGTATATACCCTAGGTGGAGAAACTTGAAATCTGTCAGACTCCAAAGTGATTTAAACTGTATAAGGAAGTCTGCTTTCTTTCTCCAATTGCAAATGTTACCATGATCTAATTTCATTTTCTGGCTATGACCTAGAAGTCCCTATTTCAAATCACAGCTTTGTGTAAAACTCACCTTATACAAGCCATTTTATATCTGAGGTTCAATTTCACATCTGTAGTAATTTGACTAGAATATTGTGCATAAAATTGCCCTTTTTCTGTCTTGTTCTGAGATTCTGATAATTGTACTCCAAAATGGTAAAATTTCTATGATCTGGCTAAAACTATTTCCCGTCTGAAAACCATTGTAACATGAGATCAAGAGCTCAAGGAAAGATTTTGCAAAATAAAGAGAAACAATAAAAACCCACCTGTTGTGTTCCTGTTTTACTATTAATGTAAGGATGCCTAACATATCTTAAGGGACAGTTAAGAAGTTAGTGTCTCTAGTAATCTTACAGACAGTGGCATATACAGTAAAACCCCGGCTTACATATGCCTTGAGTTACATAAAATTCGATTTACATAATGATTTTTGCACTAAAACCATGTCCTGATTTACATAAATGTCCCAATTTACATAACTCAATTTCCTATGTGTTTGCTTCGAGTTACGTAAAAACTTCATTTTCCTATGGGCTTGCTTTGAGTTCTATAAAAATTCATTTTTCCTATGGGTTTGCTTTGATTTATGTAAAAAAAGATTTACATAAAAGCCTACGGAACAGAATTTTTACCTAAGTAGGACTGCAGTGGCTCAAGTGGCTAAGACGTTGACTGGGAGGCAGAGGGTCAGCAGTTCGATTCCCAAGTACTGCAGGACAGAATGAGCTCCTGCCTTTGTCCCAGCTCCTGCCAACCCAGCAGTTTGAAAGCAAGAAATTGCAAGTAGATAAATAGGGACCACTTCGGTGGGAAGGTAACAGCATTCCATGCACTCTGGTGTCTAGTCATGCCTGCCACATGACCATGGAAACTTCTGCAGAAGCAGACAGTGTTGACACTTCGGCTCTGAAACAGAGATGAGCACTGAACCCTAGAGTTGGATACGACTGGCTTTTGAGCAAGGGAAACCTAGGGTTTTTACTGTATCTGCCAACGCCTGAAGGAGGTTATGTGTATGGATACAGTCAAACCTCGCATAAAGAGCACCTCACTTAAAGAGTAACTCACTTAAAGAACAGAATTTTCTCTGAATGTTCACTTCACTTAACAAATATAACCAACCAAAAACTCGCTTAACAAATAAATTGGGGTTTGCAATTCCCCCACAATTGGTCACTTACAATGGCGTTTTGCTTAAAGAGCAAACTCACTTAAAGAGCAATCCTGTGGAACGCATTATGCTCTTTAAGCGAGGTACAACTGTACTTGAAATGTTCTTCCTGGTTATTCCAGACACTCTGAAACTTACCAATAGGCTAGATTTAGCCTTCAGATCTATTGAGTGGATGTACCACACCAGTGGAATGATTTTAGATGTGATTAGTGTGGAGACAAGGCCATTGTAGCTGCTCCTTTTACAAATAGAAATACACCATTGGATACCACCCATTGATGAAGCCATATCAGCTATGAAGCCATATCAGCTATGGAGTCAAAACTCATTCAATCACTCATTCTTGAGAGTCGCATATGGTATCATTTGTCAGTTATGCTCTTGTCCTGTCGACATACTTCACAGATCAGAATACATTAATAGAGAGCTGACATCAGAAATGACATCAATGCGAGAATGTTTCAGTCTCCCAGGACATACTTCTGCTAACATCTAAGGCAGGGGAATAGCAAAGGGAGACTATAATTGTGGAATTGCTAGATTAAAATTTATTTGAGTGGTAGTGATATAGGCTTTGTTCAAGCTTTAGTAGAGACAAAGGCTTCTTTCGTTATTGGTGTAAATTAATGTAGCAGAGCTAGATTGGTTCTGATATTGCCACTTGTGAATTGCTGTTGAATTTATCTTATTTGCATCTGAACTGTTGAAAAAAAATTGTATTGTTCTTTACCTTTTTTTGTTTTGTGACCATTTACTTCCACTATTTTCATCGTTTCCTTTTGTATCCAAGTGTGTTCTTGCTAACTCAAGAGAATACTTTGTGTACCTGATGAAGTCTTCAGTGGAAGACAACTGTTTTTATAGCAACAATCTAACACAGCTGGAAGATCTTACAGGAGATGTATTTAGCATTTTGTTCTATTAAAAAAAAGGAAACATTGCTTGGATGTTCATACCTTTGGATCAGATCATGTGGTCATACAGGGCAGAAAGTGTAGAACAGTGGTGGCGAACCTATGGCACGCGTGTCAGAGGTGACACTCGGAGCTCTCTCTGTGGGCACCCATGTAGTCACCCAAGCACAGAGTTCACCCCATCCCTCTGCCCAGCAGCCCAATGGGAGCACTTCCTCCTCCAGCACAGAGTTCACCCAACCACTCTGCCTAGCAGCCCAATGGGAGCATTTCCTGTTGCTGTGTTGGCACTTTGTGATAAATAAGTGGGTTTTGGGTTGCAGTTTGGGTATTCGGTCTCTAAAAGTTTCTCCATCACTGGTGTAGAAAATGATGCTGGCTGAATTGAAGCAAAATAAATCACCTGATCAAAAGTTGAACAAAAAGAGACTATTCTTCACCGACAGGAGGTAATTTCTCAAATTGGTTTTTAATTTGATTTCATCTGTACCAAAAATGTAAACTGTAGGATAAATGGTCAACGGAGGTCTTCCTGATTTCGGGGACTTTTGTGGAGAGACAAAAGTATGAATCACAGAAAATTTTAAAAATAAAAATGCTTATCTGATCAGATTTTGTGTAGTAGGTGTTGTTGTAACTATGGCAAAGTCCTGTGAAGCATAGGTACATGTTCCCTGTGGCACGACCTGTGTCCTTTGAGCCAACTTGCTGCCTTCGGGTGCAGGAAGGCAGCAATATTGAAGTAAGATTTATTTGCCAATCTAGTCAGTGTCTGTCCATGGAAGGAGAAGCACAATTTTGTCTTCTGCCTCAATATTGTTGTCGTCAGCATCTTCTTTATCATCACTGTCTTCTTCGTTTTCTTTTATCCTTTCAGGTATCAAGGGAGAGAGAATGTTTTTGTTGTGTTATATGGTCCCTGGTATCATAGACTAGAAACAAGACCCTGCTTTCTCATGATCATATAAATCACCAAGATACAGGCACTATCCTCTTGTATACATTTTCTGTTAAGTTATGTGGGATAGCACAGTATTTGAAAATGTCTGGGTATTTCCTCAGTTGATGTTAAAAACATTACATTTTAACAGATCTTCTTGATTAAGTTATAATTAATTATGGTTAAGGATAAAACGTAAGGAAAGGCTAAGCTGTAAAAATTAAATAGATATACAACAGTTTCTTCTTTTTATTGACTGGCTCTGGGTAACATCTTCTAAACTATTATCTAGGAGTAAACCAAAAATTTATATAGTTATCTATATATATTTTTTGTCTTCTAGGCAAGAACAGGTCAGCACTCTGTATCAGAACATCAATATAGTGGAACCACGATTAATTCAGCCTTATGAACATGTTATTGAAAACTTTATTCGAGAAATCAGGCTTCAGAGTATAGAGATGGAAAACTTAGCCATAGCTGTAAAAAGGTAAGTCACATGTTTTAAACAATTGCTACCTCCAGTATGTGGTGTTGCTTAAAGTCACATGCTGTCTCTATTAGCAATGTTTTTTAGTATCCCTGCATCTGTTTCTACCCTAAATTGATGAAGATTTTGCAGAATGTATAATGTCACATAATAATAATAATAATAATAATAATAATAATAATAATAATAATAATAATAATAATAATAATAATAATAATAATAATAATAATAATAATAATAATAATAATAATAATAATAATAATAAACGACAGTCCCAGAGTCCACAAATTAGTTAATTCCTGTTGTATTTCTAGGCTGGAATCCTGTTGCTTAGCACAATAAGCATACTATTTGAATCCATGATTTTATTGTCATGCCTACAACCCAAAAGGCAGTGCATAATATCACTTTTAGATCATGTTTGCATATCATACTCATCTTTCTTTTCTGTCGTGTTCCACAGTTAGGGCAGCATGACTGTTATAAATTTTATATCTGGTTAGCATGAGGTACCTTGCAGTTTATAGCTGTACCAAAGAGAAAAACTATAGGAAGAAATAAAATAATTAAAGTTAAAGCATGAGTAGAACTTAGTTGGACATCCAGGCCATATATGACTACTTGGTAAGTGCTTGAAATTTTCATTTTTGGTCTTGCGCTGGTTTCCCTGTTTGAAGTCCTGTGATCCAGAAGCGTAGCTTACCTTGGCGGGGCCCCGTATAAAAATTGTTTGGGGGCCCTTTATATGTGGGGCAGAGCTAACGTCATGACATCATGACGTCGTGGGGGGAGCCAACGTCATGACGTCATGGGCGGGGCCAAAATAAAAATAAAATAAATAAAAATAAAATAAATAAAATAGAATTAAAATGTAAAAAAAAAAAAAAAACACACACACACACCTCAACCCAAGAAACACAAAAGCCTCACTTACCTTAATCCTGGGGCCTCTTCTTCCTCCGCCTCTGCTGTCACCTCTGCGCCGCAGCTGCTGCCATCGCACGATCGCTCCCTTGCCGCGCACGGCGAAGGCAAGGGACAGCTGTGGAAGGCGAGCGGGCGCAGCGAGGCAGCCCCGAGGCCCTCCCCCCGGTTGCCGCGGGGGCTCCCTGGCAGGCTGCGCCAGCCCGGGCGGCACTCTCCACCTCGACGCTGGGGTGGGAGTCCAGCTGCAGGACCAGCTTGCGCGCGAAGGTGAGCAGGCACAGCGAGGCAGCCCCGAGCGAGGCCCTCCCCCCCGGTCGCCGCGGCGTGGGGGCTCCCTGGCTGCGTCAGCCCGGGCGGCGCTCTCCACCTCGACGCTGGGGTGGGAGTCCAGCGCTGCAGGACCAGCTCGCGCGCCCCGTCCCGCACGCGGCAGGTGACAGCTCAGCTCCAGGCGCGCTGGACTCCCACCCCAGTGTCGAGGTGGAGAGCGCCGCCCGGGCTGGCGCAGCCAGGCAGGGAGCCCCCGCGGCAACCGGGGGAGGGCCTCGGGCTCGGAGTCGGGGCTGCCTCGCTGCGCCCGCTCGCCTCGCCTTCCACAGCCGAGCCGCCCCTTGCCTTCGCCAGCTCAGCTACGGCTCCGCGTGCTGCATCTCGGCCCTCTGATGGCCGCCATCGGAGCCGCGCTTAAAAGCTGCGGCTCTGACTCCAGCTTTTTTTTTAAAATTGGAGCAAAAAATGGCTCCAATAAAGTGCGCATGCGCAGAAACTCAATCTGACGCATGCGCAATGCATCAGATTGAGTTTCTGCACATGCACAGTAAATTTTTGCTCTTTTTTATTTTTAATTTTATTTTTTGCCGTTGGGGGCCCCCGTAGCCCGGTGGCCCCGTATAATTGATACGGCTGATACGGCGGTAGCTACGCCTCTGCTGTGATCACACAGCACAAGGAAAGGGAATAAATTTTCATAATTCAGCAGGACAGCCAGATTGCTGTCATGCTATAAACGTTGTTGTGTTACTACTGGAGTTATTTCTGTGACAGAGTCTGTTCAGCTCTTGAAAGCTGGGAGTGGGGTCTCAAACAAAAATGCTTAGAGTGCTTCTTTTCAGTATACCTGCAAGTATGTCTTATCCTCTTTTTATAAAGCATCGCGCGTTGTTCTATATTTTGGCTTGGTGAATTACAAACACCATTGGGTGCATCAAGACATGGAAAACCACTACTGTACCAAGCTTTTGAAATCTGGCACTTTCCATGCTGAGAGAATCAATCAAGTTCTGAGGAAAGGTGGCTTTACTCTGGAGAAGTAAAGATCAGATTCAGTCACCTTTTTTTGTGTAAGTGCACAGTTTTTGAACACATGTGCTAAATAACTTACTTGCAACAGCTTAAGGCACCTGCTTAACTCTGAGGTAAAACAAATAATGTATCCCCCCCCTCCCAAGTTATATTTGATGTTTGATTGTTTTGTCTGAATGTTTACACTTTAGGGCACAAGATAAAGCAGCAATGCAACTTGGTGAGCTTGAAGAGGAAATGGACCAACGTATACAAGCTGTGGAACATAAAATCAAAAAAGAGGTAAGTTGTTACTGCTTTGTACACTATTATTTTAGAAGTGGTCTTCTTAATAAAATTAATGGCAGCGCTCCAGCTTCTTTGCCTTAGGCATCACGTGTGTAACATTCCTCTGCATTCCTTCCCTCTCCCATTTACCATTAATGATAATATATGAAGATTGGGGAGGATTAATGAGAAGAAGAATTGGAGTGTTGGGAAGACACAGACTCCAAAACAGCAGCCTTTGTTCATAAAGCACATAGAACATCTACCCTTTACACATAGTTACAAGCCACAGCTCTGTCAAGTTTGTATACCTAATTTGATTAAGATTAATCCCTGCTCTCAAGATTAGCATATATTTTATTTCAATCCTGAGCTGGGTTCATTAGCAAAAGTAAACAGAGCTCCAATCATAGCTGGGCATTTTATTATTGCTTAGCTCTTGAGAATCTATACAAAAGAATGCAATGTTAATCCAGAAATGTGTAGACTACTTTGGAAATACCTGTGATTTATAGAACCATCTGTTTTTTGATGTGAAGTGTTTATGAGGAAGGTCTGCTTTTTTAGAAGGAAAGGCTAAACTGCTCTGGGTATTGGCAGAGCCAATCATATGGTCTCTAGGTGTTGAATCTCTATATGAATATAGCATTATCAAGGGCAATAACAATTCTAGGCTATCTTTCCCCCTCAAACTGGTTTCCCTTAGATCAGTGGTTCCCAATGTGGGGCAGTAAACTGGCTGATCAGTGCTTTGGGGAATTGACTTAGGCTTCTGGAAATTGAAATCCAAAAACCAAAGGCTAGGAAACACAGCTTTAGATGTTCTGGATGTCATCTTCCATTCCTCGAGTGGTGAGAAATGCTATAATGATGGAAACATTGGAAGGTCTAACGTAGAAAGAGGATCATTTGATTAGCCAAGTAGAGTCAAATAACAAGGAGTGGTTCATGGTGACTTACTCCTCTTATCGTATTCTGAAATTATGCTTATCACACTATTCCGCAGGCATAGTATGACACCCCAAATGTAAATGCAAGGCCACTGTGATATTTATCTTGTGGGATAGTGCTGGCTATAAATGTTAATGGTGATCAAGTGTGTTGTCACTGACACTAGACTGACTTATGACACAGTGAGGATGTACTTTGCGTGCTAAATAGCCTAGCCATTCTTCTGCACCTGTTGTAAATATGACTTCAAGCAAAATTTATTAAGGTTGCCCCAAAATATTTCAGGTTATGCAAAAGTGAAAGAGATTGTGTTCCTCTTACAGCACAATAAATATCCAGAGAGTGGAAAAATGTATTGTCTGAATTGCCATGTCCTGAGTCCTGGCAGCATGGTCAATGGCCTTGGTGGCTATGGGATGCTAGGAGTTGTCAACTTAATAATTCTATTTTGCTAGTTCTGTCTAAATCTGCCCTTGGTAACATAATAAAAATGTGAAACATTGTAGGAAAAACGGAAAGCAGAAGAAGCACTGAATGATCTCAAGCGCCAGTATGAAGCAGAAGTTGGAGATCTCCAAGTGACAATAAAGAAATTGAAGATGGTATGTATGTAGCATTGAGTGTGACCAGGTATTTATGGATACCTTGGACTTGTTATTTCAGCGAGGAGTCTGCGCATTGGTAGACATCTCTGCTATGATGTTCTGCACATGCAAATGGACCTGAGAAATTAAGTCCTTCTGTGTGCAGTTTTTAGCCATTTATTTATTTATTTGTTCCAACTTGTTATCCCGCCCCAATCGGGTAATCCCAACTCTGGGCGGCTTACAAAACAGGAATAAAAATACAGTAATACCTCAGATAACATTAGTATCGAATAACACTAACATCGCATAACATTAAGCAATATGGGAGGGAGAATTGCATCGGATAACATTAAGATCCTATGGGATGCATCGGATAACAACCGCTAAAGCCTGTGTGGTTACCATGTATCTCTATGGATCCCATAGGATTTTAACATGCATCGGATAACACTAAAAATCGGATAACACCAAGACTTGTGGAACCAGGTTTTAACGTTATCCGAGGTTTTACTGTACATAATTTAAAACCATCATTATCAAAAATTCATTTGGATATCACATCACCTGCTGGTTCAGGGGGCCATGATGTGTGACTTCCGCTTTCACCTTGCCCAAGGAATCCAACAGAGGACACTTTGGTGAGTTTTAGTCCTGGCCTACTGTCATTGACAGAGATGGGCAACACTGCCTAGTTAGACCACTCAGGCCCCCACACCTCAACAAGGCTCTCATCTACCTCGGGGTGGGTGGTGGGTGGTATTTGTGTCAAAATATCTTAACATCTGATTATCTGATAACCCCCTGCCGTCTTTGAAGGAAGTAAGATAATTAATTGAGAAGATAACTTGAAGTAAGAATTGAACTTCATTCCGTTGGAAAATTGTTTAGACAGCTGTGGCTTTTCTATGCATAGTAGGAATAGGCAAGCTGGCCTGTGATGTTTTCTGGACTAATACATATTTTGATCCTACCTTGAAGGGTTTTTTTTGGTAAGAAACTCAACTGGCTCCTACTATAGTTTCAAACATGGTTTACTTCCTCTCCACTGATCTCTATGCAATACAGTAGTGCCTCGCTTAAAGAGCATAATGCATTCCACAGGATTGCTCTTTAAGCGAGGTTGCTCTTTAAGCAAAACACCATTGTAAATGACCAATTGTGGGGGGTACTGCAAACCCCAATTTATTTGTTAAGTGAGTTTTTGGTTGGTTTTATTTGTTAAGCGAAGCGAACATTCAGAGAAAATTCTGCTCTTTAAGCGAGTTACTCTTTAAGCGAAACACTCTTTATGCGAGGTTTGACTGTATTATGAGTTGATCAAGGATACTCTATCATAGCAATCACGCTTTATTTACTATTTCAGCTTGAAGAACAATCTAAAAGCATTAATCATAAAGAAGATGTATCAGCACTGAAGACACGGATACATGAGCTGATCTTGGTATGAGTGTCTTACAACTTCTTAACGTGGAGTGGTACCTCAGCCTGCCTTTCTCAACATAAGTGGAATCTTTGCTGCCAGTCATAAGGAATTTTCAGAGTGATGACATCTGCTAGTTAAATTGTATGGAAATTTAACTAGAATTTTGGAAAGAAGTAATATATATGTGTGTGTGTATTTATGAATCAGGTTATATTGTGTGTTTATGCATATTTATGTTTTGTTTTAACATATTAACAGCAATAACCTGAGATGCAACAGAAACTACAATTATTTTACTGTGTCACTGAAATTACCTCTTGGTTCTGTCCTGTAGATTCCGTTCCTTAAGCAAGAAAGAACCACATAAAACATAACTCCAGGGGAAAAAAAGAAAATGAAGTATCACATGGGACCTTAAAAGCCAGCAAATTAATTTATTAAGCATTTTTGAACAATAGTCCACTTCAGCCAAGAAACTACTGATCAAAACCTTTAGTACACCCTAGATATACTTTTGGGAAAATTAGAGCTGGCAGGATTATGTGGTATAGTGGTTTAAGCACTGAACTGAAGCTAGGTAAATCCAGGTCTTTTGTTGTTCTTGATTAATAATTATAACATTTTTGGTTTATTTTTAGGAAAACCAGAAACTTAAAAAAGAACTTATAGAAGCACAGACAAACATAGCTTTCCTTCACAGTGAATTAGATACTTTGAAAAGTGATCTTGCAGATCAAAGTTTGACTTCAGAAAGGCAAGAGTCATCTGTACTTCTATCTATTGGAAAAGTTTTCCTTTAAGTTTATGTGTGCACACTGGTGTCTGTTAAAAATATGTATATGTTAATTTTGTTTTGTAGAGACCTAGACATGATCAGAGGATACACAGAAGACAGAGATAGCTTGGAAAGACAGATAGTGATACTACAGTAAGCTGCTGATATATTCACTCCTTAAATTAATGAACTTTAATGTTTAAAATGTGCCTGTCTGCCTCCGGTAAACTAACAGTGAAGAACAAAGATATCAACAGTTGCTGTGAAGTTTCTCTTGCATTTGACTCACCCCATTTGGCATATAAAATACCTTGACCAGATTGTAATATTATCAGACCACACTATTTATCTTCATAAATATTACAATGAATCTTATCCAATTTGGCCACCAACTATGACTAAGAACTGGTTTCTCTACAACTATAGCGAAATGCAAGAGAAAAAAAGTCTTGAATTCTCTTGAGCCAGAGGCAAAACATGTTTCACATCTCCAAGGGGGGAAATGGGAAAAAAAGAAAAAAGGTTGGGATAAGGCTAAAATACATTCTTTATATAACTTTGCTACCCCAAAGTTATTTTGAAAATCACCTTTTAAAGAAGTGAAACAATAAAATATTATGGGACAGTAGCTGTGTTAGTCTGTGGTTCAGGCATATCAGAAAACAAAATAAAAAACACTGTAGCACTTTAAAGACTAACTGCTATATTTTTATTGTTAGCTTTTGTGGATCAAGTCCACTTCAGACAAGGAGTAAAACTTACAGGCATGGTTTATATACACCAAATATAGGGATCAAAGGGAGATGGCAGAATATCAGACAAGCACAATAATACAGCTTCCCACAGCCATCAGCAACAATAAAATATTAAACTTTTGACAATACTAAATTAAATACAAAATCATGAAATTATTCTAAGGATTTCTAGAAGTAAGGGAGTTGGTAGAAGAGTTGATTGTTTAACTTACAGAGCTCAGTATGTATCACAGTAAGAACTTACTGCCCAGTTATTAACTTTTAGTTAAGTTTAGTTAAGTGCTTCTTTTCGGGTGTAGGAGTGGTATCTTGGGTCTTATGGGAACTTTGCGGTCCTTGGTGTCTTGATTGTCCTTTTAGTAGAGTTTCATATTTAAACAGAACAACAAAGTGGGAGTGTAAAACCACAGAACAACCTCTCCCTTTTATGGGATAGTAGAAGATGTAACTATAGAAGTATAAAATGATATGTGTGTGTGTTTGTATGGATGCATTTGTACATTTCCTTTTCTTTTTTGATGTCAGTGATGCCCCTAAAGGTGGAAAAGATTAAACTGACTGGGAAGTTATGTTAATGCATTTCCTTGTTCTTCCCGGTAAACAGATTTATATTGAACCATTGTGTCATTGAAGTGAATCAAATTTCTTTCTATCTGCTGGGTTTTATTGTCAGCAGATTTTATATGAATAATGTATGTTTTTCCTGGCTTGTTTCTTAGGTCAGCTAACAGGAAACTTCATGACAGTAATGACGGCTTAAGAACTACGCTAGAGAATAGCTGGAGCATATACAATAGATCACTGGTAGGCATTAACATTGCATAACTAAGATTTGTAAATAATTGTGCAGTGTATATATATAGCTTAGTGGTTTAGGTATCTGCCTGTGAACTTAGAGGCTGGAAGTTTGACTCCCCACTATCTTCCCATTGAGCTAGGCAGTGTAGTCTTGGGCAAGATCCACAGTCCCAGGTCTCCCAGAAGAAGGGAATGGCAAACCTATTCTGTGAATTCCCTTGATAGAAATCCCTAGAAAAGGTTGCCATAAATCTGAATTGAATTGATGGCATGCAATTATTCTATTATTATAAATATCTGAGAGCCAGTGTAGTGATAAAGTGTTAGATAAGAACTTTGGAAATACAGTATACAGTAATACCTCGGATAACGCTAAGACTTGGTTCCACAAGTCTTGATGTTATCTGATTTTTAGTGTTATCTGATGCATGTTAAAATCCTATGGGATGGATCGGATAACGTTAAAGCTCCATAGAGATACATTGTAACTGCACAGGCTTTAGCGGTTGTTATCCGATCCATCCCATAGGACCTGAACGTTATTCAATCCAATTCTCCTCCCCAGATTACTTAACGTTATGCGATTTTAGCGTTATCCGAGGTAAACGTTATCCGAGGTATTACTGTATTCAAATTCCCAGTTGGCTTTGAAAACTTGCTAAGTGTTGGCAATAGGAAAAACACTTCTTGAGCATCCCCACACCTTGCAAAGCCTGTTAAGGTTACTATATGTCTTAACTGCTTGTGACATACACATATAATATTTGCTCTTGACACAGCAATGTAAACCATCAATTAGATAAATTGAAATCTTATAGCCTTTTAGGATTCACCAGAATAACTGACACCATGATCCTGTGTATGTCTATACTATGTACACACATTTTCCACTCTGTTTGTGGGGGCTTACCCCAAGTAGATTAGTATGGTATTGGAAATTGATAGTGCAGCCAAGATATCTTTACTCGGAGGGAAGTCTAAGTGAGATCAGTGATATTTACTTTCAAATAGGTGGGCTGAAATTTGTAGTCTGGGAGTAGAGTTTGGTTCCTTAGCAGGACTTGGAAAAGCTAGGTGCTTAGGTTACAGTTCCTAGAACATTTGGCTGTGCTGGCTCAGTGCTAGTTGTAGTATAAAAATTAACTTTTCAAGCTTTGTTCCTAAATATAAACAAGATACCTTTGTTTCAGTGTATATATGATAGAATGAAAGAGATAACAGTATTTTTCAATTATCAAGACAGATCCCCCCCCCCAATTACTAAATACAGTTGTACCTCGCTTAAAGAGCATAATGTGTTCCACAGGTTTGCTCTTTAAGCGAGTTTGCTCTTTAAGCAAACCACCATTGTAAGTGACCAATTGTGACTTCTGGTGGGGGGATTGCGAATCCTGATTTATTTGTTAAGCGAGTTTTTGGTTGGTTTTAGTTAAGCAAGGCGACCATTCAGAGAAAATTCTGCTCTTTAAGTGAGGTGGTTAATGGACGCTTAATGGACCACTGAAACAGACTCTGTGGTCAGAATCCAGTCACTGATTTACATTTTCATAAGGGAAATGACATACATTTTGTGAGGAAATTGCTGCCCATTAATGAGATGCTAACTGTGTCTCAGTTGTGCAGTTGGGTACACACTCAGCATTTTGGTGATGGGACAATTTAGCTCCAAGACTTAGATGATTTCTCTTATGCAAATTTAAATTGCCAATAGGATTCTGTCCTGTACAATTAAACAATAGTGAAGAACTCACTGTAGCTTAGGACATGCTTAAATAATGAAGAAATCTCTTTGGTAATAATATTAATTAAACAAAGATAACCTTGCAAGCCAGCCCATTCCACAATATACTGACAACTTTCCCCACCACATGTGTGTTTTCCAGCGTCTAGCAAATATTTCTCCCGGAAATACTCTCTCCAGAAGCAGTCCTAAACGCAGTGGTGGCCAGTCCCCCCAGAATCTTCAATATGACAGGTAAAGCTGATCTTGTGGTTTTATCATGTAAAGTGGTGGTGGTGGGGAAAGAGAATAGCATGTCTCTCCCTCTCCCTATGAACCAACTGTATTTGCACTGCACCAGATTGACGAGCCTGGATAGGACTGTAGGCATCTAAAAATATGCCTCTACACACATTCAGAAACTAGGGGTTTATTTTTAAAGGTGTGGATCTCAAAGTCCAAGCAAAATGTAGGGATCCATTGTGTAATACAACTTTCCTATAAACTATAGTACAATACAGATTTTCATTGATAATAATAATAAAAAATGCTATGGTATTGCTAGAAAATCCGAATTGTTAATATGACAGATTCAGTGATAATCTGCTTTCATTTGTATTGGTTCTGTTGGAAAGAAAGAGCTGTTCAATTTTTTTCATGCCCCATTCAAATCCAGGAGAACTGGGAATGCTTAGTGCCTTTCAGTAACATGTAAAGAGCATAAACTTGCATTGCTAAACTTCCATTAACTTCCAAGAAGTGAGATGCTTTGATTGACTGCCTACCCCATGCTGCTCTCTAGTGGAGTTAATGGTAATCCAGCAGCAAGGGGCATTCTTTTGTTAGTTGATTCCAAGGAACAACTAAATTTCATTTTAACTCAGTGACATGTGAAACGGAATACAGTTGTACCTCGCTTAAAGAGCATAATGTGTTCCACAGGATTGCTCTTTAAGCAAGCTTGCTCTTTAAGTGAAACGCCATTGTAAGTGACCAATTGTGACTTCTGGTGGGGGGGGGGGATTGTGAACCTCGATTTTTTGGTTGGTTTTATTTGTTAAGCGAAACGACCATTCAGAGAAAATTCTGCTCTTTAAGCAAGTTACTCTTTAAGCGAGGCACTCTTTGTGCGCGGTTTGACTGTACAGCCAAAACCTTCCCTACACTAATTGTACCTGACTAGGCACCCAGTATTTCTATCCCTAGGAATATTTTCCCTAAATTTATGCTTGGGATTGCAAGGACTTCTTTTCATTCTAGTAGAAAGGCTCTGAGCATTAATTAAGCCTCCAGTGATTTGCTGTTATGCTATCTTCATGCTTCCATTATACTGTGCCTTTGGAAATTTGGAAGCAGTCCTTTAAATGTAGATGATGATTGACTGTGAGTGTTAGAGCTGGAATTTATATGGGCCGTTTATTACATTACTGTAGGATCAAGAAATGGTTTTTGCTCAGATTGGCCCAAGGTGGTAAAATTTTAAGACCTATTTTCCAAGACCATTTTTTTCTTTTCCCTTTCCAACAACAATATAAATTCCTTTGATTTAATTGGGCCAACTCAACTTACTTTAACTGCAACTTAATTTAACATATCAGAGAGTAAACAAAACAACAATAAAGACAAAAAAGTCAGATGAAGTGGACTTGCTCCACAAAAGCTCATATTTAAATGCAGGAGTTAGTCTTTAAGGTGCCACAACTTTAGTTTTGTTTTGTTTTCTCTCTGATATGGTTGCACAGACTAACACGGCTACCATTTCAAAAATTACTTTAAAATCTATGACTATTTGTTTTGGCTTCCCTTAGCATATTATTAACTGACCTTCCTGCATGTTAGATGGTGCCAGTTACTACAACTGTCACATGAACACATGCATGCAATCTGATTATGTGGAATCACAGAATTCATTTTAGTGTTTGCCAAACTGCATTAATAATGGGGTTTCAAGAGAAGAGTACTGGCCTGGAGAGGGAGGGTATAATAGATTGTCCTTCGTAAATGTTTTCCTTTCTTCCTGCATGAAAAAACATCTTGTTACCTATTCAGTTTTATTCTAGTGACCAAACAGATGCCATTCAAGGCCTTTTACCAGGAAGTATTTGCCTTGGAAATATTTAGTTTCATGCTAGATTTTTTTCACACATGGGTCAAGTGCATGCATTTGATTTCAGTATGACAAAGACATTGATCTAACTCTATGGAGTGAATCATCAGAAATGAAGGAGATGAGTCAGCATTTTTATGAGCATTGCGGGGGAAATCAGCTGAGAATTCCATTGCTTGAAATAATAATTCTCACTCCTACTTCAGATCCTCAAGAAAAAGGCTTTTTGGATGCATCCTTTGACCGCTAGTGCTGTACACGGCTGTTTCTCCATTTGTTTCCAAGCAGGCCATTGCATTCATCGTATTTTGATGAAGATGATTCTCTAGCACTTTGTGATCCTATGCAAAGAGCCAATTGCGAAGTTGACAGTTTGCCTGAAAGTTGCTTTGACAGTGGCTTGTCTACACTGAGAGACTCAAATGAATATGATTCAGAAGTTGAATCAAAGCATCAAAGGATTTCTCGAAGGTCACGGCATCCACCAGAAAGCCTAACAGGCGATGCTTCTGATACAGATGTAAGTTCCAGATATGGAGCCATCTTCATACATATTCCTATTAAGCTGTACTATGTTTCAAGCACTTGATATCAGCTTGGGTTTAGTTTGACACTGTGTGGTTTCTTTTGACACCCCCACCCCAGTATTGCATTTCTATTTGGTGAATTGTGGGGTGAGGGAAAATTTCAGGAGTTAAAAAAAATGACTATAACAACAGGTTGAAGCCTTCCATAACTGAGAATTGATATCATGAACCAAAATTGCTCAATTATGGATGGTCTTACCATGTTGTTGTATTTGTTATTATTAAAAGTAACTTCCACACTTTGTATGTATCCCAGGCTATTTAGTATATGAAATCCAGTGGTGGTTGGCAGTTTGTATGGTGTAAAGTTACGTTTAGGAAAGATCACAGGGTGTTATGCCCAGTCAGGCTAAATTTGTGTAACTTGATTGTGCAGTTCATTGAGTGATTAGTTGTGATATATGCCTTCCCAGTCATTTCATGAATGTAATTTCTGTCTTGTTGTCTTTATCACTTTTTGTGAAAATTTATATTATGGAAGCATAGCAATGCAACAAAACTTCATTCATTAAGTTCCAAACAGTCTTTGTAGCACTTTGTGTTCCGCTAATGTTTTATTATGTATTTTTATTGTGTTATATATTCTGTTATGTGGGTCAATCAGATGATGTTTTCATCATCTTTTTTTCCTTACTCTATGACAGAAGACTGAGTTAGGTTGTTGTTGAAGGTTTTAACACTCAGTGGTCTGTACAGGTCCCTGATATCCGAGACGAAGAAGTCTATAGTGCGGATGAAGTCAGTACTGTGTTGGACTGGAAGCCCACCCACCCTGTTAGTCGAAGCAGTTCTGGAGCTTCAACAAGGAAATGCATCCCAGTCATGCCTCCACAGGTATTCAGTGCCATATGCGGACCCCACCACATTTATTGTGGCTCCCAGTGCCTCCCCCCCGATTTTAAAAATTTTGCAGATTGCCACTGAAATTTTGTGGCAAACTGCTGATTCTAAAGAGAAACCTGAGTAAGATGAACTGAAAGCCTTTTTGTTAATGTTAATCAGAAGACCTTGAGTAACTACCCTCTTACTGCTGTGTTTCTTTTCCTTAAAACTTGATTGTTTATTATGGAAGTTTATGCCTTTTTGTTATTTAAAGCCTTATGTATTATTGTTTAAGAAAATTAGGAACCCGGGCACTATTAGCCATTTGAAAAACACAGAGCTTTAATTCTCTGATGCTGCTGTTCTAGTATTGCTTTACTGAAGTACCTTACCTTGGATACCTTGGAGTCGTTATTTCAGAGAGGAGTCCTTGCATTGGTGGACATCTCTGTGACAACATTCTGCACATGCAAATAGACCTGAAAAATCAAGTCCATCTGCATGTGGTTTTTAGCCTTTTGGATATCATGTCATCTCCTGGCTAGGCAGACCATGATGTGTACCCTCTGCTATCACCTTACCCAAGGGATCCGCTGGATCCATTGGGCAAGTAAGTCTGAATAAATACTTAAATAAAGGTAGGAGTTAGTTAATTAATTCTATTTACATTTTTTTTAAAAAAAGAAATATTCTGAAGAAATAATTTGATTTTCATTGAATGAATTATAACTTATGAAAGAAAAATGTTAAAATTTAGGAAAGATCTAGTATCTATTAGTATGTGTAAATAAATTTGTGGTTGGGAATTAATGTATATTTCAAAATTGTTTTTATGTAAGGATCAATATTTAGTGGCATAAAATCAATTTAAACTGTATACGATGAAATATTTTATCAGTTATATGCATATATTGCATGTATATATTAAATATGTTCACATTTCCAAATATTGACTTATTTTTACATTTTACATTCTGGCTAAAATCGTGTTGGTGTATTTGTGCCTGCAGAAGGGTGTTGATGTTACCAGCAGAATATTTTCTTTGAGGAAAGTCTTCCCCCTTCTGTCCCATGATTTATAAATAACCCCCTTCATTGTGTGGAAGGCATGGGAACTGTGGGAATGTGAGGAGGAAGTCTATTATTGCTGAAAATCTCTCCCTGCTGGTGACATCATCACCCTAGCACAAACATAGGTTATGTGAGTTGGAGTTCACTCATTGTGTTTACAATATTTTTTACGTAATAAAAAAGCACACAGCCTTGTGTGTGTGTTTTATTCCATTAAAGTACTTCTTCCTCATTCATGACAGAAGCAATCCAAAGGTGCTTCTGGAATAGAAAGATCAGCCAACAAAGAGCTGTTGCCTGGGAAATACTCCTTCTGTTCCCTCTCCTCCCATTAAAGTGCTGAAATTAAAAAAGGAAGTTAGCTAATTAACATTGTGGGTGCATCATCTTCTGAGTGCAACCCTTGAGCAGGTGGCCGGTCTGAAGAAATCCTTATCCTATCTAAATTGCCTGCTGTTGATCTGTAATACTTCAGCTTAAAAACAGATCCAGTAATCTATTCCATGTAGGATGTGGACATGGCCAATTGAATATTTGATTCCTGTACTTTTCGAACAGCAGATCCCCTTGGTACAATTTATGTAGCATTTTGAAACTCCCGTCAATTTCAGAATATATTTTTGCATGGTTCTCTCTAAGAACGACAAAGTTCTGTTGAGTATGTTAACAGTCATGTGGTTCTTCGATTGTTTAGCATGCTTATAAGAGTGGTAACCTAATGTGTGTGTGTTTGTGTGTTTGTCATATTTAGTCAGACTCCACAGATTTTAACTCCAGATATCCAAGCTCGGAAAAAGCTTACAAGATAGTCCTTGCTGGGGATGCAGCAGTTGGGAAATCTAGCTTTCTCATGAGGCTTTGCAAAAATGAATTTCGAGGGAACACCAGTGCAACTCTAGGTATGTACTTCTACTTCCCATCTGTGGACATCAGTTGACTGGGCAACCACAGATTCTGTATCATTTAGGAAGGGCAAAAAAGTAGAGGTTACAGTTTCCCACTTTTAAATTATAAGCAATGAAGATGGTGGACTCCTCCCAGAAAGCAGATTTTTCTGGTAAGTCAACTCCTCTAAGTAGAATGTAACATTTTGTTGTTGTTCAGTCGCACAGTCGATTCCGACCCTTTGCAACCCTATGGACCACTGTCCGCCAGGCACTTCTGTCCTCCACCATCCTCCTCAACTCACTCAGCTCTGTGCCCATTGTGTCTACAATACCATCCAGCCACCTCATTTTTGGCCACCCTCTATAATATGGTTCATACTGCTGCCCAGTGGGCAAAATCCTATTGCTTTGTTGAGACCCACAGAAGACAAATAGTGTAATGTCCAGCAGCTTTACACTGACAATTAACAGATCCAGCACTTACATTTTCTGGTTCAAGTGAAACCCAATTTGCTGCAAAAGTGCTCTGAAAATTATGCTGTTTGCCTTTCCCAGATGTAACCAAATAAATGGGATTTGGGCAGTTGTGTGTTTGACTGTTCCAAAACTACTGCAAAAAAAATTTGATCATGAAATTTTCAATAAATGTGTTGATGTGATGTCTGTACTGAGACACTTCTTTTCTACTCTAATCTGATTTATATTGGATAGTTTTATTGTACTGTTAGATCTTTACCATCATCCACTTCCTTAATTGGTTTGAATGGATTTTTAAAATTTCTTTCAAGGGGTTGACTTTCAAATGAAGAGACTAATTGTTGATGGAGAACCAACAGTACTACAGTTGTGGGACACAGCAGGACAAGAGCGGTAAGCAAGATTTGACTAATATATTTTAAAGTGAAGTTTATTAATTTCAAAATTGTTGTTATAATCCTTCAAGTCATTTTTTTTTACTTTTGACAACCCTTTGAAATATCCTATCATTAATAGTGCTCCTTTGCAAATAAAAAGTTGTGGTTTTCTTTGTTGAGACTTTCTTTGAGATCTTAAGAGGATGTGATCCTGCAAGTTTTTTTGAGACAACATGCTGTAATTTTATTCAATACCTTCTCCCTCAATAGATAAAACATTTGCAGGCAATTCAATTTAGCATAAACCGCATCACAAATAGCATGTTTTCAGGAGGAAAATAAGGATAAATTGTCATATGTGTGGCTGTGAAAGTCTGTCATTGCTGAATGATAACAGTATGATCCTCTAATCCCAAGATTTGCTTGCTGATGAGACATACTTCTTTTACATTGGGGTTAAGGCAACATATTTAACCAGGTACCTCTGTCAGGTACCTCTGTGAAGATTTCCATAGGTATATAGAGATACCATTGGTGATGTTTCTGCCATCACAATAGGTCCTAAAATGAACCATCCAAAGAGTTTTATTATTTACAATACACCCCCCCCCCCGAATTATGGAAATTAAACAGCTAAGTTAGAGAACTTGCAGAAGAAGAGAATTCCTCTGTTCTTACACTGGTGGCAAGGAACATTGTGAAGGTTTCTCGCTGTACAGAGATAGTCTGAAGTGATAAAAACAAGGAATTTAACAAGTATTCTTCATATCCCTACATGAGAGCCAGGGGAGTACAAGTTTTTCTCTGTGTTCTTCTAGGGTTAATTCAGGTCACTGTCTTGTTAGAATCCTGGGTTTCCACAACTGAGTGAAACCTTTTTTTAGTACTGTCTTTGTTTTTAATATCCAATTAAGGGAAGCCTTAATATCCACAACTTTAAAAATGCAGTTCCGCTGTCATTAAATAAAATGGTTAAATAGCTGTTGAAATACGTTTCTATTTGTGCATCTTTTACTAGGTTAATAAATACTGTTCTATGTTAATATTAGGTCAATATTCTTTCTTCTTAGTATTATTGGCCAAAATCCTGTTACTTACCATGGTAAATCGCACTAGAGTAGACCTATTGAAATAATGGGAATGTAGTGGGTCAATGCCTCTGATAAATTCCAAATTCAAATATTTCTCTATGATTTACTTTAACACCATAAATTGTAGTTAGTGTAGTTCCATTTAAATCAATGGAATTTATGAGGGAGTTGACTCACTAAATCTCCATTGATTCAGTGGATTCTGTTTTAGTGCTAAACTACAAGATTTTGGTCATTCAGTGATCCCCTGATAATAGAATGTGATGTCTATACTGTGTATAGAGTATTCTTTTCCTAAAATAAAGTCATGGCCATGGATTTGATTAGGGAGACTCTTTATGCTTCCTGTTACAAGCTGGTGGTTTTTTTTTTTAATTATCTCTTCAGTACATTGGTTCAGACCAGGTCTGTATGTTTGGTAAAGTGAACTCGTGCATTTATTAATTAAAATAAATAAATGTATTTTAACATTTTAATTATTTTTGTATTTTACATGTATTTCACATATGTTTAGAATTTCAACTTGTGTAATGCTCAGAAAGAAAGAAAGAAAGAAAGAAAGAAAGAAAGAAAGAAAGAAAGAAAGAAAGAAAGAAAGAAAGAAAGAAATTGTATGCAGATTAGACTATAGACCAAAATTAACAGACTAAGTATGTGGTGGCTCAGTGGTTAGGAAGCTAGCCTTGTTAGCTTGAAGGCCGGCAAGTTGGCAGTTCGAGACCCAGGTACAGCATGTTGGATTGAGTGCCCGTCTCTGTCTCAGCTCTTGGAGACATGAAAGGAGCCTTAGGTGCGTTCCCTGAGCAGAGTTTCTCCCGCAAAAATCCTTTCAAACACAGAATAATTTCTGACATGAAATTATTATAACAGAATAAGAGGAATAGAAGCCCCAATGTAGCATTTAATTTACCTTTTTGCATTAACAGGTTTCGAAGTATTGCTAAATCATACTTCAGAAAAGCTGATGGAGTACTTCTTCTGTATGATGTTACCTGTGAGAAAAGTTTCCTAAATGTGCGAGAATGGGTGGATATGATTTCGGTAAGTATCTTAACTATATAAATCTCATGAGGTACACTGTTTCCAGTTTACCTAATCCAGAGGGTGGCATTCATAAAACTGAGGGTCCAATTTAGTGCTATGATCTGTGCCGTCCTGTACTCCAAGCTGATGCAGAAAATGTTAGCCATTGCAAGAATGAGCATTGGCACCACATTATAGTAGTTAATTGCAGAAGAGATTTGATACATAGATCACTACAAGGGGTGAAAGACCTCCCAGTGTGGACAAGTGTCACCCTGAATATTGTCTGTGTGTAAGAGAGAGGAGGGGGGAGGGGGGAGAGAGATTTAGTTAGTTAGTTAGTTAGTTAGTTAGTTAGTTAGTTAGTTAGTTTGAAATAAACAGCCAGTCAGTATTTTGACTATACAGTAATACACCGGATAACGTTATGACTTGGTTCTACAAGTCATGACGTTATCCGATTTTTAGTGTTGTCTGATGCATGCATCGAACAATGCTAAAAAAAAGCCCTGACTTCAGGGACAAACCGCTTTAAAGGCAGGCAGGGAAAGAAAGAGACCTCCCTGCTTTTAAAGCCACTGCGACTGCAGTAGGCTCGGGGAAAGCGCCTTTCCCTCGAACCTACTGGAGTCGAAGTCTCTTTGTCTCTTTATTTCCCTCCCTGTATTTAAACTACAGGGAAGGGGGGAAGAGAGAGAGAGGTGATTGGTTCGCTAGAGAACCAATCACATCTCTCTTTCCCCCTCCCTGTAGTTTACATACAGGGAGGGAAAGAAAGACGGAGCACTTCTCTCTCTCCCTGTAGTTTAAATACAGGGAGGAAAAAAAGACGCAATCACAAAAAAGGCGCGATCATGTATTTTTTCCTCCCTGCATTTAAACTACAGAGAGAGAGAAGTGCTCCGTCTTTCTTTCCCTCCCTGTATGTAAACTACAGGGAGGGGGAAAGTGAGATGTGATTGGTTCTCTAGAGAACCAATCACCTCTCTCTCTTTCCCCCTTCCGTGTAGTTTAAATACAGGGAGATGAAGACTGCAGGCTGAACTAGGTCGGGGGAAAGGCAGGCACCCGCGTGCCTTTCCTCTGACCCTAGTTCAGTAGCAGCGATCCATCGCTGGGGTGGTGGTGGTGGATTGGGTAGATGTTCTACCCAATCCAACCCCCCCCCCCCGATTGGCTCGGATAACGCTAAAAAGATCATTATCCGATGCAAGGTTTTTCCAAAAATCTTGCATTGTTATCCGATTCTAGCGTTATCTGGTCCAAATGTTATCCGGTGTTTTACTGTACTTAGGCCAGACATCCCCCCCCGAAATAAAAGACCAAACAAAATTCTGGTTTGTACTAGATTCAGTCAAGTTCTCTTTCTTGGAAGCCTTTTTGTGTGTGTTTTTAATGGAAGCATATATTATCGATAAGCGTGACTTTAAACTCTCACTGATTTTACCTTTGATTTTGTCATCAGCAAAGGTCTAAAGCGAATAATAATAATGATGTGCTCTCACATTCAACCTTCAATTGCAACCTTCTCAGGATTTTCTAGATGTAAAGTATTCAGAAGAGGCTTAGCGTGATGGGAAATGGTACAGCTTGTGCAGGCTACATAGCTAGTTTGGCATGTAGTCCCATCAGCCCCATGGGCCTTGGGTGCTGTTGGCTGCCCCCTCTCCCCTTCTAACTCTTTACCTCTGCAGGACTGAAATTTGGCTCTACAGGTTTTGAGAAGATGATTTACGATGTTTTAATTTTACCTGTTACTCTAATTTCTTAAGTTCCAGTATCAAGTTTCTCAGTAATTAAAGTAACTAAACTCTTTATAATAATTCCAGGATGCAACACACGAAAACATCCCGATCATGATGGTGGGAAACAAATCAGACCTCCGCCCTGTGGTTTCTGAGCAAGGACAGAAATGTGTACCAACTAACTATGGAGAAAAACTGGCTATGGTAAGAGTTAGGAATCCAATTGTTTATTTTTAAAATGATTTTATTAATTTTTTAAAAAAGTAACAAAACAAATAAAAAATCAAACCACAAGACATTTCAATACAATACAAAATACAATACATATATAAAAAGTAAAAACATTAAATATGTAATAATAATAATAATGAGAGAAAAACCTTTTCATATCCACACTTTATTTACTACATATCCAATAGTTTAGAAATCCAATAGTTTAGAAACAAGAAAATCTTAGCAAGAATGAAGTAATAATATATGCTTCTTCTTGTGCCGTATCTGATTCTGAATACAGTACTGGCAATTATCATGGTGATCAGCCATGAAGATTGTCCTGAGAATATAATGCTGTAACCTTTAATTTGCCTTCCCCATCACAGCGTGACACCCATACCACTGATCCAGTTCTGTAAGTTACTTTCTGGTCCTGAGCCCTTGTGGCACACAAAGTCCTCCTCAGCCCCAGGCCAGTATTAATGAAGCTGCTGCCCTCCAAGATGGATTCAAGAGAGATTTAATCCATGAGAGATTTAATCCATTCCCTGTGGACTTCTCCACCCAAGGTCACTAGTACTCAGGGTTGTCTGGTTAGTTAACTGCCACCTGACAATCGGCATTGAGTCGCTGGTAGTATGGTCTACTCTATTACCATAGAATGATAACCTGGCCAGACTGGTAATAACCTGGTCAGACTAATAGATTAATGCATTAAAATGATGATATCATGTATGCCTTCAATTTCTAGAGTTTAAGTCATAAGTAATTAAGTATTGCAGTTCTCATAAAAACATGGATGTTGGATGCATGGATGCATTCATTTGATATTTAACAGATAAATAATTTTGATGGATACTATGTGCACAGTTTAATAGATACATTTAGAGAAATTGTATAGATATGTGCATAATTTACTAGAAACATAATGTTGGATTTTATGGTTTACTATTGGTCAGTCTTCTTTACGATGCAATAAAGCGTATAGATATGTTCCAGTGGTGATATAGCTGTGTTTCCTGAAATGTTTTTCCTTGTAGATTAGTTTACTGTAATCTGTTCTTCAATTTTGTAATCAGTTTAAATAATTTAACTGAAGGAAATGGTTCATGGATGACTCTATTAGCCTCTTCTGTTCTTATTTTTCTCCTAGACTTACAGTGCTCTGTTCTGTGAAACAAGTGCTAAAGATGGTTCCAACATTGTGGAGGCAGTACTTCACCTTGCCCGGTATGTTGAAATACATTAACTTCTTTCCATTTGTTTTTAAAAGGTTGGGTCTTTTTAGTGAGCATAGCACTTCACCTGCTAAAAATAATTCTCACCAGTTAATATTTTATCTATGTTAGCGTTTCACATTTTAAAAGGATCCACATTACTTTTGACACAATCTCCACCTGTAACTTATTGTGTCTGGCCTTCTCACAAAAACATGAGGTACTTTTCAGAGTTGCTTCCCCTCAGATGCCCTATTCATGGGTGTTCTTATTCTGCAGCACACCTAGGTAGGATTGCTCCCTAGGAAGTGTAGGGGAGAATAAATAAGGTGTCCTTCTGATCTCCCCATTTTACATGTTGACTCGTTGTATATGGTGGGCACAGAAAGTACAGTAGAAAACTGTATGGTTTGGAACCTTGCTATCTGTCGGAGCACCTCTCCCATAAAACAACTTCCCACATCACCTGGTCATCACAGTCGGTGGAGCTCCAGGTGCAAACCCCGAGGAGGGCTCAAAAGTCTTTAACCAGAAATAGAGCCTTCTCGATGGTGGCACCAACACTCTGGAATACACTACCGGTGGAGCTGCACCAGGCCCCATCACTGGCTACCTTTAAAGAACAATTAAAAATGCTCTTCTTCAAGGAGGCCTTTCAGGGTGTTGTTCCCTTATTGATAAATTAGCCAGTTAGGTTCAGCCCCAATGTTTAGTTTATTTTATTTTAGTCTATGATGTATTTTTGGTGATGAGTTTTGATTTGCTGTGGGTATTGCTTTTATTTGTTTTCTGTTTGTTCACTGTCCAGAGTGGGATAACACCTAGATAGGGGATATAGAAAGTCAACAAACAAACAAACAAACAAACAAACAAACAAACAAACAAACAAACAAACAAACAAACAAACAAACAAACAAACAAACAGACAAACAGACAGACAGACAGACAGACAGACAGACAGACAGGGTTATTATGGTTGCTGAATGCACAACCTTATTCTTTGGACTTCAGAGCATACCAGAACAATACTGTTCTAACTCTAAACAGTGAGTGTAGTTTGTCTTTTCCATTTTCAAACCTATGGAGAACTTGGCAATGTTCTCTTTGTGGCTGTGATTCCCAGAATCATCCAGCCAGTGACTATGGTGATTTGTGGATTGGTGATGTTGACATCCCCAAAAATTATTTTTCTAAGTACAGGTCTTGCTTATATTATTCATGCTCATGTGTGGTTAAATTATGAGATGCTTCCAATGAAAATGAAACAAGGTCTGAAATGAGAACTAGTATCTATGACAAGATTAAGAGGAGCGCTGTTTTGCTTGTTTGTGTTCAGATGTTTTTGCTGAAATAATGGAAAAATTATTGGATTCCTGGAATGAGGCAATGCTGTTTGTTCCTTCATAGAGAAATCCCCCATCTTATGTTGATGGCAAATGCAGTGGAGATTTTCTGGAAATGTCAGTTCAGAGTAAATTGTTGCCTTGTGGTATGGGTCATTTCCAGGGATTTAGTCTCTTAAATAGTTTAGTGCATTGATTATTTCTATGGAGCAAACAAAGAGCAATTACATAACATAAACAACAGGTAGAAAATAGGCATTTTACTTTAACGTTAGGACAAGTAAACAATTAATTTTATAATGAAAGTATTTCCTCCTTTATAGCAAGATTTCAATCATATGGTTGATTTCTGAGCAGAGCCCTGTTTTCTGAAAAGTATACATGAAAATTCAGTTGTAGACCATTACCGGTATTTACTAGCTCTATTCTCACACTAGCTCAGGTGGAAGAAATTGCAGAATGAACTCACTCAAAGGTGCCTTCATTTTGGCAGTTTCATGTCTGGCCTAGACATGAAATAATAATAATAATTTACATCCTGCCTTTCTCCCAGTGAATGGATTCAGGATGGCACACTTCAACTGAAAAAGTGTACATATGTTAAAATCACAATAATTTAAAATACCTATATTAAAATATAGTTACCGTTTTTTGACAGCATATAAGATACATCAGAATAGAAGACACACCCCGTTATTACTAAAATAACCTACTATAGGCCACTATATACAGTACAAGACACACTTCATTTTTCTATAACAATTTAAAAAATATCTTTAATTTAAAACAAAACAAGTTTAAAATAGATGATAAAAATAGTAAAAGCATACCAAATTGAAACTGTACAAATATAGATGCTTGCAATCATTTCTTCTTTGAAGATACTGTTTTTGTTGATGCTATTTTGTGATATGTTTGACTAGTGAACTAGCATGAACTTTGACTAGCATGAACTAGCATGAACTTTGAACTAGCATGAACTTTGACTAGCATGAACTTTACACTAGGAGAGATGCTGGACTAGTCCCCAATGTTTATTATGAATCACATGCTGCCAAGTCAGTTCTGACTTGTGATCCTTTCTAGAGTTTTCTAGATAAAGAATACACAGAAATGGTTTACCATTCTCTTCCTTTGGATGTACCCTGGGACTGTGCAGATTGCCCATGGCTACACAGGGTGGCTTTTCTTCCAGGAGGAACAGAGGGTAACTCTTCTAAACCTCTGGCTGTGCAGCCAGATCCCTAAACCATTGAGCTAATAGATAATCAAATCCGTATGATAGGTAGGGTTTCAAAGTGCTCTATTTATTCATAATGAACTTTTTGTTTTTTCAGAGAAGTGCGAAAAAGAAGTGACAGCAGAGAGGACGACAAGTCGGTCACTAATCTGGCAGGGCCACCAATTAAAAAGTCTGCATTCACAAAAAATTGCTGCAGTATTTAGAAATCAAGTCATTGGTTCTAAAGAAAAAGACTTCTCTCCATTTTAGAAAAATAATGAAGGATTTAGACATATATTATGCAGGTGGAGGAAGATGCGGGAACCATTACCCTGTTGCCATTTTATGTTCAGCAGCACCAGACAGTCCTGAACTATTGAGCAAAATCATACCAGAGAGTACATCATTCTTGGGCCGACTGTAGTCACTGTCACTCTTGTATGTTGGTTCTTGAACAGAAGGCCTCTCCACCTGAAATCACATGTGCCTTTTTTAAGCCAACCTGCCTGGTGAATATTTACATCAACAATCTTTGTACTAAGGTTCTATATGTAAATATTAAGCTTATTTTAACATGGAAACTCTGTAGCTCCCTTTTCCGGCTTGCATAATGGAAAGCAGTAGCGGCTGTTCTTCAGATTTCATCACCAACCTGAAACTGGCATCATGCTTGTTTTGAAAACAAAAATAACGGGACTTCTGAACTTCATGTGGAATTCTGGCACTTGACATCTGGGAAAAAGAACTTGAATGGAAAGAGAAAGCCTGGCTGGCTGTGTCCAAAGCTTTTTTTTTTTTTTAAAGACATTATGACTTTTTCGGAACATCTCTTCAGTGCAAGACCTTACTCTTGATTTCACTGTGAATTTTGCGGATAAATTAGCAATATCATGCATCTTCTTTATGGTAGTCTTAAATATTAATTGAAAGAGATAAATGAGATCAGCCTCGCTCTAGTAGTATATATGTCTGTGCTATTGTACTTGGTCTACAGGGTGGAATGTCCCACAGTGGGACAATAAGAAGAGTTTTACAGTAAACAGAAAGCCTAACTTGCCTGGAAAGAAAGATAGATTAGGACCTTTTCCCCCAGACATCCAGTTTTGTGTGGGGAGAAAATGGTTAGTATTGAAGAAGACAAACTAGATGTTAATTTGATGTGTAGTCAACATCTACCTTGTTTCCCCTTCATTTCAACTTAAGTCTCTGATTCTTACCCAGCCCAGCTGGAATGAAATCTCATTATCACCACGTGGTAAAAACATTTTAAGTATAGTCCCCATTGGCATCAATGGAGATCCTTATGTAAACATGCTTATGTGTGTGTGTTGCGTGCTAATTTTGATTGTATTGGAAGGGAAGTGCAGTCCCCATATGTGTTCCCCATAAAACCACATGAAATTATAGTACTTAACTGTGGACAATATTTGAGATTTTACTTATGTTTCCCCTTTCCCATTAGTAGGTTAGATCCAGAATCAAGTGACCATCTGGTTTTACCACTGATCAACTGTGGACAATATTTGAGATTTTACTTATGTTCCCCCTTTCCCATTAGTAGGTTAGATCCAGAATTACTCATTTACAGAGAACCCATAAAAATCAAAGGGATGTACATGGCAAAGTCATGATAAGTCCCATGGATTACAGTGATATTCTTGGGGAACCATTAATTTGAATCATTATTTTTGTGTGGTGGTGTGAATATGCATACTTCTGACTTTTTATGAAAAACAGGTGCTGCCGTTCATGCTGCATTCACAACACTGTTGCATTATTGTAATAATCTTGTCTGGATCCCAAAAATGGATGTCTGGGTTGTTACTGTTTGATATGGTCCTCATGGCAACATTTGAGGACCAAAGTAGAAAAG
Source organism: Furcifer pardalis (assembly GCA_030440675.1). Lineage (NCBI taxonomy): Eukaryota > Metazoa > Chordata > Lepidosauria > Squamata > Chamaeleonidae > Furcifer > Furcifer pardalis. The sequence goes on along the minus strand of CP126896.1, from coordinate 43,984,737 downwards.
CCTGTTGGCAAGGAAAGAGAAACTTGGGATTGTTATGTATGTTTTTAAAGATTTATTGTGTTTATAGATTTATATTTTTTCCTCATAATTAATTTATAAAATTAGTCTTTATTTTTATAGAAGTATAGATTTTATTTTGCTTTGCTATGCTCAGTTTTACCACTGTTTTGAAGTATGGAGGTTGCCTGTGGATAAGTCATGGACTAGCTGTGAGAGTTGTACACAACATCTCTCCGGTATATTGCATCTGCAAAAAAAGTCCAAGGTCAGTGGATCTGGAACAGAACTCTCCAGACTGCAGGAAGCAATGCATATTTATTATTGTTATTTAATGGATGATTCTGCAGTAAGATATTGCAAGTGGATATTCTTGCACATTTCTTTAACCGAGCTAAGACTTACAAATGATCTTGTTGATCAAATCTTTGCCTTGGGTTTAATCTAAACACTGTTTTTAAGACATTAGCCAGTATCCTATTAGACTGTATCTGCATGGAACAGAGGTGGCAGAAGTGTCTGCCTATTTCATGAAGGACCAGTTGTGTGGCCTAGTCAGGCAAAATTGCTTTTTATCAAATGGCCATGATAATTTTCATTCTGCACAAGGACAATCTTAACAGGATGCTGGCTTGAAAATTTACAAAAGGCTAGCAGCTGGATGAATTTAGACACAATGTGAGCTTTGCATATTTTTTTTTTAAAAACAAAAGTGCATTTTAGGATTATGTGAGTGGAATATTTGGTCACTCTCATACTCTAGTTAAGACAGGTATTTTTGAACTTAAGGAAACTGGTTAATTTAAACTGCAGTTAGTGAACTAAGCAGAGTTATAAGGCACAGTTGGATCTTAGATTGCTTCAGCTAATAGTAATATAAAACAAATACAATCTTTTCAATTTCAGACATTACAGGGAAATTATTTCAAACATAGGAGTAAATGTTTTAGACCTCATTCTTCTGTTTATACAAGAAAGGAGATGAAGAAAGGTCCAAGACACTTGCCTCCAGTGGTAAACCATACTTTACCCCTAAAAAGGCTGCCTTTGGTGGGACTTGTATATAAAGCTGCATATTTTAACAGACAGGATATTTCAATGCAGATACACCAGTGAAAAAGGCTTTAAGTCAGTATGAATTGGAATGAAGGTTTTTGTTAAAAACCAATCCAGGTACAGTTTTGTGTAAATGGTCCATCACAAGTGCTTTGCTAATTACTGTATCTGGTTTTAAATAAGTATCTCTGCATACATAAAACCATAATTGTTCAAAAGTAGTGTTTGGAGATGCTAGTTTCATAGTGTGGTTATTTTTGATGAGCTTTTAAAAGTTTTTTAAAAATTGTATTTTATATATATACACAAGTGAATGCAAAATTTTAAAAAGTGATTAAAATAAAATATGAGATTCTGATTTTTTTTAAAATTAAGAATAAGAACTTCAGTGGTAACAGATGAGAGAAAGAGGTAACAGGAAAGGAAGAAAAATAGATACATATGCTTTCTGGATGCAGCAGTAGTTGAAATCTGGAATAGCTCATTATTCTAGGTCTTGAATAGAAACAAAAATGTTAGTTTTTTTAAAAAGTAATAGTATAAATAAAATATTTAACTTTTTTTAGCCATATAAAGAGAATTTTTGGCAGCTGAATATATGCTTTGTTTTGGACCTCCATGGCTAATGTAAGTTTGTAATTGTTGCCCTGCTGCTATTAGAGACCCCAAAACACTTAAACAGAACTGATAGCCAATATAAGAACTGTAGTGCCAAATATAAGTTGCAGTATAGTTAGCTACTGATAACAAATAGTTTAAATCAGCTATTTTATTCTATTCTCAAGTCATTAGCCCTGGTCCCTAATCTTTTCTGGGCAGTTGGGTTCTGATGGACATATGGAGCTTCCTTGTTGTCAAAAGGTCCATTTCATTACAAAGAAACCTTTGTGCACAAAGATTTCCATATACACTTGAGTATAAGTTAAATTTTTCATTCCTAGCAACTACTTGAATACACAGGCGGACAATATTGAACTCTGGATCTGGACAAGGCATGTATGACTATTGTGTGAGTGTGAGTGATCCGTGGAGTTCAGCCAAATTTGTAAAAAGTATTGTCTGTAGATTTCTAGTGAATGTCAGTGTAGTCTGAACTACAAGTAATCTTTTTATTATTTATTTGCTTTCCATATTGCCTTTTACATGTATATTTATTGCCAAATGGAAATCTTTGTATATTTTTCTTTCTGGTAACTCCTGTATATAAAAATTTATTTTTATGCATTTAAAAGTCTTGAATACTATTGTTTCTTCCTTTCTGTCTTTGCCTCTTTGAAATGTTAGTTGATACCATTTTTTAAAAGAAGATGATCTTTACACTGTGGCCACATGAAGATTTGGTTTCCTTAGTGCTTTGTTCCTTAACACAGGCTAAAAGGTACTGTGTCAAATATATGCCCTAGAATTAAAATGATACATAAGAAAAAGTGTTATATTGAAATCGTTCTTTTTGTTATGTGGCTTTATTATGGAAACTGTGATGTAGTGGTGTACTTAGTCCATGTAAGTAGGTTAAGTGAATAGGTTTACAATACAGTAATACCTCGGATAACGCTAAGATTTGGTTCCACAAGTCTTGGTGTTATCCGATTTTTAGTGTTATCTGATGCATGTTAAAATCCTATGGGATGTATCGGATAACGTTAAAGCTCCATAGAGATACATTGTAACCGCACAGGCTTTAGCGGTTGTTATCCGATCCATCCCATAGGACCTTAACGTTATTCGATCCAATTCTCCTCCCCAGATTACTTAACGGTATGCGATTTTAGCGTTATCCGATGTAACCGTTATCCGAGGTATTACTGTATTTGAGTTCTGAGACTTTTTGGCATTATCAGTCACCAACCCAAAATTTATTTCGCACAATTTTAGCCAATTCTGAATGTATCCATGGATACTTTATTAACAAATAATTTAACCACTCAATGTGATGGGAATAGATAGAGCAATAGACAAGACCTTAGGAGATTTGGGTATGTTTTCTGGCTCTGACATGAAAACTCATCGGGGATGTGGAACTGGTAAAATTACATTTAAAATACAGTGCTACCTCACTTTACGAACACTTCATTTAATGTAAATTTCACTACGAATGAAAATCCATTGAAAATAATGCCTCACTTGACTAATTTTCTGGTAATACTGTGTGTTCTGCATTGTGTTTCGCTGTACAAATTTTTCATCATATGCAACATCCCGGGGAACGCATTAAATTTGTAAAGCAAGGTACCACTGTACCCACCTTACCTTAAAAGCCCTATTAGAATCACTATAAGTCAGTTTGGACTTGATGGCAATTAACAACAACAAGCTAATTTAACTGGATAACTAAGTAACTTGTTCAGTGCAAATTTATTTCTTGCTTTCCCCCAAAGAAACTTAAATAACAATACCCATTGTTTCTGTGATGCTAGGAATATATTTTTTGCCTGATTATTTATTGTAGGGAGTGGACTCAAAAGGATAGGGAGGGGGACTGTATAATTTAGTGCTGGCATTTTTATGGCTAAATGATAATAATAGAGAGGTGTGTGATCTCTCTCCTTGTACTTCTCTGGAGAGAAAAGAGACCTGGGAAAACCGATTAAGAGCATTTGTGTGACAGAGACTGAAGAAGAGAAATCTTTCACTTTTGTGTCAAACCTCTCTTCCCAAGTTTGCCCTAAACTCTGTTGGGAGGGGCAGGTTAATATGCCTCACTCTCTACCGTACCTAAAGTCTCTCTCCCCCCTCCCCACCCCCAATTTATGTATGTTTAAAAGACCACCCGTTCCTGAGCTCCCAGTCCCTCTGGCATTGGTGCAGTTAATTGTTTATATTGAAATTATGCACACACTTACTAGAGAGTAAGGTCCATTGGCTTCCATAGGATTCAAGCATAAATAAGGAAGAAGAAGGTTGCCATGGTAAGCAGTTCTGTGTATGCAGCATAAAACTGTGTCCACTCCCACATAAAATTCAAAATAACCAGTATAGGGCCAGAAGAGAATGTGAATTATGCAATTTGTATGAATTATTACTCTGTACAATTGGTTTAGTTTGAATACCATGGTGCTGTTTGTTCTTAATCCACTAATGCTTATTCCCAAATAAATTAAAATTAGGTTTGCAACCTTATAATTCCTTCACTTTACCTAAGGAGATTGTCAGGGATTTAAATGACAGCTGAAGCCCACTACTTTCTTTTGCCCACAAATTCCACAGACAAGGAACATTGCCCAAAGCTACTTGTACTAAGTTGCCTATGGGGAGGCAGATGATGCTATTATTCAGGACTTCAAAACTGTTCTACATGTGCCCAAAGGTACTCACATTCTTTCTGATTAAAGAATTCTCCCCTTGTGATTCAGTAACTGATCTTTGTAGCTACTTATTTACTACATTTGATCACTAGATCAGTCTTCCATCACTTAATATTTGTCTTTTCCCAAATCCAGTCCATCTATCCAATGTTTTTGAAGGACAACTAAGCAGCATACATGTTGTGGGAAGGGAATAAGACAGAAAGAGAGATGGATCAGTGACAGAATGCAACTGACCAACTTTGATCTCATGCTTCAGGACAGCCTTCTGGAGTCTGGCAGTTTTTCTGATGTGTTGCATACAAATCCCACTAGTTCATCCATCCGTCCATTTGTGGGATTCATCATCTGACCTGTCAGGAAAGTGCTGGGCTGCGAATGACAAACAATACAAAAAGAGCCCCTTCAAAAGAGCCAATTGCAAAAATGCATCACTACAGAGGACTCGGTGATGCGTAAATGCTTGCCATTTTCTGTAAATCTCTTGATTTCTCAGAAACTCGTCAACTGAATTGCTAAATCGGCTAGTCCTGTTCAACAAATTTTTGTTTATTTTTTTGCCTTCCCAATTTTTATCACAGACATACTAATTTTGGCTTTCCAACAATCCACAACAATCAATTGGTTACTTTGTTACAGCTGGAAAAAAATTGTAAGGTACATTAAAAATTAATACAGCAACTCTGTTGGCAGGGATCACAGAACAGCAACAGCTGCCTCTGAATCCTTGCCATTTTGCTACAGTTGCGATAACATGTAAAGAGGCCCATAGCTGTGTTTTCCTTCCATTGGCTCCAGGGAAACTTCTCCACTCCTGGTAGTCTGGATCCACTCTCCAGGTGCATATTGAAAGACAGGAGGTGACTGAAGTTGAGGTGACATCTGGCCTACCCTCCTGGATGCCTTCTTTCAGCTTTCAGTGCCAGTTAAACACCACTGTTGGGGCCTGCCTACGAGTATTTTCAAGAGGAGAGGTCTGTAGTAGCACAAGTGCCAACAAGCTCCCCTATGTGTCAGTGGAAGAGCACTTAATGGATGTGTGCTCTTACTAAATGGTGAATGAAGATCATACAGTTGGAATGCTATCTGATGCTGTGACTTGTGTCCCTTGTTTGAGGGTGAAGAGCAGAAAACTTGGTGGGTTGGAAGGAATATGTTTGCATATTCCACCGTGAGCCACAAGCTCTCTCTCTCTCTCTCTCTCTCTCTCTCTCTCTCTATATATATATATATAGATAGATAGATAGATAGATAGATATAGATATAGATATAGATATAGATATAGATATAGATATAGATATAGATATAGATATAGATATAGATATAGATATAGATAGACAGACAGACAGACAGACAGACAGACAGACAGACACACAGAGTAATACCTCGGATAACACTAAGACTTGGTTCCATAAGTCTTGGTGTTATCCGATTTTTAGTGTTAATCGATCCATGTTAAAATCCTATGGGATGGATCAGATAACGTTAAAGCTCCATAGAGATACATTGTAACCGCATAGGCTTTAGCAGTTGTTATCTGATCCATCCCATAGGACCTTAATGTTATTCGATCCAATTCTCCTCCCCAGATTACTTAACATTATGCGATTTTAGCGTTATCCGAGGTAAACGTTATCCGAGGTATTACTGTAATTATATATATAATTATACAGTAATACCTCGGATAATGCTAAGACTTGGTTTCACAAGTCTTGGTGTTATCCGATTTTTAGTGTTATCCGATGCATGTTAAAATCCTATGGGATGTATCGGATAACGTTAAAGCTCCATAGAGATACATTGTAACCGCACAGGCTTTAGCGGTTGTTATCCGATCCATCCCATAGGACCTTAACGTTATTCGATCCAATTCTCCTCCCCAGATTACTTATATAAAGCAATTAAAATGTAACTATGGAAATGAAGGTGTAAAAGTTTACTTAAACTAAAGTTGTTAACTTTTAAGTGGTGTCACATTCAAGTAAGCAGGATAGAAATAAAAATAAAAAAGAAGCAATTAACCACTTTTCAGATATTTGTGACAACTGTAATTTGTTAACATTTGCAGATAATGAATCTAAAAAATAACTTTCCAAATTCTGCTTCCTACAGCTGCTCAGGCAGCCAAATCCTAGCTGTACTATTGTTCCCTATGATGCCTACTCCGGTGAAAAAACTGATACAGTAATACCTCGGATAACATTTGCATCAGATAACACTAAAACCGCATAATGTTAAGCAATCTGGAAAAAAATTGCATCACATAACGTTAAATCCTATGGGATGCATCGGATAACATTCGCTAAAGCCTGTGCCAGTTACATGGTATCTCTATGGAGTTTAAACGTTATTTGATGCATTCCATAGGATTTCACCATTATCCGATGCTTGCAGATAAAATCAGATAACACTAAAGCTTGTGGAACCAAGTTTTAGTATTATCCAAAGTTTTACTGTATTAGTTTATTTAAGTTGCTCTTACACTGAATCTGCATTTGGGGTCTTCATGTTTTATGGATCCATTTTCTAAAATGGATATTTGGGTGATAAACATAAAAGTTCACATATCTGGAATCTATGTTTTTTCACTACCTTTGATGGTAACAATAGAGAACCATTTCTTATGAGACTAAGTTAGATTCTTTTCCTTAGTGAAGGGAACCTCTGTACTGTCCCTTAGCTTAGAGCAGGAGTTGCCAACCTTTTCATGCCAGGGACTGGATCATGCTCTCTGAGTCAGCTTCAAGGGCTGGATGGCCATTTTGCATGGCCCTTCATAATGGGGGTGGGCATTTTGTCCCAGAAGCTTCAAAGGGGTGGCCATTTTGTTTCTTGAATGCCGATGGAGGGATGAAGGTGGGGTACATGAAATGGTGCCACAGGCCAGATCTGGCCCATGGGCCTTAGGTTGGGAACCCCTGGCTTAGGGTACAGTCAAACCTCGCATAAAGAGCGTTTCGCTTAAAGAGTAACTCGCTTAAACAGCAGAATTTTCTCTGAATGTTTGCTTCGCTTAACAAATAAAACCAATCAAAAACTCGCTTAACAAATAAATTGGGGTTCTCAATCCCCCCCACAATTGGTCACGTACAATGGTGTTTCGCTTAAAGAGCAAACTAGCTTAAAGAGCAATCCTGTGGAATGCATTATGATCTTTAAGCGAGGTACAACTGTATGGTTAATTTAAGTTGCTAAAGGAGGTAAAAGAAATGTCTCTCTTAAAGACCGTATGGACCTTTTGAACCGCGTGGGTTCTCTCCCTCCCTTCTCCTCCCCTGAGCAGCCATGCTTTTTACAGAGGAACATGAATAATTTGAAGAGTGAATTGATTTGATGGGCATAAAATCTGTGCTCCTTAAAAGAGGATCAGCATGGATCATTTGATTTATGTGCACAGTAAGAGGAAAAGGTTTTCCTCTTCTTGTTTAAAGAGAAAATAAGAGTTCCATTTTCAGTGTTCTTAGAAGCATATTTACAAGTAATGGACTTGTGGGGTGGACAGTTTCTTGTTCAGCTTGTCAAAATCGGCACTCCCAGGGAGCAGAATGTCAAACCAAGCTTTTTGAAAAAGCTCAGCATGGAAGTGTGACAATTGCAGTGTACAGAACAAATAAATGTCCTTTTGTTTTTGTTGTTTTGCCGGTGGAAGGGTGTGCGTAAAAACCTTTGGGGAACAGCTTCATTTAAATCCAATTTGGCAAAGTTATTATACCGGTAGTTGGTTTTTTGGGAGGCTGTGGGGAAAGTTATATTAATAATTCCTAATCCTAGAGAAACTGCTCTCTGACTGCCCCTTGGAAGGACAAACACTGAAGCTGAATCTCAAGTACTTTGGCCACCAAATGAGAAGAGAGGACTCACTGGAGAAGGCCCTGATGCTGGGAAAGATCGAAGACAAAAGGAGTAGGGGGTGGCAGATGAGATGGATAGATGGCATCATTGACACAGTGGGTGTAGATCTGGGTGGACTATGGAGGATGGCAGATGACAAAGGAGCCTGGCCTGCTGTGGTCCATGGGGGTCACAAAGGGTCAGACTCAACTTTGTAACTGAACAACAACAGAGAGCTTTCTTTTTAAACCATGTATATCTCCTCCTCTCCCCTGGTACATTGGGCTACAGCAAGCATGAAGGACTGGGAGACCTTCGGTCAGCAAGTAGAGATTCACAACAGGATTGTGGTCACTGGCAGCCCATGATTCTAAATCCTGTCCTTATGTTTACTTCTTCTATAAAGTAAATTTATTCACATGGATTACATTTCTGATATCTCTCTCTCTCTCTCTCTCAATCTCTCTGGGTTGAGTGGGTGTGTCAAAAGATGGGTGGGGAGGACAGGAATTTTCCTTTCTTATCAAGGCTCTGTCCCCTACCCCACTGCTACATTTTGCAGGATTCAAGAGCAATATTTTCTCAGACCATTAATAAGAGTAGTCCAATAAATGTCTTATAGCACGAAAAACAAGTCCCACAGGATGCTGCCTCAGTTGAGCATTCCAAGTGAGAGGAAGACATTAAAAAGTCCATATATCTTCCTGTCTAGCTATTGAAGCTGCTTTTAAGCAATCCTCAAGGTTTTAGTACATTATGAACATTAGTACATAATGTACAGCTTGCAGTGGTAAGATTCATCAGCTTTTAAAGGTTGCGCAATAGCAATTTTAACCCTCATCCCACCTTGCATCACAATCTATTTCGTCTTTGGTCCTTTGCATCTTTAACTGTGGAAACCAGCAGTGGACTCTTTAAAAAAATTTTTTTTAGTCTTTTCAGATGATCTGGATTATCCTCTTTGATTCTTTATTTTTGGGGGGGCAGGACTGGATGTGTTGCAAATCTCCATCTAGATAATTTCTTTTGCAAGATGGTGATATGAGTTTCTCTCTCTCTGCCCTCACCTCCTTCTACCAGATTTCCCCTTTACAATCAAATCAAAGATCAGACCACACGGAGCAATTCAGCCTTTCAGAGCAATCAATTCCGAATGATTTCTTGTTATTGCCATGCAGGAGCACATCAAACCTTCCTAATCTCACCTCGTGGTGCCTCTAATGAAAATCACCATGCACAGAGAGAAAGAGAAAGAAAGATTTAGCTCCTACAAGGTACCCCAGGTACCACTTTGTATAAAACAGAACAGCTTGCAACGCAGCTCTTTTACTGTCAAGCCCTGTTGTCACATAATGCTATAATCGTTTGGGTCAGATTTGCATATTTTGTTCTATTTAATATTTATATGCTAAACCAAAAGCTTCTTTCAACTCTTGAGATGGAAACAGCTTAAATTCACAAACGATGGCAGGAACAAAATGGAAAGCTCCATTTTACTGTCAAGAAAAATGGTCTGGAGTCTGGCAGCAGTTGTCTTTAAAAGAAGCTGCCACAAGAGGGAAGCATTCACCAACAGAATTTCTTTACCAACAAATCTAGTACCTTACAAAATGTATGCATGAAGAATAGAAATCATATACAGAAAGAGCCAAACATAGCCTATTTATTTATTTATTTAGACCAAAGAAATCCTCCCAAAATTGAGGAAGTCAGGCAGCCTTAAAAATGTGCTTCTTGAACAACTCTTTTAAAATTTTTGGTTGTGAGAGCTGGACCATTAGGAAAGCTGAGCGCAGAAGAATAGACGCCTTTGAGATGTGGTGTTGGAGGAGAGTTTTGAGAGTCCCCTGGACAGCGAGGAGAACAAATAGGTCAATCTTAGAAGAAATCAACCCTGACTGCTCCTTAGAAGGTCAAATAATAAAGATGAAGCTAAAGTACCTTGGACATCAAATGAGAAGAGAGGATTCACTTGAGAAAAGCCTTGATGCTTGGAAGGGTCAAGGGCAAAAGAAGAAGGGGACGGCCCAAGATGAGATGGCTAGATGGTATTGTAGAGACCATGGGCACAGAGCTGAACAAGTTGAGGGGGATGGTGGAGGACAGGAGTGCCTGGCGGACAGTGGTCCATGGGGTCGCAGAGGGTCGGAATCGACTGTGCGACTGAACAACAAAATCTCTATCTATCTATCTATCTATCTATCTATCTATCTATCTATCTATCTATCTATCTATCTATCTATCTATCTATCTATCTATCTATCTATCTACCTACCTACCTATCTATCTATCTATCTATCTATTTCAAGGCCATCAGAGTTCTTGACTTTTGGAAGGATTTCAATGGTTTGGCCTAAATAAATAAATAAGCAAGCAATCAAGCTATCTAGCTATCTAGCTGTGTTTGTCTCTAGGCAATACCTGTCATGCACCATCCTCACTGTAATGATATTTTATCATCCTGGTTGCCTGGTTAATTAGCAACACTTAAAGATGTAACACACTCATCCCGGCTAGACTTGTTGGAACCTGTAGATGCTGATTGGCCTTGAGATATTATTGGTGATGAAAAGGACGAAAGCATTGGTCGTTACTGATGTCAGTTTCTACAGACCAATTTATCTTTAATGAGAAGTAGCTCATTGAACTGGAACAGGGAGGGACTGCTGTAGAAATCTGACCAAAAGTCTAAGTACAAGTATACCAGCTGAAGTTAGGTACCTGGCTGCAAAGCCAAAAGTCAACAGTTCAGTTTTTTCACTAGAGAAAAGCCAGCCTGTTTTATATTTGAGCAAGCTTAGAGCTGTAAGAACAAATGAATGAATAAATATAGCAAGCAAGCAGGCAAGCATCTCGATTTCTCAGGTAAAGGTCGCCCTTGTTCGAAAGCCAGTTGTATCTGACTCTAGACTTCAGTGCTCATCTCTGTTTATAGCCAAAGAGCCAGTGCTATCTGTGTCTACAGATGTTTCCATGGACATGTGGCAGGCATGACTAAACGTTGAATGCTGTTTACCTTCACACTGAAGTGGTACCTATTGCAATTTCTTCTTGTCAAAGTGCTAGGTTGGCAGGAGTTGGGATAGAAATGGAAGCTCACTCTGTTGTACAATATCTAGGTCTTGAACTGCTGACCTGCCGACCTTCCAGTCATCAAGTTCAGTGTCTTAACCAATGAGCCGTCACAACCCTGCTAAGTTTCTCAAGCTCTGTTTAATGCCTTCCAATCCTTGAGATGCGTTCATTGGCTATGCTGGTAGGCGTTCTGAGAGCTCTAGGCCAAAAAAGTAACATTTTCAAATTCTGTTTGGAGTTGTCTCCAGCCGTGCCCTCCTGCCTTCTACGTAGCTTTCAGTAGCCTTTAACTGGAGTCCCCAGTCTGCGATAGACCAGGCTGCAACTGAGTCGCTAGAAACCATTCTACCCTTTACAGAGAAATGTCCTAGTTTTCTGACAAAGAAAGTGCCACTGGAAATAATTATTCCTTTTCCACCTTAGCTTGCACACCCCTGAGGACTGAAGTGGCATTTCTACACAGGGTCTAGTTTGATTTCTGTTATGCCAAGAAGAACAATTGGTCTGCACCATGGGGGTGAGGAACCCCTTGGTACACTTTCCTGTTTCTAATTGTTGTCATAGTACTTGATTTTTTTTAAAAAAAAGGAAAATAGTTTCCATTTTAGCAGTGCAGGCAGTCGGAGAACTTCTGGGTAGTGAATGGCTTTTTCCTGTTTCTCTATTTTTTAAAATGAGTTGCATTGGAGACCTCAGAAAGCCATGTTCTATGATTGTTTTTGTATTGCTTCAGTAACTCTGGAGCATTTATCCATGTAATAGCATGGTCTTCTGCTTCACTGCTTCCATAGGCGTCATGCTCCAGTGGCTTTGCTTGATAGGATTCAGATGGAACGCCGCTTAGTATGTTTTATGTATCCGAATGAATATGATAGCAAACAAGACATAATCAGCTTGACTTGAAAGGCTAATTAGGCTTTAACTTTAATATATAAAATTATATGAGTCTGAACAATCTTGCTTACATGCAAATGTTGCTGTTTGCTGTACGTTGCTCACAACATGAATTATCACTGCATCACAAAAAAAACCCAACTATTGTATGCTATTTGGTCTAATTCATGTGTCCTATACTAAATCAAGTGTGCTGAATCCAAATCTGAAGTCCGATTCTGCCTAGGACATCAGAATCTTAAGTTAGAAAATCTCACCCTCTTGGTTAGGTTCTTGAGTTGATCACACAGGGTATATTTGCCACAAATGTAGCAAAAAATTGTCCGGTTTATTAACACAGCTGCACTTACTCATCTTTAGCTCAAAACAGACTCACTATTGCCTGGCTGCACTATCCAATAAGATGATTTCGCACTAGAGACAAGCCCTTGGTCCATCTCACCTTTTATACCTATTTCTGACATCAGCTCACTGACTTGCCCAGATATGCCCAGTCACTGCTGGAACATGCATGCCACCAGGGGACGTGATTCAGCTGAGGCAGCAGCAGGCATAGTGGTAGCTGCAACTGTTATAATGTTCCCATGTAAAAATACATTACCCAATTACTTACCATCTGAACAGCTATAGCACGCCTTAAAATCTATACATGATAGGCAAATTCTGAGTTCAGATTTGGAATCAGCACACACGATATATAAATCACATGTGTGATTCCAAGTAGCAAAATCATTGTTGGGCAGTGTTATTGGCAAACAAACAGAGGTGGTTCAAGAAAGTTGCACCTCTTTTCTCTTCACAAACATTCATGAAGAGAACACACAAAGGTTGCTTTGTCACTTTGGCCCCAGCATAGCCAGTTCATTATACAAGCTGAGCAACTCTTTGAGAAGAGATAGCTTTCTGAAATCAAGTGTTCTGGAGCAAAAGCATTTTAGTTCCACTTCTGGGAGCGACGAGGGCAGCACAGGGTGGATGAATCGCAGTAAGCCCATTGGTGTGGATTCACAGGGGGCTTGGGCTTCTGGGAATTGAAGTCCAAGAACATCTGGAGTGCCAAGGTTCACTATCATGGATCTAGGTAGAAAAGAAACAGGGGTGAGGGAACAGGGAAAATAAACAGGAGTTTGACAAGGGGGTTCACCAGGAAGAGGCTAATGTTGGTTTCTTGATATATTATATATAAGTGTACTTTCGCAGAAGTCTCGAAGGGAAGCAATACAAAGAAAGGGGCACAAAGATACAAACAGAAGGAAGCAAAAACACAACAGAGATTATGGAGGAAAAACACTCATTAGTGGTGGTGACCTGCGAAGTGTGTTCAATGTTTGTCTTCATGCCTGAGAGCAACACAATGTACGCTTGTATCAAGTATAAATTGGAAGCCTTATTGAAAGAAAATGTGAAAGATGTGGAAGACTGGGTGGCCAAACTCATGATTAGAAAAGAAGATCAAGGGTACATAGACAGAACTCTTGAGCTGCAGGAGTCAAAGAAGGCACTGTGGGTGAAAAAACAAGGCAAAGCAGAGGAGGAGAAAGCTGAAGAGAAAACAATCACCATGGAAAACCATCACAGTTAAGGAAAAAAGAAGATACTCTCCACCAGTGGACCTGCAAAAACACTTTATTTTCTTGAAGAGGAGTCTGGCAGACATCATTTGGAATTTTTCTCAACCATCCTACTAGTGCACAGAAAATGAATAGAAAAGGGAAGGAAAATACTCTTGGTGAACAACTGGCTATAAAGGTGGTGCCAATATGAGATTGGCACCACCTTTTATAGCCAGTTGTTTATACCCACATGAGCCACCCCAGGGGACTGTGGTGGCTCAAGTGGTTAAGATGCTGAACTTGCAGACTGGAACGTCGGAGTTCGATTCCTGGGTATTGCATGACGGAGTGAACTGCCCTCTCTGCCCCAGCTCCTGTCAACCTAGCAGTTTGAAAGCAAGAAATTGCAAGTAGATAAATAGGGACCACTCCAGTGGGAAGGTAAATAGCATTCTGTATACAGTAATACCTCAGGTAACGATTGCCTTGGATAACGCTAAAATTGGATAACATCGGGGAATTTGAGGAAAACATTTGCATCGCACAACATTGTGCAATGCAATTGTTTGCCTCAAATTCCCTGACGTTGATCTCTGCCCCAAAGCCCGCAGGGCTAGAGACCAACCCTGTGGGCTTTGGAGCAGAGATCTATCTAGGCTTAGGCCACTGGTTTGGTTGGGAAGAGATTGGGCACACCTATTCACTCCCCCCAGCCAAACTGGCACTATTGACTCTCTGCTCTGGGATCGGGGTGGGTGGGGGTGGAAGGCACCTCCAGCCACCCCGATCCTAAAGCTGTCCCAAGCTCCCCCACACCCCCAGCGATCAATCGCTGGGGCTGTGGGGGAGTTTGCAGACCCCCGCCTGGATTGCTAAGGAGCTTAGCCCCCCGGGTGTTCCTCTTGCTATCAGCCTCATTGGCCTTCATTTACTTTTAATTTGTCAGACTTCCTCTGTTTGTTCCATTGCTCCCCCATCTACTGTTTATGGATCTAATGGCATCCACTTTGCCACTTTCTCAAACCGTGTTTGTCACAGAGCACAAGCCATAAACTTAGTTTAGAATGTAACTTTTAATTTACTGCAGTTGATGGTGCATCAGAATCTAGCAAACAAACCATAAATTTCCGTGAAAAGATTTACAGTGGGTCCCCAAATTAATGGTGCTGATTTATGGAGAGTTTGCTGTGTATAAATATTCATGGTAAATAAACAAATGCATTAAATAGATAATGCTAGCTTCAGCACTGTTAAAAACAACCACAAAATTTATAATTGGGGAAGAATAAAGTCAAGTATTAATAAAATGTTATCATAAAGTTTACTGCTCACATTGTAAATGAAGTTTTTAATTACTGTGAGCACTGAACAAGGGTAAGATTAACCCAATTTAGGATCCTCTCAAAGGAACATATGTGAAGGCCAAATATCCATGCTATGCCAAAAAGTGACTGCTGGAGTCCCTGACAGAAAGCCTTGAATGGGTCTGCAACAAGAGCAATTAGATACCAAGATTAGCAGATTTATGGGTTTAGGAAATTATAGGCCAAGGTCCTTACAGGACAAGTTTGGAAAATGATTGAAGGCTTTATCCCAGGGGTACCCAACTTTTTGGGCCACGGGCTGGTCATGTGGTTCCTCTCACCAGAAGTGGAAGTAAAACACATCTTACAATCTGTTTTGCAACAGATATGTTTTGCACCATTTTCTCTGCTTAAAACAGGGATGCCCAAACTATGGCTCATGGGCCAGATCCGGGCCCTGATGCCAATTCATTCAGCCCATGCCGTTCTCATTACTCCTGGAACTGGAAATAAAATGTGCCTGCATGGGCAGATTTTACTTCCACTTCCCAGAGCAATGAGGTTGGCATGGGTCAGATGAATTGGTGTCAGGGGCTGGATCTGGCCCATTGGCCATAGTTTGGACAATCCTGCTTTATCCAAATAACATTTGAAAAGCTCTGTCACAATTTCACTACATTTCTCCGAGTCCCAGTAACATTCTAGTCCAGGGATTCTCAACCTGCGGCCCACAACACCATTTTATGTGGTTCCCCCCCCTGCCTCCACCGCACCTGGAAGTGCCATGCGGTAGAGGAAGGGCAAAATGGCCATCTGGCCCCTGAAGCTGTCTGAGGGAGCGTGACCTGGCCCCTGGCTTAAAAAGGTTGAGAACTCCTGTTCTAGTCCCATCTTTGTTTTGTGTACCAGTATGTTTCAGGGAATGAGGCTAGTTTCTTCTCATGAGTAAATTTGTGCATTTAAAAAACATTTTAGGAGCCATGGTCCTCCCCTTCATAGACTAACCAGGGTTCCCCAGTTTGCTGCTTGGCAAGATGGGGCCTCCAGGGATAGCCTCTGTCCAGAACCCTTCTTTTTCCCTAAAGCACCTTACACCCAGGGACAGGTGTAGTATAGCACTACTGGTCATCCAGTCAGGGGTGGCCATAGAAGTGGTGGGGGAAGAGGCATAGCTGAGCTCCCTTGGGATTCCCTCCAGTGGTTACCACAGGAGATTCAGGGAAATGGAATAAAATTGCAACTGAACTTTTCAAATGTCATTTGAATAAAGCTTTCAGTCATTTCCCGAATTTGTCCTGGCATATAATTTCCTAAGGACCATGGTGGCTTAGTGGTTAAGATCTGAGCACTGCACGATGGAGAGAGCTCTCATTGTCTGTCCCACCTCCTGCCAACCTAGCAGTTCGAAAGCAAGTAGGTAAATTGGTATTGCTTCGGTGGGAAAGGAAACAGCAATCTGTGCACGTCGGTGAATAGTCATGCCTGCCATGTGTTAATGGAAACATTTGCAGTAAACATTTGGCTGTAAATGGAGATGAGCACTGTCCGCCTGAGTTAGACACAACTGGTTTTGAGCAAGGGAGACCTTTACCTTTAAAATTTCCCCAGTGGTGGGCATCAGCAGGTTTGCACCAGTTCTCCAGAACCGGTAGCAGAATTTCTGGCTGCTTGAGCCGATCCAAGTTTTGAAATAAAGTAGTCCTAGTTCAAGTGCAACACTGGGCTTCCCCCTGTCCATGCCCACCATACCACGCCCACAGTGTGGTAGCAATTTTTTTGGAACCCACCACTGTTCCTAACCTCCATGAAACTGCTAATCCTGGGACCTAATTGCTCTTGTTGCAGATCCATTTGAGGTGGAAGGGGGTTGGGGTGGTGGGGTATATGGGAACAGATATGGGGTGAGGGATGGAGGTGGAGTAGACGACCAGGTGGGAAACTGAAGTTTGGCATGCCTAACTCAGAAGGGCTGCCACTAGTTGACCAAAAGGAAAATCAAGGAAACTTTCCCCCACCCCAGCGGATTCACACCCAGAGGGGTGCAAGCCGCTTGATTAATCAGACACATGGCAAACCCAGTGTTGGGCAGGGACAACGAGATTGAATGACAGGGGCAATCCAGGCAGTGGCCTTTTTACGTCCGCTGTCAATTTCTTCCAACTTCTGTCAAAAAAACTGTCAATGACTTTAATGTGTGTGCATCGATTTGTTGGGGATGGGGACAGTGGGGAGCCCCAAGTATCTTGCCTGGACCTGGAAGTATACATTCCTCCCATTTTCTAACCTTTTGTTTGTGTATATTTTTTGACATTTTAAGTATAGAACACCATTCACATTGTAAAACTGCACAGCTTTTTAATGTTCATTTTGTTTCTCTAAAGCAGTACCACCCTTGCAAATGTGCAGTTTTCTGAGGAAAGATGCTTTTAAAAAAAATTGCAACAGAGTCCCAGGTTGTGCAAAATGGATGCTCTTGGCATGAGCCTTAATTCCAGTGAAATTCTTTTTTATTCCGGAACTCCACAATACACAGAAGGGTTTTAAAGCTTTCTAGCAACTGGCCATGTACTGCCTATTGAGTGACTCTTCCTGGTAAGATTACCTTGGAAATAATGTTTGGGAGACACACGAAGAGATGCAGTTGGATGCTCTGCTCTCAGTGGACACCCTTTGAAATAGCTATAGTCAATTTATAGTTCTTCACATCTTACTAGACTACAACTTCCATCAGCCTTCAGTATTGACTCAGTTGACAAGGAAGGATGTATGGATTCTGAAGCCATTTTTCCCATAAGGGAGCTGATTAGACTCCTTTTCTTCAAAAACTACCTCTACAGGGACATTTTCCCCAAACGAGAGGTGTTTTATCCCTACATATGCACAGCCTCTTCTAAAATCCCTTATATTATAACAATGTGTATGGCTGTCATTAGACAAAGTGAGTACTGTAAGTGTATTTCCTTGGAATTGCTTTTTCCTGTTGCAAGATACAATAGCAGCTGTTGATTTGAGCTTTAAAAGGAAGATTAAGATGTTGAGAATAAGGCTATCAATGGCTACTAGTCATGGCAGCTATACATTATCTATGGGGAAATGGATGGGAGGAATCAAGCCAGTGGATTATTTAAAATCCCATTGTGTTGTGTAGTAGCTGTTTCCTTTGTCATTGCATTGCATGGAGTGGAAATTCGATGCCCACAGCTCCTCTCATTCCTTTGCCTAGAAGTATGGTCATATCCTGTCTACTGCTTTGTGGGCAGTGCACTGAAGAATTCATTGATTCCAGTAAGAAATGTTGACCATATTGTCTTATCCTTTTGATTCTGTAGCATGACACCCATTGGTGTCAAGCTCCAAGCTCTGAAGCCCTTCACAGGAATTTTACTTGCCCAGTAGTACCCATTTTACTTGCCCATTCATTTACTAAGAGAGGCCAACAAGGAAGCATGCAGGAGCTTTCAACAGTGCACCAACAACCTAGCAGCCCAGGTCATTGTGCTCTATGCCTCTAAGGCAGGGATTCTGTGGCCTATGGGCTGTATGCGGCCCATGGTGCCATTTCATGTGCCCCCCACCTCCACCACACCAGGAAGTGCCATGTGGTGGAGGAAGGGCAAAATGTCCATCCGGCCTCTGAAGCTGTCTGAAGGAGCATGACTTGGCCCCTGGCTTAAAAAGGTTGAGAACCCCTGCTCTAAGTGGTGCCTTTGCAATAGGTGATCAAAGAAGCTGTGGGCAGGGACTGTCGTGGGAAGTGGAAGGGAAAATGCAAATACTTGTAGAGAAACCAAGTTCCTGGACTGACATAAATATAGAGCACACCCACAGTTGTCACATAACTTTCCAATATAGTCATTATATGTTTGAGATATGCTGTGAAACAACTTAAGCTCCTTTCTGATTATGGGTCTTACCACTGTTTTATGGCATGGAAAACCATAATTTCCTAATAAAAGCTTAGATGTTAAATTGAGACAAGGTGTGTGTCATTTGGCTGAGGAAACATCAAGTGGTATGTCCTGGCTCTATTGTTAAACGGGGAACATGATAATGGCCTTCATCTGGTCCTCCTCTATGCCAGAAGTGGCTTGTTTCTGAACATTAACTGGTGAATACTGGAGAAAGCTGCTATTGCATTCTTGTCATATTTATGGACATTGTGTAGGCAACCAGCTGCCCACTGGCATTCCCTCAACCTCTGCTTTAAAGGGAAGAAAGCTGTATCTAATTGATGAAAATGGAGAGAGCAAGTAGGATTAACTTGATTGATATAATTAGAGAGAGGAAACTTCCATTTCCAACATGGTGAGGTCTAAATCTGGACTGCTCTCTCTTGCTTATGTTTCAATAAAGAAAAAAAAATACATGAACCCAATATTAATCAATTGTTAATTGAATTGAATAATTGATTTAATTAATTACAAGTATTTAATGAAGTCTGGCCAGGTTATCCTGCTATGGTAATAGAGTAGACCATACTGCCAGTGACTCAGCACCAAGTGGCAAGCGACAATTAATTAACCTGACCACCCTGAGGACAAACGGCTTGGGTGCCTAAGTCCACAGGGAAGGGTGATGTTCTCAAGTGGATTAAACCCTACTTGAATCCATCTTGATGGAGGGCAGCAGCTTCATCAATACTAGCCTGGGGCTGATGAGGACTTTGTGTGCCAAAGGGGCTCAGGACCAGAAAGTGACTCATGGAACTGGATCAGTGTACCACACTGTGATGCAGAAGACAAATGGAAGGCCACTGTACTATATTGCTCCCAGGACATTCTTCATGGCTAATTGCCATGAGGATAGCCACTATTTGGATTCAGATACAGCAGCAGAAGAAGTATTATTGAAGGATGTTAAAAAGTTATTGGACCAGGAGAGAGACCACCAGAACAAGCAATTGTAAAAACACACAAAGTGCAAAAGGCTGGACTGGCGTATGAGAAACAAAAAAGCACAAATTCTTAGAGGTGATCATTCAAGGTAGTTTTAATGAGGAAAAAAGTGCAGGAAGGAGGAGAACAAATTGGCTAGAGGTCCTGGTTAGGCTGGAATACAATATTATTGTTTAAAATGGTTGTCTCCAAGGTTGGCAGAGCTATGATTATTATTATTATTATTATTATTATATTTCAATTTCTATACCGCCCTACTTGACAGAGCCAACTCAGGGCGGTTTACAACACATACAAAACTACAGTTACAAGTTCCTAGACACCACATATCAATAAATCATAATAGTCAATATCAACATTACAGAGTATCAAAACATAAATATCAATTACAGTAACAAAAATTCAATAAACAGTAACCAAAAAAAAATATATCAATAAACATCAATATCAAATAGTTAAAAATTAAACAAAAATTAAACAAAGCACCACAACAGGTAACAAGCCTCTCCGTCCACCGCACAGCGTCTCTTAAAGCCCCCCAGCAGGGCGCGGTCCTGGGGGCAGGTGGAACGAGTCCCGAGGCTGAAACGCCAAGGCTGAACACCACCGCAGCCACTCATCTCAGCTATGGGTGTTACTGTGCGGCGGCGACCCGCACAGCCGGGCAGCGTCTTTTGGCTGAGTATCCTGCCATCGGTCCTTTACAAACCCACCCTCCGGACAGATGCTACGAGTCCGCGGGAGTGGGCAGAGATGGCCACGGCTGCCTACCGCCTGGGTCCCGCAGGTGTTGCTCCTCGAGGCCAGCTGGCCGAGAGAGAGACCAGCGAAGGTGGCCGCGGCGGCGGAGGTCTTTATCGCCGCCCGGGTCCCGCAGGTGTTGCTCCTCGAGGCCGGCTGGCCGAAAGAGAGACCAGCGAAGGTGGCCGCGGCGGCGGAGGTCTTTATCGCCGCCCGGGTCCCGCAGGTGTTGCTCCTCGAGGCCGGCTGGCCGAGAGAGAGACCAGCGAAGGTGGCCGCGGCAGCGGAGGTCTTTATCGCCGCCCGGGTCCCGCAGGTGTTGCTCCTCGAGGCCGGCTGGCCGAGAGAGAGACCAGCGAAGGTGGCCGCGGCGGCGGCGGAGGTCTTTATCGCCGCCCGGGTCCCGCCCGGGTCCCGCAGATGAAGTCCAGTCTCTTGTAAGAAAGGAGCAATTAACAAGAATAGATATTTAATGAACAATAAGCAGCTTATTGAGGGTGGTGTACTATGTATTTAACAAGAGCCCGAGTAATTTACTTTTTTGGATTACAGCAGCCCAAGCCCTCCAGTCCAGACAGCCAGTGGGATTTTCCATTTAACCTATCATGTAGTTTGGACCTAGGGCATGAAGAGGGGAAAGTCAAATGACAGGAGTGTTTGGTTCTGCTTTTTAGCAGGGACTACTAGAAACTTGCAAGGCGATTGATTTATGTTTCCAGCTTATGATTAGAATAAACAGTGTGGAAAGGAATGGTT
The DNA here is from genome assembly GCA_030440675.1 of Furcifer pardalis. NCBI lineage: Eukaryota > Metazoa > Chordata > Lepidosauria > Squamata > Chamaeleonidae > Furcifer > Furcifer pardalis. Next base: position 43,963,330 of record CP126896.1, on the reverse strand, counting down.
GGTGGCTGCATACTGAGGCGACCTAACTTAGCACAACACTTCAGAAACAAATTACATGGGATCATTGCAAATAATTAAGCAGTGTCATTCTTGATTATTGCAGTAATGAAGAGGCAAGCCAAGTGCTACTTATTGCACCTCCAGGCCTTGGCAATGCTATCTTGTATTTAAGTCCTAATTGATTTTTGATCATCCTACCTAAATAAAATATCTCATTTTCTTAGAGCAGAATCCTTCTAGCTGTTTGTAATTATGATCTTGATCCCAGGGACAGCCATTCAGTCCTCATAGCAGTAGAAGGATTGCTGGATGGAATCATGCAAGTTCCAGACCTTAACCTGAGTGGATAGATAGGAAGTTGATAGGAAGCCATTTCCCTTAGAGAGAAGAGGTCAGAATGCATGCAGAAATCCTATGAGGGCCATTGTAGTGATAATGATTGGCTGCTGGTGAGGGCCAAATAGATACAGACTGTGGAGGACTCAGGACAGGATCTCCTTGTGATTTTAATTAGAAGCAACAGTACAAAGTTTGAAATGGAGTGGTGCAATGGTACAGGAATTAGAAACTATCCTCATCTCTTCATTTTCCTGGTCCATATTTCTCCCCTAAGGGACTGCAGTGGCTCAAGTGGCTAAGATGCTGACTGGAAGGCGGGAGGTCAGCAGTTCGATACCCAAATACTGCAGGACGGAATGAACTCCCATCTTTGTCCCAGTTCCTGCCAACCTAGCAGTTCGAAAGCAAGAAATTGCAAGTAGAGAAATAGGGATCACTTCGGTGGGAAGGTAAACAGCATTCCGTGCACTCTGGTGTCTAGTCATGCCTGCCATATGTCCACAGAAACATCTGCAGAAGCAGACAGCGCTGGCTCTTCGGCTATGAAACAGAGATGAGCACTGAACCCTAGAGTCGGATATGACTGGCCTTCGAGCAAGAGTGACCTTTACCTTTACTTATTTCTCCCTGTGGGACTAATAAGGAATGTGAAACAGGCAAAGCATTAAATTTCCTCACCTCTACTGCCAGGGCTTCAATCAATTTCAACCTTGTAATGTTGATTTTATTTATAAAGACATTTGTATGCTGCTTTTCTCGCTAAAAATTCCCAAAATGGTTTACAATACTGCAATACTAAAATTCACAAATCACAATAAAAACAAGTAATAAAACAGCCGAAACAAACAACAAAACCCCCTCCCCCGATAAAATATGGTATTAAAATGATTAATATGACTAGGAGTATCTGACAAGGATTGGGATCAGGAAAATGCATGGGCAAATAAATAAATAAATAAATCTTCAACTTGCTTTCGGAATGCCTTATATTAGGAACTTGCCTAATTAATGTTAATGAGGAAATAATTCTACACAAAGGGCTCCAAAACCAGAACACCCTTTTCTGTTCTGTAACAGCAAAATTAAAAAACATTCATTGCCTCAAGAACATATATTCTGACTGCTCTAAAACGAAGAGAACATTGGCTCAAAGCCTATTGCCATAACTTATGCCATACATGCAACCCATCTGCCTATCATCATCATCATCGTCATCGTCGTCGTTGTTGCCGCCGCCGCCGCCGCTGCTGACGCCGACGCCGCCGACGTCGGCACCATCATCAAAGAACTGCAGAGCTGAAAGGGATCCTATAGAACAGTGATGGCGAACCTTGGCACAACCAGGTGTTCTAGAACCTCAATTCCTAATCAGCAGGAGTGGTGTCTTGGGCTTCTGATAACTGAAGTCCAAGAACATCTGGAGTGTCAAGGTTTGCCATCACTGCTATAGATCATCAAGTCCAGCCCCTTTGAAGGAGGCACAGTGAGGAATCAAATTCCCAACCTCTGGTTCCTAAACCACAGAGTTAATCAACAGTTCTCGTCTCTTTGGAGTTTTTAGAATCAGAGTCTCACAAACTACTTTGGAAAGTAGTGTCAGAACTGGTGGATTCTGGTAGATGTAGTTGCAAAAGGACTCTGAAAACGACTATCCCAAAATTCAAATCACCATATTCATGCCTCATCATAATGAACTGCCCACTGCTGATATATTGTGATATGCTTCTGTAGGGTGTAAGTTTCATGATAATAGAATGCTGATAAAATCCAAATTACTTTGTTTCTTCTCTTTGCTCTGTTTCCAGCAACTAAAAATGATGGAAGTATCATATGAACAGATTGGTAGAACTGAGATCACAACCTAGGAGTGTGCTCTGCCTACATACATTATGTTTTGTGATGCTGTAGACAGGGCTATGAAGATTTTGCAGACACACAAGGGGGAAATAAAACAAACATTATGTGGGAGTGTTAAGTCATGTACAACACAGAGATCCATAATAGATACTAAGAACTCTAAGTGGCCTTCTTCTGCCCCCACTGCCATCTTTGTGCCTGTTGAACACTATTAGATGCTTAATAAAAGCATTTCAAAATGAAAGCTTAAGAGCATGGCTGGATGTTGTACATTTTTTGGAAACCAAAAAGTATTTGCCCTCTTAAATCTCTCTGGACTAGTTAAAAAAAGATTTTGGCTTGAAGGCTATGGAGTGTTAGTGATGTGAAGCTATAATCAGTAGAAACATGGTACATTTTGAGTAATATAGATTTCATGGCAGGGTTCATGGACAATAACCTCTAAACGCTCCCCAGCAGAAGATAATTTCCTGAAGAAATGAGGTACAACTGGGCATTGTTCCAATGAAAACGTTGGCTAGATGCTGCTCTGGCTAACGACATTGTGAATGGAAGAGCTTCAGGCAACTATATGCTTTCATCCAATGGCAAAAGGAAATGAAAACAATGTTTCGTAACATGCAGTTACTAGTCAAAATAGGAATGCTGGACAAAGTTGTGCATATCTCAGAAATACTCCTAAAATCTGCCTGGTGGTCACTATTAATTTAATTTATGTAATGTAACATGGGCAAAAAAGGGGTTTTGTAATTCTTGCTGGCATGAGAACAGAAGAAGCAGTTGTGGAAAAGATTAGAAAGGCATGACCTCAGCACAGTGAAAATGCCACAGACTTCAACATCTAAAATATGCCCATATGTTATATTGTGGATGAGCAGCACCTACACACTCCATAAATTGCTTCATGCATCTCATTTCAGAGGAGATATAAAGTTGCAGAGACCATTGGTATTCAAGGTCAGCATGGTTTATGCTGATGATCAACAACAGATCTTCAAGAGGCCAAGTAGATAGTTTTCCCAGCCTGGCTTTCAGGGGCTGGCCCCATGCAGTTTGTTCTCTGAACATACGATCAGTTTCTCCCATGCCTCCAATACTGTCTACAAAAGCTGGTCAAATTGACTTTTGAAGCTGGTTTCAACTCCAGTGATGGGGCAGTGCCTCAACTCCAGCAATCAGAAAACCATCTGTCCTATTTTACTGAGGAGCTTCCTCAGTTTTAAAGATCATCCAGTCTATGAGGACACAGCATGTTGGGCGCAAAATGCTAGTTAATTTGTGAACTGCCAGAGAGTGCACTAAGTGCTATGGGGTGGTATAGATGTGTATTTGCTGTTGCTAGCTAAGGGAGGACAGGAGGTTTCATGTTATCTGGTCATGTCCTTCTTCACTGTGCTATGGGTCAAACTACTGTATATACTTGAGTATAAGCCGACCTGAATATAAGCCAAGGTATCTAATTTTGACCTGAAAACCCAGGAAAATAGATTGACCTGGGTATAAGCTGAGGTGCAAAATGCAGCAATTGCTACTGAGCTTCAATAACCAAAAGGTCATCCTTGCTCGAAAGCCAGTTGTATCCAACTCTAGTGTTTGGTGCTCATCTCCATTTATACCCAAAGAGCCATCACTGTCTGCATCTGCAGATGTTTCCATGGACATGTGGCAGGCATGACTTGAATGCTGTTTACCTTCTCACCAAAGTGGTCCCTATTTATCTACTTGCAATTTCTTGCTTTTGAACTGCTAAATTGGCAGGAGCTGGGACAGAGACAAGAGCTCACCCCATTGAGTCAAACTGCTGACCTGCCGACCTTCCAGTCATCAAGTTTAGCATTTTAACAACTAAGCCAACACAGTCCCTGTTTTCTTTTGACAGCCAATCACAAATAAACTGCACACTAAATGCAATATAACATGAGGTAAAGCATGTGCAAGCAAATGCATTTCACCCTGTGGCAAAGAATCTCTGCAAAAAATATGATAAACATATCAACTAGTTTAACTTTGAGAGGCACACTATTTCTACTCAAATTATAGCAATTGTATCTAAATCTTTACCTATATACTCATGAATGAGCCCATGAGAATGTTACACAAACCTGTTATTCTCTTTTGGAGACACATTTGTTCTCCTTGCTTAAGTGGCCGTGCCAAAAGCAAGGCTAAGCGGCACATGCAGCTCAGTCACTAACACTTTGCTATTATGGACTCACCATTCCACCTGGCACCTGCTGGCTCTCTGCCCAAATCCTGCCATGTACAACATTGGCAGTGCCAGTATGCTTTGCATGAGCAAGGTAGGTATGTACCAATGTGATGTTTGCTGATATACACAGCACTCCCAAACATATTCATGTGGGCTGTTTGCACCCTTGAACTGTCCATGTTGAACAGGAAGCTCTGAAGGAGGTTTCTGTCTGGGTTCAACCAAATGCTCCTAAGAATGAGAGCTTGGAAATGTTACTTTCTGCACGACAACAATTAGGTTGCCTAGGCCAGTATGGTGATGCTGGTGACTATCCTCCATCAAACCTTCCCAATCAGCACAGTGCAAGTGTCACATGCTTGGATCATTTGCAAGAGGGCTGGTGCAGGGACAACCGCAACATAATAAGCTTTCAGTATATTGTGTGTGAAGCGAGTACCTGCAGCGATGTGGGACTGTGGTGACTCAGTGTTAGCTGGAAGGTCAGCAAGTTGTCAGTTCAAGACCCAAGTACTGTGTGATGGAATGAGTGCCTGTCTCTGTCCTAGCTCCTGCCAACCTAGCAGTTCGAAAGCAAGAAATTGCAAATAGATAAATCGGGACCACATCAGTGGGAAAAGATCCTGGGGACATGAAAGGAGCCTCATTTGGGCTTCCCCTGAGTTGAGTTTCTCCAGCAAAAAATCCTTTCAACCCAGAAAACACCATTGTGTGCTTCTGACATGATTTTTAAAAAATCTGCAGAGATGGATTGCGGCTGTACGTTCACATTTTATACTGCTTTAGACTTATGAATTGGGCTACCACAGAAGATGAAAATACTGGGGTTGGGGGGGGGGGAAGAGAAAGCACGTAAACTATCCCTGAAATAAAACATCTTGATGAACATCTCTTGATGGAGCAATAAACAGATGGTCCAAGGATGCAGGAAGGTTAATATTAAAAAACAACCCCATGCACCACAGTGATTTTTTGCAAATACCGTCAATGGGTTAAGTCTCAACTGCACACTGGGACTCTCCTTAATGCAGGAGAGAAAGAAATAGCTGACTGATGAAAAATGCTGGGCTAGAAATATTAGGAAATTAACTCCAGCAACACGTGTAATAGCAGAAAGTGGTCACAGGTTTATGGGGTATATCAATTAGCTAATAGTGAGGAAAGGCAAGAGCATGATGTTGCAGGCAGAGTTGGCTACTTAAACCAGAGAGGCAATGATCCACAGCTGATTTGCAGCATCCTGAGTAGGAACAGGTAGGAGGAAAACTGAGGCTGAAGGAGGGGGGGGGGCAAAGGCTGACAATTATTGGACTGCTCTGTAATCCTATGTAGGCATCATATGATCTGAGAAGAATAAGTGCATGACATGGCATAGCATGCTTGTCCCCTCCCCACATATCTGTGGGTCCTCCACCACATAGAGACGTTCTGAACTAAAAAACCATCTCTGTGCATCGCAATAGCAATTACACTTATGATCTGCCCTATAGTGCTTAGCACACTCTATGGGCTGTTCACAAGTTATTTAGTATTTTGCCCCATCATGCTGGGTACTCATTTTACTGACCTTGGAAGGATAGAAGGCTGTGTCAACCTTGGTCCCCATCAGGACTGAACTCACAACCTTTTGGCTGCAGTAGAGAAATCAACCCCGACTGCACCTTAGAAAGTCAAATAGTAAAGATGAAGCTAAAGTACTTTGGACATCAAATGAGAAGAGAGGATTCACTTGAGAAAGCCTTGATGCTGGGAAAGGTGGAGGGCAAAAGAAGAAGGGGCGGCTAGATGGTATTGTAATAATGGGCACAGAGCTGGGTGGGTTGAGGAGAATGGTGGAGGATAGAAGTGCCTGGCAGTCAATGGTCCATGGGGTCACAAAGAGTCGGAATTGACTGTGTGACTAAACAACAACAAAAAGAGAACCCCAGAAAATTAGTATTCTGGACTGTACAGATAGTCTCTGAAAGCAGAAGAGGTTCCCTTCTTCAGAAAATCACCTTCCACATGAAAACATGATGAAAATTGGGTATAGCTGGCATGTATATGCCACTTGGGCTAATAACAGTGCTATAGCCAAAGCTTCTCATGTTGAGAGTTCAATCCTGCTGGGCTCCAGGTTAACTCAGCCTTTCATTCTGAGATCAGTAAAATGAGTACCCAGCATGTTGGGGGCAAAAATGCAAACTTGTGAACTGCCTAGAGAATGCACTAAACAGTTTGGAGTGGTATATAAGTGTTATTGCTATTGATAATAACAGAACTGGGTTACAATTTGACTAACTTGTTAAAGCCAGAGCTGGCCTTAACCAAGACAGCTGGCCCAGGTAGGGGATTTTCAGTATCATGAAAGGGCAGTAAATGAGACCAGTGGTGGGATGTCAAAAATTTTACTACCCCACCGTGATGTCATCACAGTATGGGCAGAGCTAACATCATGATGTCATGGGCGGGGCAAAATAAAAAAATAAAAAAATAAAAAATAATAATATAATAAAATAAAAATAAGCACACACACCTCAGGCCTTTTAAGGAACGGTGGTAGTACATCAATATATGCAAAAGTATTAAATACACATTAAAATACACACAGACACACCACATCCAAAGGTGACTCACTTACCACGGGGAGCAGGCTGTTGGGAGGTTCAGGCTAGCAGCTTCTCTTCCTCCTCCCTGCTTGGGAGGACAGCAAGGAGGCCTTGCATACACGCCAAGCACTGTAGGCGTGCATGCACACCAAATGCTTGGCGCGCATGCGCAGTGGGGGAACCAGTGAAAAGGTAAGCCCCGAAGGTGGTTCCCCCCAAAAGCTGCTACCGGTTCTCCGGGACACTGGAAAAAGTTAGTACCGGTTCTGGAGAACTGGTGAGAACCTGTTACATCCCATCACTGAATGAGACCATTGTTTTAACATGTGTGTGTCTGTGCGTGTGTTTTAAGAGGTGATATATATGGTGTTCCTTGCTGCTCTGCCTCAGGTAGCAAAATATCTCTGGCCACTCCAGGTCAAAATAAGGGTACAACTGGTGCCCTTCATTATCATGTCCCCCCAATTCACCCCAAGGCTGGCTAGCATCAAGGATTCTAGAGACATCTGAAGAACAAGCAACAATGTGAGGACTTTTCAGTGTAATTTTGGGTGTGTACAGAATTGCACACCTATCCAGTCTGCCGTACCTACTTTTCAGAATCCTCAATCCCACTTAATATGTCAGCTTTGCTGGCAGAAAACTAGACCACCCATGTTTGTATACTCAAAAGAGAAAACCAATCCTGCCTTCATTATTCAAACCATCAGCCCATAAGACAAAAGGGAGAAACGAGAAACAAATCAGTCCAGTGACACCCAGATCTTTCCTATTTTATTTTGACAGGGGTTTGTTTCTGCTATGTTGCTTCTCTCCCTCCCTCCCCCTTTTCTGCCACCGCCAGCTCTTTCCTCCTGTTTCTCTTTATGGTAATTGAAGCTGCTCCTAAAAGACCTTAGAGGCTTGTATCTTCTCTCCACATGAGTGACGCTTCAGTGATAAACTTGAACTTAAACTTGCTGAGGCGTAACTGAGGGTTCATTTGATAGCTAGTGGGTTTCAGCGGCACTGCGGGGCTTTGGGGGCCTCGACTTGAGCGAGATTGTTAATGTCCTGTGAGGGAAAACAATAACACATTTCATTAATGCATTCATGTGTGAAGCATCCATTAGTGCACTGGAGGTATTAATGACGTTATGCTTTAAAATGACATGTGGAGCATGACAGGAATGGCAAGGTCTGATGAGAACAGATGACAAGATAAGCAAATATTTGAATGGCTTCATTTGCCTGCCGGTCAAAGGAGGGGCATAAGGGGAAGCGAGCAAGCGAAAACCTGGATAGGATTCTCTCTGGCTGTGGTTGGGTTGAACTGCTGCCAGTTGGGAGGGAAAATAGATACTACCAAGTGAAGCAGCAATGGAGCAGCCTGCTCTTCAAAAAATAATAATTGATAGACAAAAACAAAGCAAACAAAAAAAAAAAAAGGAGGGGGAAAATAAGATTATGTGATATAAGCAATATCCACAGTCCATTGGGCAGTACTAATGAATGTGAGATAACAAGTCTCCTCTTTATTTTAAAGGCTGGGTTAGGAACTATGGTGGATTAGTGGCTAAGATGTTGAAACTGATGACTGGAAGGTCGGCAGGTCAGCATTTTGAGACCTGAGTGCTGTACAATGGAGTGAGCTCCCGTCTCTGTCCCAGCTCCTGTCGACCTAGCAGTTCAAAAGAAAGAAATTGCAAGTAGATAAATAGGTATCACTTTGGTGGGAAGGTAAACAGTGTTCTATGCACTCTGTTGTTTAGTCATGCCTGCCACATGTCCACAGAAATGTCTGCAGACACAGACAGCACTGGCTCTTTGGCTACAAACAGAAATGAGCACTGAACCCTAGAGTCAGATACGACTGGCTTTTGACCAAGGACAACCTTCACTTTTACTACAAGATAGTTTAGCCCTATTTATACACCCCTGCTAGAAAGGTCGGGAGACCTCTTTAAAATATCAAAATATTTTTGTTAGAGTGAGCCAAACTATCCCTACTGAGAACAATCCATCTAGAGTTGGGAGTCCACTGTTTATTTGGAACAATTAAGGATTGTTTTGGTTGATACATTTTCTTAATGTGCTGCTGCCTTTATTGCACCAGTGTCAATTTGCCAATATCAAGAAGTGGCTTAATAAGTGAGCCGCTTCTGAGTAGTGTATTAGCAAATGAATCACTTCCTCTGCTAAGCAAAAGACAGGTGAAGTGATTTTTTTGTGATTATTGATGTGATATGTCAGTTATAATTTTTTTTAAAACTTTTCTTTACCTCACAGGTCAAGAATCCCAGTGAGGCAAAGAAAATATATTTTTGTTATTTTAAAAATAATTAATAGTATCATTTCAGCTATAATCTTAAACTGAAACAACAGCAACATTTTTTTTTCACTTCTTCTGCCCTCTGCCAAGCAGGGGAAGTGATTAGTTTGCCAGGACCCGAATTGGCTTGTTTATTAAGACACCTCCTGATATTGGCTTTAGAATAGTGGGGCTTGATTAGAATGATCTAATTAAGCTCCACCATTCCAAAGCAAACCAGGCCAGATTGCTCAAGATGGATAATGTAACTACAATCATAGTCATTTAGAGTATTTTGTTGCAAGTGGGACTGAAAACAACTTTTGAGCTTTTTTAAAAAATGGATCATCAGGATCTCATCACAGTTTTTGTTCTCAAGCCTGATTTTTCAAATATGAAGGACTGCATGGTTTGTGTTTCTGTGTTTCAGGTGATTTCAGCTCTGATGAAGGGATGCCTATTGTGCAGAATCTGGCTGTCACTTGAACACATGTATGACAGAGAAACATTGGGTGCAACATGGAAAAGCAGCACTGGTATTACTAGCCTGCATGGTTCTATTAAATTCCTGCCTGTGTTCTTTCATGTTGTGTGTGCATTTGCATGTGTGTGTGTGTGTGTGTGTGTGTGTGTGTGTGTGTGTGTGTGTGTGTGTGCGTGCGTGCGCGTGCGCGTGCGTGTTACGTGTAGAGGGCTTTTTTGTGCATGTCCCTCAATACGTCTTAATGATCAGGGACATTTGCAGACTGTCTGCACATATCCCATACATTTCAATTAATTTGGAGTGTGTGATAGTTCCTCCAGCTGCATCATTATACATTGCCACAACCTTTATTCACTGTCTGGGGCCACCTAGGTGACACTTTGATGCATGAAAGAACAGAGATTAAAGGAATGGGTTGTGGTTATTAAGGAGAGTGACCTAAAGCTGATTTCAATGGCTAGGTTCACCAGTAGGTCAGCAGAACAGCATTGACCATTTGTTGATAAGCAACTTAGGTTAGTATTATTCCTTCTCTCCAAACCTTGATTCTTACCCTCTTTGTTTCCTCTTGTCAGGACTGTCTGTTTGGTTTTTCATGATAAATTAGCAGATGAGTCTGCTTGGAACATGGATGGATCCTTGCACAAGGCTTGAGAAGAAAAAGGATGTGACAGCTGCACAAGCCAGTCTTTGGATGACAGTACTGCACATCTCAGTGCCATCAAGAATAATTTGACATGAGTGATCTGACATGCTTAGCAGAGCCAGTGTTCCCTTTGAGAAAAAAAGGAGGGTAAGAAGGGAGGAAGCCTACTACCCTACCCCCCCCCAACTGTGATAATACACTTTTCATCTCCATGTTTTTCTGTTTATCACCAGAACAAAAGTTTCTGGTTGGTTGCTTACCATGTTATGGCCTATATTAGGGGACTCTGTGTAGTTGAAGGGGGGGGGGGAGACACCCTCCATGTTCTTCAAGAGTTTTGAATTTGAACAAATTTCATTCTTGAAATATTCACAGTCCAGGTCTGTGAAGCCTGGCAATATTTTTCTTCTCACATTGTTGTGCCAAAGTTGGATTGAGAACAGACATGGCCCAAACTGAACCATATTGCGATGTAGTGAAAAGTGTGCTCTTAGCCTTAGCATTTACCAGATTCCTTTCTCCAATAGCACAGTGAGAGGTCTATTCTTATGGGAGGAGGTATATTTTGGGTCCCCCTTCTAGGCCACTGCAGAGGTTTTTGAGGACAACATCAGTGGAGGGGAAAATAAGGAATTCTAAACATCTGAGTAGGAGTGATAAAGGGAATCCAGAGGTCTACTGGTTTCAGAGATGCCCACAAAGTGATTGGTAATCCACCATCCATATCCTGAATGTAGTGTAGACAATATATGGTTGGCTTCTGTGCAGGGCTGTGGCCCGGGCCCCTTGGGGGGAAAAATTGCCCACCCTGAGTTAGCAGTTTGTCCACCTTCAATCTCCCTGCTGCTTTCCACAGTGGCAGGAGGATATTCAGAGTGTTTCGGCTCTGTTTCTGTAATTTTCATCATGGCCATTAGAGGGCACAAAGTGTGGGTTTCCCATAGGAATGCATTGAAAAGACACTGTTGCCCAACCTGAAAAAAATATTCGCCCACCCACATCTAGAATCCTGTCTACAGCCCTGCTTCTGTGAGACAAGATTAAGAAAAGCAAAATAGACTAAACATACGCACACCCCACAGCTTAGAAAAATGGATTTTTGGGACCACAACTCCCAGAATCACACAGCCAACAAGGGTGAAGGAACTTTTCTGAGGTCTGACAAAAATGTAATTATTTAGCAGTGCCTTGTATATCTAAGAAGCTGTGATGTCAGAGATCTTCAAGGTAAGAATCATGATTGGTGGCAAATAATATTTCAAACTATAGTCACCCCTCCCTCCCAAGCAGCTTCCTGTAAGGATGTTTACTGTTGATTTGGTATAGATCTTTCCACAGCTGGATACCTAAAGCACTGAGCAACTAGTACATTTTAAAAAATTAAGAACCCTCCGAATATTAAGATAATCATAATGGCACTATTACTGTTTTCTTCACCCTTCTTAAGCAGTAATGTGCTGTGAAATGAACATATTCTTGGTATTTTCTGTTCACAGAATTCTTCACCAATATTACTAGGAAATTGTTTACAGCTAGAGAAGAGGATTCTAATAAGACAGAGATATCTTTCAAATTAGTATATTCCTGGAATGGGTGTTAGAATGCACGTAAACCATTACATTAGTACCCTTTGTCAGCTTATTTAATGCATAATTAATACTAATTAATACCTGCTTATTAAAAGATTAACCACAACTGCAACATAAACTAATACAGCTAAGCTCTATGATAAATTGTTCTCATGTTAAGCCTATGCTTAGATATTAATAGGTATTAATTGATACTGTTTTGACAAAACAACACATAATTTTTAGATAAACAATCAAGAGAAAGCCAGGTATTATGCTTTAGTTTTCCCATGACAGCATAAAGATAGAAGTAAATACAGTACAGTAATACCTCGGATAAAGCTAAGACTTGGTTCCACAAGTCTTGGTGTTATCCGATTTTTAGTGTTATCCAATGCATGTTAAAATCCTATGGGATGGATCGGATAACGTTAAAGCTCCATAGAGATACATTGTAACCGCACAGGCTTTAGCAGTTGTTATCCGATCCATCCCATAGGACCTTAACGTTATTCGATCCAATTCTCCTTCCCAGATTACTTAACGTTATGTGATTTTAGCGTTATCCGAGGTAAACGTTATCTGAAGTATTACTGTATATCACAGTAAATCTTGAGTATCTTTCACAGAGAAACTATAATTCAATCCTGATTGTTGAGGGTAACAGAATAACCATGTGGCCCTGTTTGGGAATGAAGCTCCAGTAATCCCTCACCTTTGCCTTTGATGGCTAAGCCTGACATGAGGTGCAGACCAACAACATCCTGGTATATGAGAATGTCATTAAACCCTACTTTTCTTGCCATATGTTCTAGATTATTTCTTCCACACTGGTGCAGATGGTTGATACAGATGATTTTGGTACTCAAATGCAGAACCAACTATGTAATCAGCAGATGGACAAAGAAGCTTTCCCTACCATTAGATATATAACTCTACTGCCATGTTACATACAGTTGGAGGAATTGCTTTGTATTTCCATTTCATGTTGGTTTCAACCTCAATCAGGTTCCCAAAGACTTTCTGGACGACTTCACCTTCCATTATGACTGAATATTGGCCAGGCTGTCTGGGGCTAATGGGAGATACATTCTATTCATGGAGAAAGACCCAGGTTGGGGAAGTCAGGCTTCAAATATGGATGTGTAGAAGCACTTTAAACTACTATGTCTCCAAAAGAAGGTTACAAGGATTGGGGTACCAGCCAAGCACCCATGAGGAGACACTTCTGATTTGGTCTGTTAGTTGTAAAGACAGATGACATGTCTAGTTTAAGCCCACGGATGCTGGTCCCAATATGTATGTATACATAAAACCACAAGTTACAATGTTGAAATACAAAAGTCATCATATAAAAACCAAGTAACAAATCAACACAATTTCAAAGCCATTTAAAAACAGAACAAGAGAGAAAATAAAGTACAACATATGCCATCACGAAAGCTTCCGCAGCACCCAGTCAGCAACCTAAGGCATGTCCAAGTCTTGTTTGATGGTAGAAGGCCAGCAAGAAAATACCACCCTGGCCTTCCTGTAACACGGGAAAAGGAAACATGTAGCCCTCCAGATGTTGTTTGATAGCATCAACACTAGTCAACATAGCCAATAGCAAGGGATGACGGGAATTTTAGTTAAGCAACATACATAAGTCTAATCATGTTGTACTTTATTTTCTCTCTTGTTCTGTTTTTAACTGGCTTTGAAATTGTGTTGATTTGTTGCTTGGTTTTTATATGATGACGTTTGTATTTCAACATTATGCATCACATGCTATTGGTGTAGAAGATGCCAAAACAACTCACGTCAATTACGGAAACCAAACCTTACTGAACTTTATTTGGGAAATAAAATTATTTAATTAATTAGTCATAGTCCTTCATAAAATGCCTCTTTACAACATGTTCGAGGATATCCAAAATGCTTCAAATTAACTGACAATTAATTTTAAAATAAATTCTAGACAGTTAAGTTGCCAATTCCTTTCTAAAATAACACTATTTTGATAAAGAGGTAGATTTGTAGGTTGCCTATTTGAGCAGAACTTTGGCATCTCTATGCCTGTTATTAATTTAAAAACAGTTTTATAACATTGTCAGAGATGAAGTTCATTAAATGAGGTTGATGTAATACCTCGGATAACGCTAAGACTTGGTTCCACAAGTCTTGGTGTTATCCGATTTTTAGTGTTATCCAATGCATGTTAAAATCCTATGGGATGGATCAGATAACGTTAAAGCTCCATAGAGATACATTGTAACCGCACAGGCTTTAGCGGTTGTTATCCGATCCATCCCATAAGACCTTAACGTTATTCGATCCAATTCTCCTTCCCAGATTACTTAACGTTATGCGATTTTAGCGTTATCCGAGGTAAACGTTATCCGAGGTATTACTGTATCCATATTATACGTATACGTGTGTGTATGTGTGTGTGTGTGTGTTGAAGATACAAGTTCAAGAATAAAAACAGCCTCTCAGTATGAATTATCCAGTGGCCATAAAATAGCACCTGAGATGTTTTGACCTTTCTGAGTAGGAAATCGCTGAGGGTAAATGGCAAACTGCCTCAGGCCAGGCACAACCTTCAAATAAACAACTAGCCTTTCATCACATTGATGTGCCTTTAAGTAAAGAGATCAAAGGTATTTTGTGTCCTGATATCCCTGATTTGATTCCAAATGATATTTTCTCACAAGTTTGTTGCCTGGATTCTTCTCTAGACTGAATTCAGAAAAAGTAGATTGCAGTAAAGAAAGCCTGATAGGGATTAGCCAAAACTTGTTACTACCTTTTTCAATGGATGAAGGTTTAAAGCATGATAACGAATGTTCCTTTAAATAACATTTCAGCTATCGGGTAATTTCAGACTTGAAGTAACAGAAATTTACTGCTTAGAATCCTCATCAGTGAATGTTGAATCACATCAAATTAAAATAATGTCCACCATATATTTTCTGTGTGACATTGATGTTTAAAATTCTGTGGGTACCATAATCACAGAATGGGGAGAGAGATCTCTAGTGTTATGTACTGTAATTCAATCCTAACTGATGCACTGCTAAAGCATCCCTATCCAGATTTCTTAGCAACTTCTAACTAAGTATACTATCTTCCATGACAGATTGTTAAATCTATTTATATTACATTGCAATATTATAATGAATATCTGTGGGGTTGCTAATAATGTTTGGATCCAGATCTAGAATAAACTTCTTGAATCAAATTAGATTAACACAAACCCCATTGGTTTCAGTAGTTCCCTTCATGATCACATTGTTTAGAATAAGGCCAGATGCTTAACAGGCAACAACTTCAAGGCTTTAGTCCTGTTTCAATCAGTGGCACTTTCTCTTCATACATCTGGATTCTCCTTTGTGAAAGCAACAATAGAAACTGCATCTAGAATGCAGGTAACAGCAAACAGAATTCAGCTCAATGAACCCTCATGCTGGCCTGGTCTGAGGTCCTACTAGCTGAAGGATTCTAAGAGCTGTACGGTAATCCAAAATAAATTATTTTCATATAAAATTAGCTAACTCTTCTAAATTCTCATCCTGGCCATTCTGGATAAGCTCTTCAGATCACAGCATAGGTCTTCCACTACTGTACATATTCCGCTAAAATATATTTTCCCTGTCTCTCCTTCTCACTGCCCACACAAGCAATTCACCTTTGGTTAAGTGAACATCTTCTAGGCAGTATTTGGATGGGAAAACCCATTGCAACAAAGAACATATCACATCCTTTGTGATCTGTTCCAATTGCTTTTGTTGTAAAATCTATCTTCTATTCATTTTGAAATTCCCCCCCAAAAACACCTTAGATAAAAGCCTCAAATTACAGGGGTGGAGATGTATGTCTTCTCTAGCAGAGAGTGTATTTGAGGCAACAGGATTAGAGAAAATGTCTCAAACACGAGTCAAGAACTGACTGCCTCCTGCCCTTAAAACAATGGCAAGCAGTTCAGATCTGAGTAGCTGTGGAAGGAGGAGCCTGTGGGTGGTGTTCAGTGGAAAGGGTAGGAAGGTCAGATAGGCAGCATGAATATAATTACTAATTGAGAACACTCAATAATTGATAACATGCCTCCTAACATTAACCTAACATAGCAAGGCACTGCTGGCTTTTTGGAAAAGTTTTGCTTCATATTCTTATTTCTGTTTTGTAATTACTACATGATAGCCCTGTGAACATTTTTCTTGATTCCTATTTAGAGAGAAGGCAGCAACCCAAGTAGTCTTGTCTGCTACGCATGGTATTTTGCACTGAGAAACAGTCTAATAAATCAACTGAGGCATGGCATATTTCATTTGGATCTTAATTGCAGTTCTCTCTCATTATTGATATTAATGACCCAGTGGTTCTAACAGTTAAGTGATGAACTGAGCAGAAAGCATGGTCCATAAGCTTTTCTGCTTTTTAAAAAAGGTCTAAATGTGAATTAGAATATGCATGCAAATTGGAGTCTAAAAGAAATGGTTACCTTTCAGCACTATTGAGTTAGCTCATTTTATTGGAAATCAAAGTTACATTAACAAGGCAATGTGTCTCAGAGACTGCGTTTAATGCTGCTTCATCCTCACCGATTGCACTGGGTGTCACAGAAGGAGCTATTAGTGTGCTCTGCAGTGTAACAAGGACAGCAGTTTCTAATCTCCAAACTTTCTGTAATTAGTAGCTTGCTTCCTTATTAATTTCCCAGGCAACCTTGTGTACATCTTTTCAGATGTAAGGCCATTTGAATTCCACAGAACTTGCTCCCTCGGTGAACATGCTTAGGACTGCCCCCTTCTGAGGACACAAAAATAAATGTTTTTACGATGTGTGTAAAGGAACCATGGGTAAACTATTTTGCTCCTACTACAGTTTTAACAAATCATAGACAATTCTTACTTTAAGAAGAATTACAAGATGATTGTAGGCTTTCTATAAAAAAATGTCAATTATTTACACAGCACTGTTCACAGATATGATAAGAGTATGCAATATTCTGGTTTCCTTGCAGTTTCAGCCATGCATTCCTGCTTCTTTAAACTCAGTGGTGGTGAGCAAAATTCATGCAAACAGAAGACCAAGTAAGCACTCCTGCTGATCAGGGCCTTTGGGAATTGAAGTTCAAGAACACCTGGAGTGCCAAGGTTTGCCATCGCTGTCCTAGGAAGAAGGCCTTGCAATTCCTCTGGCTAAGTTGTTTCACTGTTCAATGCTTTTAGCAATATCCTGAAATCTAGTGTCTTTCTCTCTGTGTGTGGGAGGGGGCTCATGGACTGCTAAAGGTGGGAAGGTTATGCAACACAGAGTAAGGTACTGCTGACATATGTAATATTTTAGAAGGACAGAACCATAGACAGCCATAGCTTCAACATATCTTGCAGCATACTTCTCTTGGATTTTTGCTGTTTTGGGGAGACCAAAATCAGGACAGAGGCCAACAGCCACCATTATGCTTATGATAACAATCACAAATGTCAAACATTCAAGTGTCTGGGCTTGCTATGGAGAGAAAGGTAGAATATAAGCAACAGTAATTAAGTATCTCATTAGTCTGAAGATATATAGTATCTGCCAGGATGAGAGTTACTTGGCTGCATTTTAGACTTTCCCAACTTTAACAAAAAATTGTCCAAAATTTGCAAAATTCTTCATATAGTCCACAGACAGAATACAAGATTTTAAAACTTGAACATGAGAGAAAATTATACAGAGATCTGGGTTTTTGGGCAGAGTGTGTGGTTTTTTCAAGTTTTTTAAAATCTGGTTTTGAATTCCCGTGTGCTCATTTATATTTATGATGCTCTATTACAGAGCAAACTTCCCCTTTCTTATCTTTAACAGTTACATGGTAGAACATATTCTTTGTAATACTGGCCTGTGTAAAAGATTGAAATTTTGTTGGGTTTGTTTTTGATAAGACTGGACCCAAAGCTTCAAATGTCCTCATAATTTCAGCATACAAAAAATGAGATTGAAAAATGAATATGAGAAAAAGTGAAATTTACAGATCCATCCATTTCCATGGGAGTTGGAGTTGAACTAAATGTAAATGATTCCTGGGTTTCAAAAAAGATCTTGAGATTCATGTCACTGTACAATGCATGCATAGATCTAAAATATGTTTGTATGTCCAGTTCTTAGATTATAACATGCCATGCAAAAATTACATGTATAGTAATCATCCAATCTGGCTTGATTTATAAGCAAAGCTTAGTCCTAATGTATACTCTGTAACTACAGTTACCTGGATGAAAAAAATCAAATCAAATGTCCCAAAGGATGAAATAATTTGCCTATTTTTCTTTGCTATTATATTGTGCTAATAGCTAAAAGAGAAAATACATCTCCATTCAAATTAGTGACCCTATTCGATAGGCTGAGAAGTACCTAAGCTCAGTGCTTCTTCCAAAGTTCACTAATGTTGCTTACTCAGCTTTATTTCATTTCTTGCACATTTCCTCCTCTAATTTATAATCTAGTTACTGCAAAGTAAAAAAAAAAGGTTAAATCTGTATCGGATCTTAGTAATTCTCTGTTCTTTAGGGCTCAACAATGAAACATCCACTGCCAGATAAAGTGTCTTCATTTTATATCTCTTAAACCATTAGGACAGGATACAGAATGATGGAGTGGTTTGGAATAGGAAAAGTTGTAATACAAGGCTGCATTTTATCACCCTGCCTATTCAACTTATACACAGAGCACATAATGTGCAATGCAGGGTTGGATGAATCACAAGTTTGGATCAAAATTGCTGGGAAAAACATCAACAACTTGAGAAATGCAGATGATACTACCCTAATGGCAGAAAGTGAGGAAGGCCTAAGGAAGCTTCTGCTTGGATTGAAAGAAGAGAGTGCAAAAGCTGAAGAAACTCCACAATAGATATGAGATAGTTGATTTTCAAAAATATTTTTTTAAATCAGCTTAAACAAATATCTGTGATAGATATCATTACTAAAGTTCAGGATTTCTCAATAAAACCTACTTATTTTTAATTTAAATTAAAATTTCCTTAAGTGTTTGTTCAATTTACTAATTTATGTTTCTAATTGGTTGTTGTTGAAAGTGGGTTGGATGGTGGTCAAAGAGTGATGGGTGCTGGATAAGGGTTCTTCAAAAATAAAAAAGGTAGAGTGCTCTAATGTACTACAGACGTAATTTTAGAAGATGATCTAACATGCATTTAGAATTATACTTCTTCAAATGGTGGAATACATGTGTTTTACATTTTCCTCACCTATGAATTTTTCATTTAGTGGGTTTTGTCTTGTGATTCATGACTGGGAAGTAAACACCAATTAATTTGACTGCTGAGGTGTGCATCTCAGAAGAAATTCTATTGTGCAAGAGGTTAATTGTAGAGGATACACATTCTTTTAAACTAATTCTTTTACTTAGCTTGACTTCTCAAGATGATTCATAACTTTCAATTATTAACATTTAGATTTAATGATTGTCTTTTTAGTGAAAGTCTTTAGTCCTAGTCCATCTGGAGTTAATACTGATTTATTCTCTACATTAAGTAACAAAACAATTCTGTCGTGGCTTAGTCAATCCAGTTGCTTTCAGCAGGATTCTCCCAACTAACTTGAATTGTATTGAGATTTATGATATTCTCTGCATCAAGGTTAATCTTTCAAAAATCCTAATTTACTGAAAAACATATGAAGCGTGTGAGCCTTTGGCCATGCAGTTTTGAGAAATGCTGTCGCTGTGAAGACTAGCACCTTCATCCCAGCTCAGATGAGTAAATATAATGGTGTTAGAACAGTGATGCTGAACCTTTTAGAGACTGAGTGCTCAGACAGTAGAGTGGGGCGAACTCTATGCTGGGGGAAGGAAGCACTCCCATTGGGCTCCTGGGCTGAGGGGTGGGGTGAACTCTGTGCTACAGCAATGGTGCACATGCCAACAGAGATCACCACCAATGCCTTTGAACAACCTAGCTGTTCTCCAGTACTGTATTTACTGCCCTTCTCCTCTGTGTTTCTGAACTATACGTGCCATCTACCTGCACTGTATATGGGGAAAACCATATGTCACTCACAGAGGGTACAGTCTTCTCACATGCATAAACAGAGCCTGCAATTTTTGACAATGTGCATGTGTGAGATAAGGGCCCCCTGTGGCTTAGTGGTTAAGATGCTGAACTTGAAGATTGGAAGGTCAGCAGATCAGCAGTTCAAGACCTGAGTGCTGAGTGATAGAGTGAACCCCTTTTGTCTATCCCATCTCCTGCCAACCTAGCAGTTTGAAAACAAAAGCAGATAAATAGGTACGGCTTCAGCTGAAAAGGTGATAGTGTCCCATATGCTCTGGTGTCTAGTCCTGCTTGCCACATGATCACAGAAACGTCTGCTGATGCAGACAGCACTGGCTCTTTGGCTGTAAATGGAGATGAGGACTGCACCCTAGAATTGGACTCAACTGGCTTTTGAGCTAGGATGACCTTTACCTTTCTGTGTGGGATAACTGTCCCCCCCCCACCCTTGATGAGGGAATGTTTTGTATGCTATCTTTTCTGTGTTGCTGGGAGCACCATTTGAAGGTGTAATAGGAAAACACTCAGTATAGCAATGCTGTTGAACCTCAGCAGGTATTGGTTTGATGAATGTTTCACTGGAAGATCACTGTAATCATGTGAATACCAATGTGTGGTTTGGATGTGTGCTTTGGATGCAAATGAATCCTGAATCGAGAATAAAATTGAAAAGGTTTGGACAGATTCAAGAAGTGTCCTAATCAATGTGGGGCTTCTCTGAAATAAACCAAATCTAAATCAGAACACACAGGAACACAGAGAAGCTCCAAAACTGGGTACACTTCCTTCTAGGATGGGAAGAGAGAGAGGGAGAGAAGGGGATATAGTTTTGACGCTGGCATCTCTAGCTACTACTTACAGTGAAGCGTTTCAACAAAGCTCATCTAAGTGCTCTGCAGAGCAGATGGCAAAATAATATTTTATAGAACAGATTTGGTGTTCAGTAGTTCTTGTTCTGTTTGCCCAGAACAAGACATTTTAAGGTGTTTTCCTGAGGCCTGCAGAACCTGAGAGATTATAATGCTGGCCATTGTATTAGAACATCTGGATGTGCAAGTCATACTACCTCTCCCACTGTATATGCCACATCTAACTCTGTACTATCATATTTCTTCTAACTTCCATCTAACTGAGCAGAAAGAAACATGTCTTAAATGGTTTTTCATTTGGTAGAACTCCCTATCCTAGCAGATGCTTAAAAACTCTACTGGCTTCTTAACTAAAGAGGACACCTGTAAGATATATGCCATACACATCAATGCATGCATACACCTGCTGAGGACCAGCTGGCAGTGGATTCAGTTGCTAGCAGGTTCTTGACTCAATCTTTAGGAATAGTCATCAAGGAAAAAAGAAAAGAAAAGAAAATCTCTCCTCCTTCCCATGTTTATTTTCAAATTTTCTTTTTTAAAATAAGTGATGTAGTGTATTAGCACTGCCCCAGTACAGTGTAAAGTAACCCTCTTTACTTCTTCTTCCCCTGCAGGAATCAGAGGAAGTGTTTAATTTCCCAGTATCGTGAAATGGATGTCTTCTTAAGACCCTTCATGGTATATGGCAGGGATTCTCAATGTTTTCCTGCCAGTGGTTGCTCCTACTCCTGACACTCAGCTGTGGTGGCCAGAGGCATAGTTGCTCCCACTGCTCATGTTGGCAGCGATCACACTATTTTTGTGGCTTCTTGCACAGCCTCCACCACTTTCCAGGGCAGCAGGAGGCTTTCTGGAGCATTTTTGCTCCATTTTGGGATTTTTTTTGCCACTTTGTTGCATTTTGGCAGATAGAACATGGCAGTTGGGGACTTCCTGATTCCATGCTGGGAACCCAGCTGCTGATGTAAGCTCTGCCTGGCACCAGAAGTGGCCAACCACCGTGGTTTAGCTGCTGAAATGCAATGGAGAAACAGTGAAAAAAATCCCAAAATGTAGCAAAAATACTCCGGAAAGCCTCCCAACACCCTGGGAAATGGTGGAGGCTGTGCAAGAAGCCACCAAAAATGGTGCAATCACCACTGCTGCCATCATGGTAAGTGACTTATTGGGATTTCTGATGGTGGTGGTAGCTTCTGAAGGTTCTGGGGTAGCCACCATGGGCCGTATTAATGAGCTCCATGGGCTGGATTAGGCCTGTGGGCCACAGTTTGGGAACCCCTGATGTAGGGAATTGAAATAGAAAGGAGCTGGACCAAAATGGTTGCTTGAGTTGAGTATGCCATTTTATTGCAAGGATTACACCAAATGGCATCCTGGAGTTTGTTTGACTCTGTTTAGCCCTCATCAGCCTGCTCCAGATGAGCCTTTGTAGACAAGCCCTTAAATTAGTGATTCCCAACCTTTTTTGGCCATTCTCCACCTAAACATATCTAAAATCCTGATCTCTCCACCCCCAGTGAAATATTATTCTTATTATTGAAAAAATGAAATCCTATCCACATGTAGGAAGCCTAAGGGGCAATCAGTTTTGTCTAATTCATTCTCAAATTACCTCCCCCAATCAAAATTCCCCCTGTAGGGCATGTGCCCCAATTTGGGAACCACAGCCTCAGACAGTAATGCTAATTCCAAACTGTACCCAATCCTGTGTAGCACAGAGATGCCTGTTATGTTACTGAATGTATTTCAGATTGTTCATCTTAGTAACGTAAACAATGGCATCTTGACTTTTCTCATGCATACAACTTTGTCAAATAGAATTAAAATGTTTGAATAAAAGATTGCAATATAAGTGGCTGGGGATAGCCATATCCCTTCATGCAGACATATGGCTGAAGAGCCAGAGGTTGGGAATTTTGATTTCCCACTGTGTCTCCTAGTAGAAGAGCCAACCTGTGTAGTCTTGGGCAATCTACACAGTCTCAAGATGCCCCCAGAAGAGAAAGATAAACCACTTCTGTGTATTCTCTACCTAGAAAATTCTGGAAAGGGTCACCAGAAGTTGAAATTAATTTGATGGCATACAATATGTTGGTACATATGGTAGAGATGTAAAATGTGCTGTAATAAATTATTGCTAGTAAAACAGCACCAATGTGGTGGTGGTCTTCCTCCTCTTCCTCCTCCTCCTCCTCCTCCTCCTCCTCCTCCTCCTCCTCCTCCTCCTCCTCTTCTTCTTCTTCTTCTTCTTCTTCTTCTTCTTCTTCTTCTTCTTCTTCTTCTTCTTCTTCTTCTTCTTCTTCTTCTTCTTCTTCTTCTTCTTCTTCTTCTTCTTCTTCTTCTTCTTCTTCTTCTTCAGGTACTTAATGTAGGAGCGACCTACCCATGGAAAAAGGAAGAGGAGCAGCAGTGCAGGAGGATAAGATGCCAGAATGTTAGAGGTGGGGTAACAGACCAGAAACCCCCGAGAGAAACCTGTTCGCATTTTGCAAAAGAATGTCCTTCATCGCAAGAAGTTTGGGGAGCTCTGGCAAGTAAATTGGACTGGCCTTATTTAAAGGAACAGAAAGCAGAGACGATTCTATCGGGGACAGAGCCAGGAAAGGGGTGGAAGGGGCCGAGAAAGAAAGGGAAGCTGGAGAACTGGAAAGTGCCCTGGTCCTTGGTTCGATTAATCAATCTGTTTGCCTTAAGCGCTCTGATGTTCCAATGGGGACAGGAAGGGAAGACGGGAAAACTGGCAGATCCCAAACAAGCGGTGGGCAGTTTGGTGGCAAGGCTCAGAGTATATGCTAAAAGAATGATGGTAAGACAGAAGGAACCCGACAGATACAAATGGTGGCAGTGGTTGACAGAAAGAAATTTGGGAATAACTTAGAATGTTAAAAGTTAAGTTTCATGTAAATGACAGTATAATTGTAAATATCATTGTTCTTTTGGTATTGTATATAATGTATATTTCCTTCCACAATCACTATGTATGTAACTATGTTTACTGAGCTAAGTATTTGAAAGTGATGACAAGTTTATGTAGTTCACCTCGACAGATGGCTCTGTAGTAAGAATTTTATCAATAAAAAATTTCCTTCTAAAATTTTCTTCTTCTTCTTCTTCTTCTTCTTCTTCTTCTTCTTCTTCTTCTTCTTCTTCTTCTTCTTCTTCTTCTTCTTCTTCTTCTTCTTCTTCTTCTTCTTCTTCTTCTTCTTCTTCTTCTTCTTCTTCTTCTTCTTCTTCTTCTTCTTCTTCTTCTTCTTCTTCTTCTTCTTCTTCTTCTTCTTCTTCTTCTTCTTCTTCTTCTTCTTCTTCTTCTTCTTCTTCTTCTTCTTCTTCTTCTTCCATGTCTAGGCCAGATGTGTAAATGTCAAAATGAAGCCACCTTTTGTTGAGTTTATTCTGCAGTAATGGATAGAATGCGGGACTAGAATGCGGGAGACCTGGATTTGAATCCTCACTCAACCATGGGAACGTACTGTACGCGTGTGTGGTTTTGGTAATGGTAAAACCATTCCTTGAATTTCTCATGCACTTGGACAACCATATTAAGATCACTATAAGTTAGAGGTGACTGGATCATACATCTCATAAAAGTGATTGTAAAATAAGTACATTAGATGTACATTAGATTTCCCAAGAATCACTGTGAAGTGGAAGTGGGAACATACATTTTTGTTGTCACAGAACAATACGCTGCATCATGATTGCAATCTTGTGAGTTTTTCAGGGCTGTGGAAATTATTTGAAAAATTAACAAGTTACAGCCATCATTTCAAGGTGCAGAAGATAGTTAATACTGTTACATTTGTTGTAATTATCCTTTTCACAGAAGTAGCAAAATAGATAATTTTTACTTACTTAAAAAACATATCAGAATGTTACAAGTTGCTGGCCTATGGTATAAACCATGTTTTCCTTCTATCTAGTTGTTATTTCTTCAGCCCCAACAAGATAGCATGATGTGCAATAGCATGATTTAACACTTCAACTGAGTGACATTTCTTCCCATTCAGTGAGATGACATCCCTGTAATAATAAAAGTAACTGAAATAAAAAGTAGTACCACAAAGGGAGTTGATAGTATTTCTCATTCTTATGGTTAGTCAAATGTCCAGCATTGGGGAAGAAGCACTTAAAAGTAACTCTTTTATTAGCATCTAGTTATTTCAACCCTGAATTTTAAGTCGCATTTAATTTTATTTTCACAGATATTTCTTGATGAAGAAGGCATCAACATTGCTAATAATGCCCACGTTCTATGGTGGACATGGAGTGAAAACCTAACAGGGCTCTAAAATATGTAATCCCAAAATGTAATGAACAAACTTTGCAAGCTGGACTTGTGGCAGATTTCAAAAAAACAATGGGTGGATTTTCCTTTCCTGCTGGGGAAATGGTGGATAGGAAGGGGAACTTTAAGGATTCCTCATTTATCTTGTTTTTCTGTTTAAGTTTAGAGTTCTTGCAGAGTTCAGGTGTAATCACAGCCTTCTGTTGCAACAGAAACCACCATCTGCTGAGGCATTCTGTAAGCAATCTAACATCTCCCTGGAGATAGTTTAGCATTCAATTCGCAAAGAAGGATGGCAGAGACATGTAAACAAAAGGAGACAACTGAAACAGTGAAGAATGGGCTGTGCTCTAAAGATTCAATATGTTTCTTTATAGCGGAAAAAGCCTGTAATGCTATAAAAGCCTGGCAGAGATTTCTGATGTATTAATTGTTTTTCCTGTGCCTTCTCCTCTGTGGCTCCATTAGAATGGAAGAAACAATCTTTAGATCTTTTGTGCTTTGTTGGGAGGGGATTTGCCAGTCATTAAAATGCTGATCTAAAGCTGCTGTGCATTTTTTTGGGGTTCTTGTTCATATCTTCTCTTTTGAGGTGAGGTCAAAAAAACAAAACAAAAAACAAATCAAGTTTGTTCATCACAAATATTTCCTGATGTGGGCAGGAAGGACAACATATTGAGTCCATTAAAGCAATTCTGAGGCTGCCAGACAAAGCCTTGCTCTCAAACAAATGTCTTCATGCTCCCTTCAGGATTAAACTAAGAGACTGCCTACATTAGGGTGGTTGAGGGTGGGCTAGTAAAATTGTGTTTGGGCCAAAATGCCCCAACTGGTTTCATTTTGAGACCCCATCAGGATTCAACTAAACTGTCCTGCTGAATTTTATTCCATCTCCAGAATATGTGCATGCTGGGGATGGGATAAATTAGAGCAATGGCAGTAAGGCAGTGATGGCCAGCAGCCAGTTTGCACCAGCTCACCAGTAGTAGCTTTTCCCAGTGTCCCAGAGAACCGGTAGCAGCTTTTGGGAGGGAACCACCTTGGGGGCTTACCTTTTCACCGGTTGCCCCACTGCGCATGCATGCCTACAGTGCTCAGCATGCATGCATGCCTACATGCATGTGCACCTACAGCACTTTGCCTGCCGAGCCAAGCAGCCATTTACTGCTTGGAGTGTGGCAGCGCAAAGCGTTGGGTGGCCATGCACAGCCACGGAGGAACCAGTGACTGCTGCTGAGGCCCTTGGTGGCCTCCTCACTGTCCTCCCAAGTGGGGAGGAGGAAGAGCAGCTGCTAGCCCTACAGCCTGCTTCCCAGGATGACTCGCCTTTGGGTGTGGGTTGGGTGGGTATATTTTAATGTACATTTAATGTATTTATTTTTAATGTATATTTTTATGTGTTTTATGTGTATTTAATGTATATTTTTATGTGTTTTATGTGTATTTAATTTGTTTTTTATGTGTTTTTTGTGTATTTTTATGTGTTATGTGTATTTAATTTGTATTTTTATGTGTACTTATTTTTATGGTTTTTTAAACTTTGGCCCCACCCACATCATTGGCTCCACTTGGGACATCATGATGTTGGCTCCACCCATGGTGTTGGCTACACCCACAGTGTGGTAGTAAAATTTTTGGCTACCCATCACTGCAGTAATGAACCCATTTTCAGATGATCGGGAGAGGGTTGCCCAGATCAGCTCTTATTAGTGGCAGTGCAAGGGACTCACTTCTCAGATGATCAGACAAGCCCCAATCTGAAAAGTTATGCTGTCACTTAGGGGGCTGATCCAGCAACATAAAGAACCTGGCTTATGTTTGTGCCATATTTTTGACCAATAGGATCTCTCATTCTCAGCAATTGTGTCATCCCTTTTCTAATGCCCTTCCAGTATTTCCCCTCAGGACTGTTCTTCCTTCTGTTAGTAACAGCAAGCAAGGGTTGTGACCCTAGGCATGGCTGGAAAAACAAAGCTAAGTACTGTACTTCTGGGATCGACTCTGGAATTTAAATGATGTCATTTTGATCAATGGTATCCCTTTTCATTCATCAGGGGATGTATTTGTGGAGAAATGGCTAAAGAAAGCGTTATTGCAGAGAATTGAAAATTGCACTGTATTTCCTCAGAGAATTTTAAGGTGACACTTAACGGAGTTTTGACAAACTCTTTGGAGAAATACCTGGTCGTGACTCCTCAGATTGAGACATTTAAGTGGTCCTTCAATATTCTTCTAATGACAGAATAGTGCTTGGTGTGGATTTATCATGGAAGAGGTAGAGCAACACCTTTTCCCACCAGTTGAGTATGTGTGACATTTTTTTTTAAAAAAAGAGCTTTCTTTGGGGTGAGGGTGGCAGGGCTGCAGCCAGGATTCTAGATGTGGGTGGGTGAATATCTTTTCAGGATGGGCAACAATGTCATATATATATGTCAAATATATATCAGCAGCTGGGAGTTTGAGGGTGGGCAAACAATGCCCACCCTGGCCACTCCCTGGCTACAGCTCCGGGGTGGTGGGAAGTGGAATTAAAATGCAATGCTTTCTGTATTAAATGGAGATAACATGCTTATCCTGTTCATAATAGTTTAATTTGGAACAGGGGTTCCTAACCTTTTCAAGCCACGGCCCGGGTCATCCTCTCTCAGTCAGCTTCGAGGGCTGGATGGCCATTTTGCCCTGCCTGTACAATAGGGATGGCCATTTCCCCCAACAGCTTCAAAGGAGCAGCCATTTTGTTTCTCAAATGCCCTTGGAGAGGTGGGGCCCCACATGAAATGGAGCCAGGGGCCAGATATGGCCAATGGGCCTTAGGTTGGGAACCCCTGCTTTAGAATATGCATCAACACAGAAGATCTTTGGGGAGCAGAAAGGCGATTCAGATACAACTCAAAGTGGATGAGCTACAAATCAGTTCAAAGTTTTCAGATATATTCTGGAAAGTCACTGTGGGAAGATGTTACATGAAGAGGAGTTGTTGTGATAGAGTTATTATTCCTCTGTCTCTTAAAATGGGGCATTTGGAAAGGAACTAGTTTCTTGGACAGGTTCAGCTCATAAAGCAACAAAAATCCCCACAGCTTCTTGGATTATTTATTTATTATTTATTTATTTATTTATTAATCGACTCTGGGCGGCTTACAGATTATAGACCTCATTCATATAAAATTACAACCTGAAAACTTTAAAACCATTAAAACAATTAAAAAGTGATGACCCAGCTCTACTAATTAAAACATTATTAAAATTAAAAACAACCTACATTATATCAACCAGTGAGGGGGGAGGGCTATCACATCACCGGTGCCCCACACCTGCTTCACCAGCCAGGTTTTCAGATTTTTCCTGAAGGGCACTAGCTCTGTCTGAAGTCGTAGCTCAGTCGGCAGGAGGGTCCAAAGGGACGGGGCAGATACTGAAAAGGCCCTTTTCCTTGTGCTAGAGAGATGAGCCTCTCTAGCTGATGGCACATTTAAGGAGCCCCTTTGGTCTGCCCTGGTGGAATGGGCAGATGTACTTGAGGTGATGCGGTCTCTTAGGTATCCTGGCCCACTACCATGTAAGGCTTTAAAGGTCATAACCAGCACTTTGAATTGCACCCGGAGGCACACAGGTAACCAATGCAGCTCCTGCAGCAGGGGTGAGGCATGGGCATAATGCCCACACCCCATCACCACATAGGCAGCTGCATTTTGGACCAGCTAAAGTCTCTGAATGGTCATCAAAGGCAGCCCCATGTAGAGAACATTATAGTAAGTAATCTAGTCTAAAGGTGACCAGAGCATGTGTGACCATGAGCAAGGAGTCCCGGTCCAGGAGCAGGCGTAATTGGCGGATGACATGAAGTTGTGCAAAAGCCCTCCTGGCCACAACTGCCACCTGCTCATTGAGCAGGAGTCGTGAGTCCAGGAGGACTGTCGAATTATGCACTGGGTCTGTCTGAGGCAAAAAGCCCCATCCAGCATGGATGCAAGAAGACAATATGCTGGGCACTTGCTTTGGTTGGAGATCTTCCAGGTTAATTGTAAGTGAGAGCGTTGTGGCTAAATTCTAGTAGACACATCCCCATCCTTATGATGGACATACCTAGAAGGTTCTGCATCAGCTTCCTTACCTGCCCTTAGAGGCTTCTTCAGTTTCCATTTAGACCAAGCTCAGTCTTTTTTCATTGGGTGCAATGTTGAGTCACAGAAAGGAGTATTGTTGGCTTTAACCTGTTATGTGTTTCTCAGCAAGGCAACCAACCTGAGACCTTTGCTGGTGGGGACAAGACCTCTGAAATAGCAAGATGGAAGGTGTAGTTGAACTCTATTACCCCTTGATTGATGCTGTCATGCAACACAGATTTATCCTCAGAATGCATGGGGGTGACATTAATTTTGTGATGTTTACGTACTCTTGCCATAAGGTTGAAGCAATTCCTGCGATTAAGCTGGATGAAATTGCATTACCATAATGAAGTGCACTTTACTGATAAAGAAGAATGTCACTTTCACAAGTGGAAGCACTGTTAGCAAATTTTTACGAGAGAATTCCCAAAAATCATATCTTAATTGCTTGGACAGCTGTGTAGTTTACATAACGAGCAAACAATGCCAAGGTTTTTTATTTCCTTTGTCAGCTCGACTGGATGTTAGTATGCATGGTGGACCTTTTTTAGGTCTTTTATTACTTGATTGCAAATCATTCTTCATTGCTGCCCAAATTTATAGAAGGACATTGCTCCCGGAGGTGCTGTATCCTTTCAGGTCTGTAACTGAACATGAGTGATGGCTCTAGTGTAACAGTTGCTTATTACAGCGCTCACTGAGCTATGATTGCTCCAATACTTTATGTTGGCAGATGTGTTTCCCTTGGAACAGCATTGTGGAGACAGAGGTCATTGATCAAACCCCCCTCTGGCTGTTCCATTATGTGCAAATTATTGCTAAAAGCAGAGAGGCCAAGACTCTGTGTGTGTGTGCACGCTCCTTCACACATATGTATTGCGAAAACAGAGGTGAAGGAGAAGCCAGCATAATGAAGCAGAAGCAAGGGAAAGAACACATTCTAAACATGCCATCCTAAACAAACTTGGTCTGTTTGAATGTGAAGGTACTTAGGTCTAGATCAGGGGTCAGCAAACCTGTCTCTCCAGATGTTCTTGGACTTCAATTCCCAGAAGCCCTGATCAGCATGCTTCTGGTAATTGAAGTCCAAGAACACTTGGAGAGCCAAATTTGCTGACCCCTGGTGTAGATGAATGGGCTCAGAATCAGGCATGCTAATTTGGACATTCTATACAAATATATTTGGAATTGCCATGTCACATGTCACATTCTTTCCTCAAATTTGAGGTCACCCGTCCATCCTGGCTCTTCTTGACCTCTCAGCGGCTTTTGATACTGTTGACCATGGTATCTTTCTGGGAAGGCTCCAAGGATTGGGGATCCAGGGCACTGTGTTGGCCTGGTTTTCCTCATTTCTGAGGGGCTGGACCTAGTCGGTGTGGTTGGAGAGCGAGAAGTCTACCCCTAGGCCCCTTCAATATATCTCAGGGCTTGCCACTCACACTTCTCCTATTCAACATCTACATGAAACCACTGGGTGAGATCATCCATTCTCATGGGGTGAGGTATCACCAATATGCAGATGACACCCACCTGTATATCTCGGCCTGTGGAGACCCAACTGATGCAGTAGAAATCCTATCCAGGTGCCTGGAAGCTGTCAGGGTCTGGATGAGGGTCAATGGGCTACAACTGAGTCCTGGCGAGACTGAGTGGCTATGGGTAAGGGGACCTCCGTTATCTCGGGAGCTACCATCTTTGGTTCTGGATGGAGCAGCTTTGCCCCAAACAGACCCGGTGCATAACCTGGGGGTCTTCCTGGACTTGCGACTCCTGCTGGAAGAGCAGGTGGCAGTCGTGGCCAGGAGGGCTTTTGCCAGTTATGCCCACTCCTAGATTGGGACTTCTTGCTCATGATCACACATGCTTTGGTCACGTCCAGACTTGATTACTGTAATCCACTCTAAATGGGGCTGCCCTTGGTGACCATTCGGAGGCTGCAGCTGTTCCAGAATACAGCTGCTCGGGGAGTGATGGTTTGTAGGCGTTATGCTTGTGCAGTGGTGGGCTCCAAAAAATTTTACTATCACACTGTGGGCGTGGTATGATGGGCGTGACCAGGGGAAAAGCCCTGCATTGCACCTGAATTAGGACTACTTTATTTCAAAACTTGGATGGGTGGGACCAGCCAGAATTTCTGCTACCGGTTCTGGCAAACTGGTGTGAAACTGCTGATGCCCACTACTGTGCTCGTCCCTCACCACTGCTTCGGGAGCTGCACTGGTTGCCAGTATGTCTCTGGGTGCAATTCAAGATGCTGGTCATTACTTTTAAGGCCCTACATGGTAGTGGGCCAGGATACTTAAGAGACCGTGT
Source organism: Furcifer pardalis (assembly GCA_030440675.1). Lineage (NCBI taxonomy): Eukaryota > Metazoa > Chordata > Lepidosauria > Squamata > Chamaeleonidae > Furcifer > Furcifer pardalis. The sequence goes on along the minus strand of CP126896.1, from coordinate 43,931,729 downwards.
CACCTCTAGAACATCTGTCCATCCCACCAGGGCAGATCAGAGAGGCCCTCTTATCATTCCATCAGCTAGAGAGGTGCATCTTTCTAGCACCAGAAGGAGGGCTTTCTCCGTGTCCACCCCAGCCCTTTGGAACCTCCTGCCAACTGAGTTATGCCTACAGACAGAGCTACTGCCCTTTCGGAAGGGCCTAAAAAACTGGCTGGCAGGGCAGGTGTGGGGCTTCAGTAATACAGGGTCCCATGTTGGGTGGCTGATCTAATGGGATAGCCACCCTCTCTCTCTTTTAAACTTTTTTAACCTTTTAAAATTTTAAATCTTTTAAATTTTTGATTTTTTGTAAATTTATAGTTTAATTTTTTTAAATTAATTTTGAACCTTCAGGTTTCAATTTCTGAATTTGTAGGGGTATAGTGGGATTGTTTAAGTGTGTTTTGTACTCATCATGTATAATGTTTTTCTTTTTCTGTAGCCCACTAGTGTCAGGTTCGCCTGATTGGGGCGGGATAATAAATCTAAATAAATAAATAAATAAAATAAACATAAACCAAAACAGTTAAGGAGATTTCAATGGGTTTGAGCTTCCTGAAAATTCCAGTGGGTGTGCTGATGCCAAATAACATGGAACAGTACTATTTATGGTTCAAACACAGTGAGTATTTTGTAAAGGGAAATCAATACCTGCAGATTATGTCTCTTCATAACTACGTAGGACATGCTGGTGAAAATTGTAGAAATAATGAAGAGATGTATTGTGGAAATGCTGCAGTTCATATGAATTGGATAGGAAGAGTGTGATGAGAAAATCCCAAGTAAACTTACTCAGAAAAAACAAACCAATTATCTAATTTTCTTATTCACGGTATTCAATTTAAGAATCTTAGTCCATCATGCCCAGTAGCTGCACAAGAATCCCTAAATATTGAGAGGAGACTGGAAAAACAGCATGGGAGGCAAAGTGGCTGTTACCTCAGCCAGAAACATTCTGCATTTCAACAGTTTGTGACTCGATCCTAACTTGTCTTATAATTCTTTTAAAACCCTACTTGGCTCTTCCAGTTCCTGAATAGTAAAAGCATAAGATCTGGGGTAAAAAGGGAAAGCAAGTGCAAGAGTGTGAGAGATTGTGGAGTATCATCAGTGTTTACATGCTTCCACTGTTTGTGCACCTCTACCCAAGATGAAATAAAAATACACTTACTTCTTGGGAGGCAAGCTATGGCAAACCTAGGCAGCATAATAAAAAGCAGAGACATCACTCTGAAAGTGCATCACTTGGATGGGTCCTCAGAAAGATGAAGCAACATCTATGGGATCTAATATTAGATCCCTTCAGCTCCCAGAATGGCTAATAATATAGTTGTATTTGCAAAAATAAGTTTCTGTATTTCCAGAAGCAGGGGCAAAAATAAAGAAGGCCAAAAGTTTTAATTGATTGTGGGAAAATATAGGGGAGCTTCTTCATCTTTGAATTCAATAAATTTGAGTGAAGCCAAATAGTGAGCAGTCTTTAAAAATCTTTAGGTTGATATGGTAATCTTTCCAGATGACTGTTTATCAAGTCACTGAACCTACACATACAACCCTATGGGCCACTACCCACGAGACACCTCTGTACTCCACCATCCGTCTCAACCCGCCCAGCTCTGTGCCCATTGCGTCTACAATACCATCTTGCCATCTCATTTTTGGCCGCAGATTAGGAGAAGTATATTGGCAATCTTTCCAGGTCACTAAAAGCCTTCATAAGTTTTTTGGGTAGGTGGAACTGTTGTATTTATCTAGTTTAAAGCTTCATTAAAAAGAAGGAATTAATAAGAACATTAACTTTGGAGGAGGTGTACTGAATGACAAACTTATCCAGGATTACCACATTTTTGAATAACGAAATCAATTATAATTAATATTAAAATTAATATAATAAATTCAATTTAGAATTTGATTTTCTTAAGTATTTTCTAGAATGTCTTTCCCAGTCTTTTGATACTAACTAGATATTTGTGATTGTAGAATTCAACAGATACGTCAAAAACCTTTCCCTTTCTTTTAAGGTTGTCTCATTGTTTTCTTCTCAAAATAAACCGAGATTTTTTAAATTCTACTACAAGCTGAATATTGTCTTTGACATTTTTTAAATAAATGTATTGTCTTGTAGATGTTTTGTTTCATTGTTATTTGCTGTCAAGTCCAATCTATGGCAACCCAGTGATTTAATGATCTCCCAATGGTCTTCTCATTAGCAAACCTCGTCAAGTCTTGCCAATTCAAGGCTATGATTTCCTTTATCCAGTTGATTTACCTCCCATATTTTTAAGAAAAATAGTCTGCAATCTGGGATAGTTGTATTGATTTCCAGCTTTGTGCAATTCTTGCTTCTCTTAGTAAATTTAATTATAAGCTGCAAATCCTTGAATTCAACTTTCCCTTTTAAATAACCTAATTAAATAGTTTTATGGTTTGCTGATAGTTGGCATCCCATCATCTGTTAAATAACACTTAAAATAATGTTGTGAAATTATTTAATGTTATGAAGGACTCAAGTATGTTTAGAATATCCGTGTGCTCCTGTGGACCTGGCTCTAGATCTCATCACTCCTGATTTCTTTCATTTTCTGGCACAAATGGTGAACCACATCTTTCCTGTGGGGGTCTAACAGACCATTTCAGGGGTACTTTGCCCTTTGATATTATTTATGTAAAATAGAGGCCTTCTTTCAAAGATATGGATAATACAGGTCTGTAATGCAGGTCTGTAATGTACTGGTGGGTTAATGGGCTCCAGAGGGCTTCTGGGAATTGCTCACCTCATCCTATGGTGACTTGACATCTGCATGGGATTCAGAAAAGTAAAAAAAGAGTAAGACCACAATCCTATAATTGGAATCCCAGGGATCATACACCACCCTGGATCTTCCCATCTGAGAAAGAACTCTTCTGTTGCAAGAGGAGAGATGATCCTAGAGTCTTCCCATGCCTGTGTGGAATTATCTGCAGCTCACACTACACTGAAGATGAGTGCTGGGTGGAGAGGCACAGTAGGGACATGGTGTGGACAGGTTATAAAAAGCTTTGGATCCACAAATCAGGAGAAGGTGACACGAGAAAAATACATTTTAAAAAAATGGAAGCGAAATCCAACCATCTGGCAAATATACTATTTTTCCTCTTTTATATGCAGTTAGGTCTTGTACCAGCAGGGCATTGTTTTAATTTCTGAATTTACAGGGGAATAGTGGGATTGTTTGGTTTGTATTATACTCATTATGCATAATCTTTTTCCTTTTCTGTAAGCCGCCTAGAGTCGGTTTCACGTGATTGTAGTGGGATAATAAATCTAAATAAATAAATAAATAAATTGTACTAAGCCTCTTCCATTGGATCACTCGAAACACATGCTTTGAATTGCCATCTTAGGGACAATTTTAACTCCCACTCTGGCATGTTTTTTTCTTTTAAAAATGTAGGCTAGCTGTTTCCATTTTGCCTTGCCCTTTACCAGAATGCCAGTTTTGTCAAGTGCCAGCTGAAACCATTAAATATAAAATGATAATTCTTCTAAGCCTCCCTGGTAGAATTCAATATGTAAATATGTGCAGCCAAAAGGATCTGCAAGGCAAAGTGCCTTCTGAAAATGTAAAAATAATTCATCCTGATGAACTCATGTTTTAGAATAGATTACTAAATGGCACAATAGTGAAGAAGATACTAGTTTTAAGAGGGTCTCTTACGTATTAAAAGGCGAGGAAATTTTTTAATTAGCATGTGCCTTAACTGTCAAACAAGCAAAGCCTCCCCAAGTCGGTTTCTGCCGAGTAGGGCGGGATATAAACTGAAAAAAAAAATAAAAATAAAAAATAAAGATGACCTTGTATATGTACCACTAACAACCCCCCAAGCATCTTTTACTGATTGGTTGGGTTGTTAATATCATTATTACAGCCTCTGTGCTCCAGATTAGGATGGTCAGATCCAAACCTTGAGGACTAAATTAGATGTAACGAAAGAGGTACATGAACACATCTCAGACACTTTAGGCTTTGTGCAATAAGCAACAACTTTGGATAGTAGATTGAGATCAAATCAATAGTATGTAGGTGGTTGGGTTGATGGGTGGGATGGAAGAGGAGTTTAACAAACTACTGGTGCACCATTTTCCTGATGAAATTCTTCCTTTTTAGCAATTAATTGTTGTGATATATGCTATTCTGGCAGAGTTTCACACAGTTTCTATAAGGAACGTGGAAACAAAAAGGTTCCATTCTGCTTTTCCTATGCTTTCTGCATCCTAATCTTACTTGAGTCCATCCATGGCTGGTGTTTGCTAAATATTCAAAAAGCCTAGGGTGCATTCACGCATTAGTGCTGTGCATGGTATCCAGTGGTATATTGAAGGTGTAACAAAATTTGGCCTATGTATGCATTTCAGTTTTCTCTTACCAGCCATGTAGGAGAAAGAGGAGGTAGGTGGAAGCAGTGTACAAGCTGAAGGCTACCTGAAACTCGTAGGTATAGTTATAAACCCTAGTCTTAAGGTATGAATTCAGTCAACATGTGCTACTTGAATTATATTATAGGTACAGTAATACCTCGGATAACGCTAAGACTTGGTTCCACAAGTCTTGGTGTTATCCGATTTTCAGTGTTATCCGATGCATGTTAAAATCCTACGGGATGGATCGGATAATGTAAAAGCTCCATAGAGATACATTGTAACCGCACAGGCTTTAGCGGTTGTTATCCGATCCATCCCATAGGACCTTAACGTTATTCGATCCAATTCTCCTCCCCAAATTACTTAACGTTATGCGTTTTTAGCGTTATCCAAGGTAAACGTTATCCGAGGTATTACTGTACAATGTTTCCCAACCTTTGGTTTTTGGATTTCAATTCTCAGAAACCTACATCAATTCCCCAAAAGCACAGATCAGCCAATGTACTGACCTAGACTTTGGGGAATTGTAGTCCTCCTGTGGGGCATGTACCCCATGTTGAAAACCACTGGTCTAAAGGTATATTCTTGTTAAAACATGCTTGATCACAAGTAATATGGACAAAAGTCCACAAGAGCAGCAATAATTACATACAATATCAGCTTTAAAACAATAAGAACATCATTTAAAAATTCCGAATATGTTATTTTGGCTTTCTTTAGATGCTTTAAGTGGAGGTACAGCACTGAAGGTTTTTATTCTGTCACTGTGGAAATATAGTACTGGATTTGATACATATTTGGTCTCGTTCAAGAGACCAAATCTTTGGCTCTTCTTGTAATATTGTATAGAAATAATTGTAGATGCTTTAAAGGTGAAGGTAAAGGTTTCCCTTGCTTGAAAGCCAGTCATATCCGACTCTAGGGTTCAGCGCTCATCTCTGTTTCAAAGCTGAAGAGCCAATGCTGTCTACTTCTGCAGACATTTCCGTGGTCATGTGGCAGGCATGACTAGGACATTGGAGCACACGGAACACTGTTTACCTTCCCACCAAAGTGGTCCCTATTTATCTACTTGCAATTTCTTGCTTTCGAACTGCTAGTTTGGCAGGAGCTGGGACAAAGATGGGAGCTCATTCTGTCCTGCAGTACTCAGAAATCGAACTGCTGACCATCTGCCTTCCAGTCAGCATCTTAGCCACTTGATGCTTTACAGGGTACATTAAGGAAATTTGAATACTGTCTGCTAAATTTAAAAGTCAGTCACATCCTTTTCATAAGTGACATTTTTCCTGTCTTGATTAAAAAAACTTATGAGCAGCCATTTTGGGCTGCAAGGAAGGGTGCAGTGGCTGGTTGGTGGCCTCTTTGGAAGAGCAGCAGCGGCGCCCTTCCCTCGGCACACCGTCGGGCCGAGCCAGGCCCAGCCAGGCTACGCTGCCGGGCCAGGCTGTTCTGCCAGGCTGGGCCAGGCCAGGCCAGGCTAGACCACACCATGCCGCTGCTCCACTTTGCCGCCTCGCTGCCTCACTCCTGCTATTGCTGCCTGCCTGCTGCTCCCTGACCCCAGCCAGGGTAAGTGATTAGGGGTTGTTTTTTGGGTGGGTGGATAGGTGTTTTATGTACTGTACTGTTCTTTTCTTTCTATTTAAAGTCTATTTTAATTTGTATTTTTATGTTTTTTTAATTCTATTTTTATGTGTACTGTATTTTAATTTTATTTTTTACTTTGGCTCCGCTCACATCATTGGCTCCACCCACACCATCATTGACAAAGTATTTCCAGAGTGGATTTGCCCCTGCCACATCCTTGCCTGCAGTGTTGATGATTTGTGGCTTAGGAGCCCAGAAAACACAGGGAAACAGTTTCTGGGGGGCAACAGAAACTTTTATTCATGAGGCGAGGTACAGGAAAAGTATTTACAGTTATGACAAAATAACAGGCTTAGCTTCAGTATACAGGAATGCAGTGATGGGATGTCCCCGGTTCCCGACGGTTCCCTGGAACCGGTAGGACCAATTCCGGAGGGTTCTCCGTGAGGGGAGTCCACTTTTGAGGCATCCGGTTCCGGACGCCTCACCGAAAGAATTTTTTTTTAAATCGGAGCTAAAATGGCTCCAATTGACTGCGCATGCGCAGAAACTCAATCTGACGCATTGCGCATGTGTCAGATTGAGTTTCTGCACATGTGCAGTCAATTGGAGCCATTTTGGCTCCGATTTAAAAAAAAATTTCTTTTAGAGTTGGAGCCGTGCACCTTTCAGGGCGGCGGCGGCGGCGGCGGCGGTGACAGCAGCGGCCCTTCTCTATTGGCGGCGACGGCCTGTCAGCCTGTCGGGAGGAAGCGGAGAGAGACGGAGCGGGGGAGCCATGGGGCCCAGGCTGGGCGCGGGGGGATCCTCCTGCCTCTGCTCCTCCTACTGCCGCCGCTGCTCCTACTCCTGCCGCCGTCGCGGGTCAGGGTCAGGTCTGAGGCAACAGAGGGGCAGGAGCGCCTGCTGTCCGTGTCCGGTGCCCGCTTCAGCTGGAGGAACCTGAGCTGCCCGACCTGCAAGGTCCTCTTCGCCGCCCTCGATGCCTCCATCCAGGTGAGCCTCACCTCGCCTCGCCCCGGGGGGTGGGGGTGGGGTAAAGGAGGCAGGCAGGTAGTGGGGGTGGCACCAACCCCCCCAACCGGACACCCGTTGTGGGGATTGGGAGTCCCTTGGGGGTGGGGTAAAGGAGGCAGGCAGGTAGTGGGGGTGGCACCAACCCCCCCCCAACTGGACACCCGTCGTGGGGATTGGGAGTCCCTTGGGCAGGAGGATGCCCTGGGACGCCTCGGCCTGCCGGCAACCCCCCCAGCCCCTTGCCCCTGCTCTCTTTGCAGCTCAAGCTGCCCCAGGAGGAGGGGGGTCACCTTTCCCAGGCCCATCTTGCTTGCTCGATACCCACCCTCTCAAAGGGGGGGGGCACCTGGGCTTCTCCCGCCCTCCGTCACCAGCCCTGCCCTGCCTGGCTTGTTTTGCTGCCTGAGTTGAGCGGACGCCCCCACCCCCACCCCTTGGGTGCCCGAGGAGGAGGAGGCGACAGGCGCCCGGCAGAGGGTTTTTTATTTGGGGTGGGTGGGTAATTTATTTGTGTTTTGGGTGGGTGGTTGTATTTTTATTTAATTTTTATTTATTTATTTAAGTTATTTACGGCTTTGTGTGTGTAGCTATCTGGCTGGGTGGGTGGGCTGAGGGGTGTGTGTGTGTGTTTATTTTTATTTTATTTATTTTTATTTTGGCCCCGCCCACAACGTCATGACGTTGGCTCAGCCCATGACGTCATGACGTCATGACGTCCGTGACGTCATGGCGTGGTAGTAGAATTTTTGTCATCCCATCACTGCAGGAATGGCATATATATAAGAAGTTCAGAGTCCTCAGAGAGTTTCAGCTCTCTCTCTCTTTGCTTACCCAGTAAGCTTTATCACAGAGTCCTTGTTGGTTCCTTGCAGATGCTTGCAGGCCTTGATATGAACAGCTGTTAGGCAAGTTCTTGGTAGAAGCAAACTCCAAGGCAAAAACACCAACAATCCAAGCTGCTTGTGTCCACTGACACAAAAATCACCACCACGAAGTGGCAAAAGTTCCAAAGTCACTGGCCCATAAAGTTACCTCCAAGATGAGTACTCCACCAAGATGACCACTCCATTAAGGCGAGGCAAGGCAACTTGGCTTTGGGGCGTCCTACATTTTATGCTCAAGAGGGTTCTCTAATTAGCTGCTGATCCTGAGCAGCTGGCAGTTCTCTAGAATAGTCCTTAAAGATATACACAATCATTTATCCATGGTGCAATATGTGCCACGCCCAGGCACTGTTACTAACAGTCATGACGTCGGCTCTGCTCATGATTTCATGATGTTGGCTCCACCCACGATGTCGGCTCCGCCCACAGTGTGGTAGTAAATTTTTTGGCTGCTCACCACTGAATAGAAGTGCTCAGAGGGAAGATAGGAAAAATCAGCAACAGTCTTGAAAACAGTGTAGTCATATAAAGGCACCAGTGTAGGAAATAATAAATGTCCCAAATAATTTAAAAGTGCAAAGATACCAAAAGTCTTATTATTTGTTATGGTAAGGAGATCATTGTTTAACTTGAAGAATACGGTAGCAAACACAAATAATATTAAGACTGAATTTAAATATTTTCTGTGTTTTATAATGTTAAGAGCTCTTTTAGATCATGACCTGCTCAAGTGTTTGATAGTACTGTATTTTTAGTCTAAATTCTCCAACTAAGGTTCTGCCAAATCTGAACTAGATTGCATTATCTTTTTATAAACATTCCTGTAAACCAGCATCTAATTTATTTAGCTGCAATATACTGTGGAAAGAGTGGAGACAAAACCTTATACTTGTAATATCATAAATCAAGGGTTGGCTGGTGCCCTCTAGTTTGTAGCCAGACTCAAGGAGAAGATGCAGAAATCTTCATAAACATTTTGTTTATAGCAACAGAATTCCCACTTGACAGAACTTATGCAAAGTATTGCTGTTAAAAACTTTGTAGACATTTAACTTTTATATATGCAGTATTGTGCAAACTTCTTAGGCCCCCATCAGCTGGTTTGGGAAAATTCAATGAGTGATTTTGGGGACCATAACTTGGATTCCCTAACTCCAAGCTTTACTAAACTTGGAAATTTTGTGCACCTTTCCCAAAAGAATGGAACACAATGCAATAAAATCCATTTCCCACATCGTCATTAGGCAGAGTGAAACAGCTGTTTCAGATGGCAGATACCAATGTTTGGAGTTAGCATCTACTCAACTATCCATTCCCCACAAGCTCCACCCCAACAATTCTGATGCCACCAGTGTGGATTGCATCCTGGTATCAGTGATGCTAATTTGCTGCTGGCTTTCACAGGTCACATCTAGCTACCATCTTCATAGGCAGCATTACTGAGGAAGGATCCTGGCTGAGCAAGCAAGCAAATAAGAAAAGATAGCAAACCACCACCACCTCCTCCTCCTCCTCCTCCTCCTCCTCCTTCTTCTTCTTCTTCTAGAACTGATGTGAAAATGCAGAAATGAAGCCATATTTTGGTTAATTCATTCTGCAGTTCTTTTCATCAAACCTAGTATGAAAAAGATTAGCTGATACAAGTTTGCTGTTGCCCAAGATATGCCCAATTGTGGTTCAGGAATACCACACTCTTGAAGGAGACTCTTTCTGTGTACCCCAAAGCATCAACTGTAACCCTATCTCAAAAGTGGAGAAACTGTTGTTCAGCTGTCAATGCCTCTGACTGCCTGTTCCTCATAATGAGCAATCAGATCTTGGTTCAGATCTTGAAGCTTGGTTCAAACAGCATTTGGAGAATCACTAGTTCATCACCAATGGCTGTACAAGGAGCATCAAAGGACTTTAAAACTGCTGGTCCAGACTGTTGAGTGAGGCCTTGCTGGCTTAGTCTTGATTATTCCTTCCTGAATGGTATGTCTAGCAATTCTTATATCTGTTCAGAAATGTTTTATTTGTTGTGAAGTCTTGGACACAGAAATCACATGAGACATAGTGACATTCATCATGGCTGGGCAGATAGCCTGGTGTTCCTGGCTTAATGGCCAGGTGTCTAAGCATTGTCCTATTGAGATTAACAAGGATTTTTTTTAATAGCAGCTGGATTGTTGCAAAGGGATTGGTATTTTTGTTATTTGTGGAGCATAACTATTGCATACAGTATGTATATGTATGTGTTTATGCCATTAGGAAAGTAAAGGGGTGAGAATCAAAGCTATGTACTAGCAGGCAATAGTAGTTACCTGGAAATATCCCCCCCTTTTCCTCCCCACACATGGGATATACCAAAAGAATGGCATCCACTTCCTCCTAAATACTTTCTTAAAAGTACCCAGTACTAAGGGCACACTCAGGCTGGTCTTCTCAGAAAGACAGTGACCCCACTTTTACTAGCCTTCTTTTATGGCAGGGGTGCCCAAATTTTTTGGGCCATGGGCCAGTCACATGGTTCAGCAGGCTGGTCATGTGGTTCAGTGTGCCATTTATGTGGTTCCTCCCACCAGAAGCAGAAGTAAAATGCGTCTTACAATCTGTCTTGCAACAGATGTTTTGCAACAGGATGAGATAGATTTCAGGCTGCCATTTTCTCTGCTTAAACAAGGGGAGCTCAAACTATGGCCCATAGGCCAGATCTGGCTCCCAACACCAATTCATCCAGCCTGTGCTGCCCTCGTCATTCCCAGAAGTGGAAGTACTTCCACTTCTGGGAGCAATGAGGGCAGTGTGGGCCAGATAAAAAGGCATCAGGGGCTCAATCTGGCCTGTGGGCTGTAGTTTGGGCACCCCTGTTTTAGGTATCTTCAACCTACATTGTAGGCATTTTGCTACAGTAAGAAGAATATTTCATTGTGCTATTATATATTTCACCTCCGGTACATTCTTTTGGCAGGTGTTAAAATGTATCTTCCCACATGAGGGCATCAGAGCTATTCCAACAAAGACTGAAGCTTCACTATTGTAGCTACCATAGAAATCTATGTACACGAGGTCAATCAGCTTTTACAGGCACCTTCTAGTTTACATTTCTGGTGTATTTGTTCATTTTCAAGGTAGGAAAGAAATATTATGAAACCAGTTTACAGCCTTCTTTGCCAGCAGTGATATCTGGTATAAATCTATGCATACTGGCACTATGCGTAGGGTTTAAATCTGTTCTGGATGGTCATTACCCTGTCATTAGTAGCAAATAAAATTAATTTAAACCATGGTCAAAGTTGGTTTTGGCACCATAAATAAATGCAGCTGTGGAAATTGATATTTACCTTCAACAACTGGCTATACTACTGAGCAGATTTGAGAAAGTGATGTTCCAAATTCTGGGTTAAACAACTAGAACTTTAAAAGAGGGATAGCACCTTAGAAATCTTTTCATTTCAAAATCAAGTTTGCCATATTTGATGTTGAGATGGTTCTTGTTAAGAGGATACAGTCTGTCCATGCAAAGTCTTTCTGAAAGGTGTAATAATTTCATGATTTTGGTAGCTGACCACAGAGTTTTCTTTTGGATCCAACAAAGGCAACCCAGCCTACCAAAAGTGAAAATATGAGAAATAAAAGAAAACTTGGAAGTAAATGAAAGTCCATCTCTGATTTTGCAAATATATATGCATATCTTGTGTGTCTACTTATGTGTGCAAATATATGGGCCCTTGCAACCTATTTAAAAGGGGAGTATAGATCCCAGAAGGTCCCAGAAGTGGCAATTCAAATGTCAATGCTAGGTGAAAGTATTCTTTCTCAGAGTAACAGAACTCTGATGGGCCAGTGGCCACAAAATTAGTTTGCACCCCCACCCCACCCCCGTTGATACCCCATTGTTAGATCCTTTGAACTTCAGCTCATGCATTTTATAAGAAATCAGGCTTCTCTAAGTTCATGCCATCTAGATGTCTTGGACTATACCTCTTGTCATTTCAGACTAAGGTTTTGTTAGTGACAGCTAATGGGAATTTCTCCAAAATATCTAGAGAACATCTGCTTGAGGAAGGCTGAATTCATGGGTGTGGTTCTGAGTGGATTTCATACTTCTAGAGAACTGCCTCAAGGGATGGTAGAACGACCACTTGAAAGTTACATATGTTCTACAGGGATGTTGTACATAGGGACATGGGATATAGCTGGAATTGCTTGGGGCTTCAAAATGTAGTGTCATCCATTGGCAATGTCATTAATGGTTCACTAGCTAACTGTACAAGAATATTACACACGGAACCAGCACTTGGGAACAGAGCTTAATTAGATGACAGCCCATATAACACAATCTAAGCAATACAGGGGTGATGTGGGCAGGCAGCTGTGTCCACTTTTCTTGTTCATGGGTTATCAATTATTAAATTACAGCAGGTATGCAGCCTAGTGTCATTCCTGGACTACCCAAGATCTAGTGCCTAAACTGTGTTATACCGTACATGGATAGAATCTGGTACTTTCTATTTATTGCTCCTGATCAATACATTTCTGAACTGATTGGCAGCTGAGATAACCTTAAGGAGCCCAAGGAATGACAGCTGAGTTCCCTGTTTTATAGAGCTGTCCATGATCACAATTTAGTGCAGGGTAGCCAAACTTTTGAGCTGCTGGCCACTCATGTGGTTCCTCCCAACCATAAAATACATCCACGACTGTTGTAAACACATTTATGACAACCAGGGGTGCATTTACGGAAGTGTTTTGTGTATGTGAGGGCATGTTTGCGCATGCATGGGACATCCATTTTTGCTTCTGGTAGCAGGGTGGGCAGCACAGGCTGGATGATTTGGCACCATAGGCCGGATCTGGCCCATGGGCCATAGTTTGGCCACCCCCGAGTTAGTGCATGGAAAGCATGTCTTAACATGTTGGTATCCTGCATCTTCATGTTGTCATGATCAGTGGGTAACAAAAGTGTAATGGTGTTCAGTTGAATGCACAACACTGCATTGTCCTATCAGGAACCAGAGTCCCCAAAGGTATAGACCAGAAAAAGGCAACGTGAACAAGGATGAAAAGGATCCATATTTTCTATTCTAATCTTTTCAAGTGTGTAGTGAGCAAAAGTCACAGACATAGCCACTTTGCATCACTGGATTGATCATCCTTGATTTTTAGGGTACTGCACAAGATATTTCTATGTGGATTTTCCATAAAACACCTTCAGATATCCCTGAATATTGGACAATATATTGTTTCTAATATCTTTTCTAGAACATACAGGTTTTGTCCTGTTATACTTGGAAAGGATTATTCACATGGGCTCAACAGATATGTGAAGCTTTATTAAAGTGAGGAAAGTTGCGATAGCATATTGGGTGACATAACAGTTTTAGATGACACATCTAAAATCTTTCTGACTCTAATAAGGAAATGTACCTATTGATTTCTTGGTGTGGATTTCCCCATCTCTGGGTATGACTACCTCAACAAATTATGCAGGAAATACTCTGCACCGGGGATGGTTGATTTACGTTATTTTCCATTGATCACATGATGTAAAAGTCAATGTAAATCTACATGGCAACCCCTCACCCCAACCTGTACTTTCCCCCTCTGGTGCTTCTTCTTCTACTATTTGTTGTTGTTGGAATTAAACACCTTTACTTCATACCCTTTGGCTGGTTGAGTTGATGTGGAGTAAATAAATAAAAATAAAATAAATATGTAGCTGGTGTATTAAAAAACATCCCAGCTGACTCCAGCTGCAATGAGAAAGATAGGACAGCAGAGAATGATTACCATTTGAATCCTCTCCTTCGTACACCTGATGTCTAGGTCTGCTTTCCTCTTCCCATTCCATGCCATTATTTCCCTATTTTTGTGCTTTTCTTTTTCTTGTAAAGGCTTGCTAATCTAATGCTGGGGCAGCTGGCTGCCCAAGGAAATAAAAAAAGGGAGAGAGTTTTAAGCCTGCTCTTCTCTAACTGACCTCCTGAAAATCTGAACAGCCAGATCTGATCTACCTTAAGAAGCTGGAAGTAAAGCTGAGATGAAAACTTCCTCCCATCTTTCTGCCAATTTCTTGGTTTTTTAAAAAAATGATTGCTTGTTTTGTCTAGTGCTAGGATAGGAATGAATGAATGAATGGGATGGGAAGGGATGGGATGGGGAAGGAAGAAAAGAGAAAGAAATAGATTGAGCAATCAGGTGTGGGGATGAGAGGATTTAAGCAGTTAGCAAGCTGCAAATAATACAGATTTCCTCCCCCTCTCTACTGACTCTCCAGTGGTTGCCTAAACAAATTTGCCTGGAGAAACCTGATTTCCTGCATATGATTAAACAGCTGATCCATTTGCATTTTCTGCCATTTTTCTGCACCCTCTTTGAGCAAGAATATAGAGAAATCAATTATAGTCTTCATCCTGAAGAGCAAGAAGGTGCAAGATATTCATCAGGATCAGATCGTGGAAAAGTTATTTTCTATGTTTGCTGGAGCATTGTGGGAACTATATTCCATCAATGCAACTTTTCCAAGCTTTGATTTGAATCACCACTTTGTCCTCATTTCTAACTCAGTCCACCCATGACATCTTTGTTCTTTGAGAGTATGGGAAAGAAAGCCTTTACATTCTGATGTCATGAAAATATCTCTTGACTGTCCAGCAAAAGCTTGCACAATCCGCTCTACTTTAGCTGTTTCCTTATATTTCTCCCTGATGAGGCTTGGGATCACACCCTGCTCTTTCTTTTTGGTTCCTGCTACTGTCACTAGTATGACAATTTTTTAAAAACTTCATGTTGTTTTGTCGTGTATCTGGGAACAGGGTGGGTGAGGTGCCACTTTCTTCAGGAGGCTGTGAGTTTGCACAGTTCTCACAAGGATTCCCTGGCTGACAAATCTGAAAGATGCTTGGCTGGCTGGGATCAGGGCTTTCCTCCTGAGCAAACTGAAGGCCTCCAATCCAACTGGGGGAAGATGTAAATGCTCTTCTGCTATCCACAAGCACAATTTTAATGAGCTTTCCCACACACTTTCCTGTGGTTTATGTAAGGAGATCAACCCTCAGATTAATTGTACTGTCACAGGGTATTGAGTCAAATCTAGTTTAGAGACAAGTGGTACTACTTGCCCATATCTTCAGTTTTCTGGATCCCATTAAGGTAAGGTGGATCTGTATGGTGGGTCTGTTTGCTAGCTTTCTTCTCTAGGATCCTTCATACAGATGTGGTTGGTAGGAAACATGGATAGATGTTTTTGTGTGTGTTTTGGCTGAAGCTTGATCAGCAGGAGGTCCAGCTTTAATCATTTAAAACGTGGCCATATCTTACCCTACAAAAGTTGGTATCTGATGGGCATGTTTTTCATCCATCATACTCTGTTCCCTTTCCTAGGTTGATGAGTCAGCAAAGGTAATTTTCCTTTTTCTAATCTGGCAATCCTAGCTGGGAAAATGGATGTGGTATGGGTGCATGTGAATATTAGTGTTCATTATTATATTAGTGTGAATACTTTTGCTCACATGCCCAGGATGAGCTGAATAAAAGCACAGACTCCTTGCTGTTTTTATCACAGACTCCAAGCTGCATACATGCATGGGATAAGTAACTGAATTACCACACCAATAGTTAGTTGAATTCTTTATAATTGACTTGATATAGTGGACTGTTCTTTTCATTCCAAGGTTTTCCTTTTCATACCAAGGTTGATGACTATTTTTGAAATGACTAATGACATACTTTTTAACTTCTGACTCAATATATAACTTCTTGTTTCACATATCCAGTACTAACCAACTTAACTTTTTAGTCTGTTATTTTGTGTTAAATTGTGATAAAATGTATGATAGGAAAATACTGGTGTAGAAATTGGCAAGAGAACTCCATGGACAGGGACAAAAGAGATAACAAAAAGGCAAAATAAATGGAACAGGATGTTGAGCCCATCAGGTCGGAAGATGGGGGAGGGGATAGGATAGTGGGAAGAGAAATAGGATGTTGCAAGGAACAATACTGTATAGGAACTTGGAATGTAAGATCTATGAATCAAGGCAAGCTGGAAGTGGTAAAAAATGAAATGGAAAGAATAAGCATTGACATCTTGGGAATAAGTGAATTAAAATGGACAAGGATGGGCGAATTCATCTCTGGAAACCATCATATCTACTACTGTGGACAAGAAAATCTTAGAAGAAATGGAGTGGCGATAATAGTTAATAAAAGAGTGAGAAAAGCAGTAATGGGATACAATCTTAAAAATGACAGAATGATTTCAGTCCGAATCCAAGGAGACCCATTCAATATCGCTGCAATTCAAGTCTACGCACCAACCACTGGTGCTGATGAAGCCACAGTTGACCAGTTCTATGAAGACCTACAACACCTCATAGAACAGACACCAAGAAATGAAGCATCCAGATTGATATTTTTTTTCCTTTTCCAAGGGAGTGAGTGGGACCAGGCAGATCTCTTTGTGCTTTTACTGGCACCAAGAAGGGAATAACCACTTTCCAGTCCCCTCCAACAGTCCTTTTATATTAGGGCTGCAAGAGCCTCCCACCCTGTTCATGTCACTTTGACAATATCTCAGTAAGTCAAAGAAGAGTTACAGTACTTAATTCTACATTTTCGTTCTTATTTATAGATCATACCATGTTTAACATTTTTAAACCAAGAGTGGTTTCTGAACAATATTCTGTTACTGATTTGGGAGATTTAGGAAGCTCAAGGGTCACAAGCATGCCATGCCTGGGGTTTAGTGAAGAGATCAGCTAGGAATTCCTTTTAGCTGGCGATGCCCACATCTACAGCTGGGCCCTTCCCACATGCAAAACATACATTTTGTCCTTGAGTTCTTGGGATGACCCTTTCTTCCCTATCACAGTAGCTGGGTAATGATGGATATTAATAATGAGGGAAGTCTAGCAGGCATCTGGTATTCCAGGCTCATAACTGCAGCATCCTGGTTTAGATGTATACAATAGTAGGTTACAGAGAGCCTACTCATTGTTTCATTACCTCGTGTTCTGTGCCAGGCCAGGTATCATTAGCAGCAATGATGAAACCCACACCATACCTGGATCATTCTGCTGGCTTTTACCTCAAGCGATAATAATGTTTTCTCTGTTTTATTACAGCCTCTTGAGATGGTGACTGATTTACATATTCTCTAACACTTAATTAACGATGTCACCTTCCCAGTGCCTTGAAAACAGTTTTCATTTTTTCCTCGGCAGACCTCCAACAATTACCTCCCACATTTTCTGCTGAAGTCCTTTTTATTACTTTAATGACAAATAATTGGACAGATTCTGAGTAATGAGGGTGAGAGCTAAAGGACTGTTGCATAGGAGACGGCTGCTTGTTACAAGACACTTTTAGTGGTCTCTAAATCAGACAGACAAGTAGAGTAATGATCATCTTGCTGTAATGAGACACAATTAAGAAGCGCTGCAGCAAATGACAGAGCAGTTCATTGAACAATAACCTCCTACCCCTCTCTCTCACCCCCTTCCAAATGCGATCGAAGCTTAATTATAGCATCACCATTTGCAATACCATCGTTAAGGTTGTGTCAGCACTTCCATTTGAAACCTGGCATTTTTCATGGGCTTATAGCTCTGGAGAGTCCAGAGGAAATCACACCCCATCTCAATGAAATTTCAACAACTTCAATATACTCTGTGTGTGTGTGTGTGTGTGTGTGTGTGTGTGTGTGTGTGTGTGTGTGTGTGTGTGTGTGTGTGTGTGTACTGTATGCTCATTGTTTCCTCACACACACATGCACACGCAAGCGGGCGGGCAGGCAGGCTTGCACGCATGCAGGCAGACATGCAGGCCGGCAGGCCGGCAGGCATGCACACAATGACATGCGTGCACACACACATTTTCTCTACTGAAAATAACACTATTTGAAGAAGAATATAGGTTTCAATCATCAAGTATGTTTAAAGGAGCCCCATTAGTGAGGCTATTCCACAATACCATATATTGTTGAAAGACTCCAGGATTAGGATCCGAGGAATCTCCAGCTAGAATATGGACTGTTCCACACAGTGTTTTTTTTTCATGACACAGAGATTAATCTCCAAATCAGCTAACACATGTGCAAAGAGTAGTATGTGAACAGTGATGTCTTAGGCAATGGGCACATGTAACAGCCTACCAATAAATGCAGGAATAAGAAGTCACACATACTCCTGTTGGGACAATTAGATGTACCTGCTTTTAAAAGGTAAAGGTTTCCCTTGCTTGAAAGCCAGTCGTATCCGACTGTAGGATTTAGTGCTCATCTCTGTTTCAAAGCCAAAGAGCTAGTGCTGTCTGCGTCTGCAGACATTTCTGTGGTCATGTGGTAGGCATGACTAGACACCAGACTGCATGGAACAATGTTACCTTCCCACAGAAGTGGTCCCTATTTATCTACTTGCAATTTCTTATTTTCGAACTGCTAGGTTGGGAGGAGCTGGGACAAAGACAGGAGCTCATTCTGTCCTGCAGTACTCGGGAATTGAACTGCTGACCTTCTGTCTCCCAGTCAGCATCTTAGCCGCTTGAGCCACTGCAGTCCTGCTTTTACCAGCATAGAAAACAAGGGGTGCATCATCTTTAAAAAGTATGCTACAATATTTGGGACAATCTGACCTGCAACAATGTCATTGGATCTCTCTCTCTCTCTCTCTTACACACACACACACACACACACACACACACACACACACACACACACACACACACACACACACACACACACACACACACACACACACACACACACACACTATGTCAGGCTATTCTCTTCACCTTCAATTTCCTTTGTTCTTCTCATAAAATTTTGGGCTGAGCTCTCCTTTCTTTGGAGTTGCCTGACTTAGTATGGCCAGTTCCCACTCCTCACAGCACCCTTCAAGTTTCCTAAACTCTTCCTTGTAAAATGGGATCAGGATTTGCAGGTGGCTGCATGTAAGAAGTCTACGCCCTAATGCACAGCCCATGTTCTCTGAGTCAATACTGCAGTTGACTCATGTGACAGAGGTGCAGTGTCCAAGGTATCTTCCCACTATGTCTCATGAGTCCTAAATCCCTATGAGCCTCTCAGGCACTAGGTTTTCTCCAAATCTACCTGACTGTAGCAACACAAAGGAAGGCTGGGGCTGTGCCTTTGCTATGTCTCAGGACCACATCACAGTCAGGTTCCTCTGCAAGGAACCTCCCAACATATAGTTTCCCAATGTTCCCAACTCCTTATTAAGAACCCAGGAGTGCTAAGAAATCACATTTCTTGAGGTTTGTGACTACTGACCTAAGGTAAATCTGACTGTGGAAAGGTAGGACTCTAAGGATTTTAAGGCTACATTGTTCTATAATATGTTGCACAGTCTGTCACAGTGCCCCGCACTCACATGCTGGTGATGGTACTTTCCCCCATTTATGCAAAAAGTCTGCACCTCTCCAGTGCCCTGTACGTAGTCTATTAAGGCTGGCCTATATCTTATGAGGTTGATCAAAACTGGGCAAATTCTGAGATTTGCTGATAATCACATCCGACTCTTTGTTCCATTTGCCAGGTATCTTTATTAAGCATTCAAAGGAAGTTTTTTGTTTGAATGCATCTACAGTCTCCTGGTTGTGGTTGGAATTATTTTGGTTATCTTGTCACTTCCAAAGCAACACTAATGTCAATTAAAGTAATTTGTCCTGACTGCTGATGTGAGCTCGTTAAATTAAAGCAAGCTAACAAACACATATACCCTCCTCCCAACTTAATCCCCAGCAAAGACCAAAAACTTTGTACTTCCTTTGCATGTTAATAAAGATACTTTTATTAAATCTGAGTTGCAAGAATTGAGAGGTAAGATCTTGGGAACAATGTGGTAATAAGTATGAGAGAATGTATCTATTTAGCTGTTCACAACGTTTCCTAATTAGCTCATTATCTTCTTCCTCAGTTATATCTTTTGCATATGTCTCAAGAGGAAGTGCTTCCATTAGAATTTATGATCAGAACAATAATGTTTTTATTACCTATTGTTCAGCATTAAAGCAAGGCTGTATGAAGCTTTCTTCTTAAATATATTTGCCTAGTTGTTTGTGTTTAGGCATATGATCTAAAGAGTACATAAACATTAAGTTTCCCTTTTTTGCAATTCACTACTACCCTCCTTCATGGTTAAAAGCATTGTTTTGTTATGATATCCTATTTCCCACCACTGGTAAAATCTCATGTGTTTCCCTTTCTCTCTTCACTGGGATAGCTTTAGGAGATCAGTAAACTAGAAGATTAGTTCAAATATATTTACAGGATTGGTTTCAGATATTTGGCTCTCTGAGGTAAAGAGGAAGACAATGCCCCAGCTCATTCTATGTGGAATATCTAGTTGCACAACACTGGGCACAGAGCTTTCATGAACAGAAGAACCTCTTTACCTCGGAATATGAGAGCAGTGACAAGAAAATGGATAGAGAGGTTGGCTGATGATGTAATTTTTGGTTTTGGTTTCCTGCCTTGCCTTTTGTTGTAAGTAAATTTTAGTCAGAAATTAGACCAGTTACTTTTTCATAATCTGAATCCCAAAACAAGCTTCCCCCTCTACCAAATGGATCCAAGACACTCCTTACTTCAGAGGTCTGCCCTGAACATGAGAAGGATGATGAGAATGGGCACAGAACTAGCAGGCTCATGTCCGCATATAGATCAGCCCAATAATAATAATAATAATAATTTTGCGTCAGAAATTATTCTGGGTTGAAAGGAATTTTGATGGAGAAACTCTGCTCATGTCCCCAAAATCTTTTCCCACTGATGTGGTCCCTATTTATCTACTTGCAATTTCTTGCTTTCAAACTACTAGGTTGGCAGGAGCTGGGACATAGATGGGTACTCATTCTGTTATGCAGTACCTGGATCTCGAACTGCCAACTCACTGGCCTTCCATCTAACAAAGTGAGCTTTTTAACCACAAAGGCACCACAGTCCAAGGTACAAACATTATCTCTAGGATTGTTGTGAGAAGATGCCACAACCTAGGTGCAACCGTGTACATCTCCTACCACATTGTAGACTCGTCAATTATGGTTATAGCTGTTCCTTTTTAAAAATTTGTTCCTGTCATACAACCATTTACCCACCTAGGTGAAATGAAAAAGAAATGTGAATGGAATGGATGGGAGGTTCCATATCTACATTTGTAGAAAGTATCTGAGTATCTATCGGGATTGTAGTCACCACACAAGGCTCTTTTCCTGCCCATTTTATTCTCACAACAGCCCGAGAGAGACCTCAGGCCAAGGTTATTCATTGACTTTCATGGATCAACAAGGGCTAGGATTTCTACCTCATAGATCTCAATCCAACATCCCAAGCACTGCATCAGACTGGTTGTCTATTAAAGAAGACCATTGGAAGGAACAGCATCCACATGGGTACAATATATATTTATTGCATTTTTATACCACCCATCTGGGTTATTTTCCCACTATGGGTGATGTACAACAATTAAAAAATTGACAAATATAATAACAGGGAACTACCAAAATATAGACTGGTGACGTCCAAGGCAGGACAATATTATAAATTAAACTAAGCTACTAATTGGCAAAAGGGAGGATGTCCCAAACTGCCTCTTTAAAGAGTAACGTTTTCAATTGCTTTTTAAATATGTCCAGCGAATAGTTACATTACATATTCCATCTATCATTCGAAAATAGTTTTGTTGTCTGTCAGGAAATGAACCTATTTCCTAAGGCTTGAAATTGCCAATTTTCAAATAGGCCTCAGAAAAATCCATTTTTCTCTCTCTGAGTCTCAAGGCTGTGTAACAGCATGTTTTTCAACCATGTTTTTCAGTATTTCTTATCTTTTGTAAGCTAGCAGAGCAATGTTATGACTAGCCCCAGTGCATTCTGTGTGCACGTGAATAAACAACCACTGTTGTTTTGGGAAAGTTTTCACTGTTACCTGATTGGCTAAGCAGTCCCATCTGACTGCAGATTCTCCATTTTGGAGAGAAGAAGGAGTTCGTCTCTGTTTCTTCATGGATTAAGACCTGTTTTTGAGTAGAGAGCTTTTGTTTTTGAATCTCAATGGGCTAGCAATCTTTAGTCTAGGAGCTATGCATTTTTGCTCCTTAAAAATGGTTACCTAGATTTACCTGTGGACTTTATTGGACTGACCTGTGCTACTGACTTTTATGCTTTATGAACCTGATCAATAAATCTTCATCATTTTTTTCTGAACAACGTGTCTTCATTGGACTACAAAAGGGTAAGAGCTGCCTTTCACACACACAAATCTTTGAACACGCTACCAAATAAAAATCCCTTAAGAGCTGATAAGCAGCTGAGAGTTCTAATTAGCCGTCCAGCTCGCCTAGGTTGGTTTGTTTTGGTTTCCAGGGGTTTTCCAGAAGTGTGGGGGCCGGCTGGATCGTGACATTGGAGGCAGCGGTGGCACGTCGCGCCTCTTGAAGACTTTTTTTGTGTGTGTGTGCATGCTCTCAATCTCGGCCCAGCAAGAAGCAAGCTTCGTTTGTTTGGCTGAAAGCCTGCGTGTGTGCGTCTGCAGCAGAAGCTGAGAAACTGCATCCTTGGAATGTTTTGTTTTCCTGAGATAAGGGTGCTGAAAGGAAAGCAGGATCGCAGCTGTTTGCTTCTTCGTTTTGAGTTTTGAGTCGGATTCTCAAACTCCCAGGGCCGAGGGCCGTTTCCAGTGCTGGCACGATTGAGACATCTTCCAAGACTACAAGATGGAAGGTAAGCCAGTGGCTGATGAATGTACCCCCTCACCACAGTTAGCACCCCAAGACAGACTCCATTCCAGATGGGATCTTGGAGAAGGTGCCCAGATGATGTTTAGCCAGAAGGAAGGGCCCAGGGTGGGTGAAGCTTGTCCAGATGACTTCGGAGACTTCCCCAGACGCCCAGCAAGCCCCAAGCCCTAAGTAAGACTCTTTTGTGTTGAATTGGAGTCAAAACTCCACAGAGTGCCTATTTCACTCAGAAGCAGTTCCCTGAAGTAATTTTCCCCCAAAGCCAAGAAGAGGGAGTGGAACCCTTCAGAAAAGATTTATTTTCCTGCATTGAAGTTCCTAGTTGCTGATTACATGTGCTGTTTGGTCTTTGAAGACCTGGAGAGGTTGCAAATTGCCTCATTGTGTTTGAGATACCAGCGTAAAGGTGGAAGAGCTCCAACGGACTCCTCCACGTGTCCAAGGAAATGTTTTGCTAGAGTGGGTGGGCCAGAGCCACCACTCTGAAAAGTGTTATCTACAGGCTGTTACACTACGCTGTTTTGGTCAGCTAGTGGGAAGTGGGAAATAATTGCTGGATGCAGTGTTTCCCTGAGTTTTACTACCCTTCGAGAAAGCTAAGAGCTGAAGAGGGGAGTAGTCCGTAAAGATGGCTGTGGGAGAGCCCAACTAACGGTGTCAACAATAGCAGAAGCCAGATCCAGATCCAGATTCCCGACGTACTGAGGAGAGTGAATGGAACCCTGCGCGTTCTTGAGTTGAGACGTTAGTCAAGCCATCAATTCTGTTGCCTGTTTAGTTCCCAAACCTCACAGGGATGAGGGTGATGGGTTGTTTGATTGATTCCTTTGGACTGTGTTCTGATAAATACCTTAAAGGTTGTTTCCTGAGTTTTTTTAGTAGGAGATGCACATGTTCCTGACGTCTGAAAGAAAAGCTGATAACGGAACTCTGAGTGGACTTTGTTCAACTGGCTGTTTAACTGTTTGCAGGTGCAACATCAAAGAAGAAGAAAAGGGGAAAATGTTATTGTTTCTTGCTAATCATCTGTTTATTTTTCCAGAGGCTCGTACAAGCGGCCTCTGTGACATGTGTGGTGTTACTGACCTGTTTTCTGATTTAAAGGTTGTTCTGTTTGGGCAAAATGTGTTTTGGAAAGGGAAAACCTTTGGTACCTGAAAATGCCCAAGTCTTTTGTTCCAGCAAGGTTTTATACCTGAGTTTGCTTGCAATGCAGAATGTAACTTATGTAACGTGTACCTCCAGTAACTAAAACTGGAAGAAGCTTTAACGCTTGATATCCTACATATATAAGGGATAGCTTGTTTGCTCAATTGCTTTGCTCAACATTAGTAAATAGTGCCTTTTGGTAAAGTCAAACCCCCGGTTTGCCTTTCCAGAAAGGAGGGCGTGTCAGGAAATGAACCTATTTCCTAAGGCTTGAAATTGCCAATTTTCAAATAGGCCTCAGAAAAATCCATTTTTCTCTCTCTGAGTCTCAAGGCTGTGTAACAGCATGTTTTTCAACCATGTTTTTCAGTATTTCTTATCTTTTGTAAGCTAGCAGAGCAATGTTATGACTAGCCCCAGTGCATTCTGTGTGCACGTGAATAAACAACCACTGTTGTTTTGGGAAAGTTTTCACTGTTACCTGATTGGCTAAGCAGTCCCATCTGACTGCAGATTCTCCATTTTGGAGAGAAGAAGGAGTTCGTCTCTGTTTCTTCATGGATTAAGACCTGTTTTTGAGTAGAGAGCTTTTGTTTTTGAATCTCAATGGGCTAGCAATCTTTAGTCTAGGAGCTATGCATTTTTGCTCCTTAAAAATGGTTACCTAGATTTACCTGTGGACTTTATTGGACTGACCTGTGCTACTGACTTTTATGCTTTATGAACCTGATCAATAAATCTTCATCATTTTTTTCTGAACAACGTGTCTTCATTGGACTACAAAAGGGTAAGAGCTGCCTTTCACACACACAAATCTTTGAACACGCTACCAAATAAAAATCCCTTAAGAGCTGATAAGCAGCTGAGAGTTCTAATTAGCCGTCCAGCTCGCCTAGGTTGGTTTGTTTTGGTTTCCAGGGGTTTTCCAGAAGTGTGGGGGCCGGCTGGATCGTGACATCCACTTTTAAAAGGGACCACATTAGCCCTACTGATCTGTCTGGAAGGCCCACTATAACATCTGCTTTCACATCTATGCCAGCATGTGGGGAATCAGTCCTCTACTGCAGTGCTGGATTAAGCCAGTGTAGCAAACCATGTCAAGGGGCCCCTGACACCGGCTTGGAGGCTCTTCCGATGCACATACAGCCTGACCTTTCTCTTTCTCTGGCATGCAGCTGTAGCGATGGTGTTGGAGAAGGAAGTGGGGTTGGAGAAAGATGCGAGCAAGAAAGATTGTTCTGTCTTGCCTCTCTTCTCTCCCTTCTCATGGTTGCTTCTCTTTCTTTCTTTCTTTCTTTCTTTCTTTCTTTCTTTCTTTCTTTCTTTCTTTCTTTCTTTCTTTCTTTCTCTTTCTCTCTCTTCTCCCCCCACCCAACTCACTGTACTCGCACACAAATGTGCACACACACACTCAGGTGCTCCTTGCCTGCCAGACCAGCACTCTGAATGTAAGGTACAAACTTGGGGACTGAAGGTTGGCAAGAAGTGGGAACAGCCTGACCAGGGCGATCAGAAAAGAAAAGAGGGGGGGGGAGAGAGAGGGAGAAGATTTATAGTTCCAAGCTAAGAAGTGCCAACTTTGGGTGGGTCGTAGGCACAGTGCAGCAGAGAGTTTGAGCCTGGACACTCCCTGGCTATGGCCCTGCCACCCACCCTGAAGAGCCGGGCTTAACTCCGCCCAGAACCTGTCCTGGAGGCAGGGAAGGGCAAATGGGTTGACAGCATGGTGCAGGGGCCCCTCAGAGGCGCAGGGCCCGTAGCATTTGTTACTCTTGCTATATGGCTAATCCGGCACTGCTCTGCTGAAGTCATTCAGATCTTCCGTGACTTGATCCATGGTATACTGTTCTGACTTATTCAAATAAGAGTTGCATAATGTGGAACCTGAGCAGAAAGTAATATATTTTATTCAAATCATGTGATAATGCAATCAGTCAGGGATCACAGTTTGTGTTATGCTGCTTGTGCTTCTTGTTGTCTAGAGCATTATAGCGTGGTGAATTTATGTATTTACCTATGAATGTGTACCTGGCATTGCTATTTTTCCCCAGTGTCTTGCTTGTAAGATCAAACAACGTTTTTTCTTTTCAACTTTCTATAAAACCCGATTGCAAGAAATCTCAATTCCCCCTTGCTTTGCAAGATATCCACTGTAGCATGTCCTGAATCTTGTAGGAGTTAATTTAGCAATACTTTCATTCCTCTCTTGCGATTTCCTTTTATCCTGCCATCTCTGGATGTTTATATTAGTTTTAAGAGTACTATGGTTACATAATTCAAGGTTATGCTTAGCAGTTTTAAAGACTATTTCTTATTGACTTTAGACTGAATTCAGTAAGTGATGGTTATTATTCCGTCTTCAGGCTTCCAGCAATCTTTTATAATGTTCATACAGAATAAGAATTCCACCAATCAGTGTATCTGTTAAGGACTTGCAAATATTGCTGCAGTGAAAACCATAACTTCTGAGGTGTTTTGTGTTCAGATTCTCAGACAATGTGTTTTATTCAGCAGATCTAATTACATAGGTGATTAAAAATTACTGCATGCTGGTGCATCTAATGTAAGTTATCTATTATTCACACCACATTTACTTTTAATATTCATGCAGATTCCCTTTGACATAACCTACTGTGTCACAGTTAATCCAATAAAGATAAAATATAGCTGAGCAAAACACCAGTCGATTCCAGCTTCCTGGTAATTATTAAAGACTATTTCACACTGGTTCCTTCCATCAATGCATTTCCCCTCGGAAATGAGAGTGTTCCTCTTTGAAGCTTTCTATCTTCCCAACAGATTTGGAGAAACATTCAGGCACTCTGGGCCTCAGCGGCAGTTCAAAGAAGGCAACAAGCCATCACAGGTTGATACTCAAAGGCTGACACTGGGTTTTTTGATGCATGGAGACTTAAAAAGTCATCTTGAGCAAAGCATGTGTTTGCTACCCATCTGTTGAATTGTCCATCTATTAGTTTATCTGTATGCACCAAGCACACCACCCAACATTTCAAATGATAGACCGTTCTCTTGTCCTGTTAACTCATAGACCTGCTATCAATCCAGTCCAAATCTCTAATTTCACATTGTTCAGCTGTCCAGTCACTGACACAGCTTTATTACCTTTGGAACACTGACACAATTTAATTTAATGTAATAGATTTTTATACCACCCTATCCAATGGACTTTGGGTGGTGTGCACAAGTTAAAACCAATATAAAACAATTAAAAAACCCTTAAAAACATCGCAATATTACCCACCGCTGTACCATTTACTATTTACAAACAAATATAAAATCTGCATAACCTTAACATTAAAAGTTAATTATAGGAGTGGGGAGCCTCTGATGAGCCAGAAAGGGGAGCTTGTGGACAATCCCAGCCCCTAGACCCATTTTGCCAATCACGTCTTCAGTTCTTTCCTAAATGGTAGCAACTAGGCCTGAAGGCGTAGTTCTACCGGGAGGAGGTACCATAGTGTGGGGGCTACGAATGAGAAAGCCCTTTCCCTTGTGCTAGAGAGGCAAGCCTCCCCAACAGATGGTATCTGAAGGGTGCCCTCTCGGTTTGCTCTTGTGGGATGGGTCAATATCCTAGGGATGATGTGGTCCCTGAGGTATCCTGGTCCGGTACCATGAAGGGCTTTAAAGTTGACAACCAGCACCTTGAATTGCACCTAGAGACATATAGGCAGTCAGTGCAGCTCCCACAGTACTTGTGGTGATAACTCCTAATGAGGACTGAGTCCCCTCACCCACAGCCACTCAGTCTTGCCAGGATTCAGCTGTAGTCCATTGTCCCCATCCAGACCCTAACTGCCTCCAGGCAACTGGTCAGGACCTTTACTGCATCACTGGGATCACCACGGGCAGAGATATACAACTGAGTATCATCAGCATTTTACTTTCTTAGGATCAAAGCTCACTGCAGATGGTGATTGCAGCCATGAAATAAACAGGCGACTGATTCTTGGGAGGCAAGCAATTAGAAACCTGGGGAGCATAGTGAAAAGTAGAGACATCACATTGAAAACAAAAATTCGTATAGTAAAAGCAATGGTATTCCCTGTGGCAATGTATGGTTGTGAGAGCTGGACCATTAAGAAAGCTGAGCGCCAAAGAATAGATGCTTTTGAGATGTGGTGTTGGAGGAGAGTTTTGAGAGTCTCCTGGACAGCGAGGAGAACAAATAGGTCAATCTTAGAAGAAATTAACCCTGACTGCTCCTTAGAAGGGCAAATTGTAAAGATGAAGCTAAAGTACTTTGGACATCAAATGAGAAGAGAAGATTCACTTGAGAAAGCCCATAGTCTGGGAAATGTGGAGGGCAAAAGAAAAAGGGGGCGGCCAAAAATGATATTACTAGATGGTATTGTAGAGACTACGGGCACAGAACTGAGTGAGGATGGTGGAGGACAGAAGTGCCTGGCAGACAGTGGTCCATGGGGTCACAAAGGGTCGGAATCAACTGTGCGAATGAACAACAAAATCATCAGCATACTGATGATATCTCATCCCATGGGATCGGATGATCTCACCCAACAGTTTCATGCAGATGTTAAAGAGTAAGGGTGAGAGGACTGACCCCAGTGACATCTCACATGTGAGATGCCTTGGACCCGACCCCAAGGCCTCCCCCACCCCCCGACTGGGTCTGGCTTGGTGTGCAGCCAGTACCGAGTAAATTAAATATTCTTGGTGTGCCAGAAAGATGGTTGTTTCCTGATGTTCAAAACCTCCAAATCCTTTCTTGTCAACATTCAAGTACAGTAATATCTTGGATAACGATTGCATTGGATAATGTTAGAATCGGATAATGGCGTACATTTTTGGGAAAAATTTGCATCGGATAATGATCTCTTAGTGTTATCTGATGCTATTGACTGTGGGGGCAGGGGCCCCTGGAAAAGCGATCGGGGGGGCTGAGGGCAATTGCTGGGTTTGTCCCCTGAAGCACCCCCAGCCCCAGCTAGCAATCGCTGGGGCTGGGGGGTACTTTGGTGGACACACCGTGACCGCGCGGGTTGTCCCCGAAGTCTAGCTGATCCCAGGCTAGCAATCTCTAGCCTGGGGTCAGCTTGACTTTGGCGACAACCCAAAATAAAATAAAATTGGGAGATGCTCAGTGAAAGGGAAACAATATTGGGATGTGTGAAGAGATGGACCCCATGAGTAATGAAGAGGTCCTCCATTGGTTTCTAGCAATACTGCTTCCAGGCACCCATGCTCACCTCTGGCTGACCTTGGGCTTTGACTGGGGTGAGGGGAGGAGGGGGAATGCTTTTTGCCCCTCCTGCTCATTTCCATGCCCTCCAAAAAGGGAAAGACAATTGAGCAAGGAGTTGATTGTACCCGTCACCTCCTTTTCAGTAGCTGACCCAAGTGGTTATTGCTGTCTGCCTACAGCTAGACATCTGAGAACCAGGGACTGGATTCAGTACCCCAGAACACCCAGCAAACGTCATAGCTTAACACAAAAATTTTATTACCAAAACCAAACCAAAACAGGATAGAAAAAGAAGGCTTGACTAAGGGATGCACACCCACCCAAAAGAAAAGCACCTTCACCCACAGAAGGACTCAGGGGTGAGAAGTAAAATGGCTATATTATAAGCCAAAAGGTAGTTGGGAATAACAGCTTCTGAAGGCAGGAAAAGAATGGGGCCTTTAACTGCCTTATGTAGCTGTTTAGCCAGGCTAGCATGCCAGTCTTTCCCCTAAACTACTGCTAGTATTATCTCCACAATGTTTTTATCTTTTTGTTTTGTTTCCTCTCTGATATTCTCTCCTATGCTCCACAGGGCAATCCTTGCAGGAAGCTTCTCTCTGGCTTGGGTCAGACAGCTGTTCATTTCAGCACTCCCAGCTGGCTACCAATTGAACACCTCTCAAGACCATTTGGCCACCACTTCTTCCCTAGTATTGCTGTTAACCCCTGCAGAGCAATTTCTTCACAGGGTGCATTCTCCCAGTCCTGAACATCACACCCTTAATGTCTAGGTCACCCAAACACCACCTGCAAACACATTTCCCATCTTTAAAAGAAGGAATCACAACTGGCACTCAGGAAGAAGTCCATCTGATAAGTTCTGGCATGAAAAAGTAGAAGTCCCCCAGAGGCAGGGATAAAAAACCAAACAGGTTGGGAGTGAAAAGCACTGGATACATTCACATCAGCTTTTGCATCATGCAGTCAGTAAAAATAAATTGAATTCTACCATTTTACATGCGAAGCAAATCCTGTGATATTTTATGGTGTTGTCAGGTTCTAAGGCATGTTGTCATCATTACTAGATCAGTCAACCATAGTCAACTCCGCCATCTTGCATAGCCAACTTTTATGACAGGCTGTATAAGGAATGGATGAAAATAATGAGATATAGACAGCTGTGGGCTGAATGCATTAGCAACATTTGATTCAAATTTGTAGGAAGGAATATAAAAAGGTGCCTTATTTATTAAGTCAGGTGGAGTCTGTCTAGCTTAACATAATCTACACTGAGTTGCAGAAACTCTCTAGGATTTCAATGACAGGTTTTTCCTAACCTTACTTGCACATGTCAACAATCAAAATTTTGCACATGTCAACAATCAAACCTATCCTTTACCCTGCATAGGCTAGGCAAGGTACTATTAGAATGATCATTACTGTTGCTCTGTTTGCAAACATAATTTGAACACAAGGGAATATTCCCTGATTCATTCTGGCAGCAAGTTTGATATGATCAAATACTTAGAAAAAGAAAAAGAGGAAAAACCCAGTGTCTGAAATCCTATTGCACTTGGGATAGCACAAAGTTGTGCATTTGAACGTTCATGTACAGTTACATCTA
Source organism: Furcifer pardalis (assembly GCA_030440675.1). Classification (NCBI taxonomy): domain Eukaryota; kingdom Metazoa; phylum Chordata; class Lepidosauria; order Squamata; family Chamaeleonidae; genus Furcifer; species Furcifer pardalis. Next base: position 43,901,089 of record CP126896.1, on the reverse strand, counting down.
GGGAATACACATGTCCGATTGTGCAACAAGTCACATAATGAACTGCAAAATACCACATGCAATTGACTGGATAGTAACTGCACAGCTGCTTCCAAGTTAAGACTTCTGCCTTCATGCAAATTTCACAATGGCTTGTGCAACTTCACATTACACAGGCATAGCTACACAACAGGATTTCAGCCAATACTTCTGTTGCCACTGAAGAAATATAAAAACAGACTTCAAAACATTAAATTTCAAAATAAATTAACCTTATTACTTATTACTTCTCAGCAACAAGGGTGCACTTCTGTTGATTCATCATGCACATAATTAATTGCATTGTGCATTACTAAAACATTGTTTTGGGGTTACCAAAAGATAATGGGGAAATAGGCAAATGCTCTCTGGTTCTTTCTAATAGCCAATTTTGATATTGTACCATGGAAATATTTTAAAAATAATACTTCCTTGACAGTTGAAATTGATAAGGATGTGGCAGAAAACTTGTAAAAATCCTATCAAAATTCCCTTAGAAAATGTCATAAAGACCCTTTGAAATATTTTTTGCATGTAATAGGTGTTTCCTTGACATCTATGTAATGGAGATGTTACTCAATACACCTAAAAATATAACTTTGTAACCAGTATCCATCATCCTTCCCCTCATGCTCTAGTTATAGCCTCCATAGCACATAGGAATCCAATCAACACCTTGTTAATTAATGGAAATTTGTTACCAAGATGTATGTAATTTTACTTATGCATATGTAAATTGACAACAGGGTTCTGGCCATTGGCTCATAAAAATACATGAGCATATATTTCTAATGATGTCTCCGTTTGCCATTCTTTGTAATGGTGCTTTTATTTTTGGACAAAACAAGTGCAATTAATAAGAATACAAGGTCCTCCCCATCCATAGGTTCAGTACCCATAGTGTCAGTTGTCCATGGGTCCACAGATATTCAGTGAAAAATCCCTGAAATAAATAATACAGAGGGTACAAAAATGTATAGACGTTTTAAGAGATGTTATTGATGTCTTAATTTTTGAAGTTGAAATTAGTTATGGTAGGAATGTGTAGTATGATGCTTAATCAAAATAATTAATGCTAGCATCACTGGCAGAAGGACAATTGTTGTCTGAGGAATGAAATGTCATTTTGAAGTGGTATTTGAAATTCGAGAACATTGTGGAAGTACAATGACAATAGAGGTGCAAGTATGCAGCAGAACCTCCAACGCACCTAACAATTACACTCAATTGTGATAAGTTTGAGATGCATAGTACTGTGTGTGATGTGCACAAGGGAAGATCCAGGAGGCAACAAATCTTGCTTCTTCTGCTATGGTGTTGGACAGTTTACACTCTCACCACAGAAGATTACCAAACAATGTACACATAAGACAAGAGTTAGCAGAACAAACATACAATGCATTCTTAAAAGAGCAAAATGCTGCATGAGCATTGATACAAGTGAACACTCTGGTCAATGTTGTTCAAGCAGTAGTTTACTGTAATCAGAAGGGTCTGATGCTGAAGGTAACCACTTTGAGCACCTCTTGTAACTGCAAAAGTCAAACGTGACTTTTATTCATCTTCTGTTATCCATATATATTGCATACAGTTGTACCTTGCTTAAAGAGAATAATGTGTTCCACAGGATTGCTCTTTAAGCGAATTTGCTCTTTAAGTGAAACACCATTGCAAGTGACCAATTGTGACTTCCGGTGTGTGTGTGGGAATTGTGAACCCTGATTTATTTGTTAAGCGAGTTTTTGGTTGGTTTTATATGTTAAGCAAAGGGAACATTTAGAGACAACTCTGCTCTTTAAGCGAGTTACTCTTTAATGAGGTGCTCTCTATGCGAGATTTGACTGTATTACAATTTTTATCTTTCTTAAAATGTGTACAGTAATACCTCAGATAACGTTTACCTTGGATAACGCTAAAATCGCATAACGTTAAGTAATCTGGGGAGGAGAATTGGATCAAATAACGTTAAGGTCCTATGGGATGGATCGGATAACAACCGCTAAAGCCTGTGCGGTTACAATGTATCTCTATGGAGCTTTAACGTTATGCGATCCATCCCATAGGATTTTAACATGGATCGGATAACACTAAAAATCTGATAACACCAAGACTTGTGGAACCAAGTCTTAGTGTTATCCGAGGTATATACTGTACATATGGCACCCTCTGTATTACCAGAACTGGCCACTAGAGGCCATTCTTTACAATGCAAAGGAATAGCTTATTTTTCTAGGGCAGTGATGGCGAACCTATGGTACACATGCTCCTCCCCTCTGCCCAGCAGCCCAATGGGAGCACTTCCTCCCCCCCAGCACAGAGTTTGCACTGCCCCTCTGCGGCGTGGATGGCAGCCTGTTGAGTTTGGGCACTTGGTCTCTAAAAGGTTTGTCATCACTGTTCTAGGGGAATAATTTCCTCAGTAGACCTGAAAAATCAAGATTTGCATCACCCACCACTTGAATGACAGGTATGTCTGCTGTAATATGGCATTTGATGCTGTCCTTGGTTTCAGATTTCCACTTAAGATACTTGCTTACTTAATCACCTCCTCTTTTACCTTGCAGTGTAGAGGATTCCACAAAGGATCTCCTTTGGGATCTCTCCTTGGACAGCTCTGTGGCTCGCCTCAGATTACTACCACGAACATGAAGGTCTTCCTTGATGTTATCAACCCACTTGATGTTGGGCCTGCCTTGGGGTCTTGTATCCTGCACTCAATTCTCCCATGCCTGCTGTGGGATCCTGGTTTCCGCTATTAGGTTGACGTGGCCAAACCAGCATAGCTGACCCTTCTCAATTGTACTCTTCAATGGTTGAATGTTCAGGCTCTGTCTCTAAAAGGTTCACCATCATTGTTCTAGGGCAAGGGTCTGCAAACTTGGCTCTCCAGATGTTCTTGGACTTCAGTTCCCAGAAGCCCTGATCAGCAGGAATGCTGACTTGTGCTTCTGGTAATTTAAGTCCAAGAACACCTGGAGAGCCAAGTTTGCAGATCTTGGTTCTAGGGGCATAATTTTCTGAGTAGACCATCAAGATTTGCATCACCCACCACTTGAATGACAAGTATGTGTGTTGTAATATGGGGTTTGATGCTTTTCATGGTTTCAGGGATCCACAGAAGATCTTGGAACATATTCCCAATTGATACAGGGTCGGGCAATGTGTATATAAAAAAAGGACAATCTTCCTATCTCTGTGGATTAAAGATTGGTACATATGCTAGCATGTGATATTGCTTTGGTAAACACAGTAAGGCATACACTTTCTTCTTCCCAGCTGTCTCTTTGATACATTTTCCCAATTCAATGACTATAGAAGGAAAAAAAAATTAAGAAAACAATGCCCTGGGATCTTTTTCAATTCCCTCTCGCTAATACAATCACTGATGAAAGAAGCTACACTATCTTTCACATTATTTCATCAGCCCCTGAAGTTTCTACAAAAGCTTGTTGCTAGCCAGGAAACTGGGTCAAACTCTTGTTCTGCAATGAGGAGGATCTTTTGATGTGTCCCAGCAGCAGCCCTTATTTATTAGAAGTCTTCTGGCTTGAGTTCCTCACAATTTGAGCTTCATGTTGCAAGAATTATTTATTTCACTTTAAAATTCCTCAGATAGAAAATAGAAAAAAAGTTATTTCCTATTTCTAAGATTCTGGTAGAACTAATGGTGAGTGATTTCAGCCTGTTCATGCTACAGAATGAGAGCTCTTCGTAATTAGTGATGCTTATTATTTATACTATTATTAGTATGAATATTAGTGATAAACTGCTGCTTTCATCTCTTGAGAGATGTTTAATGCAGGCTACTGCAAGGTTAATAACCTCTCCTTTCAAAATGATGCTAATCCATTATTGGAAAACTACTGCTGAGGTTTGTATCTGTATCCGATCTCTTGTGCAGACAGATTTGACTGCCAAAAAGTATGCCATGAAAACATAATAATTACTTTCTGGCAATATAAACTGTAGGTGTGTGCCTCCAATATGAATTTGGGCCACAGTGACAGGATAGTGGCTGGGTCCTCCTGCCTTCCCCCATAATAAGCTTCTGATGTGGCTTGGAGTGCTTCTGATTATTCTAGAAGAGGAAAGAGTGATTCTTCTCATTTGATCCTCAGTTTCATGCAAAATGAAGTGTGTGTGTATGGGGGGGGGGGAAAGAAGGCTATATTTTCATATGACCAATATGTATTGGATCCCTCTTTATTTTCTTAGATGCCATTTTCAGGGGACTTTCAAAGTCCCTAGATCTGATCCAGGGAGACAGTTGTCTTGTTACTGGTAGGACTCTCTCTCATTGAAGCACAATTCTCTTTTAATACAAGCTTGGCTGAATACATTATTAATGAGGATGAATTCAATGAAAATAGTGAATCCTTCTGTTGACTCTTCTCATATAATGGCCCTTGTTGGCTTGACTCCATCCTGGCACTTCCTTGAATAAATAAAGAACAAATAAAAGTACTGTTGAATACTGTGATCGAATACTATGTAATGCCACAGCATGTTGACAAGACTTAATAGACTGGAGGAGTCACTTTTATGTTATTCATTACCTGGTTAGATTTCCTATAGTAAGAATGGATTGGACAAGAGAGAGACCAAGTGAGAGAGAAAGGAAGACCACCATTACTTTTCTTCTGAAAATAGGTGACACTTTGATTCTTTCACTGTAACTGATCAGTGCAACTCCTGTTAATATTCTATCATAAGCAGATCAACCGGAGAGATGCATCTTAGAATCATTTATGACTCAGATGATTCTGATATGGAATGACTTGGGTTTCATGGGGCTTGCACGAAAAGGTCCTCAACATTTCTCATGATGTTATGAGGTGGCCAATTCATGGAGTGGCTACTTCCTTTATGCCTCTCAAATTGAATACATTTTAAAATATCTAAATTTCACAGTGCATTCCCTATACCCCAATTGTTGCTTAAAATGAAGTTCTTTGCCTGATGGTGGAAGGACAAGAGCTTGGCTTCTCAGGGTGTTCTTAATAGGATTTTCAAGGCACCTCCTTAGCTGTGTTAGCTTGCCATAAAATAGGTCTTTTTCAGTCCTAGAATAAATTTTAATATGTTTTGGTAAAGCTAACATGCTTTGATAAAAGCAAAAAATCATCTTCTTGTCCTCCATAGGCCTGACTGTAAATAATATATCATAGTACTGTATCCTGGTGCTGACATATCAAATTAGCATGAAAAGAACTAGGAACTAAAGAAACAAAAGAAAATGTAAAAATAAAACAGTGCTGATACTCTGGGAAAGTAGTTTCGACATTTTAGTAAAAAAAAGTTACAAAAATTAGGTTTGTATTTGGCAACTCTTGTGTGAATAGGGTTTTTTGGGTAACACAGGAAACCTCTCTACTAAACTGTATGCATTTTTCATTTTGTTCCCCACATTTCCATTCTTTGCCATAGCAAGGAGCCACTTTTGAAATAAATATTCATGCCTTTTAAAATACAAATCTAAATAAGCAAATATATTATTCATGCTGCTGAAAAAAAATCAAAGTAAACTTTCCAGTCTGCTCTGCCCTTTGAGCATAGACCTAAGAGCACTGAATCATAACCTGTTGCAGTGCTTTATCTAAGTTGGGCTAATGAAAGGGAAATGATGCTACTTGGATATGCATGCACAAGACGAATGTTTTATTCAGGTCTGAACGTTCTGTGATAAAGATGAAAGCATTGGATAGCAATGCTGGCAAAGGCCAGGATATAGATGCAGTTAAAATTTCCCCTAAACCACAAGCTAAAATGAGTTCATAAAGTGTAAATATATTGTAACACTAAACACCCACCCAGGAAAACAAAGTACATTCCCTATAAACTTGTTAACTGAATGTTTAAATTCTGGCTATTGGGGTGACCCAATTTGAATGCTACCAATAAATAGTAATGGGTAGAATATGTTCAAGTTAAGGAGATTTGAGTTCCAGAGTAAACATGTCAGGCCACTGTGCATCTAGTTCAAGAAAGAAGGACTGTTTAATTCCAAAGACTTATAGCTGGTGGAGTCACATTGCCTATTAGCTGAGCACTGACTGAGGTTTTAGTAGAGAAGAGTAGAAATGGAAAAGATAATTAGCTGCTCAGTGCAATTTTTGCAAGCGTTTCTTACAAGTCTTTTAGATCCACTCTGTTTTAAGTGATGTCTGGCTGTCCCACTTTGCAGTTTCCTATGACCCCAGCCCGCTGGTTGATTTAAGCCCTGCTTGCCCTCAATTAGTTTTTAGATTTTGATTTTAAAGTTTTAAATTGAGGGGTTTTTTAGGAATGCTTTTAAGAGTGTTTTATTGTGGTTTTTTTTAATGAATTGTGAGCCACCCTGGGTCACCTCGATGAGGAGGGTGGTTGATAAGTATGAATAATAAATAAATAAATAAATAAATAAATATTCTGGTGGTATGGATACCTTCATGTATGTGCATATTGGATTGATCTTAGGAGTGCTTCCTGGGAGGGAAAAAAGAGGGACACAGGTAACCAAGATGACTTGAGGCTAATCATAGAATCCTCCTTGCTTTCTCATACTAAATAGAAGGCAATGGAGAAGAACGGATAGATCATAACCATAGCATAAAGGAAGCATTTGTGACTGTCACATACACACTGTGATCCTGGTGAACAGTGGTTCCCAACAAGGGGTACACAGCCCACTAGTGGACTTCAATTCCCAGAAGCCTAAGTCAGTACATTGGCTGATCAGTGCTTTGGGGAAATGACTTAGGTTTCTGGGAATTGAAGTCCAAAAACCAGCATTTGGGAAAGACTGCTTGAGAATCCACTCCAACAGACTATTTGCTGTGTGAAAGGAAGCTTCCACTGGCAGTTGCAGGATGGCGAAGGGAAACCTGTCCTCAGTTAGCATTTTTTGGAGCAAAAGACTAAACCAGGGATTCTCAACCTATGGCAATGGGCTGGATGTAGCCCATGGCACCATTTCATGTGGCCCCTGACTGCCTCCACCACACCAGGAAGTGCTATGTGGTGGCTGTCAAGCCCCTAAAGCTGTCTGAGTTGCATGACCCTGCCCATGGTTTAAAAAGGTTGAGGACTTCTGGACTAAACCAACACCCCCCCTAGTTTGCTCACCTCCTTGATTGCTGAATGGTCTCATCTAAATTCTCACATATGACCCGCACATACCTTGGAATCATTACTTGTAAAACTAATTCATTAGTGCTAATGTTATTTGGAAAAATAATTCATTGACATCAATCATTTTAGAGACAATTAAAAATAATTCATAATCTTAATCATTAATAACACATTAGTAAGATGTTAGTTTCAAATAAAGAAGCAATTAAAATTCTTGGAAATGGCCAGCCTCTCAAATTATCCTCCAAAAGGAATGAATAGAAATAAAATGAAATATTAATAATCACACAGCCCATTAGCATAGCTGGCATTTAACAATTAAAATCTTTTCTTAAAGTGCTCTTTAAAGTTTTATGAATTAGGGATACTGCTTCCCCCGCTTCACTATTGATTATGCTGCCTAGGGTTGTTGGAAGTTGCAATGCAACTACATCTGGAAGGCCAGGTACTTCCCATCCTAGCTAAAATGCAGGAATGAAATGAGCAGCCTTCTCTTAAGCCCTATTCAGGCATTACGCCTGGAAGCATTCAGAGGGCTAAAAACTGCCACCGCTGCCGCCGCCGCCGCCACCACCACCACCGATGCTCCGGACTCCTTCCCTCAGCCCGGCCGGCCAGAGGGAAGTGGGAGCAGCTGTTCTGTGGCCTCCACAGCCATAAAACCACTGCTAATGCCGATGCTTCAGACTCCTTCCCTCAGCCTAGCTAGCCAGAGGGAAGTGGGAGCAGCTGTTCCACAGCCCCTATGGCTATAAAACCACCACTGATGCTCTGGACTCCTTCCCTCAGCCCGGCCAGCCAGAGGGAAGTGGGAGCAGCTGTTCCATGCCCCCTGCAGCCACAAAACCACTGCCACCACCATTCCGGACTCCTTCCCTCAGCCCGGCCAGCCAGAAGGAAGTGGGAGCAGCAGTTCCGTGGCCCCCATGGCCATAAAGCTGCCCCCACTCTGGATTCCTCCCTCAGCATCTCTGGCCTGGAGGGAAGTGGAGTTAGTTGTAGGGGGTTGGGTTTTTGAGTTTTTGTAAAATTATATACATTGTTTCTGATTTTTTTTACTGTTGTATTAATGTATTATTGTATGGTGATGTCATTCTCTGTGATGGTAGCTCCCAAGATAGTGCAGGACCCCTGACCCACAGCCACTCAGTCTTGCCAGGATTCAGTTGTGGCCCATTGTCCCCTATCCAGACCTTAACAGCCTCCAGGCACCTGGAAAGGACTTCCACTGCATCGCTAGGGTCCCCATGGGCCGAGATATACAACTGGGTATCATCTGTATATTGATGATACCTCATCCCGTGGGAACGGATGATCTTACCCAGCTTTGCTTCACTATCTTATGGAATATAAAATAAAGTTCTGTTTTGGGACTTGTTGAATTCTACTTGGGCATAGCACTGGCACGTAGATCTCTGCTTCAACCACACACTGCTACTGCAACATCCATGCTACTATGGAAAACCCTCACTCCCTGTGACTTGGTAAGATCAGTGGTGGTTTGGGTCCTTTTGGGAGGCTGGCAGAGGCTGAAAGAAGGGAGTTGGAGTAGACTGTATCACACTCAGCACTCTGTCACACCAAAAGCCTCTAGGGAGCCCAGGGAACCTTCTGACAGGCAAGAGCAGATTTCCTATTAGACTATGCTGTCTGTTATTATGACCCCATAGTAAGGGTTCTTCTGCCTGCCCCTTGCCAATGAAAATGAAGGGAATACACATCATTGCAATGATAGCCACACTGGATTATGGGGATCATGTGCTGTTGAGCTGCTTCTACATCTAGTTGAAAGAAAGCAGAGCAGGATTCCTGCTTCAGGCTTCCCTCCCAAAAGAAGTAAAGAAAGAGATGGGGAAGAGAGAAGCACCTTGCAATAACTTGATACTTTATCTATTGGCAAACTTGTGGGCTAAAATTATGGAGGTGCAGTGGTGGACATCAGCAGGTTCATACCAGTTCACCAGAACCGGTAGCAGACATTCTGGCTGCCTCCCCCATCCAAGTTTTGAAATAAAGTAGTCCTAATTTGGGTGCAGCACAGGGCTTTTCCCCTGGCTCCACCCACCATACCACAACCACAGTGTGGTAGTAAAAATTTTTTGGGAGCCCACCACTGTGGAGGTGTCTATTTGGTGTTGCATCCTTGTCATAGGACCTTCCATTTCCAAAGACCTCAAGAGCAATACTGGACTGTACTTCATTGTTTTTAGTATAATAAGAAGGGAGAATAGATGCAAATCCAGAAATAACATTGCTGATTATTATCTGATGACATCTATTGTTTTGTTTGTCTGTTGTCAAGGAGTCTCTTAGCTTAAAATGACCACAGTCACATTACTTACTGGTTACTCTAATTTCATTGATGATTTCCCAGAAACATTTAAAGATGTAATTGTTTCCCGTTTATTCGGAGATTATTAGATCTTCTTTGAGTTCCCCAGACTTGGGCAAACACTGAAAGTAAAGCCAAGTGAAACAAAACACAATAAATTAAAAAAAAACATCAACTCTAACTTAATGTTGTCATCTCTATTTTCTAAACATTCAGATTCAATGTACATAGTATCTCACTGAGGTTTTGTTTTTGTTAAAATCATATATTTTAATAATTTGTTCTGCTTCATTAATTCCCTTCTTTCACTAAAGTGTGCTTTATCACTAGAAAAGGTTAAGTTGGCAGAAAAGGTTAAGTTGCCAGAATAAAATGTTCCAAGAAAGCATGTGTCATCAGGTTTAGTCAGGCATCTAAATCTAGTTTTCAAGAAGCCAAATGTGCTTTCAGTAATTACTCTAGAGAACCTTATGCTTCGTTTTTCTAGCAGGCTCTAGGTGATGGCATAACCAGCATTTGAACTAGCAAAAGGAACATCCATTCTTAGCATCAAATTTGAAACATGGAATACGTAAAGAACAGCAAGCATATATCAATGTTTACGAAAGTTCAGCAAAACCAGATGATTTAAATCACCATTTCATGAGTTAGACAGTACACTTTTTCTAAACAATCCATTCACGCAGTGGAACAGAACCTGATGGTGTCAGGAGAGAAATCAACAACCCATTGCTTAAAAACAAAGTAAGTCACAAATCATATGTTTCAGAGTTGTCATAACAAAATGTGCATACTTGAGTCTTATATAATCTGGATGTGGCCATGATCCCATTAGAGACCATTTGCTTGCACAAAGGAAATCACATTAAGTCTTGGCAGCAAATCGCCATATATTTAAGAAGATGCTAATTGCATTACCAGGTGTGAACCCAATCATGTGATTGAGTACATGCCAAAAAATGCAATCAGCACTTTGTTAACGAGCAGGAATTTGCCACCAAAGCTCACAGTTTCCCTTATGTCATTCATCTTCTTTCGTGTCCTGATGAAACCCTAGAAAGCCAAAATGTGGTCTTTTTGCAGATGATATGATGTTTACAATAGAAAATCCAGTCAGAAAAATAGATAGGTTACAGGAGCACTTAAATTTTTTTGAAGAGGTAACGGGTCTTAAAATTAACTGGAAAAAGACTGAAATAGTCCTATGTAATAAGACTAATATAGATATAACAGAGATTAGAAGTACGTATGGGATCAAAGTTAAACCAAGTCTTAAATATTTGAGAATATCTATCACAGATAAGATTCAAGATACAAAAAGGGCAAACCAAGATAGGAAAAAAAATGGAATTTGGAGAATTTATTGAAAAATATAAAAAACTATCTTGGTTTGGCAGAACAGCAATTTGCAAAATGAAGATTATGCCATTAATAAATTATCTATTTGAAATGATACCAATAAAACTTACAGATACAGTATAGAACATGTTGGTTTAGGGACTCCATTTAGGGACTCCAACCCTCAGCCTATTTAGGGCCCTCCAAGTGACATAAGGAAGGTTGAGCTCCTCAGCTATATCCTTCTTTAATATTGTTCATCTTTATGTCATTGTAAATGGCTGATAGGATTCTTACATCCATGTTTTAACCCAACTGGAATAATGCTAGAGATCTAACATGAATATATCTGTTACATTACATTCCAGTATGATTCTTGTCCTTTGATTTCAGGAACCAAAATGGAGGATTCAGCCCAAGATTTCAGGATGAACCCTCCTTGTCTTGATCACACACTGTTTGTGCTATTCCTTCTAAAATTCTCAGTTAATCATGTTTATACACTTTTACAATCCATATAAAATATTTCATTTAGGTTGTAAACCTTTTGTTCAGATTTCTTTTGAGAATGTTCAGTAAGCATTTAATCATATACTGTATGTCAAAATAAATGTTGAATGCAACAGTATTTTATTTCTAAACCATGTGTTCCTATTTCAGGGATCTTTCTAGTTTTCTTTTGCTTTGCTTTGCTTTAAACATAGCTTATGGCTTCTTTCTCTTCATTGGCATCCTTACCCTGGCTTGGTTTTGAACAAATATGTAATTAACAGAAACAACAACACTCTGCTTCATTTAGCATTTTCTGTTTGCTACAGTGAACATTATAGTGATGCTCATTTAAATATCCATTCATTTATCAGTGATTAGTCAATATACATATGGCATATTAATTAAGATGAATATGTAGTCTAGTAGTACAATGTGGGGTGGGGTGGGTGGGTAATATGTTATCCATTAGGATTAATCCAAGAAGCCATGTGCACAGCAGATGGGACTGGACATGCCCAGATCTTCAGAGGAGACAAAATTTTTCCTTTTCACCTTCTTGGTAGTGAACTGGGTGGGAATAGGGGGATTGCATGGTTATGTGATATCCTGCCCACTCCTCATGTTTAGTTTATTTGCTAAATTTTAGTAATTAAAAAAAAAGACAGTACCTATGACACTATGTCGTGGCAGGGAGAAATGAAACAGGAGGCACAGTGTAGCAAGTTGTAAGTATGATCATGCATCAATAGGCCGATAGATATCTAGGAGGACGGGTGTATTTAGCTCCTTCTTTGCCTTCTCTAAAAAGTTAAAAAAAACCCTTCTCTGTCCTTGTCAATTTTTAATCTGGAACTTGCTGGATATCTATTTCTGGTAGATATTTTGAAATTGTATGCTATTTAGTTTAAAACGATCATGATATGGATTTACGTGCTTATAATGAAAATAATGGCAAAGTCGCGTAATGATGTTTTGTGGGAATTGTGAACATCTCTTTGGGAAATTTCACTAATCTCAGTGAAAGTCTTTTAGTTTCCCTTAATACTCAGATATTTTGCCTGAACAGATGCCTTCCAATTAATTCCTTTGGGGTTAAAAGGGAAGATTGGTTTCTCCTTCATGATTTCTGGGTGAAAACAGAAAATTATGAGAAATCATGTCAAGATACAGACCCATTCTGTCATTCTCTGATTGGAGTTATAGCTAAACACGAGGAGGCAAGCTTCACCTCCCTCTCTAACACTTTTCTTAAGTAAAAAGAAAAGAGTCTGTGGATCAAAACTGCCTGGAGAATTGCCATGCATACAGAAGGCTCACTGCTTCAGACTTTGCTTTTCATTTGAGGAAAATAATGGAGGAGTGGGAGAAGAACAATTCCTGAACATGACTATAGAAATAGTCTTTTTCAACAAGGTATTACTGTGGTTTTTCTCTACTGTCACTGAAACCTCAGAAAACTCTGGTTGTATATCTTTCTTAGATCTACCACCAAAAATCCTTCATCTGGAAATGCTGGTGACCGAACTTAGGTTCTTCTACATGCTCTGAGAGGATACTTGGGCTATGTTAGCAGGGTCACGACAGGGAAGGAGCACACTGTTCTTACATTGTCTGTATGAGAATCCTTGTCATTCATGTCTCACAACTAATCAATGCTAAAAATATGAGAAAAAATGTTGAATAGCTCTATTCAGCCATTTTAAAACAATGAGCTAGAGCAAATATTGGAGAACCTTTTAGAGACCAAGTGCCCAAACTGCAACCCAAAACCCACTTATTTATCGCCAAGAGCCAACACAGTAACAGGCAAGGAAGGAAATGCTCCCATTGGGCTACTGTGCAGAGGGGTGGGGGTGAACTCTGTGCTGGGAGAGGGAGGAAACACTCCCATTGGGCTGCTGGACAGAGGGGCAGGGCAAACTCTGTGCTGGAGTGACTGCTCTGGTACCCACAGAAAGGGCTCTGAGTGCCACCTCTGCAGTGGTGGGATGTCAAAAAATTTACTACCCCACCGTGACATCATCACAGTGTGGGCGGAGCTAACGTCATGATGTCATGATGTGGGTGGGGCCAAATAATGTTTTTTTATATAAAATAATAAAATAAAATAAAAATAAGCACACACACACACCTCTCATCCCACCCACCCACAACAAAAACCCATAAATAAATAAAATAAAAATTACATTAAAATACATCCACCCACCCACCCCAAACATAAACCTGTATTTATGGTACTGTGGTAGTATGTCAATATAGGTAAAGGTATTAAATATACATTAAAATACACACAGACACACCACATCGAAAGGTGAGTCACTTACCCTGGGGAGCAGGCTTTAGGGGGCTTCAGGCTAGCAGCTTCTCTTCCTCCTCCCCACTTGGGAGGACAGCAAGGAGGCCGTGCATATGTGCCAAGCACATGCACAGTGGGGGAACCAGTGAAAATGTAAGGCTTGAAGGTGGTTCCCTCCAAAAGCTCCTACCGGTTCTCCAGGACTCTGGGAAAAGTTACTACCGGTTCTGGCGAACTGGTGAGAACCTGTTACATCCCATCACTGCACCTCTGGCATGCATGTCATAGGTTCACCATCACTGAGATAGAGGATAGAAGGCTAGCCTCTTTCTTATGTATTGTTCCTCAAATGTGAAAAGTGACATTCTGAAGAGCAAGAGTTTGAGGAGCAAGCTCCAAGAACCATTGTAAGTGCTCTCTATGTGATTGAATCACCTGATAATAAAATTTGCTCTTCTCATAGAAGGATCCCGAATCCCAGTCCCCCAGACAGCTGAAAAGGATCACAGTGGGGAAGGAATTCGTTTTCATGTATTCAGATTAATCCTTTTCTGAACACTTGATCAACACTTGAAAATGTTATACAGTGGTACCTTGCTTAAAGAGCATAATGCATTCCACGGGATTGCTCTTTAAGCGAGTTGCACTTTAAGCAAAACACTTGGAAAAAGTACTGCCACTGCCATGGTAAGTGACTGATCGTGACTTCTGGGGGGGAGGACTGCGAACCCCGAGTTAGTTGTTAAGCGGGTCTTTAGTTGTTCTGTGAGGTGACCATTTAGAGAAAATTCTGCTCTTTAAGTGAGCTACTCTCTAAGTGAGGCGCTCTTTATGCAAGGTTTTACTGTATAAATGTGGCTGTTATAGACACTAGAATTTATTTTGTCTGCTTTAAGCCATGTCCGTATCACTGAATACTCGGCAGCATCCTGACACAGTGGAAACATCCCTTGTCTTTTATGACACCCATTTTCTCTAACTAAATTAGTCCTTTGATACAGAAGACAAGAAAAGAGGCATTGGGACCTAAACACAAACAATGACTTGTGCTGCCATCAAGACCAAGAGTACTACCTACGCCCAACAGAATGGAATCAAGTTTATTTGTTTAATAGATTTTGAGTGCCTCAGGACACACAGTACAAACCTGTAGCCCATTATCAGACAGGCCTTCTCAGGGCATTGGTATCTGCTGAGGTTCATGAATATGTAAATCTTGGATGTATCTTGGAAACATGCTTGACAAGAGAATAGCTAAAACGAACTGATTCTAGTTAGAAGCCCATCAGCGTGCTATTCTTTATGTTTGAACAGGCGGCCTATTGCTAAGTGACAGATCATTAAGGCTATCTATGCAGTCAGCGGAAATGAAGAAATAATTTGTTCATAATAACCTTCCGATGACCTCCCAGGCAAAAGAGGAATCTTTAAAGTGCAACAGTCTACTGATACACGCCATGCCTGTGTTAGGGGCTGTCTTTTGGCCCTGCAGTAATGGCAGAGCTGCCGGTGAAGCAGAGTGATAAACGCCTCCTGACAGGGCCCTTAGCGTGAAAAGATCTCATCACCTGCCATTAGCGCAACAATGAATAATGCAAGCCTCTCCATCACAGACAGTCAGCACTGTGTGGGTGTGCGTTAACAGAAAGAAAGGGGGAAAGAAAAACAACAAGCAAGTTGCTTTTTAGTGCATCACAAAGCAGTTCAGATCAAGCTCATATGTCGGTTGTGGTAGAAGGCATATAAACAAAAATGAAAACAACAGAGAGGATGGTAAATAGTCATAGAATGGGTCCATCAGTCTCTATATTAAATCAGAGGTAAGCACTGTTTCAAGGACTGCAGTGGCTTAGTGGTTAAGAAGCTGAACTTGATGACTGGAAGGTGGGCAGGTCAGCAGTTCAAGACCAGGGTGCTGCATGATGGAGTGAGGTCTCATCTCTGTCTCAGCTCCTGCCAACCTAGGAGTTCAAAAGCAAGAAATTATTATCATCATCATCATCATCATCATCATCATCATCATCATCATCATCATCATCATCATCATCATCATCATCATCATTATTATTATTATTATTATTATTATTATTATTATTATTATTATTATTATTATTATTATTATTATTATTATTATTATTATTATTATTATTATTATTTTCCGATTTCTATACCGCCCTACTCGGTAGGACCGACTCAGGGTGGTTCACAACACATGTAAAATTACAAGTTCATAAACACAACATGTCAATAAATCATGAATAATCAATATCAATATAACATAACATTAAAATATTAATGTCATAATAGATCGATACACAATTAATCAATACACAATGACTAAAAGTAGCTCATGACTATCTGATTAATTCTGTGAATTTGCTTTTATCACTTTTCCATCACACATGCATTTCAATTTGCATTCAGGGATGTTAGCATATTCCAAATGATTTTTTTTGGTAACTTTGTAATCTTTCAGAAATTGCCACTTGTTTTTTGTTATAAAGAATTTTATGAAGATTAAATGAAATAACAATTCATACATATAAAAATCTGGATTTGCTTGGAGATATTCTAATTAATGTCCAAAAGCAAATTGTATGGTTCTACTAAATCCTGTTGCTTCTACCAGAACTGGGACTTTCCTCCTTTATGTCCTGCAGCCCTCCAAGGCAGGTATCCCCAACCTTTCACTTACCATGGATCAGTTTCATGCAAAAAAAGAAAAAAGAATTGCAAGTAGATAAATAGGTACTACTTCGGTGGGAAGGTAACCAGCATTCCGTGTACTCTGGTGTTGAGGCATGCCTGCCGTGTGTCCACAGAAACGCCTGTAGACACAGACAGTGCTGGCTCTTTGGCGACAAACAGAGATGAGCACTGAACCCTAGAGTTGGATATGGATGGCTTTTGAGCAAGGGGGACCTTTACCTCAGTCATTATCTTGTTCAATATTCTCATTGCAGATAGAAAGGACACACTGATACCACATGCTCCAGGATTTTATTGCACACCTTACATGCAAGCAGGAACCTCTCTTCTTCAGGCTCATCCTTGTTCATGTGAAGAAAGTGGCAATGGAATGGAGGAGATGCTAGCTGCACTTTTCTACCTATGCAGGCTGGGTTCCGAAGAGACAGGGGAGAAAACAAAGGATTATCAGAAACAAGTCTACTTGTGTTTCATTGACTACACCAAGGCCTTTGACTGTGTGGACCACAACAAAATGTGGCAATTAATTAAAGAGATGGGAATACCAGAACACCTTATATGTCTCATGAGAAATCTGTGCATGAGTCAAGAAGCAACAGTTAAGACAGAACACGAAATGACAGAGTGGTTTGGAATAGGAAAAGGAGTAAGACAAGGCTGCATTTTGTCACCCTGATTATTCAACTTATACACAGAGCACATAATGCGCAATGCAGGGATGGAGGAATCGGAATTTGGGATCAAAATTGCTGGGAGAATCACCAACAACTTGAGATATGCAGATGATACTACCCTAATGGCAGAAAGTGAGAAAGACCTAAAGAAGCTGCTGCTTAGGTTGAAAGAAGAGAGTGCAAAAGCTGGCTTGAGACTCAACATCAACCAAGATAATGGCAACGGGCCCTATCAGTCCCTGGAAAATAGATGCAGAAGAAGCAGTGACAGATTTTACTGTCTTAGGATCAAAGATCACTGCAGATGGTGATTACAGCCATGAAATAAAAAGGTGACTAATTCTTGGGAGACAAGCTATGAGAAACCTGGTTAAAAGTAGAGACATCACCTTGCAAACAAAAATTTGCACAGTCAAAGCAATGGTATTCCATGTGGTAATGTATGGTTGTGAGAGCTGGACCATTAGGAAAGCTGAGCACAGAAGAATAGATGCCTTTGAAATGTGGTGTTGGAGGAGTTTTGAGAGACCCCTGGACACCAAGGAGGACAAATAGGTCGATCCTAGAAGAAATCAACCCTGACTGCTCCTTAGAAGGTCAAATAGTAAAGATGAAGCTAAAGTACTTTGGACATCAAATGAGAAGAGAGGATTCACTTGAGAAGGCCTTGATGCTGGGAAAGGTGGAGGGCAAAAGAAGAAAGGGGCAGCCAAAAATGAGATGGCTAGATGGTATTGTAGATGCAATGGGCACAAAGCTGGACGGACTGAGGAGGATGGTGAAAGACAAAGGTGCCTGGTGGGCAATGGTCCATAGGGTCGCAAAGGGTTGGAATTGACTGTGCAACTGAACAACAACAACAATAATCTAGTAGAATTTGTGTTGGGTTAATTGATATCGCAGTTGTTTATTCTACTGTTCACCACTTAGACAACATATTTTTATTACCGGGTGACTCAAGACTATGATAAACACAGTAATTGTTGACATAATGCACAACATAATTAACATCATGAGTAAGTAAAGGAGTCAAATTTCTCCCATGGTTCTAGATAGCTTTCTTAGCTATCTAATGATGTTTTTTTCCCCTCTCTCTCTGCTTCTGGTATTTTTTACAAGAGATGGCAATTCAGTGAAGGTAGGTTTACTTCAGGGGAGAGCATCTTTATGACACCGATCTGCTCTGATGAATCCACTAATGTGAAATTTCTGACCCAATAGGCAGCGATTGCACATTGCTGAGACGCCTCTCATTATTCATGAAATATGTGCTGTACAATGTCAGCTCTCTCCCTGCTGCCAAGCAATTATTCATTTTCATTATTTAGCTTTCCACCCCCTTTTCTTTGTCTCCTCTTTTTAAAATTATGATTACTATTATTATTTTGGCTGTGTGTGTGTGTTTTCCTGCAGACGTACTGAATCAAAGTTCAGTGCTAGAATCAACGGGCAGCCTTGTCTTATTTGACAGTGAGCATTTCAAGGCCTTTAAAAGCTGAGGCAGTCTTCATTTGTACAGCACCTTATGCAAGGTGGGTTTATGGCAGGTAATCAACACAGACTGACTCAAAGCTATGGTGGAGATGTGCCTGAAAGCTCCAATTGCTTGTAAATTAAAGGGATGGTTACATTAGGTAAAGGTAAAGGTTTCCCTTGCTTGAAAGCAAGTCGTATATGACTCTAGGGTTCAGTGCTCATTTCTGTTTCAAAGCCGAAGAGCCAGAGCTGTCTATTTCTGCAGATGTTTCTGTGGTCGTGTGGCAGACATAACTAGACACTGGAGCACACAGAACGCTGTTACCTTCCCACCGAAGTGGTTACATTATATGGCAGATTATTTGGGCCACCCCATGAGCAAAAAAAAGGGCACTTTGAGTTAATTTATTCTCCAAATTTAAACATTTTATTTCTGTTGATGGTTGGGATATTGAATGGATCCAGGGGTGCTGGGGACCGGAATGTCCCAGCCTTGATTTACACCAATACTTTAACGAAACTCTTCAATTTGCTTTCCGTTTGCTTCAGTAACCGAGACTGCAATGGCTCAAGTGGTTAAGATGCTGAACTTGTTGACTGGAAGGTCAAAGTTCAATTCCCAGCAGTGGTGGGCATCAGCAGGTTCACACCAGTTCTCCAAAATCGGTAGCAGAAATCTTGGCTGCCCCCACCCATCCAAGTTTTGAAATAAAAGACAGTAAAACCAGTGGTGGGCAGCAACAGGTTTTCAACCCCCTGGCCGGGGGGGGGGGGCAGCAAAATTGGGTGGCCTTCGGGCAGGAGGGTGGTGAAATTGGGTGGCCTTCGAGCGGGGGATAGCAAAATTGGGTTGCCATGCCTGCCTCCCTGCCCTGCCCAGACTAACACAGCTAACATTTAAAAAGTTTTATTCTGTGCAAGCATATCAGAGAGTAAACAAAACAAAAAGACAAAATCGTTGTGGCACCTTAAAGACTTAACTGCTTTATTTTAATGTGAGCTTTTGTGGATCAAGTCAACTGCCTCTTTGGCTATAAACAGAGATGAGCACTGAACCCTAGAGTTGGTAACGACTGGCTTTCGAGCAAGGGCAACCTTTACCTAATAACAGAAGATCCCTGGTTGGTATTCAAATTTGATGTCAGGTTTTGTCCCTGCAAGTGCTTCAAGGTGTCCCTTGCTCAAAAGCCAGTCACATCCGACTCTAGGGTGCAGTGCTCATCTCCATTTTCAGCCAAAGAGCCAGTGCTGCCTGTGTTTGCAGATGTATACATAGCCATATGGCAGGCATAACTAGATCGCCCACGGCATAGGCTCCGCCCACAATGTAGGCTCCACCCACAATGTAGGCTCTGCCCATGGTGTGGTAGCAAAATTTTTTGCTGCCCACCACTGATTCCCTGGTACTACATGATAGAGTGAGCTCCCATCTCAGTCCCAGCTTCTGCCAACCCAACAGTTTGAAAGCAAGAAATTGCAAGTAGATAAATAGACACCACTTCGGTGGGAAGGTAAACAGTGTTCCATGCACTCCTGCTACTTGTCCACGGAAACATCTGTAGACGCAGACAGCGCTGGTTCTTTGGCTATAAACAGAAATGAGCACTGACCCCTATAGTCGGATATGACTGGCTTTCGAGGAAGGGCGACCTTTACCTGCTTCACTAAATAGAAATAAAATGTGTAATGAGCTAAGGGATGTTTGCTACTTCTCATTTCCTCTGAGACTTTATGTGTTTTGACAGGCTTGAACAAATTGAAGGTAAAAGTTTGAAGTCACTAATTTCAACTCTAAAGGTATAAACACTGAAAGTACAATATTGTTAACAGAAACTAGACCAGATCATTGCATACTTAATAGTAGGAATTGGTTTATCAGTCACTTTTTCCAGTGGCTCTCTAGGACTGTGGAAGATGCCTTTGAACAGCTAATTATCTTCTGATGTGTTTTAAAGTAAGAGACTATCTTCACTGAAGCAGGATGCATAGCCTGGCTAAGCCAAAGCCTTCTTTGAGATGTAGAAACTAAACAAATATTACTACACCAATGAGAGGAACACCAAGGATTAACCCCATTAAATGGTAGATATCATTCTAATCTCGTATCTAATAGGTTTAATGTTTATGTTGACATTCCAGTTCTTTGGAATGGAAAAAAGTGCACCATGCTAGTGTAAGTCTAATCAACTAAGGAAGGAAGGAATCTATAGATTTAGTAAAAGATATATTATTTGTCTGCGAAGATATTTAAAACACAAAATGACTGTTCCTATTTCAAACAACAGGGATAGACATGTAGCACCCAATAATCTTATTAAAAATGCAATACACATGTATCTCCGTCATCTAGTTTCAAGAGAATAGATTATAGTACTGCTTACAAAAGCTAGTACGTTTCCTAAATGATTTGGGGAGTATATTTACTGATAGTGCATTGATTTTTCACAATCTAATACAGCATATAGAGCAGCATATCACACTGATGTTGCCTTCCTCAGCTAGTTCCATATAATAGAAATCATTTTAAAAGATTTGCTGTACAAAACCAAAAGAGAACAAGGAAAAAAGAGGTGTATCTATACATTACCCTTTGGTAATGGGTAATATAGTGCATGTAGCACTGGCATATGGTTAATATAATGCATGTAACACTGGTAGCATTTTTGTTAAAAACAGTTGATATCTTTGCATGTCTGTTTTTAACTATTAAGCTGAAGACATTGTGTGGAGATCCAACTATGGTATAATTGCCAGAAGACAGCTATGTTATTCTGTTGTAATGAATCCCTCGCAAAGTCTTGAGGTATCATAAAGGGTTAACAATCCATAGTCCACAGACTGTCATGGACTGAATGTGCTCCATAGCAAAAGGGAATGTGAAGGTGGAAACCAATGGTCATTTTAGATGACGAGTTTATGAATTTTTTGCAATACGAAACATCCCAGAGAACGCATTACATTCGCAAACCGAGGTACCTCTGTACTGTGAAATATTTAACTGTTTCTGAACATATCAACATCAGTCATGTAGTTAATTGCAAAGAGACTAAAATTCTTAGAGATTTAGGTAGCTGCCTTATACTGAGTCGAACGGTTTGCCTAACTTGCCCAATCCTGTCAACTCTGCTGCCAGGTTTTCAAGCATAATTTTCTTTCCTAGCTGTCCTTCAAGATCCCTAGTACTCTCCTATAAATATGAACCTGGCTTGGCTATGCTTAGCTTCTGAAATCAAGAGATATTCAGGATAGTATGGTGGTACCCAAAGGATATATATAGTTCTCCAATATTCACCTGACTTTGGGATACTAGAGAAGTTTCTCTCAGGAGGCAAAAGTGAGGTTTTTATTCCTGATGTTGTACTGGATAAGTGTCAGTATAATGATAAACATTTGGCTTGACAACTGTACTTTTCCCATATCACTCATGTAAGCATTTGCCATTGAGGAAAACAAAAAGCCTTTTGAAAAGTGACATTGAAACCAGATCTCCAAATGGGAAGATTAACCTTCAGTCTACCTAGCAAATTTGGAGGATCTTCAGTCCTTAATACTAATGGAGCTGCTTGCAGAATTACTGTTTTCACACATGGTTCTCATGAGGTTTTTATAGATGGTTATTTCATTGCCAAGACTAACACTTAACCAGATTGTTTTCTTTTGTAGCCAAGATTGCAATTTCAGAACTATTTACTCAGCCATCTTTGGATATGCAAGATACTACACCAAAAGAAATTGTTTTTTTTAAAGGAAGATTGGCAATTTTGTTTTGGCTCCTATACTAATCTCAATCCCACATTTTTGCCTTTTAATGACAATGGATAAAAACACAGAGTCCTCATGTATATGCATGTGGCAGTTGAAGGATGGCAGAAGGGTCAGAAAAGGTGAAGATATAGCAAGGTTTGGCTGAAGAAGAGCATCCAGAAAATAGTGTGATATGACAGTTGACAAAAGGACGACATACCGGAATATGGAAAAGGCTGTTCCAACCTAGAGCTGGGTAACAGAAGATGGATAGAAGAAGCAGTAGAAAGAAAGAAAGAAAGGATGTGGATAGATATTTTCATTATCTGTGGGCTGGTGAAAGACTTTAAATGTGGAGGTTAAGATGCTGTAGTTTTCTTAGAAGATATCGTCTTTGGCAGAAGTGTGACAGTTTTGAGAGAAATATAATTATTTTAGCAAGGACTTTCAATGCTCATTACAGTAAACAAAATATGAGGAGAGAAATCAGCAATTAGTTTGCAGTAGTTTGTTACAGATGAGATCCCCTTGGCCTCAGGTGAGGGTTTTAATTTTTAGTAAAGCAGCTTTGCCTAGAATTTGGGAGTGGGTGGGTTATACGGTAAATTAAGGGTTTGTCAGTAACTGTGCCTGGGCATGGCACTGGTTGCAACATGGACAAATGGTAGACTGTGCCTTTCAGGCTCCTTCTGGAACAGTAGCCAGCTGCACTAGATCAGCTGCTAACAAGGAACCCTTCTTTTGCATAAGAGGAGGTGTAAACCACATCCAACTTGCTTCAATGCCTGGCTGCCTCTTGTGTCATTTTTTGTTTCCAGTTGTTCCTGCTGCTTATCTTGCTGGACTACTCATGCTGGAATGTTTGTCACTCATCGTGAAGCTGACCTTATGGGCCTGTGAGTTTTGGGACCCTCGCCACATCGTGGAAGTAAGGACTTAAGTATCAGTAACTTATCAGTAAACTTTGTCTGTTGGTGCTTTCATCTGGAGTTACTGCTTCTGCCAAAGAACTTTGCCTAACAGCGGTTCCAAAGGTGTGGAAGCGTTTGCCAGAAAACCAACAAGGACTTTGTGCTCTGCTCACTAGGTGAGCAGAAGAGAGTAAGTTGGGAACTCTCTATGAACTCTGTGACTCTTTGTGTAAATATTCCCTGGCTGTTTTTGCTGAATAAAAGCCAGTTATGTTTTGCCACCATTGTAAATAGTTTTTCTGCTTGCACCTCACCTCGAGAGTACAGACTCTTTTTAGTTTGTCTCACAAGAACTGTATGCCTGTGTTTTCTTGGCCATGCATTCTGCTAGCCACAAACACATAAGGCAAGGGCAAGGCAGGAGCACACTCTGTTGCTTAAACATTCTGTCAGGGTTTCCATATCAGACTTTTTGCCAACCCCAATCCACTTTTAGAGGTGGCACCCTCTATTGATTTGGATCATTCTCCCACTAGGGTTGTGAGTTGATCCCAGTATAGCAAATAAGCCTTGTCTTTGAGCAGAGATTTGAACTTGTGTGTCTGTGTTCCAAATCCAACCCTTATACTCTGCTGACTCTCTCAAATCAGTTTTTACTATATAAGTGATTCCAAGGCCAAAATGTATTGGTAAAAAAGAAGTCTAACAATGTGCTTAAATTGCATAGTAAGAAAATTCTGTTTTAAATATGCAAATGCATACCATACATAAATGGAACTCTCTTGACTGTTCAGATTTGGAGAACTGGAATATAGCAATGTGAGCTAGATTATAACTCTCAGAATGTATCAAAATGTTTCTGGTTTGTAATTCCCAGAGCCCATGCTGCAGGGGAAGGGAAGACTTTGGGAGCTATAATCCCCAAAAGTAAATTTGCAAACCCTCCCCCCTCCCACATTTTGCTGTCTTGATATGCTGCTCTACACTATCGATTGCTCTTGGACTGGATGGGCAATAGGAGCAACAGCCACTGATATATGCACTTTATACAATATAAAGTTGCTGCAGATTTCCTCTTTTTCCATTGTGGAAATACCGTTTAACTATGTCCATAATATGCCTCACAGTTAAAGGCCTGCTCCAATGTAAAATGGTTAATAGCATTTTAAAAATAACCATTACTCACAACGGGCCCAAGTGCTGTTTGTGGGCATCTGGTAGTCATTAGCAGGATTAAATTTATCAGACGAGTCATTTTGCTTAATTAGGTGGCTAACTGGCAAGGCCACCATACAGAAAAACATTAAAATAATGGGCAAGCCCATCAAAAGCAGCATTTGCAGACTGCATAGAAAATTTTCTCACGCTCCTAGTTTTGTATGACGAAAAAGCTAGCTCTGTGCTCACACACATAAGCGTTCTAGTGTGGATACTACATATTGTTCAAAGTAAGTTGGGAAGATTCAATGTCTAATGCATTTTAATTTTCTTTTTAAAATAATAATTGAGGGCTTCATTGTGCCACAGGAAAACAGAAATCTCTGCAAAACTTTAGCTAAGAAAGTATCACTATACAAAAGGAAAAATTTAAATCCCTAAATTGAAATTGCATCCCAACTTGCTTGGTTGTTTTAGAATCATTTAGATATGTAGCCTTAAGCTACCAGGAAAAGTAACACTGATGGTATTACAGAAGTTGTCTCAGTGGGCACAGGACATTCATGTCAGACCAAGAATTCTTTCTACCCCAACACCCATGTTCTCCTGAAAGTCATATCCTACCAGTTCTGTTTGCCACATTAGCTAGATTGGCCTCAATCAACTATTGTATGCCATCAAGTCAGTTGGACTTACGGTGACTCTTTCTAGGATTTTCTAGGTATAGAGTACTCAGAAATGGCATCCCATTCACTTCTTCTCCAGGCACACTGGGATTGCGCATCTTGCCCAGTGCTAAACAGGCTGGTGGGTCTGGGATGCACAGTGGGGAAATTGATCTCCCCATATCAGGTTCTGTATCCAAATTCCTAATTCACTGAATTGTCTTGTCAGCCAGATCAGTATATAGATATATAGATATGAAATATATATGAAATGGCACATGTATCTCATTCTTGTTCAATGTTATTCAATCAAAACAACAGTAAGAATGTTAAATATCTAAATTAATGATCAAACAAGTGGTGGATTTATATGTCTAAGTAACGGTTATCCAGAAGATATGGTGACTTCAAGGACAACAAGACATAATCTGGAAATTCAGTTACAAGATCTTTGTTTAGAACTAGCTATGTGTCAAGGAGTTTTGGCTGGACCTATGGCGTAAGGGACGGTTTTTTTTTTTTTTTTGCCATTGGAGACATGTTGCAGTTCTAATCCAAATAACTATTTGCAGTGTTTTCCAAATGCTGGTGTTTGGACTTCAGTTCCCAGAAGCCTAAGCCAGTATATTGACTGATCAGTGCTCTGGGGAATTGACTTAAGCTTCTGGGAATTGAAGTCCAAACACCAGCATTTGGGAAACACTGATTTAGAGGCTATGATTAGTTGCAAAGGGTACTGTACTGGAAGTTAAGAAAGGTGCAAGTGTGCTTGTTTAAGGGGCTGTGTGCCACTAGAGGGCAACAGAATATAGCCATTTCATTCTTGTCTTGTTCGAATGGATGCTTCATCATTTGGCCAGTGATAGCTAATATCTTCTTCTTAATGTGGCATTGTCATGTCTGGGTTATTATGGCTTCTTCCAGGGTTTTCTAGGTATAAAGTACGCAGAAGTGGTTTACCACTTCCTTCTTCTGGCTACACAGCTACACAGGCTGATGCCTCTCCTGGGAAATACAGTGGAAATTGAACTCCCAACCCCTAACTCAGGATACAGATACCTAACTCAAGCTACAGCTATGGTGGCTCACAGCCTACTGCATTTTATACAGTTATACCTCGCACAACAAATTTAATTTGTTCTGCGAGGCTGTTCGCTATGTGAATTTTTCACTATGTGAGACAAACTCGCATAGCGAAAATGCCTATCGGGAAACTCGCATGAGTGTTTCAAGGGGGCAAACTTGCATTGCCAATTTTTTTTTCGCTATGCGAGTTTTCCCCATAGAAATGCTCATTATGTGAGTTTTTCCATAGGGAAAGACCGACTTGCATTGCAAAAAATTTCATTATGCGAGTCGGACCACTTAGCAAAAAACTCGTTCATTATGCAAATTTTTCGCTAAGCGAAATGCTCGTTATGCAAGGTTTGACTGTATTTGTGTTCAGATCAGGTGATCTCATGAAGGCAGTGAATTGTTTCAGTGCCATGTATTCTGATCCATGTCACAGCCTTTGATCTTGTCTCCTGGCAATTCCCAGTTCTTCTTTAATACAGTAAAACATTGCATAAAGAGTGCCTTGCTTAGAGAGTAACTCGCTTAAAGAGCAGAATTTTCTCTGAATGGTTGCCTCGCTTAACAAGTAAAACCAACCAAAAAAATCACTTAACTAAATCAGGTTTCACACACACACACCCCATCAGAAGTCACAATTGGTCACTTACAATGATATTTTGCTTAAAGAACAAACTTGCTTAAAGAGAAATCTCATGGAATGCATTATGCTCTTTAAGCGAGATACCACTGTAGTTTATTTTAAAGCAGACTGGCTGGTTAAAGTGTTGCATGCCACTAGGGAATAGAAACACAGTTCTGAAAATTTCCATAATCTACAAACTCATACCCATAGACCATGTAAATATGGTCTGATGTAGTTCGTTGGAGTTGTTTCTACTTCATATCAATTTTTATCTTTTTTTGTCTATGCAGAATTGATCTAGTATTACATTTTGTAGCTTGTTTAAAAACATTTTTAAAAACTTTTCAAGACAACTAGACAGACAGACAGATTTATTTATTTATTTATTTATTTATTTATTTATTTATTTATTTATTTATTTATTTATTTATTTATTCACGTTTGCTATCCCGCCCCAATAGGGATGGGTGATCCCGCCTATCACGCATTGGTCGTCCCGTCGCAAGGGCCCTCCCTTTTGGGCTCCTGGGCACACTGCCCATTTAACTGGCGCTTAACCCTTGCCTCACCACTGCTGGGAGAACCGAGGAGATTAAAAAGGAACTCTTACTATGCTCAGGCAGTAAGGCCTTTGAGCTTAGAACAAAACAAGGGAGGCTTTTTAGTAGCGTGTCGTAGGTGTGTGTGTGCTAATCAAAGAACAACAATCTTCAAAGAGAAACAGCTGCTTTATTCTTCAGATTCGTGTAACAAAGTCCATGGAAAAACGTAGATTAAAAGGTCATAACAAACAATCAGTCCAATAAAAACAGTCCTGGTTCGTTAGGTAATCATAGTGAAAAGAAAAGAGCATAGTCCCACCATAGCCAGGGTCTTAAGCCATTGAGATCCAGGAATGAACTAACTTCTCTGCAAAATGGAGAATTTGCGGTCAGGTGGGTTAGCTTTAGCCAATCAGGTAACAGAGAAAAATATTCTCAAAACAATAGTTGTTTACATACATGTGGAGACAAAACATGAAACTCAGCTAGCTAGAAAGATAACACGGGAACACTGGCTGAAACACAGTTGAAAAACAAGCTTTCTCGTGACATGAGTCCATGAGACAGACAGGGACAAAGGATTTCTATGAGGCCTAGCTGAATAATCTACTGCCTCAAGCTTAGTACATCACCAGAATATCACCCAAAGGCACACCTCCTGTCCTTTTGGATAATGAAACAACTGATCACATGAAGAAAGGTTCATATGAGTTGTTATTGCTTTGAAAAGTAGCAGCTCCCAGTGGCAGCAGAAGAAACTTTGTGTCAGGAGCAAAAAGAGCCAACTGATTCAATTTGGCCTTTGTGTTGCGTGATCAGTGGTGGTGTTAGTGATGTATTTTGCAAGGAGACATAAAAGATGAGATCTTGGGTTTTTTTCTGCTTTACTTACCTCCATCTGCTTTTTAAAGTATAAAGTTACTCTTAAATAGCCACTCACAGATTTTCCATGTAAGGTGTGAATGACTCATAACAAACAAAATGAAAAGCAGTAAGTAGGATGCAGACTGGCAGGATTTGGAATGTATAGTAGAGGATGTGCGAAGAAACTGAGAAATTAGAAGGGGCCGGGAACTTAGAAATGTTTTTTATTAGAAGATGCAGAGGCTTCTGTGTATGTGATTGGGAGAACTAACTGAAGGAGTATAAGTCATTCAATGCCCAGAACCAAAAGGACAATTAGCATCTTCAATTGACATCCTGCGAGAAAGGATTTAAAAGAAGGTCTGACAGGAGAGTAACAGTTCAGGCTTAACTTTTGACTTCTAAAGCCAGTTTACTTTCTCACCTGGAGTGCAAATAGGGCAAGAGATTACTGTTCTGTTAAAAGACAGGTTTTGTTTGTATAAAAAACTACAGAGTATTTAATAGGTTAAACAGAATGGTCAATTTAAAGTATACAATGGAACTAGTAAGTTAATTAGTTGGCTTTCTCTCACTCCGAAGAAGAGACTTTATGCACAAGTCAAGCCTGCCTCTTAGGAGGAACACTGACTCACCTGCAAAACAGTTCACCATTGTTTGATGCGATCTCAGGAATACACATACTTTGTGAATGTACCAGACCTAGCCTATCTCTTCATCAATGTATTATATAGCCTAGTTAGTTTTGTCATTTTCTAGTGTGTTCTTCTTGAATGTTAGTAGTTCTTCTGTAATTTGATCTATTATTTTGAGGAATCTTTCTGCAACTGTGTGGAATTTCTTGCCTTCTGTATTCTTAACCCTTTTCTTTCTTCTTTTAATGAAATAAATAAAAATAAAAATAAAAATAAAAATAAAAATAAAAATAAAAATAAAAATAAAAATAAAAATAAAAATAAAAATAAAAATAATTTAATTTAATATATTTATATAACGCCCCACCACTGCATGGGCTGCTGCATTCTGGAGCAACTGCAGTCTTTGAATGGTCATCAAAGGCAGTCTCATGTGGAGTGCATTACAATAGTCCAAATGGGAGGTGACCAGGAAATTCCCTTTTTTGGGGCTGGGGGGTGGGAGTGGTCAGAAGGGTTATTGAACTTATCTATAGGTCTTGCCTTGTCCAGCTACTTGGAATTTTGTGGGTGTGGTAGCAATGCTACTCTTGCAAGATAGACACCTTGTTACCAGGGCCTAGGTTTGTGGTTTTTAATTCCCTGAAGCATGACCAAGTCCAAGGTGGATTGAAATGTCGAGGAAATACAGTGCCAGACAGGGACATATAGACATCACCACAACTGACTCAGGCTCACCCAACTCAACATAGAATGGCAGTGTGGCTGAGTGGCTATAGAAGAGAACCTCTAACTAGTGGACCATGACAGGAAGCAACAAACAAAAAATGTGATAGGAATGAGAAAGTGAAGCACTTTAACGTGGTAGCAAGAGAAGTAGGCAAATGCCAGTAATCACTTTGAGCAGTTACATATTCAGACCACTGTTACATTGCTGTAGCTGAACAAACAGGTGGGATATCCAGTCAACCTAACTGTTGCTTAAAATGAATGAACTTTTTTGAGACAATACAAATTTCTGGGTCATGAATATAGTTTAGTTGATAGCAAAAGTCTAAACCTCCAACCACCCTACCTGTCTGGGTCTGCTGTACTTATTTCAACCCAAAACAAACAAAAATGTAGCTCCAGTAGTTATGTTTCAGAAGTACAGGCAAACCTTGCATAAAGAGCGCCTTGCTTAAAGAGCAACTCGCTTAAAGAGCAGAATTTTCTCTGAATGTTTGCTTTGCTTAACAAATAAAACCAACCAAAAACTCGCTTAACAAATAAATCGGGTTTGCAATCCCCCCCACAATTGGTCACTTTCAATGGTGTTTCGCTTAAAGAGCAAACTCGCTTAAAGAGCAATCCTGTGGAACATATTATGCTCTTTAAGCGAGGTACAACTGTATCATTTAGCCGGACTCTTGACCTTCTCTGTGGAGACAAAAATGGCCCTCTCTTCGTCACTGGTGTTCCAAAATAGCACTGAGAACGTTACAGATAATTGAGTTTTGGACAATATGATTTTGACTAATTCTTTCTTGCTTCTTCATCTCTGATTTATGAAACTAAAAATGATCTTTTAATTTTCCTTCTGAAGGGTCTGTGAAATTTGTTATTCATGCAATAAATGATGGAACTATTGACCAATGTTGAAATATTACAAGATTGCAGTTCACTTTGTTTTACTATGTTTTTGTATGAATTCAGAATGAGATGTGGGACTACGAAAATGCAGATTCTGGTATGCCTTATGGAAAGTGAGCCATTGTTATTCCCAGGGAATTTGTAAACCAATATAGCCTTTACTAGGAGATCTTGGCTTTTCAAATATTTTCTCAGGCTCATGCTACTCACATGGAGTTCTATAGTTCTAGCTGTCTTCTGTGCAAAATGCTAAGAACTATTTGCAGTTATTTTAGATCTTAGTCATTGGTTCATTTTTTTAAAAAAATATTTATATACATAAATGGAGAACGTATTTTATAGGAACCCATCCAGAAAGCTCTAGATGTCAGATTTTCCTTTTTCTTACTGGTCTAGAAAGAAAAGGCTACTTTGTAGAATTATGTCCAAAATTTATCCCCTCTTTGTGTGGTTGTGGTCATTCCATCTCCTCCACAAAATTCCCTAGAACAGGGGTTCCCAACCTAAGGCCATTGTCTGGATTTGGCCCATGGCACCATTTCATGTGCCCCCCTCCAAGGGCATTCAAGAAACGAAATGGCCACCCTTTGAAGTTGTTGGGACAAAATGACTACCTCCATCATGTAGGGAGGGCAAAATGGTCATCTGGCCCTCAAAGTTAACTGAAAGAGCATGACCTGGCTCCCGGCTTGAAAAGGTTGGGAACCCCTCCCTAGAATTACATGAAGTGGAAGGCATAGTGGTGTAAGCAAAATGGGAATAGAGAACAAAGCTGTCAATCCCCACTTTTAAGATATTGTTTGTACATTTCTCCTTTCCATGGATAAATTTGGTGAAAACCATCTACCTTTTTAAATCTCACAAACATGCTGGAGAATTATGGTCATCTGAACACTGGCAGAAAATAGAGACGCAGCAACCCTGATTCAGCACAGTTCGATTCAAGCCAGGACAGGTCCTTATTTTTCAGCACTCGAACTGCTAAATTACAAAAACATGAACTGTAAAGTCAATTTTAATTTATTATTTATTTATTTATTTTTAAGTGAGCAAATGAACAAACAATAAATAAGTAATACAATGTGGTCTGATCAAGATCTTAAATATTAAATTTGATTTCAGGGTCATCAGTTTATGAGCCATCAGAAGCAGATAATGACAACAAAAGTCCAAACTCTCTCTTAGGTATCACCTTGCAATGCACTGTCAGGTTTACATGGCCAGGTTATAATGCAAGTGACTCAATGCCAATTGCCAGATGTTAACTAATCAGACAACCCTGAGGACTAATGGCCTTCGGTGGCAAAGTCCAAAGGGAAGAGTAATTGGTCCCCAAGTGGATTAAATCCCACTTGAGTCCATCTTGATGGAGGGTAGCAGCTTCATCAATACAGCCCTGGAGCTGAGGAGGACTTTGTGTGCCAAAAGGGCTCAGGACCAGAAAGTGACTTGTGGAACTGGATTAGTGGTATCGGTGTCATGCTGTGATGTGGAAGGCAAATGGAATACCACTGCATTACATTACATTTATTTATTTATTTAGATTTATTATCCTGCCCCAATCAGGTGAACCCAACCCTAGGCGGCTCACAAAAAAGAAAAAGACTACACAAATGAGTGCAAACCAAACCAAACAATCCCAGCACACCTCCACAAACCCAGAAAGTGAACCCCAAGGTTCAAAATCAACTTCAAAAAAATTAAACTATAAATTTACAAAAAATAAAACAACTCAAAAATTTAAAAGATTTAAAAGTTTAAAAGGTTAAAAAGGTTAAAAAAGTTTAAAAGAGCGAGAGAGGGGTGGCTATCCCTTCAGATCAGCCACCCACCCACATGCTGTGATGCGGAAGGCAAATAGAATACCACTGCATTACATGGCTCCCAGGACAATCTTCATGGCTGATCGCCACAAAGACAGACAATATTTGGAATTGGGGCTCCTTAGATACAGTAAAGATTTTCTGTGAATATGGAGAAATGCAGCATTTCTTCATATCTCAATGCAGCATTTATGTGCATGCAATTTATGCACCATCATGTGTACAAAAGAAGATCTAGTAAATGGCTGAGTTAGTGTTATTGAAGTAGCCTTTTTCTGGTCAGAAGTAGTCTAACTATTTTAACATTTTAATATTTTTATGAATTTTACCTATGTTTAAAGTGCATCTATAATTTTAAACTGTGCACTGCCCTGATGCGAATAAATAAAGAGGGATGGCACTGCCGAAATGAGTGCCTAACATTTTCATTTGGTACAGCACCTGCATTTCACTCCTGATTGGCTTTGCCCTATTTACTTCTTCAGCAGCAATGCATCAAATATCTTACAATGTAATCCTTCTCTCAGCACTTATCAATGAACTATGAAATAGTATTAAATAGAATTAATTAGAAGTTTTAATGAATCGTGTCTGTTCTCATTTATTATACATTGTAATTTCCAACAAGTGATTAATTACCAGCTACAGATGAGTGAATGGTTAATGTAGTTTGTTAACCTTAGGAAAGAAGCTGAGAACACACTTCCATTATTATAACACACTCATTTGCCACCCACACTGGTTGTGCCCCCCTCATTTTAAACATTGGAAGATTTTGCTGACTTTTTTAACACTTTCGTGCCTTTTCAGGTCATTGCGGTGATAATGTTACTCCAGCCACTTGTAAAACATTACATCGAAAATCAGATGCTTAGTATTGGTGTACGTGTGCAGTTCTGATGATTTTAGCAGATACTGCTGATCTGGAAAGTTAATCATCAAGGTCTGTAACTGTCCTAGAAAAAGCATAGAATTTGATTATTAGACCTTCGATGCCATTCCATGGTTGGGATTCCTGTTCATAGGCTCTCTAAATCAATAGTTCAGAACTTCACCTTGAGATAGTATGGGAGGACTACAAGTGATAGAATCCCAAACCCATGTCACCCTGGCACAACACTGGGAAACATAGCTCTAAATCACTGGTTTCCCTTCAGGAGCAGAAGCTGAAACATACAAAGGGACCCTAAACACATTCCCTAGAGCCACCAGATGGGACAAGAAAGTCCATTCTACTTTATTACAAAGCAAACAATGCAAATGAGTAACATTTGGGTTGATGATCTCTTTGATTTAAAATCAAGACACACACACCCCCACACACATACAGTGGTACTCTTTATAAATTGGAAACTCTCCATAGCAGGGGTTCCCAACCTACAGCCGTGGGCTGGATCTGTCCTGTGGCACAAAATAATCCAGCCCCTACCCTAGTTTTAGCTGCCGCCGGGGGTGGAATCGACTGTGGACTCATTTATTTTATTTATTATTTATTTATTAGTCATACTTATCAACCGCCCTCCTCACCGAGGTGACCTAGGGCGGGTAGTGGTGGGGTGTGGGCGTTATGCTTGTGTCTCACCGCTGCTCCAGGAGCTGCATTGGTTGCCAGTATGTCTCCGGGTGCAATTCAAGGTGCAGGTTATTACCTTTAAAGCCCTATATAGTAGTGGACCAGGATACCTAAGAGACCGCGTCACCCTAAGAACATCTGCCCGTCCCACCAGGGCGGACCGGAAAGGCTACCTTGTTATTCCATCGGCAAGAGAGGCGCACCTCACCTGCACTAGGAGGAGAGTCTTCTCCGTGTCCACCCCAACCCTTTGGAACCTCCTGCCCACTGAGCTGCGCCTTCAGACAGAGCTCCTGCCCTTCTGGAAGGGCTTAAAAACCTGGCTGTCAGGACAAGCATGGGGACCCAGGAATGTGGGCTCTCATGCTAGGTGGCTTATTTAATGGACTGCCACCCTTTTGGGCCTGAATTTTATATAATTTGTGTGCAGCTTGTACACTGTTTTAACTTTTTATGATTTTTAGAGTTAAACATTAAGTTTTAATTATAAATAGCATTAATATAGATTATCCTATGTTTTAACCTTGATGTAAGCTGCTCAGAGTCGGGTTTACCCGATTGGGGCGGGGTAGCAAATGCAATAAATAAATAAATAAATAAATAAATAAATAAATAAATAAATAAACAAACAATGAAACACTGTTAAAAACATTCCTAAAGCCCCCTCAATTTAAAACTTTAAAATCAAAATCTAAAAACTAATTGAGGGCAAGCAGGGCTTAAATCAATTTTACCGCTGTCATAAACACATTTATGACACCTGCAGACTCATTTACGGCAGCCATAAATTGGGGGGGGGGGTACAACCAGTCTGGCCCCCTCAACTGTTTGAGGGAGTATGACCTGGCCCCTGACTTGAAAAGGTTTAGAACCCCTGCTCTATAGTGATGGTCCGGTTTACCCTTCCACTGTCATGCTGTTACACTCCTGGATTTATCAGGTTTCAATTTATAACAGTGGCAAACTCCCAGACAATTTTCCTTTTCCTGAGCAGCGCCCCCCCCCCCAGTTGAATCCTTCTGGATGCTTCTGGTAATTTTTGCTGATTACCCCAATACTCAGCACAAATCATTTATCTGTAACAATCCAAGTAATTCAGAGTATTTAACACTGAAAATTGGAAAACTCACCACTTCTCTGATAACAGGTGAATTAAAATTATTTCTCTTGATAGCAAAAATACTAATGGGGGTTGCAGTAAAATGTTGCAATGTGAAGTAGCTTCCATTCAATTCTGCCAGACACAGATAAACACAGACACCACCACCACCCCACAACGTACCATTTTTCCATTCTTCTCTAAGAATCAGCCATAATCTCTGATGATTGTTGGGCTGTTCTGTTCTCTGATTTTTAAAGAAGTGTTTTTGGGTATTTCTAGGAATGTTGAGGTTTCCTTGGACTTTTCTAGTGTACATATAGTTCCATTTTGGATATATAAGCAATGGTGCATCTATGTGTGTGTGTTAAGATATGTATAAGTATATATGTATGTCTACATTTATGTCTATATTTTCTCTGTGTGTCTATTTATATATGTGTTTGTGTGTGTCTTACAAAGAAAATAACTTTGAGGACTGATCCTCAATCCTTTCTTTCAGTTACACTGATCCCCTAGAAATAAAGCCTCAAATGTGTTTTATTCATGCTCAGTCCACATTTTCGCCACTCTTCTCTTTGATTTTCCTTTTGCACAAGGGAAAAATCACTTAAAAGTATCCTTTTGATGCTCACTCAACTCTTTCTCTCTCCCCCCACCTTCCCACGGCTCTTCTCTAAGTCTCTTTGACACTCTGTTCTTGGCTCCAGTACAAACAAGAGAGATGTACACACAAATCATATTCAGAGCAAGATTGTGATGTATCGATTGCATCCTGGAAGCTACATGGTACGTTCAGCTCACTTAACTTGCTCTAGTGCTTGCATCAGTAAGGAGTAGCAGTAGACTTCTAAAGAGAACAACTTTTATTACAATTACTGAGAGGGAAATGACTATTTTCAATAGTTTCTCAAGTGAGCCTTTACCTCTCTTGAGAGTATCACAAAATCTCAGCAAGTCTGCAAGATGAATTTCAACAGATCAGTCAGATTGGGGTGGGAAGGGCAGAAGCCATTTTAAAGCAGTCTCTCCAAGGTGGTAGTACTTGTTTCTATTATCAGCACTATTATTGCAGAGTTTAACTTGCTGTTAAATTTCTCATAAGTAATGGAAAATTGAAGTTTATCTCAAATTTTGGGAGAAATTGTTAAAAAAAATTGTAAATAATTGGGTACATCAAAATTTGAAAAAAAGGCAAGCTTTTGCCATCCTAAGTATACATTCAGAGAATTCATGCAGAAGTGAGTGGATGTAAATACCACAACAGAATATTAAATGGCAATGTTTATTTTTCCTTTAGAAGAGGCTTTACAGGAAGGAAATTCAAAATTTTCAGGAGACAGCCAGTAAGTGGTGGTGAATGACATACAATAATACCTCGGAATAACGTTTACCTCGGATAATGCTAAAATCGCATAACGTTAAGTAATCTGGGGAGGAGAATTGGATCGAATAACGTTAAGGTCCTATGGGATGGATCGGATAACAACTGCTAAAGCCTGTGTGGTTACAATGTATCTCTATGGAGCTTTAACGTTATCCGATACATCCCATAGGATTTTAACATGTATCGGATAACACTAAAAATCGGATAACACCAAGACTTGTGGAACCAAGTCTTAGCGTTATCCGAGGTATTACTGTATTACTGATAAACTATCATTAGAGGAAATAATTTCTTAAGAGGTGATTTGTGCAATTGTCACAGCAGGACATTTTCTTACAGCCTATACTTTGCAAATAAGCTTACTTTTGTGATTTGTAAATACATCTATTGTATTTCAGGACTTTTTATTGAATAATTTTGGACCTGTGAATAAATGAAATTGTGGATACTGAACCCATGGCTATGGGGAGGCACCATCTGAAGTTAATGTAAAGTAAAGGTTACCCTTGCTCAAAAGCCAGTTGTATCCGACTCTAGGGGTCAGTGCTCATCTCTGTTTCAAAGCCGAAGAGCCAGAGTTGTTTGCTTCTGCAGACGTTCCTGTGGTCATGTGGCAGGCATGACTAGACACCGTAGCGCACGGAACGCTGTTACCTTCCCACTGAAGTCGTCCCTATTTATCTACTCGCAATTTCTTGCTTTCGAACTGCTGGTTGGCAGGAGCTGGGACAAAGACGGGAGCTCATTCCATCCTGCGGTATTCGGGAATCAAACTGCTGACCTTCCACCTCCCAGTCAGCGTCTTAGCCACTTGAACCACTGCAGTAGTTAATGAGTAAGGGCCTAATGCAGAGGTTCCCAACCTATGGCCCATGGGTCAGACATGGCCCTCGGCACCATTTCATGTGGCCCGCCACTATTGCACCTAAAAGTGGAAGCAGGCATGTTTATGACAGCTTTAAAATGTGCTCACACATGTGTAAATGTGGTTACGTCAGCTATAAATGCACTCGTGGATGTCATAAACATGGAAGAGGACACATTTACTTCCACTTCTGGGAGGAGTGGTCAGGCCCACTGCATAAAAAGGTTGGAAACCCCTGGCCTAATGTATGTGCTGAACATTGGAAGCTGTCAGAAACTTAGCTCACCTCCAGATCAAGCTGTCATGAATGGCCCTTCCCTATGAGGTGAAGTAGCCTACTGAGGTATGAACTCCCCTGTGAGTATTTCAGGAGAGTTAGTAAATTCATATACAGGTATCTTAAAAATCCTGAAATGTTTTGCTTATTTTGACATCTTGGACCTAGCTACAATGCACATCAGCTCCTGATAAGATTTGAACAATTGATGGGCAGTCTTCAGAAAACAAGGCCTGCACATGCCCTCCCATGAGATTTAGGTGCACTTGTTCCTGTGACCTCTGGCCCCAAAATGTCTTTCCACAAGTGGCCAACTTTAATTTGGGGTTGTGCATGTCAGGGCATTTCTAGGGGTGACGAGGCCCTTCAGAACATGGAAAAATAGCCTCCACATGCCACAAAGAGCATAAAGCAAAGCAAAAGCAATCACAGTTATACCACCCTATAGCACTTAGTGCATGTTCTGGGCAGTTCACAAGTTAATTAGCATTTTGCTCCAAACATGCTGGGTACTCATTTTACCGACCTCAGAAGGATGGAAGGTTGAGTCAACCTTGAGTCCTGGTAAGGATTGAACTCACAACCTTTTGGTTGCAAGACAGTAGTTTAACCACTGTCCCACTAAGGGGTTAAGAGCTTTCAAGGCTATTTTTTTTTAAAAAAAGATGGGAGGCCTGAGGGTTGTAGTCCCCCCCCCAACAGATGTTGCTCAAACTAGATTTAAAGCTCCTCAGTACCATCAATCCATGTGTACCCAAAGATGTTTTCTAAGAAAAGGGACCTTGTCTAATGAACTGAAAAGGAAGGTGCCTGAACAGCAGGACCAGTCTAAACTATTTTGTTGCTTGAGATAACAAGACAAGGTGGAACACCTCCTCAGTTTGATGTACAAAAACTAACCAGATGACAGACAGTGCTATATTGTCAACAGAATCATGCCTCTACCACAACTGAAGGTAGAAAGCAAATTTAGGGTCCAGGTCAGGCCAGGGAGATTAAGTAGAACAGCTAGGAGACTGTGGCTAGTAATTTACAGCATGTACTAGCTGGGGCATTTTGCCCAATGCTAGGGCTGCCAAGAGCCTTTGACTGTGTGGACCACAACAAAATGTGGCAAGTAATTAAAGAGATGGGAATACCAGATGTCAGGAAACGACATATTTCCTCATGTTTCCCAAGGCTTGAAATTGCAGTTTTCAGCTAGGCCTCATAGAAATCCTTTGTCCCTCTCTGCCTCATAGCTGTTTCACAGCCTACGTGTAACGAGATGGCTTGTTGACATTATAGTGTTCCTGTGTTCCTATCTCTTTAGCGTGTTATGTCTTCACTGACTGCACATGTGTGTGTCAACAATCCATTATTTTGAGAATATTTTTCTCTGTTACCTGATTGGCTATGAATAACCCACCTGACTGCAAATTCTCCATTTTGCAGAGAAGTTAGTGAGTTTGTTCTTGGATATCAACGGCTTAAGACCTCAGTTTGGTTTGTGGGATTTTCTCTTATTTTCACAATGGTTACCTAGATTACCTGTGGACAGTTTGCTGGACTGATTTATGCTACTGACTTTTATGCTTTATAAACCTGATCAACATACCTGATCAATAAACCTTCGTTTGCTTGAGCAACATGTCTTCATTGGACTAAAAGGGT
Organism: Furcifer pardalis; assembly: GCA_030440675.1. Taxonomy (NCBI): domain Eukaryota; kingdom Metazoa; phylum Chordata; class Lepidosauria; order Squamata; family Chamaeleonidae; genus Furcifer; species Furcifer pardalis. The sequence continues at coordinate 43,862,117 of CP126896.1, read as the reverse complement.
AAGAGAAGCATTGCATTCACACACAAAGCCTCTGAACACGCTACCTGTTTAAACCTCCTTGTGGATGAGAAGCAGCTAAGGGCTGTAAATCTGCTTTGCTGGCCAGCCCGCCCTCTGGGGGTTTTGGTATAGGAGGGCCAGAGTAGAGGGGGCCGGCTGGTATGTGACACGGTGTTGTGGTGGGATGTTTCTTCGCTCCTGACATTGTTTTTTTGACACCAGAACACCTTATATACCTCATGAGAAACCTCAAGAAGTAACAGTTAGGACAGAATACAGAATGACAGAGGGGTTTGGAATAGGAAAAGGAGTAAAACAAGGTTGCATTTTGTCACCCTGCTTATTCAACTCATACACAGAGCACATAATGCGCAATGCAGGGATGGAGGAATCATAATTTAGGATCAAAATTGCTGGGAGAAACATCAACAACTTGAGATATGTAGATGATACCACCCTAATGGCAGAAAGTGAGAAGGACTTTAAAAAGCTCCTGATTAGGTTGAAAGAAGAAAGTGCAAAAGCTGGCTTGAGATTCAATATAAAGAAAACCAAGATACAGTAATACCCTGGATAACGATTGCACCAGATAACGTTAAAACCGCATAACGACGACAACTTTGGGGGGAAGATTTGCACCGGATAACGTTCATTTTAGCGTTATCCGATCCATCATCATAAAGCAGTAAAGGAGGCCAAAGCTCCTCTCCCTGCCACTCTCCTCCCCCCCCCCAGCAGTTTGGGGACTCCCCACACCCACCCCACTGCCTGCTCGGCCACAAGAGAATCCAGCCTCGCCCTGCTTACCTTGCTGCACGCTTCAACAGCCAGCTGGAAGCTTGTTTTTCTCTTTCACTTCCTGTATTGAAATGACAGGGAAGGGGAAATAGAGAGATGTGATTGGTTCTCTAGAGAACCAATCACATCTTTCTATTTTCCCCTTCCCTGTCTACAGGAAGTGAAAGAGAAAAACAGAAGCCTCCAGCTGGCTGTTGGAGCGTGCAGCAATGTAAGCAGGGCGAGGCTGGGTTCTTTCGTGGCCGAGCTGCATGTGGGGGGTGGCTTTAAAGGCAGGGAGCTCTCTTTCTTTCCTTGCCTGCCTTTAAAGTGGTTTGTCCCTGAAGTCAGGGCTTTTTTTTCTTAGCGTTGTTCGATGCATGCATCGGACAATGCTAAAAATCGGATAACGTCATGACTTGTGGAACCAAGTCATAACGTTATCCGGGGTATTACTGTAATGGCAACAGGCCCTATCAGTCCCTGGAAAATAGATGGGGAAGAAGTAGAAGCAGTGACAGATTTTACTTTCTTAGGATCAAAGCTCACTGCAGATGGAGATTGCAGCCATGAAATAAAAAGGCGACTGATTCTTGGGAGGCAAGCGATGAGAAACCTGGGGAACATAGTGAAAAGTAGAGACATTACGTTGCAAACAAAAATTCGTATAGTGAAAGCAATGGTATTTCCGGTGGCAATGTATGATTGTGAGAGCTGGACCATTAGGAAAGCTGAGCACAGAAGAATAGATGTCTTTGAGATGTGGTGTTGGTGGAGAGTTTTGAGAGTCCCCTGGACAGCAAGGAGAACAAATAGGTCAATCTTAGAAGAAATCAACCCTGACTGCTCCTTAGAAGGTCAAATAGTAAAGATGAAGCTGAAGTACTTTGGACATCAAATGAGAAGAGAGGATTCACTTGAGAAAGCTTTCATGCTGGGAAGAGTGGAGGGCAAAAGAAGAAGGGGGAGGCCAAAAATGAGATGGCTAGATGGTATTGTAGAGACAATGGGCACAGAGCTGAGTGAGTTGAGGAGGATGGTGTTGGACAGAAGTGCCTGGCGGACAGTGGTCCATGGGATTGCAAAGGGTCAAAATCGACTGTGCAACTGAACAACAAAAACTCACATTTCTACCACTTCCCCCCTCGCCAAGGCGACTCCGGGCGGCTTACACATAAAACATGACAACTAAATGTTTGCAAAAACATTTAAGAAACATTAAAAAGTAGATTGTTTGAATTTAAAAATTTAATTTTTTTTTCAAAAATGACCTCCCAATGCCACATCACCAGATTTACTAAAACTGACTAAAATCTCAGTATCTATGTAGAACTCTTAACAAAATACAATGAGAACTGATCCTAACAACAGGGATCCAACTGACTAACCAGCTTCCAGCCTTGGCTGCCTTTTAATATACAGCACATCCTTGCCTTTCTTTGAAGAAAGTATCCCTTTAAGACTGTGGAAAAAAAGGCATTTATATGTTCATTCCTCCTCTAAGCACCGGAATGCCAGAATGGTACGTTATCTATTGGTGCTTGTGTCTGAAAATTAGTCTCTCAATCACTTTTTCATTCACGACATGACTAAGGTGCATGTGCCTCCCTCCAGAGGAGATGAATACAGGTGAAGTATCTCTTGTCTCCAGAGGGTGATAATTCTGGGAATGCTATTACAGCATCTGGAAATCAGTTTTAGTTTATTGTCATGCAGAGGCATCACTCCTGAAATTGTGGCCTTTTTGCAGGGGAGCTTCTAAGTCTTCATTGTGACATAATTCAGCTCTGAAGCACATGACCGTTCATAGAAAGAATGGATATTAAAACCAGTGATGTTTCTCAAGAGGCCCTTGTTCCACCAGGAACACTTGGGTGAGGGACAGAGAAGGCAAATGTTTTTTTTTTTTTGGCGAGCTTGCTTTTCATAAAAGGCAGCAATGGGTGAAAACAGCAACGCTCACGAGGATTGCTTATATACTTATAAATGCCCTTGAAATTAAATTGGCAGATGCTACCAGGACCGAAGGAGAAGTGCGATGATGAACTGTATGAATAAATAAAATGCATTGCCAATAAAACTGAATTATGCCCAATAAGATGGTGCCTCCTGTTTCTTGCTGTTTGAGATGTAACTTGAAATGGTTTCACTCACTATGGGTGAGACTTCGAAGCCATACAATAAATCTAAAATGGTACTCCAGATTTAGTTATTTCTCCTCTGGGAGTCCTGGAATCACTAGATAGCACTGACTGTAAAGCATCAACAGCTGTAGTAGGAATAGATTCTGTAAAGAGTGGTCAACATTAGCTTAATTTATTAAAATTTTATTTTCAAATGAAGGATTCATCAAGTACTTTCTCTTGCGTGAGAGAGAGTAACTCTCAGGAGGCCAGCTTCACAATGTTGCAATAACTCTCTTGGTTTCAGACAAGATTTTCCTCCCACAACTATAGTAATCTCTATCAACAACTGGTACATTCTCTCTGCCCATGAACCTCCTATTTCACTATCTAGGCTTATAGTCCTCAGTGACCTGGAGAATAGAGTCAAAAGCTAAGAATTCAATTCCCTAAAATGCATTTTTAAGAGAAAATCCAGCCTGTATAGCCTTCAGGAAGCTGCACAGTCGCAGGGATCCCTCAGAAAGAAATAATAAACCATAAAGCTCTATTCCTAGAAAATTCTGCAAAGAATCACTATAAGTCAGAATTAACATAAGTTTTTGTTTTGGTAAGGTAAAATTTTACTTTCTTGTTGTTTATAAGTGACAAAAAAAATCACATTTTACTTACTTTAAATCAGGTGGTGTTTATGGACCCAGACAGGATGTTTCTCACACCATAATTTTTTTGGGGGGGCATCACCAACATCCGGTCAAAAGCTACCCTTGTTTTAATGTTTTGGAATGGTAGCCATGTTAGTCTGTGTTTCAGGCATATCAGAGAATAAACAAAACAAAAACGCTGTAGCACTTTAAAGACTAACTGTTATATTTTAAAGTAGCTTTTGTGGATCAAGTCCACTTCATCAGACACGGGAGTGAGGCTTCATGGCATTAATTTATATACATCAGGTACAGAGGCACCACTATGGTGGGAAGGTAAACAGCTTTCCGTGTGCTCCGGTGTCTACTCATGCCTGCCACATGTCCACAGTAATGTCTGCAGATGCAGACAGCATTAGCTCTTGGGCTATAAACAGAGATGAGCACTGAACCCTATAGTCAGATATGACTGGCTTTTGAGCAAGGGCAACCTTTACCTTTATCTAAATAGTCATTTCCAAATTCTACTTGTAGCACAATCTCTTCTATCAGACCGTATACAGCAGGCATGCCCAAACTACGGCCTGTGGGCCGGATACGGCCCCTGAAGACATTCTGTCATGCCCATGACGCCCTCGCCAAACCAGAAAGTAAATACGGACGCTTCTGCACATGTGCAAAAATTGGCCATTTTACCTCCTGATTTGGCAGATGCTTTTGCGAAGTAAAATGGCTGTTTTCACACATGTGCAGAAGCGTCCACGCAAAACCAGGAAGTAGAATGGCCTCTTTCACACATGCACAGAAGCGTCTGTGCCAAACTAGGAAGTAAAATGGCTGTGCATGCACAAATGTTCCAGGGCCGTGGTCAGGCCCGCTCAGCTGTTTTGGAGGTGTGGTCAGGCCCCCAGCACAAAAAGTTTGGGCACCAGTGGTATACAGTACTGCAAATCATAATAAAAAGAAAGATTTGAAAGGAGAATGATGTTGCAACGGTATAAGAAAGGCTTTAATATCATGATAGTGACAATCTGCTGTGCCGGTCACATAGTTAGAGGGTGAAAGGGGTCTAAGATGGGCCAAAAGCATTACAAATATTACAAAATTTAGCAGTGCATCTAATAGTCAACTAGCCTCTGAATTTATTTAAGTGTCATACACATTACCAGTTTCGTTTAGTGGGTAAAGCATCAGATTAGGAGAGCGGGGTTCAAAACTGCACACATAGCAACTCACTGTGGCAGTGGTAATAGTAAACCACTCTTTGACCATCTCATCTACCTTGAAAAACATGTTCAGGTCTGTATTCATCCAGAAGGATTTGCCAGCAAATACGATGAGCTTGTGTTCTCACCTCCTTTACAGATGTGAAGCTTCCTGTTCTACAGAAGTTAGTAAATTTGCAAGCAAGCTTTCATTAAAAAACATTACTACCTTTGCTAAAGGTAAAGTCTAATGAAGTGGGCTTGATCCACGAGCGCTAACATTAAAATAAAGCAGTTAGTCTTTAAAGTGCCACAACAGTTTTTGTCCTTTTGTTTTGTTTACTCTCTGATATGCTTGAAACACAGAATAACTTGGCTACAATTTCAAAAATGCGCATCTTTACTAAACTATTTCATATCAGTGAAAGATGCTTAATAAATAAATATGGTGTACAAAAATTTAGCAATTCTATTTTTTAACCTACCATAGACAGTGTTCAGTCTGGCTAGGTTATCTTGCTATCTTGTAGACTATATTGCCAGCGACTCAGCACCAATCGTCAGGCGGCGATTAACTAAGGTTAACCTGACAACCTTGAGGACTAATGGCCTTGGGTGGCAAAGTCCAAAGGGAAGGATGATGGTCCCCAAGTGGATTAAATACCATTTGAATCCATCTTGATGAAGGCCAGCAGCTTTATCAATAATGCCCTGGGGCAGATGAAAACTTTGTGTGCCAAAAAGGCTCAGGACCCAGAAAGTGACTTGTGGAGCTGGATTAGTGTGACACTGTGAGGCAGAAGGCAAATGGAAGGCCTCTGCATTATATCATTCCCAGGACAATCTTCATGGCTGATCGCCATGAGGATAGCCAATATCCCGAATCGGATACGGCATCCAAAGAAGAAGAATAGACAGTGTAGTGATTAAACCATATACTTTAAATCTTCTACTACTATTGTCAACAAAGAAAATAATGGAGAACATTTCTAGAAGAGGAAAAAGACCCCACCAAAATTAATAGCACTACATTGGCTGGAAGAGGTTTTTTCCCCCTTAGTAATAAATGCCATAAGCAATTTTTATGTTACACTATGGTGGAATTTCCGTATCATAAATAGTTTCAGAACTGGAGCACAGATTCATATATTATAATTTCAAACATACACAAAGCACTCATTAATGTTTAACAGACCCTGGAGACTATGGATTCTACTGGCTGTTTAACAAAGGCTTATGTAGTGAATGATCGATGCCCCAGCACCAGTGTAGCATCCGTCAGGACTACAGATTGCTAGCATAGCAACATTGCATGCATAAGGGCCCAATGTGGCACAATTGGTTAATATAGTAGTTTCCCACTGTTATACTTGAATCTGTTTGCTTTATGTCATGGAAAACACACTGACTGGAAATCCAGTTATGTATAGTTACACCTCATTAAGTTTGATGTCGTCGTCATCGTCATCGTCATCGTCATCGTCATCGTCATCGTCATCATCAATTCTTCCTGAAATGAAGTCTGGACAGGATGCACAGGTGTTATCATGTGTCACTATCAACAGAGGTTATATTTCAGGATTACAACACCAGATCTGAGGTTTTAAATCCCAAACTCTGAACCTACAGATTTTGAAGAACCATTACAAATAGTAGCCATTGGTAGACACTTCCTTTTTAAAAATCCCACCCTCTTGAAGCCATCTTGTGGCCAATCCCTAGCTACTGTCCATTCTGGCATATGATTTCCTTCTCTGTGTAGAGCTGAGAGGGAGGCAATCTCCCTTCCTCCAGGGAGCCATCTGTTTACTCTGAAAAACTACACAGGACACTTTGTTTATCAAATAGCACAGAAGGCTACAGCCTGTGAGGAGAAGTCCCACTATGCTAGGGGACAAATGATAATTTGAAATTGGATTTTGGCCATCATTGTTACCATCTATTCATCCCTGAATTAATTGCCAAATATTTCTTGAAATCTGGGGGAAACAGAAACATAAATGAGCTAATCATCTAACCAAAGTGTAACAGAGAATATCACATGATTCTAGACAATTCACATTAATTCAACTTTTCTTTATTCCTTGTAAATTGTTTTAAGCAGATATTACTCAGGGTTCAGGGATTGCAGTGTTTCAGTGGCTGAACTTGATGACTAGAAGGTCAGTAGGTCAGCAGTTCAAGACCCAAGTATTGCATGATACAGTGAGCTCCAATCTCTGTCCAGCTCCTGCCAACCTAGCAGTTAGAAAGCAAGAAATCGCAAGTAGATAAATAGGTACCACTTTGGTGGGAAGGCAAACGGTATTCTGTGCACTTCGGTGCTTAGGCATACCTTCTACATGACCACAGAAATGTCTGCAAATGCAAAAAAAGTGCTGGCTCTCTGGCTATAAACACAGATGAGCATTGAACCCTTGAGACAGATACAACTGGCTTTTGAGCATGGGAGACCTTTAACTTTACCCAGTGGTGGGCAGCAAAAAAATTGCTACCACACCATGGGTGGAGCCTATGTCATGGGTGGAGCCTATGCCATTGGCGGAGTCTGCATCATGAGTAGAGCCTACATCATGGGCGATCTAGTCATCCCTGCCATATGGTCATGTATACATCTGCAAACAGGCACCACTGACTCTTTGGCTGTAAATGGAGATGAACACTGCACCCTAGAGTCAGATATGACTGGCTTTTTGAGCAAGGGAGACTTTGGACCACTTTCAGGGACAAAACCTGATGGGGCAGGACAGGGAGGTGGACAGGACAACCTAATTTCACTACCCCCCTGCCCGAAGGCCACCCAAGTTTGCCACCCCCCTGCCCAGAGGTCACCCAATTTTGCTACCCCCTCCCAGGGTGTGCGAACCTGTTGCTGCCCACCACTGCCTTTACCTTACTCAGGCTTCCTTGAATGTTACTAGTATAATATAAAAAATAAGTAATTCCACTTCTGGTATTTTGCAAGGGAAATCAGTTATATGCACAGGGGTGAAAACCAAACTAATTGAAAAGAAACATGGCACCAGAATATTTTTGGGTAGGAAGCGACCTCTGCAGATACAATTACAACAGTTTCTTTTGGTTCCCTGAAAGGTTTGGAAATAGCTGGAGCTTACTCAAAACGTTATCAGCCTCAGATCTCCTTTTCTCACAGTAGTTTTAACTTTGCTCTGAAATCTAACAAGCACTGGTTATTTTCATAACGGTGCATGGATCATTTATTAGGGCAGGACTCTTTGATGGTTCAGTAGTATAAGAAAGGACACATAGATTTTCAAGGACAGATCTTAAATCACAGTTATGTTGTTAAACCTTCAAGATAAGAAAAAAAAAAGTCCAACAATGTACAGCCTCTAAATTTACACCTTTCTTTGACCTAAGAAATGAATCATGTCCCGTATATCGAGATATTCTGATGAAGAGCTGCATACACGGCCTGTTTGATACTCTGCCTAGCTATTTATTTTTGTTGCTGTCACCTAATGTATCCTTGGCTGGAAAGCCTGACAGAATAAGTCTTTTATGGAAGATGCAAAATGCAATTGGGTAGTTTTGCATTTATCCACTTCAGCAGATCTGTAACCTTCTCTTTCACTATACTCAGTTTTACAGTTGCTTTTGCAAGAAAGCACACACCGATTAAGAAACAAATTCTTTGTGCTATTTCATGACTGAAGCAGTTATTGGTTCATTAAATGATGGATTTTTCTCTTTGCTGGTGACATGATTTAAGCTACAAAGAACAAGGCAATAGATGGACTAGGTCGGGGTGCCCAATCTTTTTTATCTGTGGGCCAGTCACATGATTCAGGGATGCCTAAATTATGGCCCAGGGGCCATATCTGGGCCCCGACACCAATCCATCTGGTCCACACCACCCTTGTCTCTCCCAGAAGTGGAAGTAAAACATGCCCATATGGGTGCATTTTACTTCCACTTCTGGGAATGACGAGGGTGGCATGGGCCAGATGAATTGGTACTGGGGCTGGATGTGGCCCCCGGGCTGTAGTTTGGGCACCCTTGGATTAGGCCATGGAATGAATGGCGGCCTCAGGCCCCAGATGCTAAGGAGTAGGCCAGTGACTGTGGAGGATGTGTTTTCTATCCTTCAAATGAACCTGCTGTTCTTGTGTGGTGTAGGGTGCTGCCCCATCATCAGCACCAAAGGAAGACTCGAATGCCTGTCTGTACATGGAAAGGCTGGTTTGGTCTCATGTCCTTTGTTTCAGGTAACAAAATATCTTAGACTGCACTGGATACCAGACACTTATTCTGGTATATTAGGTCTCAAACCCTACCACACCAGGAAACCAGTATTGTTAGACTTGCTTCATTTTAGCATCTATTTATTCTGTTAATGTTCTACTTTTCTCTGACAAAGATAATGCCAAACAACTTAAAATAAAATGAGATGGCTAGATGGCATTGTAGACACAATGGGCACAAAGCTGAGCGAGTTGAGGAGGATGGTGGAGGACAGGGGTGCCTGGCGGACAGTGGTCCATGGGGTCACAAAGGGTCGGAATCAACTGTGCGACTAAACAAAAAAAATATATAAAGTGAATAAAAGCATTAAAATAACCCCCACAATTTAAGAACACACCAGTAAGAAAAAAAGTTCAGCATTCAGTTTAAAATCACCTCCACAGGAGTTGCCAAAGCTCTTCTGAATAAAAACTTATTTTTCATGCTGGGGGAAGATAATATAAGAATGAATTAAAAATCCTGTTCCTTCTTTTCTTCCTTTCTTCTTTGTCAAAACACTTTTAAAAATTCAGAAAAAGTTGTGTACAGCATCACCTATAATGTGGGTTCCCCAACAATTGAAAGACATTAACACAGGTTACCAGAATAATAAGAAGACAGGGTTCCTGTACTTTTGCTGGTTGAAGGGATGCCTGCTGAAATATGCTCTGCTGTACAACTATTAAAGGTACAGGAGGCCTGACCTCTTCTTCAAGTAGTCACTCTTCTTGCCTTGCTCTTGTGTATATGTAGACTTCTCTTCATGAACTGCAATGAACAGATAAATGAGGGGGCAGCTTTGACAATATCAGGAAGTTTAGAAGGAATGAATCCAAAGCAATGAAAGTGCTGTACATTGAAGGAGGGAAGAACTGTTTGGGATCCTCTTGTTGTGGATGTTCTACATTTGCAGGGAATTGAACCAGATGATTTGTAAGTTTCTTCCGACTATAATTATGATTCTATAAACAATCTAGAATCATTGAATAACTGAGTTGGAAGGGGCCTATGAGGCCATCGAGTCCAACTCCCTGCTTGATGCAGGAATCCAAATCAAAGCAGACCTGACAGATGGTTGTCCAAGTATCCGCCATTTTGTAACTGTGCAATTGATCTCCACCCCTTATGTAGAGCTATGCACTTATTCCTGTTAAATTTCATTTTCTTGTTTTAAGCCCAGTGTTCAAACCTATCAAGATTTTTGAATTATGTTCCTGTCTTCCAAAGTATTAGCTATTCCACCCAGTTTTGTGTCATTTGCAAATTTGACAAGTATTCTTTGCACCTCTTCATCCAAGTTATTACTAAAAATGTTGATGAGCACCAGGCCCAGGACAAATCTTGTGGTACCCCACTTGTTACCTGTATCCAGTTTGAGAAAGAGTAATTGTTAAACACTCTGTCCCTAGCCGGTCAGGCAGGGAGAACGAGGGGCAGCTGGGCTGACCAGCCGGCTGGCCATAAAAGACCTTGCTGTCACTGCTGTGTGACCATCACAGGGCTCTCTCCCTAGACGGTCAGGCAGGGAGAACAAGGGGCAGTTGGGCTGACCGGCCGGCCAAAAAAGACCTTCCCGCCACCGTCTGAAGGCCACCACCACCACAGCTGTACTGTGGCCAGCCATTCCCTGTCGGGAAGGGATAAGGACTCTCCTGATAGTATTGTATTTTCCTGATTGTATTGTATTTTTATTTTCATGTAAGATTTATTAACTACATTGACTGTACTACATTTGCTGTTATATTTATATTATGTTGTATTTATATTTGAGATTGTAACACTGTTAGCTGCTCTGAGTTGCTTCGGCAAATAGAGCGGCATATAAGTCTACTAAATAATAATAATAATAATAATAATAATAATAATAATAATAATAATAATAATAATAATAATAATAATAATAATAATAATAATAATAATAATAATAATAATAATTATTATTATTATTCTGTAATCAGCCTAAACATGGAGATGTGCATTTACTGAGCTGTTATAATCTGCTGGACATTGAGGGACTTTTAGGTAAAAGTAACATGAGGAGCTTCTATACTGAGCAATGGCATCAGTAGTTCTGCCACTAGATAGAGAATGAGTAGGTTTTCCCCACAGGTCAGTGAATATTTTCTTAGTTGTTCTGTCCCTAACAGAGAACCAAGACTTTTTGTCTAACAAGATTTTGATGCAATCTCACATAGCACTGCAATGACTCTCACTAGAATCTTGCTCATAATAGCTGTTGGAAGGGGAACAATGGCTGTGATCAGAAGCAATATATTGTTGTGAGCTATCTGCTTTGCAAGGCAATCTATGTGGTTGGCTTAGTGTCGAATAAGCAATTGAAGTGCTGGATCCATCTGGAGTTAATCAAATTACCTTGTTTACACAGATGATGTGCCAAATTCTGATTTGATGCAGTTATATAATCCAGCTGCAGTTTATGGCTCTGCACTGGCTTGGGGTGAATGGCATTTAAGGTTGTAATGGGTCTATTTGTATAGGCCTGTGAACATGCTGCATTCAAGCAAAGGGCTCACCCTCTTTTCTGATGTAGATTTGGACTGTCAAATTTGGCATTTGAGAGCTAAGTATATTTAAAAAGTGTGTGGAAAAGGAAATAGAAAATTAAAATACCATAAAAGGAAGAGGCTGAGTCTGGAAAAAGGAAAGGAGCTCAGCTTCAGTGACTGACATTTTTCACTTTCTTGAAGAAGACAAAGAACTTTTCTTGCATTCACCAAGTGCATCTCTCTCTCTCTCTCTCTGTGTAAAATGCCTGTGAGTGAGGTTATTTGGGATCCAAAGCTGTATTTCTGATCAGTTTGCTTAGGTGACCAATGTTTGTAAGTGCTGCATCTACCTGTATGGCTTCAGTTTGATTTAAGACAGCATGTATATATGACTTTGTTAAATGCTTGCTTCATTTTTGGAGTTTTGAGTGATTTACTGTTCAATCTGTTTTAGCACGTTTGGCTTTGCTTCCCCCTCCCTCAACTTCTTTTGGATGTTCATGTCTCCATATGTTTGCTACTTTCTTTGCTTAGACTGGAGTCTTCTGCCTAGTATTATCCAAAACTGTTGTTGCTCCTTCTCCTGATGATCTTCATAGAATACCTATTCCTAAATTGGAAGAAAAAGAAAGTCTGCTTTCTTGACATGTGTCACAGTGACATATAATTCTCTGCCCAAAGTTACAGATGTGTGATTGACCCAATTGAAGTGAATGAGAAGTCTAGATACTGTATTTGGAAGGTCAAATAATAATAGATTTCATGTCAGAAATTACTATGGGTTGAAAGGATTTTTGCTGGAGAAACTCCACTCAGGGGATGCGCAAGATCTTGTCCCTAAGATCCATCATGTAGCACTTGGGTACTGAACCCCAACCTTCCAGTCTTGAAGCTTAGTGTCTTAACCACGAAGCCACTGCAGTGCTGCTGGAAGGCCAAATATCACTCAGATATGAGACTGAATCAAATAGCAGGAGACCAAGATTGTGTTGTGTTCGAGGCAGCCCCTGCTCTCAAGTGTCGATTGGAACAGGAACACTGCACACACCTTTGCTCCAAATTGTTCCATCCCTTATCCAGTCTTAAAATGCAAAGTTGGGCAAGACTTTTGATTAGGATCATGTGTTCAGACATGTTACAAAAGTGGTGCAAAGACAGTGTGAGCTTTGAATTGTCCAGAACTCTTCATCAGACATGATGGAACAAAAATTAAGGAGTGTTATATCTGCAAATGGTTTGAGAAAACTCAAAAACCTTCAGTACATTTACACTCCCCTTTTCATATTTCAGTCTGTGAAATGAAAAGTATTACCCAATTCTGCATTTTGTTTTTACGTATGGACCACACAGCTCCTCTGATTTTTTAAAACATAGACCCAGCTTTTTATTGGAGTTTTGTAAAAACATTTTCTGTCTTTGCTTGGAAAGATAAGATGGACTTTTTTCTGGATTGAGAGGCTGCTCTATTTATCCAGCACTAAAGAATAGTTCCATCCTGCCTCTAAATTCAAACAGAGCCATATCTCTCTCTTTGATCTGTATTCTTTTCCTCTTGTTGTCAATTGCTACTAGTTGTTGATCTGCTCAGTTGGTTGTTAGCATACATGCAGTAAAGAAAGCAGCATGGGCACATCAGTAAAACCATATAACTGTAAGCAAAGAAATATGTTTATTCTTTCTACTATAAGTGCATCAGAATGGGTTGTTAAAACTTTGAGTGGCAAGGGCAACAAGGGCGTATGCCATTGGGGATGTGCTTTGCCCCGTTATCTCCTGGGGGAGATGGGAACCAGCGTGTTGTGTGTCGGTGTGGAGGGGAGGATCCTGAATCCCCTTTATAAGGGGTGACTCCTTCCCTCCTTGCTCTTCCTTTAAAAGTGCTCCTTGGGTAAACTCCCCCACCCTACCTCCCAGAAGCACTAGTGTGAATTTATTTGGTTGCATATGGGCCGGATGGGAATTTTTTGCATGAACCCTGACTGGCTCTTGGATTCATGGCATTTTTGCCCATCGCACACTGGTGTGGAAGATTGTGCTATGGAGGTTAATTTGGTCATGGGTAAGGCTACACTCTGAAGGCCAAAGACCACTCAGGTAAGGGTAGTTGGTTCAACAGGTCAGGGTAGCATGAGCAGGGGGTGCAGCCTGCCTGGAGAATGAAATTCAGCGCAGGAACAATTATTAATTAAGCTCTACAGTCATCTGCAGTGTGTTCACCTGAGGTGAAACAAGAAGCCCGGGGGGGCGGAGTCAAGATGGCGTAGGGGAGACAGTGGACTTCTTCCCCTCTGCCGAGAAATGCGAGAGTTTAAAGTGACGGAGGAGTTTTGGTGAGAAAAAAAAAAGTAAAAAATAAAGAGGATTACCGCGTTCCTGTTTGTAAGGAAAAAGGTGGAGAAGAACGGAGGTCAAGGGAGCAGAAAGCGCGAGAGTGTGTGCTCCGGACGGCGCGGCGGCTAAGATCCTCGGAAGGGGATCGTGGTCCCGAAAGTCGTCCGTTGAGCCGACCGAGGGGCAAGAGATCCTGACAGCGGCTGGCTGACGGCGGAGAAAATCGCGGCACCGGAGTTACCCCCAAATAAAGGCTCAGAAGACTGGTGAGGAGAAGAGAGGCGGAACTGAGAAGGGGGGTTGGACGGGGTGCCGGCGAGAGAAGAGATTGAAGGGAGGCCCCTCGGCGTGGAGGGGACGACGGGGAGAGATTTCAGCGGTTCCGGAGGCTCCGGAAGGTGGTGGCGGTGGATGGATGTCGTTGTGGAGCTGTATTGCAGGGGCCATTTTTGATCGCCTTTGATCATTAGCGGTTGGACTGCGGGAGCGGAGCACAGCGGCGGGTGATCGAGAGTCGGAGGGAGCCGAAGAAGTCGGAGAACAGGCTAGATTTGTGTTATTTGTATTTTAATGAGTGGATTGACAGTGGATTACAGAAAGAGTTGATTGTCTGCTCATATAACTTTGCCGGTTCTAAGAGCAGTAATGGCGGAGGAAAGTTTTTGTTAAAGGGGCGGAGACGAACTGCTTCTTCTTTGTTTGGCGAAACACGCACAAAGAAATACTGTGTAAAGTAGTTTTGGGAAGACGATTGGCAGATTCGCTCCTCTTGATTTACTTTCGGCAGCTGCACAGTTTGCAACTCTTTCCCTCACCTACCCACTTTAATAACTTTGACTGAGACGACTTGAATAAAAGTGCTGGGTTGTTTGTTGGGTAGGGAGGGAGGGGGGATGGAGGAAGTCGTTAAACCAAAGGGTCGGAGAGGGAAGAAGGGGAAAGAACAAGATGAGGAGGAGAGACACACTCCATCACCGAATCTGGAGCCTCAAACGACAGCAGAGACTTCCACAGTCACGGAGCAAGGAAGCTCCCTCGATCTGGCCCAAAAAATGGAAAATATGACAACAATTCTTCAACAAATGGCCAAGAACTTGTCAGATACTCAAGTAACATTGCAGAAATTAGAAAAAGCTGTTGAGTCTAATAGTGAGGAAATGAAAAAAGATAGGGAACTGGCCAGGCTACAGTATGAAAACCTGGCTAAGACCATTACAGATGTGAAGAAAGATGTGGCAGTTAATACACAAAGGATTGATGAGATTTCAAAGACAATGGACAAAGAAGTTAAACATGCCATCATATCTGTGAATGAGTTATACATTCAAGAGCATGTCTTGGAAGACAGGATGGCGGAGCAAGAGAGAAGAATGATGATGTTGGAAGAGGGGTGGAGGAAAGCTAACATACTGATTCGTCATGTGCCGGAAAAGTCGCCAGATCAGCTGAAAGAGAGAGTTTTGGAATGGTTGAATTCACTCAAAATGGGAAAAGATTTTGGATTAGATGATATTGGTGCTGTGTACAGGGTGGGTGGAAGGAGAGATAAGAAGACACCTAGGAATGTTTTAGTTAAATTTGCAAATTGGGTTGACAAATTGAAAGTTATGTCTTTTATTAGGCAAGCTGGGTCTGGCGCCCTAAAAATAGAAGGGCTGGATGTGGAGGTCTACAATGATATTGCGCCTATGGAGAGGAAATGGAAATTTACAATGAAACCAGTAACAAGATTGTTGATGGCAAAAGGTGTCAAATATGGTTGGCGATTTCCACAACAGCTAAGATTTTTTTATGATAAAAAATGGCATGTGATAGATGTGAATACTGATGCATTGTTGTATTTGACACAAATTGGCCTGATCAAGGAAGCTGATAACGACCGGATCTTGCTGCGAACGGAGTTGTTCAAAGCGGGGGTGATGGGACCATTGGTGGGTCGGGAGGAAGAGGGTGCAGTGGGAGGAGCAGAGGTATCAGGGGCAGGCGCGGAGTAGATGGGATGCATATTCTCAGTAACCAAAGAATAAATTTAGATAGAGGCAGAGGGAGGAAGATCTTATGGGAGGAATTATATGCCATTTTTCCCCGCTCCCCCCTCCCCTCTTTGAAGAACAAAGGTAGCATTAGAAAGGAAGATGCGGGGGGGGTCGAAGATGGGTGGAGTATAGGTAAGTTTTTCGTTTTTGTTTTTGTGTTTATCTCTTTTCCTAATTATTATTTTTTGTTTAAGGGTTCTTATACTCATGTTAGCTTATATAATGTTTTTAGTAGGGGAATAGGTTGGATATTAGTAGGGAACACGTCCGGGGGGAAAAATGAACAAAGGGGTGGAAATACATATAAATGGTTAAGTCTTTGAAATTAATAACATGGAATGTGAAGGGGACAGGGAACGCCCTGAAGAGAAATAGACTGCAAGTGTCGCTCAATAAAGATAGGGCGGATATAATTTTTCTGCAAGAGACCCATCAAAAATCAGGGGAAGTGAACAATTTGAAGGTAAGGGGAATTGAAATATATGAAAAGGCATATGGGACGTCCAAAGCCAGGGGAGTTGCAACCCTGATTTCGGAAAAATTGGGATTTACTGTGAATAAAACTATAGCGGATCCAGAAGGGAGATATTTAATAGTCATAGGAAAAATAGAAGAAGAAGAGATAACGCTGGTTAATATTTATGCCCCAAATGATAAACAGCAAGAATTTTTTGATAGAGTGGGAAAAATTTTGCAAAAGGAAGGGACTAGATGCATGGTCTTAGGAGGAGATTTTAATATGATATGCTCGGATATAGATAGTACAAGTGTAAAAAAGAGAGGTAAAAGATATATATTAGAGGAGTGGAGGAAGACCATGGGAATAAAGGATGTTTGGAGAGAGATTAAAGCCCAGGAAAGAGGATATACATATTTCTCACAGGTACATGACATGTATTCAAGGATAGATTACATATTTGTAACAGAGGATTTAGTTACATTAATAGAGGATATAAAGATTGGGACATTTAGGGAATCTGACCATGCTAAAGTCACCGTAGATATGAATTTTAAAGAAATTGAAAAAAGAGGTTATATTTGGAGATATGATGGGAAGATATACCAGGAAGAATCAATGAGAAAGCAGATTATGGAAAAATGGGATGAAAGCTGGAAATTTAATGAAAATAACGAGGTCAGCCGGGGGGGAGTCTGGGATACAATGAAGGCAATTTTTAGAGGGGAGTCGATAAAATTAGGTAGTATTAGAAAGAGACTAAATAGAAATAGAACTCAGGAGCTTGAAACTCAATTAATAAACCTACATAAGGGTTATGCAAAAAAGAAGGATCAGAAAACATTGCAGGAGATAAAAAGAATTAAGAAAGAGTTAGATGGGAAAGATATTGAGAAAATAAAGAGAGATTTGATATTTTTAAAAAGGGAATATTTCGAATTTGGTAATAAAAACTCTAAATTATTAGCGAAAGCAGCTAGAGATAAAAAGAACAAACGACAGATGGGGGTGCTGACAGATAAAAATGGGAAGAGATGTAACAAAAGCAAAGATAAAGCACTCCTAATTGAGAGCTTTTTTAAAAATTTGTATTCTAAAAAGGAGATAAATAGGAACAAATTGCGAGAACTCTTCGAGAATCAAAAATTTAAAAAAATTACAGAGGAACATAAGAATAAAATGGAGCAAGCAATATCTATAAAAGAAATTGAAGAGGCAATAAAAAAATTGAAAAGAGATAAAGCTCCTGGGGAGGATGGATTACCTGCTGAGTTTTATAAAGATTTCATGCCCTGGGTTACCCCGAGATTGCAGGACGTGTATAATGGGATTTTAGAGGGAGATGCAACTCCAAATTCCTGGAATAGGTCGATTATAGTTTTGATTCCCAAGCCTGGTAAAAATTTAGAGAATGTTGAATCTTACAGGCCAATTTCCCTGATCAATCAAGACGCGAAAATTTTCACAACAATTTTGGCAAATAGACTAAACGGATTCATAGCCAACTATATTAAGGAGGACCAAGCCGGTTTTGTTAAAAATAGGCATATGGCAGACTTAATAAGAAGAGTGATTGATATAATGGACTTAGCAGAAAAAAGAAAGGAAAAAATGGGTTTTTTAGCATTAGATATTTTCAAAGCTTTTGACTCTTTACAATGGGACACGATCCATGAGATGATTAAAAATTATGGATTTGGAATAAAATTTCAAGGAGTTATTGGAAGGCTATATGAACAAGGGACAGCAAGAATTAGATTCAACGAAAATTATACAAAGGATATTAGATTAGAGGCGGGAACGAGACAGGGCTGTCCACTGTCACCATTGTTGTTTATTATGGCTATGGAACTACTGGCAAATATGATTCGTCAAGATAAGGAAATAATAGGCAGTGAAGGAACTAAAGTAAGCCTTTATGCAGATGACACACTGATAATGGCAAAGCACCCAACAAAAAGTTTGGCTAGAATAAATAAACATCTGGAAGATTTTGAGGAAGTAACGGGACTGAAAGTTAATTGGAATAAAACAGAAATGATTTTAGTAAATGGAAATAAAGAAGATGAAGAGATAATAAAAAAGAATTACAATGTGCAGATTACACAAGAAATGAGATATTTGGGAGTGATAATATCACGCACAACGGGAAAACTAAAAGAACTGAACTATGGCAGACAAAAGAAGGAATTGGAGAAGAAAATTGCACAATATAATAAATTAAATCTGTCATGGTTTGGTAGGATTGCTATGTGTAAAATGATGTTGATACCAAAATTGAATTTCTTGTTTGATGTTTTGCCATTAGGACATACTGATAAGGAGCTAAAAGTGTATCAAAACATGATCAATAGGTACTGCAACGGGAACCGAGGAGCAAGAATAGTTAAATCATTGTGGTATGCCCCACAAAAAGAGGGCGGATTGGGAATTCCAGATGTTAGTAAATATTATAGGGCCTTTCAAATAAGAAACATCATAAAGATCTTAATTAGACAAGAAATAATATGGGAAAAAATTGAAAGGAAAGGTCTTATGAGGATGGGGAACGCACAACTTTTAGGGGGAGGAAAGGAAAGAGGGGAGAGGAAATTACTGGGACTGATGCTAAAAGCAACATTAGATACATGGAACAAAGTGAGAAAAGAGCATGCTTTAGGGATTTCACCAATACTAGAGGTGGAAGACTTTCAGGACTTTCCAATTAAAATGGATAAAAGGATCAGGGATATATTGGCAGAAAAGAAGATAAAATTACTAAAAGATTGGGTCAATATTTGCAGAGATCAGGAGAGAAGGGAGGAGTTGTACACACAATTACGGTTGGACTGGTTCAAGATCCTCCAGATAAACAACTGGAACAAAAAGTTTTTAAGGGAAAATGGTTTAAATAGAGAATGCACAGAACTTGAGATACTTCTGGGCAAAGTTAGAAATGAAGAATTGGGAGTCAAAGGAGTAGTTAGTAAAATTTATAAGATCTTGAATAAAAGTCAAAAAATACAAGATGTGTTAAGACAAAGTTGGGAACAAGATTTAGATATAAATATAACAGCAGCAAAATGGAAAAAGATGTGGGAAAGAAGGATAATGAAGACAATGTCGGTTAGAATTAAAGAGCATAACTATAAAATGATATGGAAATGGTATAGGACCCCAGTCAGCCTGCATCGAATGTATAGTAACCTGAGTGATAATTGTTGGAGGTGTAAAAAAGTAAAGGGAACATACGAACACATGTGGTACAGCTGTGATGTATTAAAAACTTTTTGGGGAAAAATCGAAAAAGAAATAGGGAAAATACTAAGTATGCAGGTAAGACTGGGGTCAGATACAATCTTGCTAACCGACATAGAAGATTTTGATATGAAAAAGGATAACAAAGAACTTTTGGCTGCAATGTTGACTGTCGCGAGACAATGTATAGGAAAAAATTGGAAAAGTAATGAACAGGCAACTATTCAAGATTGGTATAAGCAAATGTGGGACTTGGCCTTAAATGAAAAACTTACATGGGATTTAAATTGTAGGAAAGGAAAAGTGCAAAATAATAATTTCTGGAGGATTTGGGAACCTTTTGTAGACTATACTTTGGAAAAAAAAAAGGGCATACTCCCTGCACAAGATCAGTATGACTTTTGGAAACATTGATGGTATAGATCCCCCCTGGACATTATATATAGCACAAGGGTGATGTTAATGGTGTTGTAGAATATAAAGTGGAGAAGAACATGTTTAAAGTAGTGATGTAAAAGTAATATCATTGAGTAGAACAACAAGTTATAGGTCTTCTCAATTTAATACATTTTTCTTTGTAATAGTTTTGTTTTGTATTTTCATAGTTTTGTATTTTTGTATCTTTTGTATTTTCCTGTATTTCTTCTTTATAATACCTAATAAAAATTAAAAAGAAAAAAAAAAAAAAAAAAAGAAACAAGAAGCCCGGGATGGCTGCTGCCCACTTCTGGTTTGGCTGTAAATTGGAAATTTGAGTTGGGTACCCTATTGCCTAGCCTTTACCCATGCCACCTTAGCCCCGGTGCAGAATTGTTCTGCCACAGTTCAGTTATATTTTTAATAAAGTGGCCCATTGTTAAATCCATGTGAGTTTCTGCACTACACAGCTAAATTCAAAAATCTGCAATAGATTTTGCCTCTAATTCACCTTAGAACATGTGGGGAAGAGCAGAAGGGTTATGTCAAGCTCTAACAAGAAACCAGACCTTATTTGCTACCATAGATGTAGAGCAAAAGTTTATATACTCAGAGGTCAGCAGATAGCATGATTTAATATTTGCTGAACTTTCTACCTTGTGATATCATTTACTACAGAAGTGCAGAAATAAGTGGTAAGGAATGAAAGGGGAACAATAAAATAGCCAGCAGACATTCCCACAACCATTTTCCTAGGCCACTTAAGAGAGAGAGGGGGGGGGGGAGAGGAATTCAGGTGGCTCTTTTCTATCTTAGCCTTGGCCCTGGCAATATATGATTACTTCTCAACAATATAAGGCACATAAGTGCCTTTTCATCGTCTGAAGAAAGCATGCCCACTGGCAAATGAATCATATTATAAAAATTGATTGCATCCCAAAAGGGAAAAATGTTATTGAAGATCCAATGGCCTGGGAAGATATACCATTGATCATTGTAAGAAATACTTCCAGAAACTGTTTTTAATCTTTCCACCAGAGCATTAGCAATTATTCTTTAGCCCATGGTGAGTAATGACTCGAGTTTCCCAGTTTCTCAATCGATAAAACATTTACCCTACCGCTACAAATGTGCTCTTCGCTTAGACAAGCAGAATTTTTCTTCCAATTATACTTTTTTTTAGTGTGACCTCATAAAATATTTTTGAACATATTTCAAGGCTTTTTAAAAGAAAGAGAGCAATATTTCTCACCCTGTAGACCCTTTCCTTCTTGCCTCTGCTGTGTTTTGGGAACGGAATCATTAAGATTTCACTGGGTTCAGGGCAGTTTATTTTGAAAGCCACAAGTTTGAGTAAGCAGCTCTCTCTCTCCTTCTCCTTCTTCTTCTTTAATGTACAAATAAGGAACACATCAAAACTTCTGAAGGCAGGGTTTGTGTGAGGCTGTCTTTAGATTATTTTCTGTACTTGAACACAGCTGACCAAACATAGCCTTTCAAAATTTCCCCATGCTGTACTGGGAAGAGAAAATGAATTTCACTGAGTTTCTCCAGCAGAAAGAGAAGTTCTCCACAAATGTCTTAAATCTGGGCATTACTATTAGCAAGTATTGTAGTACAGTTCTTTTCCCTTCAGACACCCCTGTTTTTGCCCATGCTAAGCAAACTCTCAAACAAAGAATTGAAGATATTGAGGGGCAGAGCGATCTAGCTAAATCTCCTGCTTTTCTCCCACCTCCAGTACCAAGGTACATTGTAACATCAGCTCTCTACCTGTTGTCAGTTGACATTACAAGTACAGAAGAGCCTTCACCTTAGCCAAATGCCAAGCCTTGCCCTCAGCAGTTTTGATGGGCAAATATAAAAGGATCCCTTACAAAGAAAGACTCTGCTCCTGTATATTAAATGAAGTAGAGTCTATGGAGCACATTTTTCTCTGGTGCCCACTATATGATTCAGCTAGAATAAAAGTTTTAGGCCCTCTCTTGGAAGCAAGGACCTCTAAAACAGATGCAGAGTGTGTCAGGGAACTTTTAATGGATAGAAAACCTCAGGTTTCCTTACAGACATATTTAGACAGGGCACATAGCTCACTAGTTGGAGCTCTTAGGAATCTGTAGCATCCACACATTTCAAATGCTGAAGTGGTCCAAGATTCCCTTGAGTACAGCTTTTTGAGCTGCCTTTGAGGTTCTACTAGAGGCCACCTATGGGTTCAGTAAATACAGTTTCAGTTATCTGTGGGTCTAAAAATATTCAATAAAAATCCCTGGAAAAGGCATAGCATATGGAGGGTGCCAAAATCTATACACATTTTAAGAAAGGAAAAAACTTTATTTTTATTTATTTATTCACATTTATACCCCACCACAGAGCTCTTTGCTATGTGGGTTTTTTGGTTATGTGGTTCCCTATGGGAGATACTCCACATAATGAAAAAATGTTCACTAACTGGGGTTCCCATTAAGTGGATTACCATTGCATAACAAATGATTAGTTGTGTGAATTTTTTGCTATACAATGCGTTCGTTATGCGAGGTACCACTGTACTCAACATATGCATTGGATACCTTGGAATTGGTATTCAGCAAGGAGTCCACACATTGGTAAACATCTCCGTGATGACATTCCACACATGCAAATGGACCTGGGAAATCAAGTCCATCTGCATGCGGTTTTTTAACTATTTGGATATCATGTCACCCACTGGCTAGGTGGATCATGACATGTGCCCTCTTGTTTTCACCTGGCCAAAGGGCTTTGATGGAGGATGCTTTGGTGAATTTTAGTCCTGGCCTAACATAGTTAGAAGTGAAGGGATGTTAAGTCAGGATAATGTGGGGGAAACTCAACTGCACCTCTTCAAAATGGTCTTGTGCTCCTTAAACAACAACCATGCTTCTGCCATTTTATTTGACTGCCCTGCCTGTTGCATGGTGATGCTAGCATTAACTCTTTTGAATGAACATCATACCACATATTGCTACCACTATTCAATTCAACTTCAAAAAGTAAGACATAGATAACATTTCTTAAAACGTGTATAGATTTTTTGGCACTTCTGTACTGTAAATGTATTTCTATGGCCATATTACCAGAGATGACCACTAGAGGTCAATGTCTGTAAAGTAATGTTCATAAGAGCCAGAGGCAGACTTTTGATAGCTCTCATGTAGAACAACAGAAGCATTTGAACCCCCTCCCCCACTTCTATGACTCAGGAATATTTGTTAAATATAGGGTTCACTGTTATTCATGGTTTCAAATATTCATAGTAGGTCTCGGAAATTTATCTCTTTCAGATACGGTGTGTGTGTGACCTGTATTTTATGGCATTTAATTTTAATTCCTAGCAAGTGTGGACCTTCTACAGCTAGGCAAAAAGGTGAGCTGAACATTAGTTTCCAAAATGCTCTGATATTTATTTTGTAATTTTGTAATTTCCTCCAATAGGATCTAGGCTGCATACATGTCTGTCTCTCTCTCTCTCTCTCTTCACAACAATGCACCATCTGGCCAGATAAGTCTGACTAATAGAAAGTGAGTATCATATGGAAGTAGAACTTAATGTCTGAGTCCCACTCCATCTCTTTAACTATTATACTACACTGGGGCTGCGGTGTCTCAGTGGCTAAGAAGCTTGCCTTGATAGCTGGAAGGTTGGCATGTAAGCAGTTTGAGACCCATGTACTGCATGATGGATTGAGTGCCTGTCTCTGTCCTAGCTCTTGGGAACATGAAAGGAGCCTCTTTCGAGCATCCTCTGAGCAGAGTTTCTCCAGCAAAAATCTCTTCAACCCAGAATAACTTCTGACATGAAACAACAACAGCAACAACCATTGATTGCTTTTGTATGAATAATGATATTTACAAATGCCTGATGATTATGGCAAAGTGATATTCAATGAATGCTGTTGTTTCTCTTCTTTCTCATTCTTATTACTCTCTTTTTGTCTGGGAGAGCTGCAGACACTAAAATAACTGTATTTCACAGATGAAGAGTATGTTCTTCAGAGCAATTATATGTGTGAGCTTTGGTCAACTAGAGGAGTAGAATGGATGATAGAAGGAAACTTTCATCAGGCAAGGTAAAGAGAATCCAATCTCTTTGTTATAAAATCAATATGATATTTTATTCTGGGGAGGCTGAGCTTTGAAAATAAGGAATTGTGATGCTGTAACTGGGTAAGTGACAGAAAAGGTCATCAGGTCCCTCTAACTAACCTGCTTACCAAGTCATCACTATAGAAAATGTTAGCATTACACTGTATAATCTCTTCAAGTTGAAATACATTCACATTTAGGGAATATTGGTTTCCCTTGCATTTTCCCCTGTGTCACTTGTAGGTTTTCTTGTGGTATGTTCATATATTTATAGGGGTTTTGTTCATCAATAAAAACTAATGGCAATAAATCACACACACCAGCTTTCCCATAAGAATATTACTAGCAGTCCCTTTGTGACATTATTTCTTAATGTACAGTATAAGAAACAGCAATGTGAGTGGCTGCTTTACATTATTCTCCCTCCATTGTATCCTCCACACAGTCCTCTAAGATAGGTTTTTTTTTTTGGGGGGGGGGGGTGTACAGATAGTCCCAAAGACACCAAACAAGCTTTGTGATTAGGCAAGTATTCAATTAAAACCATGCTTTTAAAAAGGGGAAGTTTACAATCTTTTTGAAAACTATGAGACAGACAAAGGGCAGGCCTGGGGAAAAGACAGTGGTGGGCTGGTCCATCGGGCTACCCGGATGCATCCTGGGGTGTCCTAGCCCCCAGCACCAGTGGTGTGCCCTTCAGATTGACCATGGGCATACGTGTGCACCCGGCGGGAACAGCAGGAGAAACTGCCTCACTGTTGCCATGAAATAAGAGAAACACCAGGCTGTTTTTTCCCTTTCAAATCAGAAGGCACCCCTTGGTTTGACAAAAAAACAAAAACCAGACTGTTGCTTCTCCTCTTTTACATCAACTGTTCCTGCCAGGAGCGCCCACCCATCCATGCGCTGGGTGGAATAAGCAAGGGGAGGACAAGTGAGGCAGGGGCTGCAGGACAGGAGGCTGGGCTGAGCTGAGCCACACCACGGGTGGGGGAAGAGCTGCCCCACAGGCAGGAAGTGCAGGAGAGCCAGCTAGTACTGGCTAGCCCCGGCCAATAAGTAGGCAGAGGGGTCACAGATGGTGGTGGTGGCAGTGAATGCATTGCCTGGCAAACTATTCCCCACCTGCCCTGATTCTGCATCCAGGGGCTGGAGGAACATTGAGCCTCACAGGGCTCTCGCTGACATCACTGCCATGGAGGAGAAAAGCCTGCACTGGACTGGTGGCCCTTCCTTTCCAGCACCCTCCCAAGGTGGCCAGTACACCCCTAGGAAAAGATTCTGGAGCTTAAGCTTCATCATGTATACCCCAGTTGATTCACGTACAGTGGGAAGATAGCCAGTTAAGGTGCAAAGTATCTTAAAGGGGAAGCAGAATTCTGTGACAACAGGCAGGATTGAGTTTTTTCTGTCTTCCATAGTTTTGAGTCACCAGCCTTCATCAGCTCATGAGAATATTCCATTCAGATAGGAGTGACTACAAGAGCAAGAAAAGTTATTGGAGCAATCCTTAATTCCTTTTCCCATTCACTTTCACACCTTCAATTCACTCCCTCAAATTTAAGTTCCTTTTGCATCTTAGACTATAACTACAACTAGTGCTGAAAAAGTGCTTCTAGTTTTTCAGTTGAATAGAGTTCTATTAATTATATGACTTAGAAGTACAAATTAAAACACAGAATAACATCAGACTTCACTTCAGAAGAAGCCGGAAAAAGCTAGCTGAGATTTTTTGATCCATGTGGTCAACTATCAAAATAATGTGTTAACTCAAAGAAGAAAAGCAAGATTTCATCCACCTTTTCACCATCTTTCTAGATAATCTAAAGGCAGCACAGAAATCGGGGATCTCTATGGTGATCATTTTGTTGTGAAAGAGCATATAAGCAGGAGGCCAATAGCACAAGCTTTACAATATATGTTAGTTTTCTGAGGAAATTACTCAAGAATTCTTGGCAGACTAGATAAGATTGTTTTGAATCAAATCCATGTGGGATTCTGTTAATATTTATGTGTATCCGCATAAATATAAATGCACTTTAAAAAGCCTCAAGCAATTTGGATGCTATGTTCTCTTACCACATCAGTGCTGTTCTAGCAGGTTTAATGGGTCTTACTTCCAGTTAGTATGCACAAAATGGCTGCCCAAAACTCTTTTAATCCCCCTTCTAATAGCAATATGATTTTGTATTAGGGCTTTATTTGTTTGTTTGTTTGTGTTTGTTTGTTACACTTTATACCACACATTTGGGATATTTCCCATTCAGGGCGGTGCACATACAAATAACAAAATAACACAATAAAACAACCAACAAAATAAAACAACCAAATAAGTACATCCTAAAATAAAATAAAATACCTGCCATCTGTGGGCACAGAGAGTCAACTGACTAGCTAGTTTATTGTTAAGGGGGTAATATTCTTTAAGGCTTCCTTGAATGGGAAAGTTTTGTTATTTTTTGAAGAGTCCACATCAACCCAAAGACATCTGCCCTTCCCACTAGAGTGGACTGGAGGGACTCTTTAAAAATACCAACTGCTAGAGAGGCTCACCTCTCTAGCACTAGAAGAAGAGCCTTTTCGGTATCTGCTCTGGCCCTGTGAAACCTCCTGCCAGTTGAACTGCGTCTCCAGACAGAGTTGCTGCCCTTCATGAAAGAGCTGAAAACCTAGCTGGTGGGGTAGGTGTGGGGAGGTGGGGAAGGAGCAACCCCACCCACACTGGCTCATTTAGTGGAGGATCACGCATGCTTTTAAAAGTTTTTAATTAGATTTTTTAATTGGTGTGGGTGGGAGGTAATTTCTTCAGTGTTTTTAGGAATTTTAAGGGTCTTTATAGTTTTAAATGCTGGGGATTTTTATGTACATCACCCAGAGCCACATGTCGATTGGGGCGGCTATACAAATTGAATAAATAAATAAATAAATAAATCCAGGGATAAGTGGCTAACATCGTAATTCTTGCTATTGAACCTCTAACAAGGTTTTTTTCCCCCATATTAAGGTCTTCTTTGGATGACTCTACCTACAATGATACGACGGCTGTCAAATAAGATGCCTTCTCAGTAGTGGCCTCTGTCTTGGCAATGCTCTCCCAAGGGAGTTATGGGAATTTATTTGTAAAAATAAAAGTGCAAAAGTATCTTTAATTTAACTTTTTTTGCTAGCAGATTGAACGATCATCTTTCCCTCGCCTTTGTATTCTCCCCAGTGGCGTCGCGCAGTCTTCAGCCGCCTAGGGCGAAGAACAAACTCGTCGCCGTCGCCGCCCCCCCCGTTCGCTGCTGCCGCCACCCCCTCCCCCTCCCCAGGCAGAAGGTGGCCCCCTGCTGACTAGCGGTGCGTGCGCGATCGCGCGCGCGCCACACACCTCCACCCGCTCGCCCGCCAGGGGCCGTCCGCCACACACCCCCGACGAGCGCACCTCCGGCAGATCGCTCGCCCGGCTGGCTGGCGGGGGCTCTCCGCCGCCTGCCCCTGGCAGCGGCTTTCAGGGGGTGGCAAAATGTCACCTCCCCACCCTTTTGCTGGTGAGCGTCCTGCGTGCGCTTCGCCGCTTGCAGGCAAGGAGGAGGAAAAGGGTTTTTTTTTAAGGCGGACAATTCAAGGAGGGGGCCGCCCGCCCGGCTGGCTGTCGGGGGCTCTCCTGGAGGGCGGCCCGTGTGCGCACGCATGCTGCCCACCTCCTCCTGCCCAGCCAGCCGCCAGGGGCTCCCCGCCACGGCGCCACCCACCCCCGACGAGCGCCCCGTCTCACAGCAAGTTGGGTGGGTGGCTGGGCGGGTGGAGGCAAGCAGCGTGTGCGCGCACGTGGGCCGCCCGCCAGGAGAGCCCCCGACGGCCAGCCGGGCGGGCGGGCCCCTCCTTGAATAGTCCGTCTAAAAAAACCCCCTTTTTCTCCTCCTTGCGTGCAAGCGGCGAAGCGCACGCGGGGTGCTCGCCAGCAAAAGGGTGGGGAGGGGACATTTTGCCACCCCCTGAAAGCCGCTGCCAGGGGCATCTGCCCCCCGCCCCCCCACGCTATGCCACTGATTCTCCCCCTTTAAGCTGATTTCTACTATGCTTATATTCTAAACTAGAGGTTCCCAACCTATGGCTCGTGCCACCAATTAACCAGGCCCACATTGAAGATCCCAGTGTTGCCACCAGAAGCCACGGAAGCACCAAAACTGTGCTGGAAATGGGCAAAAAATGGGTGAAAACACACCACCCCTCACTCCCACTGCCGCCACCACCATGGGAAGTGGCACAAGTGCGAAAATGGACAAAAATGCACTGTTAATGCATCCATCACCCCTGCCACCAGAAGTACAAAGCCTCTGGCCTGCTCACCTGTGTGAAGGAGGCATGACTGGCCCACAGTGCAAAAAGGTTGGCCACCCCTGTTCTAAACTGTCATTGTGTAATCCATCTATTGACCTACATCATTTGTGCCTACTTTACGTAAACATCTAGGAAAGTTAAATGTTACAACAATTCAGGACAAAAGCCTAATATCCTCCTCTTTTTGTCTCTCCCTTTCTTTCCTGAGTAATTCTGGCTCCCACGTTGTTTAGCTCTGGCTCATTAAGTCACCAACTTGATGTAGATGAAATGCACACCGTTGCAATGGTTAGCAGCCAAGCATGACTTCTGTTTCCCCTTAACTCTTCATTTTCAACCCATCCAAATACCAAATACAGTACCAAGAAAAAGTTGTAGATGAACAAACAGTGATGGTAAACTTTTACTCATATTTTCATTGTTCTACAAATGTCAGATGGGATGCAAAGAATATATTGTATTGCTTGCCCCATGGGTGTGCAGTTTGGGTCTTTCTTTTGCAAAGTAATGCTTACCGGAGATTTACTTCAATTTTTGGGAGGCAAGTGAAATGTCTTAAATTAGGGCATCAGATTGGCTGTATCTTTTAGACTGAAAAAAATTATATTAAATCAAGTTTAAGCCTCCCTCCATCTTTATATATTTAATTATTTTCTGCTTTACATCAAGATGGATGCAACAACAAATATTGTCAACTATTCTCTCAGCCTTTTAAATACCAGAACCTATGAATCATTGCCTTGTGTTTGAAACTTTACCAGCATCCAGATTGAAAAACAAGAGCAGCAGCAACGATCAAGATGAGCTGGTACTATGCTTCAGTGAAGAAAAGGATGTCTTCTGATGCAGGTAAGGTGAAGGAACAGAAAGTCTTCCAGCCTCGGAATCTGAAATGTGAAATCAAAGGCACCTCTTTCCATGCACATCTGAAATCAGAAGAAGGGTTGGGTCATTCATGAGTGTGACTGATCCTCTAGATGTATAAGCTATTTTCAATTTCCTCCCCCAGCAGAGGTGTCATAACAGTACTTGGTGATTATCAATATTTTTCAAGCAATAGATACCTAGAGAACTTGTTAAAAACAGCTATAATAATTGCTTTGTGTTGAGTGATAAATGGCTACTGACGAGAACGAGAACGAGAACGAGAATGAGAACGAGAACGAGAACGAGAACGAGAACGAGAACGAGAACACACATCTATGGGCAAGATGTGACCCATGGCACCATTTCATGTAGCCCCCCACTGCCTCCACCACAGCAGAAGTGCCATGTGGTGGAAGAAGGGTACAATGGCCATCTGGCTCCCGAAGCTGTCTGAGGGACTGTAAAAAGTTGAGAACTCCTGGCCCAGAGAATGCACGAAGTGTAATTGCTATTGGTATGTCAGAGTTTTTTTTTAAATAGAATTTTCTGGCTTTTTAAATGGGAAGTTTAGGTATACACAAACGACACACAAATTCCATCAAAAACTTCCCCCATATTACTCAGTACTATAGTGTCCTAGAAGACGATCATATGATCTGTATATATAGTTGCTGGAGCCGTTTAGAAAGAAGGACATCTGGAATATGGCTCTAGTCCGTCTATGTCTAAACATTTTGAAGGGCTGGTTTGGACTTAATGAAATGGTGAAGCAAAAGTGTGAGTAAGTGTAACACAATAACATACAGCAGGGAAACATCATCCATTTGAACCTCTCAAATGAACTAATGTTGTCATGCCTGCTCTGCAGACTATTCTGATTTCCAAACTTGCTCTATGAACATGTGTGCATGTTTTACAAAAGATGACTGCTGGCCTTTTGAAATAAAAAATAGGGGCTGGGAATTAGCAAAAATTGTCACTGGAGACTAAGGCCAAAATCGTCTATAATATGTTTTTTAAAAAATGATTGGGAAGAAAGATCGGGGACGGGGGGGACAACCGATTTGAAATGTGGTTTTGGAGGTGAGACTTACAGACACCACAGTCCACCGAACAAGTGGGTGCTTGATCAAATTAAATCTGACCTCTCTCTAGATCAAAAATGAGTAAATTGAGACAATTTTATTTTGCATATATAAAGAGAATACAGAACTAGCCAGAAAAATGGTGGGGAGGAAGATCTGAACAAGAGGAAGCTGTAATATGAGATGGGTTGACTCAGAAAGGGAATCCATAGTATTAGTTTGCAAAAGTTGAGTATAACTTACTGTAGAAGACAATATTGTCAGGAAGGGGGTGTAGTAGGGAGAGAGAACAATCTAAAACAGTGTTTCCCAACCTTTGGTTCTTGGACTTCAATTCCCAGTAGCCTAAGTCAATTCCCAAAAGCACTGATCAGCCAATGTACTGATTTAAGCTTCTAGGAATTGAAGTCAAAGAACCAAAGGTTGGAAACACTGATCTAACATGAGATTATGTTGGCAAGAGGAAATGCTGTTGATGTGGTATGTTGGCAAGAGGAAATGCTGTTGATGTGGCCCAATATTGGGCAGATGTCATCTAGTCCTTTTGAATTCTATTTTTAAAGATGTGTTAATTTTAGCTTTGTACATTATTATATGCTGGTGGTGTTTCTGACATGAATATATAAATAAAGAACATGAGATGCTGTTTGGAAAATCTGAGCAGAGCTGTTATTATTATTTTTTGTGTCTCCATTTTTACAACTATACACAGAATCTACTTCCAAGTTTGATTCTGCTAAACTTCTTCAGAGAGCAATAAGTTGAAAAGTTAGCCTGCCTACACAGGGGAAATAGAAAGTGTTCTGTTCCACAGTGAAAACTTCCTATCTGCACTGCAATACATTTTATCTCTCGCTTGAGCATCCCATCTGTCTGCACTGGAGATGTTTGTTATCCTGTGACAAAGATTTATGCCGGTCTTTGTGTTGCTTCAATTTGTTCTCCCTCTTCAATGACTCCTTTGAAAGGCAGCTACTCAGTCCTTCCAGCAGTCATTCAGCCACCACCATGTTTGTTCTTTCATCTTTTCCTTTCTCTTCACACAATCCTTCTGCTGGGGTAGACAATTGGGCAGGCAGCTGGAAAGCCACCCATGCAAGAGGGTAAACTCTACCTTGCACTAACCTTCATTTTTGTTTCCCTCCAGACAGGAAAGATGGTGTGAGGGGAGGAAAGCCAACTAGTTGGAGATAAAGTGAGAGACCAAACAGTCGGAAGCAACCACTCCAGGAGGAACATAGTGAAGGACAGAAGAAAAGGGAAATCTTTTAGCACAGAGCAATGCTGTAAAAAAGAGAAACACTAGCCTTTAGGTGGCAGTATGTACCTGTTGAATTTGACTTCCTACCAGAAGAAAAGACATTTGTGGAGAACAAGTACAGTTGTACCTCACTTAAAGAGCACAATGGGTTCCACTGATTTGCTCTTTAAGCGAGTTTGCTCTTTAAGCAAAACACCATTGTAAATGACCAATTGTGGGGGGGGGGGATTGTGAACCCTGATTTATTTGTTAAGCGAGTTTTTGGTTGGTTTTATTTGTTAAGCGAAGTGAACATTCAGAGAAAATTCTGCTCTTTAAGCGAGTGACTCTTTAAGCGAAACGCTCTTTATGTGAGGTTTGACTGTACCTCTAAGTAAAAAAAAGAGAGAGAGAGAGATGAGGAGAACTTATTTATTTATTTATTTATTTATTTATTGAATTTTGATAACGATGGTTTTAAATTATGTATTTTTATTCCTGTTTTGTAAGCCGCCCAGAGTTGGGATTACCCGATTGGGGAGGGATAACTAGTTGGAACAAATAAATAAATAAATATATTATTGGACTTATACTGCACCCATCTGGGATAGACTCTCACTTACTGGATCATGGTGGGGTTCTCATCAAGAGCATCTACTTTCATATTTCAGAGTCTCACTTTTCGTATCAGGTGATTTAAAGCAAAGAAAAAGTACAGTAAGAAACTGATGAATTGTAGGCCCTACTAAAACATTGCTTGGGCCTGAACACACCAAAGCAAACTCCAATGCTTATTTTGCTGAGTTTATTACTGCAGGAAAAAATTAATGATGTGCTTTCCTTTAAAAATTGCATGGAAGTGGACTTGATTTCTCAAGTCCATTTGCATGTGTGGAATGTTGTTGCAGAGACGTCTACCAATGTATATAATGAACCCCACCGAAAGTCGTCTAGCAAATGGTAGACTTGAACACAAAATCTTTCTTTATAAACGTTTCTTTTAAAATGGATGCCAGTTCTTCAGGAATGTAATTTCTGATTGCATCACCTTATCTATTCTATGAACTTTCTCGGTTCATTATTTTCTGGTCTACAGAAAAATGTCAATATATCCATGGATGAGCTAGAATAATGCTTCAGCTCTGCTCCAATTATCTGCATGAGATATGCAGGTGGCACTCTCACTATCTAGAGCTCCCAAAATTCTACAAATTCTACAAAATTTTATTTTGACATTCCATCTATTTTTAGATTCCATGCTATACTGAAAATCCAAACATTTGATTTTTCACTGCATGGCTTAGCCATATATTTGCATGCTTTTGGAACTTCAAGGATGGATTGCTCTGATGTCCTGCATGTGCTTTCATGATGAAAAATGCATTAACAAACATTTTGAAGAGACCAGATTACTCTTCCAGTGGTGTAATCATCACTCCTTCACTGGCATCCACTCCATTCAAACCCTCAATTCAAAATTCCAAGCTTTTATTTTTAAAGTTATGAATAGCTTGAGAACAGACCCCATCTTTGCCATTGAGCCTCATTTTTACACAGTTTGCCTGAATAAATCCTCCTGGGTGCTTCAACATCATCTGAAATATGATTAGTAAGTTTTTTCTGTTGCTGTGTTAAACTATGGAACCTCTTGTTCCAAAATGTTTCTCTAACTTTACTTTGATTTCTACCCAACACTTAAAAATCTCTGTATTTAAATAAAATAATCTGCACAATAAGATAAAACTGATAAACACAATGAGAAACCAATCAAAACATTGCAGAGCTAGAGATAATAAAAACCCATTATTAACCAAGCTACAATCTTGAATTTAAGAGATCTTAAGTGGGTAGAAATCAAAGTAAAGTTAGAGAAACATGTTGGGAAAGAGGTTCCATAGTTTAACACAGCAATAGAAAAATCAAGGTAACTTACTACCGGTAATTATGCGAACCATTGTTTTTAGAGGGATGGAAGACAGAGTCAACCTTGCACCTGTTAGGACTGAATACAGACCTTGAGTAGAGTTTTGACTATAGTACTGCAGTCCAAACATTCCTGGATCACTTGAATAAACGGGTGTAATATTGGAATCCCACCTATAGGTGATCAGTAAATCAGGATGGATAGAGTTAATGGGGGGGGGGGATGACAGAACATTTCTTCTTGTTACCTATGGATTCCAGCTAATGAATGCTTCAGGATCCAGAACTTTAACAATGCCTCTTTCATGCAAGTCTTGTGTTATAGACAACAAGCTGGCTACCAAACCCCATTTATAATGTTTCTGAAAAGAGTCTCAATCCTACAGAAATCCCTGGAGGTAAGAATTTGGTGGATTCTTTTATTCCCTGTGATTTGAAGGGGGTATTGATGGATTGGAACCTTGTCCCAGCCAATTGAAATTACATTGCAGTACAAAATGCTCAGTGAATGGCCTGTGCCACCGTGCCAAAGGGATCGTAAACTCCTCTGTCATTAAATAAAATTGAGTTGTCTACTCCAACAGGGTCTTGGTAGAAATAATCAAAAATGGCTTTCAAATATCATGGGAACTATGGCAGGGAAAGGAAGGCTAAGCATATGTGTGTGTGTTTAAAGGATTATCACTATAGAAATATGTGGGCTTCCTCTGCCCCCCCCCCCGGGTCTTTTGTGGTGTTTGCACAGGAACTATTCAGGTACATAACTTTTCAAAGAAGTTTCAATTTCCTGTCAGATATTTTTTGCAAATCTTTTCAAACAGCTGTGGATTGAAATCCAGCTACTCCTTGCCATGAATGACTTTCACTGTTTGGAACGTGGAGAATAAATAAACATTTACTCTACCATGGAGCCATGCTGTGTATTACAGACCTATGAGTTTATGAGAAAAAAAATAGCTGCACCCCGCACACACACACACAACAGTGATAAGTTCTTGAAAGCTGAAGAATTTTTTAATTATGAAATCAATCCCTCAATGCCTTCAAAAGAAAGAAAGACAGACAGAAATGGAGGAAAAGAAATGCTCAACACCAGCAGACTATGTCAACAATGTCCTCCATGACGGCTTTAGCGTGAGACAGACAAGGCGTGACTCAGAACTCCACCCCCCCCAGGTATGTTTGTGTTTTTTCAATGTTTGTTTTACCTTTCAGGTCACTAGTTTCCATACATTCCTGATGTCTTAGAGGTGCAGAGAAGATTTTCCAAACACTGCTCTTAAAAGAAAGTGTATGTTAAATATTTGCTCAGCTGATTAAAACAATTTTACATTTATTTCATGTTTGAAATGTAAACAACATGCTGGGAATGGAAACCAATGGCCCTCCTGCCTTCACTCTCTCTCTCTTTATGAAAAAAACACCCACACCCACATCCCGTTCTTATTAGGAGATAAGCACCTTTAATGCCACTGTGTGCAGAGTAGTTCGGCCTAAGTTCATTGGTACTAGAGACAACTTTAAATAAACAGGGCTTTTTACAAGTGCCTGAGAACCACTGAGGAGGCTTTTAGTGGCTAATGGAAAACAGCAGCAAAGATATTAGCAAGTTCTCTTTCAGGAGGACTGGCTGGAGACAAGATATTTTGCTGAGTGGAAGAAATGACCAGATGGAATGCTTCCTGTTCAGAAGCTAATGGACTCGCAGTGAAAACTGAGTCCTCAGCTGTCAATGAAATGTTTACCCTCATACCTGAAGGAAACAGGTGAGATTCAGGGATGTAGGACAAGTTCTATTGAATATATCAGTGGTGTCAGGTGCTGGATCCGGCCCCTGACACCAATTCATCCAGCCTGCACCACCCTTCTTGCTCCTGGAAGCGGAAGTAAAATGTGCTTGGATGGGCGCATTTTACTTCTGCTTCCGGGAGCGATGAGGGTGGTATAGCCGGATGAATTGGTATTGGGGCTGGATCCAGCCCATAGGCCATAGTTTGGCTCCTCTGGTATAAGCAGAAAAAATGGCAGCCTAAAATCTATCTCATCCTGTTTCAAAACAGATTGCAAGGTGTGTTTTACTGCCGTTTCCAGTGGGAGGATCCATGTGACCGGTCCGCTGAACCATGTGATCGGCCCACTGAACCACATGACCAGCCCACAGCCCAAAAAGTTTGGCACCACTAGAATACACGTTATCTTCCCAGAGAGGGAATTAATAATAATAATAATAATAATAATAATAATAATAATAATAATAATAATAATAATAATAATAATAATAATAATAATAATAATAATAATAATAATAATAATAATAATAATAATAATAATAATAATAATAATAATAATGGCAAAGGGGCTCAGGAGGAACATTTGGGAAGGGTCTACCATTGGTACTTCTAAACTTCTGCCCTCTGAAGCAACTGGTTCATTCCACCTCATGGTATGGATGATCCTGAACCCAGGGAAAGGAGGAAGGTGCAAGCTGGTGTTCAAAAACAGACACAAACAAGATCACTATGTACATCATCAGAACCAGCTTCAGTCATTTTTTCTGCCAGAAGTAAGAGCAAAACATGGGATTTATTTATTTATTTATTTATTTATTTATTTATTTAGATTTTTATGCTGCTCCCCCTCACTGAAGTGACTCCTTTGCTCTATTCTGAACTGCATAGTACCCAGGAGTAAAAGGTAAAGGTAAAGGGTTTCCCTTGCTCAAAAGTCAGTCGTATTCAACTCTAGGGCTCAGCGCTTATCTCTGTTTCAAAGCCGAAGAGCCAGCGCTGTCTGCTTCTGCAGACATTTCCATGGTCATGACTAGACACCAGAGTGCATGGAATGCTGTTTACCTTCCCACCGAAGTGGTCCCTATTTATCTACTTGAAATTTCTTGCTTTTGAACTGCTAGGCTGGCAGGAGCTGGGACAAAGACGGGAGCTCATTCCATCCTGCTGACCTCTCGCCTTCCAGTCAGTGTCTTAGCCACTTGAGCCACTGCAGTAAAATTTAAAGCAGTAAAAATTTAAAGCCATGGGGGAAAAAGAGGGTTTTTTTCGGTTTGGTTTTTGATTGTTGTTGGAAATAACCAACAGAAAATTTCTGAAAAACTGGGAAAAAATACAACATTAGGACTTTTAAAAAGCAGATCGAAAGTCTCTCTTTTACTTTAGGAACATGAAATATGACTATGTACAATTTCAGAATTCAGAGCCTTTGTTTATCCCCTGATGTTTATAATCGGCTACAACTAGGCTAAATACAGTACAGTATATGTAATTTTATCACCTACTTCCCTTGCTAATTTTGTTCAACATGTCCATCAGTATCAACATGGTTTAATACTAATATGTAGCTACACAGTAAACTTCTGTGTTGTAAATGGTATTATTGTGTTGTCTTCAGTACCAAGTATAGTGAGAAAAAGCTGGCAACCCTTCCACAGGGGTTCCATGGTGATTTCAATGGTAATTGACTAGATAGTTCAAGATTCTCCTAGTCAGTGTTTCCCAAATGCTGGTTTTTGGACTTCAATTCCCAGAAGCCTAAGTCATTTCCCCAAAGCACTGATCAGCCAATGTACTGACTTAGGCTTCTGGGAATTGAAGTCCACCTGTGGGCTGTGTACCCCTTGTTGGGAACCACTGTCCTAGATGAAAGACTGAACCACTTCTGAGTACTGTACTCTGTACAAAGAAAAACCTGAAAAGGTTTGCCATAAGTCAGAATTGACTTGATAGCACACAATTATCATTATACCCAATATAAATGTGGATGAGCTAAAGTTGATCAGAAGTCAGCGACAGATGCCAGATTTTGAAGAAGCTTGACAAGATGACAATTTTGTAGTGGGGGAAACTGTGAGCCTCCCTCATATGAAAGGTGCCAAGTCCTGCTGGGTGCTCTTGCAAACACCCACTGAGATCTAACAGAGCTCATTTGTTCTGTATTATATGTGAGTTAGTTAACTTAAAAATACTTTTCAAGAGCAATTATTCCAGAACCAGTGATTGGTTGCAAATGTTCTCATCATGACATTTGCCAGGATAAAATTAAAGCAAAGCTGTGTGTTTCATTTTCATGCACAAATATTTATTCCAGGAAAATAATTCCCGTGTGGCTTGTGTCATCTATTTAACATGACAGTATGCATACTTGTCTTAGTTTTACTCCGGTGGTGTTGGTTCAGTTTTAGAATGTAGGGATCTTAATAAGGTGATTTAAATTAGAGCTAAGGCTTTTTTACACTGACTAAATCTCCACAAAACTAAATCAATGAAAATTAGGGGTAACAACTTCACAGACATTGTCCCATGGCCAGGAATAAATTATCTTGTATTATATTGTCCCCAGTTGTTCTTGCTTGTCACTATTTGTACAGATACATCTACATTTTAAATTGTTCTTTAAGAATAAATCCAGTAAATACAGAGATAATGAAATGCCTGAGATTAGAAAAGATTAATTAACTAATCAATTTACTATGCCACCCAATTTACCACTATTCTGGGCAATTAACAATTTGAAATTAGCCTCCCC
This sequence comes from Furcifer pardalis, assembly GCA_030440675.1. Taxonomy (NCBI): domain Eukaryota; kingdom Metazoa; phylum Chordata; class Lepidosauria; order Squamata; family Chamaeleonidae; genus Furcifer; species Furcifer pardalis. The sequence continues at coordinate 43,824,057 of CP126896.1, read as the reverse complement.
CTCATGAAGCCCATAAAATATAAAAGCAAACATAACTACAAATTAAGCCTGATTAAAAACAATAAACACTTATCAATGGGAAAAACTGTATAAAAACAAATCAATATCACTATCAACAATGGGTCAGGTATGTTTCCAAAACCTTCTTTGGATAGCTCTGTTTTTAGAAGTTTTTTTAAAAAACTTCTGTAGGAGGGGGCCGGGAGCATTACCTGTGGGAGATCATTCCACATGGAAGGCCGCACTACTGAGAAAGCCTGATTTCTACATGTTGCCCTTCTGGCTTCTCTTGTTGTGGGCACCTGAAGGGAAAATGCCAATGAAGACTGGGTGAGAGAAGCAATAGAACTTTAGAAGTCATTCTCTGTGAGGTAGAGAGGTCCCAAGCTGCATAGCGCTTTTGTACATGAGTACTAATATCTTAAAGCCAGTGATGGGATGTAACAGGTTCTCCTTGCTATCCTCCCAAGCAGGGAGGAGGAAGAGAAGCTGCTAGCCTGAAGCTCCCTATAGCCTGCTCCCCAGGGTAAGTGACACACCTTTGGATGTGGTGTGTCTGTGTATATTTTAATGTGTATTTAATACCTTTACCTATATTGACATACTACCACACTTCCTAAAAAGGCCTGGCGGGTGGCAGGCCTGGCGGCCGGCAGGCCTAGCAGCCTAGCTTGGGGTCTTTAAGCAAAGTTTTGGAGTTACCTCATCAATTAACACATATTATTCTAGAGAACTGGTACGATGACCATATCCATCTTCCAACATGGTGCTGCCCAGGCACTTATACTAACAGGTAAGTGACGGGTTTGTGTTTGGGGTGGGTGGGTGGGTTGATTTGTGTTTGGGGTAGGTGGGTGGGTGTTTGGGTGAGTGGGAGTATTTTAATGTAATTTTTATTTATTTAATTTTATTTATTTATTTATTTATTTATTTAATTTACAGATTTGTGTTGTGGGTGGGTGGGTGGGTTGAGGTGTGTGTGTGTGTGTGTGTGTGTGTGTGCTTATTTTTATTTTTTTCCCCTTTGGCCCTGCCCACAATGTCATGACATCATGATGTTAGCTCCGCCCACATTGTGATAACATCATGGTGGGGTGGTAAAATTTTTGACATCCCACCACTGCCCAAACATTATAATTTTTCATACTGCAGAAACTTTTTCACATGACTAGATCCAGCCTGGTCACAATTAGGACAGGCCACATGGAACAAATTCTATATAGGCCTTCTTAGTTCACAACTCATGATAATGTATGTTCTCTGAGTCTTATAATGGCTGGGATTTCTAACCATAGCAAGACTGTCTTTTGATGTTTTTTAACTCACCAGAATAAGTGAGTGATTGATTTCAACAGAGGAATACTTGAGATCACTACTTGGACTCACTGTAGCTTTTTCCTCTTACTCACTCCCAGGTCTGTGGTTAGAGGTTCCGTTCTCTCAATTTCTTTCAACACTGAATTCATGTATGGGGGAAGGTGAATGATGGGGAAAATCCTTTTGTGATTATGTTAAAAATGATAAATCATCACATCATAATTCTATGTGAATATCACTTTGTCAAAGGTTCATTCAGAAGACAGTTTCACTATCAAAGAATAATGTGAGAAAAATGCCATGGATGAACAGTTCAGCTCTTTTGAAGAAAAGTGGAGACTATATTGGAGAGGAGGTTGTGAGGAATCCATTCCACATACCATTTTTGCCGGCTTATAAAATGCATTGGAGTATAAAATACATGCTGTTATTACTAAAATCGCCCACTAGAGGCCATTATATATAGTGAATACCATATTTGCCAACACACAAGATGCACTCCATTTTTTTGCGTATTTTAAGGGGGAGGAGTGCATCTTATATGTCAACAAATATGGTACTTAGTCAATAGGATTGCACTGGGGTTGTTTTGCTCTTAAATCTATAAATAATGAAGAATCTCATGGAAATTAAAAGCTGTATAAGAGAACAAAATAAATCAAGTTCAAGAGGTATAGATGAATTTGTTTATAAAAGATTATAATCCTGGTATCAATTCCCCAGCCCTCATTTGTTGGGACCAACTGGAGAGCTAAACTCTGATTTCATACTTTCAGTTTAACTATAGTAATGGGCACAACAAGTTATGGGATATTTTGCTTCAGTTCATCTGTTTATAAGCTAAAAGCAAGGGTAAGTGATACTTTTATCAGACCACTAAAACCCCCAAAGCTAGCTTTTGAGTCTTTAGAGGTCTTCAACAGGCTGAGTAACAAATAGCTTTTGGTGTTGAAGAAAAAAACCAAATGGTTCCAAAAATCATGGCCAGATCTGTAAGCCAAGTTTCCTTCTTAAAACTAAGATCTTGTTCCCGTTGGCAGCAATTTGTTAGTATTAAAGACTCTACTTACCATTTCAAAGCTTACAGAGCTTCTCCAGGTCAAAAGGACTCCTAGGGGACCTGAAAACCTAAAATGGGAAATAGGTAACTTTTAACTACAGTAATACCCCAGATAACGATTGCATCGGATAACGCTAGAATCGGATAACGATGCAAGTTTTTTGGAAAAAACTTGCATCGGATAACGATTTTGGATAATGATTCTTAGCGTTATCCGATGCAATGGTCTGCGGGTGTGGGGTGGTTTGGGTTTGGGGTGGTTAATGATTTTTAGCATTGTCCGATGCATGCATTGGACAACGCTAAAAATCGGATAACGTCATGACTTGTGGAACCAAGTCATAATGTTATCCGGGGTATTACTGTATTTTGAATTAGATGCATCAAGCTCCCCATCCAGGTTATACTGGCACAAAGACAGAGTACAGATCACAAGTCCCCTCTTTTCTTTTTTTTAAATTCCGGCCAACTATCTCTCACTGCCGCAAATAGCTAAAGTTGACCCACCATTTTCTCCCCAGACATGATGTAACTGGATGAGATAATTGCAGCGTGGCTTGGGATGGATTAAGGGACTTTAGGGGAAGTTTCCTATCTTCTCATGCTGGCTGCAGAGAGAATGAGATAAGCTTTGCTGCTTCCTCTGTTTCCTTAGTAATTTGCCTGTAATCAGGGTTTAAAATTTCGGCTATCGTTCCATGTTTCATCAGTTCCCTCTCTGGCTGCCCCTTTTCTTTTACAATGAAAAATTGTCATTATTCACTTCAGAAGAAGCTGAATAATAACTTGGGTGAGGATATGTAAAACCCATCATAATGATGATCAGTTCCACAGAAACATGAACACTAATGTTGCATCACCTACTGGCCCTTGAATGGAAGAGAATATAATTAGATGTTAAAATCCCATTCAGCATTCCTTGTGATATACTAATCTATAGGCCAACAAAGCAGTCCTGTTTGGTAATGTCAGGGGATGGGGGAGTAAATATTCAAATATTCATGCTGAATGAAATACTCATTTTACAAATGCAGCATTAGCCTTTCATTCCCCCCCCCCCTTAATATTGTCAATTTACAGTAAGCAGATGGACTTTTTTTTTTTTGCAAAGGCCCTTATCTGTCTCCATACTAAAAGATAAAAATGAAGGATTTATTCTATTCCAATCTTTTAAATTTCACTTGCCACTCCAAGTATGTTATTCTTGCAGCTGGCATTTCAAATGTATTAGTAGAATTTATCACTCGAAAGGCTTATGCAAGGACTAAATTATACTAATGAATTGACAATGAATTTGAAGGCTTACATGAAGCCAAATATCTTCTGGCTTCATTTTTGCATCTCAGAAAACTGCTTAATTTTCTCCCTAGTTATCCATTACTGCTAAATTCTCTTGTTATTGTGGTAGGAAATTGCAGCAAACATTGGCTTGCCTGGAGGCCCAGGCTGAGCAAAGGCAGGGGGGAAGCTTGCCATAACACTGGCGAGATTGAGAAGAATCCTGTTGTCCTCTTTTCCCTTTGCCAAGTTGAATGATGATCAAGTGGGCAAAAACATTCAGCCCCCTTTTCTCCAAATTTCATTTGGCAGTCACAGAGTTGCTTCTATGACTGGCATTCCAAAATGCATTAATAAAATGTCTCATTTAGGCTACAATTCTGTGTGTATTCACAAGGTAGGATCAGCACTGGTTTAAAAGACTCTGCTTTCAGAGGTAGTGGACCAAATGATGCCTTGTTTTTAAAATAATTTATTACACCTTATGAGAACGAATCCTCTGTTACTTGCGACAATGTTGGAAAGGTAACTTGTTGCACTACTTTCTGTCACTTGTTCTTTTAAAATGTAGGACTTATAAGAGAATAAAAACAGAAAAACCACTTGTCAAAAAATACCATTTAAAATTCCTTAGAAGCATCTGCAAAGTAACTTTTGAAAGAAGCTCATTACATGAATGAAGTAAATTAGATCCCATTACTTCCATTATTCTTAAAATATAAGTTTGTTACCAAAAGAGGTGACTCATTTAGAAGTGATTACATTATCTGTAACTTACTACTTTTAAGCTCTGTATCTGAATACAGCTAAAGTTATTTTGGCATCCATGGCAGAAAATATAACAATCACCACTTATTTATTATTTATTTATTACAGTTATATACTGCCCATCTGGAATGTTCCTCCACTCTGAGTGGTGTACAGCAGTTAAAATTGTACAAATTGTACAAATATACATAAACCGTATTAACCGTATTAACCAGTCAACATTTACACTTTTCTGAAGTAAAAACTGAAGAATAATAAATTAGTAACAGTCAATTTGTATCCTTTCCATGATAGCCAAAGTCTGCTGGCTCTTTCTGCCTAATCTTAGGGCTACCTATGCCAAGGAGTGAACCACACTAACACTGTAAAACTTCTTTTGTAAACAGTTGTGCTGTTAAAGGTTTATTTAAGACCTCCATTATATGATGAGCTACAGTGATGGAATGTAACAGGTTCTCACCAGTTCGCCAGAACCGGTAGTAACTTTCCCCAGTGTCCCGGAGAACCGGTAGGAGCTTTTGGAGGGAACCACCTTCAAGGCTTACATTTTCACTGGTTCCCCCACTGCGCATGTGCTTGGCACATATGCACGGCCTCCTTGCTGTCCTCCCAAGTGGGGAGGAGGAAGAGAAGCTGCTAGCCTGAAGCTCCCTAAAGCCTGCTCCCCAGGGTAAGTGACTCACCTTTCGATGTGGTGTGTCTGTGTGTATTTTAATGTATATTTAATACCTTTACCTATATTGACATACTACCACAGTACCATAAATACAGGTTTATGTTTGGGGTGGGTGGGTGGGTGTATTTTAATGTAATTTTTATTTTATTTATTTATGGGTTTTTGTTGTGGGTGGGTGGGATGAGAGGTGTGTGTGTGTGCTTATTTTTATTTTATTTTATTATTTTATTTAAAAAAACATTATTTGGCCCCACCCACATCATGACATCATGACATTAGCTCCGCCCACACTGTGATGATGTCACGGTGGGGTAGTAAATTTTTTGACATCCCACCACTGATGAACTATCTACACATTTGGAGTCTAATAGAAATGTGTACAATATTTTGTTTTAATTTTAATTCTAATTTGGTTAACTTAAAAGAATTAGTGCAAAATTTCTTTTATAGTATGTAATAACAATGCTGCCAGCATTGCTACTGTAAAATGGTTGTGAATATTTTTACTGCAAAGTACTATTTCCTGGGATTTTAAACAGATGTACAAAAAAAGGTAAGTGTCCATGGATGTGTGAATGTATGTGTCCGTGCATACATGCAGGTGTGTGTGCGCGTGCGCATGTGTGTGTACGTGCATGTGTTAGACATTTCACCTGCAAGATGAGGGAAAGGGACATGATTTATAACCATAGACATCTTTCATAATAGAAGCCATGTGTACAGGTTTTGTACTCAAAAATTGATTCCCTGGAACAAAATGTATTGTATGAAGTGGCTCTAAATCTTGTTATTTCTTAGATGTATAGTTTCTGGTATGTTGGAATAGAAATGTGTCTTTTAATTAAATGACCTGTCTTGGGACACAGCATTCATTACAGTGTCCTTCATCAATTTGTGAAAACTGGATGGTGTGGAGCACACAAGCTAAGAACTGCATCATTTTAACTTTCTTGGGTGAACCATGATAAATGAAAATGGCACCACAGAAGAATTCTCAAAAGAGGTAGTCCAAGATCTCCTACCACTGGAAATGACAGGAGAAGTACAACCTCTTCTCCCTCATATTTGCAACCATACCAGCCTGCTGTCTATGTTGCTTTGGCTCTTTTTTCCACAAGCTTTCTAAACACCAACAAATCCAGCCCAGCCCTACCAATTAGCAAAGAAACCAACAAATGGGCAGAGGTGAACTTTTAGGAGAATTTGTTTGTCCGTAAAATCAGGCTCAGACATTTCATGAGACAATACAAGGTGCCGTACTTTATCAGGAGATAATGGGAAACCTGGCACATCGACAATGTCTCTCATTCTACTTCTGTGTCAGCTTTAAGCCTTGGTGCGATGTCAAAAAATTTACTACCCCACCATGATGTCATCACAGTGTAGGCGGAGCTAACATCATGACATTGTGGGCAGAGCCAATGTCATGATATTGTGGGCGGGGCCAAATAAAAAATAAAAAATATATAAAATGAAATGAAAAATAAGCGCATACACACACACACACCTCAACCCACCCACCCACAGCACAAACCCGTAAATAAATTAACTAAATTAAATAAATAAATAAATAAAATAAAAAATACATTAAAATACACCCACCCACCCAAACACCCACCCACCCCAAGCACAAATCAACCAGAGCTTTTAAACCAGAGCTTAAAGCTTATTCTGGCTAATCTTTCTCACATTAGGTCAGATGGAAGGAACTACAGAATGAACTCACCACAAGATGGCTTCATTTTGGCACTTTTCAACTTTTCAACAGTTAAAGAAGTTAGGTACTAAGTCTTTGCCTAGCCAGTTCTCTAGGATAATATGCCTTAATGTAAATGTAAAACAACTGTACCACCTTAAGGGTTCTTCACTTGGAACAGCAATTGGAACAGCACAGGTGTAACTTATTGATGAGGTAACTCGAAGACTAACCCCAAGCCAGGCCGCCAGGCCTGCCGACTGCCAGGCCTTTTTCGGAACTGTGGTAGTACGCCAATATAGGTAAAGGTATTAAAAACACATTAAAATACACACAGATACACCACATCCAAAGATGAGTCACTTACCCTGGGGAGCATGCTGTACCGAGCTTCAGGCTAGCAGCTTCTCTTCCTCCTCCCCACTTGGGAGGACAGCAAGGAGGCTGTGCATATGCGCCAAGCATGCTTGGTGTGCATGCGCAGTGGGGGAACCAGTGAAAAGGTAAGCCCCGAAGGTGGTTCCCCCCAAAAGCTGCTACTGGTTCTCTGGGACACTGGGAAAAGTTACTACTGGTTCTGGCAAACTGGTGTGAACCTGTTGCATCCCATCACTGTGTTTGGGGTAGCTTGGCTTAAAAAAATAGAGAGCAGTAAGGAGATACAAGGTAGAAGGATACAGGTAATTTACCACATTGTTTGAGAGATGTTGATGATTTTTTTTTATTTTTGCTTTGTTTATTCATGTAGCCACCCTGCCCCTACCCCCGTTAACAGTTGTGTTCCTATGTTTTAAAAGGCAGGGAAATTCCTGAGAGCAAGAGTAAAAGAAACAAAGTGAGCCCTATCAATTTAAAGCAAAATGAATGAAGCTGATACATCAAAAGGAAAATAAATTCAAGCCATAGATCAGGGTGGCCAACCTTTTTCTGTCATGGACCTGGCCATGGCCCTGGACAGCGTCGTGGGCCAGACCATGCCCCCAGAAGCGGAAGCGGGTGCATTTACGGCTGATGTAAATGTGCCCACTTCCGCATCTACGCCAGACATGGGTGCATTTGCGCATGTGCTGGCACATTTTATGGATGATGTAAACATTGTCACTTCCACTTCTGGGTGCCCAATGGCCCCCCAATTTTGCCACCCTCTGCCCAGAGGCCACCCAATTTTGCTACCCCCCTCCCGAGGGGAGGTGCAAACCTGTTGCTGCCCACCACTTGATGAGGTTCCTGCCTGGTATCTATATCATGAGGAAATGATAAGGGGAAATTACTACATGGTGATACTTCCTTCTTTAAACCCCCCCTCCAACTATTACCTAACAATTATGATTGAGGTCTGAGTGCAGAGGCGTAGCTACCGCCGTATCTGCCGTATCAATTATACGGGGCCCCCGGGTCATGGGGGCCCCCAACGTGCGTAAACAAAACAAATCTTTACCCTTCCTAAGGGCCCCCAAAAGATTTTTACACGGGGCCCCGCCAAGGCACGCTACTCTTCTGTCTGAGTGCGTGACTTTTTTGAGTGTGTCCAACCAGGAACATTCTAAAGATTATAGCAGTACTAATGGAGTCCCTGACTTCCTCTTTCCTATACCTGTTCATCTTTGGATTTTCCCTAAGCAACGGTCAAGAAAGAACTATGCTTATTTGCCTTTCGTTCTTTGTCCTTCTGGCACATTTCTTCCTCTCAGCAGAAAGCTGGCACTCAGCTCCATATCTTCCCTGACCCTCTGGCAGAACTACAAAATGTGTTCTATTTTAGGGTTTCCTTGTCTACTTGCCTCTGCTTGTTCTAATACTTTTTACTTTCTTCACTTGGCTTCCATTTGAAAATGGGTAAAATCTAAATATAGGCTTTCTGGATTTATTGCTTGATAGAATTCTGCAGCCAAGAGGCACAGAAGATAAAGGTTCATAGGAGACGAGACTAAAAAACATTAAAGGATCATATAAGCAAGACTTTCTGCCTGTTGTCTGAATCTTGTCCAAAGTTTATGTCTTTAAAAAAAAACAGCTGGAAAATTTTCAGTATCTTCTTTTTATGATATTTTGGAATGCCTTTTCTCCTGCCAGATTTTATTTATTTATTTATTTGAATTTATATACCACCCTCCTCGCCGGGGTGACCCAGGGTGGTTTATAACATCATTAAAACCAAAGCCACTACTCAAAACTTTGAATTTACAGATGACAAAAAAATATCAAAAAGGAACAGCATCTCCTATGTGAGAAAGAGTTTAAATTGGATATTGTTTTTATCAGAGAAGGGATAATTATTGGCTACAAATAATATTTACTAAAATGTACAGGCTGCTTCCTGGTTGCAATTTGCTACTAGAATTCTTAGACATGCTGTTCTACACATTTTAAGAACAATTTATGGGGAAATTCTTTTTGTGTGCACTTTGAATAGTTCTCTAATTTTTGCTACTTTTGCCTATTGTACTAGTGGTTGCAATGAAGGAAAAACTCTTACGGTACTGTATTTTACAGAAAAAAATGTTTATAGCTCATTTAGAAAAGGTTGTGTTGATTAGCATTATAGCTTTTGTGTGGGAGATACAGAGATCATTAAAATGCTTGTCAGATCAAAGTCAGAGAGTTACTTTTCATTAAAGATCTTCTAATAGATAACCTGCAGTGTCTGAAGTGGCTAAGATGCAACTGGAAGGCAACAGGTCAGCAGTTCGATGCCTGAATACTGCAGGACGGAATGAGCTCCCGTCTTTGTCCCAACTCCTGCCAACCTAGCAGTTTGAAAGCAAGAAATTGCAAGTAGATAAAAAAATAGGGACCACTTCAGTGGGAAGGTAAACAGAATTCTGTGCACTCTGGTGTCTAGACATGCCTGCCACATGACCCTGGAAATGTCTGCAGAAGCAGACAGCACTGGCTCTTCAGCTATGAAACAGAGATGAGCACTGAACCCTAGAGTCAGATACAACTGGCTTTCAAGCAAGGGTGACTTTTACCTTTAATAAACCTTACCCTCCTAGATAATTACCTAAGGGGTGGGTTGGGGGTAAAGAGAGTAGAAGCATCCCTGTTTTGCTAGGATAGCCAAGTCTCAAAGGACAGGCATATGGCAATTGTTATGTTTTTATGGCTTTCCACATGGAAAGACAGATCCTAGTGAAAGCAACAATACAAGAGAAGGAGACAGTTTAATGTTTATGAGTGAAGTTGTGCTCACTCCCAGCAGGCATCATGGCTCAACATAAAATGTTTGTGCATGTTTTTGCTCCAAGTGGATCAATAGACCAGAGTTTCTTGAACTATGTGCTGTGGAACACTGGTGGACTTCAATTTCCAGAAGTCTAAGTCAGTACATTGGCTGATCAGTGGTTTGGGGCATTGACTTAGGCTTCTGGGAATTGAAGTCCAAAAACCAAAGGTTGGAAAACACTGTAATAGACCAAAGTACATGTCCCTAATGTGTCTCTGCCCCGCCCCCTCCTCTCAAACTTGATATTTCAATGTGCCAACATGAGGCCTCTCCTGACATTTGAGACAAGACACCAGGTGGCGCTCCAGAGCCACAGCTCATGAGCTTTCTCAGTGACATTACAAGAGCCTTCTCAAAAAGGATTAGACCCTCCTTCTCAGACTTTGACCTTCAAATGTGGGGAATGGGATCCTTCTGGCCTGGCAGATCAAACCACCTGATGGGGAGATTTGTCTGCTTACCACCTGTAGGCTCCATGGGACAAAATCTATGTTTTAGCTCTATTGAACCATGATGGGGGTTTACAGACTGGGACTAACTTTGTAACTTTCTGAGGAAGTCAGTTTGATTTACAAACCTCACATTAAAACATAGCAGTTAGTTTTTAAGGTGCTATAACCTTTCCCCCTTATTTTTTGTTTTGTTTCTTGTTTGAAGTCCAATCACTCCCCTCGAGAAACCTAGGTTGAGCCCTCCTGCTATACCAATGTAGGTAATCCCACCAGTGCTTTCATTGAAGAAGGGAAGCTGTTGTTTGTGTGAGTTGGCTGGGCTTGGAAACAACAACAACAACATGCTTCTAAGTAAGTTACAACTTATGGCAACCATTTCCAGGATTTTTAGGTAGAGAATACACAGAAGTGGTTTACCATTCTCTTTTTTGGGGGGATGCCCTGGGACTGTGCAGCTTGCCAAAAAACATACAGACTGGCTCTTCTCTTGGGATGCCCAATGGGGAATTGAACACCTACCTCTACAAATGAATTTTCCACTCACAAATCTATCTAGCCAAACACTTGCTCTGTTACTTAAACCTTAAAAATTCATAATCAGTTTGTTCACTCTCCACTTTGAGACCAAGAACTGTTGTTTATGTGTGTCCTGTAGCAAATTTTGAGATTATTTATTTTTTGGTTATTAGGTACTACTTCATTCTCCTCCTCCTTCTACTCTACTTAGCAAACTGAAATGGGAGATAATTGGGACCAATCAATGTATACAACTAGACAGTAATGGACAGTGGGGTGGAACGTTAGGGAATATTTGGGCTTTCTTTATGAGGTGGATCTGCATCAGCTATGGTGCCATGTGGAAAGTTCTGTTGAAAGCAAAAATACCAAAATTTCAAAATCAATACACATTTCCCACCACATATGAAAACAAGTGCCCTGTATCTTGACCACAACTCCAACATAATGTAAAATAATTAGGATCTCTGCAATTCATTTTCGCTGGTGTTAAATATCATCTACAAATGAATTTATATTAAAATGTGCTATTCTTACATTCTCTTTTGAACCTTTTTAGTCCAAATATCTCTCCACACCTCAGACCTTATTTCCCATCTCATGTCTCCTTCTCATACTGCTTTAAGAACATCCTGATAGTCCTCAACTTCTACTTATATGTTATCCTTCTTAGTTATATTAAAGGTATATTAGGATTACATTAGTTACTTAAGAAGTATATTTGTTTCTATTTCACTGAAATAACTGCAATATAGCCCCAGTATTCTGTCCATGGGAGAGGATGCCACAGTTGGGACCAGTAGTTAAAAAGAAAGAAAGATATTATTTAATGCCTCAGTTATAACAACATGGGAAAATGAACAGCATGAAACAACATGTAGTTCTCTTTCTCCCATGTAGCGTACCCTGGAGAAGTCAAGGATAATGTGGCCAGTGAGATGAAGAGTGGCTATAATTTCCTAGGATAATGAAAAGATTAAAATTTCCTTTGTCTTTTCCACAACATAGTTCAAAAGCTATGACAAAAAAACATCAACCAGACTAGACCAGATCAAGAAAATCATGAAGAGTGCTGGTAGTTGTATAGCAACCACTCGCTGGGATACTTTGCTCAGAAAATGTACATTTCTCACTCATTAAAAATTGGGATAATCTTGAAGATTAGGCCTAGCTCTTAGAAGAAGTGCACCTGCAACTGTGTCTCTCAAATCAGACTATTCATCTTTAAGGCGAGCCCTCTGGTGCAGTGGCTAAGCTATATTAAAGGTAAAGGTTGCCCTTGCTCAAAAGCCAGTTGTATCTGACTCTAGGATTCAGTGCTCATCTCTGTTTACAGCCAAGGAGCCAGTGCTGTCTGTATCTGCAGACGTTTCCATGGACATGTGGCACGTATGACTAGACACCGGAGTGCATGGAATCCTGTTTACCTTCCCACCAAAGTGTTACCTATTTATCTACTTGCAATTTCTTGCTTTTGAACAAAGTTGGCAGGAACTGGGACAGAGAGGGGAGCTCATTTCATCATGCAGTACTTGGGTCTCGAACTGCTAACCTGATGGCCTTCCAGTTGTCAAGTTCAGTGTCTTAACCACTTGAGACACCACATTCTCTGCAGCCCAAACTCCACTCATGGTCCTGATGGGCTCAAGGTTGACTAAACTAACCTTCTGAGGTTAGTAATGAAGCACACAGGATGTTGGGTACAAAATGCTTAATATCTTCTGAACCACCCAGAGAGTACTCTAAGCACTAGTGAATAAGTGCAATTGCTATTCCTGCTTCAGGTAAGATATTCTTTTATCCAATTTACTAGACATTAAGAGGTAGGAGACAAAGGCTTTTTAAATAGCAAAATGAAGAATAATACCAAAAAAAATCACTTTGCAATAAGAAAAAGTAATCAGAATTTTGAATAGGTAGTTGAACTTTCTTGCAACATATTTGATTACTGATAGGGGGGATGCAACCAGAGACAAGGATTATCCTTCAGGATTTGCCAATGTTTACCCTCTCTTTGATGGTGGTGGTTCATTGTATTGGTTTCCATGGCAGCATCCCCCCCCCCCCAAAAAAAAAAAAACAACCTACAACACCCTTCTTCCTGTCTGGCTATGTTTAAAAAGTTATCATTTTCTTTATAAATTGCTTGGAGAAACCATACTCCTAACAACTTGTTTATTGAGAGAGGGGGAGAGAAAGAGGAGGAAGTGGAAACTTACCAAGATGATTTCATATGAGCAGCACTGTAGGATATTGCCTTTTTGATATCTAAAGCCAAATTGTGTGTACACTCCAGAAAGCAATAAGTGTGGCAACCAGGAACACCACCAGATTAATATAACACACGTTTACTTTATTGTAGAAAGAACTGCTGCTAGACACTTAAGTGAATCAACTTCTGCTTCTGTCTTTTCTTTGTGTGTGGAAGTTTGCAATAGTCAATAGTCATCAAGCTTTCCCCAGATAACCATATGCTCTGAATGACACCGAGACATTGCTGGTTGTTTTTTTGGGCTGGCCTCTGGTTGTTATGCTAGCATACAAAAAGATGTATTTGTTCAGGAGGTCCAGTCATCACGCTAAATAAAATCGTTCACTTTGGTTGGCAAATATTGACTCAAGCTGTTAGGCTTTTATGTATTTCAGAGACTCACAATGTTTGAGAGCTCAGCAAGCAAACAAGAACAGGTACAGGAAGTTATTGTGATGTTTTGGACTGATGTTTGCTTTTCTGCTGCTGATGTATGTTCTCCATTGTGTGGAGCTTGTTACTAATGACCTTGTTATATACTACACTGCAGTAGATAAGGCCAAAGGCTTTGACAGAATACAAATACGTTTTACGTTGCCACTTGAAGAGTTTAGGTTAATTGGGTTTTGAAATGTTCTGTACCCAACAGGCTGTCTCTCCCTTGTAACACTCTTTCTTGAAATAAGGCCTTTCAAAGAATGGGCTGCCTAATAAATAGAGTGACGGGTATTCGACAGTTCTGTTTCCATTTCGAAAACCAGCTGATAATATCCACTCGACATGCCTGAAAGCCGTCCAAAGTAATCAAAAGAAAATCACATCATTGGTGCCAAAACAGTGTTCTTGAACTACTCTTTGTTTCATTTTCCTAGAAGGGGTAAGCCTTACAACACAGCACCTCCCCATGGTTGTAATGGTGAAAACAAACTACTGTATATACTCAACTATAAGCCACCCTGAATATAAGCCAAGGTACCTAATTTTGACCTGAAAACCCAGGAAAATAGATACAGTAATACCTCGGATAACGCTAAGACTTGGTTCCACAAGTCTTGGTGTTATCCGATTTTTAATGTTATCCGATGCATGTTAAAATCCTATGGGATGTATCGGATAACGTTAAAGCTCCATAGAGATACATTGTAACCGCACAGGCTTTAGCGGTTGTTATCCGATACATCCCATAGGACCTCAACGTTATTTGATCCAATTCTCCTCCCCAGATTACTTAACGTTATGCGATTTTAGCGTTATCCGAGGTAAACGTTACCGAGGTATTACTGTATAGCGTATATAGAAAATAGAGTATAAGCTGAGGGTGAGAAATGCAGCAGCATTTAAATACATGAAAATATGATAAAATTAATTAAATTGTTGGCATATCTCAATATGCCACCGTTTTCAGACACCCGTAGCCAGGAGCGGATTTTCCTATAGGCTAACTAGGCTTCAGCCTAGGCCCTCAAGATCAAGAGGGGCCTATATATTGATATATATCACAGTAATGATGTATTTTATTATCTCTCATGTAATTTACAAACTTAAAAATGGGAGGTGAAAGGGCCAAATAAGTGAAATGGCCTAGGGCCTCTTTTCATGTAAATCCGGCCCTGTCTGTAGCCATTGACCTGAGTATAAGTCTAGTCCCCTTTTTGGGGCTAAAAAACTCAGCTTATACTTGAGTATATATGGTACCTGTTTGCTCTTCCTGTGCCAGATGGAGATAGTTACTTGGCTGACATACAGGAGCAAATCATATCCTTTCCATTGCTGGTCAAATTATTTTGCCACATGAAAAATAAAATTCCACCAACATCTGTCCCTCTCCTTGCTGGGAATATCAATAATGATAATAATACATTAAATGGCAAAGAGCTTGATAAAAAAGATCTGGCAGAAATTGCTTTGTCTGCTTTAAATTTGTCAAAAACATAGTATGCATAGAAAACCTTGTGTTCTGTGCCATACAACTTGCATAGTAAATCTTGGATTTTGCACAAATATAGTTTTTAAAAAAATAATTTATTTTTTTAAAATTCCTCAATTCCTTGATTCCTCAGCTGACCAGCCTATCAAGGGATGAGTTCCTGCTGGTTGTAACTCGCTTTCCATTCCTTTTGCTGCCATGCTTGTCTTCTTCAGCTTTGACAAAAACTTTTCATGATTGGGTCTTCCCATCCTTTTGGTGTGGGGCTGCCAAGGGGTCTTTTTACTCTCCTGGGATACCACTTGGTGACTGCTGCTGTCCAATGCCCACCTTTCATTTGAGAAACATGTCCAGCCCAGTGCAGTTTTTGAAATTATTTGGGAAAAACACACAATCTCTTTTTTAAAAAAACTAATGCTGTTGTGATGACAAATAGCCATGCATTCTCCTATGTATGCATGCGTGAGCTCTCTGACTGGATTTTTTCAGATCATCTCATCAAGGTCTCACTGTCTCAACTAGCTACTTGTTCGTGTCAGGGCTGGTATTTTTCTTTCTGGCACTAGATATTGTGGCATAGAAGTACTTGTTTAATCAAGGACAAAGAGCTGCTAAATGCCTTTCATGGTTGCCTGAACTTAGTCATTTTATGGGGAACATCAACTTCTTCAAAATGCTGGAGGTCCCATGAAATAGGGTTGGCATCTTGTGTTTGGAGGATCTTGTGTATATTTATTAGTTACACAATAAGCAAACTTGATTTGCTTTTGTCAGGATGGACTATGTACACGAACCAATAAAAATGAGGCCCTTTTTTCCTCAATGGACAGGAGGATATAGCCAGAAATGACATGAGGCATGTACAGGTACAATTAATTGGAAGATTTATTTGAATACAACACAAAGGCCTATTGTTTTTATGTTCAAAAAGGTTTTGTCAGCACCATGATGTTGTTCCCAGCACCCAATTTTTTAGACAACTAGAGTTTCTTGCCCTATATGGGAAAAGAACTAAATCTGAGCTACCTTTTTGCCTGCCTTCTTTTCTGGCTTGTTCCCATTTAAGAACCCTGTTTCTGATATTTAGATGTCTTCAAGATAGGGCCTGAATAACACTCTCTCTCTCTCTCTCTGTGTGTGTGTGTGTGTGAGAGAGAGAGAGTGTGTGTGTGAGAGAGAGAGTGAGAGTGAGAGAGGAGAAGACACGTAATCCCCAGAATTTCTATGCTAAAAAGACCACTAGAGCATCAATATTTATATACAGTAATACCCCGGATAACGATTGTACCGGATAGCGCTAGAATCGGATAACGATGCAAGATTTTTGGAAAAATCTTGCATCGGATAATGCGATTTTTAGTGTTATCCGGTACAATCGTGGGGGGTATGTGTGTTGGATTGGGTAGACCATCTACCCAATCCACCCCCCCAGCGATGGATCGCTGATACTGAACTAGGGTGGGGGAAAGGCACACGGGTGACTGCCTTCCCCCCCAACCCTAGTTCAGCCTGAGTGATCGCTGGGCAAAGCCTAGCGGTGCCTGGGCTAGCTAGCCCGAATGCCACTAGGCTTTGTCAACAGCCCATTTGGGCTGTGTTTGAAGCCTAGCGGCTTCGGAAACAGCCCGCACGGGCTGCAGAAGAAGGCTAGCCCGGTTGGGCTGGGCTAGCCTTCTCCCGAAGCCCTTCCATGCTGTGTCCGAAGCCCAGGGCTTCGGAAACAGCCCGCAAGGGCTGCTTCTTCCGAAGCCCTTGCGGGCTGTGTCCAAAGCCGCTGGGCCTCGGACACAGAGAGGGCACCTCACTAAGAGCCCGGAGAGATCTGGGTGATGGGCGCCTCTCTCCGGTATCCCGTGCGGGTGTTTCAACACTAGCGGCTGGGATTTAGTGCGGGAGAGAAAAGTCCTCTGTTCTCAACCTTAAATTCAGACGATGACAGCTTTTCATCCACGGAGTTGAGCTCGTCCATCAGGACGCGGCCATTGCTCCAAAATATACAGCCCAGTGCTAAGGTTCGTTTCGGGAGCCGAGACAAGGCATCTGCTCGTGCACTTTTGTTGCGCCACCCCAGCCACCACCCGAGCCGCTAAGAGCCCGGTGGGATCCCGGAGAGAGGCGCCTGTCACCTCTCTTGATGAGGGTGCAAGAGGAGGGTGCAAAAGCTGGCCTGAAACTCAACATAAAAAAACCAAAAAAAAAATCAACACCAAGATCATGGCACCCAGCCCTATCACTCCCTGGCAAATAGAAGAGAAATAAATGGAAGGAGTGACAGACTTTACCTTCTTGGGCTCTAAAATCACTGCAGATGGTGACTGCAGCCATGAAATAAAAGGAGGCTCACTTCTTGGGGGGCAAGCTATGGCAAACCTAGGCAGCATAATAAAAAGTAGAGACATCACCCTGCCAACAAAAGTCCACATAGTTAAAGCAATGATCCTGCCAGTAGTAATGTATGGCTGTGAGAGCTGGACCATAAGGAAGGCTGAGTGCAGAAGAATAGATACCCTTGAATTGTGGTGCTGGAGGAGGCTCTTGAGAATCCCTTGCAAAGAGATCAAATCAGTCAATCCTGTTCCTTGGAAGGACAAATACTGAAGCCGAAGCTCAAATACTTTAGCCACCAAATGAGAAGAGAGGACTTAGTGGAGAAAGCCCTGATGCTGGGAAAAGGAGAGCAAAAGGAGAAGGGGGAGGCTGAAGATGAGATGGCTAGATAGCTTTGTTGATGCAGTGGGCATAGATCTGGGCAGGCTACAGAGGATGGCAGATGACAGAGGAGCCTGGCATACAGTGGTCCATGGGATCGCAAAGGGTCAGACTCGACTCTGTGACTGAAGAACAACAGATGAAAACACCAAAACACAAAGAACACAATAACAACAACAATATTAGGGGAAATACTGTTACTTCAGCAGTGGAGCATATGATTTACCTGCAGAAGATCTTAGGTTAAGTCCTTGCAAGGCCAAAAAAAAAAAGAAAAGAAAGAAAAGAAAGAAAGAAAGAAAAAGACCTGTGAATCCTGAAGAAGTGGATCCAGCACGAGCATGGACCAGAGTGAGCTGGATAGGCTCGTGTTTTAGCTTTATAGTCCTATTCAGGCATTAAAGCCAGAAATCAGGTAGAGCTTGAAACATAGTGAAGATGGGGAATGCACATTAAACCCTACTATTGTATCCTATGTCTCCATATCACTGAATAAGGCTTTTCTAAGGAAGATATGTAACATTAAAACAACAAGAACTCTAGGTATAAACAATTGGTTTTTAAAATAATCATTATGACTCACAAGGCAAGAAGGTAGGCCACCAAAATCATGAACAAGGTTGTATGCAAGCAACTATTAAAATGAGGAATGATGATTCTTTTATTTAAAGCAAAGCAAAACAATCACACTTATATACTGCCCCATAGTGCTTAGTGCACTCTCTGGGTGCACTAAATTAATGAACAAGTTAATCAACATTTTGCCCCCAATTGCTGGTTATTTATTTACCAACCTTGGAAGGATGAGTCAACCTTGAGTCCTGGTTAGGATTGAACTCACAACCTTTTGGTAGCAGGACAGCAGTTTAACAACTGTGCAACCAGGGCTATTTACTACCATGATTAATCTCCATTTTTGTGACCCTTTCTTACTTGTTCAGCAGTTAAGACAGTTAAAGCTGAAGTTTTGCTTACTATGATCAGAGTGGAACTTACTTCCAAGTAGTGGTGTCGTAGAGTCAGACTTGTATGGTCAACCCTGGGCCTTTTTTAGACTGTGACATCACCTGCAACTGCTATCAAGCTTCTCTTTCCCCCCTGTGGTCAGCTGCAGTTCTCACAGTCCTGTCAGAAGCTGAGAGACAAATGGAGTTTCTTAGAAAGAGTATATTGTTGAAAGCTATCCCTGATTGAACATGGCTTGGTTTGGGTGGAGAACTGAGAGCCATTCAGTTTCACAAAGACTTTGCATCTCATTTATTCATATACACTAATCAAACTGCCTGCATTTTTTGGGGAGAGGGATGTTGGCTATTGGGGCTTCCACATCTACTATTATTTTGCTACTTTAAAGTTTAGGGGTTAGAATACATGGTTGCTGTTTTGTGCAATTATTGTTGATATGTGCCATCAAGTAGCATTCAATTTATGTTGACAGTAGGGTTTTCAAGGTATGTGTGACATTTGAGGAGTGGTTTTATCACTGCTGCGTAAATATGTTGTTGTCCACACCAGAAGTTCATGTAAGATGTTCCATTGTTTGAAAATTGTCCAATTGTGAGATAATTGACTTAAATAAAATGTTGGTGTCTTGAGGATGTGGTTGATCATTTGTATCATTGTTAAACAAAGTAGGAGCCAATGGACCATTCCTTTGAGTCGTCCATTGGCTGCATTGCCCTTGAAAATGAACAAAAACCTTCATTTTTGCAAATGTTTGCTGTTACTCTAGTTATTTTATAATCTACCATTGGATGAGCAAATAAGTAAGACCTTGCTTCAAGTAAACATGCATAGGATTAGGTGGGATAAAATTTTCACACAGCAGTGTTTATGGTTATTGCTTAACATGTCTGTTTAACTATCAACTTAAAATGTTAAATTACTTGTCAGAGCATTCATGAACAATCTCTGGATTTTTTTTATGACGAGAGGAGCTATAAAACCAAGTTGTTTAGTTTGCTAGCATATGGTGTGACATACACTGAAGTGAGTCAGAAAGGGAAGTTTGACCTCTTAGTTCAATCTTTTCTCCTTTGAACCCCTGATATTGTCTCCTATATTTTTCGCATGTCCCAAAACTGTAGGACTGTAAAGAGGATGATGTTTATTTGGAAGGAGGTATGGGGGTGGGTGGGTAATAATAACTATTTTTTCTCAAGCACAATGAAATAAGTCTCTGCAACTCTTAAAAAAAAAACCAAGGAAGCTTAAAACAAACGAATACCTCCCATACCACAAGACGGAGGTAGAGTGGAAATTGAAATAAAAATGTCATTTTAACTAAAATTGTTTGCCTTCAAGTCAATTATGATTTATGATGATCCTTTTTATGGTTTTCTAAGTAGAGTACTCAGAAGTGGTTTACTGGCTCCTTCTTCAGGGGGATTGTTGGGATTGTGCAGTTTGTCTTAGGCCAGTGGTGCCCAAACTAAGGCCCGGGGGCTGGGTGTGGCCCCCGAGGCCAATTCATCCAGCCTGCGAAGCCCTCGTCACTCCTGGAAGAGGAAGTAAAACACGCCCATGAACCACATGATTGGCCCACGGCCCAAAAGGTTTGGGTACCTCTGTCTTAGGCCATACAGGCAGGTTCTTCTTCCTGGAGTCACAACAGGGGAATTCAAATCCCAACCTGTGTTTCACTGAGATATCCAGCCAGCTTTTGTCATTTTAGTTTTCAGTATTTATGCACCTATGGTTTTTTGCTTGAGGAACCACTTTTAGAAGGCTTTCCCCTGAAAGATGCCACAAAAATTAAGATTTTTAAAAAGATAATAAAAAGATTGTAGCTTGAAAGGCTTGCAGTTGAGCAAGGGAACCCTTTTCCCCACAATCTACATAACAGCCTGTGCATTTCAGAAGCTGCTTGTGATTCATAAAGGGATGTGAAGATTAACATAAAAGACCTATAGGGGCATATAGTCCACTCTTGAAGGCCCACTTGAGATGCATGCACATTTTGATTGGGCCAATCACTTCCAAATACCTCCCCCCCCCCAGCTATATTTCATCCTGTGGTCGGAATCGACTGTGCGACTGAACAACAACAAAAAACCTGCATATGTGTACACTGGGGAAGGGATGAAATCAGTACAAGTGGCCATAGCAGCTGCTTCCAAACTAATGGGGAACATGCTTCCTCTATCAGCTGTGAAGTGGCTTCTGCAGTCTGATAAATGACAGTAGTGCTTCCCCTATTAGCTGGGAAGTGGCTTCTGCTGTCTGATCAATGATAGTAATACATCAGCAGTCACGTCCCCCACTTCCTGACTGATGTGGGGAGTATTTCCACCATCAGCTGGAAAGTAGCTTCTACAGTCACTGCCACTGATCATCCTGCTGCATCCCAATCAGTGGCTGTACTACAGTGGTAGTTGCTACTTCCCAGCTGATGGGAAAGCTCTCCACCCATCAGCTGGGAAGTGCAACTGCTGCTGACGGGGCTGCAACAGCCCCTTCAACAGCAGTCTAGCCAAAGAGCTGCTCCCCAGGTATTAGGGGTGGTGGTGCTTCTTTCTACCAGCTGGGAAGCTTCACTGTTGCTGGTGTGACTGTTGCAGCCCTTTGGAAGAGCAAAAGGCTGTTTGGATGAAGGGATCTTTCCAAATATCATTTTTCTCCTCCCCATGATCTCATGCAGCTTTTTAATCTGGCCAGGTTGTCCTGCTATGGTAATAGATAGACCATACTGCCAGTGACTCAATGCTGAGCGTGCTGCGGCAGTTAACTAACCTGACGTCCCTGAGTACTAATGGCCTTGGGTGGTGAAGTCCACAGGGAAGGCTGATAGTCCCCAAGTGGATTAAATCCCCCTTGAATCCATCTTGATAGAGGGCAACAGCTTCATCAATGCTGGCCTGGGGCTGATGAGGACTTTGCATGCCAAAAGGGCTCAGGACCAGAAAGTGACTCATGGAACTGTATCAGAGGAAGGCAGATGTAATGCCACTGCGTTATATTCTCAGGACAGTCTTCATGGCTGATCGCCATGAGGAATGTCAATATCCAGATTTGGATAGAGCAAAAGAAGAAGAAAACAGGCCTGGAGTGTCCAGTGTAGGCAGGTCTTGAACAAAGGTGAGATATTTTTGGAAAGAGCAATTGTGCTCAGAGGTTTTATGGATAGCTACCATGGATGCGGAAGGGGAATCAATGGCATTATGAAATTGATCAGAACTTTAGACTTTATGTACAGTAATACCTCGGTTTAACGATTGCATCTGATAATGCTAGAATCGGATAATGATGTAAAATTTTGGAAAATTTTTTGCATCGGCTAACGATCTCTTAGCGTTATCCAATGCAATTGTTCATAGCACCAGGGTGGCTGGGAAGCTGAACAGGGACTCCCCCTTTGGCTTCCCCAGCCACCCCACAGCTGCAGAGGCAGGGGTGGGGTAGTTGGGGAAGCCAACTGGGAGTTCCCTGTTGGCTTCCCCAGCCACCCTGCAGCTGCAGAGGCAGAGGTGGGGTGGTTGGGGAAGCGGACTGGGAGTTCCCCGTTGGCTTCCCCAGCCACCCTGCAGCTGCAGATCGGGTCCCCCGACCTCCCTGGAGGCTGCAGGGGTGCTGGAGAGCCCGAAATGGGTGAAAAAAAAAACCCTCCCATTTTCACCCATTTTGGGCTCTCCGACACCCCTGCAACCTCTGGGGAGGTCAGGGGACCCGAACTGCACTGTTCCCGATGACCTCCCCAACCTGTGCAGTCAGTCATAACATTGGGATTCGAATCCCAATGCTTTGACTGGCTGCACCAACCTGGGAGGTTGGGGAACATTGGGAACAGTGCGGATTGGGTCCACCGACCTTCAATGTATCGCACGACGTTAAAAAACGGATAACGATGAGACTTGTGGAACCAAGTCTCATTGTTATCCGAGGTAGTGTATTCATAATTCTGTTGTGACTTAATTAAACCAGTCCCTACCTTAGACACAGTGAGACAGCTGCCATAAGCAGAAAATGCTGAGGAAAAGCGACAAGTTACTCAACCCCAGACATTCTCTTGTTTTAGATAATAAATATGGATAGGTCACTTATCCTACTTTGAACATCCTATCCTTTCCAGCATGGTAGAGGTCTTGAATACTCTTGCGTCTGTCAAACTGACTTTTAACAAAGAACAAAAGCAGGTACTATCTTATCTATGATCTTAGACAGCAAGATGTATTGTGTCAGCTTTGTGTCCAATCCTGATATTATGTCCAACAAGGACCAGGTTGGTATAATTAAGGTACTTGGAACAAGAGGTATGGATGTGTAGGTTGCATCTAAAATAAGTGCTGCTACTCCCCTCCCCAATTTTATGATTGTCAGGCAAATGGCTAGCAAGTTGAACAATACAGGACTGGTGGTGATGTATCTTGGGGAAGACAATGGGTTCCAGTTCCAGCCCACGCACACTCTTTTACTTTCTGATTCTGGACAACCAAAGAACCACCTAGATAGGTTATTTTTCAAGACTTAAGCTCCATCCACCCCTTATGTGTAACCATGGCTAAGCATTACATCTTGAATACCCAAACTGTGGTTATGGAATGGGCATAGACTAGGATGGAAAATACGATCTTGAAACAGGATAATAAGTTTGTAGTTGCATTAATCATAGTTTATTTGTTCAACTGATTGTGTCTGCCTCAAATATTCGGTGGTTAAATTTCTCTGCTGCTTAGCTTGCTAGGTGACAAGTAAGTCACTTGGCTTGGGAAGCCATATTAACATTTACTATTTTAGGGATTTTAAGCAGGATTAAATCAACAAACCATGGCAAGGAACAACAATGGGTGGTATGTCAGCATCTGTCTCTGTTTCTTGTTCAGCAGCTGCTCCAGTATTCCAAGGCTTATCCCCCCCCCCCCCCGCCCCAAGTCTGCATACTACAAAGTATACAATGAGTGCAATAGGTGGATTAGTGGTACAGTAAGCTGCAA
Source organism: Furcifer pardalis (assembly GCA_030440675.1). Taxonomy (NCBI): domain Eukaryota; kingdom Metazoa; phylum Chordata; class Lepidosauria; order Squamata; family Chamaeleonidae; genus Furcifer; species Furcifer pardalis. Next base: position 43,800,251 of record CP126896.1, on the reverse strand, counting down.
TTCAGTGCAGCATTGATCAGACTGTCCTTGTAATAGCCAAAGCCCAATATACTATTTTAGAACTACACACAACAATAAATGCAACTGAATTTATTTGGAAATGTTAATGTGTGCACAGTTAATGCAAAAACAAAGGCATAAATCGTCCTCATAAATTCAACTGTGTTTTACTGCTTCTCTTTTCAAAAGCACAGCATGTCGTTGTCGTTGTTTGTCGTTGTTAAAATCCTTTCCTGTCCCTTCCACAAAGTTTACACTGCTTACAAGTTTAGGATATCCTTTGTGGCATCCCTACAAAACGAATCATGGATATTTCAAGAATCAAGGTAAAATCAAAGGTAGTTTTGTTTGGTGCCATAGTTTGCTGAATATAAGAGTACTAGCCTCTCATCCAGCAATAACAGCCAGAATAGGCTACATTTTATGAACTTGGCACAGTTTTTTCTGGATTGTTCCACTGCTTATAAAAAGAAAATCCATGGCTTTCCATTGGCTACAGAGAGTATCTGTATTCATCCATAGACGAGAAAACTCCGAGCATTTGAGTGGTTTTAAAATTGTGCTCCTGGCCATAACACCATATAGTCCAATAAGGCAGGAAGGGGATTTTGTCATTGCCAAATTTCTGGGTGGTACATCCCTCTGCTCTACATAAGAATCACACAGTGTTTTCCAATTTTTGGAATAGAAGTAGACTTACAACCAGGAATGGGTGGATAGATGAGTGGGTAATGGGAACCAACAGGCTGATCCAAAACCTTGCCTAAATTTGTTAGAGATGATTGATGACATCAATGAGGTTTCTTGAAAACTCATCTACTCTTTCGCTCCCATTGCTTTCCTTCCCAAATACCAATGCACATTGGATTTGTTTTAGGTTACATGGAAACTATGCTCTTCAGATAACTTCTTGTTAGCTGAGAAAGTTCCTCAAGTACTGAGAATGTTTGTGCCAGCAAAAACCCTCCATATCTCCTGAATGAGTTGAAGTTGTATTGAGATTGGCCATTGAGAAGTAAGAGATGACTTCATTTACAAGTATGATCATTCAACCATAACAATTTATCTCTAGAACACTAATGGATTTCAGTAGCTAATGATGGGCAGACTGTAATGTGTAGTTTGGCCCTGAGTCAATTGAAAAAGATTGCTTCTTAGCCGAAGAGAGCATAAAAACACTTTATTATACTACAGGGCATCCAGCTGAGACCAAAACATAACAGGCTAGTTTTCTCCCATCTAGTTTCTTCCAGATGCTTATATCTATTAGCTCCATGACTCCAGCCACTGGGCCTTATGGCTGTGCTCACTGGGATGATAGGGTTGTAGTTCAATTCATCTGAAATAAAGGTCCATATAAGCTGCTGGAAGTAGATTAAAACTGAGCTGCTTACTAAACAAATACAAAGTTTTAGAGGTGTGTGTGTGTGTGTGTGTGTGTGTGTGTGTGTGTGTGTGTGTGTGTGTGTGTGTGTGTGTGTGTGAGAGAGAGAGAGAGAGAGAGAGAGAGAGAGAGAGAGAGAGAGAGAGTGAGTGAGTGAGTGAGAGAGAGAGAGAGAGAGAGAGAGAGACTTCCCTTGGAAAAAACTTTCTGGATAATTTTAATTCAAAAATGGAAGTCCACTCTACCGTAATGAAAAATAAACAAATATAAAGAGAGTTTTCAGCACTTTATTATCAGTCACTAAGCCTTTCCCTGGTTTTCTTTGTTGTTCATTTCCTGCTACCTCTCAGAGCCAGAATGTTCTTGGCATCAGTCTGAAGTCCAGGACTATGCCAGTCTGTATGATATGGGCCAGATAAGATTTGTAAAAATGCTTTTGAAGAGGTCGGAATCTCTAGATGGGAAATAAATTCAAATTGTTTACATTTGGCATGAGAAGAATAAATTCCATTTTTAAATTCAAAGCAAGCTGGAAGGGTCATGTGGTGTGGCCCTTCTGTTCAAATTCATTGAGAGCATGATAAGAACTACTTTGCTATAATTTGTTTGACAGCCACTCGGTAACTTGAACAATTATGAGCCCTTGGCATGGCAAGACAAAAAGTGGTATATCAACATTGTAGCACTACATGGCGAGGCTGAGTGCTTTCTGGAGGGCACAGACATGTCTTAATTCTGAGAGATGCCCTGTACTCTTGTGGAGTACAGTATTATTGTACCATTTTCCTCAGAGTATTGTCGAACAATATTCTGAGGAAAGTAACAGGCATAAGTTGGGGTGCCCAACCACACACATTAAGAACCTCTGCACTCGCTTTATGCATATCAGAAAACAAAATAAAATAAACAAAACAAAATAAAAAACACTGTAGCACTTTAAAGACTAACTGCTATATTTTTATTGTTAGCTTTTTGTGGATCAAGTCCACTTCTTCAGACAAGGAGTGAAACTTACAGGCATGGTTTTTATACACCAAATTCAGGGGTCAAAAGGGAGCAAGGTGTGTTCAAGCAAAATGACAAGCAAGTACAGCAATACAGCTTCCCACAGCCATCAGCAACAATAGATTATTCAGATTAGTTCTAAATGTCTCCCTTTTAATTTCAAAGGGTCTGAAAAAGCCCATTCTGGTCTCTGATCAACCTTTGACCTGCAAACAAAAACACTGTACCTGGTTACTTCCTGTTTTGCTAAAGAGAATTGGCAGGAAGGTTGTAATATAATATATAAAATATCTAGCAGCATATAGCAATCTGTGTATCAAATTTGATAATGTCCCAGAAACCCTTTGCTAACATTTAATCCCCTGTGATGAGTGTTTAACAGATGGATGTATTTGATTTCTGCTGTCCCCATTTCAATCCTAGTTTTGTAATTTCTCTGTTCCAGAATTGTAACTTTCAGGTCTTGGATAGAGTGTCCAGGTAGATTGAAGTGGTTTGAGACAGGTTTCTCTGTGTTGCAATTTATTTTATTTTGTTTTTTGATATGCCTGAACCACAAACTAACGCGGCTACTATTCCAAAAAATTCATGCACTAGCTTTATGTTACTCTGCAGGAGAGTATGCTAGTCCAGTTCAGTGCAGATAAAAGTATGCAGGACAGGTGGATGTGGCCTTAAATGAAATAGTGAGACTGGCCACAGGATGCCTAAAACCAACCCCAATACAAAAAGTGCATTTCTTAGCTGGCATTCCTCCACCAAAATACCATCCAGAAAGTGCTGCTCAGAAAGAGTGGGTCAAAGAAAGTTCCTCAGAAACACACCTGCTATTTGATCACCAACCACCAAAGCAGAGACGAAAAACAAGGTGTAGCTTCCTCACAACTTCTGCTTCTCCAACCAACCAGCTGCACAGACCGCCTTAGAACTATGGAAGGTGAGCAAGGAACTACCAGATAACTGGGAAGAACCAAATGACTCTCTACTGCCTGGCCAAGAACAACCATGGTCTGTGTGGAAAGCTTTAAATAGACTGTGTGCAGGAGTAGGAATATCAAGGGCTAATCCGAGAAAGTAGAGTTTCCCGGTACAAACTATCTCCCACATGATGCAATGCACACAATGCCCCTCAATGTGCACTGAGGAGGGCCATACGATGACAAGAGGAAATGCTGTAGAAGTGGCCTGAGATTGGGCAGATGTTATGTAGCTCTTTTGAATTCTATTTTGTTTTTTTGATGTGTTAATTTTAACTTTGTATGTTATTATATGTTGTTGGTGCATCTGACATGAATAAATAAATAAATAAAGAAAGAAATAAAGAAAGAATTGTAGCACTGAAGCTGTAGCTCTATGAAGGGACAAAAAAGTCAGATTGCTTCATCATAATGCAAAGTGGGGAGAGAAGGAATTTGCTTTATGGCTTCTAACTAGAAGCTGGAGGGAAATTAAAAAAAGCCCTCACAAGTCTGAAATTTAGCAATCTACTAGACATCAGCAGCATGTGACTCCCCCACGATGTCCCCTATTTGCATTTTTAAAAGAAACATGCATGTTGAATGCAAAATCACATGTAACATGTGTCTGAGATTTTGCTCTACCCTAATTAATTTTTGTTGTTTAGTCACACAGTTGAATCCGACCCTTTGCGACCTCATGGACCACCACTCGTGTTTTTTTTATGCACAGTTAAAATTCCAAGGAAATTTCTAGCACTTCTGGTAAATTCATTATTGCTTCAGAAGTATACACTTTACTTTTCCTTTTTAAAAAAGTCACTCAAAGAAGCTTACAAAATATAAAAAACATAAAAATAATAGGCAATTGTTGAGAGGAACAACAATTATTAATTTTGGTTGTTAACTGAATTCTGACTTGTGGTAAACCTTTCTGAGTTATTCTTAATTTAATTTAATAGATTTTTATTTACCACCCTATCCAAAGGACTCTGGGTGGTCTTGCCTTGGATACCTTGGAGTTGTTATTCAGTGAGGAGTCTGCACATTTTGGTAGACATTTCCAGGACATCATTCTGCACATGCAAATGTATCTGAGAAATCAAGTCCATTTGCATGTGGTTTTTTTTTAGCCATTTGGATATCGTATCACCCACTGGCTAGACAAACCATGGCGTGTGCCCTCTGCTTTCTTTTCATCCAAGGGATCCAAAGGAGGATGCTTTGGTGAGTTTTAGTATTCTAGGTACACAACATTCAGAAGGGGCTTACCATTCTATTCTTCTGGGAGTGCTCTGGGGCTGTGCAGCTTGCCTAGGATGGCTGTTCTTCTGGGGTACCTCTTGAGAAATCAAACTCCAAAACCAGATACTTAACTAATGGAGATCTCCAACCATATTTTGTAAGCTGCTCTGAGTGACTCATTTTTTTTTCCAAAGAGAAAGTGGGCTGTGTATTTTTGAAACAATAACAATGACTTCTTCTTTCATGTCCAGATCAAATTTTATACAGTAATACCTCGGATAACGTTTACCTCGGATAACGCTAAAATCGCATAACGTTAAGTAATCTGGGGAGGAGAATTTGATTGAATAACGTTAAGGTCCTATGGGATGGATCGGATAACAACCGCTAAAGCCTGTGCGGTTACAATGTATCTCTATGGAGCTTTAACGTTATCCGATCCATCCCATAGGATTTTAACATGGATCAGATAACACTAAAAATCAGATAACACCAAGACTTGTGGAACCAAGTCTTAGCGTTATCCGAGGTATTACTGTACTTCCAAAATGAAGTCACCTTCTTAGCTTTGTCACTAACCAAACTTAAATCCTCATTGGTGCATGTTTCTGGCAGTAATCAGCAGACCAGTAAATGGGCCAGATTCTATATCTCTCCATGTTCATACATCATGTTGTTGTCTACCAGCAGCCCTTACTTGAGCATGTTGGTCTTGCATTTAGGGACCCCAATCCTCAGCATATTCAAGGTCCTCCAATGACATAGGAGTTGAGTTCCTCAGCCATATTCTCCTTTAATATTATTATTTGTCCATGGAGCAACTTCTTCTATCTTCGAATTTGGTTTTGCTCTTGTGTACCATTAATACTGTTTGTTCTTGCCATAAAGCTCTTCTTGTATCTGAGCTGGCAGACTTGAGGCACATATCCATTCAGAGGATGTTGAGGGTCATTCCCTTGCTTAGTTCTATCTGCGTCCACTGCTACTTTTTTTCTTATCTTAGATGGAACAATACCAATAAGAGGATATATTTTCTCAACTGGTGTAGGTTTGAGGCATCCTACCACAATACACATTGTTTCATTAACAGCAATGCCAACTTGTTTTGTGTGTGCAGATATGCTCCATACTGGAGCAGCATACTCTGCAGCAGAAATGCTCAGGGTCAATGCTGATGTATGCATGCTGAGCTCCCATCTCTGTCCCAGCTCCTGTTAGCCTAGCAGTTTGAAAGCAAGAAATTGCAAGTAGATAAATAGGGACTGCTTTGTTCCGTGCACTCCATCATCGAGGCATGCCTGCCACATGTCCACAGTAATATCTACAAAGAAGACAGCACTGGCTCATTGACTGTAAATGGAGATGAGCACGGAACCCTAGAATCAGATACCACTGACTTCCAAGCTTTCTGTTTAATTTATTGAAACCCCCAAAGTACTTTTTCTACAGTTTTTTTTTTAAAAATGTGTTTTTCCATCTCAGGTTAATTTGAATGCTAGTGTAATTTAAAAAAAAATAAAAATAAAGAAGAAATCTCCTGAAACTGGGATTCTTTATATATGTATATATCAATGTTTCCCATCTGGCTTGCTGCTACAAGCATTTAATCTAGTGTTTGCTGCCAATGTTTCCCAGAAAGGCTTATAATTGCTTGGAATTTGTACGAACAGTTCCAGTCTGGTGCACAATTAGGGATGCGCTATAAAATTTTCATTGCTTGATTTAGTTGAAGTGATAAGATGGATGGGGAATGATAATAGTCACAGTTGTAGCTTCTAAAGTGATGACTAGAAATTAGCAAAACAGAGGATTGTGGATAGCTAATGATCTCTCTCCTCCCATCTCACAGCATAAACAAAACCTTGTAATTGATTATTTTAGAAAAAAATACTGTGATTCTTTCTTTTATATGGAATTAAATGTATTACCTCTGATTTTTCAGACTAAGTGGTGAGAACTCACCTGGTGTACATTTTAAAGTAATTCCATCACTGGATGAAAAATATTTTATTCATCCAAGTATTAAAAAACTTTTTTTAGTATCTCAAAACCATAGCCCTGTTCTATATTGCTACTGGTTTTATGCTGGTTTTGTATGCTACTGAGGTTGTTTTGTTACTGGTTTTTATTGTGGTTTTGTACAATCACCATTTGCGCTTTGAATAGGAGCCCTGGTGGCGCAGTGCTTAAAATGCTGTACTGCAGCCAAAATGTTGTGAGGTCAATCCTGATGGGGATCTAGGTTGACTCACCCTTGCATCCTTCTGAAGTAGGTAAAATGAGTTGCCAGCATGTTGGGGGCAAAATGCTAATTATCTGTAAACCGCCCAGAGAGTGCATGAAGTGCTAAGGAGTGGTATATAAGTGTAATTGCGATTGTTATGGCTATATTTAATATTTATAAAGGCTTGTACACCATCCAGAATATGTTTTGTTATTAAGCAGCTTAAAAGTGTGATAAAATAAATGAATGAAGAGAATAATATTGGTCCTTAAGAAATGAAGGTGCCCACTGATAGCACTTTGTATTTCAAAGCAAGATGAATGAAATCATGACATTTTCCCTTTGGAGCAGACTCATATGGCAAGAAGTTTTCTAGATTCCAAATGGCATTTGCCTATTGAAGTACTTTGGACTGTATCCAAGCTGGGTATCTACTGGCAGAACAGCATTCCATTCAGCACATAAAAGAAACCTGTTTCAAAGACCTGGAATATCCTCTGGAGATATTTTTGAGAGACTCCCACTACTGTAGGAATAAGGGGAATGGAGGTGAGATGGTATCTACCTGCATCATAACTGAACTCAAGGGGAACCTACTATTTAGTAAGTATAGAATTTTAGCCTTTCTGTCTTCTGCAAAGGGACTGGAAGGCATCCTAACCCTATTCACTTGTTTAGTATCCAGGTGGGATTAATTAACACAAGGAAGAATAGCAAGATGCCCCCCACCTTCAACATGTCTGGAGAGGTAAGACTCACCAATCCCTGAAAGAGCTCCGTGTAAGTCCGAAAACATGAAGAAGAAGAATCAGAAATTGACAATTCTACCCTCTTCATGTGTACTGTTTCAGATTACCTAAGGGACAGCAAAAAGGGGTAGTTGGGTCACCACTCTTCATATATTTACCTCATCCAAATATTAAACAGCTAGATTGAGTGTCTGATTATTACAAAAATAATTAGAAGTCAAGCTCGACAACAGAAAGACATCTTGGCTATTTCACCCAATCTTTGTTTCAGTGCAAAATCCAAAAGACTGTTGGGTGTTATGGAGAAAACAACAATGCAAAAGAAGGGGGGCAAGTACTAAATGTCTACTAAAGCAGTAGGCAGGATTATAAGAATGACTGAAGTAATGGAAAGCCACTTCATACCAAGTAGCACAGTGGGGCCGAGTATTTCCACATTGAGTGAGCTGACCAGGAGCAGCTATCCAGAGAAAGGCAATTCCCAGATCTCCCTAGAAATACTGGGAGATATGGTACCTTCAAAGTGCAAAGCATGTTTTCTATCACTGAGGTACTGCAGTTCCTCGAGGTAACCTGGAGAAGTTGTGTAACTGCTGCTCTGACCCTTAGGCTAACCCTTTCTCAATACATTTTATAGAATTTAAAAAAAATATTGGCTTCCTTACATATTTATTCAGGCTGTGGTGGCTAAGATGCCGAGCTTGGAGATTGTAAGGTCAGCAGTTCAAGACCCAAGTGCTGCATGATGGAGTGGCTCCCATCATCTGCCTCAGGTCCTGCCAACCTAACAGTTCAAAAGCAAGAAATTGCAAGTAGATAAATAGGCACCACTTTGGTGGGAAAGGTAGCAGTGTTCCATGCACTGGTGTCTAGTCATGCCTGCCACATGACCACGGAAACATCTGCAGATGCAGACAGCACTGGCTATTTGGCTGTAAACAGAGATGAGCACTAAATCCTAGAGTTGGACATGATTGGCTTTCAAGCAAGGGAGCCCAATGCCCTTTATGTTTGTTCATAAACATGTGTATCAGTGCAATCATAATCATTTTATTTTTCAGTTCAGAGATGGGAAGTGATATTTCTTTGGACAACAACTCATGGAATTACCATAGAGAGCAAAGCAAAATAACATTTCCCATTTCTGCTTCATTTTAGTTTAATGGGAAAGATCTGAGGGACTGTAAGATGTATTCACGCTACCTTTTCTAACAGCTAGCTAAATATATCCCTGAGGAAGTTATTAAGACTTACTTATCTTGGGATATTTTTGTATGCTGCTAAGAAAAGCAGTTGAACATTAGCACACACACACCTCATCCTTTCCCCAAATTAGAAATCATTATTCTGAAAAATATCTAGTGGTTTATTTTAAACACATACACACATACTTTGGTCATTTTATGATAGCATGATTGCTTTTATGGAAAGCCTGTTGCATCAAGAGAAAAAAGCTGAAGGAACCATTCCTTGCCCAAAATGTTTAATTTGCTTGATCAGGATATCATTAAGTTCCATTGATTTGCCATTCTTACTTCTTCTTTAACATTTTTAAAGCATACTACTTAAAACAAAAATAAAACAAATGTAAAAACAAGAATTACAACAACATTGCATGCGTACATATATATTAAACCATTACATAATCAAATAAGTGCCCCCCAACCAGCAATAGGACGTTGTAAACCATCTGCTTGCTATCAGTATAAAGCTTAATTTTCCATATTTGTCCCCTATTTCCAGGAAGTTATATATTCTTGTCCTGACCCTATTCCTTTTGCTTTACTTAGGAAATGCTCAACAAATTCATCCCATATTTCTTTAGAACCATCTCTTTTTACCAATCCTCTCTTTAACTTTAATTTGCATGTCTTCTTATGGCTTCCTCTAGTTCTGCCAATATTGTGTAATTTGCAAATCTGATTTCCTAGTCTTATATCCACTCAGAATCAGTAAATGGGGGGAAAGTGCTATTGGCAAGTGTTACATATTTTCCATAATACATAGTGGTCTCCAGGCTTACCATAAACGAAGAACAAGAGATTAGGAGATTTCTTTGGTGTAGGTAAGAGAAAGGTTAAAGTTCTTAGGAAACCTCGAAATTTCAAACATTTCCAGTGCATTAAAGTGGAATTGGGAAACAGCAAGTAAGAAAAGGACCTTTAAAAGCATTCTCTGCTTTTTCATTTTTTTTCTGCTATCAAATACCCCCATCTAATGTTACTTTTCAAGATTTAAAAAGTCATCTGATTTCAATTACACAGATTTGTATGTAACATGCAGCTTGTCCATAAAGTGGTGTTCTTAGTACCTAGATATCTTCAGGCACAGCTTTGGAAGAGGAAGGTGTGTTAGGCTAAAAGAGCAGCAAAGCTAGCTGTGAAAATGCATTTGTTTGAAAAGAAAGTGTTATAACACAGTAGGAAAGGAGCACTCATTTGTTCTTCAAGCCATTTATGATGCCTGTGACTTTTGATGTTACTTCATAGCTAACCGTTTAAGAATATAAAGGGAAACCATTTTCTGGACTTCTGCTGTTTGCTGGATAAATATGGCCTGGCTGATAAATGTTATTAGTTAGAAACATATGGAGAGGGAGGATTTCAAAGACCAAAGTGGTCCTTTGGATGACTAATGGTGTTACCTTTCAGTTGAAGTGCTTCACTACCTTTACAAATTGCTCAGAGATAAAGTGACTATACAGATGTTCTTCTACATGTCTGATATTACCAGAGAAGACTCATCACTTTTGTATATGTGCCACTCAAGGTTTTATTGTGTGTATATCCCATATGTGTGCTTGCATCCACGGGGCATCCATGCATGCAAGGCCATGTGCATAAAGGTTGCCGGCTGAACAGGAAATAAGAGTGTTGCCAAAGTAGGAAAACAAAGTTTCCTGTATGTCAGCCTTTGGAAGTAAATGCTCAGTCTCCATTAGCCTCTAAGAGATTCCAAGTAGGATAAAGAGAATGTGGTCAGCGTTGTCTGATGTCTAGTTAGCCAGAACTTGGAAAAGTTACTGTTTTGGACTACGACTCCTGATTTCCCAGCCAGCAAGACTATTTAAAAAGTACCTTATATCTGCTGCATTAAAATCATTAGCCCTTTTGATTAGAATGCATTGAGTGGGTGGGGAAACAGGATCACATGAGCTGTTCCTACTTACAGCTTCTATTTATTTATTTAGCTTCATATATAGGCCATCCCCATGAGAAGATTCCTTTGTATATTATTATGTTGGAAACCTCTCTGAGTAGTGCTTGCACCAAGACAGGAAATCGATCAACCCATCAAAATTATTAATGTTTATGATAATTAATAATAACTAATGATGCTAATGATGCATAATTGATAATTCCAACTTGGTACAATTTACTACAATTTCCAGCACCCACAATTCACCACAGCCTTTGGCTACTTTGCAGGTTTATCAGGTTTTGTACTAATACCTCATGCATTTGTAGGTTCTGAGGAGAATATCTGGGGCAGCATCTCTGTTATGTTTAAAGACATTCTAAGAAAGAGCCTCCTCGAAGATTGTGATATTTTTGAACCACCATTCGGCATACCCTGGTAATGGCTAATCTTTCTCACACTGGGTCAGGCAAAAGGAACTGCAGAATGAATTCATCAAAAGGTGGCTTCATTTTGGTAGTTTCATATTTGGCCTAGACACAGAAGAAGACCCTTCCTTTCTTCCTTCAGCCCCCCACCAAACCTCTCAGAAAATAATGTCCAAGGAGTTGGGAAAGCCACATTATTTTTCCCATTGGTGCAGGGAAAATGAAGAGAGGGCACTGAACGAAGGCATGTTTATTTGTATTTGAGTCCTCTGTGTCATAGCCTGCCTCACTGAAGAAGGTCTTTGAATCTTTGAATATCACTTTGGGTGAAAGACTCTAAAGCAGAGGTGGCCAACCTTGGTGCTCCAGGTGTTACTGGACTTCAATTCCCAGAAGCCCTAGTCAGCAGATGTGCTTACTTGGGCTTCTGGGAATTGAAGTCCTAGAACACCTGGGTTAACAAGGTTGGCTCTAAATGGTATGGAATTTAATCTCCTGGAATTCTTTCCAGTTTGTTTAATGTTGTGCAATGGAAGCTATCTTATACAGTTTTATATATGAACAGCTGTGTTAGATCAGATTGTTGGTGTCTTGCCCTGCAAGGTAAAGGTTTCTCTTGCTTGAAAGCCAGTCGTATCTAACTCTAGGGTTCAGTGCTTATCTCTGTTTCAAAGCTGATGAGGCAGCACTGTCTGCTTCTGCAGACATTTCCATGGTCATGTGGCAGGCATGGAACACTGTTTACCTTCCCACCGAAGTGGTCCCTATTTATGTACTTCCAATTTTTTGCTTTCAAACTGCTAGGTTGGCAGGAGCTGAGACAAAGACGGGAGCTCATTCCATACTGCAGTACTTGGGAATTGAACTATCTGTTACAATGTCCACGCACCGCAGGCAGCTCCTGGCGGCGCGCACTTTGCCCCGACAACCCGGAAGGGGACAGAGCGCTGTCGGCGGCAAGGAGACGGAGGCGCTCCCAGCCTTGCCTCCTTTTTAAAAAAATTGAATTGGGCTCTGTTGCCCTCCCTCCCTCCCTCCAGCAGCAGTGTGATTGTTTTGGTCGCTTCGGGGCCGGGTGGGAATTTTTGCTTGAAACCTGATTGGCCCCTTGGTTTCTTGTAGTTTTCACCCACCCCACACTGTTGACCTGGGCAGGGCTGGCATGGGTCACTTTTATAAATATGAGACTCTATGGGTAGTTAGAGGGTTCTGAAACTTGGGGTTGGAAACAGTAACTTTTCCATGGTTGGCTCTACATCCATGTCTGTGAGCAAGTGGTGGGCAGCAACAGGCTCACACACACCACCCCTGGGAGGGGAGGTAGCAAAATTGGATAGTCTCTGGGCAGGGGGGTGGCAACATTGGGTGGCCTTTGGGAAGGAGGGGTAGGAAAATTGGGTGGCCACGCCCACCTCCCTACCTTGCCCCATCAGGTTTTGTCCCTGCAAGTGGTTCAAGGTCTCCCTTGCTCAAAAGCCAGTCATATCCAACTCTAGGGTGCAGTGCTCATCTCCATTTACAGCCAAAGATCCCATGCTGCCTGTGTTTGCAGATGTATACACGACCATATGGCAGGCATGACTAGATTGCCCATGACATAGGGTCCGCCCATGACATAGGGTCCGCCCATGACATAGGGTCCGCCCATGGTGTGGTAGCGAAAACTTTTGCTGGCCACCACTGCTGTGAGCCCATAAGACAGTTCATGAGGATCATATGAATTGGTGAATCCACAGCTTCTGAGTGCTATGTGACTACGAGCCTGTGCAGAAAGGCATACAGCTCACTATTTGTATCACTTTTGGTGCTATTAGGTTTGAATCAAATTACAGCATCGATATGTGGTTTGACTTCGAGTCGTGATGGCAAACCTTGGTAATTCAGATGTGCAGAAGAAGAGCAGGAGTGATCCATCCCACCTCAGAAGAAGTGGGAAGGATCACTCTAAGTCAGTGATGGTGAACCTTGGCCCTCCAGATGTTCTTTGACTTCAATTCCCAGAAGTCCAAGCACCCTGTGAATCCACATGAATGGGCTTACTGCAATTCATCTGGCCCACACTCCCTTGTCGCTCCTGGAAACGGAAGTAAAACACGTGTGTTTCCATATCCCCTAACAAACACAGCACAATTCTAGATTGATTGGTGGTGTATTCCATACATTTAGTGCAGTGTTGACTCGTTGTAAGGAATTTTTTTGATAAGAGAGAGACGTCACTGCAGCTGACAGGTGACAAACAGAAAGGAGGAAACAGTACAGGAGAGTGTCAGTAATCAAATGGGGTGGGGAGACAAACTGGAGTTGTCAAAAGACCTGTCTGAACCCTTCTCATCAGAGAAGAAATATTTCCAGTGTGAATGGAAGGATCACTCAAGTGCAAGATAAAACAGATCACACTAAAGATAAGAACCTATAAAGCGTAAACCAAACTGCTCCAAACTACCCAGTTTGGACAGCCCCAAGGTGCTTAATGGAAACCACTCATTTTCTCTGATTTTGGAGGGTAAAGCAAACATTTCCAAAAGCTACATTGCTTTTCCAAGGGCTTAGAAAGTTCTTTTAGGATGAAAAAAATAATCTTGGTTTGTATACTCTGACTACGGGTATGTTTTCCATGAATTCTCAATGATGTCCTTTTTTTGACGTGCCAGGGGAATGAAATAAGGAAATGCTGCATTTTGACCAAATGAGGCAGTGGTGGGATGTCAAAAAATTTACTACCCCCACCATGACATCATCAGTGTGGGCGGAGCTAAAATCATGATGTCATGATGTGGGTGGGGCCAAAGAAAAAAAATTAAAAATACATAGTAATAATAAAATAAAATAAAAATAAACACACGCACACACACATACCTCAACCCACCCACCCACCCATAACACAAACCCGTCAATAAATTAAATAAATAAATACATTTTAAAAATACATTAAAATGAGCCCCGAAGGTGGTTCCCCACAAAAGCTGCTACCGGTTCTCCTGGACACTGGGAAAAGTTACTACCGGTTCTGGCGAACTGGTGAGAACCTGTTACATCCCATCACTGAAATGAGAGATATATATTTTGCTCCTCACATTTAAGGAGACAGCAATTCATTTTTTATTCTAGCTCAAAGAGATTTTTTTTTTTAAAAAAATATCAGACAAGAAAAGAGAAAGAGAGGAAAAAAAGAAAACCCAGGTTCCCTTTTTAATCCTGGTTTTCAAACTGCTGCATCTTTGTAATCCCCCACCCACAAGTAGCAATCACAGCCATCGTTTTGATTAAATGATTACTCACAGACCCGCTCTTGAGTGAAATGACAGCAAAGATTCACAAAGAGACATGGTACTTCTGGCAACATCCTTGAATGTGAAGATGTTCTAAAACAGCATTAAGCATGGTTGCCAAGCCTTTGCTATCGCACCAAGCATTATATGTATTTGCTTTCTCTGAAGTGAGCTTGATTTCCCCCCCTTCCTCTCAGGAGCTTTGGTTGAATAAAGAAGAAAAAGCCTGATGAAGGTCAGACCTCTCAAGAGCTTGTGGAGTGTAGGCTGGTGTGCTTATAAACTCTGCCATGTGTCAGCAAGTGCTGCATTCAGAAATATCTTGAAGATGCGAAATGTTTTCCTGCCTTTCTCTGTGGCCATTGAAAACGCTTGCCATCCCATTTGACAATTCATCAGGATCATATGAATTGCATTGAAACTTTATGTTAAATAAGAGGCTAACATCTAAGAGAGTGAAATGGGATCCCATAAAATCTTCTTGTTCCTATTTGCTGTTTTTACAACATTTTTGTTTACATTATTTTATTCTATTTTTCTTCTTTTTTATGAAGCATACAGAGGGAGCTTTACACTCTTAGAGTCTTCCTCTCTGTGTGGTATTTTTGTCAATTGAAGAGGAAATGGCACTTCTGGTCTACTGAGTTACTGGTGGACATTAGCTAAACCAGGGGTGCCCAAACTAAGGCCTGGGGGCTGGATCTGGCCCCCAATGCCAATCCTGCGAAGCCCTCATCGCTTCTAGAAGATGAAGTAAAATCCATCCATACGGGCACATTTTACTTCCACTTCCAGGAGAAACGGGGGCTTCGTGGGACAGATAAATTGGCGTCTGGGGCCAGATCCAACCCCCTGGCCATAGTGACCAGCCGCCTGAACCACATGACTGGCCTACAGCTCAAAATGTTTGGGTACCCCTATTCTAAATATCCTTGTTATGTGCAGAACAGAGGTTCCCAATCTTTTCAAGGGGGCCTGGTCACACTCTCTCAGTCAGCTTCAAGGGCCAGGTGGTCATTTTGCCTGCACGATGGAGGTGGCCACTTTGTTTCTTGAATGCCCTTGGAGGGGTGGGGGCACATGAAATGGTGCCATGAGCCAGATCTGGCCCACAGGCCTTAGGTTGGGAATCACTGGTGTAGAGGCGACCAAAATTCACTCCAGAACTGACTTAAGGGTGCGCATATTGGGGCTGACCTGTCCCGGACCCATCTGGAAAGTCATGAAGGTCTTTATGTGTTTCCAGTTCTCTGGGAACATCTGTCTGCCCTTCTCTATATGGTTTCCATTCATTCTTCTCACCCCACTTCCCTGGATCTGAAATTGTTAGAGCTGTGGCTGCAAGACATTAAGGATTTAATCAATTGCTTTGCAACAGGAAAAGTAACAGAAGTTCACCTTCCTGATTTCTTTCTTCTTTTCCCCCACTTCTGTTTGCAACATATGAATGCCAGATTTAAAATGAAGGATCCATGGGTTGTTCTGTTCTGTGGACAATGCTGACAGCAGGTGTGTGGATGGTGTAGTCCTCCCCAAATCTTTTCCTTGCTCTAGTTTCATGTAAGGGACCAAACTAATCACTCTTATCTCAAGCAGGCCAATTGAATCAATTGGACTTACATAAGTGTAGGCTAAAGTAAACTTCCAGGCTTTTTCTATATTATGCTCCCTATAATTTCACCTCAGTGCCTCTTCTTTCACCAGGGCAGCAGTGAGACACTGCAAAACATACCCACTTGCAAGGGGAAAAGCAAGCTTTCCTAAACAGCCTGATGAATGAGTTGCAGGATGGTTCCTTTTCTAGGTTTTAATTGCCACTTTGTGTGCGGTTCAAGTTATCCTAACTCTGCAAGCAGGTAAAAGGAGAAGGTGAGTCAGATTTCCGTGCTCTGGAAGGCAGGACAAGATTCCTTACTCATTCCACTGTGAAGCCCTGCCAGTGGCCTGAGAGGGGGAGATGGATAGAGTGAACTGACATAGCCCCAGTAGGAGGGCAACCAGTATGGCCTTAGCTTCAGGAGACATGCTGGTGCTTTGACTCTCTGGGGTGGGGGTAGCAGGACTGCATGATTGCCTAGAAGTGAGATATGTCATCCTTCCTAAAATTGTAATTGTATTGCTTTTTAGAGTATAGATTATTTTGTCTAAGAGCAGGGTGTCCATTACCCTGCTCTCTAGTGGGTGGACCTGGAGTTGAAGAGGAGGGTAGCCCCAGCACTAGGTCAGGGAGTCACAAGTCAAAGCAATGCAGTGTGTTACTGTTAGAAACTAACATTAGGTATCCAGAGACTCACTGGACAGCTAAACAACGCATAATGATTCTATATCAAAGTTCAATAACAGACCATTCAGGCAAGCCAGATGGGTATCTGTTTCAACATGAAGCATCCAAAGGCATAGGTCAGTTAAGGCCTCTCTACAGTGCCTGATTTACGGTAGTGTGGTATGGGATGAAGGGGTGCAGTGGAGATGCAAAATATCATTTGGTGTGATCCCCACCCTACAATGGCACTTTATTCCTCTAAATTAATGATTCAGAGTGACAGAAGCTGTAGTTGTAGGGTCCTGGTTGTGTAAGGGTAACAGCAGTGTCTTTCTGGAGGCATTCCCAGTGGTGGGAGCTGACAGTTTTGTTGTTGTTCAGTCACACAGTCGATTCCGACCCTCTGCAAGCCCATGGACCACTGTCCGCCAGGCACTCCTGTCCTCCACCATCCCCCTCAACTCGCTCAGCTCTGCACCCATTGTCTCTACAATACCATCCAGCCATCTCATTTTGGGCCGCCCCCTTCTTCTTTTGCCCTCGACCCTTCCAAGCATCAAGGTTTTCTCAAGTGAATCCTCTCTTCTCATTTGATGTCCAAAGTACCTTAGCTTCATCTTTATTATTTGACCTTCTAAGGAGCAGTCAGGTTTTATTTCTTCTAAGATTGACCTATTTGCTCTCCTCGCTGTCCAGGGGACTCTCAAAACTCTCCTCCAACACCACATCTCAAAGGCGTCTATTCTTCTGCGCTCAGCTTTCCTAATGGTCCAGCTCTCACAACCATACATTGCCACTGGGAATACCATTGCTTTGACTAGACGAATCTTTGTTTGTAATTTGATGTCTCTACTTTTCACTATGCTCCCCAGGTTTCTCATCGCTTGCCTCCCAAGAATCAGTTGCCTTTTTATTTCATGGCTGCAATCACCATCTGCAGTGAGCTTTGATCCCAGGAAAGTAAAATCTGTCACTGCCTCTACTTCTTCCCCATCTATTTTCCAGGGACTGATAGGGCCTGTTGCCATTATCTTGGTTTTCTTGATATTGAGTCTCAACCCAGCTTTTTCACTTTCTTCTTTCAACCTAACCAGGAGCTTCTTTAGGTCCTCCTCACTTTCTGCCATTAGGGTGGTATCATCTGCATATCTCAAATTGTTGATGTTTCTCCCATCAATTTTGATCCCAAATTGTGATTCCTCCATCCCTGCATTGCGCATTATGTGTTTTGTGTATAAGTTGAATAAGCAGGGTGACAAAATGCAGCCTTTTCTTACTCCTTTTCCTATTCCAAACCACTCAGTCATTCCATTTTATGTCCTAACTGTGGCTTCTTGATTCATGTACAGATTTCTCATGAGGCATATAAGATGTTCTGGTATTCCCATCTCTTTAATTACTTGCCACATTTTGTTGTGGTCGACACAGTCAAAAGCTTTAGTGTAATCAATGAAACAGAAGTAGACTTGTTTCTGATATTCCTTTGTTTTTTCCATGATCCATCTTATGTTGGCGATGTGGTATCTAGTCCCCCTGCCTCTTCTGAAACCCGCCTGCACTTCTGGTAATTCTCTCTCCACATACTGTTGCAGTCTATCCTGTATTATCTTGAGCATCACCTTGGTAGCGTGAGGGATGAGAGCAATTGTTCTATAATTTGAACATTCTTTGGCATTACCCTTTTTGGGGAGTGGAACGTATAAAGATCTTTTCCAATCCTGTGGCCATTGTTGTGTTTTCCAAATCTGCTGGCATATAGAAAGTAGTAATTTGATTCCATCATCTTGTAGGGCTTTGAAAAGTTCAACTTGGATACCATCAACTCCACTGGCTTTGTTGTTTGCAGTGCTTTTTAGGGCCTTTCTGACTTCACTCTCTAGGATCTCTGGCTCATGTTCAATGTTCTCATCATTGTGATTATCAGGGGTGTTGAGGTCCTTTTTGTAGAGTTCCTCTGTGTACTCTTTCCATCTTTTCTTAATCTCTTCTGCATCTGCTAACTCCTTGCCATCTTTGTCTTTTATCATGGTCATTTTTGCTTTAAATGTTCCCTTGAATTCCCCATTTTTTTTGAAAAGCTCTCTAGTCCTACCCCTGATATTGTTTTGCTCTATTTCTTTGCACTGTGCATTCAGGTAGGTTTCCTTATCTCTCCTTGCTTTTCTTTGAAATTCTGTATTCAAGTGACTGTATTTTTTCCTTTCTCCAATGCATTTTGCATTCCTTCTGTCCTCTGCTATTTTAAGAGCCTCATCGGACAACCACTTAGCTTTCTTACGCTTCTTTTCTTTTGGTATGGTTTTCCTTGCTCCCTCCTGCATGATGTCCCACATCTCTGTCCATAATTCTTCTGGCACTCTGTCTATCTGGTCCAATCCATTAAATCTGTTCCACACCTCCACTGTGTATTCCCAAGGAATGTTGTCTAGGTCATATCTGTCTGGCCTAATTGTTTTTCCTATTTTCTTTAGTCTAAGCCTGAATTTTGCAATCAGTAGCTTGTGATCTGAGCCACAATCTGCTCCTGGTCTTGTTTTTGCTGACTGTATGGAGGTTCTCCATCTTTGACTGCAGAGTATGTAATCAATCTGGTTTCGATGTTGGCCATCTGGTGATGTCCATGTGTAAAGTCTCCTTTTGTGTTGCTGGAAGAGAGTGTTTGCTATGACCAGTGCATTATCTTGGCAGAACTCTATCAGTCTTTGACCTGCTTCATTCTGTGTTCCAAGACCAAATTTGCCTGTTATTCCATTTTCTTTTTGATTTCCTACTTTGGCATTCCAGTCTCCTATGATAATGTGTACATCATTTCTTGGTGTCTGTTCTATGAGGTGTTCTAGGTCCTCATAGAACTGGTCAATTGTGGCTTCATCTGCACTAGTGGTTGGTGCGTATATTTGGAATACAGTGATATTGAATGGCTTGCCCTGTATTCTGACTGACATCATTCTATTGTTTTTGAGATTATATCCCATTACTGCTTTTCTCACCCTTTTATTGACAGTTATGGCTACTCCATTTTTTCTGAGGTTTTCTTGTCCACAGTAGTAGATATGATGGTTTCCAGAGTTGAATTCACCCATCCCTGTCCATTTTAACTCGCTGATTCCCAAGATGTCAATGCTTATTCTTTCCATTTCCTTTTTTACCACTTCCAGTTTTCCTTGATTCATAGATCTCACATTCCATGTCCCTATACAGTATTCTTCCTTGCAACACTGTATTTCTCCTCCCCCTTTCCTGTCCCTCCCCTTCTTTTGATCTGCTGTGCTAATCTTCCTGTTTCATCTAAATTGTCCCATTTGTTTTGCCTTTTGTTTTGGTGCATAGGGTTCTCTTGGCAAAATTCCTGATGTTGGTTTGCCGGTTTCTACGTCAGTGTCCTCTCATCATACATGTTATCACAGTTTAAAACAAGGTCTTATCATGCACATTATAACAGTTTAAGCAGTATCAGACTGAAAAGTAAGCTAATTAGTGTTGGTTATATGTAGTTATAAGTCAGGAGTTTCTAAGTATCCTTGTTATGAAGTCCAATATATCAAGTCTCTAATGTAAGTTCGCTACAAGTCTCTACTAAAGTATCTAAAGTCAGCTACTTTAGTGTAGCTGAATTACTTATCATATGCATGCAGACAGTTTCAGCTGCCCGGTGCCTGCTGGTGGTCTTGCTTCAGCAGCGCCTATGTTGGTTGCGAGGTCCCTCCTCAGCCGTTCGGTCTCCCTCACCCTGCTAGCTGCCCGGTGCCCGCAGAGGTTCTTCTCGCTTCTGTGGCGGTGTTGAAGTGTGTGTTGGTGGCGCATTCCTCTTGTCTGCCTGACCCTCCGCTGTTGTTGTTGTTCTCCTTCCCTCCGGCCAAAGGGGCTATGGCTGAAGGGGTGCAGGGTGGGTGGCACGCTCCTCCTGTCTGCCCGACCCGCAGCTGTTTTTGTTGTTTTCCTTTCCTCAGGCCAAAGGGGCTATGGCCAAAGGGGTGCAGGGTCTGCGATGCGCTCCTCTTGTCCTCCTGACCCGCCGCTGTTGTTGTTGTTCTCCTTCCCTCCAGCCAAAGGGGCTGTGGCCAAAGGGGGTGCAGGGTCGGCGGTGCGCTCCTCTTGTCCGCCCGACCCTCCGCTGTTGTTGTTGTTCTCCTTCCCTCCGGCCAAAGGGGCTATGGCCGAAGGGGTGCAGGGTCGGTGGCATGCTCCTCTTGTCCGCCCGACCCTCCACTGTTGTTGTTGTTCTCCTTCCCTCCGTTCAAAGGGGCTATGGCCGAAGGGGTGCAGGGTCGGCGGTGCACTCCTCTTGTCCGCCCGACCCTCCGCTGTTGTTGTTGTTCTCCTTCCCTCTGTTCAAAGGGGCTATGGCCGAAGGGGTGCAGGGTCGGCGGTGTGCTCCTCTTGTCCGCCCGACCCGCCGCTGTTGCAGCTGATTGGTGGCAGTAATGGAAGGTGGAAACTAAATATTTTCTCTGATTGTTGAGGATGATCAGGGAAATATGGTTCCCACATATGCTGGGAACAGGATAAAAGAGCATCACAAAAGAATAGAACCTCCTGACCGGGGTGGTGGTAGTGGTCAAAATGTGCCACTTTGCAAATACTTGGTTTGCTCTAGCATCCAACATGTATAGATGCTAGAAACCAACTCTCCACAAAAATGCCCCAAAAAAGGGATAAATGGAAATCTAATTAGTCTCTTAGCCTAGTCATGGAGCATAGTTCAGGACTCAGTAGAAGGGAGTTGAGATACAAAGGAAGCAAAAAAGAGGCAGGTAGAGTCTAAGGACACTACCATCAGGGATTTAGTTTGTGAATTCGATGTGTTGAATTATGCTCATTAGTTCATTTATTTCTTTTATTTCATTCATTAGCTAAGGGCGATGTTTCAAATGGGGGTGAGAGGCAGCTTCCGAGTGCAGTGACGTAATTGCTTTCCATTTCTGGCCACTGGTCTTTCAGTCAACATTTGGTTGTTGGTGAGCCAGCTGCTGGCAAAAATGTCACTTTTTTGAAGCACATTTTCCCTCAATATCTTTGTGGTTGATAATGGCTCCAGTGTCTTTCTTCTTCACATTATGCAGGCAAACTCATCAACCTTGGAAAGTGGTCCTGGTTGGTTTGAAACAGATTTTCCCCTTTTATTTTAGTGTTTTTGTGCTGTTGGTTGTGGGATTTTTTTTTTGTAAAAACGCTTCATAGAAAATTTTCCCGAAGTCTGATCCACTGATTAACTGGTAGCGATGATAGATAACTCAATATTATACAGGTTTTCATTTAAAATATCCTCTTTGTGAGGTTACTCAATGCACTAAGAGATGTGTAGGTGTTTTGTGTTTCAAAGGGTTTGAGAACAGAGTAGTGATAATTCTAGAACTAAAAGCCCAAGGTAGACTCACTTGAGCTCTCAGTCATAGTATTCTGAGTTCCTCAACAGACACAAATTCCAGGATTCCATAGGAAGTTGTCCTGACAGTTTAAAGTGATGTCAAACTCCTCTAGATGTGTAGTGTAGATATACTAGTAAAACTGATATGTAGTGATTTGCAAGAGAAAAGTTGTGGTCCTGAGAGGATATAAAACACAGAGCAAAAAGCTGTTGTTCTCGTTCCTAGCCAAAGCACCAAAGTTACATTAAACCTCCACATTCTGAGCACTGCTGACATCCTATATGTGATAACTGCTAGTTAACATGTTTTTAATACAACCTTTTGATCATTTGACTACCCAATTGGAAAATGTCCTCATGTGTGGCCTGTAGTCTGAATCTGAATATAGCCACTATTATGGATAGCAGTTACTCTCTACTGTTTTGAGATTCTTATTATTATATGACATTATGATTATTTGATTTGAAAAACTAGGCACACCACACTTATGGTAAAAGAGATGAGGCCAAGTGATACTTTACTTTCTAAATGTAGATGTGACAGAAAGCTTTGGAAACAACTCCAAAGGCATTATGTTGTTTGACTGAATCTCTCCATCCCACATGAACCACTGCTGAGTCATAAGACTGGAATGTGTTGTTTATAAGGCATATTTTAAAGAAATCACCCAAACCACAATCCCAACTTTTTGGCTCCTGGATGACCAACAATTAGGATCAGGAAATAGCTTGAATAATTTACAAGGTTTTATAATGCCAAAAATGTCCCTAGCTAACTTGTTTGGTTGGATGCATTTGGCATGCTGGGCATGACATCATTTCACTCTGCTAGCCACAGGAGCAGAGTAATTCTGTTCCATGACTTTGGCATCTGTGCAGAACCTGATGGCTCATGGTGGAAATTAAGGGTAATGTTCACAGTGGTTTTATGGGATAAGACTGAAATTGCACACAAGCCTGTCAGCACATTATTACCCAGCTTTCCTCCCAAAACCAAAAGTCCACTAACTTGACAAAACATATTTTATGGTAGATAGCAAAATAAGCATTTATAAAATCTACTCTGTTTGTGAATACTGAGAGATACACAAACGTAGTATAGGCAAAGATGTCCAACTTTACTACCCATGTCATTGTTAAAGTGGGGGTGGGGGTGGGTACAGACAGCCACTGCCATAGCAGGGTTTACCAACCTAGGGTACCCAGATATCCTTTGACTTCAATTTTCACAAGGCCAAGTTAACACACATGTTGACTTGGGCTTCTGGAAATTGAAGTCTATGAATACTTGGAGACCAATGTTTGAGAATCACTGTGCTATAGAAACCAAATACTTCACAGATGGCCAGGTACTGGACAAAGCATTCCATGGGCAGCATGTTTGAAGCACCAACGCCACCCTGCAGCCCTCAGCATTTGTTTTCTTCAAAAGTATGATTACTTAAAAAAAAAAACCCGTCATCATTGTTTACACTCTCAGGGGCTGTCAGGACTGTTGGTTTTTGTGTGTGCTCAGCATTGGACTGAAAGAGGCTCAAGTCTACAAATAAAACAAGGACACCATAAATCCCTGTCTGGTCACAGCCTGCAGACATTGATTGGAACTGTGCATACATAAGTTGAGTATTGTTCGAAAAAGAGATCTCAAAATTTGTATGTAACATCCTTGAAAGGATGCCAATGACCCTAGTATACCTGAAAGGAAAGGAAAGGATATTGTATACCCTGTTAGTTTCAGCTAAAGAACTACAGTGCAGTAATACCTCGAATAACGCTAAGACTTGGTTCCACAAGTCTTGGTGTTATCCGATTTTTAGTGTTATCCGGTGCATGTTAAAATCCTATGGGATGGATCGGATAACGTTAAAGCTTCATAGAGATACATTGTAACTGCACAGGCTTTAGCGGTTGTTATCCGATCCATCCCATAGGACCTTAACGTTATTTGATCCAATTCTCCTCTCCAGATTACTTAATGTTATGCGATTTTAGCGTTATCTGAGGTAAACGTTATCCGAGGTATTAATGTATCACATATCATAACTAGTGAAGTGATAAGCATTTGCAAAAATTCTCATTTCTCATTTTTTGGCAATTTTTTGGATTATTACCATACCAAGAACCAAGAATTTCCCTCCACTTGCTTCTGAATGTCTCTGCAGCAGATTATACTGTTCCAGTATGGAGCACATCTGCACACACAAAACAAGTTGACATTGCTGTTAATGAAGCCATGCATCTAGTGACAGGATGCTCCAAACCTACACTAGTTGAAAAAAATATCCTCTTATTGGTATTGCTCCATCTAAGATAAGGAAAGAAGTAGCAGTGGACACAGAGAGAACTAAGCAAGAGAATGACCCTCGACACCATCTGAATGGATATGTGCCTCAAATCCACCAGCTCAGATTCAGGAAGAGCTTTATGGCAAGAACATTCTTGAGGGTATATGAAAGCAAAACTAAATTAGAAATGGAGTATTGAGCTCACTGGACAAGGAACAACATTAAAGCAGGACATAGCTAAGGAACTCAACCTCCCCTACATCACTTGGAGGACTCAGAATAGGCTGAGGATTGGAGTGCCTAAATGTAACACCAACATGCTCAAGTGGGGGCTTGCTGGCAGACAAAAAAATGTGTGAATGTGGAGAGTTATAGAATCTGGCTCATTTACTGATCTGCTGATTACTGCCAGAAACATGCATGAATGAGGCCTTAAGTTTGGCCAGCGACAAAGCCAAGAAAGTGGCTTCATTTTGACAGTACAGTGTTTGATCAGGACACAAAAGAAGAATAAGCTATTATCAAAATGTCCTTAACAGCCTTGCACAGCTCTTGCAAACTCAAACCTTTGGTTCTCTTTAGAGCCGGGATTCTCAACCTGTGGCCTGCAGGCCAGATGAAGGACATGACACCATTTCATGAGGTCACCCCACTACCTCCACCACACCAGAAGTGCCATGAGATGGAGGAAGTGCAAAATGGACATCCAGCCCCCGAAGCTGTCTGAGGGAGCGTGACCCGGCCCTCGGTTTTAAAAGGTTGAGAACTCTTGCTTTAGGGAGTCAATCCATATTGTGTTTGGTCTTCTTTTTTTTCCTGCTGCCTTCAACCTTCCCCAGCATTGTTGTCTTTCCCAGAGAATCTTGCCTGCTCATAATTTGTCCAAAGTACTATAGATAGCCTCCGTTTCATCAGTTTTGCCTTCAGAGTTAGTTCAGGCTCTGAACTCTAGGACTCGCTTGTTTGTCTTTCTGGTATAGCAATTAAAGCAAAGCAATCACAAATCCTGCCCCCATACTGCTTAGTGCATTCTCTGGGTGATTCATAAGTTAATTAGCATTTTGCCCTAGACATGCTGGGTACTCATTTTACTGACCCTCGGATGGATGGATCAATCTTGCTCTCTGGTCAGGATTGAACTCACAACCTTTTGGTTGCAGGACAAGCAGTTTAACCACTGCACCACCAGAAAATACAAATAAGCATAGTGTTCCCTACAGATGATCTCCCTCTATGCTAGTCACAGATGGGTTACAGCTTTAAAGATCAAAAGAGCAGTTTGAACTGGGTACAGAAACAAGCTAGAAACCACTAAACATATTTCAAAATAGGAGTTATTGCTAGACTATTAAATTCCTTCACCCACATTGTGGATCAGCTGCAATTTTGGAAACTATTCAAAGGCAGGCTCCATGTAGAATGCTACCATCTGCTTGCATGTACTGCATTATCCAGGGACTGTAGAAACTAACGGCACAAAAGACATTGGGCCATAGTCAGGGTTACCTAGAGTAGGCATGTTGAAATGAATGATACTTGTTCCTGACAATTTCCAATGATTCTGCTCAAAATATAACCAACATTAGATTCTCCCCAGAGTTCACCTGAATCCATCAAAAGATTTAATCACAAATTATCATTTCATGGTTGCTAAACAAACAAACAAACAAACTGGAGTCCAAGGCAGAAAATAGTTAAATAGATTACTTGGCATAGAAGAAGTGAGATCATGAAGCTCTCATAAGATGCAGAAAGCACTGGGCTTTTTTGATCTTATCATCATCACCATCTTAGAATTGCAGAGCTGGGGAAAGCTCCTTGGATCACCCAGTTCAGCCCCTGTCAAGGAGGCACACTGGGGGAATTGAAGTCCCAACCCTGCCTAAACCACTGAGCTATCCAGAAGTTCAACAAACCTTTAGTTCTTTTTCTGAGGACTCTTTGTTGTGTATCAGACTGACCAGCCTAAAATCAAATTACAAACCACAAATGGAGGAAATTAACTTATAATTGTGACATGCATGGTTTTCTGAAAACAAATCTCCCTGTTCAGTCATGGTTTTTGTTTCAGAGACTAATTCAAATGAGAAGCATCAGATAGAAAACCCTGGAGTGTTCTGTTTTTTCTTTTCTCACTGACTTTAAAGGCAGTCATAGAATCTGTTCTAACTTTCCCTCTAGACAAGAAGGTTCTTCTCTGTTTCAGTCAAAGAGAGGCAAACACTACCTTTTTTCACTGCATTATTTTTAGACACCAGATACATCTGGAAAAATATTCAGGCAGGTAATTAGATTGCATTAGCAATGTGTCTGTTGTGGCTTCTCTGGTTCCAAAGAAGGCAGCTCTTTATGAAGTACTTGGCCACAACCCTGCCGAATCTGCTGTGTAAATTGGCCCATACTAAGGCATGTGGAAAACATTTTTTTGGCTGAAACCTGAAACCATTCATGTGGCTTTGACATGGGGAAGCTCAGTCTGCCAACATCAATAGAACTTTGTACTACAAACCAAAATGGTCATTCAGACATGTGTACTTTCATGCATGCAAACACACTGAGGTCAAATATTTTTGAATCTTGGGAATTTCTCTCCCCCTCCCCCTTGCAGTTTTATATTCCATGCAGGAAATGAGGCTGAGTACAACAAACACAACTCATTGAGACTGACAGAGCACATTGGGTTCAAAACCCAGGTTTTGACTTTAATTGCTCTCCAAAGGCCTCTGGCTCAAGGTAGCTGTTGATTTAGTTCAGCTGTTTCCAATCAACACTGTAAGGTCTTGCTAAGACAAACTGGTTAGCCCACATTACATATGTACTGTTGGATCTCTTGGGTATCAGCATAATACAGTTCATTTTAAAAGACTGCATTTGTCTTGCATTTGTTAAGGGAGTTATTTTTTAAAAAAATTAATGAGCACATGAGACCTTTCATTTGGAGTGGGGTTGCTGATGGTTTCAGTGGAAAAAGAAACATATACAGTAATACCTCATATAACATTAGTATCGAATAACACGAAAATCGCATAACATCAAGGAATCTGGGGGGAAGAATTGCATCAGATAACATTAAGATCCTATGGGATGCTTCAGATAACAACCGCGAAAGCCTGTGTGGTTACAATGTATCTCTATGGATCCCATAGAGGATCAGATAACACGAAAAATCATATAACACGAAGACTTGTGGAACCAGGTTTTAGTGTTATATGAGGTTTTACTGTACTTGCATAACAGTTTCTGAGTGTATCTACACTCTATGGTTATAGCAGTTTGATATCCCTTTAGCTGTTATACCCTCATTCTGTGCAATCCTGAGATTTGTAGTCTGGTGCGTGTGTGTGTTATCCCTTTATGTGCCATTAAATCCCAACTAATTTACAGTAACTCTAACATGGTTGTCAAGGTATGTGAGGTATTTAGGGAGTGACTTTACCAGTGGTACCACCACCTCAGACAATTTCCATAGCCAAATGGGGATTCAAACCCAGTCTCCTGAGTCCAGGTCTATCACTCTATCCCCTATATCAGACTGGATTATGTAGTTAGAATTCCTTACTGAAGAGCTTTAGTGCATCCTTCCAAATTACAGCAGTAATGCTATACCATAGTATTTTAAGTACCTCGGTAAGCTAGGATTTAATAAGATGAAGTCATAGTAGTTTAAAATGGTATCAAACTACCATAATTGTATAGTGCAAATGCATTCTCAGAAAAAAGCTGTCATGCCTAATTTTACAGGTAAGTTTTTATTAAAATTTCAAGAAAGCACATACATGTGTATTTTTCAGACTTATGACACGTCACTGGACATACCACAAGATCATTGCTTAATCGTTCAAGTATTTTTATTTTATGGGTGGTAATGTTAATATCTGTGGAATTAATGTCAAGAATGGTTAGTTAGGTTTACCTCTCCATCCCTGGATTAATTTGTTACACCTGGACTAAAAAGGAGACAAATCAGCTAGATATCACAGGGAATTAGATATCTAACTGCAGAACCACAGGCAGGGAGTTTGATTCCCCCATGAGTTTCGCAGAAGAAAGAGGCGGCCTGTATAAACTTGGGCTGGCTTTTTGGTCCCAGGACATCCCCAGAAGAAGGGAATGATTAAACTGCCTCTACCTTGGAAAAGTCATAATAACTCTGAACCATCCTGACAGCATATTATTATTATTAATATGGAACAGTACCAGCTCTATCGTTGGCTGGATTAATAAGGATTGCGATGAATGCTATGGCTCCTGGGCACACTAGGCAACCAGGGCATGGACTTGATGAGTGACTGGAAGCCAATAAAAAAATACCCTAGAAGAATCTTGATGAAGGAAGAAAACAATTCAATGATGATGATGATGATTGGGACAGTGAAAGGTGGGAAAGTATTTTAATTGTAATAAATAAATGTAAACAGCAATAAAATGCTGCTGCTGATATTGATGGTAACAAAATTTGCATATAGTATAATAGTAATAATATCCAACAAAACTTACTCTTTTTAATTTTCCCTTTATGTATGGAAATGTGAGTACATTTTAAACCATATTGCAATTGCTTTCCAATTAAGTCGACATGTGTTACCCATGGAATGGATGAATTTGCTACTTGTAACAAGATCTCTATATTCTACAATAAGGTATTTAGCCAGTATAACCATCCTTGTTGATTAAATCTGTTTATGATTAAGTTCTAGTATTGTTCTTAGTAGCACATTTATCAAAGCATGATCCCGACTCCCCCCAATAACAGTATGTCTTCAGCCAATATTTGTTTTTGGGAAAGAAAGCTGCTTCCCCAAGACAGCGAAGAGAAGCCAGATTTGTAGCTTATTAAAGTATCAAATAGACCAGTTTCTTTAAAAGTGCACATTCTACTAGACCACCCAAGTTTCAGTCTACTTATAACTTTAAAATTGCAAATTATAATGGTCTTTCTAGTTTGGAACTATAAGGGATAGGGGAAAAAAATAAAAATGGGAGATGGATGAGGTTCTGCTTAGCTATTCCTGCTCTAAACACAATCATTTTTAGTGTTTGTAATACAGCAAGGGTAGTATTCTAGGTATTGAGTTGGGTCCAAACATAGGATACAATCCTGAGCAAATATACTAGGAAATAAGTCCGTGAGACCTTCTTGTACATGTATTTTTCCTTCTGTTTTTTCATTATTTCTTTCCTTCAGGTAGTGAGATCCCATTGAGCTGTTCTGGGCATGCAGTACTCACAGAGCTGCTGGTTTGAGGCATATATGTGTGTGTGTACTATAAGTTAAAAACTATCCTAAAGGATCTTTTCACTTTACTTTCCAGTTATGACTAAGCAATATAAACTGCGATAAAATGCTAGCATTACAGAACCAAACTAAACAATGAAAGATGTATGTAGAAAAATCATTATTCTTCTCTACATTCCTTCTCTAGAGTAGCAGAGACAGGTTGAAACTAACAGCAGTATGCTTAATAAGTCCTACTGACTTTAATGGATCTCATTTAGTTAGAAATACCATCTGTAGTGGCTCACCCTTGCTGGAAAGCCAGTTGTATCCAACTCTATGGTGCAGAGCTCAACTCCATTTACAGCCAAAGAGCCAGTGTTGTCTGAGTCTGCAGATGTTTCTCTGGTCATGTGGCAGGCATGACTAGACACCAGAGTCCATGGAACACTGTTGCCTTCCCACCAAGGTGGTACCTATTTATCTACTTGCAATTTCTTGCTTTCGAACTGCTAGGTTGAAAAGAGCTGGGTCAGAGATGGGAGCTCACTCTGCAATGCAGCATTCAGGTCTTGACCTGCTGACCTTCCAGGTGTCAAGTTCAGTATCTTAACCACAAAATTAACTTAGACATCATCAATTGCCTTCTGCCCTTTTTTAGTAAATCATTTTTTCCAGATAGGTTCCCTGTTGCCATAATTCAGTGTGAGGATATGTGGTTAGTTGCTTTAACATGTACTGCAGGTCAACTAAAAGGCATGTGGGGTAGTGGTGAGACCAACGTGCATTACCATGTTGTCGAAGCTGTAGTTTGAGCAAAGAGGAGGCGTGGTATAGCCCAGTTCTATGTGTGGCCAGAGTTACAAAGAAGAACCATTTCCCTTCTCTAGCTAATAAATTATTACCTCTTCTCAGCATTAACTCACATGTGTATGATAAGACAAGACAGGCAAATCAGAAGTCCCATAAAAGTCATCATTTCAGCCAGAGAATAAGAGAATGGAAAGAGCATGTGGCGAGAGCAGAGAAGGAACAGGAATGACGCTCCCGCTTCTCCCCGGGTCTCTCCGTCTCGCCCGGGGATGGACAAGCAGGCACAGCTGTGACCGGTGAGGCATTCCCCCCCCGCCCTCCCTCCGGGACCTCTTTCCATCTCGGCCCGGAGGCCGATAAAAGACGGGCGGCGGCGGCGGCAGCAAGAGGATGCTCCCGCTTCTCCCCGGGTCTTTCCATCTCGCCCGGGGATGGACAAGCAGGCACAGCTGTGACCGGTGAGGCGTTCCCCCCCCCCGCCCGCCCTCCGGGACCTATTTCCATCTCGGCCCGGAGGCCGATAAAAGACGGGCGGCGGTAGCGACGAGATGACAGCTGATTAAGAACAGCTATTGGCGGGCGTACGTTATACTTGCGAAAGTTGACAATATTTGTATTTGTGATTTGATATTTGTATTTATGACACTGAATTTATATTTGTAATGCTGGATGGAATGTTATCTTGTTATTATATTGTTACATTTTTTTATATTGTATGTTTCTGCTTTATTGTGAACTCTATTGATCGACTGTTATATTAATTATGTTGTACACCGCCCTGAGTTGGTCACACCAAGTAGGGCGGTATAGAAATCCAAAAAATAAATAAATAATAATAAAATAATAAATTAAAGACCAGCTCTTGCCAACCTAGTAGTTCGAAAGCAAGAAATTGCAAGTAGATAAATAGGAACCACTTTGGTGGGAAAAGATCTTGGGGACATGAAAGGAACCTCATTCCAGCATCCCCTGAGTGGAGTTCCTCCAGGAAAAAAAAATTATCTTTCAACCCAGAATAATTTCTGACACGAAATTGTTATTATTAAAAACCAGAGGTTGCTGCTACTGCATCTACTGAAGTGATAGCACTGATCTTCTGTTTTCATGCCTTCCAAATACATGGAGCAATTACCATAATTGTTCTGGTATGTCTTATTGTTTAATGGCCTCATCCTGCCTCTGAAATGGCTGGGGGATGGCTTTTGCCTGAGAGCCACGAACGTGTAATTTCTTTTGTCTGCTTGGCTTTGCCTCTGTGAATAGGGGTTGCTTGACTGAGCTGTAGTAAATAGCTGCCCTGTTAGCAGGCTTTCAATATGGGATTGCTTTCTTTGGAATTCCATCAACCTTGTTCCTCATTTGTGTAGTAACAAGGCAGGCATGTCCTGACCCATCAATCAAGGTATGAAAGGGCCATTCATAATAATGCCTATTGGATGCACAGAGGCCAGTCCCCAGTAACAATGGCTATTCCAGCAAGCTTTGGGCCCTATCCAGCTTCTTTTGCAGCCAACAGTAACATTTCCATTGATTTTTAGTGGGATCAGGAAGCAAAACAATTGGCAAGAGGTAGTGGTTCAGCCAAACAAGTTAACATCCAGATGGAAATTGGTGCCAATATCAAACACTCTGGTACAATTCTGTCTGGCTTACCCTGTCTCTTTTTAAATTTCTTCCCTTTCTCTCTCTCTTTTTGAAAAAGGACACAAAATATAATGTAATTTCCTTAGTTTTGGCTCAATTAGGAGAGACTAAAAATTCAAACATTCTAATTGATTTATTTATTTGATACAGTAAACCATGCATATTACAAAAATAACAAAACTGTTTATGTTTAAGAGCCTGGATAGGAGTAAAACTTCATCTCTGTCTACTTTTTTTGCACATTTTGATTAGAGAAGGGGATGAAGAATATAATTCACCTATCAAAAATTCTCTCTAGTTTATGAATGTGGAGTATCATGTATCCATGGTTCAAAATACAGTAATACCTCGGATAACGCTAAGACTTGGTTCCACAAGTCTTGGTGTTATCTGATTTTTAGTGTTATCCGATGCATGTTAAAATCCTATGGGATGGATCGGATAACGTTAAAGCTCCATAGAGATACATTGTAACCGCACAGGCTTTAGCGGTTGTTATCCGATCCATCCCATAGGACCTTAACGTTATTTGATCCAATTCTCCTCCCCAGATTACTTAACGTTATGCGATTTTAGCGTTATCCGAGGTAAATGTTATCAGAGGTATTACTGTAATGGGAAATGGCCTGATGTTACAGTGCAGTATTTTGCCTGCAGTGCAGTGCAGTGCAGTATTTTGCCTTCACTGCCAACAGGAAAAAGGATGCCAAATTTTACATAGCAAAAGGGAGCCTGAATGTTGATGACACAAATGACAGCAGTCCAGATGATCGATAGCAGGGGTTCTCAACATTTTTAAGCCATGGGCCAGACCACACCCCCTCAGATAGCTGAGTGGGTCAGACTGGTGGTTTCCCTCACTGTAAACACTGCTGTAAAATGGTGTGGCTGTCATAAATGCATTTACAGTGTCCACAGATTCATTTATGGCTGTAGTAAATGCATTTATGATGGCTGTAAACAAGTCCGTGGCCAATTCCAATGATGGTGGCAGTGACAGTGGCTGGAACAAGGTCAGGGGCAACAGTGCTATTGTTTTTGTGGTTGGGGAACAGATGATGGTGATGGTTGTTGTTGTTATGTCTGATTTATATGCCACCCCACTCGTGAAGTACAACTCTGGGTGGCTCACAAACATATTCTCAACACAACATACAGAATGAAATACCATAAAATACAATTTACATAATAAAACAGAATTTTGACACTAAAATAGCACATAGCAATTAAATAACATAGCAATTAAATAACAAAAAGTCATTTGCCGCTCAGCTTCCTCAATGAGGCCTGGGGCTCAATGTCCTCAACGGAGCCCTCCAACTCTGGCCGGCTGAACCAGAATGTCCAAGGGCGGGAGTCCAGTGGGGTGGTGGCAGAGTTTTTGAAGTCACCAGCTCCCCACACAGCTGATCTTCTTCCCTTCGGGCCGGATCATCGGAGGGCTGGAGTCCAGTGGGGCAGCGGAAGAGTTCTTAAAGCCACCAGCTCCCCACACAGATTTATGAAGAGCATGAGACATTGCCATCATATGACTGTATCATATTCAAGGAAGGGTTCATCCTCAGCCTCCATTCCCAACAAATGTCTCCTTGTGGTTGGTGGAAGCTCCTCTTCAAGTACATACATATTAGATGCAAGGGAAAGGGCAACTGAGGGGGCTCAGATGGGCACTATTCCAGAAGCATCTGACCCTGAAATCAATCCTGCTTCTCCAGCTACACTTGTTCCACCAGTGCTAGAGTTGCTGGACAGATCAGGGGTTTATTCCAAATGTGAAGAGCTGTAAATCTAAATTTCAAAACCAGATTTTGAAGCAGAGCAGTTTGTTCAGGAAGTTCCTGGTCATCACCTGCCATCACTTTGTTCTATATCTCTGCTACCCTAAGGACCAGGTGAAGGATCTCAGTCCTCTCCCCTCAATATTTGTAAATTAGACAGTAGTTTTGGGAACATAAATACAGTTTCAAGTTCTTGTGTTACTTACACTTCCTCCTGTACTATATTCTCTGCTATTGACTCACATTTGAGGAAGCTCACCCAGAAATATGGAATCATTAATTCTACCATAATAAAATATCATTATAATCACATAGTCCAGAACTATATAATTCCAAATGTGATCATGGGGGTGGTGAGAATGAGAAGAAAAGAAGGGCAAAGAGGTCCTATACCAGAAAGCAAGAGTAAGTAAACACTTATGAACCATTGTTATTTCTGATAAACTTCCAGTGTTATAAAATGGTTGATTTTGTGGTAAACTCCCCCCCCCTATTTTCGTAACTATAGGACAGTGATGGTGAACCTTTTAGTGACCGAGTGCCCAAACTCAACAGGCTACCATTCACACCACAGAGGGGCAGGGTGAACTCAGTGCTGGAGGGATAGAGGAGTGCTCCCATTGAGCTGCTGGGGGAGGGAGGGAGCTCTCCCATTAGGCTGCTGGGCAGAGAGGTAGGATGAACTCTGTGCTGGGGGAGGGAGGAAGTGCTCTCATTGGATTGCTGCGCAGAGGGACGTGATGAACTCTGTGCTGTGGAAATGGTGCATGAGCCCACAGAGAGCGCTCAGAGTGCCCCCTTTGGCACATGTGCCATAGGTTCACCACCACTGCTCTAAGATGGGTTTGTTGCAAATTAAAAAAAGGAACTGAGGTAATAGTTAAATGGGGTGGGTGAGTGAAATGGCAGAAATCCGCATCCCTACCAGTTATTGCTAGACAGGACAGGTAGCACCATTTGTTTGAAGAGGGGGTTCTGTGGTTTCCTGGGGGAATAGAAGTCCACTGGATCCAAATTCAGCTCCAGATATACTTCTCTGCGGCCTACTACTGGTGGATCAATAAGAATTCTTCTATCTATGGGCATTTGGGGAGGAGCAATAGGGTAGAAGAGACCATTCATTTTACATTGCCTGACATGAAACCTGATACCTCCACCTGATCCATTAAGCTTGCAACCTCCATCCTTGGACATTAATTCAATTCAGATCCTCACTCTGCATCATCTGATCAGGGTGTTCTGGGGTCTGTTATCTTTCTCCTCATGTAACACTCTCTGGTTCTATGTGGCTATCTACTGTATCTCTATATTGAGTAAGTATTGCATACACAAACCTCATACATTTTTGAATATAAATGTATACAAACAACAACAACAGCAGCAGCAGCAGCAGCAGTAGTGATACAATAAAACAGGATGGTACAATTTATACAATCTGAATTATTTTCACAGGTACCAGAGTGGGAATTGCTTAGAGAATTAAAGATGACTTTAATTTCTCTTTGAATCCAAATGAGAACAAAGTCCAAGATATATTTATCAATTGATGTAGGTGTCAGGAAAAGACCTATTTTCTCATGCTTCACACGGCTTGAAATTGCTATTTTTCAGATAGGCCTCAGAAATCCTTTGTCTTCTCTCTGCCTCATGAACTCATGTCACAAGACTGCCTGTTTTGTTGTATTTCTTATCTTTCTAACTAGCTGAGATCCATGTTATGTCTATAGGCCAGAACACTGATTACAGACATGTAAAAACAACTATTGTTTCAAGAAAGTTCTTCTCTGTTACCTGATTGGCTAAGAGTAAATCACCTGATCAGGAATTCTCCATTTTGGAGAACAGTTAGTTAGTTCGTATTTGTCTCTCCATGGATTAAGACCTGGTCTGGCTTATGGATCTGTTATTTCTCTTTTATCCACTATGATTACCTAGCGAACTGATACTGTTTTTACTGGACTGAACCCATGGTTATGACCCTCTAATCTGCGTTTTTTTATGGACTTTACTATCAATGAACCTGGAGAATAAAGCAGCTGTTTCTCTCTGAAGATTGTTGTTCTTTTCTTAGCACACACACGCCAACGCTACGCTACCTGAAGCCTCCTTTGTTTTGCTCTATGTTCAAAGGCCTTACTGCCTGACCATAGTAAGAGTTCCTTTTTAATCTCCTCGGTTCTCCCAGGAGTGGTGAGGCAAGGGTTAAGTTCCAGTAATGAGCATGAGGCTCAGGAACTGATAAGGAGGTGCCCTTGCGATGGGACAACCGATGCGTGATACACCCCCAATGTAGAGGAATCGGCTCACATATACAGTCTCTAAAAGCCTTAAATAAAATATAAATGCAATGCAAATAAGATCACTTATGTGGATTCATTGTTCCAGTGTCCCTCCTGTACAAGCAAATTGGCCTTCTACTACCTAAACCAAAGGGGTAAGGGCCTTATCGTCCTCCATGAAAACAGCAGCTCCTGCCTCTCCTGCTCATTCTACCTCAATTCCTGAATCACAACCCATTCCTAGGATTTCCTCACCCATTGAGTCCATAGAGGTTAGAGACAAAAGGGTTAAGTCAAGGAAGATGACATCTAGTGGAGTGATCCTTTCCAGCACAATCTAATGCAATTCTATAGCTATTTAATTGCATCATCAGTCTGTTTTTTGAATTGCTGACTTAGTCCATAAAAGTTATGCTCACTTTTGCCCCAACCTTGGCAAAACCCAGCCTAAAGGGAACTGTCTGGTCTCAAAAGAACACCTGTGTTTAATGTTCTAGTTATCCAATGTTGCCTATATTCTTTAATAGAAAGCACTGTAAATACACAGCTCTACGAATGTACATAAACTTGTGTTTTTCATCCGAAGCTCCCTGATGGTATTGAAGGACCTACATGGACAAAATTCAGTCCAGTCATCACAGTGAACACCTGGAAATTGTAAACGTAGACAGCAGGCATGGTTTCACTTCTTCCACCTTTTTGAAGATGTGAACAGGGCTCATGTCAACAGGACCTTGGGTTCCCTCACATGCAGTCAATTAAAATGATTACATCCATATTTTCTCAGAATCATCCTTTTTACTAATCTCCATTTCAAGCATTTAGCCTTCTAAATATAACTTTAACTGTATACATTATCCTGCTGGACAGGGAGAATTAATGCATTCAGCCTTACATCAGAATTGAAATTGAGTGCAATGTAAATCTAGGAATAGGTTAATGAAAATTTGCAGATTTCATTTATGGTTTGTACCTGATGAAGGGGGCTGTACCCCTCAGCCTTGTGTTTTTAGATTGACTGCCATTTCATATTAAATATTGGAGCTCAAAAAGAAGCACAGAACAGAAGCCATATATTTATTTTTGAAACCAGAACATTTTGTTTGTTATGGGCAGCCTTCAGAGAAGCTGTGAAACTGTCATAATACACCCCCCCCCGGGGGGGAAATCCACCACACATGGTAGATGTGTGTTGCAGTTTAATTTATGAACTGATTTGGCACTGGGTGGCAATAGGCTCACAGCAAATCCTAGCCTGTTGTAATTTCCTCTAGAGAGTTGTTGTACAGCCGCCAAAACCCTTTAGGCTTGGGTGGACAGGAATCTCATGCTAATGCTTTAATTCTAATGTGCAGTAAATCACAGTTAGCCCCAGCACAGAGTCTACTGAGTTGTCACCACCCAACAGCTGAACCAGCAAAGATGAGAAGGCTATAGGTCAGAGGTTTCATCACCTGAAAGGTCATAAAGAATATTGCAGGTGGGAACTTTACACCCTATATCATGTGGATACATGGTAGAGGAGCAGGTCTGTGGCCTTGTCACAGACATAAACTAAACCCTGTTTGTACTGAAAGCTATCCCATCACACCCCATACAATTAAGCTGGCTGGAAATGTCATGTTTTATTACCCCACCTGTTGGATTCAACTACTGCATTTGTAGTGATGACATTTGCAGTTTAAGCTTGGAAGCCTTTAGAGAAATTGGGGGCAAGGAAGAGGAGGAGGGAGAGTACGGAACAGAGACTTTCTACAGCTGCCTTTAATACTTTTTCCATCCTGTACAGGAAGCCAACAGCACAAGTGGCCAAACACACTCAACATTGGCTTTTGGATCCAATGACACTCAAGAGACTTAGGAGCTGAATGTTTTGTTGTTGGCCAATTTATCAGAACATGTTGCAACAGTAATGATTTTGAAAAGGCTAATAAAGGATGTAGTGGCTGGATGCCTGAAGAGAGAAGGCTGGGTCGGAGTGGTAGGAGACAGAAGCTTTTCTCACTCTCCATGTTTCTATTTGCAGTTTCACTTAGACTTTCCACAGGGTCTTGGGATTAAACCAGTGCAAGATGATTTATCATGCTGTACTGTCAGACTTGCTGATGAGTAAGTAGCTCAGTTAAGGTCAAGTTGTCCTGAGCTGTGCTTTCTGGAGTAGGGAACACTGGGCTAAAGCCATTTTCTCAGATTGCTTGAATATATAATTTTGGCTTATCCAGGGGCCTATTCTGGAAATATATACAGTATATGATTAGAATTCATAGAATGGGTTCAGGCTAGTTGCAACGCAGGAGGATTTGGGGTGTGTGTGTATAACTGTGTGTGTGCACATGTGTGCACAAGTGTGTGACAGCATAATTTTAAACCAATGGTATGGGCAGGGACCTGCATTCCAATTGAGGAATTGTCTTTGAGGGCTGTATTGCAGCAGAAGTAAGAGCTAAGGAAATGGGGCTAAGCCAAAGCAAAGTAGACAAAGGAGTGCAGCATGATGGCTTCCATTTCATGGGTCAGAATGAATTGCAATAGGCTTTAGTCTGAACTTTACAGGAAGTATTGGAGATGCTGAATTATTTGCCCCCAAACTGAGATTAAATTCAGGAACAGGTTCACCACCCCAGTGAAACTGGAGTCACCAGCTTCCAGCTGGGCAATGCCAGAAATAATTCTTGACAGTATACTTACTCTTCCACACATACCATGCATACAGGGTACAACTGAGTTGTATGCAATGGCTTTTAGGAATGCACACACAACATGATTCTGTGAAGAGTATTTAAAGTTTAAAGACCTTTATGTACTCTCCTATTTCTCCGCAGTTGTACTTTTGGTCTCCTGAAGCTAGTGTGTCATTAGAGGAGCCAGATCTCATTATTCTGTTGACAGATGTCTAGGTTACACCTCATTTTGCTATATGTAATGCACTTTACTTTGGGCTGCCTTTGATGATTCTTCAGAAGTATCAGCTGATTCAGAATCCCACAGCCAGGCTATTGAACTTGACCAGATATACAGAGCAGATGACTCTTAAGTTTGAATAGATACACATAGGACAATTCTGCACATTGCCCATTCATCTCAATCTGCGCAGCTCCAGGTGATGACTCTGAGGGTGGCTAGAAAGGTTAAGACTTGGAGTATGGCCTTCCTGGATGTAGCATCTATGCTTTGGAATGCCTTACTGGTAGAGCTGCAACAGACCCCTTCTCTGGACATTTTTAAAAACAGTACTTTTAAAAGAGGCATGTGAGGATATCATCCCTATTGCCAGTTAGCTATATAGCTATATCTGATATTGCCCACCTTAAACACTGTCAGTTGCTTATTGATTAGTTGGTTGATTAATTGATTAATTGTTGTTGTTGTTGCTCAATGTTAATTGTTATGTTTTATAATTGCCCAGACTGGGAAATATCTCAGTTTAGTAATAATATTCCAGATGGACAGTAAATGAATAAACACAGAGATAGAGAGAGAGAGAGAGAGAGCTGTCAAGTAGGGTTGCCAGGTCTTAGGGCACCAGCTGAAGCTTCACTCAATTGTGGTTTCTCCAGGCAAAGAGACAAACATTAGAAGAAACAGTGCTGAATGAGAAGACTGTTTGATTTTTCCTGTCATACTGTTTTAAAGGCTAAGCACTCCTTTTCACTCATTCCCAGCTAGTGTCAGGGTTCACTTGTTACATGTGAAGATACGTGTTGTTCCAAATGGCTTGATGGGCCCAAGTGCATGAGTCCCCCAGCTTTCTTCCCAGTCCTTTCTCCTTTCCTTTGTCTTTTGGAGCTGCAGTCATTGAAATCCATCACACCATTTGAAACAAGTCAGGGAGTGGAGCACTAGCACAGGGGTGCTCAACCTTTTTATGCTGTGGGCCTGACCACACCCCCGGACAGCTGAGTGGATTGGACCACACACCCTGGAAGCAGAAGTGGGTACATTTATGGCTGTCATAAATGTGCCCACTTCTGTGTTTATGACAGCCACATGCATGTTTTCACATGTGCAGGTGTGTTTTACAGCTGATGTAAATGTGTCTGCTTCCACTTCTGGGTACGGTGGAGGTGGCGACAGACCAGATGGAACAGCATTGTGGGCCAGGTCTGGCCCACAGGCCATAGGTTGGGAACCTCTACACTAGCATCAGAACTCACAACCTTGCTTTTGCACAAGCCCTGCCATCAATTATTGAATTTTTTGTTACTGTTTATTGAATTTCTTGTTACTGTAATGATATTTATATGCTGATGTTCTGTGATACTGATATTGACTATTTATTGATTATTTTCGTTTGATATTGACTATTGATTTATTGATATGTTGTGACTGTAACTATACATGTGTGTAAACCGCCCTGAGTTGGCTCTGCCAAGTAGGGCGGTATATAAATTTAAATATAATAATAATAATAATAATAATAATAATAATAATAATAATAATAATAATAATAATAATAATAATAATAATAAATAGTGCAAAGTGTGACTGAGAACTCCCCACCCCAATTGTTACTTGCCCTCCTTCTGTGATATCAGAAGGCTTCAGTCCTAGTCTCACAAGTTGGTCCTGAAATTGCAAGGGATGTGATCCTGCTTTCCTTCCAGCTCAATTGGCAGTCTGTTTCTGGGCATAGTTCAAAATGCATGCCATGAGCCCAAAACATTTTTCTACTAGTTATTAGATAGACTGTCTCCCCCCCTCCCCCCGGTTCCCATGTATGGTTGCTGCAGACTTGAGAAATAGCCTTTCCAGGGATTCCATAAAGAGTTTGGAATTCCCAACAAGCTCAGTTTATTTTACCCAGCTCCATGCCCACCACATGCATACTGATGGTTTCCATTCCTTTCTGTTCCTCTTCAGAAAAGAGCAGCTGCGTAACCTTGGGCAAATTACACAGTCCCAAGGCACCAAGGAACAGTAAAGGCATCTATACTGAGAATACCCTGCCATCAGTTGGAATTGGCTGGAATGCACATCATCATCGTCTTCTTTTTCATATTAGTATTAGTATTAAATAAAAATCTATCATTAGAGATGTAGCTGAAGACTGGTATAAAATTAACAGTTCAAGACCTAACCAAGGACCTAAGACATGGATATGTCTGAATATATAGGCAGTTCCTAGTAAAATCTGTTCTTCTTTAATTTGTACATGGTTTTATTTTATTTCTGTTGGCATTTTAAAAAAGAAAATGTGCTTTGTAATTGCAAAAAATAAATACAGAAATTTATAAATGTTAAGCAGAGATAAACTGTTTGTCCCATAGCTACCTAAATTGAAATTAATTGCTGCGTATCACATAATTCATCTAAAAGTGTGTTGTGCAAAGAATGTATACGTTTCCATTTCTGCCTAGTAGTATTACTTTGGCATCATGCATGTTTAAAAATTAACAGCTACAAAAACAACACTAATACCAATAGATTAGCAGAAAGAGCCTACATGTACCTATTAAAAAGATATAGATTTCCAAAGGGCTTCAGGATGTTTCACTT
This sequence comes from Furcifer pardalis, assembly GCA_030440675.1. NCBI lineage: Eukaryota > Metazoa > Chordata > Lepidosauria > Squamata > Chamaeleonidae > Furcifer > Furcifer pardalis. Next base: position 43,758,712 of record CP126896.1, on the reverse strand, counting down.
GTGTGGAAATCACGTGTGGCTGTTGCCGTTTTTCTCCTCCAGAGTATTACCAGCCTCCTCTGTCTTTGCATGGGTAATGCAGGCTTAATAATAATCAAAACCTGACGGTATGGATTAAAGAATCAGGATGCTACAAAGTGAAGTTTTTTAAATGGAAGAAATTAGATTTGTATGTTTTTAACTATTCTTTAATCTGCTTCTGGGCAACAAAAGTGATTTGGGTCAGCTGTTATTGCATTAAACTTTAATTTTCTTCCACCAGCACAGGATTATATAAAGGAGTATTGGATTGCACTCAGCATGGATTAGCCGAGCAGTGTCTCTGCTGCCAAAGACCAAATGGATTTCCTTCCTTTTGTGATTTATATTTTTATTACCCCTTTACCCCCTCCTTCTAATTCCCATTACCCTTCTGTTTGCCAGCATGGAGATACCCTCAAGAGCAGCAGCAAATGCAGGCAGAATTATTGGCTTCTTGAATGTATTTATGTTCCAAGGTTCTTCACCAGCCCCGATCAAAGGAGCAGAGTCGCCTCCAGCTGCTGCAGCAATGTTTTTGCCTGTTTTAAAACACGGGGAAATTAAGCTTTTCAAAGCAGACAAGTTTATTCTTTTCTTGCATCGTTTTTTTTAAGACAGAGAAACATTTCCACACTAAAAATCTTTGTTAAATAAAATTTTAAAAAAGGTAGAGTCAGAAATCTGATTTATACCATGACCTGGGAACCTACTGTATTTCTTTCAGGAGCTGCTGGACTACAATTTAGGGATCACTCTGAGGAGCAGAAGGGACTGTGGTGGCTTAGGGGTTAAGATGCTGAACTTGATGACTGGAAGGTCAGCAAGTCAGCAGTTTGAGGCCCGAGTATTGCATGATGGAGTGAGCTCCTATCTCTGTCCCAGCTCCTGCTAACGTAGCAGTTCAAAAGCAAGAAATTGCAAGTAGATAAATAGGTACAGTGATGGGATGTAACAGGTTCTCACCAGTTCTCCAGAACCGGCAGTAACTTTTCCCAGTGTCCCGGAGAACCAGTAGCAGCTTTTGGAGGGAACCACCTTTGGGCTTACTGTTTCATGGGTTCCCCCACTGCAATGTGCACCAAACACTTGGTGTGCATGCATGCCTACAGTGCTTGGCGTGTATGCCTCCTTGCTGTCCTCCCAAGCGGGGAGGAGGAAGAGAAGCTGCTAGCCTGAAGCTCCCTATAGCCTGCTCCCCAGGGTAAGTCACTCACCTTTGGATGTGGGGTGTCTGTGTGTATTATAGTGTGTATTTAATACCTTTACCTATATTGACGTACTACCACAGTTCCTAAAAAGGCCTGGCAGCCAGCAGTCCTGGTGGTCTGGCTTGGGGTTTTTAAGCAAAGTCTTGGAGTTGCCTCAGCAATAAGCTACACCTGTGCTGCTCCAATTGCTGTTCCAATTGGAGAACCCTTAAGGAGGTACAGCTGTTTTACATTTACATTAAGACATATTATTCTAGAGAACCAGTACGATGACCATATCCATCTTGCAACATGATGCTGCCCAGGCATTTATACTAACAGGTAAGTGACAGGTCTGTGTTTGGGGTGAGTGGGTGGGTTGATTTATGTTTGGGGGGTGTGTGTTTTGGTGGGTGGGTGTATTTTAATGTAATTTTTATTTAATTTAATTTATTTACGGGTTTGTGTTGTGTGTGTGTGTGTGTGCTTATTTTTAATTTATTATTTTATTTCTTTGGCCCCGCCCATGACATCATGACATCATGATGTTAGCTCCGACCACACTGTGATGACGTCACTGTGGGGTAGTAAAATTTTTGACATCCCACCACTGAATAGGTACCACTTCAGTGGGAAGGTAAACAGTGTTCCATGCACTCTGCTGTTGAGGCATGCCTGCCACATGTCCATGGAAATGTCTGCAGACACAGATAGCTCTTTGGCTGTAAACAGAGAAGCACTGAACCCTAGAGTCAGATACAACTGGCTTTTGAGCAAGGGCAACATTTACCATTACCAGTGGAGTAGATAGTTTTCTTTTTGTTTTTGGTTAAAGTCATGGTGGCCATATGAATAAGAGCAATTCATCCAGCCCCCTTTAAAAGGGGTCCCTCTCCTTTCTGGTATAGTGCTATGGCTGCAGTTTATTTTGTGCAACTTGGATTGCTTATGATGATTCTGTCCTTATAGCCAGTGTGCTTGGTTAATCCACTGTGGATGGTGCTATCTATGGCGACGACTCTGTGACATATGCCGTGGGTTATGACATTAAAAGGGATGAAAGAGGGATGATGGAGAAACGCTTTCCTCCTTTTTTCATCTTTTCTAACTTTAAAAAAGTCGCTAATTGATTAAGCGGTTTTATGTACTTTGGAGGTGTATCTGCTCCTCTGGTAAAGGGTACCCTTGCTCGAATGCCAGTTGTATCTGACTCTAGGGTTCAGTGATCTTCTCTGTTTACAGCCAAAGAGCCAGGGATGTCTGTTTCTGAAGACAATTCCATGGACATGTGGCAGGCATGACTAGACACTGGAGTGCATGGAACACTGTTTACCTTGCCACCGAAGTGGTACCTATTTATCTACTTGCAATTTGTTGCTTTTGAGCTGCTAGGTTGGCAGGAGCTGGGACAGAGACAGAAGCTCACGCCATCTTACAGCACTCATGTCTCGAACTGCTGGCCTGCTGATTTTCAAGTTGTCAAGTTCAGTGTCTTAACCACTAAAGCCAATGCAGTCCCCATGAGAGAAAATAGATTACACTAAAAGTATCTTGGACTGCCAAAAAGACAAACAAGTTAGTCCTAGAGCAAGCTGAGCTCGAACTGTCTCTGGAGGCAAAAATGATGAAACTGAAATGGTGCTACTTTGAGCACATCATGGGAAGGTAAAACTCCCTGGAAAAGACAATAATGCAGGGGAAAGTGGAAGGCAGCAGGAAGCGAGGAAGGCCAAAAGCAAGACGGATCGATTCCTTAAGGGAAGTCACAAACTGTAACTTTCAGGAGTTGAGCAGGACTCTTGAGGAGAGGATATTTATTTTGGAGATCTCTTATTCATAGTGTCACCATAAGTCAGAGAAGACTTGACAGAATGCAACAACAACAAAGATGAAAACTCTTTGAGTGTGATCCAGATTGTTTTAGGTTCCTTTTTCTAGATATGTCCTTAACCATACAAAGAACAGAGAGGTTCATTATCAAGTGACCTATTGGCAACAGCAACAATGAACACAACCATAGAAAGAAATTTGATGCTATTTATACCAGTGGAGGGCCTGCCTACACCACTAAAATTGTGAATCTACATGTTTTGATGCTGAATAAAATAGCTTCTTCCATGCAAGAGGTGGTAGCTTTAATTATTAATTATTGATATCTCCTTCTTCTCCTTTTCCCTCTTTCCTTTTTTTAGATAGCAAAATAACATCTTATATGGTGCTATATTGAAAAAAGAAATGAAAGAAAAAAGAAATTAAAACTTTCCTCATCCCTAGAAAGAGAATTGGTCTCAACAGATGGAAGAACCTGCTCAAGAGGGAAATAGGTTCCCAGATCAGAACAACAGGCAGCTGTGGAATGGACAGGTTATAAAGAGAGATTATATTCCCTTTATAGCAGCAGAGGACAAAACATGGCCACGTGTCCCCACTGTGGGATGTCCAGTCCAGACTGGACCAAGACCCTGAAAATATTTTTTGTTCAAAATAGGGGCCCAGTCAAATAATGGCAAATAAAGTAATGAAGACAGAATGAGGGAGAAACTAGAGGATGCACTTGTCTGTTTGTTTGTTAAATTTATATACTGTCAATTCCATGATAAGCCATTAACTTGGTCAGTTTGCAAAATAAAATTCCACCTGTTAACCCAACCACACACAAAACTGAAATACAAAATGTATGTAACAACAGAAGGAAAGACAATGAGAACAATAAAATAGTGGCCAATGGAATAAATCAAAACACATGGATTGGACAGAAAGACTGTGTGTATGTGGGGAGGGGACAACACTGGAAGATGTTTTCTTATAAAGCATCACCAATGTATGGAAGGTTTAGAGGGAAGAAGCCTGGTGAACTCCCACAGGAAGTGAATTCCAAAGGGAGAGGGCCATTTCTGAGAAGGTCCAGTATCTTGATGACACCTTCCGCACCTCCTTCAGCTTGGCTACCCATAACAGCAAGAATACAGGAGAGGGTAGCAAGAGCAGAAATCCTTTGGGAGAGACACTCTGATATAACATATTTTAACTGTTTTCTCAAGCGATGAAAATGACTATTTGTTGCTGCATGTCATTTTCCTCCCTACTTATTTCGGACATAGTGTGCTTGGCTTGGTCATTGAAAGGTAAACACAGTCATAATTAGCCAATCTGATTTTTGGTACTGTACATATCTTTCTAAGAAATCCCATTGTGGGAGGATGGGTTACATCACCACTTCCAGACTCTCACCTGTGCTTGCCCAGCCTTTTTTGTAACATTTTTCCTTTGTAATATTTTGTGTAACATTCCTATGTTTTTTGTAATTATTTTTGTAACTTTATGATGTATATTGGGGCTTTATTTTATTGTACTGTATTTTATGATATTTTATTGTTCTGAATTATTGATGTATGATACTTGATTATACTATGACATTGTATTGCTCCGTTGAACTGTTACATTGTATTCGATTGTATGTTGTGGGCCATCCTGAGTTGGTTTTCACTGAATATGGTGGCATATAAATCGAATGAATGACTGAATGAATAAATGCCCCCTAATATTTTGTTTGATCTAGAGGTGAGACCCTGAAAGGTAAACTGAAGATGTCTTCTCTGGAGCGGAACACTTTTTGGTCAAACATTCTCCTTCAGGGCACTCATCAGACAAATATCGGGTCAGAGGCATGTAGGTTAATCAGTAGCTCTGAAGAATAGTCATTGATCTGAAACATGCTGAGCTCATTAAGATATATCTTCAAAATACCTTTGAATTTTCTTCGCTTAATAGATCTAGTTGAAATCACTGTATTCATGCAGCCAAGTATTCCTCTTAGATCATCATTTGTCAAAATACACACATGTGCACAAATTACAAAAGGAATTTACTCTGTATGTAACAGCTGTACATTATCCCATGCAGGAACATCTATATGACTGTTTGACATATCTTTTCTCTGTTTTTGACCTGGTATGTGAAGTCTTATTTAAAAAGCACAACATTATCCTCTAGCAGCTAGCTCATTGTGAATTATGACATTAAGTCATTATGTGCATTCTGATCAAGCCTTTAATATACCAGAGAAACTGACAGAAAAGCTGTCCTGTCAAATATTAAATCAGAGAAGATATTTCCTGCTGCTTCCATCCTGTCAAAAGGACAGGCACTGGGAAAGAAAGACTCCCCATGGTGGCTTTGTGACATGATGTTACCTGTCATTTTTCTCTCCATTATTTTCAAGCACTTTAACCATTTTGCTGTATACTCATCTTCATGTCATTTCTTCTTCTTCTTCTTCCTCTTCTTCCTCTTCTTCTTCTTCTTCCTCTTCTTCCTCTTCTTCTTCTTCTTCTTCTTCAAGAAGAGCCAAATTTCATCCCATGTGCCTTATAATTTAAAACAAAAACTCACACTTGCTTTTCAAAGTGGTCTTTATGAAGTCCAAGAACTCAAGGCATAATTATTTACTGCATAGAGGACCCATTCCCAAATTGGGGGTTCCATAGGTTTTTGAGGCTACAATTCTCACAAACTGTAGACATCACAGACAGTGCTCACAATCTGGGGACCCAAGTTTGGGAATTACTGATGTATTGCTTGGTGTTTACTAATGGACTTCCATTTAAAAAACAATAATCCGGTGCCAAAAAGAAAACACAGTGCATGCTTCAGTTTTCTAATGTAAATAATGCTATGTTATCTGAAGCAGCAATTAAGGTTTTATGAGGGAAATGTCTATGACAAAACAATGGTGATGTTGAGTGCTGTGGATTTCTATGAATCACTTTTTAAATAAGTAGCTAATGGGAAAGAGAGTCATAACATGGAAAAGTTACTCTTTGGGATTACTACATGGAAAAGTTACAGTTTTGAACTGCTACACCTAGATGTTTCAACCAGCATGCTATTATTTCCCAGCAATGTTAAGTCAATTGTTTAAACTAGGGGCATTTTTTAAATACACAAATACAACATGGTATGTGTGTATCTCCAGTGACCACACAGTGAATCAATGTATTATCTTTCCTTGCCATTTTCTTTTTCCAGTTGAGAGAAATTGAGTCATCCTAAAATGGTGGAAGCACAGAAATACCATTATATGTAGGGGCAAGAATTGGATTGGAGTGTTGCCAGAAGGAGCAGGGTGGTTCAGTCTCCCTATGTGGAGCCTATCTTGGGGCACAGATTAGGTGATAGAGCACATCTTTAGTTTAAATATAGGTCATAGAGCACATCCTTAGTTGAAATATAGAAGCTGGAAACTGTATGTCTGACTGCTGGCTTTAATTGGGCATAGGGAGCACATACCTCTCCTACTAGAAGAACGTCCTTGGCTGTGACCAGTAGGACCTAAAAAGACTAAACAGCTTAGATCCATAGTGTAAGAAGGACCAAATCTCACACTATCAGAATGACCATCTCGGGATGTATGAGCTACCTTTAGTATTAATACCTTTGGTGCAGAGGGTTCTCTGTTTTAAAACATATCTTTTGATAAGGACTTGAGAAAGGGCCCTTTTAGAGGCTGCTCACAGGCTGTGGAAAGACCTCTTTTGAGTTGGTACCTCTTTTGGGTTGGCACCTCCAAACAGTCCTTCAGGTAACAGATGAAGATCTTCATTTTTAGGTAGGCTTTTACTGATTAAATTGGACTGAAGAAAGGTGGAAAGGTGCATACTATTTTTGGTGGTGTGCTACACATGTATCAGTTTTATGGTGTATTCTGAAAGTGTTTTTAAACTGTTATTAAATTACTAGTCTTTTTAGTACTATTGCAAGTTTACGTGCTTTTTAATGTTGCAACTTACTGACTGAAATCCTGTTGCCAAAATGTATGCCACATAGGCTGATGATGTCATCTTCTGCAGCAGTTTTAAGTAAATTAAAAATTACCAGCTGTCCTTTTGAAGGTCCTGAAGTTCCCACAGTATTACTTTCATTATGGGAATGCTATTGGGAGCTCTACGATGGTGTGTGTGGAATTGCTATTGCCTGGATGATTTCACACGCAGCATTGAGTTTCCAAAATTAAAGACTCCCTTGCACTGTTGTCTTAAACGGCTTCCCCATGAAAAGGGATCCTAAAGGACCCTCAGGACTTTCAGTAGGGGAGTAGACACTGGAAAGATTTAATTTCTGAAAAGCTGTCATAGCTAATGACTTCATCAGCTCTATGTGGTATAAATTACACTACTAGATTTCAACCACGGGTGTTTTTTTAAATTTATAACTGATTTTTAGGCATATGTGAGGTGCTGTGGGCCCATACACAGAGAGGAAGGTGGCATTAAAATAAAATAAAATGATGAGACACTGGGAGACAGCATTGTATTTATAAGGCATCTCCCTTTTGTTTGAAGGACACTTTGATAGAGTGTCAGTTCATGCTCAAGTGAACCATCTACCTTCCACTCAGGTCTGACAAACTTTTAAAAAAGCAATACCTTTTGGATGTGTTACCTTTTTTAAAAATAAAAGTGAAGTTGTATAAAAAACACAGCTATTGCTACATGAGTTTTGAAAGTCATAATTAAATTTAATAATAACTGAAGTCATATTAAAGCCATAGTTAAATTGAACTGTAGGCTTTGCATCCAATAATGCTGTACTTTAAATATTGTGAGATTTAAACCTATAGGCATTTTAGTCAGACTACTTTCATTTTTAGGAAATACATTTCCCCAGTTAGACTCTAAACATCTGGTGGTTGGTTCTTAAGTGACCTGTTGTATTTGCATTTTCTTTGACTCTACTTCCAGCTGTTGGAAACTCTATACATTGTAAAGTGAGGCTTCTGGTTGTTTAAATTTTTCTGTGACCTTTGCACTATTCTCATTTTACAGAAGAGCAGCCTAAGAACCTTCACCAAACTCAGATACTGTATCTGAGAGGACAAAAGAGTATTGAATAATGAAATGGTCTAATTAAGACAGTTCCCTCCAGATATTCTGAACTATAATTACCAAAAACTCCACCAATGATGGTCATCATGCTGTTTATGGATTGTGGGAGTTGCGGCTGATACATATGAAGGGAAGGGCTCAGGGAAATAAACAAAATGTCTATAAAAATAAGGTTATGCCAAGGTTGTTAAGCTGAAAATTTCAGAATTACAGGGTATTCCATAGAAATATAGGAAAATAAGTCCATTCTCTTTGTAGGAACCTTATGCATTAGAGAATAATTGTAGCCCCAGGCATTGGGAATTCTTGGCTCTCCAGATGTTGTTGGGCTATTCTGGCTTGAAGTAATGGGATTTGTAGTCCAATAACTTTTGGATGGCCACATGTTCCTCACATAGTTACATAAATATTGCATAGCCATTCTGGAGAAAGCTGATAAGAAACAGAAGCATGTGGTGGTAAAAAAGATAGCATGTGCATTGGTGATATTAAATAACCATAACATAACCATAAAAATAATGATTGTATGACAGTGTAATACTTCTTATAAATGCCATGCTATTCAAAACAAATTTCCAACTCAAAGATTAATGCAAAGTTTAGTATAGGACGATGACAACTATGACAATGACCATGAGGACAATAACCATGACGACAATGATGATGATTATCATCACCATCCCCCCCCCCCATGCAAAGGTAGTGCCTCTCAGTGGCAAATATTTGTTCTCTAATTCAAAGCATCCAACTCAGTCACTGTCCAATCTACAATACCAATACTATATCTTTCACCACTATTGCCCAGGTATTTATTACTTTTATTATGTTCCTGCCATTCATTCTTGATTTCAGGATTTTTCTTACTCTCTTCAAATACTCTGCACTAGTCTATTTTATAATAGCATGGTTTGTGCCATCTGCTTGTAAAATACCCAAATACTTATGTTTTTCATCATGTGCTAGTTTCTGTATGGTTCTTCCTTCGATGAATGTTATATCTTCTGACTCAACCAATTTTTTCTTTTCTTACTGTTAAAGTTGTATACTTTTCTATTCCAAAAATCTATAGTAACACCATTGCTGGATATTCAGACAGTATGCACATGTGATTCAATTTCCTGACTTATTTTCCCATACAGTTTAAGATCATTCATATACAACAGGTGCAAAATCCTTCCAGATATCCTGAAAGCTTGGTATCCATGATGTGTATTATTCAACAGTATCATCAGTGGTATCATGGCTATTACAAAAGGCAAAGGCAACAGTGCACCATCTTGGAATAGACTTTGCCTGATTTTGATGTTATCTAACTTGGTACCATTTGTCATTAGGGTGGTATTCCATTGTTTCATCATTCTTGATAAGCATTTCCTGATGTGATGTTGATTCCACAAATCTGGAGTATTTAATTTATCCGAGTATGTAAATAATGCCTTTTTATAATCAAACCAAACAACATACAGATTGGTTTTCCTTCTTTCAGTATCTCAATATCACCTTATCAATAAGCAATTAGTCCTTTGTTCTGTGTGAATTTGACAAAAAAGTTGAAAAAAGATCTGTGCACGACTGAAATTGATAATTTCACGATAGAACAGTTGCCAAAAGTAGCACTGCTAAGAGCCATAAGCAATATCAGGTGATACCTCACTGACTCTTAGGTCCATGGCTAGGACCCAAGAAGTGGGATTCTAACCCTCAGGTCTGAATATTGGTGGACCATGTACACCTAGATAGAAAGTAGTCAGAAATTGTTTACCATTCCTTTCTTTTAGAGGTCTGCTGCAACTGTGCAGCTTCCCAAGGCCACTTAGGTTGGCTTTTCTGGTATGTGCCGAGGTGAAGTAAATTCTCGTCCTCTTGCTCCCCAAATATCTAACTTACTAGATATATATACTAGAGTATCTACAGGGGCAGCAGGCTAATCTTAGCACCCTATCCCTAAAGGGTCTGGACTCCTCAACTGATGGATACTACACATCTGATCTAGCACATACCCTGCCTTTAATGTGTACAGTGGGTTGTAATGTGGCTGAGAAATCTGTTCCACTGGTACTGTTCATTCCATTAGTTTACAGACTCAGTTGCAGACATCCTCAACTTTGATTGCAATTAAATTAAATAATTTCTCCTTTCCAAAATATATGATTTAATCCTTCCGGGTTTACTATTTTTTAAACTTCCAGCTAATTAGTAGTGTAGCAAACCAAGGTTCAGCCAGAGCTTGACCTAATTTAACAAGCATCCCCCATGTGAAATAGCCAGTTGTTCACTCTGAAGACAAAGAATAACTTTGAGTGATTCTGAAATTCTGCCATATGCTGTAACATATGTAGAAACAGCTTGTTATCTCCTCCTTCAGATTTGTCAGGGTGTGGACACTGTGCAATTTAATAATGCTCTATTATTTCTCAACTTGCATCCAGAGCCTATTCTCATAAATATAACAGCATTATGTAACTTTAGCATGCTATAGATTGGAACTGGACATAGTTTTCTTCTTCTTCTTGACTTCACTGTATTATTGTTTGTTTCCATTATGGCCTGAATATGGTTGGGTCATCTGAATATGGTTGGGTCATCAACAACATATTAGACTGATGACATAGTTTGCCGTCCAATGTTATCTTTGTTTATTCACCTGTAAGTACTTGGGCCTCTGGATCAAAACTATCTCACTCAGGGAGAAGAATTGTACAAGTCTTTGTTTTAGGGGCCATTTCAGGGCATTTAGTAAGTTTTGAGGGTATAGATGTTTGGAAAGGAAAGTTACAACCATTCTTCCTCATGCGTGGTGTTCCCAGTCAGGATGGGGGTCCTACACACTCAGAGTGATATCAGATGGAGATAACATTTTGGACTATTTGTAGCAAGCTGTTTTCTGGCAATTAGCCAAGACAGAGGAGATTGCAAACTAATCCAGCACTGCTCCATGGCCAGCCTGGACCTTTTGGGGCCAGCATCAGGGCTAGTCTGTTTTAGAGTTGGGTTGTAGTCATTCCTAATGCACAGAAGAGTTACTTTAAAGTGAGATCACTCATAGCGACGCAACCCTTTCCTCCATGTTCAGAGGCAATCCTTTCTTGCCATCTAATCTCACCCTCATTTTCAAGACAATTAAACAATGCAGGTGCTGCACATAAGAACTGTCAGAAAGGCCAATGTTTACATAAAAGGCTGGAGGAATGTATGTGCTCCATATGGACACTCTCTTTGTGAAGGAGACAGTTCTGTTAAATGTTCAGTATTGCCTGCTGGAGAAAAAATCTCCCAGTTCAGGTGTTATGGTTGGAAGTGTGGAAGTCTAGATTGGTTCTAAGGACAAATGCCTCTGTAAGCCTTCTCACTGAATATGTTCATTTCAGATAAGGGTGGATATGGAAGTTGGGGTGGCGCTTACCTTCATGCCCCTTGGGCTATCACCACAGCTGGAGACTTTCATATTTTCAGGCATAAAACCTGAACAGAACTAGAATCACTTTGCTCAAGAGGCCATTTTCCTTGTTTGCCTTTGGCTGCCTATCCTTTCTTTCTGTTTCCTTCTTATTCGGACATACCCTGTAAATATGGAAATGATAGCGATGTCTTTCCCTTGAAAAGGTTATTTCTAGCATCCAAACCTTATCTCATAAGCAGCTCCATGGCTTTAATTTCAAATCAGTCTGCATCACTTTTAGAGCCACATGTGCACCCCTGAGGGGAATGTCCCTTGGCCTTCTGTGGTATGAAATGTGTGTATGTATGTAACTGGGAATGGCTGTGTGGATGCCAAGGACTCTTTGAGTTCATATTTTAAAACTCTTTTATCTTTTGACAGTTCTATGTGTTATTATAGCCCAAATCTTTCTCTGTTGTTTACATTTCTAAGGCTGTGTGGTTGCATAGGGTGTAACTGAGGTTGAGATTTGTCATGGGATGCTTAAATTGGAAGGCCGCATGTTGACATAAATTCAGTTCAGTGTAAGCTGATGGTACATATGTTATGGCATATGGCAGAATTTCAGCCCCCGTCCTTCTCTCTCCACCCTTCTCCTCAGAGCCACTAAAAAGCTGTCTCCTGAGAAAACCCTCTGCTAAATTAGGTCAGGAGACTAGCATGCCATGTGGCATGTTCTGTTGCTGGAATAATAAGGCCAGGTTATAACTCAAGAGTCAATATGGCTTTATTTTAAAAAGAGAGAGATGGAACCATCAGTTTGGATTCAAGTGGAGTCAAGCCCTTTGACTGTGAATGTTGTTTATCAGCCAGTTAGACTGTATTTTATTGTCAGCAGTTCTTATTTTCTATATCCTGTTTGGTTCTCTTACACCATTCACAGATTAGATTAAAATAAGATTGGAGAAGACAGCAATAAAGTTGTAATACCTCAGTGTGTTATTTACTTCAGGTATATAGAGTTTACTATGGTCCAGAGATGGAGAATGTGTGCCTTTCCACAGCTCCCATCAGACTTAGTGAGCATAGCTGAGAGGCTATGGTGAGATGCTAATGGGAGCTAAAGTCCAGTAGCATCTGGAAGGCCACATTTTCTTCTAAAATCACATATTCTCCCATACATTCTACATAAGTGGAAACCTACAGCAAGTGTAGTTTGCTTTTGAAAAGACTGTAGTTAGAGGAGGAAAGGGAACAGCAACATTGCCTGAAAGGGAGCATAGTATGAGAGGGCCTATGTTAGAGAACTGGCTGCATGAAACACTTTACAGACAAAAACAATCATGTATATGCTAATCAGAGATGGGAATTAAATGATCAAACTAATGAAATGAGATAGTTTTAATATAATGAGTTATTGAGGGGAGTAATGAGGACCTAACAAAATTACATATCAAAAGTAACGTAATGAGTCATAGCAGCATTAGTGCTTTGGGAGTAACAAGTAATGAGTTTGACTAAATTTTCAAGTTTATTTTAAAAGGAAACATTTAGCCATCTTTTAGAGGCATTTGGATAGGGATTTTTCAAGTTTAATGCCATTTTACCTTAAACAATCTCTGGTGTTTGAATGCAAGTGAGTTACATTCATATTCACAGAGTAGTTGAAGATGGAGACAAAATGCAACAGAAGAATGACAATGCTTAATTGCATCGATTGTGAGAGTGCATGTTGGATTTCCCAACTTGTGTTGGACTACAAATCTCATAATCTGCAAGCAGCAATGGGACTGTGGAATTTCCTGCCATATGGAATGTTTCAGGTCTGAAAAGATAAATTAAGCTTCACTTTTGAAGGAACCAACAACTAAAGCACAGCTTACATGCAATGTGTAAATTATTATTATGTGCCAGTTGGAGGTAAGGAGTCATCCACAGAGTTACTTTCCTTTATGGCAACATATAATGTTAACAACCTCCTAACAGTAGCATAAATGGATCATATTTAGTAACAGAACAAAGTGTGTGAAGCCTAATGTTCTAGTCTTGACTTTTAAGAGTCCTGTTCATAAGGATCACTGCCTGGGAACCTTCATCTTACACATCATTGAAGGTTCTTCACTTCAAACATATTACAATAATTTACTTTTACAATGAGAAATGAATATCTAATAAGATATCAAACTTTACACTAGACCTGGTTGCATTCAATTGAAAATATCTCTCAGAACTCTTCCATAGCCTTCATGACCTAGAGCAAGGGTCAGCAAACATGGCTCTCCAGATGTTCTTGGACTTCAATTCCCAGAAGCCCTGATCAGCAGGTGTGCTGACTTGGGCATCTGGTAATTGATGTCCAAGAACACCTGGAGAGCCAAGTTTGCTGCCCCTTGAGCTAGAGGAATATTGGATGGAAAAGAACTACACAAACATTTTATGTCCACATTAGGAATGGATGGATCTGTTTCTTTCCAAGACATGCAGCTCTTCATCTTTAATCTGTTTTGATCTATTTCTTTCTCAGTCCATGCTTTAAAAAAAGCAAAGAAAATTCAGAATATTTAAAACATATTTTTCACAAGTTACATATTTTGTACACATCTGATCCTAAAATATATATTCTTGAATGCATTTTATCCCACTAAAACGTTTTTGTAGTGCTTAAGGCTCAAAGGATGGTGCAAGTTATGGCCCTAAGTTTTATAGGTCTTGACTACATCAGCTTTCTTACTGCCCTTTCCTTCCTGGTTTTTTTTTCTTTCACAGGACATGAGTGCTTCACTTTCTTTTTCATGATGTTTTTTTCTAAACAGTGTACATTATAATTTCCCTCCGATTCTGTTATTTGTTTTCATTTTTAAATTGCCTTTGCACAACTGTAAACTACTACTATTCATATGAGAATTATATCCGTGACTGACTTCTGAAACTTTTCATGGGTGTCCAAGAGCAGTGGTAACCCAGAAGCCTCATATCACTGGCACCACACAAAGCGACGTACTCTGTCAAGCAGTTGGAAAACATCTATTGTATTTATACAAATATTAATTCAGTTGTGGTAAGTCAACTCTCAGGCTTTACATGAAGGCAGGACAGAAGCAGTAGTAATTATATATAGGGTGGTTTTATGTGAGCTGTCATCTTTTCACAACCTGAAAAACTGTGCCAAAGCCACATTGAAGGCCTGGAGTATCAGAAGCAGTAAGATGTCTGACTGAAGCGAAGAGCTGTAGCTGGGAGTGCAGAATATATTTACTTGAAACCTATTTGGCTTCTCCTGGCCTGCAGCATGCCCAGTATGTTCAGCTCATGTTACGCTGAAGCATCAAAATCTGACATACTGTGCTGTTGACATTTTAACAAGGCAATCTCCACGTAAAGGAGTAACTCAAGCAGATTTCCCTACTAGCCCAATAGGCAGGGGGCTTTCTGCTTCTTGTAACAGCTCATCACTTAAGCTGCAGTTGAACAAAAGAAAAGCAATAATTTGGTTTGCAGAGTTATGATATAATAGATTAGTCCCTCTGAGGACCGCCCTTGGTGGAGCCTCATGGTGTTCAATACATTTTTCTCTGTAGCATACAGGATTATGTTGACCTCTTTGACCTCTTAAATTTTTTTTGATAGAAAGCAAGCTGCATAGCTAAGGTATGTTCTGCAATACATTCTCAGCAGCAGTACTGTGGGAACTGACATGTAGAAGATATGAGTAAGTACTAAGGAGTCGGCTGTATGCTTTAGTGGTGAAACAGAACAGACAGGCTATGTGGCCTTGGGCAAACTGCACAATCCTAGGGTGCCATCAGACAGATCCTGATTTCTTTAGACATAGAAAGTCTGGGAAGATTTGCCATATGCCAGAATTGACTTGAAACATATAATTATGATTTATAGATGCTCAGGACATACACCAGTCATAAGATGAGGTTCAGCGACTAAGAGCTTGTCTATGTGGGCATATAGTGTACTGTTTGGGACAGGTTGGCCTGATCGTGTGCACATGTTAATCGGGCCAATCTGCCCTATTTTGAGATCCCTTCAAGGGGTATAGCTAAATTGTCTCACCATATTATATCCTGTCCCCAATGTATATGCTCACAGGGGATGGGATGACATATAGAGTGCGGCTGTATTACAGGTGAGTCCATCAGCAGTGGGAATTGGGCGGTAAAAGCCACCTTACAGCTGATCATTGTCAGGGGCATAACAGCTGCTTTACAGACTATGGAGAAGCCATTCCACCATCAGTTGTAAAGCTGCTAAAGGGGTGTAGTGCTGCAGCACCATCAGAGGAGCAAAATTCTATCTGGATTTTGGCATGCAACTGGCCTGCTGATTGGAGTGGATTATGTTTCTTATACATTTTCTTAACCTTTTTGCCAATATTGAAGGAAAGCATTTATAATTCACATTCAGGAAGGAAATAGGACTACAATAGGATTGTGATGGTATTGGAACATTGCTTATGCTTGGAACAAGCATATATACAGTAAATCCACTCATAAAGAGTGCCTCGCTTAGAGACTAACTCGCTTAAAGAGCAGAATCGGGGTTCACAATCGCCCCCACCAGAAGTCACAATTTGTCACTTTCAATGGTGTTTCACTTAAAGAGCAAATTCACTTAAAGAGCAATCCCATGGAACGCATTATGCTCTTTAAGCGAGGTATCATGCTTCCTATCATGATTTTGATCAGATCTTATTTTCACATCCCATCTTTCATTTTTCATTGCATAAGTACATCAGCTTTACTAATGGCTACTGCAACAGCAGACCCAGGCATGCTACCACAGGGCTACTGCTGGATAAAATGCATTGGAGTGGTATGTGTTGCTTAGATGTTCCCCAAAGGAATGGGTTTATATACCCAGAGCTGGATGTAAAAGGGATGTTCAAGGTAAAGAAAAGGTGCAGCTATACAATGGGCAAAATGGTATTCTGTATGCTTTATGGAGACATTGGTGGTTTCAGTATGATTAGGACTACAGTATGGAGGCCATTCAGATGTAATTAATATAATTTAAGCACCTCCCCCTTATCTGAGACTCTTCAACTCACAGAGTTTGAGAATGTGATGATTTAGAACAGAAGTTCTCAACCTTGTTAAGCTAGGGGCCAGGTCACGCTCCCTCAGGTAGCTTTGGAAGCTGGACAGCCATTTTGCTCTTCCTCCACCCACCACATGGCACTTCCTGGTGTGGTGGAGGCAGTTGGGGCCACATGAAATGATTGCTGTGGGCCCAGTGGTGGGCTCCAAAAAATTTTTACTACCACACTGTGGGCGTGGTATGGTGGGTGTGGCCAGGGGGAAAGCCCTGCATTGCATCTGAATTAGGACTACTTTATTTCAAAACTTGGATGGGCAGGGCCAACCAGAATTTCTGCTATGGTCCTGGTGAACTGGTGTGAACCTGCTGATGCCCACCACTGCGTGGTCCTCAGGTTGAGAATTCCTGGTTTAGAATAATGAAAGACTGTTGAAAACACTCATTCCCTACCTCTATAGTCCCTTCAGAATATCAATTTTTTGTTTCTCTGGACCTGTTTGATACTTTCACCTTAAAAAACATCTTCTGCCTTTATTTCTCATTTGTATTGGAATTTACTGCTTTCATCCATTTTTAAAAAAGTACTGTACAGTCAAACCTTGCAGAAAGAGCGCCTCGCTTAAAGAGTAACTCGCTTAAAGAGCAGAATTTTCTCTGAATGTTCACTTCGCTTAACAAATAAAACCAACCAAAAACTTGCTTAACAAATAAATTGGGGTTCACAACCCCCCCCAAGTCACAATTGGTCACTTACAATGGTGTTTCACTTAAAGAGCAAACTCACTTAAAGAGCAATCCTGTGGAACACATTATGCTCTTTAAGCGAGCTACAACTGTATTTCTAGAACAGGGGTTCCCAAACTTTTTGGGCCAAGGGCTGATTACGTGGTTCAGGGAGCTGGCCGCTATCGCCCTGGTGCTGGATCCAGCCCCCAATGCCAATTCATCCATCCCACAAAGCCCTCATCACTCCTGGAAGCAGAAGTAAAACTTGCCCGTATGGGCGCATTTAACTTCCGCTTCCAGGAACGATGAGGACTTTGTGGGCTGGATGAATTGGTGTCAGGGGCCGCATCCAGCCCCAGGACATAGTTTGGGCACCACTGTTCTAGAAGGACAGACTTGTTTGTAAGCAAGTACAATAGAGTGGCATGTTAAAGAACAACACAATTAGTGACAAAGCTGATACCTTTCAGTTGTGGTTGAACTGCTGGCTCCATCAGCCCACACAGCCAAGGATGAAGGATGGTGAGAGCTGTAGTCAAAGATCATCTGAAGGCCCATCAATCCCTTCACATATTACAGCATATGCTGCAATTTATGGAAAATGTATGCTAGCTTTCCCTGACCATCTGCCCTCCAAATTGTGTTGGATTACAACTCCCATTGACTCCACCTGAAGTAGCGTCTGTAATCCTACACCTTTGGAGTAAACCAACTTGGGAAAGCCTGCCTTGTGCATAACAATTTTGTTAAACTTCAAGACATCACAGGCACTAAATAGGTGACTTCTTCACAGCTGAGCTATTACATTTTTAACCAGAGCTAACCACCATTAATGGGGGCAAAATATTGTACAATAGTCCAAAGAAGGACCGCTAATGCAATACAGAAATTCTTACTATTTTTTTTCTCCCTGAGGATGCAAAGGCTTTTGTGCTTTCCATTGTCATCCCATCCTACAAGTCTCCCTTCACTTCCTGGTTTCGTAGCAGTTGTGTTTGCTTTCAGGCAAGCCTTCTTATATTACTCCTTGTTATTCATATGCTTTTATTGTAGATTTTTCACACTTCCTTCACATCTTCTTTACAGTCTCCAGTCAATGAGCTCTAAAACCTAAATACTTCTTTGCACTTCATGGCTATTCCTTTATCACATGCATTGTTCCACTGCCTTCAGACAGATCTGTTCCTTTTTTTCATTATTTTTGTTATTGAATTTTCCCCCTTTCTCCTAAGCTGAGGGAAGATGTGTAAATGTGTCTAAAGAAGGAGAACAACATAACTCTTCCCCTTCCCCTATTCAGTAGAACTTTGGGAGCTTTTGGGTCTCTGGGGCCCCTTCCCCCTCCCCATTAAGAATGAACATGAAAAGGACAGTATCTGAACAATACAAGCAAAGCAACTTTAGTGCATTATTGTATCCATCTCTTAGCAGATGTCAAAGGGGAAAAGAAGGCTTCACCTTTTTGCAGCTGAGCGTCAGTCTCTCGCTTTGTGCTAGATAGCAGAATCCCCTAGTCAACACTGGGCTGGATTTACATTATGCCACTCAGTATTGATTGTAATGCTTGAAAGCTTTATTGTTGCTGTTTATCAGAGCTTTTTGCACAGAACTCTGTGGAAAATAATACTCCCTAGCTGCTGTCTGAAGTACACTTAATGGAGCAGTCAAGTGAGAATGTGCTAAGGGAAGTAGGGAGATTTTTAAAAAATAAAATAAAATCAGATTGTTCATAAAAGATATCTTTGTTGCTCAATGTGTGGGTCTCAGATCTAAATGTCAGTACACATATTGTTGTGATTTGCCACAGAGATGTAAATTAAGACCTAATCATAGAAACGTTGGTTGGACAGTTCTGGGAGATGTAGTTCAAAAACAAAATCAGAGCAAAAGACAAAACACTTCCAGATCAGTCCTATGTATGCAGCTAATGTTTCTAATTTATCAAAAGACAGAAATGTGGACTTATCAATTAAACCCATCAGGGAACCTTTGTGCACACAATCCTTACAAAATGTAACTTCAGCTTTCAAGTCAATCCCAGGTGTTTACTTGAAGTCCAGATTAATCTTTCCCACATACCTCCGGAAGTAAAAAATTTCTTCTAAGACCCATCTCAGAAGTGAGACTCCTTTCTTCACATGTTCCAGTAAAGAAATGCAGGGTTGCTCAAAGTGCAAAGATAATGAACCTAGAATTACCGGTATGACCCCTGAAATATGGTCATAAAGAGGAAGGGCAGGATCTGTTCTCAGTCATTCTAGAGTGCATGATGCTAACAATGGGCTCAAACTAAAGGAAGCCAGATATAGGCTGAATATGAGGGGAAACCTCTTAATGGTTAGGGTAGAACAACAGTGGAAATAACTGCCTCAAGAGGTGGTGATCATTCCAAAACTAGAAGCATTCAAGAGAGAATTGGACAACCATCTTTCATATCTGCTTTGATTTGGATTCCTGCACTAAGCAGGATGTTGGACTCAATGGCCTAAAAGGCACCTTCCAACATGGTTATTCTATGATTCTATAGGGAGGAGGACAAAATAACTTGAACCTAGCATCAATAGTGATCACCTGGATAATGGACAGATTATGCAGGTCACTATAGTTCCCACTCATTTCAGAAGTTTTGTAATTCTGTTTGAAGTATAAAAATAATTTATTCTGCATCTATGGGTCCAAACTATGATTTGCAGTTTTAGGCAAACCACTGTCCAATTTTGTTCTCTGGTTAGGTGCAGCATGGCCTATTTCTCAGCCAGTGCAAGTAGATATTTTAATTGGGTCCTGTTTTGCTCCTGATGACAGCACTGAAAATGTTGTCCAATTTGGCATGCAGTCAGTCCTAATGGATAATAATTTGCTTTACTTAAGGCTGTTACAATTCAGGCTATGCAAAGTGTTCATTGTTTGCTAAGCATTCGTATCTACAGATTATCCATGTCTTTTTCTTATCTCATTCCCAGCATCATTAGGGCACATGGAACATAGGGATCACATGGGGAAATCCACAGTAGCTGAATCACAAAGTGGCAATGTTACCACAGTTTTTGAACACAATCTTGCCTTTGTGGTATGTTTTCTTTATTCTTACATCACTAGAGACAACACGGTGCAGATCTTGGGAAAATAGCAACCATGACAATCCCATAATGTACAAAAGAGTAGAACCACACATGCTTTACAATTATGTGACAGAGATTGTTGGTCTGTACTCTGTATCATTATAGGTTCAGAAAGCTCGTTTAAATATGCACCTATGATAAATGTCCTTCCACATATAGAATTAGCATGTCTGAGACATGAGTTTTAGTTTTTGCATGCTTAGAATGTGTATGGAAGCCTTCAGCTACAAGATTTGCAGCTTCAGTTTTAGGTGGCACAGTCCAAGAGAAACTGTGTTCTGTGATACCATGTACCACACTCACAGAGTAGCTGTATAAAATACATGGGCTGAATCTAGTGTTGGTTCCAACTACTAGGGGGTCGATTCAAATGAATGGGTTTTGTTACTCATTACTTGGAGAAGTCCTATTTATTTCAATGAGTCTAGTGACTAATATTGGATTTGACCCAATATATTTAACACCTTGATATACAGTTGTACCGTGCTTAAAGAGCACAATGTGTTTCACAGTATTGCTCTTTAAGCGAGTTTGCTCTTTAAGCGAAACACCATTGTAAGTGACCAATTGTAACTTCTGGTGGTGGTGGGGATTGTGAACCCTGATTTATTTGTTAAGAGCATTTTTAGTTAGTTTTATTTGTTAAGCGAAGCGAACATTCAGAGAAAATTCTGCTCTTTAAGCAAGTTACTCTTTAAGTGAGGCACTCTTTATCCGAGGTTTGACTGTATATCTTTCTTTTTGCAGGGGATATACTTCACTTAACATCACTATCAGTATATTATCACACAGTTACCTATGATAAACTCTCATAGCACATATGCTATCTGTTGTATAGCTTTTATAATTCCTTTTTACTAGAGATATATATACTAGAGTATCTACAGGGGCAGCAGGCTAATCTTCTTCTTTGACAGTAGATTTGTTTTTGTAATGCGTGACAGAAACAACTGAATTCCACATGGTTTCTCGCCTTGGCTACAGTAGAAAGAGTTCATTTTTACAACAGCTTTTATCCATACTCTTTTCAAAGCAGTTTGACACCTGAGGTAACAATGTTCAGCTGTCCAGAGACAGAGGCTTACTAGCATGCTGAAATTCTAGAATGTGCTTATCCTATTTCACTTATCCACCAGCTAAGAAAATGTAATTTAAAGTCACAGAATTCTATTGTTTGATTGCTGGCAAGCAATTGTCAATAATGGCACACATCGATAGAAGACTGGCCACAGACTAACTTAACTAGATGATCCCCCACCCCTTGGTGGTAGTCCTGGCAAGGATTGATGCATAGCTTTAATACCAAACCATTTAGGAAAGAAGACCTAAGTGGATGTCAAATTTTGCTTCCTGACATCTAAGATTTCAAAATGAATTGTACCCACACAATGTTCAGATCTGTGTTTGCTGGTGGAAAAAAGAAGCTAAAAACCTACTGTTTCCCTGTTGTATTTACTTTTTGTTTACTTCATTTAAACCAGTGTTTCCCAATCTTTGGTTTTTGAAATTCAATTCCCAAAAGCCTGCATTTATTCCCCAAAGCACTGATCATCCAATCTACTGACTTAGGCTTCTGGGAATTGAAGTCCCCCTGCGGTGTGTGTGCCCCACATTAAGAACCACTGGGTTGGAGGATACAAATGCTTCTTTGAAAGTGAGTTGTGTTCCAGCCCTTCTGAAGAAAGCAAGTAGAAGATCTTTGTTGGGGAAAAGAATCTTCACTGGATCTCAGTACTTTGGACAACTATAGGCCATTATGTAGTCTTTAGGTTTGGCTCCATTCTATCCTTCACTTTTAGACAAAAGCATTGTTGGTCACATTGATGAATATCAGAGCTGGATGGAGGCCCTGTCTGTGACAAGCAATATAGCCAACCATGGTATCCTTCTGGTCTTTGGCTGATGTGGGATTTTGGACATTGTCTTTTGGTGGTTCTAATCCTATTTGGCTTAACGCTCCCAAAAAGATGTTCTAGGGAGACTGCTGTTTAGCCTTCAAGGCCTTAGCTTATGGGGTCTCTGGAAGTTGAGTATTGTGTCCTATTTTTACATGAAACCATATGGAAGGGTCATCTAGAATGTGGGAACCATGTCTCATCACCATGTTGATGATACCCAGATTTATTTCTATTTTTCTGATTGCTCAGAATCAGGTTTTTAGTTCACATGGAAATGTTATCCAGATAGCTCAACCTCCCCATATTCAACAGATGCATTACCCAGTCCTGGGACCAGAGAGCAAATAATTCTTAGGCATTTAAGATGTGTTCTTCCGAAAAATAAACTAGACTACAGATGTGGGTGGGGAGAGATGAGCTATAAGCTGTCTGTACTGACATGGTGAATAAACAGGAGCTAAACTTTTGTCAGTTTATCTCTTTGATTCACACTCTTGATATTCTTAATACATTACTCAGTTTATCCAGGAGTGCTAATTGCCAGATCCCACGGAGCCAAGAGGTGGTATGAAGACACTTTAACAGATTCTGTTTGCGAGTGATTTCTCATCTTGCCTCTGTGAGCAAGAGAGCTGTCAAGTCTTTGTGTACTAAACTCTGATTCACTAGCATTTCACCAGTGAATAGAGATGATAGAAGTAAAGTCCTACTTCTTTCCTTTTTAATCTATAATATCCAGTGCCATCATTATTACTTCATCCCCAAACCTGGCTACATTGGGGCATTGCATCCACATTTGTAACATTATTTCTTGCTCTTCACGGCCCCTCTACCACATTGGTGAAAGTCCCTATACAAAGACCCTCAATAACTTTACAGGGCATATGTACATTTGCGAGCTGCTTTTCATAAGTTTTCTTTAAAGAAAGCTGAAAATCAAGGAGGACCAGATTTTGTCCTTGTCTGGCATTAGAAATTCCATTTGTAAGGCAGTTTTCCAGTCCAGTATGGCACCAATGAAAAAATTGTAAATTGCCTCAATAAGGCAACGGTATAGCTGTGATACAAGTCCTTTAGTCTCATTGTTCATTTTACAGGAAAATTACCATATAGCACAAGACAATATAGTATTCCTTGTGATGGAATTTAATGTTGAAGATTCAGCCACCGGTGACACACAGGGATTTTTTGTTACAAGTGGAAAAAGAAATCCCCCTCATAAAGAACAGCCAACCAGCTAGCCAACTAACCAAACAAACACAAACTGCTGGGACAAAAATTGCCCCAATAATTCTTTGTCCTAGATAATGTATCTTATTGGAGCCATGGGTGAGCAGACTATGTGGTCAACATACAATGCTGAGAAACCAATGTGTTGTTTGGTTTAATGACTGTACAATAAAGACTCTGAATCTGGAGCTGGTGTGACTATTGGGATGAACACTTCCAACCCCAATCTCTGCCCTCCCACTGCCAAAGCAGAGAGAAAATGGAGGAAAACAATAATCTGAAACTCCACTACCTACATAAGAAATCTGCTGCTGACTAAAATAGCAAAATGTCTTGTTCGTGAAGGTAAAAATATACAATTGTTTGGAATTAGGAAGTCAGAATGCACTGGAGAAAAAAAAATCCACATCAGCAATAAACATGTGTTTGTACAGATTACCAACGTTGTTTTGCTGTGATCAAGGCAGGATGGGAAATATGAGTCCACATTACTGTGGCTTTGTTGTGGGCTGAGGTGTTACTAAACGCAGAGATAAGGAAAAACAAACCTGCCTATAGCTGTCCCTATGTTTTCTGTTCTGCAATCTGGAAACACAATGAAGCAGAAATGTTGTGCCTAGAGGAAACTCTGGAACAGTTCTTAAAGAACGACTCTGGGAGTCATTTGGAAATGAAGTCAATGTGCTACCTGCTGAAAGCTGCTCAAAATCAGAAGAGGATGTTCCTTCAGAGAGTTCTTTAAGTACAATTACAGCTGAGGAGCAACTCCAGAAAATACTTCTGGGTGCAAATGGAAAAAGCTGGTATAGGTCACTGGAGATGTCTGGCCAGGTTATCCTGCTATGGTAACAGAGTAAACCATACTGCCAGCAGCTAAATGCTGATCATCAGGTGGTGGTTAACTAACCTGACAACCCTGAAGACTAACAGCCTTGGGTGGCAAAGTCCACAGGAAAGGGTAGATTAAATAAAATATATTAAATCCCATTTGAATCCATCTTGATGGAGGATGGTTGCTTCATCAATACTGGCCTTTCTGTGCCAAAAGGGTTCAGGACCAGAAAGTGACTTATGGAACTCAATCAGTGGTACAGGTGTTATGCTGCAATGCAGAAGGCAAATGGAAGGCCACTGCATTATATTGTCCCTAGGACAATCTTCATAGCTGAACTGCAAACTGAAAAAACAAGCCTATGCATGGTCAATACTTGAAAAACATAGAAGGCAAGGCTGACCCAAAGCTAACATGGGGATAGTTAAGAACAGGAGTTTTGAAGAAGGAAACGGAAGGATTTATACTGGCAGCTCAGGAACAAGTTTTGCCAAAAAATTGCATGAAGGCAAAAATACAGCGTGTATCCAACAATAGCAAATGCCAGCGTTGTAATGAAAAGGATGAAACAGCAGATCATCTGATTAGCAGATGCAGCAAAATTTCACAGGCTAATTATTTGCAACACCATAACAGGGATGCAAAAATTATTCATTGGAAACTTTGCCAGAAGTTTGGATTTGAATGTAGTAACAACCATTGGGAACATCAAGTAGAAAAAGTTTTAGAAAATGAGAGAGTAAAGATTCCTTTGGATTTTAAAATTCAACAGATAAACTTCTGCCTCACAACACACCTGATATTACTGTTGTGGAAAAGAAAAAGGTCTATACCAGGAGATGCACAAATTGAGGACAAACAACTGGGGGAAATCAGAGAATATCACGATTTGCTAATTGAAATTGAGCGTTTATGGAAAAAGAAATTTGTTGTTGTACTCCTAGTGACTGGAGCAATAAGTAAAGGATTCCCTAGATATTTTGAAATTTTGGATCTATTGAACTTGAACATCCTAATCCCCCCCGCCGCCGCCAAAAAAAAAAAAACACACACACACACACCTCTGCTCAGAACAGCATATATTCTCAGACATTGCCTTAATGGTTCTTAGGTCCTTGGTTTGGGTTTATATATATAGATGTTTCAAGATATTCTAAAACAACAGCCTAACACTTGGCAAGACAACCTGGCATCAAACATGTGAAGCAGGGAGAGGTAGAAGGTTCCAAAAAGCTTCTCTGAAGCATTTGGTCTTAGTAAGAGAGAGCTAGGTGAATTTGTGGAAGTAGAGGATTCCAGGCTGCTGGTGCCATCACTGAGAAGGTCCCCTGGGTGGGCACCAGAGCCCAGATGCCTGGGGAAAGTGAGTGATCTGGGCTATATTTATCTAGAGGAGATGGTCTACCACCGTGATGGCAAGCCTTGGCACTCGAGATGTTCTTGGACTTCAATTCCCAGAATCCCAAGCACCCTGTGAATCCACACAAATGTGTTTACTGTGATTCATCTGGCCCGCTCTGCCCTCATTGCTCCCGGAAGTGGAAGTACGGACATATTTTACTTCTGCTTCCAGGAGTGATGAGGGCAGTGTGGGCTGGATGAATTGCAGTAAACCCATTCATGTAGCTTCACAGGATGCTTGGGCTTCTGGAAATTGAAGTCCAAGAACATCTGGAGTGCCAAAAGTTTGCCATCACGGATCTTCCAGATACTGAGGTCTTCAACTGTGAAGGGATTTATATGTTGGTATTAAAACCTTGAATTATTACTAGAGTTCAGCCACTTTAGTAGATCAAAGAACCAGCACTGTATGTAGCAGCAGGAAATCTCTCAGCACTGGCCAACCAGCAACTGAGGACTATTCCATGTCCTGTTATAAAGTGAGGATTCTGCAATTCCTGGCTCTGCATACCATCAACAGCCATGGGCTCTGCTCCATCAATCACCACAAGTGGCTACTGACAATGAGATTGTTGTGCATGGGCCCATGCTAATCTTCTTTGTTACATTCCAATTTTTAGTATATATTCTCCCCAGAGAACACAGTATGTTTATTTGCAATGAAACCAGAGATGGGTGGTGCTGCACTTGTGTAATATGGCACACTTACAGAACTGTAAAATATTCTGTCTTTGCTAGCGTCTCTTTTTCTAGACATAGAGCAGACAAATATGTGGCTGGAGAATCATGCAGCTTGCTGAGTGTAATCCTGGCTCGACATTGACTCTGTTCCATTTGGGAGGCCTTTCAAGACATCCTCTCGTGGATAAATAAAAGGACACTCTGCAGGAGTAGGAAACAGAACTTAAAATAAATGCCAAAAGGCCTTTAAAAGCTTCATCAACTGGCACTCAGCCTGGACCTATATTAAAATTATCTACAGTAAATAACTTATGAGATACTGCCCAGTTTAAAAGAGACTGAGAGAGTTTATTATCAACAGAGCCAGAGTGAGGAGAATAAAAAGTTGCATACCTTTCCCAATGCACTTGATTATGCAGAAGAATCTTGACATCTACATCCTCACCCTGGATATGATTACCGACTCCCCCATAATAAGCCCAATTTCTTAAATACCTTTGAACTTCAGTTCCTCTTTTGCTATTGTGACATCAAAGAAATAGCTCTGTTACCGTGCTGGCAACAAAACTGTTCAGCTGGAAACCAGAAGCCCTGCTGCTGTCTTGTTCCTCTATTAGTCATTCCACTCACAGTCTGCTGGGCTTTCAAGGAAGAAGGCATACACACCATGCTTTCATGGGGTTTTAAAATGTGTCTGATTATAATTAGTGGCTGCTATTCTGATTTGGATCTGTAGAAGAAAGCAGACTACTTCTGGAAGGTGCCTTTGTGCAACTTGGATAGATTCTCTGCCCTACAAAACACCATATTCACTAGGATACTTCATTCCTATAAGTAACATCTTTAGTATGGCCTGAGAAACTACTAGGGGTATGTTTGAAGTTTAACTTACCAGGAGCATTGTTTGTGGTAAGTGACTTTGAGACAATGCCTGCCATTTCCTGCTATTTCCACCGTGCCAGAGAAAGCTGCCCACAAAACTCTACAGTGCACTAAGTATAATATGAGGCAGCACCTCCTCCCAAACAACCAACCGATAGTGGACCACAGAGAGGATGCAGCAGCTTTGGATGACAAAAAGCAGGTAGTTGCCCTTTGTGTCTGCTGGGCTGTGTTTAGGCAGTTCATGGGTTCTTGCCCAGTCAACTGCCTTCAGATGTCACCCAGTAAGTTTTCCATTTCCTTTGTTGATTCCCAGAGGATTAACATCTGGCTGTGTCAGATGTGAAATGGACCACAGGAATGGATCCATGTTGGTGAGGATAGTCAGGCTTCTTCCCATGATTGGGGATCCCTTCATGGGAACTTCAACTAGAGACTAACAATGATGAGCCTGACTTGGCAGACTTCAGCCTTGGGCCGCCGCCTGCCCCTCCCTACCCTACGCCACTGGTCTGGGCAATGAAATGGGGAGCCTACTAGAGTACGGGGAAAGCTTATGCAACAACCCTTCCATGATTATGCAACACAATAGGATAACGACCACTGAGTTCTAAGTATTATTATTTCAAGTGGTGGGACTCATTCCTTTTAATGATGACAATTCCAGAACTGTAGCTGGATTATTCTAGGCAACTGTGATTATGAAAGGTAAATTTCCAAACCCTGAATTTATCTGTTTTGCAAAAAAGATAACTGTAGAAAGCTCCCTTACCTCCTGAAAATAATATTCTGCTTGTAATTGAACTCATGAACAGT
The DNA here is from genome assembly GCA_030440675.1 of Furcifer pardalis. Classification (NCBI taxonomy): domain Eukaryota; kingdom Metazoa; phylum Chordata; class Lepidosauria; order Squamata; family Chamaeleonidae; genus Furcifer; species Furcifer pardalis. Next base: position 43,730,604 of record CP126896.1, on the reverse strand, counting down.
GTCAGCTTGTGCGCTAATTTTGGGCTTGCATGGTTTACGTTCCTGAGACTAAGTGTGCCTAAAAACCAGGCAGCTGCTCTGTTGTGGAAGGTGGAATGGAATTTTTAAAAGTAGGCATGCAATTTGCAACTCAATCTCTCATTCAAGCAATCAAATTGGCTGGGAATTTCCAAGTGAGAAAAACCTCACAAATGCCCCACGGGTAGGGTATGCAGAGTGTAAATGTGACCTTTTCCCCCAAAGCTAACCATGGTCTCAGTAGCAGGGGAAATTAAAATCTCAGAGACCAATTTTGGAAAGGGAAGGTGGCCATCTGAAAAACTAATCAATTAAAACATTTACTTTTTCTTCTTTTTTGCTTTTGGATGTTGAGAGAAAACATTTATTGGAGAAATCAATCATTCCAAAAAGTAGGCATGACACAATGTTGCATCTCATCATATATATACATGCTACCAGTCTCAAGGAGCAGGGTGAGAATGTGCATGCAGTGTTAAGTGTACCATGGGACTGTGGTAGCTCAGTGGTTAAGAAGCTGACCTTGTTAGCTGGAAGTTCAGCAACTCAGCAGTTCAAGACCCATGTACTGCATGATGGAGTGAGCTCCTGTCTCTGTCCCAGCTCCTGCCAAACTAGCAGTGCAAAAGCAAGAAATTGCAAGTAGATAAATAGGGACCACTTTGGTCCCTATTTTTTGATAATTAGTACTGATGTCTGACAGGTGTGAATCAAAGAATTACCATCTTTACCAGTAGTGTAATACCACTGCTATCTTCATCCGTTGAAATATTAGGTGAACTGTTTTTAGTGGAGCTTACTCTCAGGTATAAGTATGTCAAGAATGTCAGCCTTTATAGCCATGCTCCTATTAGTCGTTTACTCTGGAATAAGTGTGATGGAATAAATTACAGCAGCAAATTGTCAGTAGGTAATAAATTGCTGTTTGTATTCACCATCATGCAGCTGTCACATGAGCTGGTATCCTGTGATTTACACCATTGCACTTATAGCAGTGTAAACAAGCAATATGATCCTGGCCAATATATTTTCTGTCATAGGGATCATACTTCTAAGTAACACCTCAGCTGTTTGTGTCTGTTCTTATACTTCAAACATTGAACAAAAATTTATTGGTGCCAATATAACATTTGTGTAACTTACTGGCACTAATTTCAGCTAATTGACAAGATGTTGAGACATATCTTGGTTGCACAATTGGGTACATGATCAGGCACATAATTGAGATGAATCTTGGCATGTTGTCAATTAGCTACAATTAGCACTCACATGTTATGCAAATGTTACACTGGCACCAGTAAAATTCTGCCCAATATGTATGTTGCTTTTGGATTAAAGCATAAGAGCTAATACCATAAAATGAGGCTTAACTATGGAATAGTGTAAAAAAAATAATCTGATATGACAATTGCTTTGTTTGGCAAGGTGTAGTTGTGTGACAACAAGATGAGTCCAGTTCAGAAACCTTTCCTTGCATGTTGTCTGTTTATAAACTATGGTACAGTAATACCTCAGATAACATTTGCATCAGATAACACTAAAACCACATAACATTAAGCAATGGGGGGGGGGGGAATTGCATCGCATAATATTAAATTCTATGGGATGCATCGGATAACGTTCACTAAAGCCTGTGCCGGTTACAATGTATCTCTATGGAGTTTTAATGTTATCCGATGCATCCCATAGGATTTTAACATTATCCGATGCATGCATCAGACAACATTAAAAATCGGATAATACTAAGACTTGTGGAACCAAGTTTTAGTGTTATCTGAGGTTTTACTGTATGTGCAAGAGAGGATCCTGTAAATGATCTTGATTGCTGATACTAGTGTTGTCAATATTCAGGATAACTTCCCTATATAATGCTTGACATCATTTTTCCTGCTTGCAATGATGACATGATATTGCAATGTAATGTCAGACCATTTTCTGACATTTTGAATTGTAGACACATAAGCAGTAATAATAAATCAGACTTTTTTCTCAGAGATTGTTAAATGTTAACAGCCTTCTGTTTTTGAACATGTATTAGGAAGTTTGATCAGTGATGCATTCCAGTTGAATAGATATATAGCTGCTGTTACATAAGTTAGTAAAAGCAGTTTTTTGTGAATGAGAAATTAAATTAACTCAGGTGAAAATATAGAATGCAGAGAAGAAGTTAAGTGTGGAAAGCATCTGATTGTCACACAGCCCATAAGTTGCAAACTAGTTTTTGATTAGTCACTGGGAAGTGAGCACATGCTTTGTTAGCAAGTGTAATTCTTCAGCCACAAAGGTGTGCCTGAATAACATTTCTCCAATATTAACAGATTTCTCCTGCTCAGTATAGGATATAAAGAATAATCTGGCCATGAAAATAAGCTGCTAAAAATAGGAACCAAAAACCTTAATTATATTTTCTTAAATTACAAGCCGACACTGACAATTACATTTCAGAACCCCCTCAGGTTAGTATTTCAATAGATATCTGTAGCTGACAACTAGTCATGAGCACATAGTTTTTGTTTCTAAAAAGGATTCTACACATATCATAATCTAAATGCAGTAATTTACACATGTCATAAAGCATGCAAGTGCTTGCCACCTTAAACTATTATTATCGATTAGTAAACTTCCTAGTATTTTATTTAAAGTGAACCTGTCATACAGGACCTTTCATTCAAGATAATAATTTGCATTCATAGTTTTGATCTCAATTATTTGCATGCATGTGGGTTTTGTACAGGCACCACCAGTGTGGCAGACTTTGGGAGACTAGTCATAATGGTGGTGAAATCTTGCGTTTGGAAAAACTGTCATTAAAGGTAAAGGTCACCCTTGCTTGAAAGCCAGTCGTATCCAACTCTAGGGGCCAGTGCTCATCTCTGTTTATAGTCAAAGAGCCAGTGCTGTCTGGGTCTGCAGCCATTTCTGTAGACATGCAGCAGGCATGCCTAGACACTGGAGTGCATGAAACGCTGTCTACCATCACACCAAAGTGCTACCTATTTATCTACTTACAATTTCTTGCTTTCAAACTTTTAGGTTGGCAGGAACTGGGACAGAGACGGGAGCTCACTCTATCATGCAGTGCTCAGGTGTCGAGCCCTGACCTTCCAGTCTTCAAGCTCAGCGTCTTAACCACTAAGCCATCGCAGTCCCAAACTATCATTAAAGAACAACAAATTTCAGAATATCTCCAGCTACCATGGCTACTGAACATACTGAACATGTTCAGAGATTTGTTCTAGCAGAAAAGTATGGTTTCTGAGTTTTCATCTTCAACCTCACTCTTTTAAAAAAATAACAATGACAACAACAACAAAATAATTATACAAAATACCTCAGTTGTAATAATGGTTTGTCCCCTTTAGGAATAGAATGTTGTTCTTGGTGGTAAGATTATGATAGGAGGTATGAGCTAATCTGAGACATTGCAGCATCTACATAAATCTAGAAACTAGTTAATCTACCAATTCTGGCCATGGTGCCAAGGTACGCCTTTACCTACCCCCCCCATCTTATCATATACTGCATGATAAAGAAAAATGTATATCCATCTCCATTTTCATATAACTTTTCTTCTTGTTTGGCTGCAATGCCAAATTCACTGGATCACAAAATAATAAATAAATAAATAAATAAATAAATAAATAAATAAATAAATAAATAAATAAATAAATAAATACATGTCTGCTGCTTGTGTCCTATACTAAATTAAGTGTGCTGAATCCAAATCTGAAGTCTGATTCTACCTAGGACGTCAGGATCTTAAATTAGCAAATCTCACTCTCTTGGTTAGGTTCTTGCATTGACCATGTGGGGTATATTTCCCACAAATGTAACAAAAATTGTCTAGTTTATAACACAGCTGTGCCTACTCATCTTTAGCTCAAAACAGACTCACTATGGCCAAGCTGTACTATCCAATAAGATGGTTTCACACTAGAGACAAGCCCTTGGTCCAGCTCACCTTATATACCTATTTCTGACATCAGCCAAGACATGCCCAGCCACTGGTGAAACGTGCATGCCATCAGGGTACGTGATTCACCTGAGGCGGCAGCAGGCATAGTGGTAGCTGCAACTGTTATAATGTTCCCATGTAAAAATACATTACCCAATTCCTGACCATTTGAACAACTATAGTCTGTATGTGATAGGCAAATTCTGAGTTCAGATTTGGAATCAGCACATTCGATATCATGTAAATCTCATGTGTTATCCCCAGTAGCAAAATCATTGTTGTGTGCTGATATCAGACAGACGGCATTTGTACTGATGTCAGTGAGTTATACTCAGGTAATTAATTCAGGTTTCAACATTTTGATGTGGATTTGTACATTTAATTGTACTATTATGTAACTGAACCACCATCAGGACTGCGAAAGGGCTGGAATGAAATGTATGTCAGTGCTGATCAGTATCAGATTTATAGTCATGTTCGGCCTGGCAAGCCCAACCACGCAGCTCTTTTATGTTATTAATTTATATTTAAATCTGGGTTACGTGCATTACAGTCATGTCTGGCCTGTTACACAGTCTCAAAACATTCTTTTTATGTTCTTAATTTATATTTAAATTGGTATTGAATATATAAGATTTCTGGATGAAGTAAAGGTAAAGGTAAAGATTGTTCTTGTTCAAAAGTCAATTGTATCTGACTCTAGGATAGTGCTCAGCTCCACAGGGAATGGTCACATGTGGCCCATTAGGACAAGTGAGGACTTGCAATCTCTGACCCAGCCCACAACACCTGCTGGGTTGAAAAGGAGTCCTGTGGGCCAGTGGGAGGCAGGAATTGCAGCTTCTGACTCAGCCCTCAACACCGGCTGGGTTGAAAGGGAGCCCCACGGGCCGGCAAGAGGCAGGACTTGCAGCCTCTGACCAGCCTCCAACACCGGCTGGGTTGAAAAGGAGCCTCATGGGTCAACAGGTGGCAGGACTTGCAGCCTCTGACCCAGCCCCCAACACAGGCTGGGTTGAAAAGGAGCCCTGTGGGCCATAGGGACGCAGGACTTGCAGCCTCTGACCCAGCCCCCAACACTGACTGGATTGAAAGGGAGCCTCCACGGTCTGGCCAGCTCCAGCTCGGCCTTGAGGGATATGGACATACTGGGTGGGGTTGTGTTTGGGAAGTTTTTGTGTATTATTTATGAATTATTTTTGAAGTGTTTTATAATGACTTGAACTGTGATTGGGCATGTTTTGAAATGCCTTTGAAATGTTTTTTTTTGTGATGCAATATCTTATAACTGTGATATATTTTTTTTGTTATTGTAATATTTTGTATCTTTGTTAGCTGCCCAGAGTCGCTTGGCGAGCGGGGTGGCATACAAGTATAATAATAATAATAATAATAATAATAATAATAATAATAATAATAATAATAATAATAATAATAATAATAATAATAATAATAATAATAATAATAATAATAATAATAATAATAATAATAATAATAATAATAATAATAATAATAGTCGTCATCTCAGGCAATAGATTTTAGGGACTATGGAGACAGTTCCTGAACTTTCATCCCAAACTCTCTGGCTTGGGCTGAACTTCATAAAGCTGTGCGTAGCCTTATAGAAGGCTCTGTGCCATTGCCAGTACAGGAGAAAGCTGCAATTGTTAGTCTAATCAATTAAAAGATGGTTCAATTTTGTCCTTGGCGAGTGACCTGGCTTACCCTCAATCAAACACACTGGGCTACAAATATGAAGGAAAAAAACCAACCCCAGATTTCAATGCTTATTATGATTCCCCCCCCCCCTTCAGATTAGTATGTATTGCTGCTGCACTATGGAAGATGGGCCTTGACTATAGGATGAGAGCACAAGGAGAGATGCTGTTTCACAAACAAAATTATCTCCAAACCTGTCAAATGAAGAAGCAAGACACAGTGAATTTGGTTTGAAACTTGGACCACACTTTTATTAAATTTTTTGAACCCCTGATCCCAGAGGGACCTGGTAGTACAACTTGGTACCAGAACAGGAGGTCCTCTTTGGCCCCTCTCTAGCCACGATGCCCTAGTCTCTAACCCATGTGCAGTGCTATTTCTTGACAGTCACCATCCAACCAGCTCCTTTGGAGAGGCATCTCTGTGGGCATTTCCAATTCTGTTTTGTGAATGGATGTTGGACATTCCGCGAAGCTGTCTCATGATGGTCCCTGTGTGCACAACTGATTAATGAAAATCATGTCACAAACCCAGTAGACACCTTGTCGAATAACACCCAGAGGGACTCACTGGTACCACCCTAACCCAGCACTATTTGTAATCTTTGTGAGAACTTGATTAAGATTTGGAATTTTTGATTATTATTTGATATTGATGCCTATTGAATTTTCGATGCTGTAATGGTAGTGTGATTTTTGATGTTTTGTGGTATTGATACTGATTATTTCTGATATTTACATGTTGTGTTTATGAATTTGTAACTTTATACGTGTTGTGAACCGCCCTGAGTCGGTACAACCGAGTAGGGCGGTATAAAAATTGAAATAATAATAATTATTATTATTATTATTATCATCATCAATCATCATCATCATCATCATCATCATCATCATCATCATCATCATCATCATCAACAACAACAACAACAACAACAACAACAACAACAACAACAACTTGCTTGTGACCTACCTAATATGGAGGCACATTAACTCAGCAGAAGTGGGATAGGCAAACAAACAAAAAACCCAATGACCTGGAATCCTTCTAAAATGCCAGTCAGGATAGCCAAGCCCAAAAATTCCTATCCAGCCCCAGATGGTGACCCAAAACACTCTAAGACAGAGGGCAGGTGGCCAGTTTAGCAGCCATAGCAAAGAGACTGAATCTAAGTTGGGACAGGCTTGAAAAGAGTGGCCACAAGTCCTGCTTATAGAGCCAATGTGCAAGAATCAGAGCATCACCTGCTGAGCTTTTCCCTTTTCAGAATGAAAGAGGGAAAAGCTGCTCCCTTCACCAAGCAGCATAGCAGCGGGAGCCAGGAGGGTGCATTGTTTCTGTTGCAGAAGCAGGAAGCCATATCGTTTGGAAGCCACAAAATTAATGATGACCTGAAAAGTTTTTGGATGCTTGTATGGAACATACGAAAGTATGAAGAGGTCCCCTTGTGGGCTGCTAACTTATTTGTGAGGTTTTGCTCTGTACTACAGAGTTTAATTCACTCCCAGACAAGAATTTGCTGCTGAGGGGTGACAACTGAGTGCTGTGCAGTATCATTATGCAGCAAGTACATGGCTAAGGTAAACAAGAAGGCAACAATAAATTGGCTCCAGAAGTGGAGACAATGAAAGCAGAGGTGACAGATGTTTGGAGAATTATAGTCCCTTTTCGTTTACTCCAAAGAAATAACTTGGCATGTCTTTCTGGTTCCTTGAATATATAACCAAATCCTGCTGTATTTTCCCCTTTATGGCCTGGTGGAACAGAAGAGGAAGACACAGAAAAGACTTCAAGGGAATCATGCATCCTGTTCACACTATGGAACAAAGCACTACAGTAGCTCTTTGTCTGTGTATAGAAAAGGAACATATGAGGATATGGAGAAGTAGTAGCTAATGAGACAGTTGAGAAGAAGCATACAGGGAGAGGATGAGTGTTCAGTGCATTAGTCTCTATCCATTTCTGATGGTCAGAATAACTCACACTTAACAGGAGAAGATGAAGAGCCCAACAGATATACATGCTGATAAAATGAAGTGGAAAATAGTGGGAGGGTGTCGATGATTATATTAGCACTCACCATTGGACTAATTGTTACAAACAACTCATTATTAGAAGATGGGCTGTTTTAAGTGTTGAGATATTTCTGACTGTCACAGCCCAAGGTTTTCACACCTCCCATAGTTTTTAATTTGCTTATTTGGTTTTGGGCTGGGTCTTTACAAGATGAACAGCGGCATCATTTCCAAGTAGAGATGTAAAAATCCCAGGAATTTTGAAAAGAGGGGAAAAACCCAGGAATATTTAGGGAAAAGCCCCCGGAAATCAGAGCTATTGCCCTTCAGGAAAGATCTAAAAACCTGGCTGGCAAAGCAGGTGTGGGGTACTGGTGATTCGGTACTCCTCCCTTTGCTGGCTTATATAATGAAGGCCGTTCACGCTTTTAGTTATAATTTTAATTTGTGTGTGTGTGTGTGTGTGTGTGTGTGTGTGCGCGCGCGCGCATGTGTGTGCGTGTACATGCAGAAATAAAAATTCAAATTAAATAAATAAATAACAAAATTGGGGAAATTGGGAAAATACTCTTTCTTTGTAATTTCTGCAAGTTACATTCAGATTTTTTATTTTATGTGTATAAACAGTACAAGAAATGCATATTTGGTAAAGAATAATATGTAATAACATGAGTTTTTCATATATAAGAAACTAAAAAATACTTTTAGCAGCCATGAAACGTGCATGGAATGTCTTTCACGAAAAATGTCCACAAGTGAAAACATTTTGTTGTGTAGCTCGTGGTTTAAATTTGCTACTTCATGACATAATGAAGTTAAAGGCAATGGAAGATCTTTAGTCAGATGCCAAGAAAATTATCAAATTTGTTAAGAAACATCACATCGTTCAACAAACATTCATGAGCGTTCAAAAGGAGAAAAGTAAAGGGTCTTGGAAGAATTCTACAGGAACACTGAAACTGCCATCTGTTACCAGATGGGGAGGAATAACAATAATGCTGAAAAGTCACCTGGATGGAAAGGAAGCTATACAAGTAAATTTTATTTAAGATTGCTTTGGACAATGATGTATTCTGGACTCGCATAGAATCCACAGCTTTCTGAAACCCATAACTACTGCTATAGCAAGAATAGAATCTGATAACACACATTTGTCTCAGGTACCTGAAATGTATCTGATCTATTGCAACCCATTGAATGAGCGATCTCTAAAATTTCTTGTTCTCAACAACCTTGTTCAATTCTTTGCAAAACTCAAGCCTATGGGTTCCTTTAGGACAGGGATTCTCAACCTATGGCCTGTGGGCCAGATAAGGCCCATGGCACCAAATCATCCAACCCCTGCCCTTGCTCCAGCCTCCACTTCCACCACCGCCGCCTCAATCCTTGTCTCCTCTGCTTGACTTGGCATGTCCCTAAAGGCACTCTTTTCCACAGACTCTGTGGGAGGGCAGATGTTGTAAGGCTTACAACATCCACCCTACTGTGGAGTGTTGTTAGGGACATGCCAAGCCAAACAGAGGACACAAGGATTGGGGTGGTGGTGGTGGAAGCAGTGGCAGAAGTGGCTGCAGGTGCATTTCTGGCAGCTGTGTGGGTGTTTCTGGTGGCTGTGGGTACGTTTTCTTCACCCACGCAATGCAGCTCCTCCAGACTGGTAAACAAAGGAGTGGTGGAGGGAGGGGGAATTTGGGGGTGTGGTGGGCTTGGGGTGGTCACTGCCACTGCCTTTGTCAGTGGTGATGGTGGGGGAGCCACCAGTCCAGCTGCTCAATAGTCTGAAGGAGTGGTCAATTTCTCCTAGCAATTTCTTGCTTTCAAACTACTAGGTTGGCAGGACCTGGGACAGAGACGGAAGCTCACTCCATCATGCAGTACTCGGATCTCGGCTTGCCAATCTGCCAACCTTTTGGTCGTGAAGTTCAGCATCTTAACCACTAAACCACGACAGTCCCCTTGCTAAGCCCCTAGAAACAGAATTTCTTCCATGCCCCCTTTTAGAGATGACCCAATGACTCACATATATGCAGCCTCACATTTTGAACAGCTGCAGAATGTCTAGCAGCTTATTTCTGGAAAAAGTGTTGCACAATTGTGTTATTAGTCTGCATTTTTGTGGCGAGATCTCAAGGTATTATCTTTCTTTGCGCTACAGTTCCAAAAATGGAAATCTCTGGGTCTTGTAGTCAAAACCAACACTTTTGTACTGTATGTGCGGATTACAAAATACAGTGATTGTAACCTTGTATATTTACTCTTTTCTTTCTTTGGTCTTTTTTTTTTGCTTAGATGTAAGGATTTTATGATGAAGATGATGTTTAGAAAACATGGGTGCAAGGATTATCACAAATGACATCCTACACCTCACAGTGGTCTTGCTTAGTATGATATGAACCAGTCTAGGTTGGGATAATTGGGCCCTCTAGTTGTGCCATTGCACAGTTTAGTAATATTCTGTGGCAATCCTTTGGATGACAGAAGATTAATAGAATCAGAGCACTGTGGTTTTAGGCTGTTTAGAAAGTACTCTCCCGAGGACTTTTGCTATTGGCTGGATTGAATATTATAGCTATGCAGTGAGGAACATAACAAATAAATCATGTTTGCCAAGGTAACCTTTAACTACAACTTAAACCTAAAACATGAGATAATTAATGTTTTCCCTCACATTAGTCTTACACTGAAATTATGACATTATAAGGTAATAATACAATAGACATTAATTAATGGGTGACACTTTGACCAAATTTTAGAAGAGTTTAGAGCACAGGAAAAAACCCTGAGGAAAACTTGTGGAAAATTATAGGTATGAGGAAAAACAAATGACAACAAGTGTTCTGTAGAGTGTGATACTCTAATGCTCGACTGTTGAGATTCTGAAAATGTCTTTACATAATTTGGAAAATGCAGCATCTCAGGCTCTGTGTATTGTGTATCTTATAGTTCAGAAGCAGCCAGCATTCAGACCTCTGAATGCTTTGGCATATACCTCTCATTAATCTCATAGAGCATGGTCAGAAATAAGGGATTGTGAGAGGTGTACTGGGGTAAAGTGAGGACATTGCTCATAGTGGGTGGCTGTGGCTGCTCTTGTATGTCCGGCCCTCCCTCTGGGTTTTTGGCCAAAGGCTCTCCCTGGGTGGGCCTTGAATTCTTGTTCCAGAAGGATGGGCTTGTTTTTCAGGCATCCTCCTCTGGAGCTGTAGGGATACCATGTTATACTGCATATGTTTGCTTCTCATAATACTTATTTTGTATTATGGGCTATAAAATAATGCTCATGATGAGCATCAAGGGATTTGATGCTTATACCAGCTTACTGCCAATTTTTTTAAAAAAATGGCTTCCTCTGTATTCTCACATCCTATACATAGGAAATGAATCAAAGGTGTAAAATACAGAGCCTTTCCTTCCCTTTCTTTAAAACGCCTGAGCAAATCTTTCACCGCATATGCCGAATATTGCTGAAGTCATAGGAGAACCACATGAAAGATGTTGCAGATGGGTTTGTGACTAGTTAAGTGGTTTGGAGGTAGTCTAGTGGTAAATGTGGAGATACAGGTGACATCATGGCAGTTTATCCTTAAGGAAAGTAGCTAAAAGGAGTCTAAAAATTCAGGCAGCTGGGTTGATCTGTATCAGCAAATAAGGATTAGATAATTTGCAAAGTGAATGAGTCATACTCATTGATTCAAGTTCAGACTTCTTTCAAACACTTTGCATTAGAACAAGGGATGCTTGCAAGAACATAAGGCTTCTAGGAAAATCCACTTCTTTCCCAACTATTGCAAGGATGCTGCTAAACTCAGAAGGAACTAAAGGGTAGTCCTTGTTATTTTAAACCAGTGGCTCTCAATCTTGTTTTGGCCAAGGTGCACCTAAACATCTCTAAAATCCTGATGTACCCTGTGACATATAATTCTTATTATTCAAAAAATGAACTCATATTCACATGGAGGAAACCTAAAAGGCCATTCGCTGTTAATACCATACTCTTGAATTGCCCCCCTTAAAATAAATTTTCTCCCTGTGCCTCACCATGGATTTAAACCCATGAGCCTTGGATCCACTATACCACTACATTGACATAATGAACTCTAAGCTATATCAAGTTTAAGAAAACTATTAACACATCAGTTAATGGGCATATTCTGGTATTTTTAGATGCACAGTCTGTATGCACTTATGTGCATGTGGCATCATCATACACGTGACTCTTAAAGAAAGCCTAACAATAGCTTTCAGTATATAACATGGCATTACAGGACAGGACATGCCATCACATGACTTAACTGAGTCCCTCCATGTGTGTCTGCCAGCATAGCTTCTGACTCCATGGCTTTGGAAATCAACCTATACTAGCAGGGAGTGTATGCCTTATTGTCTGGATTTCTGCTTTGGATTGTCTTAGTAGGCAAGGGGAGTCCAAAAATTCAGGCAAAATTATGGTAAGTTCATGGTGAACAGTGGGAATGCTATTGACATAATATATATCGACTTCAGCAAACCTTTTGAAAAAGTGTCCCATGATATTCTGATTAGCAAGCTAATTGGATGTGTTCCAGATAGCACAACTGCCAGGTGGATATACATTTGGTTACAGAATCATACTCAGAGAGTGCTTATTAATTGCTCCTTCTCTAACTGGGAGGGGAGAACAAGTGAAGTACCACAAGTTTCAGTCCTTGGCCCTTGCTCTTCAACATTTTCATAAATTACTTGGATGAGAGACTGCCAGGAACAATTATCAGATTCGTGGATGGTACAAAACTAGGTGAAACAGCTAATACCTTAGAAGATAGGAGCAAAAGTTCAAAAAGACCTTGATAGGCTTAGACACAGGACTGAAACGAAGAGAATGGGATTTAACAGGAATAAGTGTAAAGATTTACACCTAGGGGGAAAACCAGGTGAACAGTTACAAGATGGGGGGAACTTGGTTCAGTAATTCTACAAACAGAAAGATCTTGGAATTGTTGTAAGTCAAAGGCTAACTATGAGTCAGCATTGTGATGTGGCTGTAAAAAGAGGTCAATGCTGTTTTAGGGTGCATTAGCAGAAGTATAGCCTCCAAAACCCATGAGGTACTAGTTAGTCCCCCTCTGTTCAGCATGAGTTAGACCACAACTAGAGCACTATGTCCAATAGTAGGCACCACACTTTAAGAAAGATGCAAGCAAACTAGAGCAGGTTCAGAGAAGGGCAATAAGGATGATCAAAGGACTGGAAACCAAATCACATGAGGAAAGACTGAAGAAACTTGAGAAAAGGAGACTGAAATGGGATATCATAGCAGTCATCAAATACCTGAAAGATAATCTTGATAATGAAGGGCAGGATCTGTTCGTGATCATCCCAGAGTGCAGGATGAATAATAACAGGAAGCCAGATATAGGCTGAATAATCAGGAATAACATCTTAATGGTTAGAGCAGCACAACAGTGGAACTAACTGCCTCAAGATGTGTTGAGCGCTCTAACACTGAAAGCAGTCAAGAGAGAATGGGACAACCATCTGTTAGATTTGCTTTGATTTGGATTCCTTCATTGAGAAGGGGTTGGACTTGATGGTGTAAAAGGCTCCCTCCAACTTAGTTATTTTATGATTCTTTGTCTTGCTCCAAAGCTTGGAAAAGTTATTATTATTTTTTTGAGAGGATGAAGGAAACATGTCTACAGCTTCCAGAAATGTGCCCACAGCCACTTCTGCTGCTGCTTCCACAGCCTCCTCCTCAATCCTTGTCTCTTCTGCTTGGCTTGGTGTGTCCCTAATGTTGCTCTGTAGCAGAATGGATGTTGTAAGACTTGCAACATCCAACCTGCTACAGTGCACGATTAGGGACATGCCAAGCGAAGGGAAGGAGACAAGGATTGAGGTGGCAGTGGCGAAAGCAGCAGCTAGAATGAGGACATGGGCCAGATGTTTTGGTGCCATGCTGTAGGTTGAGGATCCCTGTAGAACCTTCCAATAGCAGCAATGTATTTTGGGTAGAAGACCAGGGGATCTAATGGGGCTGAGGGCCACATGCAGGCTCAGAGATGCACTTTGCACACCTCTGTTGTATAACCTTGCTCAGCCAGAAGACATGAATGACAAATGATTAGAAATCCATGTAGCCGACAAGGACACTGAGTGTTGACTGTCACAATTAAGTGGGAGGAGAGTTATGGAGAAGCAAACATTTAGATACATATTGTGCATTTACTGCCATGCTGCTTATCGGCACAGCTTTTTGCCATAATGACATTGTTATGATACAATAAATTCGGAGAATAGCTTAATAACAGATGTTAAACTGCATAATTTATTCAGAGGCCTCAATAATTACTGCAACAATCACATTTCAGAGTATTTCATTGCTTGTTCGCTATGACTCATGCAATCATAATCAACTGGAAGGTGGTAAACAGCAAAATCAGAGGTCAGGCACAAATGTATATCAACTATATTTCAAAATGGGAAATTTCCTAAGGAAAAGCTTTAGATGCAGTCCCATAAAATCTTAGGTCTGTTTAAGACATATCTGGGAAAATTTACCTTTAAAATGATAGCTGGCTGGGGAATTCTAGGAGTTGTTCTTCAAACAAAAGTAACTTTTCCTGGCTCAGAAGGATTGCTATCTTGAGTTGTGGTGTAATAACACTACAGTCCATGTACTGCTTCATAAATACAAGGTGTACAGGTCCAGGGCACCCCAAGTATATAGGATTGGTAAACCACTTCTGAATACTTTCCACCTAGAAAACCTTAGAAGGCATGGCCATATGTGTGTTTCTCAGTAGTGCACATTTTATTGCTAGATTAAGATGTGATGAGGCCCAAGATATTCCATATTTAAGAAGCCTTACAGCATTATAGCTTTTAATTTAATTTTATTTGTATTTAGAAGCCTCTCATAATTTGAAACCCTAACCTGCAGTTTACTCAGCCTGGGTATAAATCCAATCCTATACAAGGTGCAGACAGGAAAGCACACTGAATTGCATTTAAATATTGCAACAAGGTTTAGAAGGCAAGTAACCAAAGCAGAGGATAATCTGAATACATTCTGCAAACTAATTCAGTCACACATCTTCTCTAGATGAAAGATAAATCTATTAAAATAAAAAAAGTTTTAACTCTTCTATATCAAATTTAGGAAGAAGGCAATTAGAACATATAGTCCAGAATGTTTATAGAATTTTAACTGCCATTTCTTAATATAAAATACGGACATATAATAGAACTGGCTTTACTGAAGTGGCCCAGTTTTATTTGTTTTTGTTATCGACTAGCATCTTTATGTAATATTTAAACACAGGAATCAAATGTTACGTGTCATATTATTTTAATTATAGGCTAGGTAGGCTTTGTTCTATTGAATTGTTAGATTAATCAATTATAACTAGCTTCAGCTGACGCATTGGTGGGGGTCAAATATAATTGGTGGCGCTGCTCATGAACGGCAAATTCCACATCCCCTTGTGATTATTTGGGTCCTTGCATCTCAAATGAGCACCTAAAATGAGCTTTTGCTGGGGTGCAGATGTGTTTTTACTTAATTGATTGGTTAAAAGATGGATGGATGATTACTCGCCTAAAAATGGTTTAATAGGTTGAGGGCCTTAAAGCCTCATTAGATGTCACATGGCTATATTGATCATATCATCGTCTCAGGGTAGAGTCCTAAATATCTATTAGAGGGTTTAAGCATAATCGAGGAGCAGTTTATACCTTACCCAGAGCTATAATTAATGAGGTGCCATTTCCATGTAAGTTTACACTCACTCATGACACAATGGCAACCACTGCTGTCCCTCAGCTCTGTGGAGGGCATGGGAGGTTTACCTTCATTGAAGGAGCGCACTTTGGGCTGAAAGAGAAGCAGCTGTGTCCGTTTGAGTGATGTATGAATTCAGGAGAAGGAAATTAACTAGCATGCATGTTTCATATTCTGAAGTCTCTTCCTTCTGGTACTAATCCATCATTCTCTCCTCCCACCATAGTTGGTTTTATATTTTAGGTTATTTCCCTGTCTCCACTCTAGCCATGGTGAAATACATCCTTATTCTGTCAACCCTCTGCAGTTTCTCTACAACTGGAATAGACCTAAGGCATTTTGTTTAATGAAAACACCAGCTTGAAATTCAGCAGCTGTTTAAGAAATTTAATTGTTCAGCGCCTTTTCTGCTTAATAGCTGGCTTGCATGCCAGATGGAAAAAGGGTAGGAGCACAGGATTTTCTGTGAGCAGAGAGCTGGGGTAGAATTACTGTACCAACTTTTTGCATTTGATTGGAAGCTTCCCAGTGGCTCTTGCAAGCTGGAAGACAGGAGAGGATACCAATACAAGGAATTATTCCTTTAACTAGAGAATCACTGAGGGTATTTAAGACATTTGCTCTCTTTTCTCCTTGGTGATCCACTGTCCCCGAAGGTTGCCTTCAAAGGACCCATCTACATGAATATCAGTGGTTAAAAAATCAGGCTGCTTCTGAGATGCTATCCCCCCTTAATTCTAGCAATTTCAACATGGTGAGATTGCCCTGTGAGAATTTGTTAAGTCTCTCAAGGCCTTCGGAGGCATGTCGTGTTCATAGTTAGCACAACTTTAAAATTTAATTTGCACAAAGATCTTGATTGCTGACTATGAGAAAAGGCTGTGTTTATAGACATTAACATTTTCTATAAGTCAGCTGCAGGACTCAGGGTGAAGCTCTAAATTATACATCATAAATGAGGGAATAGCACATCGTTAGAAGAGGGGATTCTTTTACGTTCTGAAAGTTGTCTGATTAGCACACCACAAGGTTTTCATACTACCAGCAGATTACAAATCACCTTGCTTTGTTTTATGATTGGACACCAGGAGCTAAAGATAGGCATAGCATCTGATTTTTCAGACAGAAAAGTCTGCCTATATGAAGCTCTCTCTTTAACATATAGTTTGACTTGCAAGTTACACTCAAGAGCATCTAGGCTTTGCAGTCAACAAGGCAACATTTAACCACATTTTCCTACATTGCATATTCAAATAAATTGTAAGCAAAACAAAATAGAACACAACAAACAAAACCAACAACCCATATGCCTAAAATATTTTAATTTTCTCTAAGGAAAACAAAACAAAATGAGGAGCAAATATGAAGATGAATTTCCACCCCTAGTTATGATTCTTCAGATATTACAGAAATGTACCAGATCTATGCATTCTTTAAATATAATATTGTATTTTTCTTGTGATATGTGCATCCAGGGATCTAATCCCCTCCCCCCACCTTGTAAGCCTCTGTCAATTGAAGCCAAATGGAATTAAGAAATTAGGAACATCGGAACATTGGTAATTTAAACTCTCCTACCAGCTGAAGGACTAAGACAAGTGCTGCTGCTGCCACTGTCACTTCCATTTTGTCAACCTCGCCCAACCACTGTCTACTTTCTTCTATCTCTGTCCATGCGCCATTGCCATCTATCCTCTGTGGTTCCAGTATCCACAGTTTCAGTTATCCATGGGTCTAAAAATATTCAGTTATTTAAAATCCCTGAAATACATATACAGTGGAACCCTGAATAATGAATGCTTCATATAACAAAAAAAATCGCCTAACTATGCGTTCATTATGAAAGGATGATATTCCGCATAATGTAAACAACAGCAACATTTTTATGCAGGGTTTTCGGTAGCTGGGGTATGCCCATTCAATGGGAACCCCAGTTAACAAACATTTTGTTTTGGTTATGCGGGATACCGCCAATAGTGATACGCATAACAAAAAAATCCACATAATGAAGAGCTCCGTGGAACGGAGTTTTTTCGTTCTGCATGGTTCTACTGTACTGTATATCTCTATGATGTATTAGCAGAGCTGACCACTAGAGGCTACTGCTTAATGTTTAAAAAGAACAGAGACATATATTTTGGTAGTTCTCATGTAGAACAAAGGAAGCATTTTAAACCATTTCCATGCTTCTATGAATCAGGTATACAGTAAAACCCTGGCACATGAATGCCCTGGGTTGTTTGCCATGGGTTACAACTGCACATTTAATTTTAAAAATTCCCTGGGTTATGACCAATTTTCAGTTTATGGCTGAAAATTGTGCTACTGTATTTTAAACTCTACATTGGTAGTGATCTCCGTACCTTTTCCACACTGTTTGGGGACCTTATCTGTTGATGTTGACGGCACTTCGGCAGCAGTAAGCACTGCATTGTGACTTCAGATGGAGGGGTGGTGGCCATTTTGAATTCCAAAATGGCCATCACAACTATGTCAGATAAGGTCCCAAAACATCATGGAAAAGGTAGGGAGATGGCTCCATTTCTTTTGTGGGGGTGGGGAACAATTGCTTCTGACATTTTGTGTGTGTTTTTGTAATTATTAATTATTATTTTTGGTCCAATGGGTACTTTTTATTTTCAATGTATTCCTGTGGGGAAAACATGCTTTGGGTTACAAATTTTTTTTGGGACAGAGGCCCTTGGAACAGACCTCCATCGTAACCTGAGGTTTTACTGTATGTGTTAAATTTAGGGTTCACTGTTATCCACAGGTTCAGAAATCCATGGTAGCTCTTGGAATGTATTTCCCACAGGTAAGGGGAGGGGTGACACCTATAAATCCCTTAGAAGCCCTGCATTTTATAATATTGTAATAATCGGTCTGTAATGTAATCATATAATAATGACGTTCATAAATTCTGTAATAGATATAGGCCCTATAATAAGTATGAGAGGTCACAGTTGCCTCTAGCTCCAGGGTCATGCTACAATGGCTAAATAGGATCACTTTGATATATGGTATTTCATTTGGAACTATTGAATCTACATGCACAGATTGGCCACACACAGTGATGGGCAGGAGCTGGTTTGCACCGGTTCACCAGAACTGGTAGCAGCTTTTCCCAGTATCTGCGCAAACCAATAGTGGCTTTTGGAGGGAACCACCTCGGGGGCTTACCTTTTCACCAGTTTCCCCCACTGCACATACGCACCTATAGCATGCATGCATGTCTACAATGCTCAGCAGACTTGGCACGCCTACAGCACATTATGTGCTCTGTGTATAAGTTGAATAAGCAGTGTGACAAAATGCAGCCTTGTCTTACTCCTTTTCCTATTCCAAACCACTCTGTCATTCCGTATTCTAGATCCGTAGGATTACATCAGAAGGATTAAACAAGACCACCACCACATATTGAAAGTATAAACTAAGGGGCCATTGTGTCACCCAGTCAGGATGTCTCAATGGATGGAGGCTTCTTATGGATGTCCTGATTTTTATACATGAAGAACTTCTCATGAATCCCCCTTAAATGTGTATTTGGGGAAGTAGATGTGTCATTGTTGCATTGGGTAGAGCTAGCAGCACAAGAACCTGTAGATGCAGAAATATTTCTACAATCAGCTCCACATCCCCCATCCAACAGAATACACTCATATTTTAGGTAAACAGTGGAAGACTGTTTATCTCCCCAACAAAATCCATCCCACTCTATATTTCCTCCACCTCAAGTGAGGCTATTTCTGTTAATTGTGTACAAGATTCTATTTATTTTCATTGCTGGATGTTGAGAGCAATTTGGATAGCCCATGAACAGGAAAATGTGCTACCAAAGATGAAAAGGGTCACTTTCCAGCCATAAGTATTGATTGACACTTGGGTCAAATACCAGCACGTTATTCCATTATCTTGAAGGGATTTTTTTTTAAAAACCATGACACAACTGAAACAATTGAGTTGAAGGGGATATCTGTGGAACATCTCTTGCTAAGCCCTCCTAAGTAATTGTCATGGCTGGTGCAAGACAAGGGTTACTGTTACCCTCTTTTTTTAACCAAATGAACTCAGCCCCCAGAGAATTAAACATAAATGATGAACAATGAAAATGGACAGAAATATATTTTAGGGGGATTTTAAATTTAATGAGAATTCATTTTAAAAGTCATGCATGTATTCAGCTTTGTGTCTCTTTCTGTGCAAAAGCCTCTGAATTATTCCAACCTCTGGATTTACAGAATTAATACTTCTGTACCTTTAAAGCAATAAAGGTCGTGGCTTACTACAGCATTATAGCTACCAAGAGTAACTTGGCTTGCAATGGAAATAGGGTTCCCTTGGCAGCTGCCAATTGACAGGTTCTTTCTCATCATACTGACAGTCAAGGACCAAAGTATATACCAGACTAGAACAAAACAGAAATTTGTTTTTCTTTTATGAGGATGAGCCTGACTCTCAGCAGGTCTTTGTTTCATGCTAGTTTTGCGTAATCATATCAATTGCCACTTTGTGTCCCAACACTTTATGGACTAAACTAATGGTGCAGAATCCTATACCTATCCACTCAGAGATCAGGTCCCCTGAGTTGTTTAAGGTTTACTGCCAAGTAAATGTGCATCATACAGCCAATGTAGCCTCTTAGCCACCTCCAGTTCTTTATTCTATGCATGCATGAGCCCATTTGTTCTTCTTTGCTATTATTTAGGTATCAGCAACATTTCAAAATTGTTTGGATCAAAACTCTCACCATGTCTCAGAAAGCATGACTTCTTCTGCTTAAGGGATTCTGGTAGTTGTTCAAAAAAGTAACTTTTTCATGCTACCGCTTTCACAGCCATGTAGTGCCATGGAAAGCTACATTTCCTAAGGTTTGCATTGCTCCTTCTTTGGATATCATCTGCAAGCTGTACACCAAGGGAAGAACAGAAACTTACATCCTTGCTAAACCTGCCTTATCAGTATTCCATCCTCTTCATTTTGGACTCAATGGCCTTGGGTTGGGCCCCTTCCAACTCAGTTATTCTAGGATTCTAGGATTCAGGAAGAGGCACTGCTACTAATATTCTTCAATGTCTCCCAGATGGAACCATGACCATTACTTTCCTACCACAGCAGCTATTTTTACACATCTCAGAAAACAAAACAAAATAAACAAAATAAATTAAAATAAAAAACACAGTAGCACTTTAAAGACTAACTTCTATATTTTCACTGTTAGCTTTCGTGGATCAAGTCCACTTCATCAGACAAGGAATGAAACTTACAGGCATGTTCTTATATACCAAATTCAGGAGGTCGACGGGAGAAGGGTTGGTGTCAAGCAAGATGACAGACAAGCAAGCACAAGAATGCAGTATCACCCAGCCATTAGCAACAATAGATTATTCAGATAAACTCTAAAAGACTCCCTTTCAATCTCAAGGTTTTTACACAGGCTTCAAGCAATGAAAAAGGAGATCAAGTCTAAAAAGGTGTCCCTGCCTCAGAGGTCTTCCTTGCTCTGCATCACGATATCCAAATGTTGAGTGTGGTAGCTTCTGAGGGAAATTACTATAGGGGAACATTGGGCTGCACATGGAATATTCTCAGTGCCTCTTCAACTAGGTGGATCTCTTTCCCTAGTGTAGTACCAGGAGCAGAATATCATAAAATGAAGATAAGCTGAAACATATTTGAGTTTTGTAATATTTTATTCTAGGGTCTACAGAGTAGAGGAAGAAAACTTCAAATGGAAACTAGAGCAATTGATGACAGACCCATACTCGCTTATAGACAACCCTCCAATCTCAAACAATTATTGACACACAACAGACTACACAGAAGTGGAGAAGAGATGGGAACTAGACCTTGCTGCAAATCCATATCTCAACTCTGTCCCCACATTCACTCTGGAAAAAGTATTACTGGACCCAACGGCAACAAACACAACATTAAAGGCAGTTTTACTTGTGCTTCTGCCAATGTAATTTATGCCATCGCTTGCCAAAAATGTCCATCTGTGCTTTATGTAGGACAAACAGGACAAACTTTATGCAAAAGAATTAATGGACACAAATCAGACATCCAGAATGGCAACACAGAGAAACCAGTCTCAAACCACTTCAATCTACCTGGAGCTCTATCCAAGACCTGAAAGTTATAATTCTGGAACAGAGAAATTACAAAACTAGGACTGAAAGAGAGACAGCAGAAATCAAATACATTCATCTGTTAGACACCCATAGCAGGGGATTAAATGTTAGTGAAGGGTTTCTGGGACATTATCACATTTGATACACAGATTGCTATATGTTGCTAGATTTTTTTATATATTATATTTTGGTGTATCACAATCTTCCTGCCAATTCTCTTTAGCAAAGCAGGAAGTAACCAAGGTCAATGTTTTTGTTTGTTTCCTTACATGTAAGAGGTTAGTCTGAAACCAAAATGTGCTTTCTCCACACCTTTGAGATTGAAAGGGAGACATTTAAAACTAAAATGAATAATCTATTGTTACTGATAGCTGTAGGAAGCTGTATTGTTATGCTTGCTTCTCTGTCATTCTGCTTGAGTACATCCCCTTTAACATGTAGACCTTTACATTTGGTATATATAAACCATGCCTGGAAGTTTCACTCCTGGTCTGAAGAAGTGATCTTGATCCACGAAAGCTAACAATAAAAATATAGCTCGCAGCTAGAGCTCCCAGGGACGGACCGGTGGGACTCACAACACCTGCACCCCAGCCACCTACAAAGGTGATGCAGGGGTCGCCACCCGCTGCTGCTCACTGCTGGAGCTCCCTGGGATGGACCGGCAGGATTTGCAACACCTGCACCCCGGCCACCTACAAAGGCAATGCTGGGGTTGCCACCTGCTGCCGTTTACCGCTTGCCGCTGGAGCTCACTGGGATGGACCGGTGAGATTCACAAC
Organism: Furcifer pardalis; assembly: GCA_030440675.1. Classification (NCBI taxonomy): domain Eukaryota; kingdom Metazoa; phylum Chordata; class Lepidosauria; order Squamata; family Chamaeleonidae; genus Furcifer; species Furcifer pardalis. The sequence goes on along the minus strand of CP126896.1, from coordinate 43,708,228 downwards.
ACCTGTGCCCTGGCCTCCTACAAAGGTGATGCCGGGGTCACCACCCGCCGCCGCTCACTGCTCACTACTGGAGCCCCCTGGGATGGACCGGAGGGATTTGTAACGCCTGCGCCCAAACCGGACGTTGAGCCTCAGGCTCCGTCGTGGACATTGAGCCCTTGGCTCTGTCAGGGACATTGTGGGTTTTGTTGTTTGAGTTTTGTTATTTAAATTTGGGCTTTGTTATATTCTGTTATATTTTTTATACTGCTAGCTGCCCTGAGTTGCTTCGGCAAGTAGGGTGGCATATAAATATGAAAATTTAATTTACTTAAATTAAAGTACTACAGTGTTTTTTATTTTGTTTTCTGATATGCCTGAACTACAGACTAACACGGCTACTATTCCAAATTATTGTCACTGGTAGTACATTTAACTTCCTTCTGACTTCTCTATCTGAAATCCTGTACTCTACAATTTTTGTTGAACAGCCCTGGTGATGCAGTGGTTAAACTACTGTACTGTAGCCAAAAGATTGTGAGTTCAGTCCTGACCAGGGATCAAGGTTGACTCAGCCTTCCATCCTTCTGAGGTTGGCAAAATGAGTGCCCAGCATGTTGGGGGCAAAATGCTAATTAACTTGTGAATTGCCCAGAGACTGTACTAAGTGCTATGGAGCAGTATATAAATGTAATTGCTATTGCTATTGTTGTGTACCATGTGAGGACTTAGAATTATGCAAAGATTTCATGCATGTGACAAAGTGGGCTATCCTATTTTAGGGTTCCTTCAAACTTGATGTTTTCTGACATTGGAAAAAAAAAACCATTTCCTACATGTCAGACATTGAAGCTGTGTTTCATGTGAGAAGAATTGACCCACTTTTCCCTCTGTAGAACTAGCATTATCCAAAATGTAAGGGTAGTGTTATCAGACTGGAGCTATGTGAAGGAGAATTTAATATTTGTAATGTTTATATAGAGATTTATCTCAGAATCACTTCTCTCACATACATGATTTCCCAGTCCAATCTAACTGCTTGAAATCTTCTTTGTGTTCAATACTTTTAGAACAGTAATAAATAACCCAATTGAATTTAGAAAATACAGTAATAATGTTTTCCCCCAAATTCAAATAATCCTGTGATACAATCTGTTCCCATGTTATAGTAACATGTAGTTATTCCCCTTTCCTCCCCTCTTCTTTTGCAGTCCCCCATTACATTTTTCAATTAATTTTTTTATTGAGGGTTCTTTTATTCAAATAATTTTGAATGGAAGGGCACGAGCTCCTTAACCCATAGTGTTCATTATATCTTTTTGACATTTTCGATTTAATATAGAAGATATTGCATTTTTTTTAAAAAAAGTAAACTACATTCACTAATGGATATTTTTGCTGACCAGTTGACATCAGGCATCTTAAGTTATAAATAATGAAATGACCTGGTTCTTTCAAGATTTCAGCAAAGTCTGAAGTAAAATTTCAAATCAGCAGCTGATGTAACATCCCAGTGTACTCTTTTTTAATTACTTCAGCTGCTCAAACTGAACTATTGGATAGTATCATTACAACTGAAATTGGGAAAAGTTTAATTTGTAAGAATACTATCCAGTAGTTTGATGTGATGTGATATAGCTTGGAGATCACTAGGATTAACTGGCTTTTATATTTTTCAGGTTGTGGGTGTTTATCTCGAAGGGACTGTATTTTGGCACCACCCAAGGGACATATGTGACTTAAGGAATGTCACGGACATGAACATTTGCTGCCCACCAAGGATGGCTTTCAACTTGCCCAATGTTGTGTTGACCAATTGCTTTTACTAACAACTTACATAGAAGCAGGATATCAGGTGAAGCAAAAAGCATCATTTGCCTTCATAGATTTGAGTGCAGCATATAATACAAAGCAAAGCAAACCAATCACACTTATATACCCCCCCCCATAGTACATAGTGCACTCTTTATAAGGTTCACAAGTTAATTAGCCCAAACTTGCTGGGCACTCATTTTATCAAGCTTGGAAAGATGGAAGGTTGAGTCACTTTTGAGTCTTGGTCAGGATAAAACTCACAACATTTTGGTTGCAGTATAGCAGTTTAACCACTGTGCCACAAGTAATCCTATGTTGAAAAACTATTTGACTTATTGATACAGTAATATGATTACTGGAAGAACTTTCCTTGTGATCATGGGAGAGGATATTAGTGCCCCTAAAATACTGAACAATGGCCTGCCATAAGGCTCTGTTCTTGTACCCCTCTGTTTAATCTATACATAGCCAACATACCCTGCACGGAGTCTAGGAAGTTAAGCTATGCAGATGACAGGGCAATAGCCACCCAGTATGAATCTGTTGCGTCAACTGAAGAGGTCCTTGCTACCAACTTAAACCTATTGGATATATATTTTTGTAAGCCTCCATTTACAAACATGTTCTTCTGTCCATCTAAGATGGAAGTAACATTTTTCCATCCTTGAAATAGAACTGCAGGTAAAGAGCTTAATGTATGAGTTAAGGGAAATTGACTCAATCACAAAATGCATCTAAAATACCTTGGAGTTACAGTAAAACCCATGCTTACGTAAAAAGTCTGTTCCGTAGGCTTTTATGTAAATTGTTTTTTTACTTAATTCAAAACAAACCCATAGGAAAAATGAATTTTTACATAACTTGAAGCAAACCCATAGGAAAAATGAATTTTTTACTTAACTTGAAGCAAACCCATAGCAAATTGTGCTATGTAAGTCGGGACATTTATGTAAATCAGGACATGGTTTTAGTGCAAAAATCGTTATGTAAGTCGAATTTTATGTAACTCGAGGCATATGTAAGTTGGGGTTTTACTGTACTTTAGACAGGATGTTTCTTATAAAGAATGTCTGATGAAGAGTTCTGCCAAACTGAGAAACAGAAATGATCTCTCACATAAACTATGTGGCACTAGTATGGGGCTTGGCAACAGATACACTACAAGTGTCTGCACTCAGCTTGATATACTCAACAGTAGAGTATTGTGCCCCAGTTGGCTTCATAGTTTGCACACAATCAGGATTGATGTATAACTGCATGAACTCGTAAAACTGCACATTGTTAGTGGTTGATATGGACAACATTGAACAGAATCTGCATGTGCCATGGTAGATGTGCAGATGCCCTTTATAAGAGGGCAAAATAACATTACTGAATTGTGACTGTTTGCCATTCTCTTGTTCTGGGGTTCCCTGTACTGTGCAGGCTGACCATGACTGCACAGGCTAGCTGTTCTCCAAGTAGGCTCAGTGGGGAATCAAACTCCCAGTCTCTGGCTCCAAAGCCATATATCTAAGCTATTGAGCTATCCACTCGACCCATTACTTCTTAACTGACATAAAGCTGACATAAAATGAGTTTTTTATTGCAGGTAGTCTTGACATATGAAAAATCTGTGATAATAATTATTTTTAGTTACCTTTCCATGTTTCAAAATGTAAAGGGAATTGGAAGGAGGAACTAGGCTGGGTTTCTAACCCTAACACAGTATCTAAAAGTTTTGCCTGGTTCTTTGGCAAAAATAAAAAATAAATACATCCCAAAGGCATCTCTGCCAACTTCATTGTCTAGCCCAGTGTTTCCCAATCTTTGGCTTTCAATTCCCAGAAGCCTAAGTCAGTACACTGGCTGACCAGTGCTTGGGAGAATTATTTTGTGGAACATAGTTTGGGAAATGCTGTTATAGCCATGACAGCCTATGTGGTGAAAGGATGGTCACGCCTTGCACTGTAATGTGAAGGGCAAGCATGTGGCTATCAGGCTAAAATGTGTTGGGATCTCAAGGATCGAAAAGAAAGGGAAAGTGGAGGGTAGAAGACATTGTAATCTGTCATTCTTGGAGCAAGGTGCATGTGACTGCTGGCCTCTGCTGCCTTTTGGGCTGTCTTAAAACATAGAAGAAATTATGGAATCCAGCCTTCATATGTCTTACATAGCTTAAAGGCAATGACATATGCCAGAAGATTCGGGAGACACTGTGTGTAAGGCTTTCTTTCTAATAGATATAAAGTCCTCTGGGTATACATTTGACATCTTCATGAATACCACATGAATTAATAATGATCAGTACTTTACACATAGAATACCCTGGTAATTCATAATGATAGATGGGGTACTTAAAGTAAAGAGGTAACCTTTTCCTAAGGTGGGTAGGTGGCTTAACATCCACTTTATTAACAATGTCCCATGTACTATACTTATGCAGATGAAAAAGGGAGAAGAAAAATCAGTGGGCTTCTCTACACCAAATTATTATGCATGCAATCTGGTTGTAATGAGTTTCTATGCTGTGCAAAACACAGCTCTGCCACAATTTGGAATATTTTACAACGTTCCATTTCAACTGCTGAAAGACAGAGTGCACTTGAAAAATGCCAGGCCAAGCCAGGCAAGCAAGCCACCTGTGATTAAAAATGGGCCATAATTGAACTCAAGGATGAGAAGAAGTGCTTCTTTGCTTGCCTGAAATGATTGATTAATTCTCTCCAACAAATCAGTGGTGGACTCTTGCTAATGCAATTCAAATAATGCCCTGGTTATGTGCTCAAGAGGCAAATTCTATAACTCTTGGGATGCCAAAAATGATACTTTGCATGAAAGGTTGTATGTACTGTTGGGATTGAATTGGCTGGATGAGCACTTAAAAAGCCTGACTGCTTCTGGCTATGAATTGGTTGATTAGGAGAGCAAAATGTGCAGTAGGTGTTGTTCCTGTTTTTACTGCAACAATCATTATTGCTTAAAAAAAAAGATAAGTTATCTATTTGTTCCACATTATGCAGTTACATAAAAAGCCTTGACAAAAATCAAGACAATAACATGAAATAAATACATTTTTAAAATTTACTTTAAACAGCTCATGTAAAAATTATAATCCCAGCTTCAGTGTAAAATTGCTAATAGGAATGCAGATTCCCGGCCTTGTTTGTTGGCTGAAGTCCAGTAATAAGTCAACTAGTGCAGTCCTACTGAATCAACAGAACTTATATAAGGAAACACCAAATCTCCACTGATTCAATGGGACTACTTTATATCTGACTTACTATTGGATTTCAGCTAAATCACAAAACTTCAAAAATGTTCTGCTTGGGAGATGACATGAAATAACAGGACACCACTGAGACCTGGAAACCCAAGGGTGAATCCAAGAGTACACCTAAACATTGAACTTGAGTTTTTGGGGCAAGTGTAACTGTATCTTGCAGAATTAGAGTCCCACTTCTCACATTTGCTGTTCAAAGAGTTCAAGAGCACCTCTATCTTGTCTAAGTTTCAATTCATTTGTCTTACCCAGCCCATTACTGACACTAGGCAGTGGTTTAGAAAACAATCAGCTTCCTTGGAATTGAATGGAAAGGAGAAATAGAGTTGGGTGTCATTGTCATATTGGTTGCACAACATTTGGTGTGAAACCTCTTCCAGCTGTTTCATAGATATCTTAAACATCACAGGAGACAAGACACAGTCCTGATAGACACAACAGGGCAAAAGCCAAGATGATGCAAAGATTCCCCAACACTCTTCTGAGATTGGCTTTCCAAGAAGAACTGGAACCACAGTAAGACAGTACCATAAAACCCTATCCTACAATGGTGATCCAAAGAATTACCATAGCTGGCAATATCAAAAGCTGTTCGAAGGTCCAGTGGAATCACAAGAACTCATTGATTATCCAATTCCTGCTGTAGGTCATCTACCAAGTTCGTCAAAACTGTTTCTGTCCCATAGTGAGGCCTGAAGTCAGATTAAAATGGAACTAGATAAGCAATTGTATTCAAGAATTTCTAGAGATGGGAGGCCATGACACACCCAAGCAAGAATAGATTATTGGAAACTGAACAGTAATCATCCAGCTACTTAAAGTTCACAATATCTTTTCATGGGATTTGAATTGTGCCTTCTTACTCCTTTTACCCTCTCAACCAGACCTCCTCTAGCTGCTTTTAATAGCAAAGACTGGCAACAGTCCAGCTTGCAAGTGGTGACCTTTATATCTCTGAGGTTCCTATCCACATCCTCAGGCTGCACATGTTGCATCATATTCCTTAATACTGGAGGAGCAGGAGCCAAAGTTACATCCATCGGACTGCCTCACTGATAGCATCCAAGTACTAACAGGTTTCAAATGATTTTATCTGTAAAGTGCAAATTGTTCACAGTGGGCAGTCAAGTTGTCTATATTTTCCAGTGAATAACAGGCCCTTGGTTGCTCTAAACAGCTCTTCGGGTTGACTCAGTAGATGCAATGCTGGCAGAGAAAACTGTCCATAGAGCAGGCTTATACTCCAGTGAGCTTTAGCTTGCCTTTGAATGGATTTTCTCCAAGTTTTCCACCATCATTACTCACATCTGGATACAACTTTTTTCTCAGTGCCAGCTACCTGGTGAACCTGGGTACAATTAGGAGTTTGCCATTTCTCTGTTACAGAGGTCAAGCAGGGTTTTAACATAAACAGTTGCCAAGACAACAAAAAATTCCCCAAGAGCTGTTAGGATACCATTTGGTTCCATATGCCTTCTGGAGTGGACCATCTTAATTGGTCTGCCAGCCCCTGGGAGACTTCAAGTTGTGAAGAGTCTATATCCCAACAGGTAGCTCATTGTCCATTGACAATGAGATTACAGAGAGCATCTCCACACCCAGATCATGAGAATACTGCCAGGACAGAAATCCATGTCCAGACTTTGTGCTCAGCCTGAATGGGGCCAGATACTATTTGGAAGACATTCAAGGTTGTCATGGAGGACATGAAATCTTGAGCTGTCCCCACAAGGTGGGCTCAGCATCAACACTGTAACCAATTTATTTATTTATTTATTTATTTATTTATTATTACACTTGATACCCCGCCCCAATCGGGAGGACCCGACTCTGAGTGGCTTACATGAGACTAAAAATAAGAATAAAAACATAAGACAATCTACATCAATAAAAACATCAAGTTAAAAAGTCATCAAAACTTAATCACAAAAATTAAAACAATACACAGTCCCACTTCCAGACCCAGGGTGGCAATCCATCAAATAAGCCACCTGGTAAGTGAACTCGCATTCCCAGGTCCCCACACTTGTCCTGTCAGCCAGGTTTTCAAGCCCTTCCGGAAGGGCAGGAGCTCTGTCTGAAGGCGCAGTTCGGTGGGCAGGAGGTTCCAAAGGGCCGGGGCGGACACAGAGAAGGCCCTCTTCCTGGTGCAGGTGAGATGCTCCTTTCTCGCCGAAGGGACAACAAGGGAGCCTCTCCGATCTGCCCTGGTGGGACGGACAGATGTTCTTGGGGTGACGCGGTCTCTTAGGTATCCTGGCCCACTACCATATAGGGCTTTAAAGGTAATAACCAGCACCTTGAATTGCACCCGGAGACATACTGGCAACCAGTGCAGCTCCCGGAGCAGCGGTGAAGCGTGAGCATAACGCCCACACCCCACCACTACCCGGGCCGCCGCATTTTGGACGAGCTGGAGTCTCTGGATGGTCATCAGGGGCAGCCCCATGTAGAGCGCATTACAATAGTCAAGTCTGGAGGTGACCAACGCATGTGTGACCATAAGCAAGGCGTCCCGGTCCAGGAGTGGGCGTAACTGGCGTATTACATGAAGTTGTGCAAAGGCCCTCCTGGCCACGGCTGCCACCTGCTCTTCGAACAGTAGCCGTGAGTCCAGGAGGACCCCCAGATTACGCACTGGGTCTGTTTGGGGCAAAGCTGCCCCATCCAGTACCAAAGATGGCAGCTCCTGGGTTAACACAGGACCCCTTACCCACAGCCACTCAGTCTTGCTGGGATTCAGCTGTAGCCCGTTGTCCCCCATCCAGACCTTAACAGCCTTCAGACACCTGGAAAGGACTTCCACCGCACCGCTTGGGTCCCCACGGGCGGAGATGTATAACTGGGTATTTCCTAGTTTAGAAAGGAACTTTGTTCTAACGTGGGAGTTGAATGTGGTAAAAGGAATAGCCCAAGAAAACAAATTTTCAAAAATTTAGAACTTATTTGTGGAGGCAACATTGAATGGGGAAGAACTAGGGAGGCCAGCACCAGAACAAATGAGTTTTTGGAATTAAAAAGAAACTGATCCCCCATCATCTTCTGGGCAATGTAAATAGTACATTGGTGATTGTTACAAATTAAGTAATAACTGTGTTCATACAAGAAAGTCTTACTTTTACTTTAGTATACTGTTAAAAGACTGTCAGTTATGTAATGTATTGTATGTAATTTTTATTTTTATTTTTGTTATTTTATACACAGATGAGACAATGTAAAATCAAATGGTTATTTTCTGCAAGATATATTTGTATTTTTGTGTTTGAAAAATCCAATAAAAATTTTTAAAAAGAGAAAGAAAGGAACTTTGTTGAGTAGTGAGTAGAGCAGCACAACAAAAGAACTCCAAATCTGTCCTGAGCAACCACCTTCAGATAAAGACACTCATATCTGGGTTTACCTTTGGAGCTGTCTCCCAATTTAAAAAAAAAGAAAGAAAGAAAATTGCTGATTAAAACTTTCTCATTGGAAACTTCTCTCTTGGAAATGTAGTTTCTGTAGGAAGCATTTTAGTGCTAAACTCTGGTCCCTGAGAACAAACTGAAGAAGAAACATTTCTTTTTCTTGTGAAGAACATGAATGAATGAATGGACTTTTGAAAGTTGGGGAGAGGAAGATAAACACTGCTCTTGTCAATGTGAGCCTTGTATAGCCTGAACAATGGGGGGAAATCCAAAAGTAACATGTGAAGAATTTGGCATATCAGAAAACAAAATTAAACAAAATAAAGTAAAAAAACACTGTAGCACTTTAAAGACTAACTGGTATATTTTTTATTGTTAGCTTTTGTGGATCAAGTGCACTTCATCAGACAAAGAGTGAAACTTACAGGCATGTTCTTTATATACCAAATTCAGGGGCTCAAAGGGAGAAGGGGTGTGTGCAATACGACAGAAGGGGTGTGGGCAATACGACAGAAGGGGTGTGGGCAATACGACAGAAGGGGTGTGGGCAAGACGACAGAAGGGGTAAGGGCAAGACGACAGACAAGCAAACACAAGATTGCAGCTTCACACAGCCATTACCAACAATAGATTATTCAGATAAACTCTAAATGACTCCCTTATGCTACTATTCCAAAAAATGTGAAGAATTAGGTACTTTTATTGGAGCAATGCTCCCTCTGGACAAGTCCAGAGAGGAGTCTTTTCCCAACCCTGTTAGGAGATGCTGTAGATGGAGGTTGGGATCTTCTCCATCCAACATATATCCTTTACCTTTGGCAAGTAGCCTTCCCTTTGATTCACTGGCACACAGTTTTGGGTTGGAGCTGGCTTCTAGTAATGCACAATGATTAAACAACGCCTGTGTAAAGTGCAGTTGGTGTATAATCCATCACCTGTCCAAAATCAGTCATCCATGAGAAATGCATGTGCTTTAGGAGTTGCTAATGAGACATTTCTTGCTGCTGTGGACTTGTGGTTGGGGTAGGGGGTAAAAAATTAAGTCTTCCTTGTTATTTTTCCTGACTTTCACAAACCATCTCTGCTTGGTCATCTCGCTATTCTTCTTGCAAAACTAAACTGGAAATACTTATTAGTTAGGGGGTGGGGGAGGTGCAAATTGAAAAAAATGCTTAGCTAATAAGCTATCAACAGTCACAACTGGATGGCATCAATATCTAAAAGTCAAATAAAGTAAATGGTGTGGGTAGGAATCCTGAACAATTCATGAAATAAATAGCAGTAAATCTCAGTGACACTGAAGCAATGAAAGTAGTGTTGATCTATATAGCTGCAGATGTGACTCCAGGGTGCAATCTGTCCAGCTGCTCAGTATCAATTCTGCCACATGGGCACTGCATCAGGGAAGATAAATAATAAACCTCTTACTCAAAGAGATAACTACAATTGGCAGTGGCTGGTTTTTATGCCAAGAGCCTGCTGATTTTCATTGTTCAGGAGAATGAAATGGTACCAAGGGGTGTGTTCCTGGGCACAAGGCAGGATAAATGATTTCCTTTTCAATACTTTTCATTGTGGGAGCCGACAGATTTTTAAATGGAATATAGTGAGGGATAGAAAAATCAATCCGTTTCCAGTCTGTGCCACATATATTCACTCACAGGTATATTCTGTCCTGTTTCTGCATTAATCATTTTTTGAAAAGAAAAAAAAACCTACCAGGGCCAACCCTATCTCAGACAGAGTGGAACAGTTGCCTCAGGCAGCAGATTATGGGTTTAGGAAATTGTTAGTTCACTGATGGTGGTGTATTTTTGCTGCCAGGATTAGGAAAACTGCTTATGGGATTTCCTACTTCAGGTGTTATGATAATCTGGCTAGCTTTCAGTATTATGCACCTTAACCTAGACAGTGAATGTTCCTGCTGTATACATAATTTCTGCAAGTAGACCTACGCTTAATTACTTTTAAAAAAATATTAAATATTATTTTGAGATTTGTTCCCCCTTGAAACATACATTTCTAATTTCTTTTCTTACACATTGTACACTTGAAAATATATTTTGTACTTTTTTCTTTCTGAGGAACTTTATTTTATTTTATTTTTGTTCATGATGTATTTGTTGTTTGTTTGTTTGTTTTGATTTGCTGTGTTTCTGTTGTCATTTGTTATCTGTTTGTACACCACCCAGAGTGGGATACCACCCAAATAGGCAGTACAGAAATGAAATGAAATGAAATAAAATAAATAAATAAATAAATAAATAAGCTTTCGGAGAGTGAATATCTGATATGCTGGTATATTATTCCACTGTGATCTGTGCATTATTTTGGGACTAGAGGTCAGCTTATATCATAATGCACAAAGAACACATTCCTTCATCAGCCCTAAATGAAACAAATATGACTAAATGATTGTTGTCATTTTATTTAATTACATCATCTACACTGCACCTCTCCATAGCTTCTGGCGGCTTAAAACAGGTACAGTCAAACCTCACATAAAGAGTGCCTCGCCTAAAGAGTAACTCGCTTAAAGAGCAGAATTTTCTCTGAATGTTCGCTTTGCTTAACAAATAAAACCAACCAAAAACTCGCTTAACAAATAATCGGGGGTAACAAGTGAGCATGGCATAAAACCGGACCCTGAAAATAGGAAATTTTGGGAAAATTGATAAATAGGGACAGAGTTGAAATTACAAATTCCTTGTATAGCACAGGTGATGTTTAAATGTTATGTTAAATGTGTTTGTGTTATGTATATCTGTTATGTAAAAAAAATTATAATAAAAATTCACAATAATAATAATAATAATTGGGGGTCACAATCCCCCCCCCCCACAATTGGCCATTTGCAATGGTATTTTGCTTAAAGAGCAAACTCACTTAAAGAGCAATCCTGTGGAACGCATTATGCTCTTTAAGCGAGGTACAACTGTATTCTAAATCTCCTGTCAATCACATATGGAGAATAGAAACAGAACCTGCATGACTCAGAACGAATTGCTCTCAAAACTCTTAGACCCAATACACAGACTAGAAATTTAGCTGGCAGAGAGATTTGGAATTTGTGCTATTTTGTCATGGCAAATGCTTGCCTTTCCAATATAGGGTCTGAATACATAGAACAGTAACATGAAAAAGCTGATTTGCTGTTGGCTTCTCATCAGTGTATATAACAAAGTCCATATTTACAGCCTCCTGGCATTTGGGTATCAGCTATTAAAAATCTGTTTGCAAAAAATATAGAACATTTTCTATAAAATTCAGAGGCCATGATGGCCTAGCTGTGGCCCTCAAAGCTGACAGACAAGATTACATGAGTGTACTGGAAGAATGTAGTCTGGTCAAGAGACCAGAAAATAGCCAAGTGTAGTTGGTACCCATCAAATGGGCTGCCAACTGAAATGAGAGCCAGGCATGAGAGTGGACAGGCAAGAAAGAACAAAATAAATGAAAGTTAACTGAGGAAAAGGAGGAGAGAGAATGAGAAAGGTAAAAAGAGAAGAGGGAAGAATGTGGAGGTAATAGTAATAATTTCATGTCAGAGGTTAATAGCAATTAGCATAAAATTTGAATTTTATATAACTTTTTCTTAATGTTTTAATGCTAATCAACTGGCTTTCTTCTGCATGGGAGCACTAATATTTCCAGGTTCTGGATGGTGAAGCCACTTATTTGGATGAGGTACAGGGACTGTACCATGTAGAGGAAAAGTCCAAAGAATGAAGCACTTCTTCCTTTTTGTCTTGGGCTCCCCTTCTCTTCCTTCTTTTGTCATGAACTATAAAGACAAAAAAAGGAGCAAACTATAATGCCCATGAACTGGCCTACTTATTAATACTATCAAAATGCAAAAGCAGATCAAATCCCCTTGCTAGCAAGCAGAAGGACACTCTTGGCAAGAACTGTTTTGCAGTAGTAACCAGTCAGCTAATGAGACCCTGTCTATGTAAATTGGTTCATTAATATTTCATTGAGTCAGCTTCAGTGCAACTCAAGAAATATTCCTGGAAATTCAATAAGCAATTTGTTGTATTACAGAGCTTAACCAATATTGATGTGGAAAGTTAAAGTACAGTACTAGTACTATAGCTGAAATATACAGATGCAATTGCCTATGAGAAGTAAACTATGACTATTACATACATTATTTCCTTTAAGTTAAAAAGGTGACAAATAACTCATACTCTGCAAACTATTTATTTAATAAGTTCAACCACTTTTTCAAGATCATTTTCAAAGGGACTTATATTGGAATGACAATTCTCTCTGGTCGGAAGCCACTTTGATATACTTTGATATACTGTAAAAGTGCCCTGTGGGTGGCTAAGGAATTTCGAACCGTCTCGTACGATGCCATGTGTGTCACTGCCAATATGATGCTGATCCATCCGATGGGAGAGGAATGGGTGGAGATTTACCGGCAAAGGCAAAAAAAATCAGGTGACAGAACGATGCACAATTGCCACAGAATCCAGGACAGAGAGGACAGTGCAATGGCAGCAGATCTGGGATACATTGACCAAGGGATGGTGGACTCATTGTCTCATCCCAGACATTAACACATGGTCAGCATGGAGAGGTGGATTATTACCTCACACAGGTGTTGATGGGGCATGGCTGCTTCAGAGCCTATCAACACCGATTTAGGCTGGATGATGATGCTTCGTGCCCTGTCTGCCAGCCCATGCAGGAAGACATGGAGCACGTGTTTCTTCACTGTCCATGTTTTGATGCAGAACGGGAAATTCTACAGAGACATTTTTAATGACAGCTGTCCCCAGAAGACATCACCGGCAAGATGTTGAGCAGGGAGACTACCTGGGTCACAATGTCTAATTATACAGCCGGGGTCATATTGGCTGTGGAGAAACTGAGAAGAGGGCAGCCAGAGGCATAGAGGAGGATGAGTATCCAAATTGGAGAAGGGTTGTTAATCGCCAGTCTGCCCCCCATGAAGTTAATACCTGCCGGCGGTTCCACAGGGTGGCGGGGCATAATGGGAGGTAGTTTTAGTAGGTAAAAATACCACACACTGTGAAGCAAGGGCTCAACAGCATCTTTTGGAGATTTTCACCTGCCCTAAATCTCTCTCACACTCTCTCTACACACCCACACTCACCCACATACCCACCCACCCACATACCCACTCACACATGGGGAGATTTGAAAAATGCTGCAAATGTGAACTTTTCCAAGGGTTTGTCACTTCCCTACCATGCACCTCTCTTGCTGTCAAACCGAAAGGCCAACAGATTCCTGTAGGGAAGTTTTTTGTTCAGAATATTGTTGGTTATGTTGTAACTGTTGGTTGTGTTGTAACAGTTTCTGACTGGGTGAAGATCTATTTTCCTGGGTTTTCAGGTCAAAATTAGGTACCACGGCTTATATTTGGGTTGGCTTATACTCGCGTATATACGGTATTTTGTAAATTAAAACAAACCCTATATTTTCACTCAAATAGGCCCCCAGGTTCCCACCCTAACACTGTACACAAATATGTTACTTCAGATGATATACTATGTTTATAGTGGCATGGGTATATATAACTTTAGTTCAAATTGCTCTGTCTGTCTCTTCTGAACAAATCTCAAAGTTCCTGTAGGAATTATGTGATAATTCATAGTGCATGGAGCCACTTGCACAAAAATGCATTATTAACACACATATGAAAGTAATGCAGTACATACATAGATAGCTCATATCTCAAACACTAGCAAAATGAGGAACAACCAATTCAAAGTATGTTCTCTGATTACTAAACAATTGTTTATTAAATGTTCTTTCAATAAATCTGATAAATGGCAGTTTTCCATTTTGTGCGTCTATTTCTTAGCCTTGTCTGTCTCACTTAACTGATGTCTTTTTAATTAAAGCAGGGTTACTGCGCCTAAACTGAAGCAGCACATACTGAGGATACATGCTAGGAATACCAGATACAGTAATTATGCTATTTGTCAGTGTCGTGATTAATGTGTGACAGCTGTTATGACAGCTGTGCCACTGTTTTGTCACAACATGGTGTTCATCCATAACAAAATTAGCTGTCTCACTCCAAGGTACACACTTGCTGCTGTTTTCCGTCAGAAGCCAGCACCAAAGGAAACCAAGGAAGGAAAACTGCATGAACTTTGTGACAATTTTTTTTCTCTTTAAGGAAGAAGAGAGAGACAGATCATTATCTACATACTGTTTCCTCTAAGGGATATAATCTGCCTGGATTGGAAAGGAAGCTGGTTTGCCTTTTGCAAACAAGCTGTCATACACAGCCAATCTCCCCCTATCTAACTAACAAGGTCTATGGGTGAAGGATCACTATATAATTTCAACTTCCCTAATCAGGCAAGGCTTCAGATGTTACCCAAATTAGCATTGACTGTAAGTTCCCTGTCAGTATGAGTGGCAAGGAGAAAATGTAAGCGACAACAGGAGCAATGGAGCACAGCAGCCAATTCTTGAGTTGGCCAGCAAGCAGAATACACCGAATAACCTGTTATAGGATGCCTAACTATCAGGACTCTGACCTTCCAGTTTTCCAATTCAGCATCTTAACCACTTGAGCCACTGCAGCCCTAGCAACTGCCAAGCTAGGAGTTTGAAAGCAAGAAATTGCAAGTAGATAAATAGGTACCATCTCAGTGGGAAGGTAAACAGTGTTCTGTGCACTCCCGTGTTTAGTCATGCCTTCCACATATCCATGGAAATGTCTGCAGACACAGACAGCACTGGCTCTTTGGCTATAAACAGAGATGAGCACTGGACCCTAGAGTCAGATACGCCTTGCTTTCGAGCAAGGATGGCCTTTACCTTTACCTAACCATCAGGACACACCTCCCTGGATTGGATTTGAGACTATTTGTGCAGCTAATTTATACTGTAAGAATAATGGCAATTAATATCAATACACTTTCCACAGATATGCAATCAATAGAGCGTGCTTTAACAAAAAAAAACCACACACACACAAATGAGGCTTCTTTTGTGTTCCCAAGAGCAGGGACAGAGACAGGCACTCAATCCATCATGCAGCACTCGGGTCTTGAGCTGCTGACTTGCCAGCCTTCCAGCTAACAAGGTGAGATTATTAACCACTGAGCCACCTCAACTCCTTATGGTAGCCACATGCTACCTTAAAATGGAATATGTACATGAACAGTACCAGATATGGGGTAAAAAGTATTGGGCAACAGTGCCTTTCTGACCTTCCCATTCACAATTATTAGAAGGAGCCAGGATAATGTACTAATTCAAGGGTGGGTACATATGTTACTCCATGTATTGTTGGAATGAAAAACCAGAGTATGGAAAAGTTACTTTTATGGGTGATGATTCTAACAGTTCTCTAGGCAATGATGGAAACTAACCATCATTGCAACTTGCTGTTCATAGGCTTTGAAATTCAGCAACATATAAAGGGGTTTCTCCATAACCATATTAAGTTTTTTGTAGTTATCTTTACAGCAGTCATGGCTGTAGCCTGGATTCTAGATTTGGACGGGAGAGGGTGTTAAAAAATTTTCAGGAGGGGCAAAAAATTTACAGGAGGGGCAACAATGTCACACTTGCATATATAACATTGGCACCATGGGGTGGTGTGGTGGTGGTGGTTAGCTGTTAGCTCAGGAGGATTTGCCCCCCGCCCCCCGGCTATGGCCCTGATAGCATTTTTAGTTTATCAATTCATCTGAAATTCTTTGCCAAGATGTGTAGATATATTGAGGGTGTCACATTGCGATTTGTGTGCATTTTGATTCAGTTATTTACACACATTATAAATGTAAACATTTTTCTGTTAGCTGGACCTATTGAGCCAGTGTGGTGCATTAGGCAGTGTCAGATTTATTTAATTATTTATTTATTTAGATTTATTATCCTGCCCCAATCAGGCGAACCTGACTCTAGGCGGCTTACAGAAAAAGAGAAAGATTATACCCCATGAGTACAAAACAAACTAAACAATCCCACTATACCCCTACAAATTCAGAAATTGGAACCCTAAGGTTCAAAATTAATTTTAACCTATAAATTTACCAAAAAAAACCCTCAAAAATTTAAAAGATTTAAAATTTTAAAAGGTTAAAAAAGTTTAAAAGAGAGTGAGGGGTGGCTATCACATCAGCCACCCAACATGGGATCCCGTACTACTGGAGCCCCACACGTGCCCTGCCAGCCAGGTTTTTATGCCCTTCCAAAAGGGCAGTAGCTCTGTGTGCATTTTTTTCATGTACATACATGTTTTGCCTGTTTGCATTTTAAAATATGCACATTTGCTTTTTGCACATTTTATTTCTACAAAACACCACAACGGCTTTGCAAATGTGTGAATCCCTCAGGCAAGGTACATTGGGTCTCAAGAAGTGTGAAAAATCTTCATTGCAGCTGTCAAATGCAATGAAATCCTTTCTGGTCCCTAATTACTGACATAGCAGAGACATGCTAGGAAAGTTGGTCTTCCTTTCCTGAAGACATGCATTACGGAACAAGAGAAGGCTTTAGATCCAGACAGTAGACACCCATCACCCACTAACATGTCATAGATGAGCACCTGAGAAGACACTGCTCCCTTTCCTGCAGGCAAGGGTCCCCCCCCCCCAATCCTGGAGTCTTCTCTTCCCCAACATTCAATGCAAACATTCAAAACATTCCTTTATATTTAATTTATCAATGAAGACGCACCTGACCCGCGATGAATTTCTGTGGCTTTGTTTCCAACAAATGTTCACAGAAAATTAAATTTCACTCTTCTTGAAACTGAAATATAGGGAATTGGGTGTGAGGATATATGAAAAGTTTGTAGCCACAGTTTAAACTTCTTGGTTAAGTGATGAAGTAGATCTAAACACTAATTGTATTTACTCAGAAGTAAGTCTTGCTTGTTTACACTTGGATCTCAAGTAAGCACATATGCTTTCAGCCAATGAGTAGCTGGGGAGCCTTTGTATTGTACGTGTAGTTAAAAAAGAAATAAAACCCAAACTGGCCTACCTTGTAATCTCATTGTAAAGATTAATGGGGCAGTTGATGCACAATGTGAAATAAATTTTGTAAGCATTTTTACAATGAAGCTGGGTCTCTCAGGCTCAGTGTACTGGGAATACATGGTGATCTAGAAAAATTCCACCATCTGCCACCACTCCAGACTTCTCTGATTCCTCCAAATTTTAGCTACAGGTCTCAAAGTAGATGGTGTGGGTGCAAAAAGCAAGAGAGTGCACAAGAGACATAGTGAATGAGAGAGAGAGATGTGTCAGCTTGCCCTCCTGAAATTTTGGGTGCTTCGTGGGGCAAGTTTATGAAGACTATTATGATGGACACCTGCACTTCAAATTCTACTGTGACACCACTGAGTATAAAAATTCTTTTCTGAGTTGTGTAAACATTTGTTTTATTACAATTTACCCAGACTGATCTCCCATCTTTAAGACTGGGTTACTTACGTTACTTTTGTCTGCTATCCTTGTTAAAGGATTTTGTTCTGTTACTTGATGTTCTAGATCAGTGACAGATTATTTCTATTATAGTTATTTCATGCCATTCTGACCTAGACACGGAAGAAGAAGAAGAAGAAATTATAAATACTCCTGAGTAGAAAAGATCCATTGAATCAGGCACTGAATGTTGAGCCTACGACTAACACAAATCCAGCTGATTCATTGGGTCTGTTCTATTTGGGACTGTCTGGCCAATATCTTTATACTAATTTTTTGTTTTCATGTTTATGAAACAGGTGAAAAGAAAAGATAGCAATGAAACAGAGCTCAGCCAAGGCAGAATAGCTGTTGCATAATACTTTTTCTAGTTTTTAAGCATTGTATTGGTGGTTTTATTCTTGCTATCTCCCTTGAATGCTTGTTACAACAAACACAGACCCTTCAATTGCTTCCATACAAATTCATCTTAATGAGTCTCTCTTTTAAAAATTATTTTCTAGAATTCATTGAACTATTCATATAGTTTAAAGCATGTTTGTGGAAAAACTTGCAAAAGTAATGTCTTTGTTCTTTCCAGGCAAATTTTCAATAAAAAGACTCACCATTCATTCTTCAATGGATAGAATGTTAAGGAATTTCCTTGGTTATAATGCAGGGGAAGTGATGAGTACACTTTCAAAAACCTCAACAGAGCTAGATATGTACTCAATACTTGTGTGAAGTAATGGTAGAATTCTCTATGTATTCATACAATAACAATTTTCTGTAATACCTACAATGTTTATGTATGAAAGTCATACAACATCAATTATGTCTGTAGTGTCTATTATGTCTGTAGGAAACATTTTAGTTTTAGAGACTGCCTGGCAATCTTTTAGAATTAAAAGCAAATAATTAGCAATAAAATGTCTTTGAAGTTTATCTTTGCCCAGAGCTAATGGGCCTAGAATTGGGAACCCACAGAAAGAAAAGAAAAAGAAGAATATGTAACTTTGGGAGCAAAGGATCAAGTTTTTAAGAAGGGAATGGAGGCAGACATTCTTTAGACCTGTCCTAAGCAATCCTCTGCACCTGTATAGGCTTTTCACTGTCATTAATATTTGGCTTAGCTCCTAGTCCTGCTTGACACTTCATGTCTGACGTTCACATGTTGATAGATGTGATGATTAACAATAATGATGGACAGAGGCTATCTACATGGACCTATAGTCTTTGGTTGGGGAAAGTTTGGTCTGATTGTGTCTGTATTGCAACCAGGCGAATCTGCCCCAACCCCTCCCCAATCTAGCCCATTTTGAGACCCTGTCAGGGTTAAATTAAATTGCCATGCTTTATTGTATCCTGTGCCAAGCATGTATAGACACATTGAGGAAGCATAAAATAGGGCAGGGTTCAGAGGCAGGATTACCCCAATAAGGTGCAAAGCCTATCCTCTCCTTCCAAAGATTAGACTCCAATCACTGTATGTGGGAGAACAGCCTCTTTACCCCTGATGGGGGATATTTTCCCTATCAGGTGCAATCCTCTCCCATCTCCCCCTCCACCTCATTCCCACTCTTTGCACCTGACAGGAGAAAGACTCCTCGCCCTCATCAGCAGCAAAGCAGCTACTTTGGCCAATAGGGTTGCTGAAATCCCATTGGAGAAGCAAAATGCTTTTGTGCCCAAAAGCATTTTGCTCCCCCTCAAACCTAAAACAGCTTTCTAAAAACCAATCTACACTGACCTGGCATTGGGCAGTAGAGACAAAGCCTCCTTCAGTCTTCCAGCAAGAAATACTTTCAAATAAAAGTTAACATTGTCTAAAGGGATGATGACAATTCCTGTGTTTTTTGGAAGCCACTTTGTTCTAAAAGAGGTATTTACATTTAAACAGGCATGTATTGTGGGAGGCTGAGGGCCATTTGGTAAGCTGTGAAAAAGATCCTCAAGGGACAATGTGGCAGTGCTTAATGGTTTACCATTCCCTTCTTCTAGGATTGTGGAGCTTGCCCAAGGACAATCAGGATGGCTTTTCCCCTGGGAGACACAGTAGAAAATTGAACTCTCAACCTTTCACTCCACAGTTGAAGTGCCCCCAAACATGAAGTGTAATCATATATTTATTATTAAATCCCATTGACATTTGAAATATTAAGACTATAAAGACATGGAATATGCATGAACATCACTGCTTATTTCCCTATGAGTGAACAAAGGTTTTTAAAATCAAGCTGGACAATAGGTAAAGTACATGTCATGATCTAAATTGCTGTCTGTGGCTGAAGTCTGACCTGATTCTGAAAATAATCCAAAGTCATTTCTGTCAGCATTCTTAGGTTGTAATCTTTTATCCAATGAAGTGAAAGTACACCGCACAGAAGTCAATGGGACTTATTAATCAGTAAATGATTGTGTGTGGTTTTTGGAAGCACTTCACCTGAGGAGTATCAACAAATTCAGGCAACCAATTAAAAATGCAACCCTCTCTTACAGATGCCATGGCTTTTTGCCTTCTGCAATCACTTTTGCTTGCAAAACTGTTCCTGAGGATCTGTGGTCTATGGAATGATGTGTTACATGTTGTGATGTGTGTTACAACAGGTACTTCAGTGATGGAGAGAAATATGCTTTCCACTCACACAAGGATTTTCTGATCACACCCTAATGTATGTACACAAAAGATAAATATAACAAAACCGGAGATCATCTTCAATTCTCCATTTTTCATAAGGTTAAGAGGAAATGAGTGGATGCTAGGAGATTAGTATGCTGGGATGATATAAAAATCAGGTTGTACATTTTAAAAGGCATACAAACAAATTCAGGTCCAGGTCCACCTTGTTTGGGTAATCACAAACCTTTTTCTTTATCTTGATTTCATGAAGTAGGCTGGACATCCAACTAGAAGACAGAACTGGTTGCAGACTGGAAAGCAAGGGAACAAACAATCTGTCAACAAGGAGCTTACTGCCTCAGAGGCCTTTCCATTCCTGTATTTTATACATTACATGAATAAAATATACTTTTTATGTGTATAGTTGCCTTCATAGATTAGCAACTCTTGAAACCAACAAAAGCTATGAATTCTGCAGGCCCTGACATGCTCTTCCAAATGCAAAGAGAGTGATGGTAATCCAGGAAAAGATAGATGCATTTTAGTCTGGAATCCTATGTTTTGACAATTTCTCCTTGAGTAAAGCTGCTAGAAGTCTAGACTCAGAATCTAGTTTCCTGACAGTGTGGCTTTCATCTGTCATGACACATGCCAACCATGACACTCGATGGTGGATGTACATGTACACTATGTTCAAGGTGTGCATCCAAAGGGGAGGCATAAGAGCACAAACCAACAGTGCCTCAGAGA
Source organism: Furcifer pardalis (assembly GCA_030440675.1). Taxonomy (NCBI): domain Eukaryota; kingdom Metazoa; phylum Chordata; class Lepidosauria; order Squamata; family Chamaeleonidae; genus Furcifer; species Furcifer pardalis. The sequence goes on along the minus strand of CP126896.1, from coordinate 43,686,988 downwards.
ATTAAAGCCAAAATTTTGTTCTGTTTTTATAGTGAGAGCACCATTTTTCAACAGAGTAAAATCCTTCAATTGGGGTGATTTCAGTAAGAGAGATCTCAAGAGAATGCAGGAAAAAAATGATTTTACCATGGCAGTACATGTACCAGAAGCCATCACCTTTTTTAAAACATTTATGATTTTTCTATGAAAAATGGGGAAGTGCTATCATCAAATTCTCTTTTGAGTGTTCTATTGGAAACTCAGTGACATTTGCTTAGTTCTTCAAATTTTTGACTGACCTGTATTAGGACAAAATTCCCTATACAGTAATACCTCAGATAATGCTAAGACTTGGTTCCACAAGTCTTGGTGTTATCCGATTTTTAGTGTTATCCGATGCATGTTAAAATTCTATGGGATGTATCGGATAACGTTAAAGCTCCATAGAGATACATTGTAACCGCACAGGCTTTAGCGGTTGTTATCCGATCCATCCCATAGGACCTTAACGTTATTCGATCCAATTCTCCTCCCCAGATTACTTAACGTTATGCGATTTTAGCGTTATCTGAGGTAAACATTATCCAAGGTATTACTGTATCTCAAACTTACATGTTCAAGTTATCATATCCCAGAGCCACAACAATGAACCCCTAACCTGACATTGCCAGATTAATAGCATCCCATTCCCTGATATTTCAGGTCCAAAGTCTGAGATTCAGAAACCCTAATTTTGAATTGTTCTCCCAGCAATCCTTTAACAGATTTTTGGGAGACAAAGAAAGATTTTTGTTGTGCATTCTTGCCTGTGCTGCACTGCCTTTTAATTTAACTACAACATCCACCTTCATGGTGAATAGACTGAATTCTAATTTCTAGCTTCACTTAAGATGACACCACCAAGCAAACCATAATCTAAGGATGAGATTCCCTAGATCCAGTGATGGACAGCAACAGATTCACACCAGTTTGCCAAAACTGGTAGTAACTTTTCTCAGTGTCTCGGAGAACCGGTAGTGGCTTTTGGGGGAAACCACCTCGGGGGCTTACCTTTTCACTGCACATGCATGCCAAGCTCTTGGCGCGCATGCACAGTCTCCTTGCTGTCCTCCCAAGTGGAGAGGATGAAGAGAAGCTGTTGCCTGAGGCTCCTTATAGCCTGATCCCCAGGGTAAGTGACTCACCTTTGGGTGTAGGGTGTGGTTGTGTATTTTAATGTGTATTTAATGTGTATTTTATGTGCTTTATGTGTATTTAATGTGTATTTTATGTGTTTTTATGTCTATTTAATGCGTATTTGATGTGTATTTATTTTTAATGTGTATTTTTATGTGTTTTATATCTATTTAATTTGTTTTTTATGTGTTTTATGTTTATTTAATGTATATTTATTTTAATGTGTATTTTATGTGTATTTTTATGTATTTTTATGTCTATTTAATTTGTATTTTTATGTGTACTTATTTTTATGGGTTTTTAATGTTGGCTCCACCCATGACATCATGACGTTGGCTCCGCTCATGACATTATGATGTTGGCTCCACCCACAGTGTGGTAGTAAACATTTTGGCTGCCCGCCACTGCCTAGATCTTATATTTTACAGCTGTGTGCTATAAAAAAAATAACCTCAAAGCTTCTACAACTGGCCTGTTTCTGTTGAGGAGGACAAAGAACCCTCTTTAGTTAAAATTATCTCCAATCTTGTTGGTGTCATGTGTGTAGTGCCCACCAGAGAAGACTCTGAGGCTAGGGTAACTTTGTTCTGCTCTCTGATTGTTTGTTTCTAAAAAGTGTGATTATTGGGTCAGGTTAGGGCAGCTTTATGTCCCAGGATGAGACACAAAATTCTAGTTCAGACTAAAATGTCATATTTCCCTGGGTCATGACACAACACACCCTCACTGCTTCTGCTGTCAAATAGCAGCTAGTAGTCACAGATTATTGTCTCTTTAATTGAGAAGAATGTGGGCTGCTGTATAACACTTGCTTCCAAGTTGCTCTCAAATACCTCAGGTTTGTGTTACCAGTATTAAATACAATTCTTTGCAATGAATTTTAAATGAAGTGGAAGCTCTCACCAGAGATTTGTTAAAAGCAGGCTAACAGTTGTTCTCTTCTTTCTCTTCTCCCTCCCTCCCTTTTTTGGAGGGGGGGGTTAGAAGGAGGTTTAAATTATATATTAACCAAAAAGGTAAACAGAATAAAATGGGCAATAAAATATTAATGGAAGATGTAGTGGAATTGTCCTGTGCTGCACTTAAAATGGCCTGAATGATTGAGCTGTGAATTGCTCTCCCTTAGGTATTGAAATATTCATCAGTATTTAATAAATGTTCGTATTCGTAGCTACTCATGTTTACACTACAGCACTTGCAGAAGAGTGCTTACCAAAGAAAACATTATAATGGAAGGTGAACTTCCCTGTACAATGAGTCACCTTAAATTATACAGCATGTGCGGCAGAAGAGACAGAGAAATCTCTGAACTGACAAATGAGAAAGCTGAATAACTTAAGAGCATCTTTTGTTAAAGGAAGTGCCAATGGATGGTAAAAGGGCTTTATGGCTCCAAGACTCTTTGAAAGCTTTTTAAAGATTCATCCTGTTTGCATTTTAAAAATATTTAACCTTTCCTGCCTATGCTAAAGTCTTGTTCTATAATGACTTGGGACTGAAATGCAATTACTGGAAACTTCCTCTCACTAACTACATGGAAACCCCTTTTTTTCCCTGGAAGGAAGGAAGAAAAATCTTGATGAAACAATCGTAGTGTCACAGATTTGTTAATGGGCTTTTCTCTGTGTGATGAGAAGCATGGACTTGATTTGCATATGCAAGTTTTGAAGTACATTAAAATATTCATTGCAAATTGTGGCATAATTAATAAACCCAAGTTGATAGTTAGAACTTGATCATGGCCTTCAGCCAGGGATTTCTAAAGCCCTGCTTACATATGAAATCAGTGGATATGACCCCCTTAGGGAAAATAATTGGGAGGGTAACAGGACTGCCAGCTGAGCCTGTTCTCCAAAAAGTTCTGAGTCTACAGATAAAGAAATTATATGTATGTGAGCTATGTTCTAACCGCTGGTTAAAAATCCAGATGTTTTTATCAGGGTGAGCAGCTGCAGTTCTCCTACCCACCTCCCATCTTTCTGGATATGACACATAAATAGGAATGTCAAAATTTGATTTTGCTCTCTTCTTTTGTTCTGTTGGGATTTTTAGGCCTCACATTCTTTCTCTCTGATTACAAAGAAATTTGTGCAAGATTTTAAGTGGGGGAGGGATGATTTCTGATTAAATCAAGCATACCAATTGTAGTTTTGACTGATCCTTGCACATGAATAGCATAAATAATATTTCTAAAATGAGGAATTCTTTTAAATTTCACTTAGAGACCCAGCTAAGGATTAGCTTTATGTTGAGAATCTTGCATCTGTACCACTTGGTAGAGACTTTCATTGTAATGGTAAGTGTATTTAATGAAGAGAATTTATTTATTTATTTATTTATTTATTTATTTGTTTGTTCCAACTTGTTATCCCGCCCCAATCGGGTAATCCCATCTCTGGGCGGCTTACAAAACAGGAATAAAAATACATAATTTAAAACCATCATTATCAAAATTCACTTCAAAATTCAATTCCTTTGATATCATCGCCACACAAAAAGTTCATACTTTTGTTATGTTTTGGTTGTGGAGTAAATGACCATAATTGGACAATGGTTGTTTTTTTTTTTAAAGAGAGTATTTTGCTTATCAATCTTTGTTTCTGACATTTGCCCTCTGCTCCTTCTTTGTATCATCATTGCATCTGTAAGACATAAATACTGTATAGGTGGATTACTAATTTCTTTAAACAGCTGTTATTATTTTGCACGTGTATGGGTTGTACATACTCTAATTCTTCTGTTTGATTAACTTCTTGTTGTATGAAGAAACAACCTATAACAGATGTTCTTGAACTTCAACTCCCAGAAGCCCTGGTTGGCAGGAGCGGTGACTTGAGCTTCTGGTAATTGAAGTCCAAGAACACTTGGAGTGCCAAGGTTCACCATCACTGACCTATAACAATAAATGATTCCACTACTTGTAATAATAATTAGGGTAGAGAAAAGAGATTGGTAACATTAGATAAATACCGAAGAAAAAGTCATTAAGACTATTGAATTGTCTACAGCATTTCAACAAGCTTCATTACAAGTGCCTTTACATCTCAGTGGCCAATAAATAAATGGCTTGTTTCCAATTATCTGTCTTCTCAATATATCAATATCTGTCCTACATCCAGTGTTACATTTGCAGTTATTTGCTAGTAGGATGGAAATTTCTTTCCTGTTCCTTAGCCTTGAGGCCCTTTATGCAGCCTAAAAACTAAAGTTTCCAGTTCTATGGCATAGTTTTTGAAGGTGTTGGAGTGAGGGAAACAGCAGAGGGAGAATCAACTCCTGCAAATTCTGCAGACGCAACCTGTTTCATCTGTGAAGCAATTCTGCTGGATCCTAAACTCTGTCAGCAGAATGCATGCGTGCCAGGCAGCAAATGCACTTGGCGCACACTTTGCTCACCTCCCCCAGAAGCACGCAAGCAAAGCACCTGCCAGTCAGGCAGGGTGGAGCCAGGCTACCCTTTGTAGGGAGAGACTCTACCCTGCCTCGCCCTCTCTGAAACTGCATCGTTGGAGAAACTGTTGTTTCTTCTACAGCCAGTTCCCCTTTTGTGATGCCTCTTTGTAGCTGATTTTGGCTCCTTTTTTTTGCCTGATCTCCTTTCCTGGCTGCTCTGCAGGATGTCTCCTGTGAAGAGGATGCCTCAATCCCAGAGTGGCACCATTGCCATCCACTGCTCCTCCTCATTCTTTGAGCCCGGGGCCTATGTTCCCCTGAGGCTCATGTTATGGCTTGCCACTGCCTAGCATGGCTCTCTTCCCCCATGCTCCCCCTGGCTGGCCAGCCACCTGAGCCCTCCCAGGCTGCAGAGGCTGTGGACCAGCCAGGGGTCGCTTCCTTTATACAGTGGAGGGTCACAGCCCTTGAGGCTGCATGTGGCCTATAGGTTGGTGAGGTGTCGTGCTCTGGTCTGCCCATTAAGCCTGCCCTTCTGGGGCTTCCTGAAGGTGGCTTCTTCATTTCTCCACCCGAGGTTCCACCAGGGGCCAGAGTGCAGGCTCCAGTTCCGGCCCTTGTCCTCCCTGGCAGTCCTTTACCTGGGGACCTTGGCTCCCAGGCCTCCACCCAGTCAGGTACAGTAAAACCTCACATAATGAGTACCTCGCTTAGAGACTAACTTGCTTAAAGAGCAGAATTTTCTCTGAATGGTTGCCTCGCTTAACAAATAAAACCAACCAAAAACTCACTTAACAACTAAATTGGGGTTCACCATCCCTCCCGTCAGACGTCACAATTGGTCACTTACAATGGTGTTTTGCTTAAAGAGCAAACTCGCTTAAAAGCAATCCAGTGGAATGCATTATGCTCTTTAAGAGAAGTAGCACTGTACTGTAGTTTTGGCCCCGGTCCAGGATGTGGGCCATAACCAGGAGTTGTCTTCCTTGGGGCCCGGGGCCCTTAGCACGGGTGAGTATCAGGTTGAATCTAATACACTGGTGCTCCTACATGCCATGGCCAGCCGCAGCAGTGCTCCATGACCGCCATTCTCTACAGGCCTCCTGTCCTTGCTTGGTGTGCAGGGGTACCATTGGCCTCTGCCTTGGCCTGCTCCACCTCAGCAGCTGGTTACCCCTTACCTGCTACTGACCCCATCCACAACCTCCTATGGATGACCATACTGTGCACCAGTCAGGGCTATCACCAGTGCTGTCCCCAGCACGGCCCTGCCTTTTGTGACCAGTTGCTCCCTTTGGGGGACCACTTATATCAGTCCATCAGGGGCAAGATTGTTCAGGGGGAGTATGTTGACCTCTTTAGCCTTCTTAATCTGGATTCTTACAAGGCTGACAATGATGGGGACAAGGAGCTAGTGAGATGTAAGAAGCCTCCCTGCATGTGGGCCAACTGGCTTCTGGCCTGCCTGATTTATGCAGGTGTTTGCATCCATGCCCACCCCTCCGTGGCCCTGCTCCTCATACAATATCTCAACATCATCTACCAGGCTTACATGGATTTCCTGGGTGTTGCGTAGCTTATGTATGATGAGAATTTTCATATGAGGGCCGCACTCTGGCCTGACATGTGCTGAGACGTAACCCACCCACAGCTTTGGTTCCAGTTCATGACCCTGTCACGCCCAGTCCTTGGTGACCAGTATGACTGCAGTCACTTGGTGCAGCATTCTGGCCTTATGCAGGACTCGACTGGACCCCCGCACTCTTTCTGCTGGGAATTTGCAGCCCAGGACCATTGTGCCAATAAGAAGTGTAGGTATAAGCACGAATGCCCCATCTGTGCTGGCCCTCATTCTGCCTCCGCTGGCCCTTCAGTGGGCCTGTCCAATCCCTGGCCTGGGGTTCTGGGAGTTCTGGCATGCCCTGCTGTGGCTCCACCTTCCTCCGTCTCATCCCAACAGGTTGCCTGGGATTATCTCCAGTGTTCCCATTTCATGCTTGGACTCTTGTGTTCCTGTAGTTTTTGTAGCTTTTCTCTCCCCCTTCTGCTTGCTATTTTTCTGTCTTTAAGATTACACCCTGCTTGATGTCATTGTCTCCTACAGACTGGTCTGTCCTGCTCTGCTATGTTGGCTATTGGCATACCTCCGGGGGGGGGGGATGCCTCCCTTGCTTATCTGACCTTGTTCTGAGTCACAAAATGTCTTTTTCCTGCCCTGGGGCCTGTTGGGCTGGGGTGGCCCCCAGTTTGTTGCCCCCATGTGGCATGTAGTGTGGGTGAGTTTTATCTAAATTTCCTCCATTGCCACTGGGTATGGGCATGGGTTGATTTGGTGGCTTGGACAGCACTAGCTAGGGGTGTGCCTCACGGCTACTGGATTAACCTGCCTTCCTTGTATGGCTGATCTGGAAGCCTTGCCATCTTTTGGTCACATATTGTGTCACCAACCTGGGAGCCCTTATTCTACTGTCTGCTTTCCATTTTGCCCATGGCAACATTTGGTACCATCTTCCACCCACACAACTTGTCTCTAGTGCAATCGTTTGCTGTCATATTGGTTCAATAAAGTGGCCCGTTGTTTAATCCATTACAAGCATATGTCTCTTTACTCAGGGGTTGGTGAGCAAAGAAGAAAGGACTGAGTGTGGCTTATTCAAGAGTGTAGCAGGAGGCAACTGAGAGATTGAAAGGGAGGTAAAAGTTTTATTATGTACAAGGAAAGCTAAAGATGATGAGGTGAATGTTACTCCCCTTGGAAAAATGCAAATTAAATAAATAGTGGTGGTACCCCATGTGGTGTAGTGGATAGAGTAACAGACTAGGACTCAGGATTCCCTGCTCAGCCATGGAAATTCAATTGGGGAATGGAACTGGTTAAGCCACACTTTAACATCTCACTTACCTTTAAAGCCCTATTAGAGTTTCTGCAAGTCAGTTCCAACATGATGATGCATAATTAACTTACTCAGGCCATTTGTATTTGTATTGATTTATTTATTTACATTAAAATGTTCTGTTTATCTACCCTTTCTTTTAAGTCTCTAATTGTCCTTAGGGGTTTTGACCAAGAAGAGCAGGAAAAATTAGTCACTACAGGTAAGGTAAGCCAAGATAAACAGACTAGGGCACCATCCAGACTGCCTGCTAAAGAGAGAGGATTGGCCAGAAAAATCATTTGTTCCAGTTCAGGGGGTGGAGCAATGTGCAATTGGGAATTGATCCTTTGAGTTTTCCTGAAAACTTTCCCATACCATTTGTGAATGGTTTGGGGATGTGAAATAATTTTTTAAAAAATGTCTTCTATATCATGGTTTCTCAACCTTTGGCCTCCAGGTGTCCTTGGACCTTAATTACAAGAAGCCCAAGTCAGCACACCTGCTGATCAGGGCTTCTGGGAATTGAAGTTTCTCAAATCATGGCTGATGTAATGCATCACTTAGTTTAACTTTTTAAAAATTTTCTCTGTGTGTGCATTGCCACTTGAAACCATGCCTGCGGCTGCAGTTTCAATCAGCAATACACACACACACAAACGTGCAACAAAGGTTTTAAAATTTAAATGAAGTGATGCATTGCATTAGCAATGATCTAGAAGAGATAAGAAATATTTCAGTTCCCCATACCATATGCAAACAATCAAGGAAAGTGTATAATATCTGATAAGCTGAAGGGGTTTGTTAGGTCTTTCAGCATACCAAATATTTACACTGGAATCAGCATTTGACATTTTCAAGAGTCCCATATATGGAGTTCCCAGTATCCTCAGGTGCTGGGAACAGCATGTTTGAGAGCAGGCTGAAAAAGTTGAACCCTGTGACAAGGGCTCCCAAGGGAGGTGGGGCTGAGACCATTCTTGTGTCCAAGAAGTGTGGGTGCCATAAAGAAAGAGATGATCAGGCTTTAATTAAGAGAGCAGTAGCGCCTCTTGTTTCCGTGATAGGTTGTCTACAATCCCTTCCAGCCTAATCTGCCCCATCTCTAAGGGTTCCAGAAATGCCAGCAGCTCACCCATGGCTATGTCCTTGGCCAATGTATTGTGCAGCCTGGCTAAATATTTGTTTGTTAGAAATAGATCCATTTGCAAATGGAATCAAGTTCCTGAGCTAGCTAACTGAGACATCAAGGGGCTAAGTTGTGACATGTGATACGTCTTGTGTCAGGAGTTCATGTGTGATGCAGTGCTGTAATTTCCTCAGGGTAGAGGAAAGGCATTGGTATCTATAAAACTCCCTGACAAGGATTGTTTGTAAAGAGGATGCAATATTTAAAGGAGGCTTTGTGTGTGTGGGAAAAAGAGACCTCACCAACGGGAAGGATGTTAAATTAAATATTTGCTTGACATAATGGTTTATGCTAATTGCTAATGGCTGTTCTGAGCTGGGCTGTGAGGAAGCTCTGTTTTTCGGCTTGGGAAAATAAATTCTGCATCCTCAACACAAATGAATGGGTGATATCCCAATGATTCACAGGGGAAAAATGCCATAATGGCATTAAGAAATCATTTAAGGGTGAGATCAGCTGTATTTATTCATTCCATTATTTGGGATCATGGCCATGGTTTAAGGGAAGAGGCTATTACCACACACACTCTCACGCACATGTACACACATGTGCATGTGCACGCACACGTGCGCACGCACACACGCACCTTTGCTCAAGCGAGGAGCAAAGGGTCTAAAGATGAGAAGACGTTCCTCCTCAGTCTCATCACAGTTCATGTGAATCAAGAGAAAAGTCTCTACCCTTCAGCCTTGTCCTAGAGAACAGATTGAATAGGTCTGCCCTCTATAGTTTTATGTAGGAGAGAGTTCCTTTGATAGCCACAAAGTTTTCTTCCCAACATGTCACCAGTTGACAAATTAAGGACTAACACCTGACTTGTGGCATGAGTCAACCTGCCAAAATATTCAGCACATAATCTACTCTTCATCCGTCCTGCTTTCCATGCAAAGTTAGTTTTTGAAATAGTTTTATAATTTTGCAAAATACCAGAAATGACAAGATAGGATATTGCTTTGGATGAAAAAGAATGTTTGGCTTCTCAAAATATTTTCACAGGAACAAAATATTTCAGGAGCATAGAGCTAGAACTGGAATCATACAGGGATGCAATGTGATGGGTTCATGTTTTCAGAGTAGCTAGTAGCAGCCACAGGGAACTCTGGCTAAAAATGGAATCACAGCAGTGATGGGATGTTACCGGTTCGGACCAGTTCACCCGAACCAGTAGCACCCATCAGGAGGGGGTCACCAGGGGGTCGCCTCTCCGGGTCCCCTCCGTAAGTGTAATTCCGGGTAGCCAAAATGGCTGACTGGAACTGGGCATGCGTCAAACCTCTATTTGATGCATGTGTGGTAAAAAATAGAACTGCACATGCATCAAATAGAGGTTTGACGCATGTGCAGTTCTGGGCAGCCAAAATGGCAGCCATTTTGGCTGCCCAGAAAGGAAAGGAAGAAAGCGTCTGTACAAGCGGTGGTGGTGGCAGGGGCCTTTCCTTGCCACACCATGCCACCGTGCTGCTGCTGCGGTTTGCAGCTGTGGCGGTTTGCCGTGGCGGCGGTTTGTCACCGTGCCGCCACGGTTTGCCACCGTACCGCCACGGTTCCTGCCTGCCTGCTGCCTGACAAGCTAGGTAGGTAAATTAATGGTTTTTTTGTTTGGGGGTGGGTGGATGGGTGGGTGGGTGGGTTGAGGTGTGTGTGTGTTTATTTTTATTTTATTTTTATTTGGCTCCACCCACAACATCATGACATCATGGTGTCATTATGTCAGCTATGCCCACGACATCATGATGTCATGATGTAATGATGTTGGCCCCGCCCATGACATCCATGATGTCACGGTGGGGTAGTAAAATTTTTGACAACCCACCACTGGAGCACAGCACCAAGGGGCAAAATTTCAATCCTGTCCCTTCATGCTATGATCTTAGTGACATCTCCATCCGTTATTATTATTGGGAGTGAAGCTCCCATTACTTCAAATTAGAACTTCTGTACTGATGTAAATAATACTGGATGGGATGGTGGGAGTTCATAGAAATAGGAAGCAGTGAAATGAAGTAATACAAGTGCTTGTAGTAAGTTACTTTTAGGAGTAATGAGGGTATAACAGAGTAGCATTTTGAAAGTAACATGATGAGTGGCAACATCAGTAGCTGTTTTGGTGTAAAGAGTGAGACATTTCAATTATTTCTTTAAAAAAACAACAACCAACCCAAACACTTTTAAATCACATGTTTAGATGTTACATAGAAACTTTAAATGCCATTTTCCAAGTTTTATGTCATTCTTTCTTAAATAGTTGGTGGTAATTGAGAGGTGACTGAATAGTGAAGCTATAACTGGTGGCAGTAAAGGGCACTTTGGAATTTTTTGCTGTGTTTTTGCCATTTTAGAAAAAGTTTTCAACAGAAAAATTATGGTTAGAAAAATTTCTAACCTCCAAAATGTCCTCCCCAATGCATTCCTATGGGAAACCTTGCTTTGCTTCACGGAAAAATTGCTATAAGGAAAACCCCTCAGAACGGATTAATTCCGTAACCCAGGGTTTTTCTATACTTGCACAACCTGCCCCAAAGACAGCCCTTCCAGAGTTCAGTATTACCATCTCAGTTTCAACACTGGAACCGGTAGAACAGTTTTATTACCTTGGTAGGATCCTGTCTAAAAACTGCACCTGTGAACAGGATGTGGTGAAGAGAATTGGTACTGTCCATTCTGCCTTTGGTTGTCTATAACCCCAGGTCTTCATAAACAAAGATTTAACAATTTGTACAAAGCTCATGATATACCAAGCTATTGTTATCTCAACATTATTGTATGGCTGTGAAACATGGATCCTCTGTCACAAATATATCAAAAAGCTTGAGCACTTTCACCAACAGAAACTAAGGTCCATCTTGACTATCAAGTGGGATGACTATGTCACCAACAATGCAGTTCTTGAGAAGGCACATGTACATAGTATTGAAGCTTCTATCATAGGTCATAGTCTTAGATGATTAGGGCACGTCCATCATAAGGATGGTTCCAGGCTTCCTCATCAAATTATTTATGGGGAGCTTGGCTCCAGTACAAGACCTCATAGAGCTCTTTTGAAGCATTATAAGGACCAGCTGAAACAAACTGTGAAGGTGTCAGGTATAAGCCCACAAACCTGGGAGGCACCGGCTGTAGATCACCCACTTTGGTGCTAAACCATCTCTTCTGCTACCGATCACTTAGAAGGAGAATGCTGCAGACATGAAGAGGCTAAGTAACAAGCATAGAAGTTTCATCAAACTCAACTACGCCCTCCACATTCAGTGCAACGTGTGTGATCACATGTTTCATGCCAGGCTCGATTTATTAAGTCACCAGAGATACATCCATCAACTGATAAAATGACTTCCAGGAAAAATGTTTGCTCAGATATGAGAAGCAGCGAATCTCTCGGTCTTTATCATGACTGTGTCACAGAAGGAATGTTTCTAGTCTCCTGCATAACTGTTATTGGTAGATATAAGATCATCTACACAACTAAAAGCAACTGATGGAGCATCACATAGAGTTTAGTTTGGCACTACCTATGTAACTGAAAGCCATTTCAGCACTATCAGTTACCTTAACTGAGGATCTACTTTCTTGTTTGCTAGGGTGTTATTGCCTTTTCCACACAAGCAGCAATGACACCTTTCTTCTTTATCTAGTGATTTTGTTACATTGATGCTATTTTCCGGGCAATCCTTGCTTTCACAGGGGAGTCTTCCATTATCACTCATCTTTGTTTTATATTCTTGCCGAACACTTGCCTTTTGGCTGCCTCTGTTAATCCTTTTCTTCCTCCGGTGTGCATTATTAACATGGGAACTGAATTATTTACAGCAACTCTGCACGTCACTAGCAACTTGAGAGAAAGAGTGGCCCAGCTGGGTGAGGTCTATGTGGAAGCTAGGCTGGCAAGAGAATTAAGCGAGATAAAAGTGGAGGTAGAGTGCTGGAACACTGCTTAGGAGAAAGCTGAATAAGCAGAGAGAGTGAACTGTTTGCTTATATGGAGTCCCTTTTCTCACTGCCCCTTGCTTCCTTTCTCCTTCCCTTCTTCCCTTCTAATTATAGCCTATTCTACCAATACCAGTTTTGCTACTCAGCCCTCCACACCAGATATCCTATCTGAGAAGTGCTTTATACCAGAGGTGGAGGAATTGGCTTATTTCTATTTCAGTTCCCAGAATTGCCCACCAAGGTGATGTTGAAACTCTTGGAAATGTAATCCAAAACAGTAACTTTTACCACCTCTGTTTAAAACTCAGTTGGTTCCCAGCTAGGAGTTAGTTTCCCAGAAGGTTTTCTTACAGCCAGTTTTTGAATTGGGAATAGATCCCACTCTCCACAATTGCCTTCCGTATATGTATGCCCCACCTCTCAGAGTCACCTAATATTCCAACTTGTGTTTCTCTGCAGTAACGTCAGGGTTATCAGATGTGATGATGTGACTGGTCCCTTCTCCTTTTTAAAAAGTTATTTGTAGCAGCTGCACAGCAAAGCGGGGCAGGATTTTAGAGCCTTTTTATCTGCTTGTCTCCCCAGTTCTCCCCCTTTTAGCCCATCTAATAAACACATTTGGACTAGACGCTTGTGAGAAAGAAAATAGCATTTACTCACAAAATAAGGTTAGAAGATACATGTGCTCAAAAGTCACTGATGAAGACAGGAAATTCAAGTTTGGTAGTTTAAAAAGGAGCAGGGGCGTAGCTCCGCCATATCTGCCGTATCAATTATATGGGGGCCCCGGGCCACAGGGGCCCCCAACGTGCGTAAGCAAAAATTAATAAAAACTTCCCAATTTTTTTTTATTTCACAAATGACAAAAGTCAAAAAAAGCAATTTATTTTTTTCCCGCATAAAGCATGCGTTCAAAAGTTGGCAACACCCTACATCGGTTATCGTGGGCTGCGGGATTTCCCCGTTTAAGTCATTTACTTCAACGGGGGAATCCCACAATAATCGATGTACATACGATATATTTCTTTTAATTTTATGCATTTTTTTTTCTTTTGTGAGAAATCTTTACCCATCCTAAGGGCCCCCAAACAAATTTTTATACGGGGCCCCGCCAAGGCATGCTACGCTTCTGAAAAAGAGGTAAGTAAAAATGGTTTCTCTTCCAGCCATATGGCTGGGAAGCTAGCCTAGCAGATGCAGGAAACAGGGAAGAAAGGGATTGGTGCCTAAGAGCCAAGAATTCGCATAAAACTAAGCAATCTGGGTAATGTGCCTTTCCAGAGCCAGGACAAGCCAGCCGGCCTCAAGGGAGCAACACCTGGGGACCCTGCACAGCCATGGAAGAACGCCTGCCGCTGCTACCTCTCGCGGACTCTCCCTCGGCCAGCCGGCCTCGAGGGAGCAACACCTGGGGACCCTGCGCGGCCATGAAAGAACGCCTGCCGCCGCCGCCTCTCGCGGACTCTCCCTCGGCCAGCCGGCCTCGAGGGAGTAACACCTGGGGACCCTGCGTGGCCATAAAAGAACGCCTGCCGCCGCCGCCTCTCACGGACTCTCCCTCGGCCAGCCGGCCTTGAGGGAGCAACACCTGGGGACCCTGTGCGGCCATGGAAGAACGCCCGCCGCCGCCGCCTCTCGTGGACTCTCCCTCGGCCAACCGGCCTCGAGGGAGCAACACCTGGGGACCCTGCGCGGCCATGGAACAACGCCCGCCGCCGCCGCCTCTCGCGGACTCTCCCTCAGCCAGCCGGCCTCGAGGGAGCAACACCTGGGGACCCTGTGCGGCCATGGAAGAACGTCCGCCGCCGCCGCCTCTCGTGGACTCTCCCTCGGCCAACCGGCCTCGAGGGAGCAACACCTGGGGACCCTGCGCGGCCATGGAAGAACGCCCGCCGCCGCCGCCTCTCGCGGACTCTCCCTCAGCCAGCCGGCCTCGAGGGAGCAACACCTGGGGACCCTGCGCGGCCATAAAAGAACGCCTGCCACCGCCGCCTCTCGCGGACTCTCCCTCGGCCAGCCGGCCTCGAGGGAGTAACACCTGGGGACCCTGCGCGGCCATGAAAGAACGCCCGCCGCCGCCGCCTCAAGGGATCAACAGCTGCCAACGTCAACATCTGTGGCTGGAGGGAGGCCGCCTCCGTATTCGGCCTCCCGGGACTCGGCCACCTGTGGCCAGAAGCTCTGCCCGGTAGGGCTCAAAAACCGTGGCAGCGGTAGGACTCTCACACCGCCAACGCTAACACCTGCGGCTGGAGGGAGGCCGCCTCCGCGTTCGGCCCCCGGGACTTATCCATCTGTGTATGAACTGTCCATCTGTGTATAACATTGCTGGATCATGTACTTTATTTTTATTTTATTTTTTTATATTGTATCCTATTACTTTAAACTATGTCATGTATATGCATATGTAACTGTACTTTGTAACTTTATACTTTGTAACTTTGTTTTGCAGTGTCATTTTGTTTGTGGCACTGCTGTACTGTATTATTATATTTACTGCATTGTATTGTATGATTTTTATTATGTGTATTGCCTTTGATTGTTTGATATGTAGGGTCCCTGTAAACCGCCCTGAGTCGGTTGCACCGAGTAGGGCGGTATACAAATCAAATAAATGAATGAATGAATGAATGAAAGCCAGTATTTTTCATCGAGTGGCCAGCCATTGTGGTTGCTGTCACCCTTCTAAAGCTTGCATAATGGTTACACACAGACAAGTGTGAATCTTTTCAGGTTCTACAGTGCTGCCAAGGCATATGGCACAACAGGTCTAAATGAATGCAATTATTTGATCTCCTTCAGTCTTTTCCCAACATGCTTGGATTTTTGGCATGACAATGTTTTTGGTGTGTCTCTTTATCTTAGAGATACTGTATAGCCTGGTAAGGTGCCCTCTCCTAGGAATTTTCCCCACTTCTGAGTACAACCTATTGTGTGCCTTATGGTTGTTTCCCAGATAGCCCTCATTTCAAACTGGGCCGGTCTGGCTGGGGAGTGAAAAGACCAACACCTGCAACCGCTGGCCACCTAAAAGTGACTCCGGGGGCGTCACTTGCTGCCGCTCACCGCTGACACCAGCCCGGTGGGGCGAGAGAAGACCTTCGGCTGGGAGCGCCAGGACTCCTCCACCTGTTTGCGCTTCTGGGCCCTGCCCCACATGCCGGGCTTGAGAAGTCGCTGTGGCGGGACTTGTCCCCACCACCTTTGGACTTTGGCCTGGCGCCATCGGACTCCACTCTCACCCTGCCCCGGCCTTGAGAGAATGCAACACAGGTGTGAGGGGCTGCTGGCCAGCACAAGAACAGTGCTCCTGTCGCTGCCACTGCTGCTGCCACCGGATTCCTCTCTCGGTCTGCTCCGGCCTTGAGAGAATGCAACACAGCTGTGTTGAGTAACCGCCTGGCAGTAAGAATTGTTATAGTGTGTTGATACTGTATTGTTGTGATATTTTTGTAACTGAAATTGTAGTTGATACATTGTTTTTGTTTAAGACCCACCTGAAAGTGTTTCTGAATTTTTTTTATGATATCTTAATTCTGTAATTGTTATGGGGAATTTTTTGAAATGTATGTGATGCTTTGATATATTAGTGATATGTGATATGTGATATTTTGTTATGTTACTGATATTTGATATGTGATACTTTGATATATTAGTGCTATGTGCTACTTTGATTTGTTTTAACATGTGATATTGAGGACTTTGCCGCCCATCCCCCTGTGCCTACACCAACTGCCAGGGGAGGAAGAAGCCAGGGCAGGTTGAGGACTTTGCTGCCCATCCCCCTGTGCCTACACCAACTGCCAGGAGAGGAAGAAGCCAGGGCAGGATGAGGACCTTGCCGCCCACCCCCCTGAGCGCACACCAACATAGTACAGTATATTGTAATGTAATGTAATGTATTTTTTGTAAGCCGCCCTGAGTCGTCACGGTGAGTGGGCAGCAATATAAATTTGAACTAATAAATAAATAATAAATAAAATAAAAATTTTGTGATCTATGTTGTTAGCCGTTCTGAGTCACTTTGGTGAATAGAGCGGCACACAAATACAAAATACAAATACAAACTTAGCAAGGAAATACTGGTTTTTATCTGTGTGAACTACAAAAAGATGCTCCTTGGTGCATTAATAAAAAAATAAAATGAAAAAGGCAATCTGATTAAATTATGTGAACCTTTCCTTATGCCAATGGAGCTTAACTAAGCAAATAGAAGCAGTGCAGCAAATCATTGTTGGTTTATTAAAGATCAGAATTCAATATCACACTGGTTGAAGAGCTTATATAGCAATGTACTCCACTTTAATTTCGCTAGGCTAAGGAAGTAAACATGATGGCATTGAGGGAACTTTTGTCTGGACAGTGACACTTAACCAAGGTCATGTTTAACAGCAAATATAGAGCTTTTTCTATTGTCTATGTTATTCTGAAACAAATGAGTTACAAACCTACATTATTCTGTATTTAGACACCTGTTTTACAGCTATAAGGTAGCTATATTATTCTATTGCTACAAAACCAGTGAATGTACAGTGGTATCTTTAAGACTAACTAATTTTATTATGCATAAATATTTGAAGGCTAGAGTTGATTTCTTGAGATTTTTGGAATGTAGCTTCAGTGTTACGTCAGTTGCAGTAAACTGTACAGAAGTCACACTTCTGAGAAATGCAAAGTGTGTATAAGATGCCTGTTTGACACAAGAACATCTGTTTGCTCATTCATGGTTTATTTGTTACAAATGCTACAGCTTAGTCCTTTATAAATACTTTTGCAATTCTACACTATTTGGCAGTCTCAAAAAGGATACAAACAGTAAAGCAAAGCCAGGAAGTAACATAACTGGAAAGGAAGTGAAGATTCTGCTAAAGATTAGAGATGAAGAAATGAAGCTGGATAGAAATATCATTCAGTCCAATATTAACATTTGCAGTAAGTTTGTGGCTCAATCTTGTTTGAAGGTTGAAGCTCTCTGCAGGGATCTTGCCTCTTTAAATAGTACAGTTAATCATGAAGAGATGTCCAATGCACCATCTTGTCTCATTGTATTGGATCGATTTCAGCTCATGACATCTGATGATGTGCACTGTACAAAGCCATGTTCGGGAGCCATGCTTGACCCTTTGAGGCTTCTGAAAGAGGCTAAGGAAGTGACTATTGAATTGTTCATGCAGATTATCAATTCATTCCTTCAGGAAGGCCATATGCCATGTATCCTAAAGGATACTGCAATGTAGCCCATTTTTTAAAAACAACAACCAATTGCAGGTGTTCTTGGAGGACATCAATGGTCTTGATCAATTTCATTCAGGATTGAGGCCATGTCATGGAACCGGGGCAGCATTGGTCATCTTTCTTGATAGATGACCTGCTCCTGGGGTCAGGGCATCTCTGTTGACTCTCCTGACTGTCTCAGTGGCTTTTGATAACCTATGGATCAATTATCTTCCCCATGCTGTTTAACATCTACATGAAATTGCTGAGGTTTTATGGAGCTTTGGAGTATGTTGTGATCAATATGTGGATGACATGTACTTCTGTCTCCCTGCTTTCACCATTTAGAGTGAATGCAGCTCAGGTCTTTGTCTGTCTGTGATAATGGACTGGATGAGGCTAATGGGATGAGGTGGAATCCAGACAAGATGTTGACCAAGTTGTTTGGAGAAACTCCTGTCACAGATGGCAATTTTATCTTTAAGTGTGGCAATTTGAGAATGAGATATCAACAGTGAATAGCCCCCCAGCTACAACTCTGGTTCGTGAGCAGCTGGTCCAAAGTGTCCCCTCCCTTAGGCTACTGCTGGTGAATGCCAGGTCAGTTTGTAATAAGGCCTCCCTGCTCTTAGATTCAATCTTGGGGGAGTGGGCCGACCTGGCATGCATCACTGAAACTTGGCTGACACTGGAGGATGTGGGTCCCCTATCTGATATGTGTCCAGCTGGTTTCAGTATTTTGCACCAGCCTAGGGGCAAGGGAGGGGCGGTGGTATTGCCATTGTAGCCAGAGAGTCATTGGGAGTTGCGAGAGCCACTGCTCTGCAAGTTCCAGGTTGTAAGGCCCTCCAGTTGGGCCTTAAGAGTCAGTTGGAAATCTTGCTCCTGTACCTGCCCCTTTGCAGTATAGCAGATTCCCTGCCTGAGCTCCTTGAGGCCATCACAATGGAGTTCTCTGCACTTATGGTTATGGGGGAATTCAATTTGCCTTCATTGGGGGCTGGGTCCGAGGTAGCATGGGAGTTCATGGCTTCCATGGCAGTCGTGGGTCTGACTCAGGTAATTCAGGGCACAACCAGGAGCAGTGGCCACACACCAGATCTAGTTTTCTTGTTGGAGCAGTGGCAGAGTGATCTGAAATTACAGAAACTAGACATAACACCTGTGCCATGGTCAGCTCACTATCTGGTGACGCTGGACATCCTGGGGGTGATGTCCCATCATAGGGTGGCAGGGCCAGTTAAATTTGTCCACCCCGGTGACTGATAGCCCCTGAAGGATTCCGGAAGCAGCCGAGAACACTGGCTAAAGCTGCTATCAGAGTCTACTTGGTGGCAATAGAGGTGGTGAAATGGCAATCTTTCACCACCCTTATTGCCTCTGCAGATAATCACCCAGTGACTCTGTTTCGGGTGACTAGGTCCCTCCTCAATAGAGGGGGGGACAGGTCTTGGTTGGCAGGGGTCAGCTGAGGACTTTGCTGATTCTCTCATGGAGAAAATTGCTCAGATTCCTTGAAGTTTGACCCCGGCGTGGACACTATGGGTCTGGAATTGACTGGATCACAGTATTGCCATGTTATCTGGGATTGGGTTAATCCAGTTGTCTGTGAGGAAGAGGACAGGCTCCTTGGATCTGTTTGCGCCACTGCTTTCTCATTAGATCCATGTCCCGCCTGGTTGGTCAAGGTGTCCAAGGTGGTGACAGGCAGTTTATTTTTATTTATTTATTTTATTGTTCAACTTGTATGCCATCCTACTCGCCAAGTGGCTCTGGGGGGCTAACAAAGATACAAAGTATACAATAACAGAGAAAAAAACAATATATCATAGTTACACCGGGCGGAGAGGCCACCACAGCTGTGGGCACCAGGGTCGCTCCATCACTGGCACTCTGCCCCGCCCCGACCGGCTGAAAAAGACACCACGGCAGTGGATGGCTCTCACTAGGACTGGATTCCTTCTTTTTTTTTTTTTTGACTTCTCTTAGACTTTTCCCAGCTAATTTTTGTAGGATTTTGCTTATAATCATTGCAGAATTCAGTAAATGTGGGTTTTGTTTTTTTGTAACATTTTATTGTGATATTAATACTTTCTGATTGTTACTGAAATATATATATTTCTGATACTGTGATGATTGTGATTATGATAATGTGGAATTTGTGACTGTTATGCTGTTATTTTTTGTACACTGTAACCCGCCTAGAGTCAGGTTCGCCTGAACAGGGTGGAGTATAAATTTGAAATAATAATAATAATACAAGATTACAAGGTATTGCATCACAAAAAAAATTGAAAGGCAATTCAAAACATCCCTAATCACAATTACAATATCAAATCATTATAAAACACTTCAAAAATACTTCATAAATAATACACAAAACCCTCCCAAACTTAGCCCCACCCATTATGTCCATATACCTTGAGGCCAAGCTGGAGCAATAGGGGTTGGGGTGGAGCAATAGTCAATGTATCTTTGCGGGAGGGGGTGTTTCCTTCACCATTACAACCATGCTTTGGTGCACCCCCTCCTTAAGAAGCCAATGCTCAACCCACCAATAATGGCCAACTATTGGCTGGTATCCAACCTCCCCTTTTTAGGAAAGGTTTTGGAGAAGGTGGTAGTGCAGCAGTTACAGGATTATCTGGACCCCTTTCAGTCAGGATTTAGGCCTGGATATGGTACTGAGACTGCATTGGTCACACTGTTGGATGATCTCTGGTGGGAGCAGGATGGAGGTCATCCCTCAGTCCTTGCTCTTCTTGACCTCTCAGCACCCTTCAATACTGTCAACCACAGTATCCTTCTGGAACATCTCTGAGGAGTGGGGATCCAGGGCACTGTGTGGTCCTGGTTTGCCTCTTTTCTGAAGGTCTGGACCCAGTCAGTCTGGTTGGAGGATGGGATGTCCAGCCCTAGGACTCTCCAGTATGGGGTGCCTCAGGCCTTGGTACTATCACATCTCCTATTTAACATCTACATGAAACCACTGGGGAAGATCATCTGTTCCCACGGGGTGAGGTATCATCAGTATACTGATGATACTCAGCTGTATATCTCGGCCTGTGGTGATTCAAGCAATGCAATCAGAGTCCTATCCAGGTGTCTGAAGGCTGTTGGGGTCTGGATGGGGAACAGGCTATAACTGAATCCCGGCAAGACTGAGTGGCTATGGGTCGGGGGCCCTGTGTTATCTCAGGAGCTACCATCTTTGGTTCTGGATGGGGTGGTTTTGCCCCATACAGGCCCGGTGCATAATCTGGGGGTCCTCCTGGATTCACAACTCCTGCTTGATGAGCAGGTGTCAGTCGTGGCCAGGAGGGCTTTTGCAAAACTTCGTGTTATACTCCAGTTACGCCTGCTCCTAGATCGGGATTCCTTGCTCATGGTCACGCATGCTCTAGTCACTTCCAGAATGGACTATTGCAGTGCGTTCTACATGTGGCTGCACTTGATGACCATTTGGAGGCTGCAACTGGTCCAGAATGCAGCTGCTTGGGTGGTGATGGGGTGCGGGTGGTATGCCCATGCTTCGCCACTGCTTCGGGAGCTGCATTGGTTGCCAGTGTGCCTCTGGGTGCAATTCAAGGTGCTGGTAATGACCTTTAAAGGCCTACATGGTAATGGGCCAGGATACTTAAGAGACTGCATCACCCTGAGAACATCTGTCGGTTCCACCAGAGCAGACCGGAGAGGCTCTCTGATTGTTCCATCTGCTAGAGAGGCTCGTCACTCTAGCACCAGAAGGAGGGCCTTCTCTGTCTCTGCTCCAGCCCTATGAAACCTCCTGCCAATTGAGCAGCATCTCCAGATGGAGTTGCTATCCTTCAGGAATGAGCTAAAAACCTGGCTGGCAAAGCAGGTGTAGGGCACCAGCGATGTGGTGACCCCTGCCTGCTGGCTGATTTAGTAAGAACACTCCTTCTTTTAATCTCTTTTAATCTGTAGGGGATGGAGTAATTTTTGGTAGCAGTTTTAATTCGGGTTTTATTGGTTTTAAAATGTGACTGATTTTATTTTCTGTGAGCCGCTCAGAGTCTTCGGAGTTGGGTGGCAATAGAAATCAGAAAAATAAATAAATAAATAAATAAATAAATAAATAAATAAATAGTCCAGTCCAGCCTTTTGGGACCCCATGGGCGACTGCATGCCAGGCACCCCTATAGTCCACCATCCTCTGCAACCCGCCCATTTTGTCCTCAATGACATCTAGCCATCTCATCCTCTACCGCCCCCTTTTCCTTTTGCCTTTGATATTTCCCAGCATCAAGGCCTCCTCGAGTGAGTCCTCTCTTCTCATTTGGTGTCCAAAGTACTTTAGTTTCATCTTAAATATCCTTTGATATGATTGACCAATCAGACACTGAGTCCCTTTGAATCATTCTGGAGAAAATAGCAATTTCTGTCCCCCTCTCATCACTCAAATGAAATCATTCTTGCAATTCATAAAGTACTCGAGGACAGGCTAGCTTTTGCCTTAAAAGCTACTCTCACACTGACAACCACATGTGCTTTGATTTTTTAAATCACCACAGACATTTCCACCCACCTAATTTCCAGCCACCAAACTCTTCAGAAAGAGAAGCCATGATCCGTCAGTTTCCCAGTCAGAAAGTGGTTTAACTGCTTCAGTCTTTGCTGTGGGACTTATTGTAAAACTTTTTTTTCCAGTGAGAGAACTGCAATGCAAAATGGCCTACTTGCGGTCACCTTGACCCTTGAAATGAATGATTTATAGTGTTGGGAGTTTATTGCATGACCATTTCAGAGGAATAAATTACCAACTTCTATTGCCATATTAATATTGCTGTGACATGGTTGGAGTTGTACACACTTTTGTCAACATCTTTATACAATGCCTATGAAGCACAGTGAGGGAATGCTGACAATGATACATTAATATCTTTCCTAAAGGTCAGTACCACCTAACAGCCATCACAGTTTTATTAGTAATTGTGTGTTTACTTAGTTTTAGTGTAGAGCTCAGCTCCTGCTGGAAGACATGAATATATAGGCCTTTGAATGAGAACAGGTGCTGGCAAAAAAGGGAGATCCATATCGGTATTCAGATACAATCTAAAATAGCTGTAAAGCATGCCTGTGACCTTATTTTATTGCGCTACTTTGCTTGCTAGGATTTTTTAGGTGTACATGTAATCTGCTCATATTATGATGGCAAAAGCTGAAAATAAAGAGTGACTGACTTCTAGGTGGTGTTAATGCTTTGGCATTAAAGCAAGACTAATTTATAGACAGGTACTCTGTCATTATCGCTGCAGACAACCTACATTCAGCAATTCTTTCCCTTTTCGATATATTTTAACTGGTGTCGCTAAATAAAGGAGACTCTGCCTGGAAAATGATCATGCAGCAATATTAATTCTTTGATTTCTAGGTGTCGCACAACTGTACTTTTAGGATTGTTTGGAAGATAAAATGTTGGAAAGAAGATCAAATCTACCACCTTAAGCTCTATGGGGGGCAGGAGTGGGGAGGAATGTTATAAATGGAAGATAAGTTCACATTTTTATTGGGAATGTGTTTTGGTAGATTGCTTGAGTCAAGAACTTTACCTTAAAATTGGGCAGACTAGGAATAAATGCATTCCAGCCTGCATATTATCATAGGAAATGTGGATCTGGTTAATCAGCTGTGAAATGTGGTCTAAACAAATCCCTCATGAGTCCCTTTTCTACAGTGAGGGAAGGTCAGGAAGGCAATGAGTGTAGTCCAGTGATGGTGAACCTTGACACTCCAGGTATTCTTGGGCTTCAATTACCAGAAACCCAAGTCAGCACTCCTGCTGACCAGGTCTTCTGGGAATTGAAGTTCCAGAACACCTGCAATGCCAAAGTTCACCATCAGTGACCCTTCCAAAAGAATAAAGCTGCCTTCTTGAAAATCCCAGCCTTTTGCAGAAACAGCTTTGCCTCCCAAAGAAAGTGGGCAGCACAAAATGAGCCAGTACAGGTAACAGAGAGAAGAAATATAGGTAAGTGATGTGGAATGATCAGGAATGATCTTACTTTGCAAATCAGAACAATTCTAGGGCATATTCCATGCCATGAACAAAGTAGAACAGTCCAAATATACAGTACAGTAAAACCTCGAGTTATGAATAAAATCAGTTCCATGGCATTGTTCATAACTTGAATTTGTTTGTAAGTCGAGGCATCCCCATTCGGATAAAGAAAAGTCCCCCCACCCTCCGAAAATAAAAACAGTCCCCCTCACCCTCCAAAAATCAATCAAATCACCCCAAAACAACAGCAGCATTGAAAGAAAAGCATGCATAAGCAAAAACTCTGTTCCTTACCTTAAAAAAGCTTTGAAAATAGACAGAAAACTCAGAAAAATCCAGCAAGAAACAGCAACAGGCAGCCATTTTGGTGCCAATACTCCACACAAAGAAATAACTCCAAACACTCTACTGCTACCTACAGGGCTCAGAAATGCTGCATGTATGCAATGCACTCTGGGGAATCAGATTGTGTATCCTGAAGCAAACCCATAGAGGAAACGGCAGTTTTTACTTCACTGGAAGCAACACAGAGGAAAAAGAATTAATTTGTAAATCGGGGCATGTTCGTAACTCGAGGCATGAATTTCAGTGCAGAACTAATTAGTAAGTAAAATTATTCGTAAGTAGGGGCGTTCGGAAATTAGGGGTTTGCTGCATAAACTGCAGAATCAACATGCCGTAGCACCCACCTCTGTGAAAGCTGCTGTTGCTTTGGAGGAGGTGCTTGTTAAACTTCATTAACATCCTATTTGGCACACCTCTAATACCAGAAGACAAAAAATAAGACAATATAGGGCTCAAATGGTGGTACAGTAATACCCCGTATAACACGAGTACCCAATAGCGTGAAAACCGAATAACGCGACAAGATTTTCGGGAAAATCTTGTATCGAAGAACTCGATTTTCATGTTATTCGATACAAGCGTATGCGTGGGGGGGCAGTTGGATTGGGTGGAACATCTACCCAAACCAACCCACCCCCCAGCGCCCGCCCCCACGATGTTTGGAAAGGGTACGGGGATCCTTACCCTTTCGAAACTTTGGGCGAGTGGAGCGTGTCGGTGGGGGTTAGCGCAGGATACGGGTGAGGAGAGGCGCCTTTCCGCGGGGTCTCCCAGGCTTGGGAAAGAGGTGGCTTGGCAAAAATTCCCTCCCACTCCACGGGGGTGAGGATTTCGTCAAGGGTGATTGAACCCATTCCACTTCACCTCGCAAGCTCTGTTTGATCCCAACATAAGTTCGTCAAATGGAGGGGGGGGGAACCATTCTCCCCACTCCATTTGACAATTTTATATTGGGATCAAGCAGAGATTGCGAGGTGAAGTGTATTGGGTGCTATCACCCATTGCATTTCACCTCGCAATCACTGCTTGATCCCAACATAGGTTCGTCAAATGGAGGGGGGGACCATTCTCCCCACTCCATTTGATAATCTTATGTTGGGATCAAACAGAGATTGCAAGGTGAAGTGTATTGGGTCCCTCGCATCCTCCCGTCACTGCCGCCATGCCGCGCAATCCTCCAAGCCGCCCGAGGTTGCAAAAGGGTAAAGATCCTTACACTTTTGGAACTTCAGGCGTGGGCGCGCGGCGCGGCGCCGGTAAGAGGAGAATGCGAGGGACCTTCCCGCATCCTCCCGTCACTGTGTGTCATTCGGGGTTAGGGCAGGGGATGGGGGTCTTTCCCATACCTTGCCCTAACCGCGAACGACACGCAATCGCGTGCCTACCCGGGGGGGGGGAATGCCGAGCCTTTCCTCAGCATGGTTTGTCCCTGACGTCAGGGCTTTTTTTAGCATTGTTCGATCAATGTATTGAACGTGAAAAACCGAACAACGTCATGACTTGTGGAACCATGTCATCACGTTGTTCGGGGTTCTATTGTATAAGGAATCCTGCTCCTGTACCTGCCTCCATGCATTGTAGTAGATTCCTTGCCTGAACTCCTCAATGCTGTCACTATGTTGGCATTGGAGCTCCCTGTACTTATGGTCCTGGGGGACGTAAATTTGCCTTTATTGGGAGCTGGCTCTGAGGTAGCGCAGGAGTTCATGGCTTCCATGGCAACTGTGGGCCTGACTCAGGTAATTCAGGGCCAACCAGGAGCAGTGGCCACACACCAGAACTAGTTTTCTTGTCAGAGCAGTGGCAGAGTGATCTGAGATTACAGCAACAAGATATAACTCTTGTGCCATGTTCAGATCATTATCTGGTGACTCTGGACTTTTTGGGGGTGATGTTTCTCCACAGGGCAGCAGGGCCAGTTAAATTGGCCCACCCCTGGTGACTGATGTATCTGGATGGATTCAAAAGCAAACTGGGGTGTTTTCCTCTGGATCGGCAACATGATTCACCTGAGGCTCTTATTAACCTCTGGATAAGGGGGTGACAGCAGCCTTTATTATCCTGCCTGATTGGGGCGGGATAATAAATCTAAATAAACAATAAATAAATAATCATCTGTCCACCCCACCGGAGCAGACCGGAGAGGCTTTCTGATTGTTCCATCTGCTAGAGAGGCTCGTCTCTCTAGCACCAGAAAGAGGGGTTTCTCAGTGTCTGCTTTGGCCCTATGGAATCTCCTGCCAATTGAGCTGTGTCTCCAGACAGAGTTGCCTCCCTTCAAGAAAGGGCTAAAAACCTGACTGGCAGGGCAGGCGTGGGGACCAGCTTTAAAAACTTCGATTGTTTTTATTTTCCATGAGCTGCCCAGAGTCTTCGGAGTTGGGCGGCAATACAAATTAGAAAATAAGAATAAATAAATAAACCACAGCCTTGTAAGACTTATTTAATGTCTGTATTGTACGGTCTTTCAAAGGAAGAAACCATATATTGTATACTGAAAAGGCTACCTTCCTCAGTGTCAAATGGCTAGAATTTAAAAGCAGCAGATAGGGCTCTGGGCTCAGTCTATTGGTTAGGTATGTGTAAAATGGGAAGGACCCTTAATGGGGAAGGACTTGGTTTGCAACTGGGAGATTAGCAGCTCAGGTCTAAGATGAACAGCACTTTAGCCCACCCTGTGACCGAAGGCCACCTATGCAACCTGTTGATCCGGCACTAATGGCATGTCCTCTGAGGTATCTCCTTGTACAATGCTCACCTAGCCTATATTAGGAGAGAGGGGTTTGTAGTGTATTATATCATTGAGGTTTCCAGAGCTCCAGCTCTTCACAGAGGACTTCTGCTAGTCTAAGTAGGGAGGAAGAAAGAAGAGAAACAAAAAAGATGGAAGACTAAAAAAAAGTGTATATTTTTAAAATTAGATTTTGAAAGACAGAGGTAATGTCATAGACCTGAGGAGAACATATGGTTGAATGTCTCTTAATGGGTACAGGGAAGGTAGACTCTGATCTTCATGCCCCTTACTTTGGCGCAGAGTTGACTTCCACATGTCTTACTTTAAATATATATTTAAAGTAAAATTGCTGACATAATTTTTTAGAATGTCATAGACATAGGTTAGATAAGTTTATTGTTTCTAAAAAGCAGCTGCCTCAGGGGGAAAACCCTGGTAGTTGTGAGGCAACTGTGGCTCAGCACAAATGAACATAACTAGACTGTGCCCTGCTCTCAAATTCCAGCTTTTAGGTTACTTTTGGATGCAAACATAAATTACTCCCAACTTATTCTTTGACAGCTATGTGTGAAAACTGATTTTCAACATCAACACTTGAAGGAACATCACATGTGTTACCACTGAAAGGCAAACTTGGTAATCCTGACTTTTGAAAGGAATGTCAAGTTCTCTCTGTGCTGAGCACCAAGCAACCCATTCCTCTGCAAATATGTAGAAAAATAATGGTAAATTAACTTGCATTATATACATTTCCATCCATTAGTTAGTTCACCCAACCAGTTAGTGTATAGAAAATACTGTATGTACATTTGGTTTTTTTTTTTTTTTGCAAACTTCACATGTCAACATTCCCAATTAAAATGTGTAAATCAGGCATTTATTTCTCTTATCATGACCCATCAGCACTTTCAATCCAGAAGCTTCTTTTACATCAAAGTCTTTCTAAAACTTCCTGTCTCTCCAATGCTTGTTGTTGTTCCTCCAGTGCAAAATCCTTCCCTTGCATGGCTTCTTGTTTTACTTCTGGTGAATGTGGTCTATTTAGGACATAGTGTACTTTTATTTTATGGAGATGCTTACATGCTTTGGTTTCAGTTACTAAATCTGAGGTCACGAAAGACTTCCTCAATTAGCTGTCAGTATGATATGTAGCTTGCCAGAGCTGTTGTATTCTTCGAAGCATCAGGAGTATATTTGAGGAGGTATAAATCAGAGTTTGACAGATTTGTTACTGTAGTGTGTTGACTCAGTGTGAATGGGAGCATGGCCTATTGGTCAGGTTTTGCAAGCAGTTGACCACCTATATTCTATCAGCAGCACCATATAAACAGAATGATGTCTATACACAAGGAGTGCAGTTAAGAATAAGAACTGCAAACAGTCTGTTGTTCTGGGACCTGGGATTTTCAGGCAGGGGTGAGCAAACTGTAGTACTTGAGATATCAATTGGCTGCAGTTCCTCTTATCTCTCACCACTGGTAATGCTGACTGTGAATTATGAGAACAGCTGGAGGGTCAGAGGTTGCCCATTGGTGGTTTTCATAAGGAAAAGAAAACAACATCCCTTGTATGACTTACATTTTTCAATCTATTTTACATGGGGAACATAGCAATATTTAGGCCTAAATCCAACTCCTGGTTTCAACTAAAGTTTTTTTTTGTTCAGTCGCACAGTCAATTCCGAACCTCTCCAACCCCATGGACCACTGTCCGCCAGGCACTTCTGTCCTCCACCATCCTCCTCAACTCACTCAGCTCTGTGCCCATTGCGTCCACAATACCATCTAGCCATCTCATTTTTGGCCGCCCCCTTCTTTTTTTCCCTCCACCCTTCCCAGCATCAAGGCCTTCTCAAATGAATCTTCTCTT
Organism: Furcifer pardalis; assembly: GCA_030440675.1. Taxonomy (NCBI): domain Eukaryota; kingdom Metazoa; phylum Chordata; class Lepidosauria; order Squamata; family Chamaeleonidae; genus Furcifer; species Furcifer pardalis. The sequence goes on along the minus strand of CP126896.1, from coordinate 43,658,267 downwards.
CTCATTTGATGTCCAAAGTACTTTAGCTTCATCTTTGCAATTTGACCTTCTAAGGAGCAGTCAGGGTTGATTTCTTCTAAGATTGACCTATTTGTTCTCCTCGCTGTCCAGGGGACTCTCAAAACTCTCCTCCAACACCACATCTCAAAGGCATCTATTCTTCTGCACTCAGCTTTCCTAATGGTCCAGCTCTCACAACCATACATTGCCACAGGGAATACCATTGCTTTGACTATGCGAATTTTTGTTTGCAATTTGATGTCTCTACTTTTCACTATGCTCCCCAGGTTTCTCATAGCTTGCCTCCCAAGAATCAGTTGGCTTTTTATTTCATGGCTGCAGTCACCATCTGCAGTGAGCTTTGATCCTAAGAAAGTAAAATCTGTCACTGCTTCTACTTCTTCCCCATCTATTTTCCAGGGACTGATAGGGCCTGTTGCCATTATCTTGGTTTTCTTGATATTGAGTCTCAAGCCAGCTTTTTCACTCTCTTCTTTCAACCTAATCAGGAGCTTCTTTAGGTCCTCCTCACTTTCTGCCATTAGGGTGGTATCATCTGCATATCTCAAGTTGTTGACGTTTCTCCCAACAATGGATCCATTGAATTAATTTCTACATGGTAAATCAACACTTGTCTAAGTCCCACTGATTCAATCGCTCTCCTCTGTCTGATACTAGGAAAGGGACTTAATATCCAGAAAATTTATTTTATGCTTCCCACATGCGCACGCACACATGCACGTACGTATAGAGCTAAGTAAAATAAACCATCCCTTACAGGGTTGCAGTTAGGTAAACAGAAAATTAATCCAAAACATAACCAATCTGGGATACAGATTTGAAAATAGCACATGGATAATTTGACCACATGCCCAAATGAAACATCTTCTGTTTTCTCAATGTGGTAATAAAAAAAATATGAGAACTGAGAAGAATAAAACATTGTCTAATGTTTTTACCTGTTACTGCATTCTGGAGTCTAGCAATAAGCACTGATTATCTGTAGAACAAATTAAACTAACCTGATACTGTCTCTCTATCATCTTGATGTTTCTTTCTGTTCCAGAGTCAGCCGTGCTTTCTTTGGCATGACTGTTGGAGGTGACATAGGTGACCCCTGTGAGGCTGACAAGATAAACACCACCTAGTTTAGCCTGGAAAGGACTGATGAGATGAGGTCAGAGTATTCACCCACTGTAACATATCCATCAGGCAAGTCGCTGCTTTTTCTCTCTTGTCTAACCATGGAAAGCATAATAAGCAGGCACTGCTGTAACTTGTTCAATGGTCTGGTTGTCAGTTACAGTTATTACTATAATTTAAAATATGTATTTAAAATAATTGCAGTGGAGGATTTGTGGCTAGTACCTTGTAACACCCCAAGTACATGCTTGCTGGTAGTCATAATTTTTCCTGGAGTTTCATGATTAGGTTATAATACCATTCTTACACATTTATTTACTGGAGAGCTGAATATATCCCAACCATCTCCTCGCTTCCTTTTCTCAGCTATGGAAAACATTTAAAAAATTAAGAAAGCTAGAGTAGCTATTTAGCAATAAAAAGAAGGGGACTGCAGTGGCTTAGTGGTTAAAATAGTGAACTTGATGACTGGAAGGTTGACAGGTGAGCAGCTCGAGACCTGAGTGCTACACACTAGAGTGAGCTTCCATCTCTATCCCAGCTCCTGCCAACCTAGCAGTTCAAAAGCAAAAAAAAAAATGCAAGTAGATAAATAGGTCCCATGCGCTCTGGTGTCTAGCCATGCCTGCCACACGTCCAGGGAAACATCTGCAGATGTAGACAGCGCTGGATCTTTGGTTAGGTATGTGTAAAATGGTTACCTTTACTTTTACCTAACACTGTGTAAAGAAGTAGCTGTTACTATGGAACCACTTATTCCGAATATGAGAAAAAATATTTCATCACCAATGTTGTAAATAGATAGCAGCACCAATATGTCTGTGGCAGAGATGGGGGCAACCGGGGGGGGGGGGACAAGTTTCAGAAATACAGGGTTTTGTCCATTTCTGGGTGCTTAGCACCCACTGGGATCCTTAAGTGGTGCCCCTGGAATGAACAATTTCCTCAGAAATACAGTACTGTAATACCCCGGATAACAATTGCACCGGATAACACTAAAACCGCATAACGGGGAAGATTTGCACCGGAGAACGTTCTTTTTAGCGTTATCTGATCCATCGTAATAAAGAAGTAAAGGAGGCCAAAGCTCCTCTCCCTGCCATTTCCCTCCTTCCTCCCCCCCCACCCCCAGCAGTTTGGGGATTCCCCACACCCACCCCACTGCCTGCTCAGCCACCAGAGAATCCAGCCCAGCCCTGGCCCTGCTTACCTTCAAACTTCTCTTGCTTTTTCTCTTTATTTCCCTCTCTGTATTTAAACTACAGGGAAGGGGGAAAGAGAGAGAGGTGATTGGTTCTCTAGAGAACTAATCACATCTCTCTTTTCCCCTCCCTGTAGTTTACAAACAGGCAGGGAAAGAAAGACGGAAGCACTTCTCTCTCTTCCTGTAGTTTAAATACAGGGAGGAAAAAAGACGTGACCGTGAAAAAGACGCGTTTTTTCCTCCCTGTATTTAAACTACAGGAAGAGAGAGAAGTGCTTCCGTCTTTCTTTCCCTGCCTGTATGTAAACTACAGGGAGGGGGAAAGAGAGATGATTGGTTCTCTAGAGAACCAATCACCTCTCTCTCTTTCCCCCTTCCCTGTAGTTTAAATACAGGGAGGGAAATAAAGAGAAAAAGCAAGAGACGCTTGAAGGTAAGCAGACTTTGATTGCAGTAGGTTCGGGGGAAAGGCGCTTTCCCCGAGCCTACTACAGTCGCAGATACTGCTGCTCTTGGGGAGTGGCTTTAAAGGCAGGGAGGTCTCTTTCTTTCCCTGCCTGCCTTTAAAGCGGTTTGCCCCTGAAGTCGGGGCTTTTTTTTTTAGCGTTGTTCGATGCATGCATCGGACAACGCTAAAAATCGAATAACGTCATGACTTGTGGAACCAAGTCATAATGTTATCTGGGGTATTACTGTACTTGCATTTCACTTTGACTCACTATATAGCTAGAAGGAAACAGCTGGGTGGAAGGTGGAGGGTGAAGGATGGGTGGGTGAATGCAAAGCTATGTGGAGTACATTTACAGCGAGGGAGAATATTCCTTGTGTGACAGACCAATGTGGTTTGAGATTTTGTTTCTCCTTAGTCATTCTGTAGCCTGAGGTAATTTCAGGAGGGCTGAGGTTAAGCCTTTCAGGACTCTGGGCTTTATGGACCCACTGAGATCAGAGTGAGGCTCACAGGTAAAAAAGTCACTTTTTTACTAGCTCCATGTTTTCTCTTAGAGGGAGATGTATAACATTTCTATTTATCTTACATTAATTATTTATAAATTTGCATAAGTACACATAGATTAGTATATGCAAATTTTGGATTGTGCCTGTGCAATGCAAAACAATGCCATATCTCCCCCTCCTTTTAGGTAATGCATTTTCTTATTCCTTGAGATACAGAAGTTGCTATTTGATCTTGAGACAGCTCTAAGAGGAATAGAAGTATAATGGCTTGCTACTGCTTCCTACTCATTCAGAAAGGAAAGTAGCTCAGTAAAGTATTTGTGGCTGTGGGAATCAAACAAATTACAGTCAAACCTTGCATAAAGAGCACCTTGCTTAAAGAGTAACCCGCTTAAAGAGCGGAATTTTCTCTGAATGTTCACGTCGCTTAACAAATAAAACCAATCAAAAACTCGCTTAACAAATAAATCGGGGTTCGCAATCCCCCCCACCAGAAGTTTGCCTCTGGGTGCAATTCAAGGTGCTGGTCATTACCTTTAAAGCCCTATATGGTAGTGGGCCAGGATACCTGAGAGACTGCATCTCCCCAAGGGTATCTGTCCATCCCACCAGAGCGGACCGGAGAGGTGCCTTAGTGGTGCCATCTGCCAGAGAGGCTCGACTCTCTGGCACTATAAAGAGGGCCTTCTCCTTGTTCGCTCCAGCTTTGTGGAACCGCTTGCCTTTGGAGTTGTGCCTCTAGACCAGGGTTCCTCAAACCTGGCTCTCCAGATGTTCTTGGACTTCAATCCCCAGAAGCCTTGATCAGCAGGAGTGCTGACTTGGGCTTCTGGTAATTGAAGTCCAAGAACACCTGGAGAGCCAAGTTTGAGGAACCCTGCTCTAGACCAGTGGTTCCCAACAAGGGGTACACAGCCCACTAGTGGACTTCAATTCCCAGAAGCCTAAGTCAGTACATTGGCTGATCAGTGCTTTGGGGAAATGACTTAGGCTTCTGGGAATTGAAGTCCAAAAACCAGCATTTGGGAAACACTGCTCTAGACAGAGCTGTTGGCTTTTAGGAAATGTGTGAAAACTCGGCTGGCAGGTATGGTGTGGGGTAATGATAGCTTATTGACCCCTCCCCACTGGCTAATTTAACATTTTATTTAACACCTTGTACTTACCCTCCCTCCCTTTTACTTTTACTCCTTTTATTCCTTTACTTAAAGGAATGAGAGGTTGTTTTAAATGGTTTTAAATTGTTTTTAGAGTTTTAACTGTGTGCTGTATGTTTGTTAATTGGTTGTAATCTGCCCTGAGTCGCCTGTGTGAGTAGGGGGAAATATAAATTCAATTAAACAAACAAACAAACAAACAAACCTCTGCGCTGTGCCATCTAGCCCATAAGCAACTGAAGTCTACAGGTCCAAACTCAGAATATTTGCTATTGAAATCAATAATCCTGCCAATTTGGACTGTAGAATTAACCTCTTTTAAGTTTTTTTATTGTGACATCACACAGAGTCCCCTGTGAACAGGGAGAGAACAGCACCAACATGAATGTATTTATGGCCCTCCACTGTTTTGCCTTTAAGAGTCCTGTGGCTGTCTCCCTTAGGGAAGGACTGTTGAAGATAATTAAGGATATGTTATTTTAGATTGATAAGGGGGAAAAGATAGGTCTCAGAAATGGAAGGGAGTTCATGCTTGACATCACTGACTTCCTGTTTATATCTTCCACCATCTTCTGCCTAATATAACATCATATTGTGAAATAAAGGGTCCGTTCTGAAGGCAATTGTTATGCGGGCAAATATAAACAAGCCCCATTCTCTGGGATGTTTACCATGGTGCATATTTACGAGTGGGGCTTAATTAAAAGTCAGGAACACTGGAGCTATTTTTTAACTGGATGCCTATTATCTAGTGTCAAATGCTTGGTTTTAATCACGCATTTTATATCATCGTGACCCAGATCACTGCCTGTGACATACGAGATAGCGTGTTGCCTTTCCAGAGAAGACATAGCTGAGCTTGATGGATGTTTTCTCATTCCTAACCTCATTACGACTGCCTTCCCATCCATCTAATAAAATGCTATGATAGAGAGTGGGAAGGCGCTATAAATCATAATATTCTAGCTGCTTCCAGCAGATTCATTAGAAATGCTGACTATATATCTCACAAACAGAAAGTCAACACACAAAGTAGGTTGCTGTGGTTAGCTTGCTAGTGCTGGAGTCATTTCATCTGCTCCCTCTCTCATTTGAGTCTGGATTTGTTTCTTCATGGCAAAGAGGACATTTCGGGAAGCTCTCAGCAACAGGTTGCTTTGACCCAATCAACCCAGTTAATAGCCAAATAATTGTTGGTTTTAAAGCCATGTTACATCCTGTTATTCCTCCTTCAGATGACATGCATTTTCTTAGTTTGGCACTGAAATGATATAATTGTTCCCTCAAAAACTCCCTCTACCTCATGGGACATTTTTATTCATCCTCCTAAGCAGAAGAAAGGGGTTGGGTGAGAGACTTATTTCCCTTTCTACACTGACAGGTTAGTAACCAGTGTATTGATAAAGGAAGCTTTCAGTTGTGCTCCCTTTGTTCTAGGAAGACAAAAGTAAAGAGGCTATCAAAGTAAAAAAGTATCCAGGGCTTTTCAGAGCTAAAAGACCACACCAGCTGTGATGCTTGAAACGTAGCTTCTGCATTGACTCTGAGGTCAAATCATGTTTTCCTCTCCTGGTTTTGCTTTGAGGGAGGAAAGAGGTTTCATATACCATAAAAAGGTAACAAGATCTGAGCTCTCTTGGAAAAAGTAAAGGTCAAAAGGGGGAGAAGCAACATAGAGATATATGTGGGGGGGGGATGAGACACAATCTCTCTCTTTCTCTCTTCAAACACGTTTCAAAATGTACTAGCCTTTGCTTGATATAATCCCAGATGTTTTCAAAAGATTCTATGCTTTATACATCTCCAAGGGCAGAACAAAAGCTCTTAGATTATCAGTTGCTGACTGGGTAGCATTAACAGCCTAGAAAACCTAAAAACCCTCTCTTTTGAAACAACATTCACCTACCTTGAGGAAGCTCTTGTCCGTTCTTCCACAGGCATTTGTTGAATGGGAATGTGTGTCCATTCCCCCTTTGAGATATCCAAATTGTAGGCCTAGTTTATAAATTACACCAAGGAAATGAAAGAGAAGGTGAACATGGTTTGGATGTGGAAGTGCCATTTCTGGATATCCAGTTAAGACTAATAAAGACTCGTGCCTAAACCCACAGTAAACCAGTGCTAGTCATTGAAGACAAGACTCATATGAAAAAGGCCTATCTCTGTGGTGTTCCACATAACTGATGCCACGTTTATATTTAGTTCCAATGTACAGTACTTTTACAGCAAGCATCTGTGGGTCTGAAAAACGAGGAACCTTCTAGCATGCTGATATGTCTAGTATCTGAGGATATGATTTAAAATTTGATGCCAGCAGTATGGAATGCCATGTCAGCAGGCATTTTTAGCCCACCCAAAAGTATGTTTATTCTATGCAGTAACACCTAAGTAAGATACTTCCTTTGATATATTGATGTGCCTCAATTTCATTATAGCAGAATGAGGACCCAGTATATTGGGAGCAAAATGCTAATGAACTTGTGAACCACCCAGAGAATACACTAAGCGCTATGAGGCTCCGTATAATTATGATTGCTTTGCTTTGAGCTCCTGTCTCTGTCCCAACTCTTGCCAACCTAGCAGTTCGAAAGCAAGAACATCGCCCCCTCCTCTGGGCCCACAACAATGGCCCGAGGAAGAAGATGCCAAGGCCTAGCAGTGGCTGAGAACATCGCCCCCTCCTCTGGGCCCACAACAACGGCCTGATGGGAGTTAGTTTGTGTTCTGGTTTGGTTGTTTTATGTCATTGCATTTTATAATTTTTATAGTACTGTTGTTATTTTGACTGTAAGCCGCCCTGAGTTGCCTCAGCGAGTGGAGGGCAATATAAATCTAAATAAAATAAATAAATAAAGTAGATAAATAGGGACCACTTCGTTGGGAAGGTAAACAGCATTCTGTGTACTCCGATGTTTAGTCATGCCTGCCACATGTCCATGGAAACATCTGCATCTGCAGACAGCACTGGTTCTTTGACTGTAAACGGAGATGAGCATCAAACCCTAGAGTCGGATATGACTGGCTTTTGAGGAAGAGTGACCTTTACTTTTACCTAGGTAATTATGGCCATCTGTGTTTAAACATATATGGGAACCTTTTAAGCAGGATGCATCCTCCATAATTTTCCTTACTGGGGAGTAGAACTACTCTGCAGCTCTGTATCAAAAGTCCTGTCAGATAGGTATGAGTTCTGTCCTTACCTGTCTGATATGCTGTCTAATGTGCCTTCATTACTGCTCATTTTCAGGGTCTCTGTTTCCAACTGTCTAATGCAGATGGAAAGGTCTGACACAGCAACATCTCTTGACAACATTACACTGGGATTTTAGAAGCAATTTAGGAGTAAGATGCATGTTGTGCTTCAAAGAAACATATACAGTACCTTTAGACTGTGGCCTGCTTGTGTTTATTTCTTGAGATGTCAAGGTAAAATCTAAGTTATGGCTTTTGAAATAGCATGGTTCCCCCCTCCCCCCTCTAAGACAGACTTTCCTGTTTTAACACACCACATTTCTTTCAAAGACAATATGAAAAGCAGTCCTTGCTATGGGAATAATTATGACAATAGATAATATGATATAAACAAATCCTTCAAGGAAACATTCTAGTGATAATATTATTTAAAATGCACTCTGTTCTTGTTGCTTATGCACAGGCTGTGACAAGCACTATTTTCCAACATGCTGTCAGATCCAACATTCCCTAAATATTATTTGCATGTATTTGCATGTCATCAGTGTAGCATTTGTGCAAACTCTTCTTTCTCTCTGAATAGCTTTACATTTTTAAAAGCACAGTATTATGGGAGTGTGAAAGAATGCATGTGTCATGAAACTCTGCCTTGCATTTTTAAGATCTGCATGGTACTAAGTCAAGATTATAGATTTGACCACAATCCAAAGAGTGCCTTTGAAAGACCCCAGTGGGTTTGTGTGCACACAAAGAAGTTGAATTTTCTTTGGTTTTGCTGAACCAGCAGCCTCTAACCTCACTCACACTACATTGGAAATTGGCTTTGAAGTGGGGCAGTTAATGGCCTTTGTGGTTATTTCTGTGGTAAGCATAACAGCTAGTGGCCCACTTGCCTAATACTGCTTTGAAGCTCACCAAATGCTTGCCATGATGTGATAACATTGTAAACAAGTGCTCTTGAACATGATGTATACTTCTGACCACAGAAATGTCATGAAAAATATCAGGTTTTTTTTTTAATCTTTTATACATTTTTAACACAAATCCATAACCAAAACAGTTGAAATTAACATAATAACCTTTAAACAGAAAAATGTAGAAAAACAAACAAAATACATAAAACTACAATTGAATTATTGGTGAAGAGTTTAGTATTTAGTCTACCTTACAGCTACAGATATGAAAAGAAACCTTTAATGGCTAAATATTTTCTCTTTATTAATTCTTTACATTACTGTTTAACTATAATTTCTTCTCCACAGCATAGATAAGTGCTGCATACCTTTTTGATGCACATATAAACTGAAATCATGTCATTATTTTTTTAAAAATTGGATATTTTAATTTTTCCTTTGATCTGAAGCTTTGAAGCAGCATCCTAGAAATAACTATCAGCATATAAGTAATTCCTATATGATACTTCTGTCATAACTAAGGGTGCAACTAGACAGCCAAATTTTGGATCAGGTTGGGTTGATCACTAAGGATCAAGTGCTTTAAGGCAGGGAACCACATTGCAACTCAAGAGATCCTCTTCAGCCTTTTCTTTGCTTTAAAGGGGGGTAGGGAAACCAACAACAAAAGAAAAAGCACAAAAAGATTTCCCCTTCTTGTCCCTTCCCATCGACCTTTCCAAAACAAGATAAAGCTATAGTTAATATATATATATTTCTAAACAGCATAGTACCGACATGGCCTGCCAATTTAGCACAACAAACTTCAAAGGGGAGGAGCAGGAAGTTTTAAATGTAGTAACAAATAGTTAGCTCTTGAAGCACCTTAAGCAAAGTGACACTCCACTATTCACTTTAGTTTGATCCGGGTGATCACACATGCTGGAATCAAATCAAAACAGAATGTTCTTACTGCCATTAAAAGAAAAACAGTAGTTCCTGACAAAGACCTTTAAAAGGGTGTGAGAAGGCATGGACAAGGGACAAGCTGATCTGTGCTTGCCTGTAAATCATTCATTCATTCATTCATTGCATTTCTATGTCCCCATCTGGGAGATTTTCCCATTCTGGGCAGTTTCCAATTAAAGAAAAACCTTAAACTTTGCCCCCTATAGCATGTCCGGTAAACAAAAAATATATAAATTAAACAAAACAAACTAAACAACTAAACTAACTGGCTATTGGAAGATGGTCTTTGAAAGCCTCCCTAAACAGTAGGATTTGAGATGCTTCTGCATTATGTGCAGAGAGGGGGCTTGGCACAGCTTCACAGGTAAGGTGTTCCAAGGCTTGTTTTTGCCATTCTCTGTGTCAGTACCTGGAGCTGTGTTTTATCTAAAGACCGGGTAATGTAGGCAGATGGCTTTTGAGAGAGACGTTCCACCAGATAACAGGGTCCTAAACCATTATGGGATCTGAATGTCATTATCATTATTTTGTGCCAGTGGTGGGATTCAGTTTTGTTACTACCTACCCTGTGGGCATAGTATGATGGGCGTGGCCAGGGGGAAAGTCCTGTGTTGCATCTGAATTAGGACTACTTTATTTCAAAACTTGGACTGGCAGGGCCAGCCAGAATTTCTGCTACCGGTTCTGACAAACCGGGGTGAACCTGCTGAATCCCACCACTGCTTTGTGCCTAATTTGGAAGGTAAGTGGAAGCCAATGTGGCTGGGCTTGGATTAGGGTGATATGGCCATATTTCTTCACCCTCAATATTAGCCTTGGTTGCAGAATTCTGGACCTGCTGAAATTTCCATATTAAGGATAAGGGCAGGCCCTAAATAAAGAGCATCCTTGAGACTACCAATTCATGGACCAGTGTTATGAGAGAGCACCTCTCCAAACAGGAGAGTAGCTGGGAAATGTGTCAAAGCTGAAAAAACACACATTTAGAAATGACTGCAACTAAGTGCTGAATCTATGATAACACCCAGACTGCAGACCTGGTTGTGTGGTCACCAGAAAATAAATTGACCAACCCTTTTCAAAGGAGACCAAACTGCAGTACAAAATGACATCTAACCTAATCTATGTTAATTTTAGAAATGAATAAGTAGAACATGATGCCTTTTATAGTGGAACTGTAAGGGCAGTGATGGGATGTAACAGGTTCGCACCAGTTCACCAGAACTGGTAGTAACTTTCCCCGGTGTCCCAGAGAACCGGTAGCAGCTTTTTTTGGGGGAACCACCTTTGGGGCTTACCTTTTCACTGGTTCCCCCACGGCACATGCATGCCAAGCACTTGGTGTGCATGCATGCTTACAGTGCTTGGTGCGTATGCATGGCCTCCTTGCTGTCCTCCCATGCGGGAAGGAGGAAGAGAAGCTGCTAGCCTGAAGCTCCCTATAGCCTGCTCCCCAGGGTAAGTGACTCACCTTTGGATGTGGTGTGTCTGTGTGTATTTTAATGTGTATTTAATACCTTTACCTATATTGACATAATACCACAGTTCCTAAAAGGCCTGGCAGCCTGGCTTGGGGTTTTTAAGCAAAGTCTTGGAGTTACCTCATCAATAAGCTACACCTGTGCTGTTCCAAGTGCTGTTCCAGTTGGAGAACCCTTAAGGGGGTACAGTTGTTTTACATTTACATTAAGGCATATTATCCTAGAGAACTGGTTAGGCAAAGACTTAGTACCTAACTTCTTTAACTGTTGAAAAGTTGAAAAGTGCCAAAATGAAGTCATCTTGTGGTGAGTTCATTCTGTAGTTCCTTCCATCAGACCTAGTGTAAGAAAGATTAGCCAGAATAAGCTTTAAGCTCTAGTTTAAAAGCTCTGGTTGATTTGTGTTTGGGGTAAGTGGGTGGGTGTATTTTAATGTATTTTTTAATTTTATTTATTTAATTTATTTATGGGTTTGTGTTGCAGGTGGGTGGGTTGAGGTGTGTGTGTGCATGCGTGTGTGCGTGCCTGCTTATTTTTATTTTATTTTATTATTTTTTATTATTTTTCTTTGGCCCTGCCCACAACGTCATAATGTCATGACATCATGACGTTGGCTCTGCCAATGATGTCATGATGTTAGCTCTGCCCACACTGTGATGACATCACAGTGGGGTAGTAAAATTTTTGACATCCCACCACTGAGTAAGGGTGAGGGTGGAAATGGAATAAAAAGCCACTACACCTGAGAAAAGGGTCCTCCTCTTTTTTCTCTCCTCAATCCTGCCTCCAAATCTTGGTTCCTAAACCTTTCCTTCTCCTTCTCAGCCCATCCTTCTCCTTACCAACCTTCCTGAGGAGCCTTTCTAGGGTCCTGCATCTGGGATCTAGGAAGAAGCTCTCTTGAACCTACCCATCTAGACCAAGCCTTCTGCATCTCTGCACTGGATTAGCTACATATAATATTTCAGTTTCTGTTTTAATTATTTCCTTTAATTTGTCATCATTGCTGCCATGTGCTTGAAAAAAATTAGGCCTGCTTCTAAAAGTCAAGGCTGGAGGGAGTTTAGGTGGTGGTAGATAACATTTTAAGTGTCTGCTCTTTTCATAGGTTTTGATTTTACACATCACAGATATTTTGTGTACAGAGTTAATTTTGTTTGTTCTTATGGCTTTCATAAGAACAGTATCACAGTCTACTTTGCCTGGGAAAATTCCTTTATGAAACAATTGGTTTGATTTTGTGAATATTCTCATTTTCTTCATGAAATGTTGCTGTTCTGATTTCTACTTGAACATGTTTCACCCCTTTCGAACTAACAAAGACATTTATAATTGCCCTCTATTTCTTGTAATAACTTTAAATATTTTTTCTAATAATTGTAACTGAGTATAGCTTAGTGCCATTTCTGTTTATGCTCTCATTCCCATTGGGGTAAAAAGGATCTCATTTTCAGCTTAGCAGCCACTGTACACTTCTCTAACTGCAAGTTAGAGCATAGCTGATGTGCTAATGTAAGGAATGACTATCAGCAGACTATTGAGTAAAGCTTGTCTCTTCTGCTTATTAATATAAACACCCCATCCATCAAATAGTTCGACTGGTCAAGGCTAACCACTGGATGCTAAAACAGGTCTTTCAGATCCACAGCAAGTTTCAACATCATAAGATGTATGGCTGATATCTTTTTGACAGTATAGTTACAGAATGAAAAGAATGGGGAAAAACAGCTCTGCTAGATTAGACATAAAGATATGTCTTGAGATGCCATAATATTTCAATTTCCTGGCTGCTACAAAGATATATAAAGATGTTTGTGTAAAAAATAATATTTTATATAAACCATAAGCTATTGAGGACTGGAGAAACAGTGGTGTCTTGCAAGTTTTACAGTCATGTGGAAAATTTGGACTGTGATGAAGGAACCAGTAACAATATTACAAATTCATTTTTCAAGAAGGATTTAAATCCAGTGGCATTTAAAAACACAGACAACTCCAAATGACCCCATGAAATGGTCACAGTTTCTATTTCTCCATAAAAAATACCAGCTACATATTTGCTTTCCCTGTTAGTTTTGCCTGAAATGTAGACAAATCCAATGTTCCAAAATAAAGAGTGTTTTACAGTTTAAGAAGAATGCTTTCTTAGAATAGTGCAAGAATTGGTTTCATTGAATAATAACCAAATAGTTTTTGTATGGCTTGCCTTGAAAAGACTTAAAAATGGATTTGTAACATATTTTTTTAATTGAAATCTTTTTGGTGTGTTATATAGTAAACTCAGTACCTTGGATCCTAAAATAAGTTAACTTTAGGAAGTTAATGCTCAGTTTTCAAAACCCAATTGCCCTAGCAGCCAATTGTACCCTTAAAAACAAGCTAATGTTTATTGATTTAAAGAACCAATAAGAAAATTCAGAAATTTTTGACACCTACCAATAAATCCCAAGACTTAGTTCACATGTTCAATTTTCCTTCTCATACCAGATTCCTCTCTCAGACAAACATTTTTCCCTCTGGGTGAGATGAGCAACATTTTATGTTCGCTACATTACTCAAGTTAAGAGAATAATGTCTCTTTTTCATAAGTAGAGCATCTCTTCTGAAGCATCCAGTAAGTCACCTTTCACAGAGAAAGTACATGTGATTTTTTATTTTTATTTTTTTACCTTAGAGGCAAGTTTGAAAGTAAAGCGATAAATCTCTGAAAATAATACTTTAAAATGGCAGTACAATACTTCCTTAGTCATAATTAGAGGATTGAGCAACCGAAGAGAAAGAACACAAACTACCTTTGCTAGTAATAATATTTTCCTCATTCTTTCTCTTCCTCCCCCTCTTTGATCTTTTACCATTGCCTTTTAAAAAGCAATTATTTGCATTTCCCCTCCTGTTCTGTGTCCTTTGCCTATTTTTAAGTCAGATTGGAAACCTATTTCAACTGATTTGTTTATATTGGAATTTAGATTAAGGAAAATAATGCATTTCTCTGAGATGCTAGTTATAAAGGATTGTAACCCATTACCAATGATATATTGGGTGCTTTGAGCATACAGCATATGTAGTGTTTGAGACTTTAATTTCCCTACTATTAAGGGCTATTACTATTTTATAAGCTTGTGTTGTCTGTCGGGGCACAATAATTTTTGATCACAAATTTATTGCTGGTTTCATCTCCAAGCATTTATATTTCATCACCTCTTTTCAGGTCTCCTTTTTGTGAAAGCGTCATGCTGCTTAATTGTGCCATTAGATTGTCTGTACATCATTAAGATACAGCAATTAGGTACATTTACTCTGGGTATACATGACTGTATTATATTCTCGCAGCTAAATTGCTGGGCCACCTACCTCTGTGGGTATTTAAAAGTAGCTCTATAAGCAGAAAACTAAAATGCTTAGGTGTAATCTAGCAATTTTTTCCTGTGACCCACACACCTGCTCTGTAGCTGTATGATATGCAGTCAAAAGCATGCAGGTGCTGACATGATGAATGGCACTTTTCCTTTTAGAATATTGCTGTTCTAATCCAGGAATGATATACAGTGGGTGTGATTGAAAAGATCTCCCCCCCTCTCTCTAATTATGGTGGTTTCTTTGTGCCATCTTCAAGATTTGCCTTTTCATTATTTACACCATTCTGTCTGGCAGTAATATTTCTGTCTGCCAGTGACAATTACATTGCTCTTGACTGGTGCAGTTCAGCGGTGTGTGATATCTCTGAGAAGTCAGGTTACATCGCATATCAGAGGCAGACATATTAATGTTTGAGTTGAGAAGTGCAAGTAAGGTAACAAGATTAGATAGCACCAATATAAAAGACCGGTGCTGAACCAATGAATAACCATGAAACAGCTAGATGACAAATGTCAATTATTTATAGCTGCTGTCCAATGTTTTATTAATAGCTTGGAGTCTGTGTTTTTCCTCCTTAAAACACATGTTCATTCCCATTCTCCCTTTCATGTTTACAGTTTAGTTGAAAGAAGTAACATCTATTTCAAGATAGTCTAATCTCATCTGCCATTTAATGATCAGCCATAAAAGGGAGCCTGGAGCTACTGAAATATAAACCTTGGAGGGGGAGCGCAAACACAATATAGGTGCAGGTATGGGGTGCGGGTATAGGGCATGTATAGGTGTGGGGTGCAGGTATAGGGCAGGTATGGGGTGTGGGAGGGACTATGACCCCTGGTTGATTTAAGCCCTGCTTGCCCTCAATTAATTTTTAGATTTAGATTTTAAAGTTTTAAATTGAGGGTTTTTTAGGAATGCTTTTAATAGTGTTTTATTGTGGTTTTTTTATGAATTGTGAGCCACCCTGAGTCACCTCCGTGAGGAGGGCAGTTGATAAATATGAATAAATAAATATAGCTGATTCACTAACAAAGTTTTGGTGAATTCAGATGCAGTAATACCTCGGATAACGTTTACCTCGGATAACACTAAAATCGCATAACATTAAGTAATTTGGGGAGGAGAATTGGATCGAATAATGTTAAGGTCCTATGGGATGGATTGGATAACAACCGCTAAAGCCTTTGCGGTTACAATGTATCTCTATGGAGCTTTAACGCTATCCAATACATCCCATAGGATTTTAACATGCACCGGATAACACTAAAAATCGGATAACACCAAGACTTGTGGAACCAAGTCTTAGCGTTATCCGAGGTATTACTGTACTGTTATTTATATCACTTATACCAGTGGTAGCTAATCTATGGCACATGTGCCAGAGGGGGGACTTAGAGACCTCTCTGTGAGCACATGCACCATCGCCTCAGCACAGAGTTCTCCCTTCCCCTCTGTCCAACAGCCCAATTGGAGGGCTTCCTCCCTCTCCTCCCCCAGCACAGAGGTTGCCCCACCCTTCTGTTTGGGCACTTCATCTCTAAAAGGTTTGCCATCACTGACCTATACTTATTTCTTTTTTCCCCTTACAGACTAGCCCATAGATGATTAAAGACAAGAAATAATTCCAGACACAGTAAAACCTTAAGTTACGAATGACTCCACCTACAAAACATTTGCAATACAAAAAGAAATCTCAGGAAAAAATTACTTTGAGATATATATTTTTTTAGATACAATATTTGGGGTCTTCTGAGACTTCTCACAGTGGTGGGAGGGTTTTTGGAGCATTTGTGCTCTGTTTTTTGGAATTTTTCATCATGTTTTGGCACCACCAGAAGCTTTCCCCGGAACCAGGGAGTGTTGAAAATTCCCCTATCCCCTCAACAGCTGATAGTTGAGTACTGATCTTGAAATTACCAGAGCTGGCCACTAGATGGCACTGACAGAAATGTGCTAAATATGCATTGAAAACCAAAATCAGAAAAAAGCCAAATAAATGTATTTTATCTGTTCAAATCTCTTTATAAAGTGGCCAGATGAAGCAAAAATTCCAAAGTGCACTTTATAAAGAGGTTTGAACTGATGTTTTGCTTTTCAATGCATTCCTATGGGAAACCATGTTTTGATATATGAATTTTTCAAGATACAAAAAACCTTAAGGAACAAATTATTTTCACATTTCAAGGTTTTACTGAACATCATTATTTGATGTCCTGATATTGTTCTGTGCATCAGTTAGTAATAAGTCAAACAAAGGTTTCCAGAAATTAAAGTGTAATAACTCTTAGAAGTAACCATTTTCTGAATGAACACATTATTTAAACATTCCTTAAGAAATGATGTTCATGTGACAGACTTAGGCAGCTTGTTGCCTGAATATGGGATCTTAAACCACACCATAATTTGCCCAGTCCTAGCAATCCTTACTTTGATCTGTTACCACCTCTTCTGATGTGAAGGTGGGGTTGGACATTGAGAGTTACAGTATATGTAAAAATAATAGAAGGACAAATAGCTCAAGCAGACCCAGAGGAAGATGGAGAGGCAACACCAAAGACATATTGCAAGAGCATCAAGTAATACTGATAGAGGCCAGAACAAGAACCTTTCATCTCCCTTGACACCTGAAGGTGATGGTGAAGGTCAACCAACCAACCAACCCTGTATTACTACTTCTTTCCAGGAAGTAGCCTGAGAAAAATGGGACTCAGACTTTCCAAGGCCCTTTTTGTTGGTAGTATAGTGGCTCACAGTCACTATAGTATAGTGGCTCACAGTCACAGGTGGTGGCCTGGACAGTACCTTTACTTGGCTAGCCATATGATCCATGTGCTGGCTGTGGTGGGTGCTGGGGCATGCTTGGAGGCTGACATGCGTTGGGGCAGTCAAAGTGGCATGCAAAGTGTGATGTTAAATGCAGGCATGTGTTATTGCCTCCTCCTTTTTTTCATTGCTCTGCACTGACTTCCACCACCGTCCTACTGGGGCAGTGTGGCCGCCAGCTGGCATACTGTGTTATCATCATCTGGTATGTATAGCTACTACAATAAATTCATCTTCCCTGTATTTGTGCGTCTATGTGTGTGTTAATCAATTGTTTATCCTTTGTAGTTACCGGTATGTTTTTGAGTTCATTAGAATTATATATGATTTTAGAACTACAAGGGGGACGGTTTGCCCCTAACCACAGCATTCTTGAAGGGAGAAGTATATTAATTTACGCAGACAAATTTAGGCCATTCTGTCGCTTCTTAGCCATTGTGCATTCAATCCCCAATTGCTGTTACATTGGGATCTGAGAAGACATATTTTATTCAGGGGAATGAATTGAAGATAAAGTTGTTGATTCAGAATTACAACCTGAGGTAAATAACCAGTAAATAACACACACACACATTTTAAAAATGTGAGTTCAAGTCTTGTTTTGAAAATTAAAGAAATCTGCTTACATATTATTAATTATTTCTTGAACCATGTTTATTTGCAAAAAATGAAAGCAAGCTAAGTACTCAAGAGCAATTAGCTTGATCTAAATACTTCAAAAAAATCAAAGTAATAACTCTCAACACGTTTCTGTAAATGGCACACAGTTTTGCACTTGAGCGTACCTCCTTATTTAGCCATGTCATTTACAGGTTGCAAGCAGGTGTTCAGAAAGCCCCATGGCAAGAACATCTGCCCCACCCCACCAGAAAAATGAGAAGTTGCTTGAAGAAGTTCACATCAAAGGCAGAAGGCTGAATTGATAAAAGAAAGGGAAGAAAGGAATAAATCTTAGTGAACAGGAACAAGGAAAAAAGAACTGCTGAGGAAAACAACCATTTCAAAAGGTACCGTAGTTAATGACTGTGGGAACATCATAATATTGAGATATCCATTTGGTTTGTAAATTGTATAATTTAATTTTTTCTGTGGCTATATTCCAACCGGGGATGTAACAATCCTTTCACTGCAGCAAAAGAGTTAAATATGGATAGGTAAAGGTATAGGTTTCCCTTGATCGAAAGTCAATCATATCTGACTCTAGGGTTCGGTACTCATCTCTGTTTCAAAGCCAAAGAGCTAGCGCTGTCTGCTTCTACAGAGTTTCTGTGGTCATGTGGCAGGCATGTCTAGGGCATGGAACACTGTTACCTTCCCACCAAAGTGGTCCCTATTTATCTACTTGCAATTTCTTGCTTTCGAACTGCTAGGAATGAATGACATTATATTGAGCATTGGGGCCTGGAAGGGTTCTGAGGTAATAAAAATGGTGGCTGTATCTGCTGTGCATGATGCTACTTATCAGAGGACTGAGGAGAATTTTGAACAATAATAATGGAGGAATAGCTGCCCCAATAGATCCTGGCATTGGCCCAATCTGTTATTGTGTTACAGAAGAAAGGCCCAAACTAGATGGTACAGTCAACGCATCATTAGAAGTGATAAAAGATGTTGGATTGTCAGAGCATCAGCTGACCTTACTGCTAGAGGTGTTCTCTTTCATGTTTTCAGACTACAAATCTGCACCACTATGGGTCTCTGCTCCTGCTCCCTAAAAAAATGTATTTTCAGTTATTTGCCTCCACCATTTGCTTCTCTGGTCTTTGATTTTTGTTGTAGAAGTGTTTTTTTTGTTTTTGTTTTTTAAAGGAAGCTGCTACTGTGCATCTTAGAAATTGTGATCTCCCTGCCCATTAGGCTCTGCCGAGAATGCTTTCCAAAGAGGTGTTTTGTTGTTGTTCAGTCGCACAGTCGATTCCGACCCTCTGCGACCCTATGGACCACTGTCCACCAGGCACTCCTGTCCTCCACCATCCCCCTCAACTCGCTCAGCTCAGTGCCCATTATCTCTACAATACCATCTAGCCATCTCATCTTGGGCCGTCCCCTTCTTCTTTTGCCCTCGACCCTTCCAAGCATCAAGGCTTTCTCAAGTGAATCCTCTCTTTTCATTTGATGTCCAAAGTACTTTAGCTTCATCTTTATTATTTGACCTTCTAAGGAGCAGTCAGGGTTGATTTCTTCTAAGATTGACCTATTTGTTCTCCTCGCTGTCCATGGGACTCTCAAAACCCTTCTCCAACACCACATCTCAAAGACATCTATTTTTCGGCGCTCAGTTTTCCTAATGGTCCAGCTCTCACAACCATACATTGCCACAGGGAATACCATTGCTTTGACTATGCGAATTTTTGTTTGCAATGTGATGTCTCTACTTTTCACTATGTTCCCCAGGTTTCTCATTGCTTGCCTCCCAAGAATCAGTCACCTTTTTATTTCATGGCTGCAATCACCATCTGCAGTGAGCCTAGATCCCAAGAAAGCAAAATCCATCACTGCCTCTACCTCTTCCCCATCTATTTTCCAGGGACTGATAGGGCCTGTTGCCATTATCTTGGTTTTCTTGATATTGAGTCTCAAGCCAGCTTTATCACTTTCTTCTTTCAACCTAATCAGGAGCTTCTTTAGGTCCTCCTCACTTTCTGCCATTAGGGTGGTATCATCTGCATATCTCAAATTGTTGATGTTTCTCCCAGCAATTTTGTTCCCAAATTGTGATTCCTCCATTCCTGCATTGCACATTATGTGTTCTGTGTATAAGTTGAATAAGCAGGGTGACAAAATGCAGCCTTTTCTTATTCCTTTTCCTATTCCAAACCACTCCTTCATTCCATTTTCTGTCCTAACTGTTGCCTCTTGATTCATGTACAGATTTCTTATGAGGCCAAAGAGGTGTAGCTCCCAAAAAGCATTGTAGCACTTTTTTTTCTTTTAAAATAACAACAAATAAACTACAGGAAGCAAAGGCTGGAGGAGTTGATGGTGTGGGTAGACAACAGAAAACCTCCTGACTGAAGCCTACAGATGTATAGATTTGGGTTTATGGACTGCAGTTCTAGAATTTTTTTTTTAAAAAAAGAATTCTGGAAATTGCAGCCCAACAAGGCAAAAGAGCACGTGCACGTTCACCCGCACACCTCATTTTGTAAATGAGCTTGTTTTTGCTTCATGATTGTCCACTAAGTAAGATAAAACTAGCTTATTATTTATTTATTATTTATTTCTCACACTTGCTAACCCGCCCCAATCGGGCAAGCCCGACTCTGGGCGGCTTACAGCACAGAATAAAACACATCAATATAAAAATTTAAAATTCATAAACTAAAAACAGCATCTGGGGGTGTCGTCAAGGGTAGTATCCCTAGACTAACCACCCCACATGGGATCCCCCATCCCTGGAACCCCACACTTGTCCTGCCAGGCAGGTCTTTAAGTTCTTCCGGAAGGACAGGAGCTCTGTCTGCATGCGCAGCTCAGTTGGAAGGAGGTTCCAGAGGGCCGGGGCGAACACAGAAAAGGCCCTCTTCCTGGTGCTAGCGAGGCGAGCCTCCCTAGCCGATGGAACAACAAGAGAGCCCCTCCGGTCCACCCTGGTGGGACGGACAGATGTTCTTAGGGTGACGCGGTCTCTTAGGTATCCTGGCCCACTACCATATAGGGCTTTAAAGGTAATAACCAGCACCTTGAATTGCACCCGGAGACAAACTGGCAACCAATGCAGCTCCCGAAGCAGTGGCGAGGCCCGAGCATAACGCCCGCATCCCATCACTACCCGGGCTGCCGCATTTTGGACCAGCTGCAGTCTCCGAATGGTCACCAAGGGCAGCCCCATGTAGAGCGCATTACAGTAATCAAGTCTGGAGGTGACCAAAGCGTGCATGACCATAAGCAAGGCGTCCCGGTCTAGGAGCGGGCGTAACTGGCGTATTACACGAAGTTGTGCAAAAGCCCTCCCGGCCACGGCTGCCACCTGCTCATTGAACAGTAGCCGTGAGTCCAGGAGGACCCCCAGATTACGCACCGGGTCTGTTTGGGGCAAAACTGCCCCATCCAGAACCAAAGCTGGTAACTCCCGTGTTAGCACAGGGCCCCTTACCCATAGCCACTCAGTCTTGCCGGGATTCAGCTGTAGCCCGTTTTCCCCCATCCAGACCTTAACAGCCTCCAGGCACCTGGAAAGGACTTCCACTGCACCGCCTGGGTCCCCACGGGCTGAGATGTACAACTGGGTATCATCAGCATACTGATGATACCTTACCCCGTGGGAACGGATGATCTCACCCAGCGGCTTCATATAGATGTTAAATAGGAGAGGAGAAAGTACCGCTTTCATTGCCAAGTCTGATTTTGTTTTGAAAATACCGCTTCATTGCCAAGTCTGATTTTGTTTTGAAGGAATTGTGTGCCTGGTGAGAAAACGGTGTAATAACAGGGAATATGCATTCTATCCCTCAATGTGCGACACACACGCACACCCAAAAAAAGGCCCTGTCTGTATTCTTGGAATTGTTAGTTCCACTTAGATAGTCTCTTGCCTGCTGATTGTTATCTTTCAATTAACCTCCCTTCCCCCTCCTCTTTAAGTAAGGCAAAAGCTGTTTAGGGAAAGTGAAGTGTTTCACAGAGAGCTGCAAAAATTAGAGATAGAAATTGGTTCCTTGTTTAAAAATGTGGGACTGCATTTCCAATACTGCATGATCATTCATTTTCTCAGTATTATTTCTAAGAAAAGGGCAGTAAATTTGGTTAGTAAGAAAAAAATACGTTTTTCTGCAACTCATCAATGAAACGAAACATTTATTTTCTCCCATCTTCCTATGTTGCTTTTTCATGATGCAGTTTGTATCCTATTTGAGAACAATGGTGGATATCATGTGGATTTTAATTAAGGTCTGCTGTACACTTGGTGTATGTACCTATGACTACTACATATGTACTTAATAATGTGCTTTTTAAAAATGGTGGTTTATACAGAGAGTGGATAGTATTGACAGTTTAGAAATGGCCAGTAAATGCTACATTAGAATGGCATTAATTATTCTGAAAAGGGGGGGGGGGGAGCTAGGAAAGCAAAATAAATATACTTAATGCAGAGAGAATCTCGGTGACTCTAATTGCCAGAGCACAGTCAGACCTTTCAAATAATAAGTCCTTAAATAATGAATTGATATAGAAGAGAATAATGACACCCAGGTGTGAAACCTTAACCTGAGAGCTGAGCTGCATTCTCAATGACATAATTGCCTCCATTACCATATTCTAGTTGAATACAAGGTTTTGAGTCATGGAAACTGGATTGAAATGAAAGAAAGAAAATATTCCAGTATAGAATTGAATGTTAAAGCAAGCATATAGAACAAAGTCCAGATATCCTACTTGCTTAAAAAACATTTGAAAGAAATGTTAGCAATTAAGTGCAAATTTAAATAGAGAACAATTTTAGATGATTTTCTTTATAAAAAAAATTCAGGGAGGGGGAGGAATTCCAAGAAGTACAACCTGAAGAACACCCTTGTTACAATGCACTTTAAGTGATTTGACATCTTGTTCTCTTAAGATAAACGGGACTGCAGTGGCTTAGTGGTTAAGATGCAGAACTGGATGACTGGAAGGTTGGCAGATCAGCAGTTTGAGATCCGAGTGTTGCATGACGGAGTGAGCTCCAGTCTCTGTCCCAGCTCCTGCCAACCTAGAAGTTCAAAAGCAATAAATTGCAAGGAGGTAAACAGGAACCACTTCGTTGGGAAGGTAACAGCATCCCATGCACTCTGACATCTAGCCATGCCTGCCACATGTCCACTGAAAAGTCTGCAAACACAGTCGGTGCTAGCTCTTTGGCTATAAGCGGAGATGAACACCGAACCCTAGAGTCAGATATGACTGGCTTTTGAGCAAGGAGTCGCCCAGAGTTGGGTTTACCCGACTGGGGCGGGATAACAAATTGGAACAAATAAATAAGGATGACCTTTACCTTCTGTTAAGATACCTTCACAATGAATTGGAAAAGCAGAGGATGGAGTAGAGTATCTAGCTCTCTGAAGGATTTCACTTCTGAAAGTATGAAATGGAGAGGGAATTTGGAACAGAGTCTAGAATAGAATCTGGAATCCAGATGTATTATCTGAATTTTGTAGCTTAGTCCCAACCAGTACAGATCCATTGAATCAAAGGGGTTTATATAAACATTGACACACAATTCCTCAATTGATTCAATGGATCTAACTGTTAGATTTATTCCAAGGTTTTTCTTTGCAGGGATGAATGGGATATCCTTTTGGAGACACAGTGGTGAACTAGTAATGAGAAGAACTAGAGTTGGCAGTATTTTGGCTGTCACAGTAACCCTACACATGTTCATTTTTGTGTTTCCTCACATAACCATGCATGCTTCCTTCCATCACAGACAGACACTCACGTAGTTCACATTCATACAGTAACACCTCTAGCCTTCCAACCTCATACGCAGACATTGTTCCATCACTCTGACACTACAGTTACAGTTAGATACACACCTGCAGATGCACATGGTTCATCCCCAGTAATTTTCTGAATTTACAGGGCCTTGTTGCTGTCCTTCCTCAGTGGCCAAAACTGAGTGTCCAAAAGACAGACTAATCTTTCAGCTTTTTTTTTTAAGGAAAAGTTAGAAAGAAAGTATGTTTATTTGTTTTAAACTTTCATAGAAAATGTTTCTGAAGTCTGATCTAAATTGTATAAGTATTAAAACAACTGTTATTATGTCCTCTTTCAAGTGCACTTTAGATCACTTCAATTGGTCGATCAGTTTTTTGTTGGATCACTGCCAAACACCCCACCCCACGCAGAAATTACATTTCAAAAAGTCATGATTTTCCTCAATATCTTTTTTGTGGATTCCTGCTTTGGCGTCATTTTTCTCCACATGTTCTATTCTGTATTCACCTTGGGAAGTTGTCATATTCACTTTTTAAATTGGTTGCCCCTCCTTTTTGGGGGGTTTGTGTGACTTCTTTTTAGTCTTTTTTTTTTTTGTAAACTGCTTCATAGATTATGTATCCAAAGTCCAATTCCAAATCTGAAAGTGTCCCCACAAAGGTTCATCTTTCCTCTTTTAAGCGCACTTTGTTGCCTCAGTGAGTGGGCGGCAATATAAATCTCAATAAATAAATAAATAAATAAATCATCTGAATTGGTTGGGTAGTTTTTCACTGGCCCTCCAACACCGCCCCCTCAGCAAAACTGTCACTTTTCCAATGCTACTTCCGAAAGCAATGACATCATCACTTTGCATTTTTTGGCTTTTGGTTTCTACCAATTCTTAAAGTTGCCGAGACAATCTTTCAAATGACATAACCCTTATTTTTGTGGGTGCCTTAGTTTTGGTGTTGCAGTTCGGCAAAAGTACATGATTTTCGTTACATCTCAAGAGCTGTCAAACCACCCAACTGAAACGTAAGACGTTCATTGAATTCACATCAAAAAGAAACACAATCAATAGGATGTTGGCTAGACTCACTAGTGTGCCAATATGCTTTTTGAATCAATCAGATTTATATGGGATTTGTGCCCATAAGCCTGGGACTTCAGTGTACAAGGCAAGGATCAGGTTGAGAATCCTATGTTTATTATTTTAATGTGCAGGTGCAGTACATTGTAGAGCTGCATGTTAGGTGTATGTTACTAGATTGCCATTACCTCAGGTAGATAATGCAATGGCTATTCACTATGGCTGTGTCTTTTCAGTTTAGAGCAGAGGAGATTGATTAGGGTGTGTTCTGTTTTGGAGAAGGACATGGGAAGGGGCAGAGCTGTGTTTGCCAATGAGTGCTGAGAACTTGAAGAGACTTTCCCAGCCTACCCTGTTCTTTTTTTAAACTCTCGTCTGAAGTTTCTTTGGTGGTTTCTGCTTTGCTTGGCAGCCCTTTCAAAAATATGAGAGAAGGGGAGCGAAGACATTTGCCTATTGCTCCTGCAGTCTTGCTAGTGCATTTCACCTATGCCAGGTATTCCATCCAGTGTCCAAAGCTGAGCTGTTTTCTCACAGCTCTGGTGTATTTCTTTTGGAGCAATCCCTAAGCCACAGGTTTGGCTGGTGAATGTGTATGTGAGGGTTGTTTTTCAAGAGAATTTTTGATCAGCTCTGGAACAGAAAAAGAGAAACAGAAAATTAAGTAGCATTTCATTGCTTCTTTCCTTTCTGGAAGGCTCAGATACACATATAAACCAGAATAAAGGGAGATTTGAGGAAGCCACAAACAGTTTTAGCATTTTCAACCTGTGGCCTGTTGGCTGGATGTGGCCCACAACACCATTTCATGTGGGCCCCCGTTGCCTCCTCCACACCAGGAAGTGCCATGTGGTGGAGGAAGGGCAAAATGGCCATCCAGCCACCGAAGCTGTCTGAGGGAGCATGACCTCGCCCCTGGCTTTAAAAGGTTGAGAACTTTGGTGGTAGACACTACAGTCAACTGAGCACTAGGTTACTTTGGAAACTGAACAAATAATAAGGGCTGAAAGGGAAGAGGGTGGAGCTAATGTACTATAGCAAGGATGCCCAAAGTTTTCAGGCTGTGGGCCAGTCATGTGGTTCACCAGGCCAGTCATGTGGTTCAGTGGGCTGGTCATGTGGTTCCTCTCACCGGAAGTGGAAGTAAAATGTGCCTTGCAATCTGTTTTGCAACAGGATGAGATAGATTTTAAGCTGCCATTTTCTCTGCTTAAACCAAAGGAGCCCAAACTATGGACCGTGGGCCAAATCCAGCCCACAATGCTAATTCATCCAACTCATGCCACCCTTGTCACTCCTGGAAGTGGAAGTAAAACGTGCCCATTCATCGGTCAGATGAATTGGTGTTTTGGGCTGGATCTGGTCCATGGGCCATAGGTTGGGCACCCTGTACTATGCAAAGAAAACACATTCCTTGGGGTAATCAACATGTCCTGTGTAAATGACAAAAATGGTTTCAGGTGGTATAAACTTCTAGTCTGTGGTATAGAAAACATTTGTCAGTTCAGGACAGCCTCCTGTCTAGTTGCTCTCTTGAACTAACAGACCAGTCTATAATGAAGGAGTTAGCACAGTGGTTCCCAATTAGTGGTACGCGTACCCCCAGGGGTACGCGAAATTGCATCAAGGGGTACGCGCAGCAATCTCTTAACTAAAATATTAAATCCTTAAAAAACAATAATGCAATAACAATTGCCAAAAAATTATTCAATTTAATTAAACGATCAGTAGGTAAGTCAATCGTATGCATCAAGCGCTTTCTCCCGCGGTGGCGGTTTTTCCCACGCCTCCCGTGTCTCACGTCACCCGATCGTGGCCGCCCCCATTCCCGCCTATTTGCTCGTCATTGTCAACATGCACATTTGTCACATTAATGAAACATGTGTTCTCTGTCATTAGAATGTCTTTTGATGAGAATAAATATAAAATACACCTGATTTCATTTTTTATTTAATGTTCCTGCAATAAGGGGTACGCAATATTTAACGTTCCTGCAATAAGGGGTACGCAAGTTTGAGGTCTTTCTTGAAGTGGTACGTAGAAAAAACTAATTGGGAACCACTGAGTTAGCAGTTTCCCAGATACAGTACTGTTGGTTCTAGGACCCATTTTCACTCAACATTGGTTATATTGGATTATATTGGGCTAAAGTCCAAGTGTAACTGGCTGGAGCATGTTTTGTTTCATTCTGTGGTATGAAATCCAGTCTCTACCCCTTCATCCCTATGTATCACTTGCTCTAGACCTATGGTTCCTAAGATGGGGCACACACCCCACAGGGGGGCAATTTGAGAATGAGTTATTAACAGTGAATGGCCTTTTAGGCTTCCTCCACATGAATAGGAGTTCACTTTTTGAATAAGAAGAATTATATGTCATAGTGGGAGGTGGAGATGGCATCAGGATTTTAGAAATGCTTAGGAGGGGCACAGCCAAAAAAAGGTTGGGAACCACTGCTCTAGAGATTCAAAGCAAAAAGCAGCGCAATCACACTTATATACAGCGCTTAGTGCACTCTCTGGGCTGTTCATAAGTTCATTAGCATTTTACTCCCAACATGATGGGTACTCATTTTACAGACTTCGGAAGGATGGAAGGCTGAGTCAGCCTTGAGCCCTTGTCAGGATCTAACTCACAACCTTTTGGTCGCAGGACAACAGTTTAACCACTGCACCACCAGGTCTCCGTCAACTCTGTTGACTAGAGTATTTTCTAACCTTGTTTTGAGACTAACTGAAATATGCACTTTTTCCCTAGATGCGTCCAGAATTGTCTGTTAATATAGGAACTGGGGGCAGGGGTGGGGAATTATTATTTATTTATTATTTATTAGTTCAAATTTATATTGCCGCCCACTCGCAGTGGCGACTCAGGGCAGCTTACAGACAATACATTACATTACAATATGTTGGGGTGGGCACAGGGGGAATGGTGGCAAGGTCCTCATTCTGCCCTGGCTTCTTCTTCCCCTGGCAACTGGTTTAGGCACAGGGGGAGGGGCGGCAAGGTCCTCATCCTGCCCTGGCTTCTTCTTCCCCTGGCAGTTGGTGTAGGCATAGGGGGAGGGGCGGCAAGGTCCTCATCCTGCCCTGGCTTCTTCTTAGAATTGATCTATCCTTGATCCAGTTGGGAAAGTGGAGAATGAGACAAGTCTGGCAAACCTAAGAATGGAAGGAAATCCTCACACATCACAGTTGTAGCAACCTGTTCTCTGAACTGAATCACAGAACTAGGATCTGAATGAAACTTTGAGGTTGGTGCACATCCCTCTAGTTTTCTCTCCTTTTGTTTCTTTTCTCTTTCTGTAGCCTGTAGTCCAGGGGTGTCCAAACATTTCAGGTTGTGTGCTGGTCACGTGGTTCAGGAGGCCAGTCACTATGGCCAGGGGGGGCAGATCCAGTCCCCAATGCCAATTCATCCGGCTGTAGTTTAGGCACTTCCTGCTGTAGTCTGTGCAAAACTCCACTTCAGCTTGAGAAATATGAACCAAAAAGGGCCTGATATATTACAGACTTTGAACTTTCCCCTGAAAGCCATGCACAATGCCTGATTAGTCATGATTAGTTGATGATAGTTGGTGAAGAAAGTACTTCTAGATTTGTTACAACTGGACCATCTGACGTGTCCCCATTCACACAATAAAGACAATTATTTTATGTATGTATTATTTGCCATAAAGTCAGAACCAACTTACAGTGAACTGAACAGGGTTTACAAGGTAAACAAGATAATTTAAAGAGTGGTTCTACCAGTGTTACAATTTGTCATGGCCACACAAGAATTTGAACCCAGGTTTCCTGAGTCCTATTCCATCACTCTGTCTACTACGCCACAATGATGATAATACTCTAATACTGTATACATTAATAATGAATCCTTTGATAATAACATGTGGAAAAGGGATTGAAAATTCCACATCAAAGAAAGTAATATACAATGCACATTGAATTCTTAACATACTGTACTGTACACCAAAATATTATTGTATGGTTGGTATCTGCAACATGCTTTACACATGGTGAAGCCTCATTGTTCTCCTTGTATAGAGTTTGCCTTAGTATAGTTTGTGTACTCTGCTCCACTAGGTAAAAATTTTGTATTCAAAACTGCATTATATTTTACTTTCTTTGATTCTGAACTTCTGTCAGTTAACATGTTTTTGATTCTACATGTTACCATCAAAGGATTTATATTCCATTATTTGAGTGGCTCCAATGTTACCTTTTAAATTAACCAATAACATTGCTCCTTTAAAAAAAAAATCTTCACTTTCCCCCATTTGATCCTATATCCCTTTCTACTGTTCTTCCTGCAAATGAATATGAAGCACAAACACGCAAGAGGACTTGAAAATACACAAGGGTCTATTTTCAATGTGGCATTGTACTCAAGTATTCAAGTATTCAAGTACTGGAGTGCTAGGCACTCAACAATGTACCAAACCACCTGTTGGCATCTCAATTACAAGCTCCTCTTTAAAAGGATTTATGTACATTTTGGCTGCTTGAAACTGCAATACTTGAGCGGCTAAGTTAGGTTATATTTGTTATGGTATTTGATCAGCTATTTATAACATCTTGCCCTACCTTAGATATTTCTAGGGCTCCATAAATTAAATGTAGCTGGCTGGATAGCTCAGTGGTTTAGGCATCTGGCTGTAAAGCTAGAGGTTGGGGGTTTGATTACCCACTCTGCCTTTACACACACACTTCACTGTGTGTGAAGGAAGGAAGGAGTACATATATATCTCAAAATATGAAATACAGAGTGAGACCCAATGTTAAACTGCTTAGAGTAGAGTAGATATGGTTAAATCAATGGGGCTTAAATTAAGAGTGACTTAATTTCCCCCTCCCCTCCCCAATGTGTCTGCTTTAAACAGGACTAACATTAGATTGATAGAGTTCTGCCAAGATAATGGACTGGTCATAGCAAACACCCTATTCCGGCAACACAAGAGGTGACTTTACACATTGACATCACCAGATGGCGAACATCGAAACCAGATTGATTACATACTCTGCAGCCAAAGATAGAGAACCTCCATGCAATCAGCAAAAACAAGACCTGGAGCAGATTGTGACTCAGATCACAACCTACTGATCACAAAATTCTGACTTAGACTAAAGAAAATAGGAAAAAACAATTAGGCCAGAAAGGTATGACCTAGACAGGTATGACCTAGACAACATCCCTAAGAAATACACGGTGGAGATGTGGAACAGATTTAATGGCTTAGACAGAGTGCCAGAAGAATTATGGACAGAGGTGCAGGACATCATACAGGAGGCAGCAAGGAAAACCATACCAAAAGAAAAATGACCTCAACACCCCTGA
Organism: Furcifer pardalis; assembly: GCA_030440675.1. Lineage (NCBI taxonomy): Eukaryota > Metazoa > Chordata > Lepidosauria > Squamata > Chamaeleonidae > Furcifer > Furcifer pardalis. The sequence continues at coordinate 43,628,268 of CP126896.1, read as the reverse complement.
TAATCACAATGAAGAGAACATTGAACTTGAGCCAGATATCCTAGAGAGTGAAGGTCCTAAAAAGCACTGCAAACAACAAAGCTAGTGGAGATGATGGTATCCCAGCTGATTTTTTCAAAGTGCTAAAAGATGATTGAATCAAATTATTGCATTCTATATGCCAGCAGCTTTGGAAAATAAAACAATGGCCACAGGATTGGAAAATATCTGTATACGTTCCAATCCCAAAAAAAGGTTAATGCCAAAGAATGTTCAAATTGAACAATTATGCTCATGGAGAGAGAATTACCAGAAGTTCAAGTTGGTTTCCAAAGAGGCAGAGGAACTAGAGACCACATTGCCAACATACGTTGGATCATAGATAAAACAAAGGAATATCAGAAAGATGTCTACTTCTGTTTCATTGACTACACCAAGGCCTTGGACTGTGTGGACCACAACAAAATGTGGCAAGTAATTAAAGAGATGGAAATACCAGAACACCTCATATGTCTCATGACAACAAATTATTAGGTTTAACCTGCAAGGTTTGAATGGTTTAAACAGACACCATTGCTTTCTATACTGGATTTCTAACAGTATCCCCCCTTCCACCCCCGAATGACATCCAATGCTGTTAGGTACAAACATGTACATATAAGTTAGTTATTGTGCCTTTAAATACAAGGAATAAATGTATATATGGGGAAAAACAGTGCTAAAGTGAGTTGGGATTCCTTGGTAACTACAGGAATAATTCCACAAAAAATACAAGTGCACGCACAGAGGTAAATTGATCTATGAAGTGTGTAATGGAATTTATTTGTTCGTTTGTTTGTTCTTTGCTTTTTTATATCAACCATCTGGGTTGTTTTACCCACTCTAGGTGGTGTACAATATTTAGAGGTACAACATTTAAAAAAACACTACAATAAAAAGCAAAAAAAAACAAAACACTTCAACCAAAAAGAAGCTAAATATTAACTGGCACTGGTGTGGATGTCCTGAAAAGCTTATCTAAAGAGCAGAATCTTTAACCATTTCTTAAATATCTGCAGAGATGAAGCTTGGCACAGCATTGTTGGTTAACATCTGTAATTCAAGAAAACCTTTTATTAGAAGCAATTAAAATACCAGAACACCTTACATATCTCATGAGAAATTTATACATGAGTCAAGAACCAACACTTAGGACAGGATATGGAATGGTGGAGTGGTTTGGAATAGGAAAAGGAGTAAGACAAGGCTGCATTTTGTCACCCAGCCTATTTAACTTATATACAGAGCACATAATGCACAATGCAGGGCTGGATGAATCAAAAGTTGGAATTAAAATTGCTGGGAGAAACATCAATAATTTGAGATATCCAGATGACACTACCCTAATGGCAGAAAGTGAAGAAGACCTAAATAAACTCTTGCTTAGGTTGAAGTAGGAGAGTGGAAAAGCTGGCTTGAGACTTAATAACAAGAAAACCAAGATAATCACAACAAGCACTTGTGATAAAATGGGTTACAATTTATTCAGTATGGAGTCTCTTTGGTTTTTGCACAGTCTTAGAATGTAGCTTTGCTTCTTTGCAAAGGCCTCATAATTCTTTCTGCTGTGCTTATCAAGCAGGTGTGCTTAGTAGAAGCTTCTCAGAGCATCAGGCCTATGTTATGACTTCTTCTCCAGGCCTGGAATGTTTCATTCATTTCATTTCTTTCATTTATATTCCGCCCTACTTGGTGAAAACTGCTTTCATCAACATCCCAAGTCTGGGAACACCAGGCATTTGTTGTGGGAACTAGGGTGTGTTTATACCATCCCTGGGCCTTAATTTGCTTAATGCTAAATAGGAGAACCAAGGTCATGTTCTTTCTTTGAGGCACATGGGTTTTGGGATGAGATTCAACTTTGGGGTTTCTGAGACTGACACCTCAGAAGGGAGAGCGGGCCTCTAACACCGAGCCCTTACTCCAAGCTTATTTATGATTACCTAGATTAGTCAGGTATTTCTTTCATTTCTGGGGAAGGCCTGTTTCATTGATTACACTAAGGCCTTTGATTGTGTAGACCACAACAAAATGTGGCAAGTAATTAAAGAGATGGGAATCCCAGAACACCTTATATGCCTCATGAGAAACTTGAACATGAAGCAAGACGCAACAGTTAGGGCAGAATACGGAATGACAGAGTGGTTTGGAATAGGAAAAGGAGTAAGACAAGGCTGCATTTTGTCAACCTGCTTATTCAACTTATACACAGATCACATAATGCGCAATGCAGGGATGGAGGAATCACAATTTGGGATCAAAATTGCTGGGAGAAACATCAACAATTTGAGATATGCAGATGATACCACCCTAATGGCTGAAAGTGAGGAGGACCTAAAGAAGCTCCTGATTAGGTTGAAAGAAGAAAGTGAAAAAGCTGGCTTGAGACTCAATATCAAAAAAACCCAAGATAATGGCAACAGGCCCTATCAGTCCCTGGAAAATAGATGGGGAAGAAGTAGAAGCAGTGACAGATTTTACTTTCCTAGGATCAAAGCTCACTGAAGATTGTGATTGGAGCCATGAAATAAAAAGGCGACTGAGTCTTGGGAGGCAAGCGATGAGAAACCTGGGGAACATCGTCAAAAGTAGAGACATCAAATTGCAAACAAAAATTCGTATTGTCAAAGCAATGGTATTCCCTATGGCAATGTATGGTTGTGAGAGCTGGACCATTAGGAAAGCTGAGCGCAGAAGAATAGATGCCTTCGAGATGTGGTGTTGGAGGAGAGTTTTGAGAGTCCCCTGGACAGCAAGGAGAACAAAATAGGTCAATCTTAGAAGAAATAAACCCAGAATGCTCCTTAGAAAGTCAAATTGTAAAGATGAAGCTAAGGTACTTTGGACATCAAATGAGAAGAGAGGATTCGCTTGAGAAAGCCTTGATGCTGGGAAAGGTGGAGGGCAAAAGAAAAGGGGGGCAGCAAAAAATGAGATGGTAAGATGGTATTGTGGAGACAATGGGCACAGAGCTCAGCGAGTTGAGGAGGATGGTGGAGAACAGGAGTGCCTGGCAGGCAATGGTCCATGGAGTTGCAGAGGGTCGGAATCGACTGTGCGACTGAACAACAACAAACTTTTTGATTAGTATTTTTTCTGCTGTATTAATGTATCCTGAACCAACGAATCAACTGTTATTTCCACAATAAGCTTCGAGAACAATAAGCATCTTTAATTCATCAACAATGCCTGATCTTTGGAAGAGGGGGTAAGACAAGAGTTAAGCCATAAGCAACATGCTACCACACATAATACTCCCCACAATATTTTCTGGGCTCTGTGAATACAGGTAAGCCCCAGGTTGCTCCAGGGTTTGCAGGATGACATTTTGGGCTCCTGTACTTGAAGTCTTGGGGAGTTCCACAGGGCTGGCCGGTCTTGGAAGCTTCGAAAAGAACGAGGAGAGCCCCAGGGCAAGGGTTAGGTCAAAGTCTATCTGTCACAGCCCTATCACTCCCTGGAAAATAGATGGGGAAGAAGTAGAAGCAGTGACAGACTTTACTTTCTTAGGTTCAAAAATCACTGCAGATGGTAATTGCAGCCATGAAATAAAAGGTGACTAATTCTTGGGAGGCAAGCTATGAGAAACCTGGGGAACATAGTCAAAAGTAGAGACATCAAATTGCAAACAAAAATTCGCATAGTCAAGGCAATGGTATTCCCAGTGGTAATGTACGGCTGTGAGAACTGGACCATAAGGAAAGCTGAGCACAGAAGTATAGATGCCTTTGAAATGTGGTCTCGGAGGAGAGCTTTGAGAGTACCCTGGACAGCAAGGAGAACAAATAGGTCAATCTTAGGAGACATTAACCCTGACTGCTCCTCAGATGGTCAAATAGTAAAGATGAAGCTAAAGTACTTTGGACATCAAATGAGGAGAGAGGATTCACTTGAGAAAGCCTTGATGTTGGGAAAGGTGGAGGGCACAAGAAAAAGGGGGTGGCCAAAAATGAGATGGCTAGATGGTATTGTAGACACAATGGGCACAGAGTCTCAGAATGGTAGCCTAATGTTATGTAATACAATGCAAATAGTAGAATTACTTTTCTATTGGTTTAGGGTTTGCTTATGATAACTGTGCTGAAATGATAAGTTTGTGTAGTGAAGGCCACAATAGTGCTCTCATGCCGCTACAGAAACTTTCATGAGAATATCAATAGTTCCCTGCAAGTATTAATGCCAACATGGAAGCTCTCTAGGTACCCAAAATTGTGTTAGTTGTGGTTCTGGTGCTACATCACACAGAGGAGATTTCTATGGAATGTTTTGGAGATTTCTAGTGGCCTTTTAACAATCTTATGAACAGTAAGGTTTCCAATAGAACAAGCTCAATACTGTGACTATGTATCTTCAGATATTTACGGCAGATCCATTTTATTGCTTTTGAAGGACACTAACAAGGATGTAGTAAAGTTTGGTTTCATTTATTGTGTCCACCAAGAGTGTAATTTCAGTAACACACCAAACAGGAAGATTTGCTTTCCAGTCCCTCAGGATGAACTCACCAAATGCCAGGTACTGCCACATTTTTGTGGCAGGCATTAAAAGAATATTGATTCTACTGAAGAATAGCCTTATATATGTAATAGCAACCAGACCTTCCTTATTCATTAGTGGAGGAGGAGGTGGACAAAGTATAACCCTCCCCCGATAGTGTTGGACTGCAGCTCCCATTAACCTTAACTTGAGTAACTAGTGGTTAGGAATGCTAGAAGATTCACTCTGACAACTAGAAGGTTAAACTTTGCCCACCACTTGACTAGTTTGCCAGCAGATATCTTACAGTAGGTTTTAGAGAGAAAAAAGTCTTTTAGTATTCTATAAGTTATAGTTTTAACTTGTAGATTGTTAAATTAAATTGTAGTATGCGTAGGGTATGATAGGATTGTCTAGTCTGTTTTACACTGACTTGGGAATTTATTGTTTAATCTATGTTCTCTTTTAATTTATGTTGTAAGCCGCCTAGAGTCGGGTTTACCTGATTGGGGAGGGATAATAAATTTGAATAAATAAATAAATAATAAATTAAAAGACAAAGTGCATTTGCACCTTAGCTAACTTTGTCTGACTGGATGGTTAAATGGTTTAGGTATCTGGCTGTGGAGACAGAGACAGAGATTGAGAATTTGATTCTCATTGTACCTCCTGGGGGAAAAGGCAGCCTGTGTGAACTTGGCCAAGCTGCTCAGTCCCAGGAGGCACAAGAAGAAGGGAATAGTAAACCACTCCTGAGTATTATTTACCTAGAAAACGTGGAAGGAGTCACCACAAGTCAGAATTGACTTTATAGCACACATCATGATGATGATGGTGGTGGTGGTGGTGGTGGTGGCAGTGGCAATGATGATGACGACAACCACCACCACCACCATCTCCAAAAGAAACAGTACCTTGTCATGTTGGAGGGGTGTTCTCACCATATTAAATGACTTGTGGAAGAGATTTAGTCTGGTTCTTCAGCTAAGACCTGTCTGTTCCACAAGCCATTTAATATGATCAGAACACGTAATTCTAATTCCATGTCAGCTCGATCATCACCTGGATTAACAAGGATCGTGTTGTATACTATGGCTCCTGGCATCTATTGAAAAATGGGGTACAGGGTTTGACTCCTTTGCTAGGCAACCAGGCATGGAGTTGATGAGCAACTAGAAGACAATAAAATACCCAGAAGAATCTGGACAAGGGAAGAAAACTATTTGATTATGGAAGGCTATTAAAATGTGGATTTCAAAAACTTAAGTACCAAATTTGAAAAGAAAACCACGCACATTTGGAAAGTAGTTTAAAATTGAGCCTTGTGGCTGTCAGAGCTGCTAAAGTTCCTTCAGTTCTCAATTTCTGGTACTGTATTGTGAAATGGCTTAATAAGTGGGCCACTTCAAGATAGCAAAGTAAACTATTCCCCTGCTCCTTTGTGGAGATGAATGGAAAGTGCAATTATTGTTATTATAATTTGACTATACTAGACCTTTGCTGATGCACTGAAAAACATGAAATTAAACCCAACCCACCTCCATCCCCCTTTGGCTTTGTGTGAAGCACTAATAGAAATCATGTATGGAGGCAGTTTCTTGGCTGATACTACTCGCACAAAAAAGAAAATATTTTGGTTTTTTTATTTTTTCAAGGTAATTCAGCACACCAGCAATGGTCTTTCACATGCAACAGTGACGGCGACAGCGAAAGCGACAGCGACAGCGACAACAACACTTTCCCTGCCACTCCTCAATGGAGCTGATATTCCTAAGTGGCTCATTTGCTAAGCCACTTCACGATACTGGCAATAGGGTAGCTTCAGGTCAGTATGCCATTTAGATGCGAGCATCATATCAACTGGCATATCACTAATCCCCTTGATTTCAAGCAACTCTGTATAGTCTGTAATAGCCAGCACCAAAAAAGGTAGTGTATTCACACTAGGGTGTTAATATTTTAATATAATATAGTAATACTTTGGTTTTGGAAAAATAAATTTATTCCAAATAAGTAAGTAATTAATTCCTTCCAAGTAAGTCCAATTAGTTGTACCCAGAGTGGTGTAGTAGATAGAATGATTGACTAGAGCTCAGGATACTTGGGTACTCACTCACTTGGCTATGAAAATATATTGGGGTGGTATCTCTCCTTAATCATCTCAGCTTGAATCCCCTATTAATGTTGCTGTAAGTCAGATAAGCCTAGACACCAGAGTACATAGAATGCTGTTTACCTTCCCACTGAAGTGGTCCCTGTTTATCTACTTGCAATTTCTTGCTTTCGAACTGCTAGGATGGCAGGAGATGGGACAGAGATGGGAGCTCACTCTGTCATGCACTCAGGAATCAAACTCTGACCTTCCAGTCAGTGAGTTCAGCTTCTTAGCCACTTGAGCCACCACAGTCCTTCAGTTGCCAGTGAAAAGGAGACCATCCTTTTAACTTGAATTGTTTTGTATGGGAAATGCCTCAGACCACATGTTCTGTGAATCAGCAAAACCAAAAAACCAAGGCAACATTTAAATTCTCAATGCCAATTCAGCAAGTATGCTTACTACCAGGAGCCAGAACAAAGCCATCAGGCTGTACCTCCCTCATAGCTACTTTACACACCTGCCACATGTTCACGGAGACATCTGCAGTCTCAGACAGCACTGGCCCTTTGGCTAATAAACAGAGATGAGCACTGAACCTAGAGTGAGATACAACTGGCTTTTGAGCAAGGGTGACCTTTACATTTACCTTTAAGTCAGATATGACCTGACAGCACATAAGAAACACAAAGTTTGATATCTGTAACAAATTATTTTCAAACTCTAAATGTATTTTGACCTATCCACCATGGGCGGCAACAACAAAAAAGACTGAGAGTACTGCGTGTGGTATGCCATCACACTTGGCTGATGAAAAGCTCGAATATCTGAGTTGGTAATCTAATTATCTGCTGTATTCCTGAACCATACAGTTCTCAATGGGCAATGGCATGAGAGAGCAAGGGTGTGACACAGTGAGAAAGATGGAGGAGGGGGAGAAAGAACATAAACTAAGTAAACTAATTAAGCAGAGTTTATAAACAAAGTTTTACTAGGCTGCTTATTTGAACAGTGGTACAAAGCCTATAACCTGGTAGAAATGGAAAGCTATATATTAGGCCATGACTTTTTTTTTGACCCTCACAACCAAAGATAATGATACGTGTGTGTGCATGACCCTTTATACTTACTTATTGCAAATATTTGTAAGCCCTTTATACCATAAGACTTCAAAGCCACATACAACAATAATATACAATGTTCAAAAAGTGTAAAATCAGGATGTCATATTTTGCACTATTTATAAAACAGATACAGTAGTAGAATAGAATTCCCTGAGAAGCTGCACAAAAATAGGTACATTAGGTCAATACACATATCAAAATAAATCTTGTTGGTGTATGTCTAAGACTTCATGAACAGACCTTACTTTTAGCATTACCCTGCAGGGCAGAAAGTACTGGAAGGCTGAATTTCATTCTCTATTTATAAAGGAGGCATAAGAGATACAAGAAGACCTTATGGAATCCATGAATTATCAAACATAGATATGAACAGAATTAGTCCCCAAGGATAAATGATTTAGCAAGGCATGGCCAGCATTTTATTAAAGGCCATATTGCATTCCCGCACAGCAAGAATGAGTCTATTAACATCAAACGAATGGAAACACATGGATTAAATTAGGCCACTCTTCATGCTACAGTTTCAGATTTCATAAAGTGCAGCTTGCGGTTATATCATGTGTTTCTGATTTTAAAAAGACTGGCTGATGACTTCCCAAACACTTCAATATTGTAGTGCCAAGGGTCTTTGCCAGAGTTCAACCACAACACTTTCAAAACCTCTTGTTAATGAGACATATTTCAGGGTGGGTTTTTTTTTTTTTGCTCTCCCTCCACATTTTGCTTTCCAATAATCCAATATTTGTGGTACATTTGTGGCTGTGTAAGAACCTTACTATTTAAAGCATTCTGTGAAAGAAATGGAAGCAACTAAAGGGGGAGTAATAATTGCTCATAGACAGCGGAGTAGGATGGGAAGAATGATCTAGGATGATGACAATGAGAATGAGAATAAAGATAAAATAATCAAGATAATTATAAGGAAAACCAAACCCATATACCAAACAAATTTATAAGTATATACAAATATTTTGCACTAAATCTTCATATAAAGCCAAATTTCTGTACTCTTTTTGTTCTCTACACTACATAATAAAATGTTGCCTTTGGTGGGACTTATTCTTAAACTGTTTTTATTTTAAATTAAACTAACTGTTTGCTTTTTCCTAAATATGTGCATGTTTTAATTTGGATCTGTGGCTGCAAAATAAATAAATAAATAAATCTGTAGTAATTTTGTCATTCCTGAATACTGAAACTAAAGGCAAGGAACCAAGATGATTTTGTTGCTCTTGTACTATGTCCAAGTTTTCAAATTTTTGATTTGTAATCCATTTCAGGCCTTTCACATTGACTCAACTGTTATATTTTCACCAAGATAAGTTGCTTAAAGCTATTTTACCTCATTCTTGTTTCATCACATAAACCTTGCTACACTTCTCTTTTGCAAACTAGAACATATTTGTAGGGAAGGATACCCTAATCACTATTCTGATTTTGTACTGTGCAAAGTATGTGCTGCAGTCCTGAAATTCAATAGAAAAAGCCTCTGATTCTTTTCTCCAACTCCTGATCTCTCTACAATCCACTAGAGAGGGAAAGCCATAAATAAAGCAGAATTTGTGGGACCAGAGCCACTTTAATAACAGAAATAATGAGTTAGTCAGTATCTGTTTAATTTAGACCACTCTTCGTCATTTTTTTGTCCTTAGCCAATAACTGCTGATAATTTAACACAATGCAATTTTTAATAAGGGGTTTTAAGAGCAATTGGTGTTTTTTAATGGCATCACAGAAGAAAATTTAGGAACTAATAATGGGCAGCAGACGCTAGAGAGCCAGATTCAAAGGAAGGACCAGTTTGATCTGTCTCAGACACATAATTGGTTTCTGTTGGTTTCCTTTCCCTTTCTTCTGTTTAACAATGAGTGCTGGAAACTGTGGGTGGTGGGGAAGGAATGGGGTGTTTTTAATCCTTCCATAGATTCTTCATTTATAACGAAATCCTCATAGTGTGTCACAATCCTAGCAAATGAATGGATAACTGTACAAAGACTGTCTTTGTCACATAATGTGGCATGAGAGCAGCATGGCCAGGTTTAAATTATATTGAAAGCCCCCACCCCGCACCACACCCCAAACAATTGACCGTCATTAAGATGTCCTTTTATTCAGGAATGAGTCATTTGTGAATGCCGCTAATGCAGACATGACAATAGAACAGAGCTATTTTAAAATCGTGTTCATATTTCATGCAGGCTTCCTGACATGCAGATTTGAGCAGTAGGACGCTGTAAAATGAAAAAGGGCACACACCTGACAAAGTCCCAAAGACTTCTGGAAGATCATAACATAATATCATGCTATTCTGAATTAATCTTGTTTTCAGATAGAAGAAGAATATCACCTAATTTATTATAAAGACATATGAAAAATAAAAACTCATTTAATTAAAACTTTATCAAACAATTTATGTACTTCAGGAAGTCGAAAGTGTTATACTATCGAATACAGTGTTGGCACACTGTATCCATCCTCCCATTTGGTTTTGGAAAGGGATGTCAAAGAAAGTTTTCAATGTGAAATAGCCAACTGCACCTTTCTGGCTACTCTTTTTTTTTAGGTGTGTGGGCTGGATTGCTCTATTTGGGTTCATTTGCAGCATGTGCGATCATTGCAATCATACCAAAGTGGAGCTAAATTTCCCATCTGGTTTCAATTTCACAATAGTGTTAGTGTTAATCTTTGCCACTTAATAATGGTGGGAAATTAGAAATGTCCTCTGCTTCTCTGTTGAGGGGCAGAGGTTGGGAGCAAAATAGTTTTAAGTCTAATGAGGCACCTCTGATGCATTATGCCTTTTAGAGACCATTTTTTAGAAACTGAAAGCTTCCTCCAAGAAGGAGGAAATGGGTGGGAGGAGAGAAGGAAGTATTTCCCCCTTTCTCTCCCTAAAGAGGCAAGCCAAAAAGGGTTAATTGAGGTATGTATACATTGTTCTAAATGGCAAACAGGATGGCTATGTGTCATTAAGCAAACCTATTTAGACCAGTCTAGCTTTGCTGATGCACCCCCCAAATGAAGAGATTTACACCAAAGTTGGATTCAAACAATGGGCCACTTTATTGAATATAAGCCAAATACTGCACTGGGGCCAAGTAGCATGGGGACAGAACCAGATGGCAGCAAACAAATTAGCCCCGGGAGAAATAGTCTATGGGCCAAGTAACTGGTGAATGCTAATGGCCACACAAAGTGCCAGAGAAAGCGGAGGCTGAATACAAGCCAACCAGTTGTGAGGTAAATCCAGGAGCCAGTTAGGCATACCCCTAGGTAATGCCGTCCCAGCCCCTGAACAACCCCAGCCCGTACCCAATGTTGATGCAGGAATAGAGATGGAATCCACCCACACTACCTGCCACACACAGACTACTGATCCCCTGACCCACCCCAGCCTAACCTAACGGACTGTGGAGGCCCAGTGTAGGGAATAAATCACCCACCCCTGAAGGTGAGATATAGCGAGACAAAGGGCAAGATCAGTGGACAACCAGAAAAAACCCAGAACAAAACGGCAACAAGAGAAAGGAGGAAAAACAAGAATACAATATTAGTGGAACTGAAGTGAACAGGAGCTACTTGGTGTTGCACTTGGGGGGGGGGGCATTGCAGCAGCTGGAGAAGCACCAAATGGGTGAACAGGGGCGCCAGCTGGGTAAGAGGAAGGGTGGGCAATGGCTACACTGGGGCAAGAAGCAGCAGCATGGCGGCCTGTACAGATGGGGCACTCGTGCTTATACCTGCACTGCTCTTAACACATTGACCCTGGGCAGCAAACTCCCAACAGAAGGGGAAATGATGGGAAGACGTAATAGCAGGAGACTGGGGACAAGGGCAGCAGGTTGCTCCTGTACCAAAAAACTGCAGTCATACAGATCACCGAGGGCCAGGCATGATGGAGTAATGAATTGGAGCCAAAGATGAGTGTTGAGCTCGTCCCAACACATGTCGGGTTGAAGGGCCACTCTCATGCAAAAGTTATCATCATAAGACTTCCAAGCATCGCCTGGGAGCTAAACGTAGGCACGGTAAATTAAATCTAGATATTGTATAAGGGGAAAGGAAAGTGGGGGATTTATTTATTTATTTATTTATTTATTTATTTATTTATATTTCCAACAATTTTAAAAACACCTCAAAAAATTAAAAACTTTTAAAAAGCTTAAAAACTTAATTAAAAGCTAGGTATTATAACTTGGACATACTGGGGGTCAAACTATCCAACTGGCTGGGGAAATTGAATCATCCACTCCCCAGACCAAACCTGCCAGCCAGGTTTTCACTCCTTTCCTGAAGGACAGCAACTCTGTCTGCAGGCGTAGCTCTGTCGAGAGGAGGTTCCACAGGGCCGGAGCGGACACCAAGAAGGTTCTCCTTCTAGTGCCAGAGAGATGTGCCTCTCTGGCTGATGGCACAACCAGAGAGCCTCTCCAGTCCGCTCTCTGGATGGGCCCAGACAGAGAGCCCTACATAAATAAGGAATGCTGACATCCATTTGGTCCACATGTGTGGAGGCTTCTTGTGCCTGGCTAGCTCCTTATCAGATCAACCTTATCATGATCAATCTTAGGCATCTCATGGTTGAGTAAAGAGAAAAGATCAACATGCTCCCCAAAGACAATCTTATCCCTCGTGGATTGTAGGAGGTGATCCCCAAGGGAGAAACTGAACCAAAAACGGTTCCATTTAAGCCTCAGGTAAAGCTTGTTGAAGGAGAAGCAGAAGCTTCTCTGGAGACAAACAGGAAGGGCAAGGGGTGTAGGCTCCTCCCTGCCTGACGAGGAGGGGGGAATCGGCGCACTGTGCACATGGGAAGCCAGTGTGCCTTCATTCTTCTGTAAAGCTATGTAGCCAAGCCACAAGACAACAATTTGGAAAATTTATAATTTAAACTTCACCTTTTAAAAATATCTGAGGCTTCATTGATGTCAGATATAAAAAATATTGGTGATCTGCATATTTTGTGTTGGATGCTTCTCTGAAGGGAAGGGGGGAATACTTTTTACTCCTTATAGTTGGTATTAAGACTTGGCTTTGAGGCTTGTGTTCCATGGGATGTATTGTTCCCTGCCATTGCTCCTGATTTGGCATATCCTGATCTGTCCTTTATACAATGAATTGGCAATTTCAGCTCCAAATCTCTTCTAGCTGTTTAGGAAGCTTAGATTTTGTGAGGCTGTCAGACAATCAGTGTTAGCATTTGACATTTGACTTTATCACATTTAACCTTTGTAAACACAGAACTTTTCCTTGAGTCCTCCCCCCCCCAAAAAAAAAAAAAAAACCTGTGAGGGGGAAGACTGGTCCTGAGAGCTCACTCCAGGGTGGCCAACCTTTTAGCACCTAAGGCCGGATCATGTCCCAAAAACAGCTGAGCGGGCTAAACCATGCCCCCTGGAAGTGGATGCATTTACGGCTGATGTAAATGTGCCCACTTCCATGTTTATGTCAGCTGTGAGCGGATTTGCTCATGTGTGTGCACATTTTATGGCTGATGTAAATGTGTCCGTTTCTACTTCCAGGTGTGAGGGAGACAGCGATGGGTTGTTTGGAATGGCATTGCAGGCCAGGGCCGGCCCACAGCCCATAGGTTGAAAACCCCTGGCTTACTCCCACTAAAAGTGTGCTTTCTTCAGAAGTTTCCCTCTCCTTTTTTCACCTCTCTGTTTTCTTTTCATAGAAATCTACTTCTGTATTGTGCAGAAAAGTGATGGCTTAGCCATGGTGCTTTTCACCATGCCCTTTCAGAACAGATTTTTTTTTCTTTTGCTTTCTCACTGAATCATTAAAGAGTCAATTAGCAACTGGATTAATAGGCTAGACATCTTAAGAAAAGACTTCAGCAGGGTTGCAGTTTTATGAATAAAGGATCATTTACCCAGCTGAATGCTGACAGACATACATTGACCTTGAGGTGTAGATAGAAGATAAGCAGTAAAATAATTAATTTGGCTCCACTAAAACCAGAGGAAAAAATTAATCCATGAAAGGAAAGCTTAAGTGTTCAAGTAATAAAAGACAAGTGCCTTCAGAAAAGCTGATTTAATGCAAGGCTCTTATGTGTCCTTTGTTGATAATGTGTCCTATTTCCCCCACATCTACTGGCACCAATGGGGGTTCATCTTTTTCTTATGTTGGCTCATGACCTCCAAACAAGTCATCCTCAACATGCAGCTAGCTTTGTGATTTAGAGGTCCCAGACAAAAATCCCATCATCCCCATTCTACATGGCACATCCAGGTTGTTGCAACTGTCACTTAGTTCATTCTCATGCCTAGCCAATTTCTACCTGCTCCAGCAGGGCCAAAGCCAGGATTCTAGATGTGGGTGGGCAAATATTTTTTCAGGGTGGGCAACAATGCCAAATATATATGCTGCCGTGGAAAGCAGCAGAGAGTTTGAGGGTGGGCAAACGGATAACTCAGGGTGGGCAAAGCCCACCTTTGCCACCCCCTGACTATGGCCCTGTGCTCCAGGTTTATAAAAGCACCTGGAAGGAGGGGGAGTTAGGACTTGTTGATGGCTGAGGGTGATGGTGAACATCTCTTCAGAGTATAAAATGATTCTACCTACACAAAACAGGTGGTGATAAGATCACTGTTGAAGAAATCTTGCTTCTACTTGTCTTGGATAATGATTAAAAGTCTCTAGGATTCTGGTTTTTGAACAAGGCATTGTAATGTGTAGATGGTCTTTAATTCTAGGAATGGGACAGCTTGTCTAGATTCCCTTCAGTCTGGCCTCAGGCATAGTTTGGGGCGTGTATGATTTTGGTCATGTTCATCTATACCAGGAAATAGAGATGGGGAGTTATGCTGGATCTCCTGCTGATTTTTTATATCAGTGACAATGTTCTATATTACCTCTCTTGTGGTGGCTCCTTGAAGCACTCTTTTAAACTAAAGGTGGTCCTTCATGGAAGGGCAAGCTCAGAAGGTAGTATCTGAGGGTGCCAGGTCAATTCTTTGTCCACATGATTCATTTCAGTCCCCCTGCTCTCTCTTTCTCTAATTATTTATGTGGATTTCCTTCTCCTTCTTTTTCTGTGTCTAGGCCAGATGTGAAACTGCCAAAATGAAACCATCTTTTGGTGAATTCATTCCGCAGTTCCTTTCTCCTGACCTAGTGTGAGAAAGATTACCCGGCCAGTGGTGGGATGTCAAAATTTTTACTATCCCACCGTGACGTCATCACAGTGTGGGCGGGGCCAAAGAAAAATACAAAATATATATAAAAAAATAAGCACACACACACACACCTCAACCCACTCACAACACAAACCAGTAAATAAAATAAATAAATAAATAAATAAAATATACATTAAAATACTCTTATTTTGCTGCTTGGCACGCATGCGCAGTGGGGGAACCAGTGAAAAGGTAAGCCCCGAGGGTGGTTCCCCCCAAAAGTTGCTACCGGTTCTCTGGGACACTGGGAAAAGTTACTACCGGTTCTGGCGAGCTGGTGAGAACCTGTTACATCCCATTGCTGTACCCGGCACAAGGTGGCCATTGCCCAGGGTATGCTCGAATGTGGTTAAAAAAATCACAATCTTTGAGGGGGCTGTTTCTGTGTACCCCACTCAAATGCATTAAAAATGTACAATAAAAAAAGATTTAAAATACTGAAATTCTTCACTGGAAAGTGTGATCTGGCTACTGGGAAGCTTACCTTACTTGCATCCCATTCAGACTACAGTAACATGTTATACTTTGAAGAGTGTTTAGAAACACCAGCTGGTTCAAAATGCTGTAAATGCTGCAAACTGAACTGTGGAAAATGAAAGCAAATTGGCTGCCTAGATATCAGATCTAAAAGTGTTCTGGCTTAATAATGAAGAGGTATATCAGATGAGAAACATTTCTGCAAATTTCCAAAATAAAATAAAGATTGTAGCCTTGACTATTTTTTAATTGATAAATACATCTGAGGGATAACAACTAACTCAGCTTTTAATACTTTGTAAATACTCAGGAATAATTAGCAAGAATTTAAAAGGATACAGAGTATTTAGCAGAATATCAGTGAAGTCTACTGCTAAGTATATTTGATATAACTTAATTTTATACACTTTGAATTCATTCTCAGTCCCAGACTGAAATTCCTTTCATCACATTATTATTGCAGTGCTGGAGCATAAAACATTAATTCTTCAATAACACAATATTATTTAAAGGTGAGCCTTTTTTGCTAACTTGAAAAAACCATGAATGAATACTGAATGATGGCAGTGTTTCCAAAACCAGAGGAGAGAGGAGACATAGGGGTTGAGTGTCTTGCCGGCTGAAAATGACTTTGCCAGCATGAGTCTTAAGAATCACAGCAGCCAAACTAAGCAAAATCAACCCATTAACATGGAAAGAGATCTTGGAGAGGATAGCATAACAGCACCACATTCATCCCACCTCTCAAAAGATTATCACAGCAATTGCTGTAACTATAGTGTGGTTTTGTGGTTATGCTAGCACTACACTCCAGTACACAGCAGGCTGTTCAAAGAACCTCTGGTCTTGATGGTTTTTACATCCGACTTCAACTGTATTTTTGACATCTCTGCAACTTTATGCCAAGTTCAATAAAAATGCCCTATTACTGAGAGTACACACTTGAGGAGCAGCTAGAAACTTGATGAGCAGTTAACCATAGAACAGTTAGAATAATGAGAAAACATTCTAATCTGCCAGCTACCTTTTATTGACTGAAATCTAGTAAGGACTTGTAACTTGAGTAGGCCTATTGAACAGTGGTAGGATGTCAAAAATTTACTACCCCATCGTGATGTCATCACAGTATGGGTGGAGCTAATGTCATGACATCATGACATGGGCGGAGGCAACATCATGATATCATGATGTTGTGGGCGGGGCCAAAGAAATAAAAATAAAAATAAAATAAAAATAAGCTTGCACACACACACACACCAGGGGGCAGGCTATAGGGAGCTTCAGGCTAGCAGCTTCTCTTCCTCCTGCCTGCTTGGGAGGACAGCAAGGAGGCTGTGAATACGTGCCAAGCACTGTAGGCGTGCATGCACACCAAGTGCTTGGTGTGCAAGCACAGTGGGGGAACCAGTGAAAAGGTAAGCCCCGAAGGTGGTCCCCCCCCCCCAAAGCTGCTACCAGTTCTCCGGGACACTGGGAAAAGTTACTACCGGTTTTGGCGAACTGGTGGGAACCTGTTACATCCCATCACCGCTATTGAATCAATGACACTCACTGAGAATCTGACTCACTAAATCCTCAGTAATTCTATGGGCCTGCTACAGATGTAAATTACTACTGAATCATATTTTATGAATAAATACCTGACCTGAAATGTTGCATACATTCAGAATCTAGTGGCTCTCATATGGAATCCCCACCCCTTATTTCTTTCAGCAGCAATTAAGTGAAAGGATATCCTCTAAATTAAGCTTGTTGACTTTGAGCAAAGTGTGGAAAGCCCTTTAGTCTATGGGAAAGGTAAGATAAAATTTTCTTGGATGCCAATATGGCAGCAATGGCCTAATGGTCAACAAACATATGAAAGGACCTCATTTATAGGCTTTCAGGAACTAAAATGAGCACACTAACCAACTTTTGCAAAGGTTGTAGAACATTCAGAGATGTTCTTTATCTTGGGTGTTCAGAATAGGCACAAACATTTCTTCTCTCTGTGAGAAGAAACTCACAGAGTACAGCTAAAATAGACCAGAAAAGCACTGTTTAATTGGAATAGACAGACCAAGGAACAAAAACATGTTTCCACTTCTGGATAAGTATAATTTGTGGGTGAGGTTGTGCCCTAACAGAGGCCAGGAAAGTAATTTACTTGCAGTTGTTTCAACCCCATTGTACTGGTCTCCTCTACCAATTCATTGGGACTGTGCTAATTGCTAGGCGGAAGAGTACAAAGCTCAGCCTAAATAGGGAATAAAGTAATAAGTGGGATGTCAAAAACCATCTAATTATGATACTAAGTTATTAAAGTGCAGTAAATCACAAAGTAATTATTATTTTAAAGAATGTCTCAAGGTTCATTATCTTTGTGACAGAGCTGTATCTTGTTACTTCATCTTCTATAACTCCTTCATATTCCTATTTTGCATGGCCATTTAATGAAATCCACATCAGCTGCATTCAAATTGTTAAATTAATGTGCAGGCACCTCTCCCCACCACAAATTATGTGACTCTCTGTACCAAACAGGGAGCTGAAATAATTCATTGAAATACAGAAGGGACAAGCACATAGTATCCCTTTTGAAATGCTTACAATTACACACACACACATTCTATTACAAAACATTATTGTACCTTAGCAGATGGTTTGAAGAGATGCTTTTTTTTATTTAAAAATGAAAAAAAGGAGAGAGACAATTTCCTTTCATATGCTGACTTGAGTGATTTTAGTTCTTATTACTGTCATCTGTTAGAGGCAAGATGGAAAAACCTGAAAGCATGTGATTTTCCATGCAGCAGAAACATCAGCACAAAACCAATCTCAGAGGCTCACAAGTTTAATTTACTGTGTAACAATACGCAGTAGAAAGAAGCCCGCTGTCTCTTAGGCTCTTCATTTCAAACAACTTCATTTTGAGCTGAAATCTTCTATGCCTCGTAGTCATATTGTGTCTTCAATAAATAAAACCACAAATTGAGAGGTTGATCAAAGATGGGCTGGTTGAAAAGCCTGCCTGGAAAGTAAGATGTGCTGTAGATGCTCAGCTAGATCCACTTGAAGGTTCAAAAGGTTCTTCCTTCCTTGTGGGTATTTGGTAATATTTTGCTTCTGTCCCAGCATATGGGCATTTATCTCAGCAGGTGAGAACTAGCAAATTCTGCTCATTCACTACTTGAAAGGTGTATGAAGGCTCAAAGAGGAACTGATGGCCTTTTGCTCCAAAGATTTCATTGAAACTGTCTCCACCTTATTTAAGACCCCAGTAAGTCCTCAAATCCTCACATCCTGGGCAAACCACATTTCTTTTGATCAGTATAATTCACACCTACAATTTGAAAGTAGGGAAGATCTACACAGAGAGAGAGAGAGAGAGAGAGAGAGAGAGAGAGAATAGCTATTTGAACATCGTGTTTAGAGCTGTTAAGGATGTGACTGTGATTTTTTTTCATTGCATGGTTGATAATGTCACCATGCTATCCTATGTATCCCAGATGAAAAAGGTCCTAGGAGAAAATCTTCAATGAAGCTGGGATTGTATGGCAATCATACTTGAAGCTCTTGGAACACAACATTAATAATAATTGCAAAATTACTTAACGATGATATGAACTTTGGTTTTGTCACTATGCAGCCTTTCCCGCCCTTACATGATTTTTTTGAGTCTTCTTATATCTATGAAAACATTATAACCCTACATTTATTGATAAAAAGACAGAGTAATTAAAAGTTTCTTAAAGCAAGTAAAGTGCCTTCCTTATACCTATGAGACTTATTTACTTTTCCCCGTAGAAGAGCAAACACGTGACAATCTGCTTTTGAATCTTGTCACAATCATAATTAAAATGTGGTCACTTTGGCATGGGAAGCTGCTATCCAAGAACAGAATTTTCAACTCCTTGTCCATCTTCTCTTGAAACTGAGTGCTGTTTTCGTTCTGAATATTGTCTATTGCCATGGCAATAGTCTTCCTGCTTTTAACTCCTTGGAACAGTTCTTCTGAGGACATTCAACACCAATCTCTCAGGCAGACATATGCTAGGCCACAGGGATTCATCCCGGTGTGCCTTCTCCTCTGGCACCCTGGGGTGCCCATAATAATTTTTAATTATTTTAATATATTTTTATTTTTTATTTATTTTATATTAGCCAAGGGGCGGACCTGAGGTGCCATTGCTAGAGAAGGGGAGGCGTTGGTGGATGGTGGATGCTGGTTGCGTGTGTGCTCCCACCCTTCCCCCACCTTCCACCCTCCCTCCTGCCTGGGAGCTGCAATGGCCACTGTTACAAGGCAGGCTGGCAGGCAAGGAAAGGAAAGACAGCTCTCCAGCCGGCTCACTCCACCCAGAGCCAGCTCCTCCCTGCCTCCTTTATTCCCCATGAGGAGACAGGCTCTGGCACTCCTGGGAGTGAGGCTGCCTTTCCCCTCTTCCCACCTTCACATGGAGAATAAAGAAGGGAGGGAAGGGACAGCTTCGGTAGGCACTAAGCCCGACTGCTCCTTTGTTCTAAGGGGAGGGAGCTGGCCAGAGAGCTGCACCTGTGGGGGCCTCCCTCCATCCATCCCCGAGGCCATAGTGACAGCTCCCTTCCCAAAGGTGCGGGAGTGAGAGTGAGGCCATGGCATCTCCAGCTCTTCCACCACCACCATCATTGCCTCGGGAGAGGCCAGGTACCATGCGTTTGGGCTCACTGAGTGGGGAGTGGGGTGGGGGCCAGCAAAGGGAGCCCCCTGGCCATGTGCAGAGCATCCCCTCCCCACATCATGGCAGCTTTGGGGTAGACAGACACAAACCCAGGGCAAGGTGCACCTGGAGCCCAACCCTCCACTGGTGTCAGCCTAAGCCCAGGACCACTCCAATTCCCCTCTTCTATATGCCTGTCCAGTGCCTTTTTAATGTGGCCTGCTCTCAGTTTCTTCAGCCACAAGATCCATGTCCAGGGCCTCTCTTCCCTAGGATCTTCCTTTGCATAATGAGTTGGAGTATTTTATACTTTATGCCATTCCTCATAATATGCTTAAGGTATTGGAACTTTCCTTTTTTTAATGGTCTTATTTATTTATTTATTTATTTATTTATTTATTTATTTAAATTTGCTTATCGCCCTCCTCCCCAAAGGGACCCAGGGCAATTCCCAACACAAGAGCATAGACAACAATTTAAAACCAGTTCAGAAATTAAAAGTTTTAAAGGTTTTAAAAGAAGCTTTTAAACCATTCTTGTTCTTTATCCATGTGGCACAACACTTCTACATTAGTAACATGGTCAACCCATGAAATCCTTAGTAGCTGTCTGTAGATCCATGTTTCAAAAACTTTGATTTTCTTTTCAGATGCTTTAGTCAATGCCCAATCTTCAACTCCATATGGCAACCCTGGGAACACATATCATATCACTATTCAGATCTTTGTAGCAAGAGTTAGATCTCTGCTGCATAACAAATATCACATTTTGATGAAGATGGATCTTGCCTTTTCTATTCACATTTTAATTTATACCTTATGATACCACTTTTCATTTAAAAAACTCTCCAAATAGACAATTTTATCCACTCTTTCAACTTCTTGTGTTCCTGCCATTAGCTTGCTATGAGCTAGTGCTTCATTTAGAATAGGATATATAGTCTTCTTGGTGTTAAGATCTAAACCATATTTTTCACTTGAAGCTCTAATTCAATCCAGCATCAACTGAAAATCTGCAAGGTTTGTGGCCAACAACACTATGTCATCCGCATATCTAATGTTAGTCAGGTTTTCACCATTAATTCTAATGACATTGTTTAAAAATGATAGGGCTTCTAAAAAAATATATCTCTGAATATATATTAAACAGTGTCAAGGGCAACACACAACCTTGTCACACACCTCTGTGAATTTGTACCTGCTCTGTCAGCTGCTCTTCAACTCTGACTTGAGCTGTCTGGTTCCAATAATTTTTTCCTCTGCTATTTCAACCCTACAAGTTCTCTCAATGCCTTAATCCTCATTTTCTACCCTACAGAGGATGCCAAAGCTGTTGAGGTCCATCAGAGATGGCTTTTCAGCTTTGGGTTATGGCTTTATGACTCTGCCTTTTTGACCTTCAATTGCTGAATAATAGATCCTCACTCCATAATGGATTTGTTTAGGTGGAAAGGTCTGTTTGTCGGGATAGGATGGTGTCTTTTTGCTTCACACACATGGCTTGGCTTTGAAAGCATCTCCTTGCTACCCACCCAAGTTATAATACTTCTTTTTCAATTGCTTTGGGGATTTTTAGAGAAGGGGAAATAAAAGACCTCCCCCCCCCCAGGGAACTGTTTCATTTCTATAAGAAAAACAGAAAAGAACTGAGGAAAGTATTACCTCTATTTGGGTGTTTTGTTGTTCAGTCGCACAGTCGATTCCGACCCTCTGTGACCCCATGGACCACTGTCCACCAGGCACTCTTGTACTCCACCATCCCCCTCAACTTGCTCAGCTCTGTGCCCAATGTCTCTACAATTTTTGTAGAATATTTTTTACAATATTTGGGTGTGTGCATACAGACATATCAACTTTTCTTGTAGATGCTTCATGAGTGTGACAGCTATGAACGTGGCTGGATTTGCAGTAAGAACCTAAGCTATGTATCTGGAGTGGACTATTTTCTTCTCTTTTTTAATTAAGTTTTAACAATAAAAAATATAGAAAACAGAACAATAACAGAACAATAAGAAGGAGAATATAACAAAAAAAAAAGACCTACTGTAATAAAAATCAATTATGTGTCCCCTACATCAGTGTGGGAACCTGGTACTTTGTAAAATATTATTATTATTATTATTATTATTATTATTATTATTATTATTATTATTATTATTATTATTATTATTATTATTATTATTATTATTATTATTATTATTATTATTATTACCTTTCCAAAATTTTAAATTTTCTTCAGCAGGTCTGTGTCCAAATTTCTTTTTCATTGTATATTCAATAAAATGTTTCCATTTTTTCCAAAATTGATTAGACTTAATTAAACATATTTCATATTAATCTCCCATGTTAATTTATCATTTAGCACAATGTCCCACACCTCATTGTACCATTCTTCAATCTTAAGATTAGGAACAATTTCCCATTGTTTAACTATCATTAACCTTGCAAGAGTTTAAAAGGTCATCAATAAATCCTTTTTCCCCTCAGATATTTCCAACATATCCATTTCCATTAACAAAGCTATTTGTAGGTTTAACTCAATTTTCATCCCCAATATTTTATTAATTTCTTCCTCCACCCTGCCCAAAATTTAGCTATATAGTTACAATCCCGCCACATGTGAGTGTATGATCCAATTGCAGCTTGGCACCTCCAACAATTCTTTGATTTATATTGATCAATTAAATACCATTTCCAGAGTAATTTATAATTGTGTTCCTTAACTCTAACGGACATGGTTGTCCATTTATGATTCCAAGCTTTAGCTGCAATTTTAATTTCCAACTCCTTTCCCCAAATTTCCTTCAGTGCTTTTTGAGGGTTTGCATCATCATTCAATATTTTATATCAGGGGTGGCCAAATATTTTGGGCCATGGGCCAGCCATGTGGTTCAGCAGGCCATCACGTGGTTCCTCCCACCGGAAGTGGAAGTAAAACTGCCTTGCAAACTGTTTTGCAACAGTATGAAATAGATTTTAGGCTGCCACTTTCTCTGCTTAAACCAGGGGTGCCCAAACTATGGCCTGTGGCCTGGATCCAGCCCCCAATGCCAATTCATCAAACCCACACTGCTCCTGGAAGCTTAAGTAAAACACACCTGTATGGCACCCCTGGTTTACCGTATATACTCAAGTATAAGTCAAGTTTTTTAGCCCCCCCCCCAATGAAGTCCAAAAAGGTGACTCAACTTATACACAGGTCAACAACCACGAGAGTCCAAAACCATCCAAAACCACACTGGATTCAGTGCAGTTCAGCTTCAGGAGAAGGGAAAGAAAACATATGTTTGGCAGGCCATTACCACAGGTAGTCACTAGAGGGCGAAAATCATAGTTTCCCATTTAAATGAATTGGAAATCAATTTCTTGTATTTTATTTATTTATTTATTCAGATTTATGTTTGTATTCTAAAGCTTTTCTGTTTGTATGTTCCCAATGCATTTCGGTGAGAAAACAAACCTGTGCATAAAAAGAAAGGGTTTCACATTTCTTGCCTTTGTCCCTGACCATGTGGTCAAAATGGAGGGGGAAGCCATGCTTCCTGGTTGCAGGGAGGGCAAAGAGGCTAGGCTAGAACATTGCTTCCTGCCTGCCCATTTCTCCTGCAGCGCCACCACTGGTTGGTGGTGCAAATATAGTTTTAGAAAAAAAGAAGTAACTACTGTAAACACTCAAAAACTTCCCCACACAAATGTTTAAATGAATTAATTTTACTATATTTTCATGTTTGTTTAATTGTTGAAAATCACTAGCAGCTGCTGCATTTTCCACCCCTGACTTATATTCTGGTCAGTCTATTTCCCTAGTTTTAGAGATCCAAATTAGGTACCTCGACTTATATTCGGGTCAACTTATACTCGAATATATACGGTATATAATTTACTGACCCCTCCCTGGAGTAGACTATTTTCTTTGATTGTTCTACCTTGATGACTAAGGAAAGTATGTTGCTCAAAAGGATAAATCTATTCTCAGGCTCATTGCAACACTCCTCTCAGCTAGTTGATAGACATAGAGGGAGTGATGTTCTGCTTAAAGCTCTGCCTGCTTAGATAAACCAACCATAAAGGGGATGATGATCAACTCACTCACTCTCTCCCCTCCCTGCATAGGTTTAAAACACCTTTAAATAATAACTATTTGGCTGGAAATTCCAGGTTTCATTCATCTGTCTTCCATTAAGGACTTTAATATTGTAGGAAATTAACTTTTAAATCAATGGTGGGAAAAAGGAGAAAGAAGAATGATCTCTATAGGCAGAGATCTATCTAATTTGTCATCATCTTCTTCAGCTCCCTCCATTTGGTTTTGATTTAGCACTTAACCACAGAAACCAAAGTCAGTATCCTTGCATGGGAACTGTTTCCAATTATGCACAGTAAGTTTTTAAGCACATTAGCAACAAGAACAAGCTGTCCTCATGCTAAGGGGTCCTGCTTTGTTCTTGATTGTGGAAAATCTCACTTTAACTGCCACCTAATTTTCTGCAGATTGCTACCACACTAGCAGCTACCTTGGCATGTGATAAAACATCCTTTGAAATCCACACATTATTAATACTTCTGAATACACCAACAGATGAAAACCTTGGATTTTTAGAAGGTTGGATCTCTGCTTACAAAGATCACCTTGTGCCAGGTGTTGTCTAGAGAGTCACTAGAAGGATGGGGAAAGATGTTGTCATTATCGAGTTTGGTAACATGAACCTTGAGTCTATAACATTAGAGAGTCCTCAAAGCCCCACAGAGGTATGGATTATGATTTGGGAATGAGCAAATGATGAGCAATGATGGACAGTGGAGAACCAGAAAGTGTATGGGATATCATTTGGGGAACTCTTTATTCTGTTTACTGCCATCTAACATTTCCACACTCCATGAAATACATGGACTTGCTGCTATATTGCCTCTCGCCCACCCCAATTATTTGCTAGCCCTTCTAGACATATTTCCAGAGGGGTAATGGCATATCAGGAATTATTCCTGAAATTTGGCTGAGATAACCCTTTGTTACATTGCCCAAAAAGGCATATGTGAAAACACACAATCACTACAGAACAATAAGCTTATCTGAGCTATTTACTTAAGGTTTTCTTTAAAGTAACACATGGCTGAATGTACAAAAATTGTAACGATTGAGCAGCTTGAATTCAAGAGATGATGTGGCACCAAAGAAGCAGTCTTACACAGTATATTTGGGGAGAGCTGACATATCCTTGGTTATATGTGCTTCCATTACTGACTATGAAAAACTTTGAGAAATTCCAACACAGTTAGCTGACTTGCTAGTAAAAGATGTCTTGATTCAAGAGGTATGCAACCTGTATCATGTTGAAGTGAAAGGTGTAGATCTGATGCTAGGGGACATGCGATACGTAGCAAGTAGTTCAGCAAGGATTTATGGATTTATACCAAGACTTCAGGTATATTTATTATTTGTATCATGTTCATTATAAATTGTGTCATCAATTACTACCTTGAGTTATTGAGACTAAAAGGCTGGCAGATTTATTAATGTGTAAAATTAATAGTTTCATGGAATCTGCTGTCTAGTTATAAATTGATTTCAACCGGAATATTAAGGATGTTGTGTCATAATATATATATATGAAATATTGATGTCAGTTTTTTTGAAAGGTAAGTCTCATATATTGTTTAATAATAAATAGGATAGATTTATTATTAATTTTCTTGATTTGATTGCCCATCCTAATTTTATGATTGGTTTGTTGGGCCATTTCCAGGCCCCATTCAAAGTGCTGATTATGGCTTGAGTCCAGGCTATCTTAAATATTGTATCTCCCTTAATTAGCCTCATTGGTTCTTATGATCTTCAAGGCAGACCTTTCTCTCAGTCCCAGTGCCTTCACAATCATGTCTGGTGAGGACAAAAAGTCAAACCATTGGCTGATCCTCAGGACCCAGGAGCCTAAGTTAGTACATTGGCTGATCAGTGCTTTGGGGAATTGACTTAGGCTTCTGAGAATTGAAGTCCCTTTGTGGGGCGTATGCCCTACATTGGGAACCTCTGCTCAAGACAGACTTTTTGCCATGGAATTGGCCAATGAAAGGTTTATTTTGGGACACTGCACATTATTACTATTGTTTTTGCATGTGTTTCAATGTACATTTAGGTGTTTTAAAGTGCTGTAAGCTAATCATTTTCATGTGATTATGTGTTTATAGTTGTTTCTTAATATAATAGGTTACTGTGTTGTTGTTTTTTGAAGACTGGCTAGACATCCCACTATGGTAAGGGAGTAGACCATACAGCCAGTGACTCAACACCGAGTGTTGGGCGGTGGTAAATAACCTGACTCCCTAAAGTGGCAAGCAGCTATGGTGGATGAACCCCTTGGGGGTTCAGTGGAAGAAATGTCACTGGAAATAGTCATATTGGGCCCAACGGCAAAATGAGCGGAGGAGGAAACACTTTTCTATTCTGATTCCCAAATGTCATGTAGGCAAAAGAGGCCATGTCATGGACTGGCTGTGAAGGTGCACCTTGTCAATATCCTCAAGTCTGTGGCAGTCTGTTGCAGTCCTGGTGTCAAATCCTGCATGTCTCATTTCATACGTGCCACAGGAGATTGCACCATGATCATAGTGTGTGGGACACTTCATGGCAAGCCAATGGCATTTTTCCTGAAAATGATTTTCAAGAAAAAAAAATGTATAGTCAGACACGAGTAGCAGCCGATGATGATGATGACAATGACAACAACTGTGTTTTTTTTTTTTTACTTAATCTGTCTTTTAAAAAATAATTTGTGAGCGCCCTTCACTGGAACAAAGATGACATGAAAAGGAAACAAGTAAATAAATAATCACGTCAGTTAATTATTAGCTCATGAGAAACCTTGTTAGCCAAAAGGAATGCCTTAGATCATTTGTACCTTGTCTACATTGGGATTTAATAATGATTTGGTCCATAATTTTGTTTTCATCCATAACCTGATAACATTAATTTGCTATAAATCTATATTTGGCATTGAATTTAAACTAGAATTTAAACATTTTAATCTAAAATGCTAAATTCAACTGAATTCTGCATGTACACTGGTATTTTTGTCAGTCAGTGCATCACAAGTAAAGACACAGAATCCACACAAGTCTCTGTTTTATGGGTAAATTTCAACAAACTGGCTGTTTAGATTAATATTATGAAACAAAAATCATTTTTGTTAATTCTGTTAATAAATCTGCATTTAGTTAAAGCCACTGGGTATGATCCAGAGAGTACCTTGAAGCTCTAATGCTTTAGCTCATGGTTCCCAACCATTTTTTAGCCATGCCCCCCCCAAGCATCTCCAAAATCCTGATGTTCCCCTCCCCTATGACATATAATTCCTATTCACATGGAGGAATCCTAAAAGGCTGTTAACTTGGTCAAACATTCTCAAATTACCCCCCCCTCTTAAAAATATCCCCTCCCCCATGGGGCGTGTGCCCCATGTTGGGAATCAATGGCTTTAGATGGAGCTGCTAATTTATTAAATCTAATCTCTCTCATTTCAATCAGTGAAATTTCAACATACCTGCCTTTGAATGATCATACTTTTTATTCTGCAAAAAACGTGGAGAGAGGACTACACAACAGCACATTTTGTTTAAGATCCTACTTAAAAATATACAAATGTATTTTATTAAACAGTACATTTCATTAGGCTTTTAAAAATGCTACTCTGTGGTTTTTTTAAAAGCACCAGAATTTGTTAGTAAAACATATAAATTGTAGCTTGTGTTATTCCTCCAAAGTAGTGTTATAATTGCCAGCTTTTAGTGACGCAGGGATGGATGAAGAAAACTTGGTATACAGTATCAATAAAAAAAGTTTAAAAATTAGTGGGGGAAGGAACTAAACTAAACCCTTTCTGACAACTCTGAGGAGGGCAGGTTTTATTGGCTTTATTTAAGTAGGAAATAACAATTATCCTATGTCAGATGGGAAGTTCTAGCTATTGTTTAAACATTTTTGTAGAAAGATTTGTTTACTTATGTTTTCTCTTTGCGATGACAGTTTTTAAGGAGGAAATGCTGGCTGTAACATTTCTCTCAGTCTCCTGATGATATTTCATATACATCCACATGGTCTTGTTTTCACTGGGGGAAATCTTCCTTAGATATTGTAATAATACTCACTTTAGCCATCACCTTGAATTTTACTTCCTGCTGACACAGTAGCTTCCATTGTTTTGGAAAGGAAACAGCAACATCATCCTCCCCTGTGAAGCCTGGGAAGGATCTCAAAGGGCAATCTGCTGAGGGGAAATTGTTTGTGCAGGTGGTGTGATGTTGGACAGCAAGTGCCTTGCCGCAAACCCATTAAGAAAGAAATTCTGTCTCCCCTGTCTGTGAAAAATTAATGCTACAGCGTACACCCAATCATAGTTCCTTGGGAGTATGTTGCACTGAAATTAATAGGACACAGTCTCATGTCTCTATGGTTGGAACCGGGTACTCAAATCTGATTAGAAAGAAATGGGCCAAATTCACATTCCAATCCAAATGAATGAAATGTGGTTGTGCTTGGAATGAAGACAGAAGGGAGGGCTGGCAATACAACTTTTCTCCCTTTATGCTCAATCCTGTATTTAATGTGTAGAGTTTATGAGTATGGTTTTGAAGATTGATTAAGGGAGCTTGTGATAATTTCAGGAAAAAGATAAATATTTGGCTGTTTATTAATATTCAGTAGTCACCCTGGCTCACATGAAGACTGGTTTCTGTGGGTTTAGATAGGCTCAGCTCTATTTTCGGTTATACCCAATGGTTGCAATTCAAAGAACTTTTGGGATGAGGCAAGGAATGGCCAATGAAATGATGACATTGTTTCCTTTAGCTTTGAGTAGAAATTTCCCTTATGTCGCCTTGCAAAGGAATTTTGAAGGTCACATTTGTTCCAGAAAATGTGGCACTGGGAGTATTGGAATTGGTCTGTAAATCTCAATGGAAAAAAACCTGAGGTACTGAACTATGAGTCACAAGTCAAGGTTTTTGTGTGCACAGCATAGCTTTCAACAACACTTCTGTGGCCCTTCCATAAAGAAATTTGGTAATTACTTACCAAACTGATTTGGGGATTATAGGCAATAATCCTCTTAACCTTTACATGTGGTCCCTGGCTCATCATGGCAAGCTGAGAGAAGAGAGATGCAGAGAGTACAGTTGCCTTCCCTCCCCAAAGTCTAATCCTCTTTGGTAAGATTTGCAGAGTGTAAAAATATATTATTGTAAACTCATCTACTTAGTACTTCATCTTTGTCATCAGGGTTCCATAACTGAAGCTGAGCCCCTAGTATGTCTCTGCTGAAATCTTCATAACTGAGACTCTCTCTTTCAGATAATGACAAAAATAAGATGTGGAACCCCCAAAACTAGTTTTTATTCCCATAGAAGTTGCTGACACAATTGACTACAGTTTTTTTATTCAAGAGACAAAAGGACCTTTGTGTATTAAAAGCATGTGAGAAGGAATCGTATGTCATCCTGACTAGCCCTGTGCCTCATGTCGAGCTGGGTGGTCAACAAGCTTGCAAAAGGGCCTGCCTGCACAATTTACATGAATTAGGCTGCTCCTTTTGGGAGGTGGGGTCCTTACTAAGGCAGAATCTCAACCCACCCCTTGTATGAAATTTGCATACTTAGGGGGTTCCTTTCCATGTTTGCCATATGCATGTCCAGTAGGGGATATGGCCAATTCATGTCAATGGTGGAAGGGTAGCTGGCACAGGCCTACTATCCCCTTATGCCTAGTGTTTTTAATGCATTGAGAGGTTTCCCATGTCTCCTCTATATAATGCACCTTATCTTGGATCCCCTTTGCATATTGTTACCTATTCTGAACTCAGAGAGGTCACTGCAGTCATATAATTAAGATTCAGGAACTTTTTGCACATGGAAGGTCATAACTAGTTCAATAGACACCCTGGTTTTGATCAAGCATTCCCTTGACATGATTGCTCACAAGTTGTGTGGATCCCAAAAATGAAATTCAAAAGGGAACTCTTCAATTAGCAGACTTCTGACAGCGATACCACTCCTATTATGCAGGTGGAACTACGCTACATGATACCACTCACTTAATGACTAAGTAAATAAGGAACTGTGAGACCGTCAAAGTAACTGGGGAAATTAAATTATTCAGCATCATTTGCAAGAGACTGTAGGTACAATGTAAAGAAAATTAAGTTTTGTGCTTGATTAGTATAAACAACATTAATGACTATGTAGGAAGAAGAAAATGCATTAGAAGTCATTTTGGGGTGAAAACCTTTCTATGATAATTAAATAAACAACCATTCTTAAAACATGATATCTGTGTAAATATAATGTTAGAGTACACATAATATGTACTGCTGGGGAGAACTTTGTTTTAATTTTCTGTTTTGAACAAGCAGCACACTCAATAAACCAGTCAGCAAAATTGCTTTCCTGCTGTCATTGTTAGGATAATGTAACAAACAGATGGAGAGTTTAATGTGATTTAGTTAACTGATTTTAGTAGGTTTGGCTTTGAGTATTAACTTATTTTTATATTCTCTTTCTGCCATATTTGCAAATGCCTGACATGCATGAACAAAGTCTAGAAGTTGAGCACACATTAATGCTTGTTTGATAGTGATGTTGGTGGAACATCCTGCGACTCTACTTAAAAGAATGAATCTTTCTGTTCCACAAAGAAATTTCTGCCTTGATTTATGTCTGAACAGAACTCTGAGGTTACCACAGCAAATTATTCTTGGGACTGAAATGGCAAAAAAAGAAAAAGAAAGAATTAGACATATATACAATTTGGTTAGAGGTCAATACAGAGAGAGAGAGAGAGAGAGAGAGAGAGAGAGAGAGAGAGAGAGAGAGAGACTGGTGAGAAACTTGAAGACTGTAGGTCAGATTATTTGATGGCGAATTTACATTCCTATGCTGGGACCTTAAGATTGGCACACAGGCCCTGCAAACTGTCCTACCATCGAGAACATTTAGTTTGATAGGTTGTAAATACAAGGCCTTATGTGTGTGGCCCCATATTTCCAGTTTCTTCCCAAATGCTGTCATTATTTACTTTTGTTTAAATTGGGTGTTTTATTACTAAATAGCTAGTATTAAAGAGTTTTAATTGCTGCAATATGGTGGAGCCAGAGGTTGCAGGGTCAAAATCCCATGACTTTCTGTGATAAAGACTATGATATCATCCACCACTACATTTTTTTGTTTCCTATGAGTTTAGCTGCAATCTTCTCAGAAGCAGGGAGAGAAATTGATTTTGCCCAGGAACAGTACATTGCTGCAGACCCCCTTTTTGCAATACAAATGATTTGAGCATAACATACCTTTGACTAGACAAGTAAGAGAAATGGAAAACAGCATAGTTGAAGGTTTGGATGTAGGGAGGGATACAGAGTTGGTCACAATTAGGGAAGGAAAGAATTTCAAGAGGCCAGTTGAGGAGTTTGTGGGCTGAAGAGGAGTGCCACCAACACTACCACAATCTTAGTCCAAGAAATGTAAGATGATGATGATGATTGTATTTGAGCTTTTGTAAGTCACCACTACTTTTTTTTAATTCACATCTATTTAATATTAATTTTCATTTATGGGCTCCTTGGAAGATGCCAGGCAGAAAAAAAATATGTTGTTGGTCCCTCCTTATTGCAATCTATGCAATTAGACTTAGTGGTCAATTAGCAGTGGACTTTCAGATCACTCCTTTAAGAGTAACTATAACAGACCAAAGGACCTTTGCATGCTATGCCAGTGCTATTGTTAAAGTAGCACACAGTTTGCTTGGGAAGCCCAGCTAATTATTTCAAGGGAAGATATTAGGAGTCAAGGTCTAATAGACATGCCAATTGAACTCTTTCAGAGTTGCAAGATGCATTATTGATTATGAATGCACCCAGGATCATCCAGGCTGTACTTCTACAAGCAATTGTATTAAGTAATAAACCTAGCAATGTCTTCACGCCGCTGCTGAATCCATTTAAGCAAAAGCTGCTTTATTCCAGCAATTAAAAAACTAGGTCATAGGGTTACTGAGATGAAAAGTATTTATTTAGCACAGAGCTTTAAGACCTGTATTAAATATGGCATTCTCACAGTGACCCTTAGATTTAACTCATTAAGATAAGATCAGGACATTTTTATTAGAGTGTTTTCCCCACACATAAGTGTGCTCAATAATATGAACTTCAAAAATGAAAAACAAAAATGGAATAGTGAAAGAAATGAAATGCTATTAGCAGTATTTGAGTTGGGAGAAATGCCAGATTAGAGGGCACTAAAGTCAACAGTTTATAAAAGAAAGGAGCCTCTACATTCAGGGAAGCTTTCTGTAACTTAATTTTGTTAGGATTTCTTCCACTTAGCTAACAGATTCTTCCTCTAGGAAAGTGATGGCACTAAAAGGAAATCTTTTGCAGCTATTAAATATCATCAGTCACCATGGTTGATCCATCACAGTTTGAAATTGGTCCAACAAAGGCATATATAGCAAGGAAGTAACTCTTCCAGTGAATGGAGGATCCTACTGAAACCAATCTTCCTGGAAAAGTGATCAGATTTATCATCTCTTTCATTTCCTAGGCTGGAGTGCCTTTCTTGCCAATTATTCTTGACCACAATGCATTTAGCTCCAGCAATTCACCTCTGGTTTCTACTGTAACGTATACAGTAGAAAAGTTTTTCTAATAAAGTGTCTCCAACTTGCTGTTAGGAAGAGTTGGGTCTACCTAATTGGGGCGGGATAACAAATTGGAATGAATAAATAAATAAATAAATAAGTAATGTGTTACAGGTAACAACATTATCTGTTTACACTTGACTTTTTACTATTTACACTTTACTTTGTAGTAATACAGATGTAATGTTAATATTTTAATAACTCATGAAGGCATTAATTTTGTGAATGTAATAAATACAATTATCTATTACTTCTGAAAAATATGCACCATGTTTTCATTTTAGGGCTATTTTAAAAAGCAATAAAACAATAATAAAGTAGTTTATTTCTTTTAACCTCTCCATTAATTATATTAAAAGGATTTACATTGAGTAGTTGTGAGTTATTTTCTGACCCCACTCCCATTCCAGTGTACTCAGGCTAGATGTAGGATCATGGCCAAGGTTGTACTAATAATTTAGTGTACTGAGGGTTAGGGATAAATTGAGGGATTAACATATTTCCTGAAGGCCACCAAGGAAGCCAATATCTCAAACACCCTTACTCCAAACTTCACCAAGCTTGGAGAGAGTTGGGAGGAAAGTCAACAGAAGTCTCTTTGGTGTGTCTAGGTAGCCCAGGGGCTGAGTTTTGTCCCCAATCACTCATTGAATTTTTCTCCAAACAGCTGTTGGTGCTGAAGACTTTTGCACAGTACTGTATGTTACTTCTGCTTCTTGTACCTTGACATATTTCTTTGTTTCTCATTTTTGCCCAATACATTATATTGACTGAGACAAAATGTGAAAACCAATGAATTTCTGAGTGTAAATTTGTGGCTACACTTTTGTTACAGTGTTCATTGCCTGTTTTAAAAAAAACAAGTTCTGTATGTTGCAAGTGGCTGAAACTTGATGACATTATTTATAACTTTATGATTCTGAGGGATTAAAATGTCCCATCTGGGTATGTGAGTGTTGAACTAATGAGCGAAGGGTAACCTGTTATGATGAATGCACACTCTTCCTCACTTGCTTAGGGACTTCTCAGCGTTCATTCCAAGGTGGATTATTCCTCAATCCCCTCTAGAACTCACCCAAGGAAAGTATGTTCACCATTCGTTCTCAGCCACGCCCGGCTGACCAAAACTTGGGGCTTCTCTGTCTACAGAGCCCAGCCCAGTTACTTTTATGAGAGGTTAGGTAGCGCTTAAAAGGAGGCAAAAGGACTTACTGTCATTTAACCCGGGATCCCATTTCCAATGAACACGCGTTGATTGAAGAAAATATGTTTTATTTAAGTTGTAGCATTGTTCTTGATGAATCAGGTTACAGATCTCAGCATAGAAAAATAACCTAATCAAAAATTTTGTTTTAGAGAAAGGATGCTTTCAGACATGTCTTCCCCGAAATAAAAATAATCTATCTATCAGTTGTAAGTTACCATAATTAAGACTTCCAGACATAAGGCCAAGTTGGATGGCCTTTCTCCCTCATGTCGATGTTTCCTTCTAGACCACCATTTTCGAACTCTCTTTTGTTCAAGCCATGTGCTCATGGCAAATATCCAGGGAGAAAGGGCTTGTAGCCTTTGCCCATTTCCCCTCCTCTCTCTAGGATCTACATCTTCTCTGCTTCAGAATCAGTCTCTGCCTATCTGCCACTCCCTCTATCAAACCTTTTGCTTAATTCCCTCCAGGTATGAGGTAATTAGTAGACATCCAATCAAATCCCAGAGTTGGGGTAAACAACTCTGTTTTGAATTTTTTAAGCTTTGCACCTCTCTGTCTATCTCTTCCCATCCAGGCCCCAGAGAGCAAAATCCAAACAAGTGGGTTTTATTAGCACAAGAAGCCACATTTCCCCTATAGACCAAAACATATCAAACTCCATTTTGGATATTGAAGGACTTGGGGCCTCATTTCATCACACCTGTTACTACATGGAGAAAAATAGTAAACAATGTCTACTACACAAAATTTTAAAATGCAAAATATTTGGTTAGTTCCCTGTTTCTGTATGCTGACCTTTTACAGACAAATGATAGTCTACAGATTTAGGGGGGGGGGGCTCTAATCTTACACATTATTCCAGCCCTATCGAATATGGTGGGATAAAGTACAGAATCAATATGAAAAGGGAGACACTGTACAAAGCCCTCTGCTTTTTGAAACTAGTGGGCTATTTATCTCATGTTGATAATAAAATTACACTTGCTGGCCAAAATCCTACTAGAGATTTATGTAAGCATAAGGATAATTGTTTACATTATGGCAGTCTTTGGCTGAAATCTTGTTGCTTAATGTAGTGAATTTCAGCTAGACTAGGCCTACTGAGTGGGGTTTGGTAAATCAACTTCTGTGTACATTCCATTGATTTGATGAACCTGTTCTAATTGTGACTTATTATGGTGAGCAACAGAATTTCAGTTGATGATTAACAAGCTGCTGATCATGCTCTTAGTCACACGCTAGACAAACAACTAGTAAGTAAGAAAATAAGTCACTACATTGACACTATGAGTGTCAATTCACTGTAGTGATTTGCACAATTATTCTCACATCACTGTAAATTCCCACTATAATTCCAATCTAGGTGGTAACTGTAGGTACAACTGTTGATTCCAACTGAATTTTGATTACATACAGAAGAGAGCCTTTACACTTGCTGAGACATTTTCCAAAAGGCTCTACTAATACCTGAAATGTCATCCCATCCATCTTCTCATAACATAAGAGACCCAGTCATTGTCTCCATGGGCAAGTGTCTGTTGGAATCCACTGTAAACCAAAGAAATGACATTGACTTTATTTACACGTAGCAACATGTCACTAATGCACAGTGAGGTTGTAAACTTTCCTCTTTCTTATTTGTTTTTTAAAAATCACAACTCACACAGACACCACAAATAAACCCAAATCTGATCATACTTTAAAAGGGTATAGGACAACAAACCAGTTTCAAACTCAGCAAATACAGTGGTCTGTTTAACTCCCTAAATCATATTTAAGGTTAACTCTGAAACACAGGACTCAACATAATGAACCACTCTTGATTGTTAAGTCAAACTATGGTTCAAACAGGTGGGCTCAGAAAATGGCAGAATGGGGCTCCCTGTCAACCCATTCTAATGTTGGAAGCAACTAGTGAAAACTTTCAGTCCCTTTTTTGCAGATGCACTAGAAAACGCAGAGCCTGTAAAAGTTCCCTTTTGTGACCACAACATCCAGAATCCCCCAAGTAGCAAAGGCATTGGCTGAAGGATTCTGGGACCTATATTCAAAAGAAGAACCTTCACAAGCTCGGATTTAACAGTGTGTCCATGTGAGATTTTCATGTTTGACAGAATTCCCAGTTGCAGTGGTGCTGGAAACAGTCTACTTGTGCATAGAAAACTGCTGGAGCTATTTGTAGCTCTTCTTGCTCCATAAATTCTATTTGGACATTCCTGGAAAGCAGTGAAGAAGGCTCATAGGTGATTTGCACGGCTTGGTAATGAAAGTGCTCATAACAATTTATTTGTAGCAGGCTCTGAGATGATTGCCATGTAGCATCTGAGTCACAAATTTAAATCAATTCAGTATAAAATATATGGGGACATGAGTAAATAATATTTTTTTTCTGTTCATGAATCTGGGCTATCAACTCCTGCAAAGGTAGTCTGCTTTTCTTAACATGACAACACCACCTCTGGAATGTTCTGTAACCTCTATGGAAAACCTGCATGGCAAGTAAGACAGGATGCAGAACATCAAAATAAGCACATACATACCTGTAATATTTTACTAAGTTGGTTGGAGGATAAGAACAGGGAAGACCAGAAAGTAAAACAAGATTCAGAGATAATGTTGGAATTATAGACAGGCGTGATGTCATTCTGCAATTATAGCAACTGGAAACAGTTTCCAGCAGATGCATTGCACAGCACATGTCAAGTATTATGTGGCAACTGTCACAGTAGTATTTGCCTTGAATTACCATGCCATGTGAAAAGACAAAGTTCTCTAAGCAAGAAAGGACACAAAAGCCAAAAATCCAGCTTCCCATTTTGGTTGAAGAAGTTATAGCAAAATACAACTTGCATAATATATTTCCAATCTTTGTGATAAATTAGCCCCGCAAAAGCATGTAGAGTGAGTGTAAGCCTCTAGGGGGGGAAACAGAGATCTGTTGCTAAACATGCTACTTATATGTGTTTAAAAAGTTAGCACTCATTTCTGCTAAGCCCATTTGCTTATTCTTTCAGCAAAGTATGAATCGTATCTTCTAACTCCTCAAGTTTTTTTGTATTATTCCCTGTGTTGTTAAAGACAAAGCTGAAGTATACTGAGCATGCAATTTAAAAGGGGGTAAAACACCTATTTCTCCATACTGGGTTCTTTTCCCTCCAAGAAAAAGGTGTGGGGTGAGGTGGGGAATACTTTTATTGAATCAATAGCATTGCCCCTAAAAAGGAAATATCCTTCAGACACTTCTGTTATGAACACAGAAGGTTCTTTGGATTGTTGAATTTCACCTCCCCCCCTTGACTATAACAGAGGTTTACAAGTATAAAATGACATTCCTATGAAAACTAGATTTTAAGTAAAAAAAAATATCAGGAATACTTGAGGATAAATCGTACAAAAATTAGGAATTACATGATAAACTACTGTGCTTAGTAGTGGTAAAACATCATCAAGCTTCATCCTTTGTGTATCCCTCAGCATCTGCAGCCTGAAAAACTGTCAGCATCTTTCTGAAGGAAGTTTCTCTGTGTGCTTCATGTTGATAGTATTCTGGCCTCACATAAAATAGTTCTAGCAAGAGAAGGGTTAAGTCAGATAGGTAATGGAAAAACTTTAGTTCATTCACTCTGTGGTACTTGAGGTTCCTCCCTGCTTCTTTATTTTCCCCATCTCTTTCTCCTCCTCTGTTTTGAATCTATCAAGGAGCTTCTTGTGTCAGATCCTGAAGGCTGGTGTTTCTTCTGTAAAGATGCCTCATCAGAAGAACCATAATCTAACTCCTTGAATTTAAGATGAGCTAACTACATTGCCATATATATAACCTGTTTGCATCCAATTAAAAACTGAACCTCGTTCTGATCTCACCAAAGATTGAGCAAAGACTTTTTCTCATTCTAGCTGGTTTTAACTGCCACGTAGAGTAGTTTCTCTGAATGAGTGCTTCCAAATAACTCTTCTGGATTTTTAAAGCAAATCCCTTCTTATCTTTAAGATTTTTCACCCTCTCAGCTGGATGAGGAACAGCACTCTACAAGTTTCATCCTCTGCACATCTTTCCCAAAGAATATGTTTGTCCAAGTCATCCCATTTGAGAAGGTGAACAGAGGAGAAAATACTCACTCGTTGACTCTGTATTTTGGGCAAGTTCCTTGTGCCTGGGCATTTGCCAGCTTTGGAGTTTCACTTCCTACCTGGTCTGGTAGGCTCAGAAGAAGCACTATTGGTCAACAACCTGGAAGGGAGGTAAGAATTTTGCCATGCTAACATATATTCATGCCACAGACATAGGGGGAATAATTAAGTAAAGGTAAAGGCCTCTTTTGCTCAAAAGCTAATTGTACCCAACTCTAGGGTACAGTGCTCATCTCTGTTTACAGCCAAAGAGCCATTGCCGCCTGTGTATGCAGACATTTCCATTATGTGGCAATCATGACTAGACACTGGAGTGCACAGAACGCTGTAACCTTTCCTGCTGAGGTGATACCTATTTATCTATTTGCAATTCTTGGTTTCAAACTGCTAAGTTGTCAGGAGCTAGGACAGATGTGCAGTACACAGGTCTCAAACTGCTGACCTTCTGGTTGGCAAACTCAGCATCTTAACCACTACGCCACCACAGCTCCTAGGGGTGATACTTTTAAAAGAAGCTCCGTTTCACTCAAGGCCTCTTTCCTGTATCAGTGCCTTATGACAACTGTCCAGGATAAATAGGGAACAGGATACACTTAATATAAGTGGCCACTAAAAGCCAGGAAAGCAGGGCAAGGGTGACTATTGTGCACAAATGGTCTCATCTACTTGCAGTTGTGGGCATGGCAATAAAAAGCCACCATTCACATCTCTGTAATGGAAGAGGAAGAGAAAATACTTAATTTTTCCTGTGAGCAAGGTGTTGCTTATGTACATCGAAGCAGGAGTGTCCCTGATAAATTTGAGTAGGCTACCACACATTGTTCCTCATGTATTGTTTTTCTACTAAGTATTAAATTAAAAGATGGAGCCCAATTTCAGTCCAAACACTGTTCTCTCCACTTTTTATTTCCAGTTCTCACTGTAAAAACCTGTGAGGCAGCAGCTAGAGAAGCTCCCATTAGCATTCTGGAGTGGGGGCATGGCCCTACGTCTGATACCAATCACTTGGCTCATGGACAAGTTGTCACTTGAATTTAATTTGTCCCAAAAGGGTTCTACCTCTCCTGTTAGAACCTTTCTCCTAGAAGCCTGAGTTACATTTTGTAGAGTGTTTTCAGAGTGAACAACACTTGACAGTCCTTCCGTAGAAAGATAAACATGGAGCCTCTAAAATGAAGGGCTGATTGCAAAGTATATATTGTCCAATCTCAAAATGGGTTGGCTTCTTGCAAAAGTACAAGGAAAGATCAGAGCTCTTCAGAAAAAAGCAATGTGGTAGGTAAGAACTGAACAATATATCATGCAGATTCTCTCAGGTGTACTTTCAGTGTGAAAGTGGCACATAAATATCTGCTCTGAAAACAAATGTGGGACCACAAATGAAATGTATAATAAAGCTTTCAGGGAATTCATGTGTATATGTTTATCTGTGAATCCTTGCACATGCATACATGTGCTGCCATGCCAAAGAACACCTGACACAAATACAATACTCAAAATGGTATGGACCAATACAGAGAAACCATGCACAATTGTAAATCTATATATTTCAAGAGGCTATCACTTTGTATGGTTAGCAGTTAGACAAGGAAAATATTTGTCAACATTGCTTCCATGTAATATTTAATGAAGTCTCTTTTTATAAATGACATGTAGTATAAATTGTGGCATAAATGTGGTACAGAAAACAAAGGTGGCATAATCTGCTCCCTTTATCTTGATGAAATCAAAGAAGTTTGCTGGTGCCACTTATAATAAAGAAAGTATAACAAGAGTACAGTAATACCTCAGATAATGTTAAGACTTGGTTCCACAAGTCTTAACATTATCCGATTTTTAGCCTTATCCGATGCATGCACCAGATAACGTTAAAATCCTATTCAGGTGGATCAGATAACGTTAACTCCATAGAGATAAGCAACAGAGGCTTCAAGGGAAAGTCAAGGAAACATGCTGGAAACTTAAATAACTTTAAGAAATAATTGTCTAAAGATAAATACATTACAAAAACATGCCAGACCACCCTGACTTTAGGGGAACAAAGCCATACAGCATTTTTAAATTTTTGAAAATTTTATAAAGTGCTGTTTTAAAAGATCTGTACAGAAGCTAGGAAAATGTTTTCCTTTAGAATCAGCCTCCCTACCATTGCTGTAATAAAGGAAGTTCCCTCAGGGCTTTGCAGGGTGTGAAAAGCTTAATTGCTTTGTAGGTGAAAGGTTTCAGTCTGTTTGTTTCCCATTGACAATGCATGAGGCTTGCGGAGCTAGAACCTTGGGTTCAGGCTGTTTAGAATTTAAAGGGGAAACTTCATAACGGTAATTGGGTAAAATTGTCTCTTTGCAATTATTTTTCTGCAAAGTGTTCTGGGTTACACTGGGGAAAGGGTCCTAAGCCTTTGCTTTGCTAAACTAGTCAGACTGGTTTTTGCAAGCCTTTGTTATTCAAATATGGCAAGCTTGAGAACAGGCAGCCCCTCCCTTTCTCCCAAGAGAAACTGGTGAGTCACAGCCACACCTCAGGAAACTTGAGGCAAAGGTTATCTGATGGATCAGATAACGTTAACATAATGGTTAACATAATGGTCAACATAATGTTATCCGATCCAAATGTTTGCCTCAAATTCCTTAACGTTATGTGATTTTAGCGTTATCTGATCCAATCGTTATCTGGTGTTTTACTGTATTACATTGAATAATTTAATTGTCCTGTTTCACTAATCTTGAGTCAGTGATTAAATGCTCCAGTTGGGTATGTGAAACAACAATTCTCAACTTGTTTGGTCAAGTAGTTGTTCATTTGCTGCCAAAATAGATGATTCCATGGGAGACATTGCTAGATTCATTCTTCTGTTTCAAATTATGCTGCCTTACAGAATCAATATCATGTTTACATTTTTATTTTATATGAATTGTATTTAATTGACAAAATACCTTGTTGAAACTGTGTGGCTCACAAGCAGCATCCTCCAAAGTACAATGTAGCTGTGCCCTGTATTTATTCAGGGTCAATTTGAAGACCAAAATTGTGGTCCTGTCTCGGAGCACCTTCAGGTTCTTAAGAAGACTACAGCTCATTGTGTTAAAGCTCTATATGCAGTAGAGCTGAGCTGTACCTCCATCCGCATTCACCTCAGATGTGCTTATGAGAAAGAGGGCCACATGCAGACACCAGCTCCTCTTCCTTTTAAGTTTTGGGGCACTAAGAAAGACTGTGGTTCTTTCTTGGTGAAGAGGGATGCCTCTATCCTTTCTCCTCTGTTTCAGGAGGTAGAAGGAGTGCCATGTGGGTAGCTGTAACTGTAGCACTGTTGAGAAAGTGATGGAATTTGGAGAGCAATAAATGGCAGCGGCAACTCTGCATAGCATCTCCTATGTAGGAAGTGGGTGGGAAGCACAGTTTTGCCAGCCTTACTACACTGTCACTAGAAGCAATTTTCCCATTCAGCACAATGGCAGGGCTGGTCCTGGGACACTGCTTTTGTAATTTTTGTGTAAACTGGACTGATATTTGGAATTTTTTATTGTTACTTGATATTGTTGCTTATTGAATTTTGATGTTGTAATGATTTATATTACAGTATCTTTGATTTATTTCTTAGGATGTCCTGATGTTTTGTAATTGCAATTGTTATTGGAGATATATATACTGTATATGCGATATTTGTAATTTACTATGTGATATCTGTAATTGCTTTTATGCTATGGAATGTGCTATGTAATTGTAACTGTTTCTTCTGTAAGCCGCCCAGAGTCGCTGTGCGAGTGGGGCGGCATATAAGTCGAAATACAAATACAAAATACAAATACACTGTCACTCAAAGCTGTCTTGCCTCCCCATCCTTTTTTGCTTTTCTGGTTTTTGAATTGTAGCTCTGCAGACAGGAATTCTCTTGTTCTTACTGATCAGATGTTTTTACCGGGGTATGCTGCGGTAGGTAAATAGAGGAGAAATGTTTTCAATTAATAAATAACCTCAAGTGGTGAACGGTGTCATTTGGTGACAGACTATCTTTGACACAATGTGCATCGAGTTATCAAGATTTTGGGCATTAACAGATGAAATAAGCCAACTCTGTGTGTGTATTTGTCTGTGTCCGTGTGTCTGTGTCCGTGTGTGTGTTCCAGTGCCAGTGCCAGTGCCCGTGCCCGTGCCTGTGTCCGTGTCCGTGTGTGTGTGTGTGTGTGTTTAGGTCAGGTGGGAATCTTCAAAAGACACTGTGGAGTCCTTGCTTCACAGTGTGTGGGATTTTTACCCACTAAAAATACCTCCCATTACGCCCCGCTCCGCTGCAGAACTGCCATCAGACATTACTTTGTGGGGGGAAGACTGGCTATTAAAAACCCTTCTCCAATTTGGCTACTTGCCCTCCTCCTCTATGCCTCTAGCTGACCTCTTCGTAGTCTCTCCACATGTCTAAGTTCCAAGATGACTCAGACCACATAATTGGACATTTCAACTCAGGTAGTCACCCTGCTCAACATCTCACCGATGATGTCTTCCAGAGACAACTGTTGTTGAAGATGCCTCTGTAAAATTTCCCATGCTGTATCAAAGTGTGGACAGTGAAAAAACATGTGCTCCATGTCTTCTTGCATGGGCTGGCAGATGGGGCATGAAGCATCATCATCTAGCCCAAAGCGGTGTTGGTAGGCTCTGAAGCAGCCATGCCCCATAAACAGCTGTGTGAGGTAGTAATCCACCTCTCCATGCTGTCTTGTTGACAACATGTTAATGTCTGGGATGAGGCGATGAGTCCACTGTCCTTTCATCAATGTATCCCAGATCTGTTGTCATCGCGCTGTCCTCTCTATCCTGGCTTCTATAGCAACTGTGTGTCATTCCGTCACCTGATTTTCTCACCTCTGCCAGTAAATCTCTGCCTGTTCTTCTGCCATCAGATGGCAGACTGTTCAAAATGCTCGAGCCACCCGTAGGGCACACCTATGGTATATCGAAGTTATTTGTCTCATGTACGATATCCCTGTCATCGCTTCCAACCAAATCGGGGCTCGATACAACAACACAGAACGAACAACGCTCGAGATGAGTCTTCAGTGAGTCTGCTGCGGGCCTCCAATATTTGGCATGATCCTTGCCAATGCATTGCATACTGATGAATTTTGGCAACACTCTCATTTGCAGTTTGGACAACTTATTCCAGATGTTTGGTGACATCTACAACCACCACAACATCTGCAAACCCAACTGTCCTTGTCCCTACTGGCATAGGCAACTGAACCCCCCTCCCTTCATACATAATATTCCACAATAAGGGAGCGAGCACTGAACCTTGTGGAACATCTCCTGTGATGTTATAGGTTCAAAGTCTGGCATTGGTGTTATACATCAAGGTTCGATCTGTGAAATAACTTACGATTATGCATCTGATGTACTCCGAACCTCCATCAATCT
This sequence comes from Furcifer pardalis, assembly GCA_030440675.1. NCBI lineage: Eukaryota > Metazoa > Chordata > Lepidosauria > Squamata > Chamaeleonidae > Furcifer > Furcifer pardalis. Next base: position 43,584,781 of record CP126896.1, on the reverse strand, counting down.
AAGCGCATCCAGGACATGATCCCAGTTCACTGAATCAAATGCATTTCTCACATCCAAGGTGATGATAGTGCAGTACTTCTTGGCACCTCTCTTCCAACGTTTGCCTTCTATGGTCTTGCGGACAATATCTATGACTATGTTGATGGCATCCATGGTAGATCTCACCTTCCGGAATCTGTGTTGGATTTCAGACAATCCACGAGATCCTTTGCTGAACTCATCCATCCGTTTCCAGATGATCCTCTCGAGTACTTTACCTGCTGTATCCAGCAGGCATATTGGTCGATAAGATGATGGATTGTCCAGTGGCTTTATCCCTTTTGGAAGAAGGACCAATTTCTGCAGTTTCCACTGGCTTGGGAAGATACCTGAGTGATAGACATGTTATACATCTCTAGGAAGATTTCTTGTCAGGACCTGATGGCGTTTTTAAGAGCAACATTGGGGACACCATCTGGGCCAGGGGCATTGCATACCTGATCTTACTACAGTTCCTTATCAGCTCCTCTTCTGAAATAGTTGGCATGTTGAAGCGGTGGTCAGCTGCCACATCCTCGGTATAGACGAGTCCCAGTTGGCCTGGAAAAAGAGTAGCCACTATCTTTTCGTGCAGCACTGGCCAAGATGGTGGGACCATTGTACAGCTTTTTAACCTGGTCATTACCGTCTTATATGGTCTACCCCATGGGTCACTGTCAACCATATCACACAACTCCTTCCACATACACTTCATGCTGTCCCTGATGGCTCTCTTCAAGGTCCCCCGCGCCGCATAGCCTCATAGTCCTCACTACCTCAGGCACACTTTCGTTGAGTGTGGTGGCACAGTCTCTGGAGTTCAGTGATCTCCTCATTCCACCAATAGTCTGGTGTGTGTGTGTGTGTGTGTGTGTGTGTGTGTGTGTGTGTGTGTGTGTGTGTGTGTGTGTGTGTGTGTGTGTGTGTGTGTGTGTGTGTGTGTGTGTGTGTGTGTGTGTGTGTGTACTCCTTGTCCACTCAAATGTATACAGTAGTTTTATCTGAAATAGAAGAACAGATGCAGACTCAAAGACAGGCAGCATTATGCTGTCAGTTTCTAAGTGATACATGTTGAATTAATTTAAGAGACAATATCATGCCCTAACAATTGAAGCCAACAAAAGTCTTCCCTGGCTCCCAAATGTTTGATAAAAACTTCTTTCCTGGTTAATTTCTAGCTTTTGGCTGCCTTTCCTGCTAATTTCAAACATATGTCATATACAAAATATGTTAATTTTCAAAGCTCAAATCTGGCAGGGGGTGATTGTAAAGCTGGCATAGAGAGGGTCGGGACAAACAAAGAGAAGAGCTGGAAGTTGGCAGGAATAATTAACATTCTGCATCTTTTCCAGCCATTTTCATATATAGGGGTGATGGCAGGAACGTATATGGTCTGCAATAAAATTTCAGTGCTGCAGACTAAAAGTGCCTTGGATTTATGCTGTTGTTGCCATTTACTTTCCCATTACAAAAGCATACAAGCAATCACAAGGGGATGGGGAAGAAACCCACAGAAATTCATTACTACATCTTGGCACTGCACAGGATTTTCCTTTTTAGTTTAGAGAGAAACATAAACAACATTTGAGCATGCTTTCCAGTTGCTAAAGACTGTGGGCAGCTTCTCATGCTACAAGACACCCAACTAATCTATCAAGTATTAAGGGCAAAAGGGTATAAAATCACCCATTCTTTCTTGAAAATATGTGAACCTGGAATCTAGTTCTTTCAGGTAAAAACAAGGACAGCTGCAATGTTTCAGAATGCTACACAATTGTACAGGCTTTTGAGTTCTCCTGGACCCTTCCTCAAGTAGGATGGTATAAAGGCTAGAGCTAAAGAGAAGTAGAGAAGCCTAAAATTTTGGACAGATAATGTTATGGTCATGAAGACTTCTCTTATACTAAATCCCAAGATGGAGTTTTCAAACTAAATGATAATCTGGGAATGGACAGTATTAGAAGTGTTTGGAGTGTTTGTATGATAACTTGATATTTTGTAACTGTGATTGGGGATGTTTTGAAATAATAATAATAATAATAATAATAATAATAATAATAATAATAATAATAATAATAATAATAATAATAATAATAATAATAATAATAATAATAATAATAATAATAATAATAATAATAATAATAATAATAATAATAATGGCACCCTGAATGGAGAAGAAATTGGAGGTAGAGACAGTTCTTTATTTCTAAATGAGGAACCTGGTGCTGCTGTTAACTGGAGTTATTTCTAGACACCTAGACATTACAACTGGCTAGATAGCTCAGTAGTTTAGGTATCTGGTTGGGAGTTTGATTTCTCACTGTGCCTCCTTTGAGAAGGGTCAAATTGTGTAGCCTTAGGAATGCTGCACAGTCCTAGGTTGCCCACAGAATAAGAGAATGGTAAATCACTGCTGGTTACATATAATCAGACTTCTTAAATGCTAATGCATTATTCTATCCATAACATCAGACTGGCTCTCAAAACGAATAAGCAACATTTGAACCCATAAATCCAGAGAGATTGGAACCTTAATCTGCTTGTCCACACTACTAAGATTTTGGCAATTTAGTGCTTTTAAAAAGTAACTTTCAAAGCCCTCCACACAGTCACACCCGTTGCCAGGCTAATATTACATTTCAACAACATAATCTAAAGTGGGAAAGGAGCCAATTTTGTTCTTGCTGATGCTGATTATTAGCATTATACCCAAATCACTGTTATGCTTATATATCACAATATATATCTACCTTATCCCTCATTACTGCAGTACTGCCTTTCTTTATGCATCAGTCCAGCAATGCACGTGGTTGATTTGATGTCCTTAACAATATTTGTGTCCTTAAGTGTCAAGTTGCATCAGCACCTTAATCCCATTGGACATGGGAATGCTAGTTACCATAGGAACAAATTCATTTTCAGTGAACAAGCAATGACAAAACGGCAAGTTTTACAGCCTACCATTATGGTCTCCTCCAAACACAGATTGGCAAGTTTTCACCTAATCCATGATTTATACTTTACTCTTGCCAAGTGAAACAAAATAAGCCAAAATAACTCAAGGGGATGGATGTTGGATACACTTTGCTTTCCAAGGCACCACAATACATATTTTTGGGAATGGCCCAAATTTGAAAGCATTCTGGCAAAAGTATGTGCCTTCTACTTTGAGCGAATGGTACTAGATGTATTTGAAACAGCCCAATAATTAAGTTTAGTGGGAATTAATCCACAGACTGAATTGGCAGCCAAAGGGATTGTGGACCTAATTCTTTTTTTATATATGTGTGTAAAGAAAGTGAGTTTTAACAGGCTACTACACTCCTCATTCATCAATGATGTTATTACTGCCAAACACAATATTGCCAGACCATACTTTTGACTATAAAGGATATGCTGGGGTCAAAGGCTCCAATCAAGAGGGCCACACAGTTTGCTGAACATGTGCAACAGAGCTTTCAAGACTTTTCTGTCCAAAAGGAAAGCCAAGGGAAAGTCAGCCTTGAAACACAGGCATCTGCAGTCAAAAAGCCAGAGGTAATTCTGGTGAGAACATATGCAGTCCTCTTGCATGCACCAATGGATTTTCTGAGTCATAACATGCAAATTTTGGAGGGCATCCATGGAGCAAGTAGTACTTTGATGCAAAAGTGTGGCTATTCTATTGCATGAGCAGAAACATTAGACACAAGCTTAACAGTGTTACTTTCTGAGAGTACAACCAGGGATGGATTAGCCATCCATTGGTAAGATGTTGTTGCCTCTAATGGCATGGAGATGACAGCATACCTGCCATTGCTATCCATTCACAGCCACTGGGTGGACCACTGCCAACAGTGATCCTTCTTTCCTAGAATTGTTGCCTGCTCACCTCTGTAGAGCTGCTAATTCTCACGTACCTATTTGGAAAATTGATTTCTCCAACGGTCTTCAGTTCCAAGACACTATTGGGCACATAGTACTTTGATGAAAGCAGGTGCTGCTTCCACTGTCGCTTTCGTTGTCTTCCTCTCCTTCAACCTCTCCCTGTGAATACTAAATTACAAGGGCAGTAGAGGGGATGTAATTCTGTTTTTCCCTTTTGTAACCAGGGAAATTTGCACAGATAGTTGGCAAGGTGTTCTGGAAGCTGTAACCCTGAGGCCAGCCTTAGACAGTGATCCACTTGTGGCCAGTTAAGATCAGCCTATTGATAGGATTTTTGCAAAAATGACTAGATAAGGGGTTCCCAACCTAAGACCCATGGGCCAGATTTGGCCTGTGGCACCATTTCATGTGATTCCCACCCCTCCAAGGGCATTCAAGAAACAAAATGGCTATACCTTTGAAGCTGTTAGGACAAAATGGCCACCCCATCATGCAGACAGGGCAAAATGGCCAGGGCAGGATGAGGACCTTGCCACCCCTCCACCTGTGCCCACCTCAACATATTGTAATGTAATGTAATGTATTGTCTGTAAGCCACCCTGAGTCGCCACGGCGAGTGGACGGCAATATAAATTTGAACTAATAATAAATAAATAAATAAATAAATAAATAAAATGGCCATCTGTCCCTCAAAGCTGATAGAGAGAGTGTGGCACAGCCCCCAGCTTGAACATGTTCTGAACCTCTGGTCTAGATTAATCTCGGTCTGACTTGGAAAGATACTTCATACGATATTAACAAAGAGGGCATTCTTTAAATCAGGTAAAATGGCTAATGAATAACTAAGAGATCCTGAGGATGCACTCTTGCATTGTAATCAGAAAATGTATTGAACACAATCATTTTAAAATTAAAAAGAAAATGGAATACTACACAGACTGATGCTTGGAAAGGGGGAGGGCAAAAGAAGAAGGGGGAGGCAAAAAATGAGATGGCTAGATGTGGTGGGCACAGAGCTAGGCAGGCTGAGGAGGTTAGTGGAGGACAGAGGTGCCTGGAGGACAATGGTCCATAGGGTCGCAAAGGGTCGGAATCAACTGTGTGACTTAACAACAAAAAACACAGACTGACTTCAACCCACCTGTGTTCTAAGATAATGGGCAGGACCAAGCCTTAGAAATAGCCCTGTGAGTTTATTCTAGGTTTATGCAATTCAGTACCTGTGAACATCAATTATTCAGTGAGCTGCAAAGGATCAAACATCATTTTAAATGTTGGTACTGAAAAATAATTCATAAAGCTTCACTTACCAAAGACTTCAGGCAAACCACTAAAACATCTTAAATAATTATACGTTGCCACAGAACCTGAAATCAACTTTCAAGAGTGGGTCATAATTTGCTGCTACTGTTTCAGAAAACCCAGGTTTGTGTGGATAGTAGTTTCAGAATTGCTGTCCCACAACGTTAATCACATCTACTGATAAAGAGACCAGAGCACATGTTGCCAGAGCACATGTCACTTGCCAAGCAGGTCAGACGGCTGATTGCTAAATGTTGGACAAGATCCCGCAAACACCTGCAGATACTCAATCATGATTTCCTTCCTTATCAAGAGGCTAATTGAGTAAGCTGAGAACAGTTAAGCTGAGAACAACTAAAATGATCAGCGGCAATAAAAACAAGCCGTTGTTTTTCATATTTTGCTTCAGAATTGAGACAAAATAATTGGGATCTCCTATTAAAACATGTTGTGACCTAGAGGCGCTGATGAATTTTTGGCAGGGAAATCATTGGCGAAGATCCAGCAGTATACTTCTTTACCCAGTGCCAGTGAAGTTGAGGCTTTCTTCCACTCCTCCTTCTGTCTCAACCATCCGTGAGCTGCTCTGGAGGGTTTTGCAGCTCCAGTACAGTTTTCTGCCCTCCAGAGCATTTCTAAAGTCTCAGAGGGTAGTGCTAGATCAGTGATGGTAAACCTTGGCACTCTAGTTGTTCTTGGACTTGTGTTCCCAGAAGGCCAAGTCTCTGGGAATCCACATGAATGGGTTTACTGCACATGTTCTTGGACTTCAATTCCCAGAAGCCCAAGTCTCTGGGAATCCACATGAATGGTTTTATTGCATGTCTGCACAGTAAACCCATTTGTGTGGATTCACAAAGACTTGGGCAACACTCAAGAACACCCAAAAATGAGATGGCTAGATGTTATTGTGGATGCGGTGGGCACAGAGCTGGGCATGCTGAGGAGGTCAGTGGAGGACAGAGGTGCCACAGTCAGCAGCTTCATCTTCTTAAACTCCCTGCATCCCTCTTGCTTTAGATCAGTTCTTCCCAACTTTGGGACCATGAGGCTTTTGGACTACAGTTCCTAGAAATCTTGGACAGTATAGCCAATGGTGAAGGTTTTGTGAGGGGGGGGAATTGACAACCCCTGCTCTGGACCATTTCTAGCACTGTTTCTTCATGGTGCCAAGTGGCAACAACCATGCAGCATCAGTTCTTATTTCTCAGATGTGTGGCGACTGTGATGGCTTTTGATACTTAGAAGAAAAATTGCTGGATTACTCTCATCCATTGTATGGAGGCAGTGCATAGGATAATAATTTCATGTCAGAAATTATTCTGGGTGGAAAGGATTTTTGCAGAAAAAACTCTGCTCAGGGAAAGCCCAAATTAGGCTCCTTTCATGTTTCCAAAGGCTGGGACAGAGATGGGTGCTCAATCCATATGCAGTACCTGGGTCTCAAACTGCCAACTTGCCAAACTTCCAGCTAACAAGGTAAGCTTCTTAACCACTGAGCGACTGCAACCCAGTGCACAGGATGTTAATTTGAATAAATAATTCAAGTTCCAGCTGTTCTCACAGCCCAAAACACAGGCCAAAATAATTCTTATTATATCTACAAAGACCAATATCCTGTTCAATATTCATGGTTGTGCAGAATTCCACTTATAGAAGCTGCTATGTTCACATGGCGATATATTGACTAATATGTAAAAGTAACTGCTTAACTGTCCCATTTAAAAGCATAGCTTTAAAAAACCCTGAGCATTACAAGTTGACAGCCTGTCCAACTCCACATGTTCTCTCTCATCTTTTGTCTAGTTTACCACTAGTGGTATTCATTGCTGGAAATCCAAAATAAAATTGTATGAAACCTGCATCAATTTTTAAACCAAAAGTTAAAAAGTCATTAAAAAACTGATGAGAACCATGAACCTTATCGGTGGTTCTAAATTATCTGAAAACATTTTGAGTAATAACATTTACTATTGGTGTATAAAGTTTCCTTTCAAAAGAAACATGGTTTTAGTGTTTTGAGAGCAGTACTCCTCAGGCCATTCTTAGAGTGAAACGAGATAAGATTAAAATTCCATATTTCATACACATCCTGTTTAAACATTGTTTTCAAGCCATCAGGTAACTTCCGGGGCTGGTTCAAGCCATCCAAGAAGGAAAATGATAGTAGGAGGGGAATGGGAAGGGAAAATATATTGTTCAGCAACCAGTATTGGATGAAATACTGTTCATCCAATAATTTGTTTTGAAAACCTGGTGAATTAAAGAAATTCCAAAGTATACATTTTACTGAATTGTCATATAAAGAAAGGCATGCAGGAAACAGAAGACTCTGGAACCATGCCAGAATAATGTAAAGATAAAAGAAAGTCACTCAAAAATTGCGGGAAGTTTTCTACACAATCCAGTAAAGAGCATCTGGGAATATCTGCACAGGTTTCTTTATGACACTAGATGTGACCAAAGCATAATATGAAGTATATTGTACATTTTGCTATAGGATCTGTTTTTGTCCTGGTGTTCACCTACCTCCTTGAAAAACCCAAACCTTGGGAAATATAGACTTGACTACTGGAGGGCAAAGTCTTCAGAGAAAGCTTGATAAACAAACAAAGACAGGCATATCAGAAAACAAAATAAAATAAACAAAATAAAATAAAATACACTATAGCACTTTAAAGACTAACTGTCAAGGAGCTCAAACATGCATGGTCAATTGATTTACATGTCACCTATTCAATGTGGATTTGGGCAAGCTGCATGACATCTAAATCAATTGGCCATGCATGTTTGGGTGACCTTGATTGGTCCCTTTCTTGATCGGCACCACTGGGATTCAAACTTCTGACCCCTGGTATAGTTTACTCACTGAGCTATACCAACTAATGTTACATACAGTTATAAAAAGAAAATTATTTGTACAGTCTCCTTGAAAGGAGGCAGAGCGGGAAGGCCAATAGAGTCTTGGGTGGGTGGAGAGAATACAAACATTATGGAGCTGCCAGTACTTTTCAGGCTAGCCTCTCACAGAGAAGAGATGCATAAGTATACATAAGGGACTGTGGTGAAACCTGCAAATTTCAGGCAGGCTACTACAGGGGGCAGGAGGCTTTTAGAAGTCATACCATTTAGGACCTTATAGGCAGGAACTAACACTATCAATTTTGCTCAGAACCAAACTGGAAGGCTGTATAATTAGTAGAGACATTTGGATTCAGAAATATTCAGACTTCCCCAAACAATCCAATATTTGGATAGTTCTGAATTTATATGAGTCTGAATCTGAAACTTCCAAAGATCTGTAATAATAATTCCTAATATTCAGAGTCCTATTTATTCATGGAATCATAGAACAGTAGAGTTAGAAAGGGTCAATGAGATCATCGAGTCCAACTTGTGCTCAATGCATGAGTTCTGATCAAAACAGAGCCAAAGGAAGGTTGTCCAGTTTTCTCATGAACTCCTCCAGCACTGGAGTGCTCACCATCTCCCAAGGTAATTGGTTTCAACATCATACTGCATTAATCATTAAGAGGTTTTCCTTCATATTCAGTCTATATCTGGCTTCCAGTAGTTTTGGCCCATTATATTACATGTCCTACACTCTGGGACGATTGAAAACAGATCTTGCCCCTCCTCTTTATGACTACCTTTCACGTATTTGCAAAGTGCTATCATAACCCCGTTCAGTCTCCTTTTTCCATGGCTAAAAATGCCCAGTTCTTTCAGTCTTTCCTCATATATCTTGATTTCATCCCCTGATCATTCTTCTTACCATCCTCCAAACCTGGTCCAGTTTGTTGGCATCCTTCTTACAGTGTGGTGTCCAGAATTGGACACAGTACTCTAGATATGGTCTGACTAATGTTGAATAAAAAGGGACTAGTACCTCATGGGTTTTTGAGACTACTTCTGTTAACGCAGCCTAAAACAGTGTTGGCCTTTTTTTGCAGGCACATTCTTATTGATAAGAAAGCAAAAGTCTACGTTTCTGTTTGCTAAAAGAAGAGAAACTAAATCCTATTTCTCAGCCTCTCCTCACAATGTTAAGTATGCCATATTCCAATCTTCTGCCCTTTCCTTCTGTCTCATTGATTCTTCCATCTGCTACTCCAACATTGCACTCACTTTGTGCTCCACCCCATGTTGTTGGCACACTCCCCACCTACCCCAGGTGAGTCTGCATGTCAGTGTAGCTCAGCATATTTCCCCCTCCCCAGTGCAACCTGTTCTCTGCTTCCCCAATGCTGGCACTCTGTTATCATTTCCACTGTTCATGATGCAATCACTATGCCAATTACAGTAATTTCTTAATCCCTAGGCTCTGCTAGATGTTTGTGTGTACTCTTTTTTGTTTGGCACAATCATTGGCAAGGTGTCAGAGGAAATAGGAAGATCCTTTTAAAATGTTTTGCTTTTTTGTGTTTATATAAAGCAGCAGTTCTCAACCTTTTAAAGCCAGGGGCCAGGTCATGTCCCTCACACAGCTTCAAGGGCTAGATGGCCATTTTGTCCTTCCACCATCACATGGCACTTCCTGGTGTGGTGGAGGCAAGTGGGGGGCACATGAAATGGTGCCACGGGCTGCATCCAGCCCACGGACCGCAGGTTGAGAATCAATGATATAAAGGATAAAATATTGACTGCAATGGAGTTCCAGATATCTGGAAATTCTGAATGTGAAGGACTGCAATTCTGAATTCCAAATCCAAATTCTGAATCTGATATTTGCTGGTAATGCATATCCCTACTAATAAAGTCTTCTCACTTGCTATTCCCCGGCTTCAGAATGCCCTGCTCTGAGAAGCCAGATTAGACCCTCCATTTTATCCTTCACTCAACATCCAAATACAGTACTATAATACAATAATAGTCTTTGCATATAAAAAACTGCCAATTTTTTTAGTACACAGGGTCATATGACTGCCCAATTGTTTTTAATATACAGTCACACACACACAGAGAGAGAGAGAGAGAGAGAGAGAGAGAGAGAGAGAGAGAGAGAGAGAGAGAGAGAGAGTTCTACCCAAATAACATGTTCCAAGATATTTGTTGTTATGAAATTTTGTCACTGTAGGGGGACTTTTGGGACACTGTAGGTTTACTACAATATTTTAAACCTGGGATTGCTGTAAAATTTTAATTGTTGTGAGCCTCCTTGGGTCTCCTATGGGTAGAAAAGTGGAACAAACAAACAAACAAAACTATATATTACAATGTACACAGTTTTAGACAATATAACATGATCACAAGATCATAATTTGCCTACTCCATTTTCTTTTTCTTCAAGTGCCATATCCAATTCTGAATATTGGCTATCATCATGGTGATCAGCCATGAAGATTGTCCTGGGAACAATATAATGCAGTGGCCTTCCATTTACCTTCTGCATCACAGCATGACACCTGTACTATTCATTCAATTTCGTGAATCACTTTCTGGTCCTGAGCCCTTTTGGCACACAAAAACTTCATCAGTCCCAGGGCTGTACTGATGAAGCTTCTGCCCTCCATCAAGATGGATTCAAGTGGGATTTAATCCACTTGGAGACCATCACCCTTCCCAGTGGACTTCACCACCCAAGTCCGTTAGTCCTCAGGTCTGTCAGATTAGTTAACACCTGGCAATTGCCATTGAGTCACTGGCAGTATGGTCTACTCTATTATCATAGCAGGATAACCTGGCCAGACATTAGACTGCATTTTGCTGCAGCTAAATTTTCTGAAAACATTTCAAGAGCAGTCCCCCTCTCCATAGTTGCAGTAGTTTGCACAACAGGTGATCGTGGCATGGAAACAATTTACGTACAGAAAAACCTCACATAAAGAGGGCCTCACTTAGAGAGTAACTCGCTTAAAGAACATAATTTTCTCTGAATGGTCAGTTTGCTTAACAACTAAAACAAATCCAAAACTCACTTAACAAATAAATCGGGATTCGCAATCCCCCCTGCCAGAAGTCACAATTGGTCACTTACAATGGTGTTTCGCTTAAAGAGCAAACTCACTTAAAAAGCAATCCCGTGGAATGCATTATGCTCTTTAAGTGAGGTACAACTGTACTATAATTGGATCAGGGTCTAACAAAATGCACTGTTAGTTGTTTGGCTATGAATTGATCATGTTAGTTGTTTGGCTATGAATTGACCTCTTTTTAAACCTTTGTTAGCCGCCCTGGGTCTCTTTGAGGAGTGCCGCATATAAGTCTGATTAAATAAACAAATGATAGAAACATTGATTTGCTGATTCTATGCCTGACTGTACTTTCAAGTGTCATAGAACTTTATCGATCTATCCATCCAACCCAATGAAAACCTTCACCTTTTTTGTTGTTGTCTCCATTTTTTTCTGGTAACATTCGATAACAATTGGAAATGGTGATCCTCATTTTCCAGACCAATGTCACACTTCCAAGTGTTGTGATGGGCCTGGGTGACAGTCTGCTAAAAGGCTTTCTCCATCCTCTTTTTGCTGCTGTATGATTCATTTTACTCAAACTCTCATTGCTGTTGGCTAGCTCTGTAACTCACCAATAAACATGAAAAAAGCACTAAGTGTGTTTGACAGCTAAGTACAGCTATGCAGCCTGCTGTTAACTCAGCAGTAGTCACTTGTTCTTCCAAATCTGTGGAGCAGAATTGAGCCATCATTATCTTTTCACATCACTTTCTTGAATATCAAAAGTGAAAATGGTCAATGGATGGATGAAACAATAACTGGCAATTTATTTCCAGGAGTCTTTTGTCTGCTGGAGTTCTAGCTGTTTGGCTTCCTAAATATACTGTAGTTTACAATGACAAAACAACCGAAAGATTTATGCTACACTGTATATACCAGGTGTGCCCCGGGGGTCTGATCTGCCCCCCCCCCATGCTAGTTCATCTAGCCTGCTCTTGTCACTCCTGGAAGTGGAAGTAAAACGTGCCCATATGGCGCATTTTACTTCTGCTTCCAGGAGAGATGAGGGCTCTGTGGCCTGGATGAATTGGCATTGGGGGTGGATCCAGCCCTCAGACCATAGTGACTGGCCACTGAACCACATGAGGAGCCCACGGCCTGAAAAGTTTTGGCACCCCTGGTATATACATTTTCACTTTTCACCCCTTAAATTCTCCCTCCCAACATAAAAATTGGGTCAATTAGTATGCACACTGGGTTTTTCATGAAATTTGCATATAGACCATAGAATCAATATAAAGAAGAATTTGACTAAAACATTTTTATTTTATTTTTTGCAGTTGTGAAGTTGGGAAAATCTGGTAAATCCTGATTGAGCTCCCCTTGCTTGCTTGATAATCTAACTCTGAGTTAAGGGAATGTAAGAGATCCTGTCATGGGAGAATCTTTCCTACGTTTCTCAAAGCTTGACGTTGTAATTTAACTAGGCCTAGAAATCCTTTCCTCTCTGTCTCACAAGACTACGTGTCACGAGACAGCTTGTTTTCAGTTCAGTGTTCCCTGTACTCTTATCTCTAGGCTAGCTGAGTCCCCATGTTTTGACTATTAGAGGGCACACTTCCTTCACGTGTGTAAACTTCTTCTCTTGTTATGAGAAAGTTTTCTCTGTTCCCTGATTAGTTAAAAGGTACCCCACCTGACTGCAGAATCCCCATCTTGGGAAGAGCAGAGAGAGAGAGTTCGTTTTTGGATGTCTATGGATTAACATCTTTGCCTGTGGGACTATGACTTTTTGCTTCTTCAAAATGATTACCTAGAGTGATTGGACTGTTTTTGGACTGACTATTTGTTATTTACGCTTTTCTGGATTTTCTGGATTATCCTTTAAGAAACCTACTACAATAAAGCAACTGTTTTTGCTTGAAGATCGTCTCTTTCCTTAACAGATGCTGACACCACACACACAAGGCCTAGCTACCAGACCTCCCTTGTTTGCTTCATTGCCTGAGCATAGTAAGAGTTCTGTTAATGCAGACCGGCTCTCCCATAGGGCTAACAAGGGCTAAAGTTCCCGTAAAGAGACTGGGTCTCTGGAACTGGAAGGGAGGGGCCTTTGCGTGGGACAGCCGGATTCTGACAGATCCCATGCCCAAACAAATCACTATTCATTTAGGTAGAAAAATAAGTTATGGTAACTCGAAATACACAAGACAGCAGACCATGTAGGGTTGGTGTCCACACTGGGCAATCTAGGATAGTTGCTGAGGTAACAGTATTCCATTAGGACCCTTCATAGGTGGCATGCTTAGAAAGAAAGTGAAATGGGAGGGACATTTCTCACTGAGGCATTCCCTTCGGTCCATGACCTAATATTTGATACTTTATATATTTGTTACTTTATAACTGAATCCTGAAATTTTCATTGGAACCCTCTTTCTCTCTTAATTAATTAATTAATTTAATAGATTTATATACCTACCATAATTCCAGGAGTCAGTGTCTGATGTAGAAGTCAAAAGGGCCTCCATCTTGATGTAAAGAAGAGGATCATATCTTTCCCATCCATCCTAATGACTTGGGAGTTTAAAATCTTTTCACCACACATGATACCTCATTAAATAACACAGGCTACTAGGTTTGCACTCATTCTGCATTTTGCACATGGGCTAAGGAACCATTCTCAACCTCCAATGAGGTTTACTCCCAGAAAAGGTGTTCATTGGACTGCAGTTGCCTAGTAGTGCACACCAATGCAGATTTACTCAAAGGTAAATCCTGTAACATTGTTATGCTGGCACACAGATTTGTTTATTAATTAGATATCCTATTGACATAGGCTTACACCATGCAAGTAAATGGCATCATCAAATGACCACTATAATATTTAATTGAAAACTTCCTATCCTCAGGAGACAGTTTAGGCTTGATTTGGTCTAGGACCCATTTGCTTGACCTTTTGGCAGTCCACGGTATCTGCAGAACTCTCTTCCAACAATACATTTCAAACCCATCAGTTTTTCTGTCAGCTTTCTTTTCTGTCCAACTTTCACATTCCTACACATTTGGGAATACATTAGTACCTCAGATAATGATGAGACTTGATTCTACAAATCTTGTCATTATCCGGTTTTTAACATTGTGCGATGCGTTGATCGCACAATGTTTAAAAAAGCCCTGTTCCCTTTCTGAAGTGTTATCCGATGCAATCATTATCTGAGATATTACTGTACAGGAGTGGGCATGATCTTGGTTCTGGTCTCCAGTGACACATCCTTACACCTGATGATCTTTCCTAATTCCTTAATTGCTCCTCTTCCTAGTCTCTGTTGTATAATTCTTCCATAGTGATAATTTTTGCAATCTTGCTTTGGCTTTCTTCTTTCACTTTCATTATAAGTCATTTCAATGCATTGCTGTTTTCTGCCAGTCAAGTGGTGTTTTCTGCATACAGTATTTTAAAATTATTTCACCAATTTTCTCCACTTCTTCATCTGAAACTACTCCGGCTTTTCATATGATATGGTCTTGGTACTAAATAAGCATGGATCACTGAGATTTCTGTCCACATTTTTAACTAAAGCCTTGTTTTCCTTCTCAGCAGCTTTTAAAATCTGGTTCAAAATATTTAAAAAATCCTGAAGATACATATTAAATATTTGCTGGATTGATTGATTGATTGGTTACAGATAGCACTGTCATTGAAAACAGGCTACAATCTGTGCCTATTTTAGTGGTGTCTCACTCCACTTTAGAAATCAGCTAGCTTTTAATAATTTAAAAAAATATGAAGAAACTCTTTAAAAGCATTAACTACTTAAAAGAATGATAGGAGGATGGGGAGCTTTATTTATTTGTTGTGAAACTACATCTAAGATTGAAAGCATCTGATCCCAAAGCTCTTGCCTCCTGAATTATGTCTAGTACAGGAAACAGAGGGATAGGTATTCCAGATAGGTGGTAAAATGTAATAAATACATAAACCAGAAAAGTACTGTTTTTATAGGTTTTCACCACTGTTGCTAGCTGGGGAAAGTGTTGATATCATCAGTGTATAATCAGGTACTGTTGTGGCCTGGGATCCTTGGTTAGCGGAGGAGGAGGATGATAATTGGGCCACCCCTCAGCCTGCTGCTGGCTCAGATCTGGATTCAGAGCACAAAGAGGACCTGATGCTGGTGCCACAGCCTGCTACTTACTGAGATCTGGACCCTGGGTGCCGGTTTGGAGCCCACTCCTTGTGATCAAACCAGTCAAAATGATCAAGGTTTGACAGGAGAGCTGTCAGAGGCACCAGGTACCAGCAATGAGGAGGACCTGGCAGAGCCCAGCACTTCTGAGAGATGCAGGACTCAATTAAGGAATGTTCTGCAGCTGCGGTGGAGAAGGGCTAGGGCCAGCCTCCAAATGCCAGCTCTAGTTGTGAGCCCTTAAAGAAGGGCCCATGCTGGCAAGCTCTTGTCAGAGCAATCACTTTGGATCCCCATTACTAGTATCTCTGTCTGTCTCCTGTAATCTGATCCTTTGCCTGGACTACCAACAACATCTCTGGATTACCCCTGTGTCTACAGTTCTGCTCTGATTGGCTCTGTAGCCCGGCTATCCTTGACTATGGCTTTTTTTTACCCCTCTTGGACTCAAATAAGACCTTCTCCTACCTTGTGTGCAGTGGCCCCAGGCCAATCTGCCCTGCTGCAGGTGTCTGGGCCATAACAGGTACACACAGGGAACAAATGTTCCATCTGCCCAAAGCCTCATCTAGCTCAGACTTATCCAACTTCTTATTTTTTTTCCTTCCTCTTTTACCCCTTCTGGTGTTGAGGGAGATGTACCCAACATGGTGGCTTAATGTATCAAGCTGTGCATCAGCTTTCTAGTAGTGGAAAAAGTGCTCCAGCATCCAGTTTGCAAGTACTGTAACTAGTATAGACTCAACATACCGCGTCAGTACATAAACCATTTATTTCATGTATCATTCCCATGAACACAAGTGTTTCCTGTGAGCTGATTATGGTAAAACTTCAAGCTCAGGAATACCTGCTAAATATATGACATATGACTAATAAAATATTGAAAGACTATATGTATACTTTTTGGCTCCTTACCAAAATACATTACTAAAAACATATAAGTGTAGAGTGATTTAATGTCAGTGGAAAGTATGACATTTATTTAAATCTAGAACTGTATACACAGTTGACTTACACTCAGACGTTTTATGTCTCTGCCAAGATTATAAAAGTAAGACACCTAAACCCTGATTACTGTAAGAATAAGTGGTCTCTACACTCATAAGTCTTCATTTTTCCCCTGTTAACCAATGCCATTCCTGAGAATGTGAACACAACTGTTCATGGATTAGCTCTTGGGAACTGTCATTAATTTATATGAAGAGTTTATCCCAAAAGGTTATTGGCCATCAACTCCTCATCGGGCATTCAAGATCTCTAGAAATATACAGACCTTTCCAAAGCTCTAATGTATCTCAATGGAGGGATTAATCTTTGGAAAATAAAGAATCTGAGAAATGTTATGACTAAGGTGGTGCAAGAGTGCCATGACATATACAGATGCCTAGAAATGGGCAGTGACTGATGTAAATTATTGTCATAATTTATACTGCAATTTAATGCCTGATGCCACTATGCAATTTCTCCAAAGCAAGTGGTAGTTACTATCATCAAAGGCAAGACTGTATTCCTGTTGGCAACAGGTTCATTTAAAGTGGGCTGAAGAATAACCTGTTTAAGTTTAGAACAGAAAGAAAGAAAGAAGGAAAGAGGAAAGAAAGAAAGAAAGTTTCTTAGTCCTGGGAAATCTTATTTACAACCCTAACTTTTAAAGGAGAAGGTATTCAGAAGAGGGCGAATGCATTTGTTTGATTTCCAGCACAGTCAAAATCCTGATAGACAGTGGAAAAGAAGAAATTGAGTTGGTTTGAGGAGTTTTTCACTTCTACTGGGCTTGAGTTTTCTTTTTCCTAAAAAAAAGGAACCAGTTGCCTTGTAACTGATGAGTACAGAACTTCTACACTTTGTCCTGATCTTGTGGAGCCACTTATCTCACCCCAGTATCTAAGCCTTTAATTCAAAGTAGTTGGTAGCGGCTACTTGTGTCCGCACATACATTTTCCCCCCTGAAAGTCATTATTTTCTCCATTGATGGATATGTCTTTGGTGACTCAATAAACCAATCCTGGCATGAAACATACGACCACACACATTACACTGAATAGATGGTGAAGTAGTGATGAGTACAGATTTCCCATGCGGACAGGGAAGGTGGCTTTAGGATTATAAAATTTTCTCTGGGATCAGAACTTTTTCTATCTATTTTAAGACCCCTGGGGATTCTGTCACAGGGACCATAGGATTACATTGCTATTCACAGATTGAAATACTATGTTTAATAATCTCTTGAGATTATTAAACATAGTATTTCAATCTGTGAATAGCAATGTAATCCTATGGTCCCTGTGACAGAATCCCCAGGGGTCTTAAAATAGATAGAAAAAGTTCTGATCCCAGAGAAAATTTTATAATCCCAATTATATATATATTGGGAAATCAACAATTTCTTTAAAAACTGCACTCTACTAAAGATATCTTTCAATAATGTCATATTATATATATATATATATATTATATATATTGAAATATATCTTTAGTAGAGTGCAGTTTTTAAAGAAATTGTTGATTTCCCAGCTGAAATATTATTTTCAAATAGTACAATATTCTCTTCCCTTGTCAATCAACTGTGACTAATTTCTGCTAAGAGTTTTGAGAGGTACAACAGCTGAACACAAAATTTAGTGTTTACAATTAAATAAACCATGAAATCTTGCAAGTGCTTGTGGGAATGCAATTCTAAGGTAAGTAGGAATTTCCCATTTTAATTTTCTTATACAGTATGTTGTTTCCTTAATCTCCATTGACTGGGATGAGGAATTGCACTAAGTGGGATGTGAGGTATTATGGACCCCATGAGAATTTCAATGTATTGAGGGTTTTCAGTAGGGCTAAGGCTAGGGTTTAATATATCTGTCTTGTAAATGTATTGTATTGTATTGTATTGTATTTTCGATTTATATGCCGCCCCACTCGCAGAGCGACTCTGGGCGGCTTACAGAAGAAACAGCTACAATTACATAGCACATACCACAGCACAAGAGCAATTACAGACATCAAATAATAAATTACAAATATCGCATATACAGTATATATATCTCCAATAACAGTTGCAATTACAAAACATTAGATTAGAACATCCTAAGAAATAATCAAAGATGTTGTAATATAAATCATTACAGCATCAAAATTCACTAAGCAACAATATCAAACAACAATCAAAAATTCTAGTATCAGTTCAGTTTACACATACAAAAGCAAAAAAACTAAACAAAAAAAAGTTGCTGAATCCCGCAATAAATGACAAGTCAGTCCACCTAGCCGCAGGTGTTTCTGGCGGCGGTGGCTACTCGAAAAAGTCCTGCCGCCATAGTGGCTTTTAAACCCCGGGACAGATGGAGAGAGTCCCGGGGCTGGACGCGGTGGGCTTGGAGGGAAGGCGGGAGCGTCCTCACTCCACCGCCGTTGCTGCCGAGTTTTTATCGTCCACCGGGTGGGGTGACAGGGCCCGGGGAAGGGCGGGAGCATTGCCTCACCGCCCACAGCTGGTGGTCATCTCCTCCGGCATGATGGCAAGTCCGGGGGGAAGGCGGGAGCGTCATCACTCCACCGCTGTTGCTGCCGAGTTTTTATCATCCACCGGGTGGGGTGACGGGGCCCGGAGAAGGGTGGGATCATTGCCTCACCACCTGCAGCTGGTGGTCATCTCCTCCAGCGTGATGGCAAATCCTAAAACCACTGAGAGTTTCAGTGTCTCACTGGATGATTCCAATCTATTGATAACAAGATTTGTGTCCACTCTGGTTTTTGGCATTATGGTTGACCAGACAACAACATGGGGTGCTTATTGTTCCACTTTAATCCTTTATTCCTATAGTACTCCAGTGGCAAAATACGATAGCTGCTGAGATAATTTTTGCCCTTGAGTTTTTCTTTTTTAAAAAAAGTACATGGCCGATGACTGAAATGTCATTAAAGTGAATGACAGTTTGATATAAAAGTGTGTTCGATATTTTATAAAAGAAGGGATGAGAATGAAAATTATTCCTCTTGTTGCCATTATTTATTCGGATTATTTTAAATAGCACTGTCAATATATGATTTGCTCTTCTGAAGTACTCAAGCAGATCTCTCCATATGTGAATATGGAATAAACATATTTTTAATCCAAGAGAAAGAGCAGGAAGAGAAAGAACTATAAAAGACCGAGGGCCAAGGCTGTTGCTACTGTTGCATAGAGTGAAACAGATACCTCAAGCAGTAGATGTGAGGTGCTGTGAAAAGGCAATTAATTAATACTTATTTAATTTGTCATTTTAAAAGTGCTACCAGGGATGGGGATAGGTGTTTGTGAGATTTTCTGCCTCATCTGTCCAAGTCACTTAGATTCGAATACTATCTTTGTTGTCACCTGTGGGGTACCAATTGCTATTTTGCCTCAGGCAGCAAAATATCCTCTTCTCTCTCTCTTCTGAATGTGGTAGAGCTGAAAGAGCAAAGGACACTGATACAGATAAATCAGGAAGATATGGGAGCGAAGGACATAAGGCAACACACCATTTTGACACTGAAGACAAGTGGCTTATACAGTAGTAATGGAATAGACAGGAAATAAGATCATGGAATAAAAGTGTTAAGTCACATCATTAGTAAGAGCTTCATAGAGGAGAGAGAATCCGTCTGAGACAGCAAATATTAGAAAGGAGAAAGTAGCATAAATTGAGTTGAAATAACCAGGGTGTAAAGTAGAATTTTCCCATAAAGGGCAAGATGGGATGGTTGTTTTTGTGGCACTGCATGGTCAAAATGTACATCTCTTGTGGACATTTCCATAGGAATTAGGACTGTTTTAAGAGATATAGGTGGAAATTCTTGTTATTTTCAAAAATAGAAAACTGGGCTCAAAGTAGAAAAGCAAGAGGGAAGAATGAACAAAGTTTCTGGTTCTAAAATGTTCAGATTTAAGGTTCACCACAAAATCCAATCAAAATCTGTCTCAAAACACAGAAATGGTTTTGCTTTCTTACTTCTTTTTGTCATCTGTTTAAGGAGCTATTTAATGATAGTTTAAATGAGGGTTCTACAGTATTTTGCAGCCTGCGAGTACATTTCAAATTTTAGAGAAGAAACATAGACTCTTTTCCATTGCCTCTATCCCAAAAGTTAGACAAAGATACATTGGAACAGACACATACTTTTCCTATGGGGTATGTAGATGCTTTCCTATGAGTGACCGATAGCATTACCATTCATTCCAAAATTACCATGAACCTATTCTCTTTTTCCATTCTGGATGAACACATTTGTGATAGTAGTAAAAATGGAATAAACTGCTGGAAAATAGATGTTGTTCATTCCTTTCCCAATTTGCAGAAAAATACAAGTAATAAGGTAGAACAATTTAAAACAAAAGTTTTATCTAGAAAGATCCCTTGTAAACATTTGGTTCAGTCAATTTTAAAGAGATCCTTTAAATTTGCACAATATTTGTCCCTCCCACTTTAGGTGAAAATAACTCATTTTTCTAACTAGTGCTTTTGTAACAAGATATATTTTGCACTAGTGAGCTAAAACAGTGATGGCAAACCTTTTAGAGACCAAGGGCCCAAACTCACCTTTGCCACAGACTCAACAGGCTGTCATCCACGTCACACCCTAACACTGCTTGTGAGCCACCCGCCTTACCCCAAACAGGGGAGGGAGGAAGCACTCCCATTGGGCTGCTGGGCAGAGGGGTGGGGTTAACTCTGTGCTGGGGGAGGGAGGAAGTGCTCCCATTAGGCTGCTGGGCAGAGAGGTGGGGTGAACTCTGGGGCAATTGTGCGTGTGCCCACAGAGAGGGCTCTGAGTGCCCATTCTGGCACACATGCCATAGGTACATCGCCACTGAGGTAAAACATAATTACATGCTTTCTTGTAATGGCTGTGGCTGTCATGCACCATCTTGCAATAGAACAGTGGTTCCCAACGTTTTCCTGCCAGGGACCAGACCCACCCCAACACTTCCTGTCAGGGGCTGGAGGTGTTGCTGAGACTAATTACTAGAGGTCCCCAGGTGGCCACTGTGGGCTGAATTAATGATATGCACAGGCAGGATTAGCCCCACGGGCCGGGGGTTGGCCACCTCTGCAATAGAATGAGGGTAGTTATCTGACTTGCCCGTCTTTCTTTTGAATGAGGCATTGTTTAGTAACTGGTGAACAGATAGGAAGACAACACACACAAAAAGTGGAAGTGAGAGCAAATGATTGGGCAGTTAACAACAAAAGCATCCAAAGAGATTGAAGAGGAGGAGAAAGAAAATGAATGGATACAGGGGGAGCCAAGGATTGGGTTGATGTTTGAGACCATTGGAGTCTCCTAAATGAAACAGAACCCTAGTCTGTCTGTCTGTCTGTATTTCAAAACTCCACAGGGACTCTTCCAAGAGTTATATGGAAAAGTATTCTGTGGGTTTTTAAAAATTTTCTTCCTTGTCTCTCTAAATCTTCTGCCCTTATCTTCTTCTCATCTCCTGAATTGTAATCCAAAGCAAAGCACAATATAATGATTCCCATTTTTTTAACTCTTATATGTCCAGGGTGATTCAACCAATTGTATCAGTGGGAGGAGAATGCCATAATACTGCCTAATTCAGTGAGATTTACTTCTGTGTACATTTAATGGGATTGAAAGCACAGTAAAAACTGTCTGGCACATAAGATTATGTGAAATAAATTCAGATGCTTTGTTTAGCTGGCAGTACAGTACTTTCTTTTCAGCCTTGATTTTCACAAGGTAATAACTTGTGGACATCAGCTTTGCATTTTTCATTGCACCAGCACATTTTGCTTTGGTTGTGATTGTGAACAGAGGTAGACTTTCTTTCTTTATCTCAGACAACATATCTTGATTTATTTCCTAATGTTATTAGTACAGTATTTGCAATGTTTACTGCTAGGGGAGAGCGCTTGAGGGATTTCTTTGGTGGAATCAGATTGCATTTTTTCACAACTCTTCTCAGTTTGCTTGTGAAAAATAACTGAAATCCAAGAGTATTCATTGTAATGGATCTGTTTTGTGTTTGCATGCATATGTGTGCATGCAAGCATACATGTGTGTGTGTGGGTGCATGAGAGACAGAGAGACTATAATTCAACACAATCTCAACTGTTCATAAACCTCCCATTCTCTTCAGACTGTACTCATGTCTAGATTTCAAGTTGGATAATGGTTACTTTGCTCTCCCCTAGCATCTATAAAGATGTTAATTTTAGCAGTGTCCCTGCCATTGTCTTCAACCACATTAGGAAATTGACAGATCCTGAATGGCATGTACAGTACCTCTGTTTCTAGGCATTGGAGGCATTCAGACTGCCTCCACCTTCTCCACCTCTGTAGTTGCTTTGGAGTAGAGATCTTTGTGTCAAGGTTGACAGAAGATGATTGTGTCATTGAACATCTTTCAGCCAGCTAAAGCACAAAACTTGTAAGACCTCTTTAGGTGGCTCCTGTTGGGGGCCAATCCATATGCCTTTGTGTCCCATTTCCTCTCCCCACCTCCATTCCAGACTCTTCCATCTCCCACATCCTAACTGGTCTTGCCCTGTTCTGAGGCTCTTGAGCCTTGATGTTTTCTAAAAGTGCTTTACTTCAGCTCCTCCATCTTCATGGATGATCCTGGTTGGAGTGTTGGCACAATTATTAATTCTGTTTCTAACCACCAGTGGTGAAGAGATCCTGGTGAACACATCCAAGGATAGTTGGTTTATCTAAGACCCCTTCACAGTGTATGTTCTGGCTCTCCTTCCTACTGCCCAGGACCTCACACTGTTTATTCCTGGCACACTTTTCTTTCTCTTCATTTCTTGTATTTCATAGCCCCCTTCCCCCAAGACATGGTTTTCCATTCTCTGTCTTTCTCTGTATGTGTGTATGGCATGTCTCTAGTTGCTTCATTTTCCTCCACTCATTTCCCTAAATCACCACCTGAACCTTGCTCCTTTGACTCTCCAGACTAACAATTGGCCATCTTTGTTTCCCAAAGATGTCCTAGGCTTCAAATGTAGACTTGCTAGATTTTTATTTTTAATGTGGTGAAAGGAGAAGGGCTCCAAAGCCTTAGTGGAGTGTTTGTAGACACAGGATCAATGGGTTGCCGTGTTAGAGAAAGCAATATTAAATACATTGGGAAATGTATTGCTTTATTAAATATATTTCTGCTTCCCCTTATGGTCAAATGCTTATGACAATTTATATAATAGTTAGGGGGGAAAGCTTGGAAAAATGGCTTGCAATAAAAATGTTTCCATTTTTAGAAATACACATTTACATATTAGCAATCAAACAAGTTGCTCTCTGTTTTTCTCATGTGTTTCGTGTTAGGATTTTAACGTAACTATGTGCTACTTTCAGGCCCCTGTGAGATTCTAAAAAGAAAGACTTTTTGTAGATGTCTACATTTAACAACACTGATAGTACTGAGTACAACTACATATCAATTGTTGAATACTCTCAGACACTTACTAGTATCAAATAAGAAAGCTTTAAATGTTAGTCCTCATTGCACACCACTGTTCAGTTCTGTAAAGTGTACAATATGGTTTCATGTGTCCTATCAAACACAGTAAAATAACAACATTCCACAGCACCACTTATCAAACAAATATAGTCAACAATCAACTGTCAAGTAGTTTCAGATGTTAATCCTGAGATGGAAGTAAAATATAAAATATGGCCATTAGGCACAACATCTTGATGGCCTGTCAAACATGGACTTCAGGAAACAGCAATTTCCTGTTCCTTTCCCCAAGTATCTGATAACAGTTGTCTCAAAATATCAGCATTCAGTTCCATTTTTAGCTATCATTGCTAATTGGCATTGATATAACATGAACTGGAGGGGAAGTTTTTAATGTGAGATAAAAGGCTTAAATGGATAACATTAAAAAAAAAAAAAAGAAACCAGGGGATCTGACAAATTACGAGTAGACACATTTATAGAATTTTGATACATTCTGTTGTACATAATTAAGACAAAATAAGGATCTGAAGGCATTAGTATTTCCCTTAAAGCACAGCCCACATCTGGAGTAAATGAAAACAAACTATCATTGTAAATTGTATAAATGAACTTAATAGACAGGTAGACATTTTTATGGAGAGTGAAGAGATTGAGGGATATGGAGACAAAGTGGAAGGACTGAATTTAGAAACAGTTGAAAGGTGCCAAGTCTGATAACAAATAGTTTCCTGTTCAGGAATTCTTATCTTTATTTGTCTGTCAAACATGTAGAACACAGAGTGATTTGCAAAGAAAGGTAAGGATATGCTGGGGAGAATGAATCTAATACATAGAACTAGCAAATAAGCACACAATTATTAATGAGAACTGTAAGGAGCCCAAAACATTTGTTTGTGGTGTTAGCTAGTTTGTAATGTGCCATCTGAGACATCAGTACACCCTACTTTAAAAAAGACTGGGAGGTCTGCTTCATTGATTCCTATGCCATGTCATATCTGCTTAATCCATTTGGGAGATTGGTTGATTTACTTCAAAGCATTGACTGTGGTGGCTCAAGTGGTTAAGACGCTGAACTCAATCGGAGTTCGATTCCCAGGTACTGCATGATGGAGTGAGCTCCCATCTCAGTCCCAGCTCCTGCCAACCAACAAGTAGATAAATAAGTACCACTTTAGTGGAAAGGTAAACAGTGTTCTGTGCACTCAGATGTTGAGGCATTCCTGCCACATGTCCAAGGAAATGTCTGCAAATGCAGACAGCTCTGGCAATTTGGCTATAAACAGAGATAAGCACAGAACCATAGAGTTGGATATGACTGGCTTTTGAGCAAAGGTGACCTTTACTTTTACCTACTGACCAGCCTCCCAAAGTAATAAGAGCATTTCCAAGGCCTTTCAAGATGTGGTGCAGTCAAGGTGGTTTAAGACTGTGGACCTTCTCACAGATCAGACCCCTATTAATTAATTGGACTTATCAGGTAACCCTTCCTTAAATGGAAATGCATACCAGTACACTTACTTCAATACAGCCCTGCAGTGTTTTCTTTGGGGTGTGGGGTATCCTCATTTAATTGGCAGTTATCACCATCAGTTATCTGTGTAGAAAATTATTGGCATACATTGTTATATATGTTGCCTTTGAAATAGATTTTGAGAGTGGGTTTTTTTAATTAAGAAAAAGAATGTGAATGTATCTACACTGCACAGGTTGAGTTTACCTAATCTCAAAATGCCAGTCAATGTCTGCGAAAAAAACTCTAGTTCTCTGGTCTCCAGAAAGAGTGGTGCTGCAGAAAGAGAAGACAGTCTAATGTTCTTACATGAGGTGTCTTGAAAGCCTGTTTCCACCCATACCCAGCTGGTGGCAGGGGTGACTGGATCAGCACAAATCTGACAGTATGTGTCTTGTTCTGATTTCTCTCCTATCTTTTGCCTGTCCTGCCTCTATGCCATCACATGGGCTTTCTCCAATGACTGAGAATCACCATTAGTCTCTGGATTCAGCTAAGTAACATAAGTTTGATACCATTTAGTTGTCATGGATGAAACCTATTGAACCACACAATTTGGGCAAGTGATTAGGTTCCTCTACTTGGGATCTGTAGTCCTGTATTTCAGGAAAGAACATTAGAACAATCCAGCATAGCCCCAACAAACTACAGAATCCCAGATTCCATAAGATAGTATGATGCCAATTAAAATGGTATCAAATTGCTGTAACTATCTAATATGGATCTTCTTCTTTGCTTCCTCTTTTGCCTCATCAGGTGCTGAGGGTCTAGTATGGATACAGTCTACAATTTACTTTTTCCATTTACCTCTCATTTCATCAAAATGTTAATACATTTTATGTTTTACATTGATATCTTAAACTGTTTAGAAGCCATTTTAAAATGTTCATTGAATGAAAGAAGAGCAAAATGGGACTGTATGATGTTGCTCAGCCAACCTTATTGTGAACAGTCCTGTTATGTCACATGTTTAACCTCATATATGTTCAACAAAGTTCTGATCCAGGGACAATGCTACACCAGTTTAATGTTATGCAAGTACTGATGGGGAGGAGATCATGTGCATTCATATTGATTTCAACTAACAGAAGCTTGTCATAATACCTAATCCAGGAACTGCAATTAGATGCAACTATGGTTTACCCCAGGGATCCTTAACCTATGGCCTATGAGCCGGATGCCGCCCGTAGCATCAAATCATCCAGCCTGTGCCCTTGCTCCAGCTACTGTTTTCCTGGCAGCCATGGGCACATTTCTGGTGGCCATTCTGGCCGAGCATGGCTTTCCCGGCAGCTGTGGGCACATTTCCAGTTGCCATGGGTGCGTTTCCAATGTTGACGAATGAGTTTCCTTCACTCACACCATGCATCTCCTACAGGCCAGTAAGCAGAGGAGTGGTGTGGGGGGGGGAGCAGGGGGCTCTGCATGGTCACTGCCACTGTTGAGGGGACATGAATCAGGCCCCTCAATAGTCTGAGGGAGCATGAACAGGCCCCCAGCCAGTTGAGGACTCCTGGTTTACCCAACCCAATATGAAGAGAATAAATGGATGATTTCTTGTTCACACCAATCATAGTTAAAACCAATATTTAAATATTTAAATAAAGTAGAAAATTGTGGTTAATTTCAATAGAAAATAAACATTTATCTGATTTGTTTTGTACATTGTTTAATTAAATAAACAAATAAACAAATATAATAATAGTTTCTAGTTTCTTCTTTGCAGTTTCAAAGAATGAGGAGAAAGGAGCAGGCAGTTACCAGACTTATTAACAAAACACAGACTGTGCCTTAATAGTATAGTACTGTACATCCAAACGCAAGGTTATGACAGATATTTCTAGAACAATTTGCCTTCTGTGACAAAGGTCAAGATGGTGCTTCAAGTTTGTATCCCATCACTTGTCCCAACTACTATAGACCTGATCAATCAATGGGATTAACACATGCTGACTTGGAATTCTGGAATTTCATAGGTTTACTCTAGATAGGATTAGCAGTTGGATTTAGGCAGCAGTGAATTGACATAAAAGTGGTGTTTTATCTCAGCATTTGTGAGAGCATATTATTCTTCCCCACATCTGAGAGTTGCAGCCTAGATTAGGAAGGGCAGGATAGGTCTGTGCCCCAATAAAGTAAGGAGCTATAACAAGCATCTGAAGAAGGCACCTCACTCTGCTCAATCATAGGGCAGTTGCCCAATGCCATTTGTGAAATTCACATTGAACTGCTGGTAAAAGTTACTTATAATGTAATGTAGGATTACACATAAC
Source organism: Furcifer pardalis (assembly GCA_030440675.1). Taxonomy (NCBI): domain Eukaryota; kingdom Metazoa; phylum Chordata; class Lepidosauria; order Squamata; family Chamaeleonidae; genus Furcifer; species Furcifer pardalis. Next base: position 43,557,287 of record CP126896.1, on the reverse strand, counting down.
AGTAGTAATATAAAATCTCACAGACAGGCTGGTATGAAATATCACTGGTATGAAATATTATCTATGAAATGTTAATGCATATGTGTCTTACCTGAAAAAGCATGCTCATCATAACAGAAATGATGAGAAACTACATCTAGTAAGATTTTTGACATTTTTTGGTGCCTTCAGTTGGATTCTAGCCTTGCTTTGGATATTTGATTAGCCTTCAGTTAAATTCATTGAAAGCTGTGGTCACAATTCCAAATGAAAACACTAGTGTTCCAAGAGAAAATGGAGGTTCATGCCAAAAACATTTTCTTACATGGTTTGTTTAATACAAAGAAAAAATACAACTCTTGAAAGATCTTCAATCACTTATACTGTATATGCTTTGTGGGTACTTTAATGAGATCTTTTTCAGAGTAGTACCAAAATATAAACTTTGGTTGCATTTGCAAGATACGTAATACGTTTTGCTGCCATATAACATATTTTGAAAGTAATGTATCCCATGTAAGTACCCTTTTTAGTATGTCATAAACTATAAGGCTCTAACAGATTAATGGAATAAATGCAACCATACATTTTGAGAATCTTCTGTAATTTCAAATTCTTCAATTTTCCATCAGCGTATAAAAGCATGTTGTGGTATTGTAAGAGTTTCAAACAGGAACTGCTTAAGCATCCAATGTATTGTTTTTGTGGCCTGAAGTTTCTACATTTCTCAACTCCAGATGTGGAGATCTGGTTGAGATTAAGAGAGTTAGCTTGGTGTATAAGAATATTGTATCACTAAAAAGACAATGAATTTGAACTAACAGTAGAGACAAGAACAAGAAGCAAGAGGTAATTAATAAAGGACCTGAATCTGTGTTAATTGTTTAGGATATTTTGTATTCCAAAGAATGCCTGATGACGAAGAGTGAGGATTAATGGTACCATGCTCACAACAATCCAGTGTATGACTGGCCTGACACTGCAATTTCTGACTGCTCCTCAATGACAAGAAGGTCTAAGCCCATGATGGCAAACCTTGGTACTCCAGATGTTCTTGGACTTCAATTCCCAGAAGCCCAAGCACCCTATGAATCCACACAAATGGGTTGGCTGCAATTCATCCGGCCCGTGCTGTCCTTGTCGCTCCCAGAAGTGGAAGTAAAACATTCCTGTATGGGCACGTTTTACTTCCGCTTCCGGGAGCAATGAGGGCAGTGTGGGCCGGATGAATTGCACCCAACCCATTTGTTTGGATTCACAGGATGCATGGGCTTCTGGAAATTGAAGTCCATGAACATCTGGAGTGCCAAGGTTCGCCATCATGGGCCTAAGCTATTCATTATCTATATTTAGATGTTAAGTAAAAGAATTAATCTGAACCCATGAAACAAAACTCATCCCTGTCCCTTTCCTCTCAGCTTCCTCAGGAGAAAAGCTATATCTGAAGCAGACAGCAGTGCCTCTGTGTAGAGCAGTGCTTCCCAACCTTTGGATTTTGGTCTTCAATTTCCAGATGCCTAAGTCAATTCCCCAAAGCACTGATCAGCCAATGTACTAACTTAGGCTTCTGGGAATTGAAGTCCCCCCTGTGGGGTGTGTGCCCCATGTTGGGAACCACTGGTGTAGAGGATTTACAAACCTGATTTCTTCATGTTTTCTGCCTAGGTGGAGAGTCCCATTGGATTGAAACTGCTGTTTTCTTCAGACCAAGGTCTGCCCCTATGAAAGTGCTGGAGTAGAGGGGGGTGGGGTTAGCCCTCTCCCTATGCTAAAATCAACCCTACTGGATATATCAGTAGGTCGGTTCTGTGAGAGAAAACTGAAAGGGTTTCATGTGAAGTCTTGTGTTCTGGTGAACATAAATAACAAGAGCACTTCTGCTCAGGTGCCACTGCTTCCCACAGTGATATTGGAAAGTGAAAGACTGAAGTACCGGTACTAGGGTGCTGGAAACAGCCCCATTCCTATCTCCACTTTTAACCTTCACACATTCATCAGTATGCATAAATAAGGCTCATGTGGTTCAAGCTGAGTGTTACAAAGAAATGCATATTAATGTTCTGCTGGGGGACACACTTTAAGCCTAGCTCATGGGTAGTAATACTATTGGAAAAACTGCTTTAAGTTAGCAGTGATGCAACTAAAAAATTAGAGGCTAGAGATGAAACTTAGCAGTTAATATTAATTGAAAATATACATACAAATGAGTTTATTTCATTGTTTTTAGATTATTTCATTATTTCCTGAAAGCAACCTTTTTAAACTCAAAAGCTTTGTTTTAACGAAAGAGAAGGCTGCACCCGGGTACATTTGGTTGGGAAAATCTTTTGCTGTTTGTTTGGCTTTTATTTGTTTCTTATCTTTCCATGTGTCTACTTGTGAGTAAATTGGTAGAAATAATATTTCCATTTTGAATGAAAGAGAGTACAGTTTCTCCATACTGACACAGGAATTAATTGGGTGGCAGCGGCGGCGTTGCAATGCTCCCAAAAGCTTAGATTACAGTGTGAATTTGAAGATTTGCTCTTTTTTTTTGTTGGTTTTTTAATTTAAATAATTAAATTTATTGTTTAATTGATTTCTATCAGGCCCTTCCCAAGGCCTGTTTGGTGTTATTAAAACACCAAACCAGTTAAAAAAACACAATTAACTGAGGGGAAAACATAACGGAAGTCAATGTTATGGAGTGAAAGTCAGGCTGTTAAGAGGGGACACTGACCTTCTTATGGGCATTGTGTCATGGATAGTTTTTAAAACAATCTTTTATATCATTTTATTTTAATTTTGGCTTTTGAGAACACTTCCTTTTCTTTTTCAGGAGATGTGGTCCATAACCTATCAGGTCTTTTATCCTCTGCTATTCTGTTCCAAATGTCAGCAATCACCTCCCTCTCTATCAAGCCCACTTTCTTTCCTCTTTTAACACCCACTTACATGCCACTGCTTTTCCAAAGTCTTTGTTGGTCTGAACTTTCTTTATGCTGTTGACAATTTGCTCACCATTAGCTTTCCTTCTTCTCCTTCCCATTTTTTTGTCCTGTCTCGTTCCAACTGTGGGTTCTGTGAGCATTGCCATTTCATTGTATCATTTCTCAAGTTTTTATCTTCGCAAGGATCCAGTAGCAGGGTTTGGACTGCAGAGAATGTGGCAGGATGATAGAGGTACTTTTCAGCACAAGACTTTATCATCAGGTTATTTCTAAACCAAAACTATCCATTTTGCTAGCCTTTCTGAGGACTACTGTTAGGCTGAGTTAAGCTTCCCCCTCACACAGTATAGGGTAGCATCTGCACACATGCTCTGACTATTCTTCTTGTAAAGGTAAAAGTTTCCCTTGCTCAAAAGCCAGTTGTATCCGATTCTAGGGTTCAGTGCTCATCTCTGTTTCAAAGCTGAAGAGCCACTCTGTCTGCTTCTGCAGATGTTTCTGTGATCATGTGGCAGCCATGAATAGACACCGGAGCATATGGAACAGTGTTTACCTTCCCACAGAAGTGGTCCCTATTTATCTACTTGCAATTTCTTGCTTTTGAACTGCAAGGAGTTGGGACAAAGACGGGATCTCATTCTGTCCTGAAGTACTTGGGAATCGAACTGCTGACTATTCTTCTCTTCTATGTACACAGCCTGTCAACATCTGCTCAGGTGCCCCTGCTGCCCTGAAGTGTGCTGAAGCTTGTTGTCCCAGGGTAAATATCAAATTAGAATTCAGCCAGCTCGGTGATTAGAAAGATGTCTGTTTAAATTATAAAGAACTCACTACATTAGTTATTAATTTGCAAAGTCATTACTTTAGGTAGCCATGTTATCATTGCTGCGTCAACACAAACAGTTGGCTGTGTTGCACGTTACTAAATATGTTGCCTTGTTTTTACCTGTACTACAAAAACACAAGCCAGAATCCTACAAAGTATAAATTATTTTGGCACATGACCAGGAACATGGCTGTCAAGCAGTGATGGGATGTAACAGGTTCTCACCAGTTCACCAGAACCGGTAGTAACTTTTCCCAGTGTCCCGGAGAACTGGTAGCAGCTTTTGTGGGGAACCACCTTCGGGGCTTACCTTTTCACTGGGTGGGTGTATTTTTAAAAAATATTTATTTATTTAATTTATTTATGGGTTTGTGATATGGGTGGGTGGGTTGAGTTGTGTGTCTGTGTGCATGCGTGCTTATTTTTATTTTATTTTATTATTATTTTGTATTTTTTAATTTTTTTTCTTTAGCTCTACCCACATCATGACATCATGATGTTAGCTCCACCCACACCGATGATGTCACGGTGGGGTAGTAAAATTTTTGACATCCCACCACTGCTGTCAAGTCAATAATTAGTGGCACCTTTCCTGCAGTTACAATTATGCTAGTGTAAATCTCTAGCAGGAATGTGGCTACAAGTAAATATTATCCTATTCCATCTAGTGGCCAATTCCGATATTGCTTCTTGAAATACAGAAAAACAGAAGACAAATCAATACTTTTTATTTTTTACAAATTATGATTAATTAAAAAAATAGATTAAAACATGAAAAATTCCTGTCAAAATGCTTCTCAGATGCTTTAAGTACCTTCAAAACATAACTTGCAAAAGTAACTAAAATTTGCTCATTACATCAACTAAATTGCAACTATACATTACCTTTCTTTTTCTTCCTGTGTTGTATCCAATTTTGATTATTGGCAATCAATCATCATGGTGATCAGCCATGATGACTGTCCTGCGAATATAATGCCATGGCCTTTTGTCTGCTTTCTGCATTGCAACATGACACCCATACCACTGATCCAGTTCCGTGAGCCATTTCCTTTTCCTAAGCCCTTTTGGCATGCAAAGTCCTCAACAGCCCCCAGCCAGTATTGTTGAAGTAGCTGTCCTCCATCAAGATGGATTCAAGTGGGATTTAATCCACTTGGGGACCATCACCATTCCATGTGGACTTTATTACTAGCCCTCAGGATTGTTATGGTTAGTTAACTGCTGCCGTCTGACACTCGACATTGGGTTGCTGGCATTATGGTCTACTGTACTCTATTACTATAGCAGGATAACCTACCTTATTCTGAAATATAACTTAGTCATGTACTTGTTGTCTACAAGAAACTATTTTGATTAACTCGGTGCTCCTTAGCATTTAATATAAATGGAGGAGGTATACCATCTTGCCCTTGACTTCAGGCAGCAAAATGTTCTGCACCAGCTCTAGTAGAACGATGTTCCTAACAGTAATAGAAACAGCAGGAGAAGGTGGAGGTGAAGAGGAGGAGAATGAGGAGGCAAGAATAGTATACAAATAGGGATACAACACCTTTTTTCATATAATGACAATACAAAAATGACCTATAGTGGGGAGAGTTTGAGGAAAAACTATCAAGATTTGAATTATAGATTCTGAATTGAATAAACTGAATTTGTTTTATTTTTTCACTATTTAGTATGCCTATACATTAGATTGTTGTTGATGCAATGGGCACAGAGCTGGGCGGTTTGAGGAGGATGGTGGATGATAGGGGTGCCTGGCATGCAATGGTCCATGGGGTCACAAAGAGTTGGAATTGACTGTGTGACTGAACAGCAACAAATTACCATAGTAGGATAACCTGGCCAGACAACACACACACACACAGATTAGGAACTCAACAATACATCAGATTTTTAGAAAAGCAAGTCTAGAAAGAAGATTATAGAGGGAAAAGTCCATTAATAATATAGTTGTTAATTAAAGGTATTAAGTAAAATTTTGAGCACAGGTTGGGACTCTAGATGGAACAGTTACAGTTCCCTTTACTTAAATATGCTTTGCACAGACAATAACATTTTCCCTGAGTATGTGTCTATTAGACAAACAACTGGCATAAATGTAACATCATTCTGCCAAAATATCCAGGTATGGTTTGGATTTAAATTGGTAACAAAAGAGAAAGAAAGAAAGGCACACAAACTTTTCCAAATCATGCTTTAGAAAATGTTTTGGCCACAGCTCTAGCTTTAGGTATTGCACTGGAATGATACAATTCCCAGTTGAATAATCGCAAGAGATTGATTGGATTTATTATAAAGGTATGTGATAGGTATGTGAAGGACGGTGTAGCTAAAGTGGAGCCATGGTGTCTTAAGCTTTTCTTATAGCCTCTTCAGACTTTTCTTATAGCCCCATCAGACTCCTCCACTTATTACAAAAAATGGAGAACTCTTGGTCCTGGAATCCTCCAGAAGGAGCCACTGACTTTCTAAACAAGGACCTTTCCTTGCAGTATTTACCACCCAAAAATAAGTAAATTATTGTCATTTGGTATTGTAAGGTTGCTACTGAGTTATGGTGACTCTAATAAACCTTTCAAGATATAGAAGATGTTCAAGGAGTGCTTTACAAATACCGTCACCACCCTCATTAAGTTTCCATGCTTGGACAGGGATTTGAACTCATATCCCTTGAATTCTGCTCTAACTCTATCTACTGTACTATACTGGCTTTCACACAGGTGAGGAATAATATTATAATATGTCTGCTTTCACACAGGTGAGGAATAATATTATAATATTTATTATCCTTCTCAACTACCTGAGTTTTTCATGGTTTCTATGGTCGTAATGGTGTTCTGTTTACTTTTGCTTAGTCTAGAACAGTGGTTCCCAACATGGGGAACTTCAATTCCCAGAGGCCTAAGTCAGTACATTGGCTGATCAGTCCCTTGGGGAATTGACTTAGAAATTGCAGTCCAAAACCAAAGGTTGGAAAACACTGTTTTAGACCTACAGGGTCACTTACCATCTTGGCTTTTGTCAGTGAGCTATTTTTTTCTTAAATAATATGTACTTATAGTGAACAAGCATGCATGGAGGAGGAAAAAACAGCCATTATTATGTGTGACCAATCTAATCTTGACAGAAGTAATTTGCTCTGGGTTTTGAATAGCTTTTTATTCCTCTTTTTTATTTTTTGGTGAATGCTTTATCTGAGCCTTGTAGTTTCCTCAAGGAATTGTGATTTAAGAGATTTAACAGAACTTACAGAGAGGTATTGAGTTTTACAGAGTTACATCAGATCTAATTGAACTCTCAGAATAACAATCTCATTTGGAGCACACGAGAATTTTTTAGAAATGAGGTCTCTTCCAATAAAATGCAGTCGCTCCATTTGCAGCAGGGTTTTGAGCATCTCCTATCAACATGCTAAATTTAAAATGGCAGCAGGGATACTTCAGTATTGGTTGTCTAAGGAGATATGAATTATTATTCACAGAAGCAAGCTGCCACCTAATCTTTTCCAATAAATCTCTCAGAAAGATTCTTCTAAAGCCCACAACCTCCTTGTGCATCATTTTTGAGGCAATAATAGAATATGAAAAGCAATGTGGATGGTTGGGTCTTATCAAGGAAGATGTATCTCAAGGTAATGAGGTAAGATGAATCAGGTGATGTGTGTGCGCACGTGTGTTTGCTAGACTGAGAATAATATGAGCCTTTGGCAATGAGCTAATGTCTATTCAGTAGCAAACTCCATTGTGATCAATGAGATTTAACCCTAGGTAAGTGTGTACAAGAGACTGCGGGTGGCTTAGTGATTAAGACACTGAACTTGATGACAAGATTTCAGGGACACGGTATAGTCCTGTTTTTATACTGGATCACTTTAAGTTTAGAAGACCATGATGCTTCTGAAGCCTTCATGGGTTCCAACCAGAAGGGATGAATCCTTCCTTCCTTTTCCACTGCTATTCTGAATGTTCTGTAGGCTCACCAAGAACTAGGAAGACTTCCAGTTCTATGGATCTAAAGCCTTCTCTGTTCCATCCACACCACATCCTCATTTTTTCCTGATCTACTTTTAATATCATGCGTAATTTTATCAATTTTATCAATATCTCTCAATTTTTTCCTTATTAACTTTTTTTTAAAAAAGGAAACTGCCCCTTCCAATGGGATAACCTTTCAAATAGAGAAGTTGCTCCACCCCTTGTGAAGCATGTTTCACCACCATCCTTTTCCCCTGACCTCTTGTGAGTTTTAGAGGAGCTGTTGCCTAAAGCAAAAGCCTAGCCTGATTTTGGACGTGTCATCTCTAAGCAACGATGCTCTGTCACATCCAAACCAGAATTTAAGATTATTCATCCAGGAACTTCCTTTCTTTCTCTTTCTATTCCAGTTACCCTTAATAATCAAATTGTAATACAATGTATTTTTCACTTATTGTATGACCAAAGTATTTGGACAGTCTGCCTTTTATGTGTTTTATTATTTCTTGATGTTGATTCATTTGCCTTGTTCTTCTTCATTGATCAGTCTCTCAATCCAAGAAATTCTTAGCATCCTGCATTAAATCCACTACTGAAATGTCCCTGCTCTTTTTATAGGAGTTGGAAGAGGCCGGAGTCACAAAAACCACTTTCACGCTGGCTCGGATACTCTGGGAGATTTTGTGGCCCAAAGTAACATTTTGTACCTCTGTTGAAATCAGATTGACGTCGGGGATGTTCTCATGTCGTGTCCCTGAGGGAGAAAAGAAAAAGGTAATTATAGAGCAAGATGGTGACTGTTTTGAGATTTTTGCTTGACAGGTGCTTCTATCTTTCTCCCTATCTGTATGATATGGCGTAAGCTGGAGGCAGATAAATGTTCATATCTTCCTAGTGAGTCATGACAAATATTTGCCATTTGATTTCTTAAGTGGAAAACAGGGTGGGGTGGGGGAATAAATGATGTTGAGTCTGTGGTTTCTTCAAGGTTCACATATTTAATAGAATGAGGCACTAATTTTGAGAGAGGGGAAGTCAGTTCTCCCATGAATTCTGACAGGTTTCCCCTGATTGTTTGATTATCATATTTGTATACCAGTTTCTTCTCTCACCATTTTCAGAATGATAGGTATGAGATTATCTAAATTAATCCTCAGAACAATACCAAATATTATTTACCCTGGAGGACAATAAGATACCCAAGGTTGTCCTGTGAGTTGTATGATGAGAAACAGAACCAGGTCCAATTACCCACTGCTACTGAATCCAAGACATTCTTGAGAGTATATTCATTTCATCTTTGTGAGATCTTAAAGCCCAAACTTTTCTTGTTAATTATAAATTTGGCTTTAGTAGAAACAGCACATAATTTTAACTGGAGCAGAAAATATTATTATTATTATTATTATTATTATTATTATTATTATTATTATTATTATTATTATTATTATTATTATTATTATTATTATTATTATTATTATTATTATTATTATTCAGGGGTGTAGCTACCGCCGTATCTGCCGTATCAATTATACGGGGGGCCCAGGCCACGGGGGCCCCCAACGTGCGTAAGCAAAACAAATCTTTACCCTTCCTAAGGGCCCCCAAACAAATTTTTATACGGGGCCCCGCCAAGGCACGCTACGCTTCTGTTGTTGTTGTTATTATTATTATTATTATTATTATTATTATTATTATTATTATTATTATTATTATTATTATTATTATTATTATTATTATTATTATTATTATTATTATTATTATTATTACCATCATCATCACCACCACCACCACCACCACCACCACCACCACCACCACCACCACCACCACCACCACCACCACCACTTATTTATTTATTTATTTATTTATTTATTTATTTAATCACACTTCTATGCTGCCCTCCTCACGAATGACTCAGGGCGGCTAACAACAGTTAAAAACATAATCAACAATAAAACCAACAATATAATACCCACCCATCTCAAGAAAGTTAAAATTTAAAGATTAAAAGATTAAAAAAGAGATTAAAGATTTAAAAATTCACCAATTAAAATTATAATTACAAGGGAGAGGAGGGGAATGGTCAGGTAAGCCAGTGGGCCGGGGTAAGTGTCTGGCCCATACCCCACAACTGCCCTGCCAGCCAGATCTTCACACCCTTTCTGAAGGCCAGCAACTCTGTCTGGAGACACAACTCCATTGGCAGAAGGTTCCATAGGGCTGGAGTGGACCCAGAGAAGGCCCTCCTTCTGGTGCTAGAGAGATGTGCCTCTCTAGCCAATGGCACAACCAGAGAGGCTCTCCGGTCTGCTCTGGTGGGACGGACAGATGTTTTTGGGGTTACACGATCTCTTAAATATCCTGGCTCACTACCATGTAGGGCTTTAAATGCAATAACCAGCACCTTGAATTGCACTCAGAGGCATACTGGAAGCCAGTGCAGCTCTATAAGCAGTGGTGAGGCATGAGCATAACGCCCGAACCCCATCATGAGCCAGGCAGCCTCATTCTGGACCAGTTGCAGCCTCCAAATGGTCACCAAGGGCAGCCCCATGTAGAGTGTGTTACAATAATCAAGTCTGGAGGTGACCAAACCATGTGTGATCGTGAGGAAGGAGTCCCAATCTAGGAGTGGGCATAACTGGCGTATAACACGAAGTTGTACAAAAGCTCTCCTGGCCACAAGTGCCACCCGCTCTTTGAGCAGGAGTTGTGAGTCCAGGAGGACCCCCAGATTATGCACTGGGTCTGTTTGGGGGAAAACTGCCCCATCCAGAACCAACGATGGTAGCTCCTCAGATAACACAGGACCCCTGATCCACAGCCACTCAGTCTTGTCAGGATTCAGTTGTAGCCTCCAGGCACCTGGAAAGGACTTCCACTGCATCGCTTTGGTCTCCACTGGCCGAGATATACAGCTGGGTATCATCTGCATATTGATGATACCTCACCCTATGGGAACGGATGATCTCACCCAGCATTTTCATGTAGATGTTAAATAGGAGAGGTGAGAGTACCGAGCCCTGAGGCACCCCATATTGGAGGGGTCTAGGGCTGGATTTATCGCCGCCGCCGCCGCCGTTACTGTTGTTGTCGCCGCCGCCAGCGTCGTCGTCGTCATCATTATAAAGCAGATTAAATTCTATAATACGCATGCAAAAATAAAAATAACAGCAGTTTCAAGCTTGAAATTCAAAATTTCAATCTTGGATTTCAGTCTTTTAAAATTCTGAATGAGTCTTGGAGTTTGGGGATTCTTTCAAACAGGGCACAGATGGATTCAAAGAGATCTGGTTAGCTTCAGCAACAAGATTCAATAAGAAGATCCAGTTCTGACTGATACCCTGAAGGGAAGGTGGCCTAGGAAATCAATATACAGTACTGTATATCAACCTTTTAAGACACCCTAAAGTGAGGAGGCAAATATATACAATATTATTTAAGAGTACTGGAATGTGATTTCAGAGATCCAGGTTAAAGTCTCAATGGAACCAACAGTAACTAATATCTGAGACTTAATCAATTGATTATGACAGCCAAAATAAATATAAATAAATTTAAGGGCTCAGATTCCCGCATGGCTTTGTATTCTGAAAGTACATTTTAAATTCATGCACACTGTCGGAGGTCTTAGTGATAGCACCAGCCGTACTTGGTAGAATAAAATCTCTTAGCTGGTGATATTTTATTTTTCAAACAGTATCTCTAGATTATAAAAACCCAGACGATGCCTAAAGCATGTTTGTGAAACAAATAAAATTATATGTCTTTACTAGCAGCTAAAGACCATTGTTGCACCCAACTGGGAAGCTGAGGCTTTCTTTCAAGTAATATTTCATAAGCTTTTAAATGTATATTAACCATAATCTCATTGCAGGATCATAACACTGTGTTCTTTCTATTCAGCTTCGAGGGAGGAAACTGAACCTAGGTGACAGCACAGATGATCCATAGTAAATGTTGCCTCATGGCTTCATGCTTGTGGCGATAAACCCTGCCTTGGATGGAACAGAATGAATCATTTTGGCAGTGGCTGATTATTATCTGAACAAAAGTTTCTGTCTGTTGTATATAAAGGAAGGTAGAGGACTGGGCTGGGCAGCCCTTCTTAAGAAATGATGATGACTGGGAGACTAACACCCTGTCATGTGTTTTTAATCTGATGACCTATTTCAGGCTGCATGCTTACAATTATTTAAAACCTGAACAAACCTAACATATTTTGTGTATACTTCAGAGCATGGAAAAGTTACTTTTTCAAACTCCCAGAATATAACTAGTTATAGTGACTGGGGAATTCCAAGAGTTATAGTGACAGAAAGTAACTTTTCTAATCTACTTAGAGAGCTTAGACACAGAGTACTAAAAATACTAAAATATGAAATAAATATTAATATGGGGTGGTATATTTGTGCAATTGCCATTGCGTTGGCATTGCCATAGCTAAAGTGTTGGAGGCTGCGGAGTCCAATTTTGTGAGGGGCAGTTAATACCCTAATTTCTGTTTTAGTTCGAACTTTACAGGAGCTATTCACTTTGGAGTTAAACCCAGCACCTTGAAATAGCTCCTGCACATTCTGGAATAAGAGTGGATTTGCTGTTCCCATGAAACTGGAATCACCAGCTTCTACTACATTAAAGCGCAACAGGAAAACACCAATTTCATTCTAAAAGCAGCATATGTATCCATTAAAATGCTGATAAAATGGAAGGTTATTCAATTAAATCTCAATGCTGTCAAAAAGGAGACCTTGTCTCTTAACTACAATGATGTTCTAGACCTGCAAAATTCCAGAGAGGCAGGTCTCATCTCTCATGTTCACTCACTCAGTTGATGATAGGTTATAACAGAACCAGGGCTTACAGTTTTGAAGCACGTAGGTGTTTTGATGAATAGGAAGAGTCATGCAACCTCTTCCAGACTTCCCAGTTCCTTCTAAGCTTTATTCTCACAGTGGGTGAGAGAGAAGGAATAGATTTCCCCTGCAGCAATACAGTTTTCTGAGCAAATCATTTTATAATACAGGGTTTTTAAGACATCTTGGCCTTGAATTGTCAGTTAAAGTGTCTTCTTATAGCTATAGCTAGTGGTTGGTTATGTGGTATGTTTATGCTTCAACATTTGCCACTACTGATGTTGATTCAGAGTTGAAGGCTTCTGAACCAAAACCTTCAAATCTTGGTCAATCTGTAGGGGAGTATATGCTTCTTAAGCTAATCATTAGCCAAGCCCCAGAGTCCTAGTGGCTAACCTTGGCACTCCAGCTGTTATTGGACTTCAGTTACCAGAACCAGTGATGGGATGTAACAGGTTCTCACCAGTTTGCCAGAACCGGTAGTAACTTTTCCCAGTGTCCCGGAAAACCGGTAGTAGCTTTTGGGGGGAACCACCTTCAGGGCTTACCTTTTCACTGTGCATGTGCACCAAGCACTTGATGTGCATGCATGTCTACAGTGCTTGGTGCGTATGCACGGCCTCCTTGCTGTCCTCCCAAGTGGGGAGGAGGAAGAGAAGCTGCTAGCCTGAAACTCCCTATAGCCTGCTCCGCAGGGTAAATTACTCACCTTTAGATGTGGTATGTCTGTGTGTATTTTAATGTGTATTTAATACCTTTACCTATTGTCAGAAAACGATATCTTTTTCCTAATGTTCTCAAAGCTTGGTGAGGTAGTAGTTTCAAATAGGCCTCAGAAAAAATCCTTTGTCTTCTCTGAGCCTCAAGGCTGTGTTACAGACAGCATGTTTTCCAGTAATTCTTATCTTTCTAAGCTAGCTGAGATCCAATGTTTTGTCTATATGCCAGAACACTCTCTGTGCACGTGTGTAAACAATATATTGTTTTGAGAAAGTTTTCTCTGTTACTTGATTGGCTAAGAGTAACCCACCTGTCTGCAGATTCTCCATTTTGCAGAGAAGCAAGGAGTTCGTTTTCTGCTTCTCTAATGAATTAAGACCTGTTTTTGATTCGAGAGTTTTTGTTCCTGGATCTCTATGGGCTAACATTCTTTTGCCTAGGAGCTATGCATTTTTGCTCCTTAAAAATGGTTACCTAGATTACCTGTGGACTGTATTGGACTGACTTATGCTACTGACTTTTATGCTTTATGAACCTGATCAATAAATCTTCATCATTTTCTTGAACAACGTGTCTTCATTGGACTAAAAGGGTAAGAGAAGCATTGCATTTCACACACAAGCCTTTGAACACGCTACCAAATTAAAACCCCTTGTGGATGATAGGCAGTTAAGAGCTGTAACTCTGTTTTGCCAGCCAGCCAGCCCTTTGGAGGCTTTGGTTAAGGGTTTTTTTTTTCAGAGCGAGGGTCATCTGGTACGTGACACCTATATTGATGTACTACCACAGTTCCTAAAAAGACCTGGTGGCCTGGCTTGGGGTTTTTAAGCAAAGTCTTGGAGTTACCTCATCAATAAGCTATACCTGTGCTGTTCCAATTGGAGAATCCTTAAGGAGATGCAGCTGTTTTATATTTACATTAAGGCATATTATCCTAAAGGACTGGTTAGGCAAAGACTTAGTACCTAACTTCTTTAACTGTTGAAAAGTTGAAAAGTGCCAAAATGAAGCCATCTTGTGGTGGTTTCAATCTGTAGTTCCTTCCATCTGATCTAGTATGAGGAAGATTATTAGCCAGAATAAAGCTTTAAGCTCTGGTTTCAAAGCTCTGGTTGGTTTGTGTTTGGGGTGGGTGGCTGGCTGTATTTTAATGTATTTTTATTTTATTTTATTTTATTTGCGGGTTTGTGTTGTGGGTGGGTGGGTTGAGGGGTGTGTGTGTGTGTGTGTGCTTATATATTTTTTATTTTTTATTTTGTATTTTTAAATTTTGTTTCTTTGGTCCCGCCCATGACATCATGACATCATGATGTTAGCTCCTCCCACACTGTGATGACATCATGTTGGGGTAGTAAAAATTTTGACATCCCACCACTGACCAGATCCCCAAGTTAGCACTCCAGCTGAAAAAGGCTTCTGGAAATTGAAGTTCCAGAATAGCTGGAGTGTCAAGGTTAGCCATCACTGCCCTAGAGCATTTCTAACTTTAAAAGGCTAAGGCCATTACATTGTGCCCTGAAATGAAGAGGAGCATGATGTAGCTGATGTAAGATCTAAATTATCTTGTCCAATTCCTGGAAATTCCATCCCATTATAGATGCTACAACTTGGACTAGCTGAAATTTCCCAGCTATTCGTAACGGCAGACCAGTATAAGTAATTTTGTAATTAAAGTAGGACTGAGTGAATGACTAAAGGACTAAAGCATTCCCACCTATGAGGTTGAACTATATAGTTGGACACAATATTATACAGTTATCCCTCGCTTAAAGAGGATAATGCGTTCCACAGGATTGCTCTTTAAGCGAGTTTATTCTTTAAGGCGAAACACCATTGTAAATGACCAATGGGGGGGGGGGATTGCGAACCCTGATTTATTTGTTAAGCGAGTTTTTGGTTGGTTTTATTTGCTAAGCAAAGCGAACATTCAGAGAAAATCCTGCTCTTTAAGCAAGTGACTCTTTAAGCGAGGTGCTCTTTATGCAAGGTTTGACTGTACTTGTATTGTGCATGAGATTCTGTGGTTGGGATAAAAATATTTAAAAATATGCATAAGAACCACTGAATGCAAAGTTTTTACACATCATGGGCTCCCTGCTACTACTAAATTATAACAATTTCATAAAACATAATGGGTAACTGAGCCTGAAGGATTAGGCATTATGGTCTCAATAACCTCAAAAAAGAGAAAAGATTGAATAATTTGGCCTTAGCTATGTTTAACCACTGGCCATTTGTTATTCTTCTATACAGGAATACAAAGACACACTAAAGGCTTTCCTGGATAAGGGTGGGGGAAAGAAATTATAAACTGTTGAAAACTCTACAATAGAAGAGCATGTGTCAGCCTTGATGAAATAGTGTCTGATACTGGAAGGTTTGTGGTATGCATACCTATATTTACTAATTCTTTTTCATCTCTCACTTTCTCTTATCATGCCACCTGAGCAATTTTTAAGACCACTTTGATTTTGTTTAGCTACCTGCTGAGTTTGTTTATCTTTATGCCCTCAATAGCATCAGGACAGCAAGTGATGGGGTATTTCAGTATTGTTTCAGTGACTGAACATAAACACAGGAACAATGACTGTTATTCTCCTGAAAGGAAAAAGAAGTGACATCTTCTTTATTTACCAAAATGACTACCCAGCAAGTCAAAGGAGGTCTGGTTTCTCTTGTTCCACCCTCATACTGCATTATCCTTTTAGTCACAGGCAATGGCCAAGAAACAATAGATAGAGCTTTAAATTAAACATGAGGAAGAACTTCTGATGGTGAATATGCACAGCTGCTTCATGTCTGTTGCAGCCGTTGGCCTTCCTTCACTAACGGAAGAAATCTGACAAGTGTTTTTGAAAAACTCTTGGGGTTGCCTCAGAAATGTCTTGTGAGGCCAAGCTAGTGGGTAGACATAATGCTGTCTCTCTCAGTAAGCATTGTTAAGAGAGCTGGAGTGGCCTTTGTGTGATTTCCTTCTTTCTGCCTTCACTTTTAAGAGGGTATCAGCAGTGACCTAACACTGGTTAAATCTGAATAGGTTCTGCTGCGGTACAATTCAAAGTATGTGCAGTTCACCTTTCAAAATAGCCCAAGAAAATGAATGTGTGGCTGGTTACTAGGACTGGTTGATAGCACACCTGTTCTTCAGGATTGTCAGTAGCTCCCAGTTCATTTCATAGCCCAAATGAACTTGCTGGTTTTGACCTTTAAAGCCTTTTATGGCTTTAGGCTAGAGTAGTGGGAATATTTCCTTGTCTGGATTTTAAGATTTCCTGCCACATTGAATGATTTTTACCACTTTCCCATGATGTCTATTTTTACCTGGAACTGCCTCCTAGATTGCCAGTCTGTGACTAGCCTCTTAAATCCTTTCTCAAACTCCATCCTTTCCAGGAAGCCTTAGATCACCCCTTAATTCCTGTTTTATAGGAATTAAATCAATGTTTCTGTAGCTAAAATTGTAACATATTGTTCCACTGCTTAACTATACCTCTCTTTCCCGTCCCCTGTTCCTGTTCAAGAGTGTAAGTGCCTTTCAATAGGGCTCTATCACATCTGTCCTTTGTAAAACTCCATAGCCATGCACAGAGATGGTAGTATTTATGTCAAGGGTGGAAAATAGGGGTGTGCCTAGAGTTTTGAAATTATTCGAAGTAAGGAACTGGTTGGTTCTTAACTGATCCAAAGTGAAATAAGGAAGTCAAAGGTGACACTTGAATTGAATCAGGACTCTCACAAACACTGAATATTGCTTTGGTGTTTCAGTTCAGAATGACAAATAAAAATAACACACTTGGCGCAAGTAAATCTCATCCTGAAAATGAAAGGAAAACTTTCACAGAAGCCACAAAGCCCCCACCTCCCGGAGATTGACATTCAAGCACCAATGAAAAGCTAAGGCTGTCCTGGATATCTAATCATATTCCCA
This sequence comes from Furcifer pardalis, assembly GCA_030440675.1. Taxonomy (NCBI): domain Eukaryota; kingdom Metazoa; phylum Chordata; class Lepidosauria; order Squamata; family Chamaeleonidae; genus Furcifer; species Furcifer pardalis. Next base: position 43,540,068 of record CP126896.1, on the reverse strand, counting down.
TGGGAGTGCTCATATTGACCCGGTAAATTCCTTTGGATTCTCTTGGGTTGCCATTTCACTTTAGGGCAGGTCAACATAAGGTTGTTTCCACTCCTTGCATAGCCATTTAGTATTTAAAACATTCTCATATTGGTTTAGGATCCAATCAATGGACTCAAATAGGCTTCCCAATTTATGCTTAACCGAACAGATAAAGTGGGATCATCCCAAGTCCTGAGTTAATCAACTCTGCGAAGTAATTTCTCATCATGGGTTCTCAGTTCAGTATTTGCTCTCAGTGGCCACTCAGGCCAAGGAAATTTTTAAACAGAGAGTCTTAGATATCAGTGCACAATCTGACTTGGAACTACTGGCCAAAAATGGTTCGTTAAGGTGGCTGGCTGCTAACAAAATTACATTTCAAACTGAAAAATATGTTTTGATGTGCCTCACTTATCCTTTAAGAAGGACATATTGTAGAGCCAGATTCGAGCTATTAGACTCCATGAATAGATATGGGTGTTTTCACCACTTACCATATCACGAAAGAACGTGCATATGTGGGTCTCCAAATGTTGAAAATAGCTCTCATATTATATTAGATTGCCAGTTGTACACTGATATTAGATTTAAATACCTATTGGGGAAAAACAACTTTTTGGGACTCAAAAAACAATCTGTCTTATCTCCTTCTGGGATCTAACATCCATGTTGTATGTAGAACTGCCAAGTTTATAATTAAGGCATCAGCTAAAAGAATCGAATATGTCAATCAAATTGGGGTATCCTGCAAGGGAGATTCACTTATCTATCGATATGCATGTATTAATTGTATTTAGGGACCTTCTCCAGTTTACAATCTTTAAAAGTAGTTCAGGTATGTATATATTGTATTTATTGTATTTTATTGTATTTTTATTGTATTTTATTGCACTTCATTGCATTGTACAGATTTTAAGCTCTTGTGTTATTGATAAGGTCGTAAGACTAATCAATTAATAATAAATATATTCATATTCATAAGGTTGTTCATTTATTAGAGATTGCTATTTGTGTTGCTTTAATTTTCAGTGGGTATGCCCTGGAATTTTTCTTTTTTTTTAGGCCACTGTAAATCATATTTTGAATTCCGCTTTAGATTGCAATTGATTAAGTGCCTTGTGTGTTTGAATGTGACTGAGTCTCTCATATAGGATTTGAGTGGAATAAGTCACGTTACTATTAGAAGTGGGACTCAAACTATCTTCCTCCACCCATTTTGAATTTTGCATTCTATGCCTGCTGCTGACTTTTATTTTTGAAGCTCCTTCAGTTTTTCTTTTTCTCTGAGTTGGCTTGTGTCCAGGTAGGTGGGTGGCTAATGTGAAGCACAAAATGTGAAGCTAGGATCAGGTCCTAGCTAGAGGTGGTCCATCTCTCTGAAAAAAACTGTCTCCACTACTGTCCAGTCTACATATTTGTTATGGGGAAATGACTGTTGCTTTTAAAGGGAAATAATTTGTGGTGTGATTCAGTTAGTCACTGGGAAAATCTATGACTGCAAGTTGTTCTCCCTCTGCTCTTTGGAAACACATGTCTCTGCCTGCTGTTCATCAGCCTTGGTTTTGATGGGGTGATTTTTAGTCAGCTGTCTCTATCACTTTGGCACAGACAAAAAAAATCCCTTAAAATGTTACACTTCATCAAAGTGTACCATGAGACTTCACGGTCATTATCTCAATGGCTGCTCTGATGTGCTACAATTGGCAGAGAGACAGACGGTAGGGGGTGCATTAGAAGAAAGCCTGTGTTTCATGTGGAAAGCTGGCAGGGCTCTCCGTGCTTCTGTCAACAACTCAGCAGTCTGATCTGATGCACTGAGTGCTGATTATGCTCTTGTTTCTGTAGGAAGTAAACAAGAAAATGAATTCCACCGCACAACACAGCCTCTTTTGTATCTTCAAAATGGTGTGACTGGACTCGAGCCAACCTCATTGAAAGTTTGGCCACTTTTGTCATCAGGGCCCTGGTACTGATGGAAGCTTTGATTACTGCTTGGATCCTGCAATAAGACCTCTTAGAGACCACCACTCGGCAAATAAAGGCATTGATTGGTTGTTGGGCCAATTTAGTCTCAAGGGTGCAGAGCAATGTCCATTTAAAAAAACACACACACTAATGGATTAGCTACACAAGCACCATTGCTGTAGCCCTTATTTCTCAAGTAACTTCATGACTGCTTTCCAGTTTGGCAGCTACTAGGCTCCCTCTAAAACTAGCTTCAGAGCATTCTCCCTATCAATAGAGCAGCTCAAAGGATTAAGCACAAAGAGCTTTGCAATTTAATGAAAACAGCTGTTGAAACAAAAAAAATTATCACAAAACAATAGATTGCATAGGGGAAAAAGCTATTAATTCTGCAAAGTTATGCAGGAAAAGTGATGTGACTTTTCTGTTGCTGACTGCTTGAAACAGCAGACAAAAAGTTAGGCATCTTTTCATCTTTTAGTTTAAAGGTGTCAATGACTAGTGGTATAACGATATGGGGCGGGGGGCATTTTATGCTTTGTTAATGTTTAATCAGCTAATCATTTTAAGCGTATGATTTTCTTGGCACCATTGCATAGCTAATAAGTAAAACTACAGCTTAATGAGCTGGTGCATCACATGTAGAAAATATGGAATTCAAAAGTGTGTTATGATGGCTTAAAATGAATGATGAGGTTGGAAACAGAACAGGCAGTGTTAATGCTTGGATGATTAATTGTAAATGGGTCTCACTGGTGAACTCCTGCCTTCTGCAACATTTGTGAAACATTTTTGTGGTGGTGAAGCGGGGGAATGCACTGCCCTTTGTTTTTCTCTATTAAGTCAAAATTTAAATTCTATTGGGTGTAGCAACTTCTGTAGCAAACACACAGTGAGTCTTTTCTATACTTAAAATGTCTTCCTCTTTGAAGAATTGGATTTTGATCTTGTGATTCAAAAAACCATGAGTCGGTAAGTGACGGAGGAAGATGATGGAATTTTAAAATAGCTCCTATACAGTACATTGGAGAGAAAACTGTTAATGGTGGCTACCTGAAGGAAATTATTCTCCAATAAAAGTCTTCCCAGGCTTTGAGATATTTGAAGGAGGCCCTTATTTCAGTCTTTTCATCTTCTGAAGGACATGAAGTGGAGATCTGACAATGGGCTTTCTTGCTGGACAGCACCAAGCACTGAAATTCCCTCTTGAGAGAATCTTGACTGCCTCGCTCCATATTGTCTTTCCATTGGTAGGCAAAGATACTTTTGTGCAAGAAGGCCTTCAGTAATTGATCTCCTTTTGTTGTGGAAGATGTTTTTAAACTGTGGTTTCCTTTCATTTTGCTTCCACTAAAAGCTAAGCCTGAGAAAATATATGTTAGGGTTATTAAAGATATTGCTTAGTATCCTCAGTCTATAGCCTGTCTTACTCAGATGTGCCCACTCACTGCCTTCCACAAAGTAGAGCACAGAAAAAAAGATGGAAGTAACTTAATAGGCTTCAAAGCAAAGTGAGAATGAAAGATGAAATAATGAAGCTCCATTTTTATTTGTATTTAATAAAGGTTTCCCACTATTTCTTTAGCGTATGGTTGCCCTGTCCCCCTTCATGATAAAGTGCACAAGCAGTTCACACTCACACATACATAAGCATACACGAATCCCCCCCCCCAACTCCCAATAGCACAGAGGTCCAATCTTCATAGGGTTACATTGGTGCGACTTCCTTGAAAAACTATCTCCCTCTCTGGTACTCCAAATCAGAGAAGGAAACCAAACCTACCTCAGTATTGGAGCTCCCCCAGAGTTGACTGATATAAGCAGCAGGGTTGCCACAGGGTTTCTACATTCAAAGGTAGAATGCAGCACACAACAATAAATGAAAGCCTTGTTAATCCAATCAATGTTTGAATTTCAGATAGTGAAAGTAGAAACAGAGGGTGAAATAATGTTTAGAAATACATAACTCTTCACAAGGGACCACGTAGAAAGTTTGGGTTAGTTTCTATTGATTGTAAAAAAAAGTGTGTGTGTGTGGGGACTTGCTTTTTAACATGACTACCTTGTCAATGTTGAGCACATAATGGTGGTGTATATTTTAATGCTTCCAGATTGTGTTTTTAGTCCAGGAAATGAGCACGTTGACCTGTGAGACTAGAATACATTACCCTCTCAAAGAGACAAAACTGACAGGTTAACAAACTTGTCATGAATGTCACTAGCTGTCTGGATGGATCAAGATTACATTGGGCTAATTAAGAATCTGGACTAATCCAACCACTCTGAAATTAATTCTGGATGTAGGACAATTGCTACTTCAGACTCAGGACAATGACTCCCACAACTTATCAATGGTGTGGCATTCCTCAAGATGGCCATCAGGAAGATCACCTCTCTCAAGATATTTGTAAGAGACCCTGCACCTCGGGGGGTGGGGGGCCACTGGTGGGCATCAGCAGGTTTACACCTGGGCTGTCCCCACCCATCCACGTTTTGAAATAAAGTAGTCCTAATTTGGGTGCAACACAGAGCTTTCCCCCTGGCCATACCCACCATACCCACAGTGTGGTACTAAAGAATTTTTTTGAGCCTACCACTATCAGGGGGCCTTTGGGAAGTCAACACAGACTTGTTGTCTCTTTAACTTTCATGTTGTCTCTGACCTTCCATAGATTATAGTTATGTGTACTTTTGACCTTATATGGACTATGTAATTGAGTGCATACATTATATGGATTATGTACCTGAGTGCATACATTATATAGATTATACTCATCTATGCTTGTGTAATTGTTCAAACATCAAAATGCTTTGTAACCTTTGCTGTTGGTGATAAATGCTTGATTGTATGGTGTAACTTCTTGCTTCCCCCTATCCACATGATAAGCTGCAGCTAGCTCCTCTCTGTATCCCTGTATTCTTTGTGTATAAATATACAGTAATACCTTGGATAACGCTAAGACTTGGTTCCACAAGTCTTGGTGTTATCCAATTTTTAGTGTTATCTGTTGCATGTTAAAATCCTATGGGATGTATCGGATAACGTTAAAGCTCCATAGAGATACATTGTAACTGCACAGGCTTTAGCGATTGTTATCCGATACATCCCATAGGACCTTAACGTTATTCGATCCAATTCTCCTCCCCAGATTACTTAACTTTATGTGATTTTAGCATTATCCGAGGTATTACTGTACCTGGTTTTGAATTCTTTGGGGCTGATCTCCCCTTTGGGGCAGTCCTGTGGCGGGTTTTTTGATTGCATAAGATTCCATGGGCCATATGCAATAAAAACTTTTATTTCCACACACACACACAATTCTTTGTTTATTGGTCATGAGTCCATCTCAGCCAGAGGATTTTGAACTAAAGTAAATTTAAATTATACCAAAACATTTTCTTTTAAGGTATTTGACTAACATGTGGATCCAGGGAGTTGCACCTACTCACTGTGGGTGCAACAAACTTTGGATTGCAGGTATTTTGGGTGTGGGGGCCATGCAAAGGGAGCCTATAAAAGGGCACACCCAGAATTTCAGGTATCAAGAAGATCAAACAATAATCAAATGTAGCTATGTAGAAGCAGAACATATTTTCTGTGAATGTGGAGAAATTCATTCAAAGCAGCAATTAAAGGTAAAGGTCACCCTTGCTCAAAAGCCACTCATATCCAAATCTAGGGTTCGGTGCTCATCTTTGTTTCATAGCCTAAGAGACAGCACTGCCTGCCTCTGCAGATGTTTCTGTGGTCATGTGGTAGGCATGACTAGACACTAGGCACACAGAATGCTTTTACCTTCCCACCGAAGTGGTCCTTATTTATCTACCTGCGATTTCTTGCTTTTGAACTTCTAGGTTGGCAGGAGCTGGGACAGAGACGGGAGCTTATTCCATCCTGAAGTATTTGGGTATCGAACTGCTGACCTGCTGCCTTACAGTCAGTGTCTTAGCCACTTGAGCCACTGCAATTTATGGCTCACCAAATGTACAAAAAAGATCTAGTAAATGGTAGAGATAATACTATTGAAGTAGCCTAATTCTGGACAAAAATTATCATTTTCACATTTTAATTTGTTTTGACTTTTACCTATATTTCATATGTGCCCATAATTTTAAATTGTGCAACACTCTGATACAAATAAGGAAAGATCAGAGAACTTCATGTCACGATTTTAGGTTGACAGGGGATTAGTAAGCAGCTATATTCTTTCTTTTTATTATTTATATTTACATTTGTTAGATGTTAAGACTCATATATCATATTCTCTTTAAGTTTTGAGAATAGCTGATTCATCATAGAAGCATACTGATGACAGGCACATTCTAATACACCTGCTAGGCTTTTTAGATAGCAGTATGTCACCACAATGCAAGGATTGCTAAGTGGTCATGTAAGTCACCCAGACACCTGCAAGTGAGGTCACACTTACATAATAAGGGGATTTCACTTAAATTCCCATCATTTCTGAGAAAGGGAGAAATTGACTTTCATACAAGAAGGAAACCATGTGACATCATACACCTGTTCACCCATGTGATAACAGCATGATGGTGACATCAGCAAACACCCGAAGAATGTCAAATTGCATCAATGCATGTCTGAGAATGTAAGTACATCAAAGAGACACCTGTTAGATTAAACAGATCATTATTATTATTATTATTATTAAATTCAAATTTATATGCCGCTCTCCTTGCCGAAGCAACCCAGAGCGGCTAACAATGTTACAATAAAAAACATAATGTACATACAATATAACAAGTATAATACAATCAATGTGGTCGACAAGACCTTCATAAAAAATAATAAAAAAAATATATAAATACAGTACAGTCAAAGAAATACAAAAACAATCATGGATATACAGTACAAAGCAATAGGGAAAGTCCTCAACCCTTATAAATATTTCAATTAATAAATATACATTTAACTGGAGAGTGGCTGGCCGTGGTTCAGCTGTGGCGGTAATAGCAGGACTGGCATCTCTCTCTCTCCGGGCCGGACCGGACGAGGAGCCGAAGTTCGTTGGGGGCGGTGGCAGGTCTTATAGCCGCCTGCCCGCGCCGCGCAGCAGCTGGGCTCACTAACAGATAGGTCATTCAAATAAATGAAGCTATTTCCGACAAGTGTTGGAGGTGCAAGATTGAAAGTGGTTCTTATTTGCATATGTGATGGGGTGTCAGGTTATGACATTTTGGGGGGATATAATAGAACTGGGGGAAATTATGAATATAAATATTAAATTGACACCAAATTTGCTTTATTGGGAGAGACCGAAGAGTTAACAATAGAGGATAATAAAAGAGAGTTGTTAACGTTGTTGACTGTAGCAAGACAAATGATAGCAAAACACTAGAAATAAAATTAGATGGTATAATGCGATATGGCAATTGGCACTAAATGAGAAATTAATTATATTAATTAATTGAATATAAAGAAAGGATACAAATGTAAAAGAAGTTTTTGGGAAATTTGGAGTACCTTTATTGATTATGCTTTGATAAATGAGGAAGGTATAAAACCGTACCCTGAAATCAGTAAATTCTGGGAAAATTGAAGGCATGAGAAAAATTAATTATAATTACAAATTCCATTGTACAGCATGGGGGTAGATGTTAGGTTTGTTTGTATATAGAATGTCAATATGTGAATGTTGTCTTTTGTGGTTGCTTTTTGTTATTGATAAAATATTTAATAAACAAAAATTAAAAAATAACAGATAGGTCATTTTCACATAGTTAACACTCTGTAAGTGGGTGTCAGAGCCCAAAAATCATATAAAAGAATCCCTTTTTGGAGGTTCGTTAGCCATCTTTTGAAGAGGCTCACTTTGAACAAGGACATGAAGACCTAAGGAGATCCTGTAGGGGATTCCAGACCACTAAAAAGATATGCTTTGCTTTAGGTGAGAATTAGCTGTTTTCTTATTTACCTATGTTATTATTTTAATTAGCTTGCTACAGTTAGTGTAGAATAGGTGAATCTATCTCTGAGTCATGTTAGAGTATTTAGGGATTGAATGTATAGTTAGATTAATAGCTTTGATCTGCATTTTGATATATTTTGTTGTTCAGTCACACAGTCGATTCCGACCCTCCACGACCCCATGGACCGCCACCCGCCAGGCACCCCTGTCCTCCACCATCCTCCTCAGCCCACCCAGCTCTGTTCCCACTGCATCCACAATACCATCTAGCCATCACATTTTTGGCCACCCCCTTTTTCTTTTGCCCTCCACCTTTCCCAGCATCAAGGCCTTCTCAAGTGAATCCTCTCTTCTCATTTTATGTCCAAAGTACCTTAGCTTCATCTTTACAATTTGACCTTCTAAGGAGCAGTCAGGGTTGATTTCTTCTAAGATTGACCTATTTGTTCTCCTCGCTGTCCAGGGGACTCTCAATACTCTCCTCCAACACCACATCTCAAAGGTATCTATTCTTCTGCGCTCATCTTCCCTAATGGTCCAGCTCTCACAACCATACATTGTCCCCGGGAATACCATTGCTTTGACTATACGAATTTTTGTTTGCAATTTGATGTCTCTACTTTTCACTATGCTCCCCAGGTTTCTCATCGCTTGCCTCCCAAGAATCAGTCGCCATTTTATTTCATGGCTGCAATCCCCATCTGCAGTGAGCTTTGAAACCAAGAAAGTAAAATCTGTCACTGCTTCTACTTCTTCCCCATCTATTTTCCAGGGACTAATAGGGCCTGTTGCCATGATCTTTGTTTTCTTTATATTGAGTCTCAAGCCAGCTTTTTCACTTTCTTCTTTTAGCCTAATCAGGAGTTTTTTAAATCCTCCTCACTTTCTGCCATTAGGGTGGTATCATCTGCATATCTCAAATTGTTGATGTTTCTTCCAGCGATTTTGATCCCAAATTGTGATTCCTCCATCCCTGCATTGCGCATTATGTGCTCTGTATATAAGTTGAATAAGCAGGGTGACAAAATGCAGCCTTGTCTTACTCCTTTTCCTATTCCAAACCACTCCGTCATTCCAACTGTTGCTTCTTGATTCATGTACATATAAGGTGTTCTGGTATTCCCATATTTTTAATTACTTGCCACATTTTGTTGTGGTCTACACAGTCAAAGGCCTTAGTGTAATCAATGAAACAGAAACTTATTTCTGATATTCCTTTGTTTTTTTCCATGATCCATCTTATGTTGGCAATGTGGTCTCTAGTCCCCCTGCCTCTTCTGAACCCCACCTGCGCTTCTGGTAATTCTCTCTCCACATGCTGTTGCAGTCTATCCTGTATTATCTTGAGCATCACCTTGCTAGCATGTGTAATATATACATACATAATATATTCAATAAAACACCAGAAAGACAATCCAGGAGTGTGATTTTTGGCTACTATAGAAGAAGAGTAGTTCTGCAGAGCAGAGCAGGCCTGGAAATAAAGACCAAACCAAGGACTATAATTTTGCAAAAGTCCCAGCATGGGAAGAGGGACTTTCCTTCACAACACTGATAAGGTCTCCATAGAGATCAGAAGAAGGGAGGATCACCTGACCTAGCCATTGGCCTGGGGAAGTGAATCTTCTAGACGACTTTGTCTTTGAAGATAACCAGAAAACTTCAGGCCAGGATATCTTCTCAGGGACAACTCTGCTCTGTGTGTGAACATGTGTTTGTGTGGGGAGAGGGCAGAAGTGTAAACAGACTGTTTTCTCAGACTGTCATTCCAGCCTTGAGCCGATATAAGCTACCACTTTGCTGTCTTAGAGCAGAAGGCTATTTCCCCCACCCAGGGAAGCATTGGGGAGAAGGTGGGATTCCATAGCCAATCCACTCACTCTGGAACATACAGAGGCACCACAGCAAGGAAAACAAAACTGTTCTGCATATATAATCAATCAATCAATCAATCAATCAATGTAGCTATTTAACAGAAAGAGCAGGAAAATTATAGAACACAGCAGTCTAATAAGTCATGTATCACCTTCCATTGGCTTGCCTGGATATGAAACAATTGCTCAGTTGTGTTGATGGGGAATCAATACATAATGTTGAGGTCAATCTGAGCCTTCCTCAGGTTTCAGTTATCAGTTTCCAGCAGAGGCTTTGAATTTCACTGGGGCTTTATATGTGAATCTCCTTCTGATTTGGCACTTCCTTATTTTGGAGTGAAGTATGGTTGTGGAAATGTCAGCTTTTAATCCCATATACCAGTGATTCGTAGGGGTCCCCTAACTCACCGAAACATGGCAGAGGCTTCTTGAACCATTCTATAGCTGCTTTGCCATTGTACAGATGTCCCTGTTTTGCCTCACTTGGATTCACCACTACCACTCGAAACTATATATACACTAGTACCCCGAATAACGTTATGACTTGGTTCCACAAGTCCCGTCGTTATTCGGGTTTTAACGTTGGGCGATACATTGAACACACAATGTTAAAAAAAGCCCTGTTTCCCTGGAGGCTGCAGGAAGCGAGAACATCGGGATTTGAATCCTGACATTTTGCCTTGCTGCTGCCTCCAGGGAGGTGGGAGAACTTTGGAAACAGCTTGGAGCGGGTTTCCCCACCTCCCTGGACCCGGCGGGGGGGGTCAGAAACCCCAAAATTGGTAAAAAAAACGTCCGTTTTTTTTACCAATTTTGGGGTTTCTGACCCCCCCGCTGGGTCCAGGGAGGTGTGGGGACCCGATCCAAGGTGTTTCTGCGCTTCCCCGACGTCCTGAGCCAGTGCAGGAAGCCAGGATGTCAGAGTTCGAATCCCGACGTTCTGGGTTGCTGCACTGGCTCAGGACGTCAGGGAAGCCCAGAAACACCTTGGATCGGGTCCCCACACCTCCCTGGACCCGGCGGGGGGGTCAGAGCCCCCAAAATTGGTAAAAAAAGGACATTTTTTTTACCAATTTGGGGGTTTCTGACCCCCCCGCCGGGTCCAGGGAGGTGGGCAGACACGATCCAAGCTTTTTCTGAGCTTCCCCGACGTCCTGAGCCAGTGTAGCAAGCCAGGATGTCAGAGTTCGAATCCCGACGTTCTGGGTTGCTGCACTGGCTCAGGACGTCGGGGAAGCGCAGAAACACCTTGGATCGGGTCCCCACACCTCCCTGGACCCAGCGGGGGGGTCAGAAACCCCAAAATTGGTAAAAAAAAAAAACGGACTTTTTTTACCAATTTTGGGGGCTCTGACCCCCCCCCCCCCCGGCCGGGTCCAGGGAGGTGTGGGGACCCGATCCAAGGTGTTTCTGGGCTTCCCCGACGTCCTGAGCCGGTGCAGGAAGCCAGAACATCGGGATTCGAAATCTGACATTCTGGCTTCCTGCACTGGCTCAGGACGTCGGGGAAGCCCAGAAACACCTTGGATCAGGTCTGCCCACCTCCCTGGACCCGGCGGGGGGGTCAGAAACCCCAAAATTGGTAAAAAAAAACGGACATTTTTTTTACCAATTTTGGGGGCTCTGACCCCCCCCGCCGGGTCCAGGGAGGTGTGGGGACCCGATCCAAGGTGTTTCTGGGCTTCCCCGACGTCCTGAGCCAGTGCAGGAAGCCAGAACATCGGGATTCGAAATCTGACATTCTGGCTTGCTGCACTGGCTCAGGACGTCGGGGAAGCCCAGAAACACCTCCAGAGAGATCAGAGGACCCGATCTACAGCTGCAGGGTGGCTGGGGAAGCTGATGGGGACTCCCTGTCGGCTTCCCTAGCCACCCGCCCATGCCTCCGCAGCTGTGGGGTGGCTGGGTAAGCCGATGGGGGAGCCCCCCGTCAGCTTTCCAGCCACCCCACCCCTGCCTCCGTAGCTGCAGGGTGGCTGGGAAGCTGAACGGAGAACCCCGTTCAGCTTTCCACCCACCCTGCTGCTAAGAACGACTGTTTCGTGTAACGTTAAAATCGCGTTACTCGATACAAGATGTTTCCGAAAATCTTGTAACGTTATACGGATTTAACGATATACGGTACTCGCGTTATACGGGGTATTACTGTATATTTCTTTGTAAGCTGTCTAAGTCCAAATAATGAAAGGAAGACCAATATAAATCTGAAATAGTCAGCTTGTCTACAGGTGAAAATTGGAATCAGCTGGATTGGGCTAAAAAGGGTTGCTATGAGGTCTGATATGCCATCTGGTGTAATCTTCACCTTCAAATGGCATACAGACCCCACACAACTCCTTTTTGGTCCAGTATTGTGGCATGGCTTAAGAAAAGTGCCACTTTGTGATATCAGCAAATTAAACACTTTTTCAGTTCCATGGAAGGGCCAAGAAAGTCAAAAAACTTAAGTGTGTATTAGAGCAGTGAATATGTCCTACATCACTTTATAAACAGTATTACAAGTTAGGTACATGTATTAGGTAGTGTAATTCACTTCCTACACATTGCAGCCTACTGTTTTGTGTTTTTTCAAGACTAACTTTAGCAAAATGAGGGCAGCATTTTCTGGATAATAAGGTCTGCCTTGTATGTTGAAGCTTTAAGAGACATACCTCTAGCAGTCATCAGCTTGCATAGGTTTTTAAATGTGTGTTTTACAGCTGACTCAGAGTTGGTTTGTGGACAGCAGCAACAGTAATTTCTTACACCATATAAAAATCTAACCTCTGTCACAGGGTTGGCCAAACTTTTTTATGCTGTGGGCCTGACCACACCCCAGACAGCTCAACCAGCTGGACCACATCCCCTGAAGTGGAAGCCATAAATGCACCCACTTCCACATTTACAACAGCTGCAGGCATGTTTGCACATGTGTGCGTGTTTTTTACAGTTGATGTAAATGCACCCGCTTCCACTTCTGGGTGCAGCTTAGACGGTGACAGGTCCAACCCATGGGCCATAGGCTGGGAATCCCTACTCTATCACTTAATACCATCATCCTGTCCTTGGTTTCCTTTTCTCCCCCCCCCCTCGCTCTCCTACTCTCTGCCTGTCAACATCCAGAAAATCATTACTTTTTTGTTTGCAGTTTTTAAAATCCCTGTATAGCAGCCCTGGGGACTGACTTATGATCTTTTGAATATAGCATGTTCCACATCTTGCTTTCTTGCAACATCTTGAGCCACCATACCAAGAAGTCCCATTAAGAATGTTATTAACTTTGCAGATACTGTATAAGCTTCCTCTCTCTGTAGTTACTGTTTATTTCAGATTGCTAGCTAATTGGCATGCTCTAACACCCATGTTAAGCCGACCAGAATATATTGCTTTAGAATGCCTTGGGAATTTAACTAATTTCATGCTAGAACTTAATAACTAGGATCTGACACTCTCTTTCATATCACCAGAAATCCATTAGGTGACTAACTCCTTTCACAGTGAGTAGATGAAAGCTTTATTAGTCATAGAGTTTCTGCTCTAAACATGTCCAGAATATGCCACAGGATCGGCAGTGAAAGGCAATTTACTTTCCAACTTGGAAAAAAAAACAACCTAGCAGCACTGCTTTAGGGGGTGGAAATCCATATTAAGCATGCCCTTGCTAAACGGGATTATAATTGCATTTAAATGTGCACTTGTGTTTCTGTCTATGAATTTAATTTAGCAATGGACCAAATGAAGTGGGCCAGTTGGAATAAATACAATTGCTTCAATTAATAAATCATTGTTCCTGAAATATTCCCCCCATTTTTATTATCTAGACTGCACATTAAAAGGGAACATTTTGAATGATCAGCTAACTTCATTGCCCTTCCCTTAGAAAACATCCTTTTAAAAAAATGCTCACAAATGAAACATATTATTACATTGTTAAGAACAGAATGACTATTCTTCATTTGTCTGTATAATGAATAACTCAAGGTCAGTTTTATACTTTAACTCACATTTTTTTCCCAACTGAAGGAAAGGTTTGTGCCTAACAATCTCTTTCGAAACACATTTTATTTCAATGTTCAAAGACAATAATTATCTATATAACATATTTGACAACTATTCACCATGCCGTTTTTAACCTATAACCTTTTAACAACTGTAGAATATGTTATCTCCTATGCACATCATAATCTTGAATATTGATTGAGACTTCACTCTTGGCTATGTCAGGAAAGGTGAGAAGTATTCTTAGAGACTTAAGCCCGATTCAGGATTTCACACATGGATTAATAATTCTGTATGAGATGACAGGAACTCTAACCCATATGCTCTTCCCTTATTATTCTCCTGATATATACAGCAAAAGCCTGGAAATGGGAGCCTAACCTATATATGGTGAAAGTAATCCATGATAGAAGGGGAGGAAATGGAAGCAGTGAAGGACTTCACCTTCTTGGGATCTAAGATCATTGCAGATGGTGACTGCAGCCATGAAATAAAATGATTCTTACTCCTTGGGAGGCAAGCTATGGCAAACCTAGGCAGCATAATAAAAAAGTAAAGACAATCACCCTGCCAACAAAATTCCGCATAGTCAAAGCAATGGTCTTCCCAGTAGTAATGTATGGCTGTGAGAGCTGGACCATAAGGAAGGTTGAGCACCGAAGAATAGATGCCTTTGAACTGTGGTGCTTGAGGAGGCTCTTGAAAGTCCCCTGAAGTGCAAAGAGATCAAATCAGTCAATCCTAAAAGAAATAAATCCTGTCTGCTCCTTGGAAGGACAAATACTGAAGCTGAAGCTCAAGTACTTTGGCCACCAAATGAGAAGAGAGGACTCACTGGAGGAGGGCCCTAATGCTAGGAACGATCGAAGGCAAAAGGAGAAGGGGACAGCAGAGGATGAGATGGCTTGATGGCATCATTGACGCAGTGAGTGTAGAACGGTCAGACTACAGAGGATGGCAGATGACAGAGGAGCCTGGTGTGCAGTCATCCATGGCATTGCAATGGGTTGGACTTGACTAAACAACGAACAATCCATTATATCCATGATCCTAAAAAAAATCATGGTTCTTGATTATGTGGAATCTTCTGCTTTAAACAGCCACTCTCTGTGTCTTCAAGGTGAGAATGGAGGGAACAATATTAGGGCACTCCATTCTTCATTGTTTATTTTATATATATAGTATCTCTCTCTCTTTTAAACAAACTTGACGATTACAGTTTGTGAGGAAGCATTATGTGATATAGGCTTATTTTACCTCTATAATTGTTGTTTATATTGTTTTAATAATGTGCATAGCACAGCTTACCAATTAAAGAGCATAATGTGTTCCACGGGATTGCTCTTTAAGTGAGTTTGCTCTTTAAGAAAAACACCATTGTAAGTGACCAATTATGACTTCTAGCTGGAGGGGGGGGCAGAATGCCAGACCCGATTTAGTTGTTGAGTTTTTGGTTGGTTTTATTTGTTAAGCGAGGCAACCATTCAGAGAAAATTCTGCTGTTTAAGCGAGTTACTCTCTAAGCGAGACATTCTTTATGTGAGGTTTTACTGTACTTGAATTACACTGTCATGGAGAGAGCCAATGTGAAAATTTTTCTTGTTGTTCAGTCGTACAGTCGATTCCGACCCTTTGTGACCCCATGGACAATTACCCTCCAGGCACCCCTGTCCTGTCCTCCACAATCCTCCTCAGCCCGCCCAGCTCTGTGCCTATTGCATCTATAATACCATGTAGCCATTTCATTTTTGGCTGCCCCTTCTTCTTTTGCCCTCCACCTTCCCAGCATCAAGACTTTCTCAAGTGAATCCCCTCTTCTCATTTGATGTCCAAAGTACTTTAGCTTTATCTATACTATTTGACCTTCTAGGGAGCAGTCAGGGTTGATTTCTTTTAAAATTGACCTATTTGTTCTCCTCGCTGTCCAGGGGACTCTCAAAACCCTTCTCCAACATCACATCTCAAAGACGTCTATTCTTCTGCGCTCAGCTTTCCTAATGGTCCAGCTCTCACAACCATACATTGCCCCCGGGAATACCATTGCTTTGGCAATGCGAATTTTTGTTTTCAAGGTGATGTCTCTATTTTTAACTATGTTCCCCAGGGTTCTCATGGCTTGTCTTCCAAGAATCAGTCGCTTTTTTATTTCATGGCTCCAATCTTCATCTGCAGTGATCTTGGATCCTAAGAAAGTAAAATCTGTCACTGCTTCTACTTCTTCCCCATCTATTTTCCAGGGACTGATAGGGCCTGTTGCCATTATCTTGGTTTTCTTGATATTGAGTCTCAAGCCAGCTTTTGCACTCTCTTCTTTCAACCTAATCAGGAGCTTCTTTAGGTCATCCTCACTTTCTGCCATTAGGGTAGTGTCATCTGCATATCTGAAGTTGTTGATGTTTCTCCCAGAAATTTTGATCCCAACTTGTGATTTCTCCATCCCTGCATTGCGCATTATGTGCTCTGTGTATAAGTTGAATAAGCAGGGTGATAAAATGCAGCCTTGTCTTACTCCTTTTCCTATTCCAAACCACTCCATCATTCCGTATTCTGTCCTAACTGTTGCCTCTTGACTCATGTACAGGACATCTGCCTGTCTCACTAGAGCGGACCGGAGAGGTTGTACCATCAGCTAGAGAGGCACATCTCTCTAGCACTCGAAGGAGGGCCTTCTCTGTGTCTGCTCCGGCCCTATGGGACCTCCTGCCAACTGAGCTGCACCTCCAGGCAGAGCTGCTGCCCTTCCGGAAGGGTGTAAAAACCTGGCTGGCAGGGCAGGTCTGGAGTACTGAAGGCACAATGACCTCAGCCTGATGGCTGGTTTGACCTCCTCCCCTGCTCCCTTAAGTTCTTAAGTTTTAAATCATATAACATTTTAGTTGTAGTTTTAATTGGTTTTAACTGTGGGTTTTTGAGAACTTTTAGAATTTTAGCCTTTTTATGTGTTTTAGGATATGTTAAACCGCCCCGGGTTGCCTTCAGCGAGGAGGGCGGTATAGAAATTTAAATAAATAATAAATAAATAAATAAATAAATAATTTCTCAGGAGGCATATAAGGTGCTCTGGTATTCCCATCTCTTTAATTACTTGCCACATTTTAGATGAAAGTATTAACAAGCAGTGAAGATCCTCTGAAACTAGGTTGTCAAAAAGGTTCAGAAAGCATATCTGACTATCGCTAATTGTTCAGAAAGCTAGTCCCCCACTTTTCAGTTTGATCCAAATTTGAATGTAGTGGATTCCATAACATGACAAATGTGTTCATAAACCTCGTTCTATTGGCAAGGCCAGTTCCAGAAAATTAGTTTTGAAGAGCAAAGGGTTGGAAAGGACCATTATTAGGGTGGCAAGGATTAAATATTGGACATATGTGATTGCTGCAACCTGAAACTGAAAGCTTGTAAGAAATACATAAGGAGGAGTTGGTGGGAGTGTCTATGATCCATTTTGTCACTCCTGCCCATCAGATTCCCCTCCCTTGATGACAGTGTGTGTGATTATGTGCCTTGATTCAGAAATGGAAAGGGTTTTCCGAGCATTCTCCAAAGACTCCCCTCCAAATAAAAGGGAAAACAGACTAAATATTAAAAAACAGCTCCAATATTAGGAAAATAATTATTCTAGCTCTCCTGATGTAGGCATTCTCCATCCAGTTTTCCTTTCCCCTCCTCCTTCATCAAGTCTCCATTCCATGGTTCTACCCGTAGGTATCATGCTGGCAGAGTGCTTACATCTCTTCATTATTAATTCATCTCATGGAGCTTAATTGGACAAGGCTAGAGTGAATTTGACAAACATCACAGCGGCAGAAAAAGCAATCACTCTTTCAAGATGAAAATTTGTTTGATGTCTTACTGTGTAACTCATTTACTCTCCTTGGGAGTCACATGACCTGAATGTTAATCAGTCATTGATTGGCTCCTTTCCTTGGACAGTCACATGACCAGAATATTAACAGCTTGATGCTTCATAGCGGCACTGTTAGGCAACCTTCTGATTGGCTGCCAGGTTAAGATAGGGAGATAAGTGGGTGCTTGATGAGCACTTGACAGAACTTCACAGAAAATTAAGGCCCTAAAATAGCATGAGAAAGTCTTGTCAAATCAAGCATGATTATCATCTAATGCTTAAGGAATTCATCATCTGCATGAAATTGATATACTTCAGCACCAGCAGGCCTCACAGTCAGCAGGGACTCATCAGACTTTTATTTATGTGTGTTCACCAAATCACATTAATTCTGAGAGCTAAAACATGCTAAGGATGAAGGTTATTTTCTGTTCAATCTAATTTATCTATGACAATAATCATCACTAATAACATGTCAAATTAGATTGCAGTCATTTTATGCATGCATGCTGATTTGGAAAATGGTGTTAAAGCGTTCATAGTAATTAACTATTGGTAAAGGTATGCAGGGCCTGAAGTAATCAGCATATCTGGATGGAAAATTAAGTTTTATAGAATGGATTTATAGACACATATCCATGTTTAATTCTGAATATAAATTATGTTCTGTTAAAGCAGGTGTAATTTTATAATACTATTAATGAAAGCATTTTTCTGGAGGCACCTGCATTGCTAATTCATTTGGGACCCAAGTCCCTTGTTAATCAATGGGAATTTTTCCAGCAATGCCAAGAAGATAAGTAATATTTGGCCTTTCTCACTATTTCTCATTTTATTAAGATTAGTATTGTACTTGCCTATAGGTATTGGTTTTAAAACTTCTCTTAAAAATACATTTATGCATATATATGTGTCTACATGTACAGGGCCTGTGAGCCACAATTTTGTCTTAATTACATACAATATAATGATCCATAATCCAGCAATAGATGGATATTCAGATTATTCATATATTATGCTAGTACTGTAATGTTTATTCATGCCTCTTGGACTGTGGTCCTGTCTAGTTAGAAGCCAGTCCCCTGAGTATCCATAGCACCGAATTAAAATCAAGTTTGCTTGTCTTCTGTAAAAAGAAGATTGAAATTTTGTGCATATTAACCTACCCAGATATTTTTCTCTCTCCTCAGAGAATCATAAGCAAAAGCTGCTTCTTTATACTTTTTTTGCAGTAGGTATTTTAGAGCTCTGATTGCTTTAATAGTACTTTTACAGCTCCTTGACTTATGAAGTATTACTGTATTAGGAAATGCTTGGTTCTAAACTGGCTGTTTGATAATGAAGTTTTAAAGGCAGTCATTTATTCTGCCTTTATACTGATACAGTTGGAGGAATTTGGAGAAGGGGGAAGGAGAGGATTTTAAAGGCGAAAATCTCCATTCCTTTGCATGCACAATTACTTTTAAATATATATATATTTAAATATATATTTATAGTAGGGGGAGAAATCTGTTGTTTCTTATTTTCCTTAGCCTAATCTCTTGTGATCCTGGTACTGCTGTTCTCTCTCTCTCCTCTTTATTGATTAAACGAATCTGCTCAAAAGGCTGGTTCCCAGGCTCTTTGATCTAATCCGATCTGATCTTATCCAACCACTTCGGCAGGACATTGGGGAATTAACAATAAGCAGCTTTACCACAAGTGTTTAATAACTCAACACAATCTCCTTATGTCTCCGAGCTGCTCATGTTCTCATCCAGTCAACAGCTCATGGTGTAACAGATTGGACATCCCTCTGAACCTCAGGAATTTTCATGCGCTGTGAAACTAATCGCTTCAAGTTCCTTCATAAATCACACAAAGCAGATTTCAGCATCTTAACAAATTGAAAGAGGGAGGGAGGGAGAGGACAGACGAAGGGGTGAGAACTCACCCATTCAGCTAAAGATTAGAAAAGAGGTAGGGTAAATGCAGGTTGGGGAGAGGGGACTGTGTAATTTACATTCTGTCATCTTATTTAACGACTTTCTCATTTACCTCGGTTTTTGCAAGCAAAAACAAAACAAAATTAAGGACAGCTAAGCCCTGACAACCCTGCTAAACCCCACTGACCTCATTATTTTCTGCTCCCGGTGTGATTAAAAGCATCGTGTGGGTTCCACAGAAATTCCCTCTTTTCTGAGACAGGCTGGAAGCAAGCAGAACTCCAAATTCACACAATGCATCGAAATGTCCACTGCTTGCTTCTTCTGTCAGCCAGTGTGCATAGGAAGTCACCAGGCCATTTGTCTGTCCTTGGTCTGTTCCCTTAAGCAACCCATATCCCCACTTCCACTTTTGAAACTTCAGTCACCCCGGTTTGCTTCTGAAATTCATCTATAACACCCACTTCCCAAAGGCCTTTTCAACCTTCCTTTCTTTTTCCAGGGTGTATCTATACTACACAGCTGAAGTGGTTTAATTCCACTTTCCCAGCCATGGTTTCATTGTATGGAGTCCTGAAATTTGTTCCTTGGTGAGGTACCTAGTGGTCCATGCCAGAGAGCCCTAGCACCTTTCCAGAGCTATGTCAGAGACACCTAAGCACCTCATCAATCTACTTATGTTATCTGCCTTTCCAAATAATAACTGTGCACTGTAACTCTGGAAAACACATATAAATCATTTGCCATAACTGAGAAGGCTAATAAATACCCATAGAACCTTAAATCTATCTGTCTGGATCAAGACAATGCCATTCAGTGTCATTATATTAATTACACTAATGCGTAAACATATTTCTGACCTCACACAGGGCAAAATGTTCTGCTGATTTACTTCAAAGGAAAACACACTTGCAAAAATATTCTTGGCTCTTGCCCATGTATTAGAATGACTTTTTAAAAAGAGCTCTTTAATGAAAACTCTTGTACAGGAAAATGATGGGGAAAAATTTACACTACACCCTGTTTCTCTATAAATTCAAGATCAAGCCAAGCCAAACAAATAAAATGGGATCTTGTTTCATGAAATCCACAAACTATGTGACCGCTTGCCTACTGCTCCAAGAATGTTGCCAGTTAAAATATGTCATGATGACTTTTGTTGAAGCTGAAAACCAGAGAGGGATTAATTTATGAGTAGAGTTCCTTGAGTTGGGGAATGAATGGATTAACTTCCTTCAACATAGTAACATTCTGCCATGAACTTATTCCAGGTGTTCATTAAATATATGGAGTTGGACACGCACATGCATGCGGGCTGTTTGGGAAGGGTACGGGAAAGGTCCCCATACCCTTCCCAAACACTCCGCTGCTGTGGAGCACGCATCAGCAGGGTGTTTGGGAAGGGTGTGGGGACCTTTCCTGTACCCTTTGCAAGCGCCCCGCTGATGCACACGTCCATGTGGGCCATTTGGGAAGGCTATGGGAAAGGTCCCCCACCCTTCTCAAACACTCCGCTGCTGTGGAGCGTGCATCAGTGAGGTGTTTGGGAAGGGTGGGGGGACCTGTACTGTTTCCTTTGCAAGCACCCCACTGATGCACACATGCATGTGGGCCGTTATGGAAGGGTACGGGAAAGGTCCCCCCACCCTTTCCAAATGCCCTGCAGCTGTGGAGCACGCATCAGCGGGACATTTGGGAAGGGAGGGGGGACCTTTCCCGTACCCTTCACAAGTGCCCCGCTGATGGTGTGTCCATGTGGGCCATTTGGGAAGGGTATGGGGAAAGTCCCCCACCCTTCCCAAATGCCCCACTGCTATGGATCGCACGTCAGTGGGGTGTTTGTGGGGGTACCTTCCCTGAACCCTTCCCAAATGTCCTGCTGACACACGCATGCATACATGCGGGGCGTTTGGGAAGGGTATGAGGAAGACCCCCATACCCTTCCCAAATGCCCCACTGATGCAGTGAAGCAAAGTACATTTCCTTATGGGAAATGTGTTTCACTGAACGAGTAACTCACATAACAAGTAACGGTGTGGAACACATTTTGCTCATTATGCAAGGTATTACTGTTCAAGTTTGGCTGGCCTTTGTGCTGGAAAAGAGGAGGCACTATCTTGTCCTCCACAGCCTGTAAAATATCTTGTACTTAACTAGGGGGTCATACATGCTATCTAACTCATAACTTCAAATATATAACAAGATTCTCTGTGTAGTTGGGAAACAGGAAAATACAGTTGTCTTTCATAGATTTTGTAATAGTCACATGAAACATGGAAAGAGGGGCAGGGTGTTCAACCATTCATCTCTCTGTGTTAGACACATATGACTATCCAGTTGTTTTACTCAATATAATTAGGATGTTGGCAGCAGTCATTCTGTGTGGCAAATTGTTATCTACTCTGTCTCCTGCTGAGAAGTAAGCACACTGCAATGAGTAGAAATTGAGCCTTTATTTTATGAGTGAAAATGGACATTGTTGCTTTGCTTTTCTTCATAAGATGTGGTGAAGAGAGGCTTGGAGTTTGACCTTAGAGCAAGCTGCAAATTCTTTTCCTCTTAGATAGTCAAAATAATTTAGGACTGTGAAAATGGAAGGAGGGATGTTGGACATGGAATGGGGAGTCTTATTGGGTAAGAGAGGAAAAGGTGGGACAATAGATGAAAGTTGGGGTGTGTTGTCTTAGAATGGTAGAGAAGAAACACCATTGCTTTAAGCATGTTCAAAGGAGGAGGAGAGGTACCCATTGATGCTTGTTGTGAGTAGAAAGGTAGAAAAATGTAATCCTGATTGTGCTAGCTGTGCTAGCCAGAAAATACAAAAAAAAATGTATTGATAGTTATTTCTTTTTTGTTTAAACAAAGGAAAATTGGGGGAATAAGAATGTTCCTTTTAATTTTTATAATGTTGTGTGTTCCTAATTTTTAGTTTGGTTTTCATATAATAAAGTTTAACCTTTTACAGAATACTTTTTGGACTTTCTAAACAGCATAAGCTGGTGGGATATTCCAGTTCATTTTGAACCTTTATTGGCATTTTGCTACCTAATCTACATTTTGCTAAGGCCTACCTGATCTGATTGATTTGTAAACATAAACAGCTAGGGATTGACACCTGTCATAGATTTCCCTTGCCTGAGGCAGAACCTCATGTACTCTGAAGCAGCAAAAGGTATTATGCTGGCTTCCAAAATGGGTGGAGGTCTCTGTCAGGTGGAGCAGGGCCTGTGATGGTGGGTTAATGAGCTAGGTTATCCTTACAGTTTCCTCTTACTTGACTATTGCTGGGGCAGCAAGCAGAATTGTCTGTATCAGTTTAGATTGCTCTTGCTTTTCTCAGTTGGAGGGAATCTGGCACCTACCTGACTTCCTAGTGGCACAAGAAAGTACCACGTTTGAGGAGAAATGATCACATGAAGCTTCCCAAGTCTTTCTTGTAGAACAATTATCAAAGAAAAACATTGGAGACTTATCTTTTCTTCTCAAATTCGGTATTCTCTGAGACCCTACTGCCTATGAACTGGTCTTGAGAAGCCATGTTGATGCAGGAACATACAAACAGCTCAAAGAAACCAGGAGTGTGGCTGATTTTAACTGGTGAAGTGAACTACCTAAAGAAACCTGATAACAAATGGAAGTCTCCTGACCAGTTCCATGACTCATGATGGCCCACTATTTTGTGACATTAGGGTAGATTCTAATTGTATGTTCAAGAACAATTTGGTAAGCACTCTGAGATGGATTTTGAAATGAAAGGAACAGTTTTAAGATTTGCTTGCTACAGCTGCAAGGCTGGAGGGCATGGATCAGGCTCTCCACTTAAGACTCATCTGATTCACTGCCCTCCCATGGGTCAGTACACTTTCAGTTAGGGCAGGCCAGGGAAAAGAGACAAGGGCCCCAAGGCCTCAAGTGTACATTGGCTCATAAAGAAAAGTGTATTGAGTGAGAAGAAACATTCAAATGCCTTAGATTAGGGTTTCTCAACCTTGAACCCCCAGGTGTTCTTGAGCTTCAGTTCCCAGAAGCCAGGTCAGTACACCTGCTGATTGAGGCTTCTGGGAATTGAAGTCCAAGAACATTTTGGGGGCTCAAGGTTCAGAAACCCTGCCATAGATTATAACAACTCATTATTGGAGGGTATATGCCCTAAACTAGCTTTTAAGGGACCTGCACTGGTGGGATTTTAGTATGCATCATTATAATCTATTGTAGATCCTCCACAGGTTGCAGTTAATGAAGGGATTTCCTGTCTGAAACCCTATGTATTATCTTGCTTACTTATTGTGGGCATTAAATATCAAGAAAAGAAAGGCACACTGCAGGTGTGTGACCAGCAAGACTTGAAAACAGGGGTTCTCAACCTGTGGCCCGTGGGCTGGATGCAGCCCATCACACCATTTCATGTAGCCCCACCACCACCACCTCCACCACAACATGAAGTGCCATGTGGTGGAGGAAGGGCAAAATGGCTGTCTGGCCCCCAAAGTTGTCTGAGGGAGTATGACCCTGCCTCCAACTTTAAAAGGTTGAGAACTCCACCTCTAAAAGAAGACAATGCCAGACTGTTTCTGATAATCCAGAACTGAAACTGAAAAGACAAAGCCTGAGAACTAAAGGGGGCATTTTCTTGTATCTATGAACTACACCTCTGGTACTCTGGCTACAAAGATCCGAATAGTTAGATGTTGTGTATTCCCAGGGTTGCTATATGGAACTGTAACTTGGACATTGACTAAAGCATCTGAAAAGAAAATTGAAGCTTTTGAAATGCGGTTCAACAGATGGCTGCTAAGGATATCATGGGCTGACCATGTGACTAATGTAGAAGTGTTGCACCAAGTGGATAAAGAACAAGAACTGTTTAAGACCATTAAACAAAGAAAGCTCCAATACCTTGGGCATATCATGAGGAATGACATGAAATATCATTACTACTAACTTCTAGTTATGCTGTATTGTATAGGTAGGCAGGAATTGGAATTGTATAGATAGATAGGTTGGGATTGGAGGAAAGAAAGGTGAAAAGCTGTTTAGATTGACTCCAGATAGAGTTGAATTTCCTCAGGAGGCAAGCTCTCACTCTAAGATCCCCATGCTGAAGAAGAAGAGTGTCCAGTCACTGGAGAGGCTGTGCCTAGAACACGTGGCTGAGACTATGGAAGGTGTCTGGATCAAGGATTACCAGATTCTGCACCATTGTCTCTATGATGTGAGACCATTCAATGTTTTGGCTGGGTTTCTTGTCCAGGAACCAGTGATGAGATGTCAAAAAAATTACTACCCCACTGTGACATCATCACAGTGGGGGAGGAGCTAACGTCATGGTGTCATGATGTCATGGGCAGAGCCAACATCATGACATCATGATGTTGTGGACAGGGCCAAAATAATAAAAAATAAAAATAAATTAAAATAAACACACACACACCTCAACCCACCCACCCATCCAAACAACCACAACACAAACCCATAAATAAATTAAATAAAGAAAGAAATAAAATAAAAATTAAATAAAAATACACACACACACCCAAACACAAACCCCTCACTTACCCTTGGAAGCGGTGGTATGGCGGCGCGGTGGAAAACCGCGCCGATGGCAAACCGCCGCAATGGCACGGTGTCCTGGCGGGGTAGCGGGGCCAGGTGCAGAAAGACTGCCCCTCTGCTTCTTCAGGTGCTCCCTGTGCCCTTCCTTTCCCGGCAGCCCAAATGGCTGCTGGGAACTGTGCATGCGTCAAACTTTCATTTGACACATGAGCAGTAAAAAAATAGAACTGCACATGCATCAAATGAAGGTCTGATGCATGCGCAGTGCCTGGGAGCCATTTTGGTTCCATTTTTTTTTTAAAAAAAATTCTCAGTGAGGCGCCTAAACCGGGCACCTCAAAAAAAAAAAAAATTCCGCGTGGTTGCTACCGGTTCGGCGAACCACCCGGGAATCTTGCTACGGGTTCAGGTGAACTGGTGCAAAGGGAACATCTCATCACTGCCAGGAACTAATCTAGTTAATGGGTGAAAGGAACCTCCTGACATCTGACGTGCTGCACTTATTCATTTTGGTGCAGCTGACAGACCTGAACCTGAGCATGTGCCCACAACTGGTTGGTGAGCCCATTGCTCACATTGTCAAAGTGTGCTGTAAGCTGCAATCAGATCCCTGCAGATACCCTGGCTGACCTGGTGAAAAGCTTGCCCTGCCTCATGAAATTAGACCTGTCTGAGACACAGTGTAATTCTCAAGTGTTGTCAGCTGTGGGCTCCTCTTGCTTCCAGCTTCAAGACTTGGATATATCTGCCTGTGAGAGACTGATTCCCTCCTTTATCTTGCCTATGACCCTATTGCAGGATCCTTCTGTGGCTCATCATTCCTTAAGGTTTGCTGTATGGAGTCTGACTCGACTGTCATGCCAGACCTGCTGAGAGCCCTGGTATTTGTGCTGCTGGCTTTGTCCAATCTGAAATTGTTGATTCACAACTCTGTGGCTGATGGAGTATGTTTGATCTATCAGCAGCAGTTTGATGCGGCCTGGACGATCTCTGGGTTTCCCTCCCTGAGGGAACTAGCACAGCAGAGGATGTCCACTAAACTAAACAAAGAAACTTCCAGACTCACCCTGGCACTGAGGGAATTATTTGGCATGAATGAGATCTCTTTGCCTATGGTCCATGCTGTGACTTGAACTTGACTGGACTTGAACCAAACCTTCCAGCCAAGGTCCCAGCTTGTCCGCCTAACTCTCTGCTGCACTGGAAGGAGGGACCCGAGAGAACTCTTGCCAGCAACAGCAAGCCTTGGGACACAGATTCAAATCCTCTCAATCAATGGATTTGTCTTGGAAGATGAATTATCTCTGCCCATGCTACTGACCCAATACCAACATCTGCACAGTTTCAAGGCATTGGGTCTGCCTTGAACATCTATACAGTTTTTCATCCTCCCAGAGAGGAATAGCCACAGCTGGGTGCCAGAGAATGAGGCCTTAGACTGTTGCATCACCCTCCCTTACTGTGAATTCTTTAATCTTTGTGAATTTTTCATGATGTATTCTGACATGGAGGGTTCCGAGGATGCCATGGCACTGGAAAAAACTCTAATCTACTTGCTTAGACATTCTCCATGTCTGGAAATCTTAGAGCTCAACTGTTTACTGCTCTCCATGGATGATGTGTTCCAGGATGTGCCGGCACCCCCTGGAGCTGCCCTGCGACAACTCAGTGAGCTCTCACTGGTTCAAGATGAAGTGTCTGTTGACACCATTGGCCTGCTGTTGTCTTCCGAAAACAAGCTGACCTACCTCAAGCTGCACGCATGCTCAGAGATCTTCCAGACCAAGTATGAAGAGATCCTATATTTATGTTATGCTGTTTGAGATTGTAAGACTGTATTGTTTGTTACTTATATTGTTAGCCACTCTGAGTTACTTTGGGTAATAGAGCGGCAGTGGCGTCGCGCAGTCTTCAGCCGCCTGGGGCGAAGAACAAACTCGCCGCCGCCGCCCCCCCCCAGCTCGCCGCTGCCGCCGCCCCCTCCCCCCGACCCAGGTAGAAGCCGGCCCCCTGCTGAGTAGCGGCGCGTGCGCGCGCCACACACCTCCATCCGCTCGCCCACCACACACCTCCATCCGCTCGCACCTCCGTCCACTCGCCCGCCCGGCTGGCCGTCGGGGGCTCTCCGCCGCCTGTTGCCCCTGGCAGCGGCTTTCAGGGGGCGGCAAAATGTCCCCTCCCCACCCTTTTGCTGGCGAGGAGGAGAAAAAGTGTTTTTTTTAGGCGGACAATTCAAGGAGGGGCCCGCCCGCCGGGCTGGCTGTCGGTTGGGGGCTCTCCTGGCGGGCGGCCCGCGTGCGCGCACACGCTGCCCACCTCCTCCTGCCCAGCCAGCCCCCAGGGGCTCCCCGCCACGGCGCCACCCACCCCCGACAAGCGCCCCATCTCACGGCAAGTTGGGTGGGTGGCTGGGCAGGCGGAGGCGAGCAGCGTCCGCGCGCACGCGGGCCGCCCGCCAGGAGAGCCCCCGATGGCCAGCTGGGTGAGCGACCGGGCGTGCCCCTCTTTCCCTCCCCACCCTTTTGCTGGCGAGGAGGAGAAAAAGGGGTTTTTTTTAGGCGGACAATTCAAGGAGCCTCCTTGAATTGTCCGCCTTAAAAAAAACCCTTTTTCTCCTCCTCGCCAGCAAAAGGGTGGGGAGGGGACATTTTGCCTCCTCCTGAAAGCCGCTGCCAGGGGCAACAGGCGGCGGAGAGCCCCCGACGGCCAGCCGGGCGAGCGAGCGGATGGAGGTGCGAGCGGACGGAGGTGTGTGGCAAGCGGCGAAGCGCACGTGGGGCGCTCGCCAGCAAAAGGGTGGGGAGGGGACATTTTGCTGCCCCCTGAAAGGCGCTGCCCGGGGCATCCGCCCCCCCCCCCCGCCCCCCACGCTACGCCACTGTAGAGCGGCATACAAATCCAAATATTATAACAACAACAACAACAACAATAATAATAATGACAATAACAATAACAACAACAACAATAATAATAAATTTAGAATACTCCAACTTGCAATGCAAGGGAAGAGCCCTAGGAAGAGAGGCTCTGGACATAGATGGACATCATGACCAAAGAATCTGAGAGACTGGTGTGACATATCCTTGGAAGAACTGTTCTGAGAAGTTAAGAACAGGAAGACTATTGCCATGATGTTAGCCAATATCCAGAATGGATGTAGTATCTGAAGAAGAAGAAGAACTAAGAGGATAAACTACACTAAGGTGGTAATCTAGGGGAGTTTCAATTGAAGGACTCTCAAAAGACCTGAAGGTGTCCAGAAGATGTCCACAATTACCGAGCTCCATATTCCCATTCTTGAGCTTTGGGTCTTAGCTGAGAAAAGGAAAATTAGAAATAGAGATAGTGGCAAAGAAGATTTATGGTACCAGAGGAGGGTTCTTCCAAAAAAGGAAGATACTTGTCCTTGTGGAAGTTATGAAAATAGCTGTCAATCCTAGTTCCATACCTTCTTTTTCTTCAAGTGCCATATCCGTTCTGAATATTGGCTATCATTGTGACAATAGTCTCACTATTTGGATCTTTGTAGCAAGAGTTAGAGCTCTACTGCATAACAAATGTCACATTTTTATGAAGGTGGATATTGCTTTTTCTGTTCGTATTTTAGTCTCTACCTTGAGACCCCACTTTTCATTTAACATAGTTCCCAAATAGATAATTTTATCCACTCCTTCAATTTCTTGTGTTCCTACCTGACAGTTCTATACCTGGCAGGGACAAATATTCCCCATGGCACCTCAGACCATGGCTTTTCTACCCTCCAAGAGGAATTGGGATTCTTATGGCTGGAACAATTTGCAGGGCTGAGCAGAAGGCTACAATACTCCAGCTTGCTTGCTTGCTTGCTTGCTTGCTTGCTTGCTTGCTTGCTTGCTTGCTTGCTTGCTTGCTCGCTTGCTCGCTCGCTCGCTCGCTCGCTCGTATTTACCCACCACCCTCCTCACCGAGGTGACTCAGGGCGGTTTACACATCATAGAAAACAACAAAGACATAAACACTCCCTAAATCCTCAAATTTAAAACTATAAAAGGTTAAAAATTAAAATCTTAAAAAATTTAAGATGCCCTGCCAGCCATGTTTTTAGATTCTTCCTAAAGGGCAGCAGCTCCATCTAGAGACGTAGCTCCGTTGGCAGGAGGTTCCATAGGACTGGAGCAGACACAGAGAAGGCCCTCCTTCTGGTGTCAGAGAGATGAGCCTCTCTGGCCGATGGAACAACTAGAGAGCCTCTCCAGTCCACTCTGGTTGGATGGATAGATGTTCTTGGGGTGAGGTGGTCTCTTAAGTATCCTGGCTCACTACCATGTAGGGATTTAAAGCTAATTACTACCACCTTGAATTGCATCCGGAGACAAACCGGTAACCAGTGCATCTCTCGGAGCAGCGGTGAGGCATGTGCATATTGCCCACACCCCATCACGACCTGAGCAGCTGCATTCTGGACCAGTTGCAGCCTCTGAATGGTCATCAAGGGCAGCCCCATGTAAAGCGTATTACAGTAATCAAGTCTGGAGGTGGCCAGAGCATGTGTGATTGTGAGCAAGGAGTCCCAATCTAGGAGCGGGCATAACTGACGAATAACATGACGTTGTGCAAAAGCCCTCATGGCCAAAACTCCCACCTGCTCTTTGAGCAGGAGTCACACATCCAGGAGGACCCTCAAGTTATGCACCAGGTCTGTTTGGGGCAAACCTGCCCCATCCAGAACCAAAGATGGTAGCTCCCGAGATAATGCAAGACACCCCCCCCCCATAACCATTCAGTCTTGCCAGGATTCAGCTGAAGCCCATTGTCCCTCATCCAGACCCTGACAGCCTCCAGGCACCTGGAAAGGACTTCCACTGCATCGCTTGGGTCCCCACAAGCCGAGATATATATAACTGGGTATCATCAGCATATTGATGATACCTCACCCCATGGGAATGAATCATCTCACCCAGTAGTTTCATGTAGATGTTAAATAGGAGAGGCAAGAGTACCGAGCCTGAGGCACCCCATAGCAAAGGGGCCTCAGGCTGTACACCTCACCCTCCAACCACACCAACTGGGTCTAGCCCCTCAGAAATGAGGAACCTTGGAGCCTTTCCAGAAGGATACCATGGTCGACGGTATTGAAAGCTGCTGAGAGGTCAAGAAGAGCCAGGACAAATGGATGGCCTCTGTCCCACTCTCACCAGAGTTCATCCACCAGCTCGACCAATGCAGTTTCTGTACCATATCCAGGCCTAAATCCTGACTGAAAAGGGTCCAGATAATCCACTTCATTCAGGAATCCCTGTAACTACCGTGCCACTGCCTTCTCCAAAACCTTGCCCAAAAAAGGAAGGGTGTACACAGGCCAGTAGTTAGTAAGCATAGCGGGGTTGAGCTTTTTTTTTTCAGGAGGGGCCCCACCAGTTCTACATAATGGGATTTCCAAAGATATCTGCTAACATTCTTGGTGGGTACAGAATGCTGGACTAGATATCCCTTTAGTCTTCTTCCATTTCTATCAAGACAAACAAACCCTAAATGCTATCAAAAGAGCACTTCTTCCATACACTGAAAAAATCTATGGAGGCAATAAAAAGAGTTTTAAAAAGGAAGCCATATTCATAGATTCCTGTTCATATACGCCCAGTGTTCATCTTTTATTTTATTTATTTATTTTAATTATTTATTAATCACATTTATATCCTGCCTTCATCCAAAGACTCAGGGCGGCTTACAAAATTAAAAAAACACACAATTAAAACACATTGAAACACATTGAAAGGTTAAAAAAATTAAAAATTAAAAGGTTAAAAAGTTAGAAAGATAACAGGGAGAGAGGTGGGGGTCAAAAGTGCCAGGTGTTTGAACTGACCATATGGCCAGCACCCCACACATGCCAGCACCCCACACATGCCAGGTCTTTACCCCCTTTTAAGGAGAGGAGCATGTTAGTCTGTTGTAGCAAAAAATACAGAGAAGTCTTATGCACTTTAACAAGTTTCATTTGAATGGTCTTTTTTGGGCTTCATCAAAGCAGGGTAGACCTCAAATAAGAATAAGCTTTGTTTTGTTTTCTCCGTGCATAAATGTTGTTTTATCCTTACATTAATATGCCTTGCTTCATTTTCTCCTTACATTTCATGAATGACAGTTTTATGTAAAAAACAGATTGTGTTTCTTCTCTCAATTCTCAATAATGATAGGTATAATTTATAGAGAACATACTTAAAATTGTGGGGTGTCAATGTTCAGCATTGCTTGAATTGCAGCAGGTTAAGAAAAGACCTGCTTCCTCCAATTTTTTGTGATGGTTTTCTTTGTCACTGACTAGAAGCCTAGTACTGGAGGCTGCAGGGGAGCATAATTTTGTTTACGATGAAAATAATCCAGTAGTGCGAGCATGTCACTTTCATAGAGTACCCCCTTCTTCTCATCATCAGTGCAGGGATGTTTGTATACCAGCCAGCCCAAAAGATATTTATAGAAATCCAACAGTAAAAAGAACTGCTAAATAAGCCCAACTTTAATAACAATTTCGAGGCCAACAGAAACTGAGATATCAACTATCTGCATGCCTCAGGTGGATGGAAGGAAGGAAGGAAGTGTACATGGACATATAGCTGAAATTGGGGAGGACTGGCCCTTTAATAGGTGCATATATCAATTGGGCCAAGCTGCCCCAACCCATCCCATTTTGAGATTTCATCAGGGGTTCAACTAAATTGTCCCACTATACTTTATCCTGGGCCTAGTACATGTGCACACTGGTGCTTCCTCCATCAGCTATATATCAGCTTTTACCCTGGACTGCTGGAGCCTGATCATTGGGCAGGGGTAAGGGTGAAAGCAATATACCAGCAGTGGTAACTTTGCAACTTGCAACATCTTTAGGGGCTTTGTTCACCTCTTTCCAATTTTGATAATCTTCCCCCTTCTGTTTTAAACTCAGTTGAGAGCTCTACATTTAATTGTAGTGTGAAACTTCATAACCTAACATATTTAAAATTCCCAGTATATGTAATTAAGGAAATCAGATAGACAAGAAGGTTGGGTCATAAACCAGAAGCAAAAGTACTAAAGATTTGTCATGATTGAAAACCTAGTTCCGAGGAAACAAATGGAAAGTTTAAAACAAGAACATTTTTAAAAATCATGGTTGTTAACTTTTTCATGTAGGCTCAGGCATTCCTAAGGCAAAACAAATAATCTAGCTTCAGGTAGAAGATTTTATGGATATGAGAGGGACAGAGATAGAGGACCTGCAAATTTACATCAGAATGCGTATTTGGAGGTTTATAATAAAATAGTGTTATTTTTATATTTTATAATCTGTTACATGCACACTGTAAATTTGGACCCAAATATTTCTTAACATATTGCTCTAAAAATGATGCAGAGTGTAGACATTAGATAAAGATTATTTTCATGGGAAAGTAGATGAAAAGGTAATGTTTCTGTATCCTGCGATAATCTCATGTCTTTTTTTTTTTCAAATGGAATTGCCTAATCATACTGACCTAACAATTTTGTACTGATATTTATATAATCTCAGCAGGATTCTATCTAGAGAGCTTCCTTCATGGAAAGTGAAATGAAACATGAAGGATTTATAAGATCAACCCAGAGGCACAAATAAATCAGCTTCAACATCTTAATGCTAGAACTGTGCCAATTGTTATGAGAAAGGTAACAAACTGAAATGCTTAAATGGTGATACTTCATAGGGTGAGTTACATACAAAAAATTACCCTATTTGCTGGCATATAAGATCCACTTCCCAATAGACTGGGAAAATGGGGTGCATCTTATACAGTATATAGTGGGCTATAGTGGGCTATTTTGGTAATAACAGGGTGCATCTTATACTCCAATGTGTCTTATGCACTGGCAAATATGACAGGTAAAGGTTTTTATTTTAGATGAAGTTTTCTAGTAAAAAGGATAATACTATTTTTTTTCTGCATTAATAGAAGTATGTTCTCCAAATCGCATGAACTAGTACTTTCCATTTGGTACTGGTTATGCCTCATCTCTGAGGATGTGTTGGATGTAGAATGTCTCTGGAACAACTTTAAGAACATCATCACAGAATGTGGGAGAAGACAAGGCAGATGGAAGGAAAAGTGGATCCAGGACATGGAAGCTGACTGATTAAAAAAAAAGTTATAAAACTAAAATGGGACCAGGCCAAAGATGTGGCTGAACCAAAGAAACTGAGCCAAAGATATAGAGAATTCTATCTGATGGTGAAGAAAAGCTGACAGGAAGATAAGGAAGAATGGTTAGAGAAGAAAGGCATTGAAGTGGAAGAAGCAGCCAATTGAAATTATGCTAAAACTCTTTACCACGTTGCCAATGAATTGACTGGAACAAGAAACACTTCCAGTGTTCCAATCAAAAATAAGAGCAGGAAGCTCCTGACCACCCAAGAAGAGCAGAATAAAAGGTGCATGAAATATTTCCAAGTAATTCTTAACCACCCAGACTTGACCACTATGTATAGTTTTAATGATAAGAATGCCCACCAGGAGTTCCAAGTGAATACTTGCAAGATTACCATGGAAGTACAATAGAACCCCGGACAACATGATGACATGGTTCCACAAGTCATGACGTTGTCCGGTTTTTCACGTTGTTCGATACATTGATCGAAAATGCTAAAAAAAAAGCCCTGACGTCAGGGACAAACCACGCCGAGGCAAGGCAAGGCTTGTCCGAAATCTCCCCCCCCCCCCCCCCCCGTGTAGGCACGCGATCGCGTGTCGTTCAGGGTTAGGTCAAGGTACGGGAAAGACCCCCGTCTCCTGCCCTAACCCCGAACGACACACAACTTCGAGCGTGCGCGCGCGTATCGTTCGGGGTTAGGGCAGGATACGGGGGTCTTTCCCGTATCCTCGCCTAACCCCAGCCCAGGCCCGCACGCATGCTCGAAGTTGCGAAAGTGTAAGGATCTTCACCCTTTCGCAACTTGAAGTTTCGAAAGGGTAAGGATCCCCATACCCTTTCCAAACATCGTGGGGGCGGGCGCTGGGGGAGGTTGGATTGGGTAGATGTTCTACCCAATCCAACTCCCCCCCCCACGCATACGCTTGTTCCGAATAACGTGAAAATCGCGTTATTTGATACAAAATTTTTCCGAAAATCTCGTCACGTTATGCGGTTTTCACGCTATTCGGTACTCGCGTTATTCGGGTTATTACTGTAGTAGTTGTTGTTGTTCAGTCACACAGTCGAGTCCGACCCTTTGTAACCCCATGGACCACTGTACACCAGGCTCCTCTGTCATCTGCCATCATCCATAGTCCACCCAGATATACACCCACTGCAGCAAAGATGCCATCTAGCCATCTCATCCTCTGCCACCCCGTTCTCCTTTTGCATTCAATCTTTCCCAGCATCAGGACCTTCTCCAGTAATTCCTCTCTTCTGGAAGCAGTAGAGATCACTATTATAAGTCTTAAGTGCAATAAGGCAGCTGGTTTGGACGAAATACCCATAGAGATCTTAAAACATGGTGGCAGATCCATCCCAACTGCCTGCATCATGGTCAAGAACTTAGTAAAGAACAATGGAAGCAAAAACAGACTGGACAAGGATGGGGAAGCATTTCTCAAATGCCAGAGGGTGGTGTGGTGAATCTGTGAATTGGTTAGTGACAGGAGACCTTAGCTTGTGAAGACCTACTCCCACTCATATCCATTGTTAGAAACTATGCAATGCTGTTGTATTTCCCACCAAATTTTAGATCAAATCCGAGATCTTGAAGTTCATTTCAATCACACTTCATTCAGTGGAGAAGGTGTTATATGTTATGCTTTAATTATGTGAGCCTCAACACCCCACCCCATCTTAGTTAGAGAAGACAAACCAGATAATGATTATTCACCTCTAATGGTTTCTAAATAGTTTAATCAAAGTTATTCTATAAAAGGACTAGATAATTGCACCTGCTTCTAACCAGTAAAACAGAATGTTTGCTACAAAAAAAGGTTAATGTTGTTAGGAATCCAAAACCAACAATTATAGGGAGATGTTTATCACATCTGATTTTTATGAGTAATTTGTTATATAACAGCAAAAAGTCAAAACCTTTTAGAGTTTAAAGGGATTCTGTAAAATTTTATTTACGCTATTTTTGATGCAGTTGACTGTCAATGAATTACATCTGTGCAAACATAGATTTTTGAAGACAAATTAAGCTTTGGAGTGTTAGCAGCTGTAAAATGATGCAAAGCCTCAAACAAGAGAATAAATAAAAGTAAATTAAGAAAAGTTTAACTACATAAACTGATACATATGTAGTCAAAAGAAATTTCTGCTAAATGGAGTGGGATTTAATACATGTAAGTGTGATCAAATTAATTTAAAAATTAAATGTAATGGTGTAAATCACAGCAGAAAATTCTCATTAATTAATGAGTGTCCACTTGCATTCCTAACCATGTGCCAGTTACATGAATTGGTATAGAACTAGGAATGCAAGTGACAACTTGTTAATTAGTGTCAATTTGC
Source organism: Furcifer pardalis (assembly GCA_030440675.1). NCBI lineage: Eukaryota > Metazoa > Chordata > Lepidosauria > Squamata > Chamaeleonidae > Furcifer > Furcifer pardalis. Next base: position 43,504,493 of record CP126896.1, on the reverse strand, counting down.
TGCCATGATTTCTTCAATCACATGTAGCTCAGTCTACAACATTACTGGTAAAACTAAAGTCTACCCAGGAGTTATACATTTGATTGCAGGAAAAGATGAAAATTCAGTAGGCATTTTCCTAAAAACATTAGAGGAAATGTCAGTGTGCAATCATATGCTGAGCAGAGTTACCTGGAAGCTGAGAAAATTTAAGACCCTTGGAGACTATTTAAAGTCAGTTTTGAAGAAAAATCCCCCTGTCAATTTTATTCTAGACAGTATGGGTGCCCTCAATTAAAAGTGAGTTCATAAACTGGTAATATTAGACTGGTGCTAATTATGAATCATGAATCATAACTTACTTAGAAAGGCTTGAATGTTTCACTGTCAGCAATCACTATTTTTCACTTGTGTATTTAATGCTGATTTTCCAAAAACATTATTTTGTTTCAAAATATTGTGAATGCTTCTTTTAGTGTCCGTAACAGGTTATATTTTTTCTCTTTTTATTGTCCCAAGAATTGCATTGTTATCATTTTAAAGATGTTTATCTTGTATATTATAAACATTTTTATGCTAATGTATTTTTATCCACATACATATGGATCCAAGTAACAACTAAGCATGACTAATAGAACAAATGGAAATTTCCAGGAATTCTATACAGTGGAAACATGCAGTGACTTCTGCTCTGACTTGATAAAGAAAACTGACTCTGAGAGATCAGGAAAAAAAATGCTTAAAAGTGAAATTTATTACCAATGTATTGTACTTCAACATAGATATCAGGCATAGTACTAGGATTTCTCAGTGATCTTGGTCAATAAACCTATGAGGAACATATGGAAGTTGGTAAATCAGTGTTTTTAATATCTCTCGCTATTGGCAAAGCTGGCTGAAAACCAGGAAAATCTGGAGACCCACTACATTTCCAGTAGTAGTATGGATGTATTAATCAAAATTGTATTCCCAAAGATCCACATTTTATCTATGGAAAGAAGTCTTTATTCCTGCATCCTTTCAGTGATGTTCATGTGTCATTATTATGATAGTAGAGATGGAAAAAGTGACTTTTGGGGCTACAGCTATCAGATTCTTTACGTATTTGAGAATTCTAGCCCAAAAGAGCAATACTTCCGTGAACTGTAGATAAACTAAAACATGGGAAGGTTTATGCTGCTATTTTTGTCTCTGAGATGCACTGGAAGATATTATTCAGTGGCTACAATCCAGCTGCACATCTCCACATACTGTGACTTGAAGTTATATATAATTTGTACAAATGTGACAAAGTTGCATGGACCTCAGAATCACCAAAGAATGCTTTCAAGTTTACATGATTTGCTGATAATGATGACACATCATCAACAATGTGCATGCAAAGCTGTACAACAGGACTTATGGCATTGTGTTTTAGAATCATTTTTACGTTGTACCTGGAATGGCTACAGAGACAAAGGTCAGGAATTTGATTCCCCACTGGAAGAATCACATTTCTAGGAGAAGTGTAAGCCTGTGCAACTTTGGGCAATCTTTTCAGAGCACAGCCAGATGAAGAGAGTGGTAAACCACGTTTGAGAACTGTATACCTTGACTGTATGCAATTGCAATGATGCTGTTTGTAACATGTATACTGCTACATCTAACCTGAGAAAATTTTGTAATCTTTTTTGTTGATCACAACAAATAATTCACTACATGTAACTCGGAGGCTGCAACTGGTCCAGAATGCGACTGTCTGGGTCGTGATGGGGTGTGGGAGTTATGCTCACAGCTCACCATTGCCGCGGGAGCTGCACTGGTTCCCAGTGTGCCTCCGGGTGCAATTCAAGGTGCTGGTCATTACCTTTAAAGCCCTATATGGTAGTGGGCCAGGATACTTAAGAGACCACATCGCCCTAAGGACATCTGCCCATCCCACCAGAGCAGACAGGAGAGGCTCTCTGGTTGTACTATCGGCTAGAGAGGTACACCTCTCTAGCACTAGAAGGAGGGCCTTCTCCATGTCTGCTCTGGTCCTATGGAAACTCCTGCCAAGTGAGTTGCATCTCCAGATGGAGCTGCTGCCCTTTAGGAAGGGGGTTAAGACTTGGCTGACAGGGCATGTGTGGGATATGGGCCAGATGGTTGACTCATTTTGTTGGCTCATCTAACTCCTCCCTCTCTGTGTGTGACTTGTTTAATCTCTTTTAATTTTTGTAACTTTTTAATCCTGTTTACTACTGTTTTTATACCATGTTTTTACTGTGTTTTAAGTGTTTTTAAAGTTTGTTAGCTGCCCTGGGTCTTTGTGAGGAGGGCAGCATAAAAGTTTGATTAAATAAATAAACAAACAACTAAATAAACTCTATTACTGGAGTTCACATGTTCTGCCATGTCTAACCACTACCCAGAATGATTTTTTTTATGCTGTGGTATTTTTCTAAAGCTAAATTGCTAAAAAAAATATGTGTTTTTCTAGACTTTCTGTGTTTTCTAGATTTTTCTTGGCTACACAGCTCAATGGAACTAGGGGTTACAACTACTTTCACCCCGCTCTGGTCTAGAAATATATCAAAGTTATTACTTTTTTTAAAATCCCAGCAAGAAAAGAAAAGCAGAACTTACTGTCCCAAAACTGAGATCACACATTATATTTTCCATGTGATAATTGTTTCCGTCACTTGACAATTTCAACATGTGAAACTGCTAACATGAATTGCTTATCACACATCACTCTTATGTCAGGCCATTACTTCTCAGTGAGAAGCAAACTAGAGGTGATGACAGCAGCTTGGAGTACCAAAAAAAAAAAAAAAAACACTCCCCACCACCACCTTCTTTGTGTCTGAAAGCTGACTCTGTCCTATTAGACTAGTCATGTTTCCTCCATATTTCAAGGAATGGTTTCCTATCTGGAAAAAACACATTTTAATATTGAGTAAGGGACCATTCTTTGAAATAAAAGTAGTGGGGAAGTAAAACACCTATATTATAACTGTGAGCATCAGCTAGAATTTAGATCCCTGGTTTCTGCACTGGCATCCACTATATTCAGCATCTAAAACAATGATGGGAACATATGGCCTTCAGCCTTGTTTCATGTTGCTTGTACACTTGGACTGGCTAAAAGAATACATATGATAATTATGGGCCAAGTAGGATGGTGAAGTCTGAACCCAAATCAGCCATTGTTGCTTCTCTTTTCTGTCTATGGTGGACAGAACTGGAAGAATCCCAGATTATGTAGGACATTCCTCCATAAGCCTCACACTTTCGCTTATCAGCTGGAAAAGCAAGGCTCAACCAGCCTCACACTTTTACTTATTATTATTAGGAAATTCTAGTTGTAACTAAGACACTTACTTAGAACTAGTTTTGACTAGTCAGAACTAGTTTTGATTAGTCAAAACCAATTTTAACTGGAAACTGGTTTTAACTGAAACTTTTTCCTTGATAGGAGATTCTAATTTTAACTACGGTAAGCTGTTTAGTTAGAACTAGTTTTGACTAGTTAAAACCAGTTTTCACCAAAAATTGATCTTTCATCGTCAGTTAATTCAAGTTCTCACAAACGCAGTTGGTCAGAACTAGTTTTAACTAGGGAAAACTAGTTTTAACTGTAACATATCTATATCTATATCTATATCTATATCTATACAGTATTACCCCGAATAACGTTAAAGCTCAGTTCCACAATCCTTAACATTATGTGGTTTTTAACATTGTGCGATACATGTACTGCAGGGTCCGCAGTAGCAACTGCTTCCACTTCCCACCAGCCAGACAGGCTGGGGAGGGAGTTTGGCAGCGACTTTGGCAATGGCGATTTTGAGGCAACCAACGCTGCTGCCGCAGCTGCTTCCACTTCCACCAGCAGGACAGGCTGGGGAGGAAGTCCATTGGTATCAGCGTTAGCAGCCTCAAAATCACTGCTGCCAAAACCACCACCATCAGACTCCCTCCCCAGCCTGCACAGCCAGTGGGAAGTGGGAGCAGCAGCTGCTGCAGACCCCGCTGCCAACGGACTCCTTCCCTGGCCCGTCTTGCTTCAGAATGAGGGAGGCAATCCACTCGCCCACTCCTTCCGGAGAAAACTGGGCTCAGAGGCTCCCAACTTTGTCTTGCTTTGGAAGGAGGGAGGCGATCTGCTCGCCCACTCCTTCCAAAGGAAGCCAGGCTCAGAGGCTCCCAACCAGTGGGGGGTTGTCAAAAATTTTACTACCCCGCCATGACGTCATGACATCTTGGGCAGAGCTGATGTCATGATGTCATGATATTGTGGGCGGAGCCAAAGAAAAAAATAAAAATAAAAAATAAAATAAATAAAATAAATAAAATAAATAAAATAAATAAAATAAATAAAATAAAAATAAAGACACACACACACACACAAATCGCCAATGCCAATGCCAATGCCGCTGCCACCGCCGGACTCCTTCCCCAGCCCATCTGGCTGGTGGGAAGTGGGAGCAGCTGCAGCAGCAGCATTGGTGGCCTCAAAATCACCACCACCAACACTGCCATCGCCGGACTACCTCCCTGGCTCATCCATCCAGACAGGCCGGGGAAGGAGTCCATCAGTGGTGGGGTCCGCAGCAGCAGCTTCTCCCACTTCCCACTGGCAAAACAATCCACCCAGGCACAAAGAAATCTGATGAAAAATGTGGTATATCACACAACATTTAGTTAATGTTGTGCAGTGCAAATTTTTCCTCAGATTTTTTGATGTTGTGCGGTTTTAATGTTGTGCAGTGCACATGTTATGCGGTGCACTATATCTATATCTATATCTATATCTATATCTATATCTATATCTATATCTATATCTATATCTATATCTATATCTATACAGTAAAACCTAATATAACACTAAAACCTGGTTCCACAAGTCTTGGTGTTATATGATTTTTAGTGTTATCTGATGCATGTTAAAATCCTATGGGATCCATAGAGATACATTGTAATCACACAGGCTTTAGCGGTTGTTATCTGAAGCATCCCATAGGATCTTAATGTTATCTGATGCAATTCTTCCCCACAGATTCCTTAATGTTATGCGATTTTAGTGTTATTCGATACTAATGTTATATGAGGTATTACTGTATCTATATCATTGGATTAAGCATGTGTCTCCTTGACAGAGGCTGGACTATTATTAGATTCACAGTCGAAGATGGTATAAAATTAACATTTCAAGACCTAACCAAGGTCCTAAGAACTGTTAAGGTAACATCTTACTACTGCTGCTGCTGCTGCTGCTGCTGCTGCTGCTGCTGCTACTACTACTACTACTACTACTACTACTGCAGTTTTCAAATCGTGATATCTCATTATCTTTTCAGTCTCTTTTTCTTCCATCTCACATCACCTGGAATCACCATATATCATCTTATTTTTTTATTTTAATTTTTTTTATTGGTTTCTCACAAAATCAAAACCACAACAATTAACACTGACATCATCAGACTATAACACGATTACACTACAGTACAAAAATAAACTCTTGGATCACACTTTGTTTGTTACATTCTTGGTACATTCTTAATTATAGTAAATACAAAGAAAAGAAAAAAAAACCAATACTGTATTTTATGAGACAAAACACCCTGTGCTATATATATTGTGTCCAGGAGTAGCTTTGGTTTATTGTGTCCAAAAATGGTCTTGTTCCGGTGAAGGTTTGACACCTCCTTTTCCTTCCATAACGTATATTACAAACTTTCTCCAAACTCTCCAGAATCTGTTTTCCCGAACAATGCCTTTCCTTATATTTAACTCCCAGGTCAATTTGTCGTTGAGCGCCAATTGCCACATTTCTTTGTACCAGTCTTCTATTTTAACTTTTAAACCACTTTTCCACTTTTTTGCAATACACTGTCTGGCCACTGATAGCATTATTAACAGTAATTCTCTATCTTCCCCTTTCAGATTGATTTTATCTGATATTGTCAAAAGCGCTGGTTCTGGACCCAACTCAAGCTTCTGCTCAAATATATAACTGATCTCTTTTTCTATTCCTCCCCAAAATTCTTTCAGTGTAACACATTCCCTCCACATATGTATATAGGTCCCCGTTGCCTGTTTACACCTCCAGCATATATTACTTGTTTTACTATCCATATGATGCAGCTTGACCGGCGTCAGGTACCAGCGCCATACCAGCTTGTAATTGTGTTCTTTGACTCGAACCGACATGTTTTTCATAATCCTCCTTCGCCAGATATCCTGCCATCTATTTTCTCCAATTGTTAGGCCTAATTCCTGTTCCCACGTATTTCTAAGAATTTCCTGTATTTTCCCTGCTTTATTCAATATTTTGTATAATTTACTGATCACCCCTTTAATACCCCTCTTATCCTCTCTAATCTGAACTAGAATTTCTTCGAAATCTGTGAGCTTTCTCTCTAGGCTACTTTCATATATTTTCTTTTTATTCCATTTAACTATCTGGAGAGTTTGAAACCAGGATAATCCTAACTGTGAGTATAAGGTCTTCTTTGCAACAGTGTCCTTGCATGTTTTTGCCCAGTCCTTTAGCAATAATATATTTTTGTCTATTAGTAAATTCCTAATCTTATCATCTATGTTTATGGAAAAATCGTTAAAATCTGTTAATTCCAAAGCCGGTGAGGTATCCGGTACCATGTATTTTTTTACCCGATCCCACTCGTCTAGTGTTGTTTTTAGTAGCCTATTTTGAGTACGTCTTCTGTATACTTTCTTTTTTTCGTCACTTAGAAAATACGCCTTATCTAATTGTATTGTCTCTTTCATCTCTAATCTTTCCCAACCCAGTGTTTCTTTCTTTAATATTTTAATAACATTTCTAATTTGAAAGGCTCTATAATAGTTGTGGATATTCGGTATCCCTAGTCCTCCCTCTTTCTGAGATTGATACCACAGCGACTTAACTATTCTCGGTTTCTTGTCCCCATTGCAGAATCTATTTATCATTTTCTGATACTCCTGCAGTTCCTTGGTACTATGTCTAATCGGTAACACGTCATACAAAAAGTTCAATTTTGGTAATAACGTCATCTTTGAAAGTGCAATCCTACCGAACCAAGATAAATTTAAAGCTTTATACTGCCTAATTTTTCTTTCTATTTCTTTCTTCATTTTCCCGTAATTTAATTTTTTGAGGTCTTCGAATTTTCCTGATATCGTTATTCCTAAATATCTAATTGACTTCTTTATTTGGATTTTATATTTAGTCCTAATTTTATTTTGCTCTTCTACATCCCCATTAACATATAACATTTCTGACTTTTCCCAATTAATTCTCAAGCCCGTAATTTCCTCAAAAGTATTTAGATGTTGGTATATTTTATCTATCATCCGATTAGGGTGTTTGATTACTAATAATGTGTCATCCGCGTAAAGATTTATTTTATTATTTTCTAAACCAATGATATTTTTGTCCTGTCGGATAGCGTTGGCCAAAATCTCCATTGCTATTACAAATATGCCTGGAGATAACGGACAACCTTGTCTGGTACCTGCTTCTAGTTGTATCTCCTTTGTATACTCTCCATTAACCTTAACTTTTGCAGTACTTTGTTGATATAAACTATCTATAACACTTTGAAATTTATTGCCAAATCCATACAAGCTTATCATTTTCCGTATTGTAGTCCATTGTAGTCCACAATAATGTCTGAAGTGGACTTGATCCACGAAAGCTAACAGTGAAAATATAGCAGTTAGTCTTTAAAGTGCTACTGTGTTTTTTTATTTTACTTTATTTTGTTTATTTTGTTTTGTTTTCTGAGATGCCTGAACCACAGACTAACACGGCTACTATTCCAAAAAAATGTCTGTAATGTTGTGTTCAAGCCTATTATTGATTTGGATCTTAAAGTCTCACAAGAATTTAGCCATCTTTTCCTCATTCTCAACAATCTTCTCAGACTCACTTCTATTCCAATTGCATCCCCAGTCTTACTGGGATCTCTCACTTCAGCCTGTTGTGCCCCATATTTAATTCTTTACAATTAAGTCCTAACAATGGGCCACAAAAAATGAGTTAAGGAACTGATGAAAGAGGACCAAATGTCTGTGTTCAGGTGAGAGCATAATCTTTTTCAGAATCCTGTTTACTGTTACTATAATCAATGGCAGATTGTCAGTTCAGGTTTTTGATTCTCTGTAGCTTGCTGTTTCATCTCATGCCTAATAATAGTATGATGATTATGAATCAATTTTATTGCTTTATAAAATAAGCCTCCATTCACATATAAAGTGCAAGCTCATCCAAGTTCTTTAATCTGCTCTTGATGTTCTGCCTGCAAGTATTTCTATAAATTTGGTACTGGGGTGGTGGTAAAGGATATGATCCAGTTAATTATAAGTATTCTTAGATTCATTTATTCTATGCTTAATCTTAAAAGTGCTTGACTTTGGTTGGATCATTGCCACCTTTGTCTATGGTAAAGGGAGTTGCTTTCCAACAAATACTAGAGGTCATATGTTCCCAGCACAATAGGAGTTTGACTGAAATTCAGTCATAAGTTACAACTAGAGGACCATTGAATCAATTGCATTTACACAGGAGCTGATACATCCCTTCTGATTTAGTGGGTCTAATCTGGCTTCAACTTACTAATCGATTTAAGCTTCAATTTCATTCAAAATATTGTGGCAGCTCAGTTGCTTTAGATTAGAGATCCATTTCTGTGCCAGGGTTTACTAGGAACTTTATGGGTGGAAAACTGCTCCCAACAATTATGCAGTTTAAAATTTAATTGCCATTTTATTGCTCCAGTGTGATAACTCTACAATTACACTTAAGTACTGCAAATGATATTACTTCCATGTAGGTAAATGAAAATGCATGTTTTTTTCCCTGATTAATGTGACATCAATAAATGTGTCTTAATTGAAATTATAGCGTAATAATTTTATCCTTTTAAATGAAAAATATTTTGTGACAACATTTAATTCCGATTAAATACTATACTTCTGTATAAGTACACAATACTTCTGCTGATGCAGCTTAGAAATTGAATTTTCTTTTTTTCTGTGCTACATCACACTGTTGACTCATGCCTAGCTTGGGGTCTACTGAAATCTCTATACAATAATACTTCGGATAACGCTAAGACTTGGTTCCACAAGTCTTGGTGTTATCCGATTTTCAGTGTTCTCTGATGCATGTTAAAATCCTATGGGATGGATCGGATAACGTTAAAGCTCCATTGTAACCGCACAGGCTTTAGCGGTTGTTATCCGATCCATCCCATAGGACCTTAACGTTATTCAATCCAATTCTCCTCCCCATATTACTTAACGTTATGCGATTTTAGCGTTATCTGAGGTATTACTGTATCCTTATTTCATATGCTACTGCCAAGGCAGCTATCACCTATCCAGACAGACAGAGAAAGTATGGCATGACTTGATTTTGAGAAACATGTCCTCAGTCTTAGTAATCACCAGATTTCCCCCTAAAAACTCACAGACTACTTAATTATCTGTTCTAGGATCTTTTTTGTTATCAAGATTATTGGTTGCCCACATCCTCTTTCTTCCCTGTTTGAAGATGAGGATGACACTTGCAAAGGAAAACCAAAAAACAAAGCAACCAATCTTCTATACCACCCCATAGCACTTAGTGCACTCTCTTGGGGGTTCACAAGTCATTCCCCTCCCAACATGCATTCCCCTCCCAACATGCTGGGTACTCATTTTATTGTCCTGGTCAGAATCGAACTCACAACCTTTTGGTTGAAGTACAGCAGTTTAACCAATGCACCACCAGGGCACAAATCCATTCTTCACAGACTCACCTGTTCCCTCAGAAAGCTCAGAGGTTATAAACAGGGGCTTTGGAACTGCATCTGCTAGTTCACTTGGCACCCAGGGGTACAGATCATTCAGCCCAGAAGACATTCATTCAAAGATTTTCCATATTCCCATTCTATTTTTTTCTGTTTTTAACTGTTCTTAGGCCAGTGATGGTGAACCTTTTAGAGACTGAGTGCCCAAATTGCAACCCAAAACCCACTTATTTATCGCAAAGTGCCAACACAGCAACAGGGGAGGAAGGAAACACTCCCATTTGGCTGCTGGGCAGGGGGGGTGGGGTGAACTCTATCCTAGGGGGCTGCTGGGCAGAGGGGCAGGACAAACTCTGTGCTGGGGTGACTGCATGGGTGCCCACAGAGATGGCTCCAAGTGCCACCTCTGGCACACGTGCCATAGGTTCGCCACCACTGTCTTAGGCATTAGTACCCTCACGGCCTCCTTTATTCTGATTGCACTACGTTGAGTGCTGTTCTCTTTTCAGGAAAAGTTAGAAGAGAAGTTCAGCAGTGTCTTTTTACCATGGGCTCTTCTTTCTCATTCCTTTCTTACTGCATCATTCCATTTATTGATTATTTCCTGTTTCACAGTTCTACTTTTTGATGTACTGTATTACCAACACTCTTCCCCCCCAGTACCTGGTGTTTTCCTCACTTCTAAAATAAACTATCTTTCTCCCCACCAAGGTTTAGCTTAAAGCCCTCCTGACCAGGTTTGCGAGACTCCTTGCCACCATGATCTTTCCAAGATCTGTAAGGTGCAAGTATTTCTTCCTAAGAGCCTCTTTTTCTGGGAAGTGATAGTAATTTTCCATCTGCAGAATCCACTGTAGCCATCTGTGTCTTCTATTTGTTGCTCCCCCTCTTCTAGCAAGAGTTGCTAGCGTTTTAGGAAGAATTTAAAAACATGGCTGGCAGGGCAGGTATGGGGTGCGGGAGGTATAGTGACCCCAACCCACTGGATGATTTAAGCCCCTCCCTCAAGATGTGGTGTTTTTTTAAACTTTTTAGATTTTACATTTTAATCTTCCACAGTTTTATATCTGAGGGTTTTAGGAATGTTTGTGTTTTGTTGGGGTGCTTTTGTGATTTGTGAGCCGCCATGGGTCACCTCGGTGAGGAGGGCGGTGGATAAATATGAATAATAGATAAATAAATAAATAAATATCAGTGTCCTGGAGATGAAATGAGATTGCTGCCCTTGTTATAGTAGCTCAGAATAACGGTCCATGTGAAGGTCTAGTAGCCATTTACTAACTCCAAGGACACTGCATGGTTCTTGATAGTCTTGCTTCAGCCCAGTCCCCAGAGTACCCCAAAAGAAGTGGGTGTAAGCTACTTGTGAGTATGTTGTACAGTACTTGGAAAACTCTGGAAGGAGTCATAATAAGTCAGAAATAACTTGATGGCCTTTTTAAAAAGAAAGTAGTGCTTTATATTACATCAGGAGTTCTCAACCTTTTTAAGCCAGGGGCCAGGTCATGCTCCCTCAGACAGCTTCGGGGGCCAGATGGCCATGTTGTCCTTCTTCCACCACATGGCACTTCCTGTCATGATGGAGGCAGTGGGGGCCACATGAAATGGTGTCATGGACTTCATCCGGCCCACAGGCCACAGGTTGAGAATCCCTGTATTATATCAAAACCAGTTCTATTGTTTAGACAAAAATCGCTTGAGTACAGTCTTAGCCTAACATTGCTTTGCCTGTTTATTAAATGCACTATGTGTACTTCCCTATAACCAATGCATATTTGCTGTCCTGCAAAGCTTACCTACAGACATCCTTTTCATCTTCAAACATCCTCAGAGCTACTGAAAATAAAAACCCTTCCATTGTTCTAGTTTTTGGTATGGTGGCTGTGTTAATTTATGCAAACATATTGCACAAGAAACAAAACAAAAGTAAAAACAACAGCAACAAAAATTAAGATAAAATATTGTGGCACCTGAAAGACTAAATGCTATACTGTACATGATTGTGAGAGTTCATGTAACAAAGGCTGCAGTGGTTTAGTGGTTATAATGCTGACAACTGGCAGGTCAGCAGTTTGAGACTCAAGTGCTATGCAATGGAGTGAGTGCCTATCGTCTGTCCTAGCTCCTGCCAACCTAGCAGTTTGAAAACAAGAAATTGTAAATAGATAAATAGGTAATGCTTCATCAAGAAAGATAACAGTGCTCCATGCATTCCAGCATCTAGTCATGCCTGCCACACGACAATGGAAATATCTGTAGGTGCAGACTGTGCTGGCTCTTTGGCTATATACCAAGATGAACACCACCCTCTAGAGTTAGACATAATTGACTTTTGAGCAAGGGAGACCTTTACCTTTACCTTTCATTGATCAAATCCATTTCAGTGAGTTATTAGAGTGTCATAATGTTTTTGCCTCATTTTTTGTTTTGTTTTCATTTTTGTTTTCCTTTGTGTCTTGTCTGCTATGAAAATGGGAATAATATTTATATATTTGTGTGTGGAATGGTATCACTGAAGAACACTCCAATTGGCCGGTGTAGGGTGCCCTGAAACACAGGTCTACGCAAGCCTAAAGTAGTAACACTCTTTTCCATTTCTTGAAACAATGACAACAACCAAGTGCCCTCCATTTAAAGCAGGAGTTCTCAACCTTTTTAAGCCGGGGACTAGGTCACGCTCCCTCAGACAGCTTTGGGGGCCGGACAGCCATTTTGCCCTGACTCCACCACATGGTGCTTCTGGGTGTGGTGGAGGCACGAAATATTTTTTTTAAAAAAAATATATAAAGGCTTTGTATGGACCTTCATAAGTAACACCCGAGTAGGCCTAAGTAGACAGTGTCCACACAGGATTCTGTTAGAACACAGTTTTACCGTGTGGGGCCCCACATGAAATGGTTGCATCCGGGCCATGGGCCGCAGGTTGAGAATTCCTGATTTAAAGCAAGCAACATTCTTAGTATAATATTCTTAGTGCTGTACATATATTAGACACAAGAAAAAAACAGTTTGGTGGGAGGAAATTTTTCATTATTCCAACATTTCACCAACTACCGTAGCTAGTAAAACCGTGTTCTAACAAAATCCTGTGTGGACACTGTCTACTTAGGCCTACTCGGGTGTTACTTATGAAAGTCCATACAAAGCCTTTTTATTTTTTTTAAAAAATTATTTCATTGTTCAAAATGTCCATATTGTCATTATATGCATATTGTGAGGTTACTGCTCCACATATTGCTTCAGGTAAACTCACTGTGCTTATATATCAGACAATGAATACTAGTACAACAGTCCTGCTCCCACCCATTATTGCTGTCCTCATGTGGAAGACAATAGTCTGAAAACGAGACACTCTCCCCACAAACAGGAAACATGAAAAATATCAGAATCCCAGATTACGTGGAGAACTTCCACTCCTTTTTGGGACTATTGCTTTTCACTTATGTCAAAATGAATCTACTGGGCTCTCCACTTCATGTGTTTTCTTAAACTGGATAACATCATGCCTGAATAGTCTCTACCATTTTAGAGCAAAAGAGACGTATTAAACATGACAGTGTACTTTCCTAATCTGACTGAATACCAATCATATTGTTATCTTTTATGGCGCTGTCTAATCCTTTTCTTCTTGTTCTGCTAAGTTACGGTGTTAGCTTTCAGTGCTGTTGTTAAGAAGGAATACCTCCAGTCAAGCGTGCATTATATTAACTACTAGTGTCTCCGATGATATTGTACATTCATTCATTTGTTTTGTGTTCTTTATCATGGAACAATACAAACGGCTCTTACCCACCTGCATATCCCAACCAGAAACATTCTTTTGTTGTTGTTGTCATAGAGAAATGTTGCATGCTCTGAAATGAAAAAAACAACAGAAACAAATTCTTTAAAACTACACACAGACAAAAACATAGGGAGGACTTGGGCTGTAACTTTTTTTTCTTTGAAAGACATTGATGAACTGCATTTTAATGAGTTATACTTCTGGCTTGTCTACTCTAGAGTTTCTACTCCTGCTCTCTTAACAAGATGTCTTTCAGATGTATTGGGGCTGGCGTGGAGAGGTATTGACATGATATTTTCAACATATTTGTAGAGCATTAGGTAGTGGAAGGGACGGAGGTGGCTTAGTGGGTAAGTTGCTGAGCTTGACAACTGGAAGATCAGCAAGTCAGCAGTTTGAAACCTGATTGTTGCACAACAGAGTGAGCTCCCATCTCTGTCCCAACTCCTGCCAATCTAGCAGTTTGAAAACAAGTAAGTAGGTACCACTTTGGCAGCAGGATAACAACATTTCATGCACTCCGGTGTCTAGTCATGCCTACCACATGACCACAGAAACATCTGCAGACAGAGGCAGTACTGGTTCTTTGGCTATAAATGGAGATGAGCACTGCACTCTAGAGTTGGGTACAACTGGGTTTCAGGCAAAGGCAACCTTTACCTTTACTAGGTAGTGGAAGGATAGTCTATGCTTACTACAGCCAGGTTTCAAAAACTGAAACAAATGTATTCTCTGATTCTCATCCCAATTGTTTTACCTAGAGTTATAGGGCCCAGGGAGTGGTGGGCATCAGCAGGTTCACACCAGTTCACCAGAACCTGTAGCAGAAATTCTGGCTGACCATGTCCATCCAAGTTTTGAAATAAAGTAGTCCTCATTCAGGTGCAACACAGGGCTTTCCACCTGGCCACGCCCACCATACCACACTCACAGTGTGGTCGTAAATTTTTTTTGGAGCCCACCACTCGGCCCAGGTGTGCGTTTGTGCCTGAGCTTTCTCCCAACAATGCATGTATTCTTCCCTTGAAACATGAGACTTCTTCCCCTTCAAAGTAGTCCATTCTCCAATGGCCATGTTGGCTGGGGTGGAGGGGGGCTGGTGCTATGACCCAAAAATGTAACTTTCTCAAACTCTTTCTTATTTTTGTTGGGGGAAGACCATCTGTTCATTACTGTAGTTTTGCCTTCTTGAGTTTTCTCTTTAGCTATCTCCATGCTCAACTTTGAAGCAAACTGGGTGGTCTTTGAAAAAACTACTGCTTCTTAGTATACTCTGTTTCTCAAAGTTTGGGGAATGATAAGAATAGTAAAACATGTTACATACTGAAAATGCTGCAAGGGAAATTAAAAATAATACACTCCTGCAATGTTATTGTCATTTTGGCAATAATTTACCCAATTGCCATATGTTACCAGTAAATAAAGCTTCAGTGGATAACCACTGCCCCATACAATACAGATAAACACTTTTGAAATTCCGTCTAATTAAGTCAGTAGCACACATATTGGGAAACATACTGGCCAATTAGCTAAAATGAGTTGCCTTGGCCAAGCTGTCAGTATTTGGCAGGCTGTTGACATTTCCATCAACACGTCCATTAAAAGAGAGGAAGGATGATAAAAATATCATTTTGCTTATCATAGAATAAATATGATTTAGAGATGGGAGTGCAGAGCTTTGCCCTGATGTTAAATTCCACCCTTATTTCAACATCAGATTCATTTCTAATTGTAATTTTCCAGTGTAACTCATGTGAAACAGAGGAATGTTGATGACAATATACATGGAAATTATTTCAAGATCCCATTCAATTTTCTCTTTAATGTTGTAGGTAATGAATGGGGTGTTGGAATAGAAGGGATTACCAGTTCAGCAGCTGTCAGTAGCATCTTCTTGCCATGAAATGCATGGAGCTCTCTGAATAACAAACCCCACTTTGTCTCTCCCCTACATTGTTCTTCACCATTTCCACTTCAGCTTCTTAAAGATTATTGTTGTTGTTACATTCCATCAACCCTATAAATGAAAGATCTCCAAAATATCCTGTACTCAACAGTTAATCTTCAGGTCTTGTAAATTCAAAACTGTCACTTCCTTCAGAGAATCAATCCATATCATATTTGTCTTCCTCTTTTGTCTTTTTGTTTCTGCTGCCTTCAACCTTTTCTAGCATGTTTTTTATTTTCTAGAGAATCCTGCCTTCTCATAATGTTCCCAAAGTAGGTCAGCCACAATATCATCATTTTTGTCTCCAGTTCTGGGTTTATTTGGTCTAAGACCCACTTGTTTATCTTTCAGGTAGACCAGGGTATCTTTGAGGTTCTTCTCCATGACCATATTGCAAGTAAATCAATGCTTTTCCTGACAATTTCCTTTACTGTCCAGCTTTCACACCCAAAGACAATAATCAGGAATACAAGAGTGAGGATGATTTTGGCCTTGGTCTCCAGTGACATGTCCTTACACTTGATTATCTTTTTAGATTCCTTCATTGCTACCCTTCCAAGTCTCAGTCTTCTTCTGATTTCTTGGGTTGATGTCTCAACCAAGGTATAAAAAATCTCCTACAATGTCAATTTTTCCATTGTTAATGTTAAGGTTGAGTAGTTCTTCTATTGTCTTCAATCCAGATGATTTTTGTCTTAATGCTCAAATGCAATCCTGCTTGGGGCCCTTCTTCTTTCAGTTTCATCAGAAGTTGTTTCATGTCATTACTGCTTTCTTCCAGTGATATGGTATTACATCCGTACCTTAAATTATTGATGTATACCAATTATTGATCAATGTACACTCCTTTTTCACTTGAATCTAGTCTGGCTTTCCACATAATATGGTCTGTATACAAATTGAACAGATTAGAGATAAAATACACATTTGACTGACACCTTGTCTGAAACCATTCTTTCTCTCCATTCTTTCTGTCCTAATGGTAGCTTCTTGTACACAATACACATCAGGGGGGAACATGCTGAATCACACCCATTTCTTTCTGAACAACCAACAGTTTCTTATTATCCACACAGTTTAAGACTTTGATGTAATTTATAAAAATGTCTTCTAAAATTATTTGGTTGGCTTCTGTAGCCAACATATATTTCCAATTTGACATCAGGAGCTTTATTCTTTTTCTAAATTAACAAAATAAAAGACTGAAAAGATGCATTCAGGCTTCAGGGTTCCAACCTTATTTCTGTAAAGTTTTTCTTTCATTTCTCTCCTTTTCTTCACAATTCTAAATGTTTCTTCCATCATTTATCTTGGTTTTTGTTTCCTTTTTACTGTGGGGATTGTGTTTTTGCTTTATTCCATAATAATACCCTGGTTTTAATCCACAGTTCTGTTGGTTCACAGCCAATTGAGTTTAGTAATACAAGCCTGTTCCTTATGTGGACTTTCAATTAATCAGGAAAGTTGCTTAAATTATATTGTGGCACTTAATTCTTTTAGGATGCTTTTCCAGTTTTACTCTAATGTTGGATACTAATAGTTCATGAACAGTACTTGTCATGTAATGGGCCCTCCTTTTGGGGACATTAAAATGCCTCCCTGTTATCCCTCATGCCTTCCTGTAACCTGCATAGGGCAGGTTACAGTTGCCCGGGACCGCAGGCCAAACTCACCACCACCACCACCCCCGGCTAGGCCCCACCCCCTAGATAGGAAAGTCCTACCTTCAGGCTTCACCGGGCTAGGAGGAGGGGCGGCCGCATGCCCAGGACCCCGACGGCATGGGAGAGGCCCAGGGTCTGGGGCTGTGCAGCGTGGGCCCAGCAGGGAGCCCACTGTTGGAGTCCCAGGCACATGGCTGCCCCGCCTCTGAGCTTGGCAATGGCAGCTCATCCGCCTTTGGCAGCAGCAGCGCCCAGGAAAGCGAGAAACTAGGCCAGCGGTTGCCGCAGCCCAGTGCCTGCAGCAGTGCTGGCCAGGCCTTGCGGGGGGGGAGGTCCTCAGCATGGCCAGCACTGCTCCGGCCATGGGCACTGGGCTGTAATGACCACCAGTCTCACCCCTCTGGGTGCTGCTGCTGCCGAAGGTAGATGAGATTTCGCCAGACTCGGAGGCAGGGTGGCCATGCACCTGGGATGCTGAGAATGGGCTCACCACTGGGCCCATGCCTCTCTGCCCCAGCACCTCACCTGCGCTGTCGGAATCCCAGGTGCGCGGCCACCCAGCCTCCTAGCCCAGCGGTGGCAGTGGTGCCCAGAAAGGTGGAAAGCGAGGCCGGTGGTCATTGCAGCCCAGCAGCCGGAGCAGCACTGGCCAGGGGGGTTGTGGGGGGGGGTCCTCTGCCTGGCCAATGCTGGGCCACGGCAACCCCCGGCCTCGGTTCCCACCTTTCTGGGCACTGTTGCCACCGCCTCAGGGCTAGGAGGTGGGGCGGACACATGCCTGGGCCCCTGACAGTGGGCTCTCCGCTGGGACCATGTTCCACCACTCCATCCTGGCAGGCCATAAAGAGGGGGCACCTGGGGAGGAGGGGGACAGATGAGGTGCCTCCACCATGCTGTCAGGCCTGTGCCCTCCAGCCCAGGGCGGGGCCCAGGGCACCGGTGTTGACAGAGGATCCCGGTGCCCACCCCAGCCACTAGGAAGTCTGGGGCAGCAGTGGCAGCGACCCCCATAAAGTGCTGCCCGGGGCGGGCTGCCCCCTCACCCCCTTGCTATACCTCTGCCCTTACCATTTTACCTTCTTACCAGCAGCGTCTGCCCGTCCTGTTGGGGCAACTCTCCTTCATGAGTTTCCCATGGCTCCACTTGGCCAGGCTAGTGAGAGTGCAGGGTACCTGAATTAGATAGCTAGATGTGGCCATAATTGCGTGGTCCAGTCAACCCCAGTCCCAATTCAAAAGCCACAAAGGGTCTCAGGTTAATTAAATTTATTAAAAATTTTAAGGTAATGAGTACAGCATAAGGAATCAAAGTTGCAAAATTAGTCATTCAAACTAAGTACACAAAAATAAAGAAAGCTTAGGCCATAGACTTTATCTGACTCACAAGTCCATCCTGGGAGGCCCTCCCACTGCTGGTCCAAGGTGAATGAGAGCAATTGTTTCCTGGACAGTGATTTTATTATCCTGGTATCATTTTTCCCATGTGGGAACATTTAGCCAATAGTGATTTATTTACATACCTCAGAGTCAGATTGGAATGTATGTACCGTACTCCTACACATGCCCATTCTCCATCTTGAGGGGATAAACACATGGTGAAACGAGATCAGAGAAAAGCACATTTCAAACGGGACTTTCTATGAAAGTACTGGAATTTGTTCCTGTTTTTGTTTTGGCAGAGATAATACAACTATTCTATCAACTGCTTCCAATTATGTAGTATATTTGATTTCTATATTGACCATCTGGTAATGTCCACATATACAGTTATCTTGATTCATACTTTTCATATTCTATGTTCCAGTTGTATTTGTTGGGACTTTCAGTTCTGAGCATGTCAGCCACTAAATGTTCGTTCAGTTTTAATCTACTTGTGTTATTAGTAACATTTATTTATTTACTCGTACTTACTATCCCGCCCCAATTGGGTAAACTCGACTCTGGGCGGCTTACAAAAGTAAATTAAAATCATAGGTTAGGCCTATGATAATGCCGATATTTAAAACTTTAAAAGTTCATAATTATTAAAACACCGCAAAAGATAAGAAACGACCAAAAGGGTAACTATCCCTTAGATTAGCCACCCTACATGAGATCCCATGTTCCTTGGTCCCCACGCTTGCCCTGCCAGCCAGGTTTTTAAGCTACTCCGAAAGGGCAGGAGCTCTGTCTGTAGGCGCAGTTCAGTTGGGAGAAGGTTCCAAAGGGCCGGGGCGAACACAGAGAAGGCCCTCCTCCTAGTGCTAGTGAGGCGAGCCTCTCTAGCCGATGGAATGACAAGAGAGCCCCTCCGATCCACCCTGGTGGGACGGACAGATGTTCTTAGGGTGACGCGGTCTCTTAGGTATCCTGGCCCACTACCATATAGGGCTTTAAAGGTAATGACCAGCACCTTGAATTGCACCCGGAGACATATCTATTAATACTTGCACTTTGTTCTTCAGTAGCTGATTAAGTGCTTTCTGAACTTAGGGTCTTATCTTCCAGCATTCACTTTTGTTTCATATTGGGCTCTTTATTATAGGGTTTTCATAGTAAGAAAAACTCAGCTGGGATTTACCATTGTCACCTTCTACACAATACTAAGAAAAGTTACCTTGAGTGCCATTGCCTCCACCACCACTGTCACTTTCTGCTACTGCTGGTGCCAAGTGGCTGCTTTGGTCTCTTGAATAGGGTTGATGTGTCTTAGTCTGGTTTCTCAGCTGTCATTATTCTACCTTGGATGACCCTGCTAGCAATCCAGGCATCTAATAGAGTTTGCATTGCTCTCAATTGGTAGCCTTCACCATATGTAAAATGTAGCTGCTAGCATCCACATTATTTGTGATAGTCTAACATTCTCCCCACTGATTAATCTTCCTAAATCTATCACATTTCTCAGCTTGGTGTCCTCAGCCTGTATTGCTCCCATTACTAGTTACTATTATAGCATTAGCATTAACATTATAGCAAGCCAGAGGCTACTGTGGTATTTTGGAGGAGAAAGAAAAGAACTGGCTGGATTGAGCGCTGAACAGGAGTAGAGCATGCCATACCAAAACAGGGAGTGCGTTCCAATTTTGGAGAGTAATGCTCATAAAGTAGAAATCATTTGCCTTGTGTCTCCTTATCACTGAGCTGTGTTAAGGGCCTTGGTGGTTCATTGGTTAAGCTGCTGTACTGCAGCCAAAAAAAATGTGAGTTTGCTCAAGGTTGGCTCAGCTTTCCATCCTTCCCAGGTCATTTGACCCTTGCTCTCATTTCATAGTTCTTATTCCCTGTTTATCTGTTGTGATTTAAATAAACCTTCACATTAATTGCACCTGTGAATAGCCTCAGATCACCTCTGGTTACACCTCTCATGCACTGTGGCAGATAAAGGGCAATAGCAATCACACGTCTATACCCACCCCATAGCATTTAGTGCACTCTCTGTTCACAAAGTAATTAGCATTATTGCCCCAAACATGCTGGGTACTTGTTTTACCAACCTTGGAAGGATGGAAGGCTGAGTCAACCTTTTACCCATCAAGATTGAACTCACAATGTTTTGGCTGCAGTTCAACAGTTTTACCACTACACCACCAGGACCTCATTTTCAGGATGGGTACCTTGGTCCTACGGAAATTAATGACCCACAACTCCTCTAATACTTAATCACTGGGTCTTTTATTAGGGCTGCTAGGAGCTAGCAGCAAAATAAAATACCTGCAGTTGTTCATCTCTGACTCATTGCTTAATTTTTCATTCAAGGAACCACTGTACAAGCATTGTTGGCAGGAAGGACACAGAAGAACTTGCCTCCCCATTCACCTCCCTGCTTCCCTCAATGAAGAAATTGCTGGCTGTTGCCTTTACTAGTGAAGAGGTGGAAACATCCTGTTCTTTCACTCAGAATGAAACAGTGCAGAAAATTCTGTTTTTGCACCATCAACTCTTGTATCACTTGAAAAAATGGAAGCATCGACATCACCGTTAGCATGTTGTTGGTGAAATAAACCTGTTCATCTATTGCAAGCTTTTCTTGGCTTTTCAAAGTTTGCAAATTAGCTTGCTTTTTCATAATTGGCCATAGGAGGAAAACAGTTAGAGGCTTTGAGCATGAATTTCTCTGAGAATTGCCTCACTAAAGCACTGTTCTGGTTTCACCTTCTAAATTCTTCTTATCCATAATATGTAATTTGAACCTCAGTGACTTTCTGTCATGAAAAGAGCAGGTTCAGCCTTCTGAGCCCAAATTTGCTTCTAAGCAAATGTTGGTCATCTTCCACCAACTGCAGCAAACTGAGCAAATGCAGTTTTAGGGGGGAGGGGTAGTAGGGGGAGGGCACCATCTTGCCTTTGGTCTATGCTAGCAAAATGTCTTGAGTGAGTATTAGGTTGTATGCCCTTGAGTCAGAAATAGCTACTGAAATAATTTGTTGTTATATGCCATCAAGTTGGAACCAACTTAGAATAACCCTAATAGGGCTTTCAAGGTAAGTGAGATAATTTTAAAAATTTCCTGGAGTTTCAAGGCCAGGCAAGGATTCAAATGGAGGTCACCTAAGTCCTAGCCTTTCTCTATAACTATTGAACCACACTCAGTATCACCTTGAACACATGCTGCATGCAAATGACCAAAATGAAGTGAAAACCTAGGATCAAACTAAAAAACAACAACAAGGACTTATTATACTGATCAAACATAAAAAATTGACATTTATAAAAATGACAAATGTAGCTATTTGCACAATTTTGTGGAGATTTATTTATTTATTTATTTAGCTTTTGTTTTCCAGTTGAAAGGGGTTTCTAGAGTAGCTAGAAAATAAGGCAATGCCTATTTGAGGGGTACAGTCTAAAATGACACATCTCTTAAAAAAGAATAGATTACCTGCACATCTGTATGTTGCTAATACTGAGGGGCAATAGGCACGTAACCAAAAGAGTTTTCTCACTCTTTTCTTTTCATTAGTTTATGTGTAGATGGGTATTCACAGGCTTCCTTAGTTTTTCCTTCTTCTAAGATTCCTTCCTGGTTTTGTTTCCTTGGTAGAGAGAGACAAAGAATCCATAATGGTTGTCAGGCAAACCTGCAAACACAGAAGTGAACGGTAGAGGTTTATTGTTTAGAGATTTTTCCCCTTTTGCATTATCCATTAATGCAAGTTTAATAAAGTAACATTTCTGTTCTGTTTGTATCAGTTTCAAGAGTAATTATTCCTGCTCAGTAGCCATAAGTCAGCATTAGGCTATTGCATTGTGACAATAAAAATACCAAAAACTCTAATGGAGGCAAGGAAAGGAGAAAGGAAATTTCAAGCAGCTCTCTGATCTGTCAATTGTCATAAAAATTGGGTCTCCAAGAAATAGTAGATAGTGATGGTGAACATTGGCACTGCAGATGTCCTTGAACTTCATTTCCCAGAAGCCCTGATCAGCAGGAGTGCTGACCTAGGCATCTAGCAATTGAAGTCCAAGAACACCTGGTGTGCAAAGGTTTGCCCTCACGGTTTTATAGAATAAATCCAGTCTTGAAGGTCTGGGGTCTTTTTGGAATATGTTTGCTCCTTGTTAGTTCTGCCTCTGGGATAAAGCCCAGATTAGACCACCACCATTCTAGAACAGCTACTTTTACTGCTGCTGCTTACAGGAGGTTGGTTCCAACATGATCTGTGTGGAAGGAGAAGGGTGGGTCCAACGTGGCTTTTGAAATTTGCATTGAACCAAGATGGTGGTCCTTCCTTAGTGAACCTCATGGTTCAGATGATTCTCTAGTGAAAGCCCCACTTGATGCTTTCATTGCACACATGGACATATATAACTGAAGTGACAGAATGCTACAAAGGCTTGTCAGGTTAGTACACACTCATGGATCAGAATATTCACATTTAAATACCCACTAAACTACAGTTTCCTAGGCAGACTCACAGAAATGCTTATAATAGATAGTTGAATGACAAGCAGCTAATAATAGGTACTCAAAAAGATGGTATGAATATGTGAATGATCCTTCAGTAGTACCTCCAGGATATGTCAGCTTTCCACAAATAAACCAACAATCTCCCCAGATGGTCAGAAATGATTAAATGTATGCTCAATGATAGCAAAGAACATCTTAATGAGGACACTTGTGGCTGATCTTCAAATAGTATTGGGAATATAATGAGGTAGTTGCAAGCTGAAAGAGGATGGAAAAGCAGACCTTTTCACTGATTCAGAAATGTGTGTTTTTTAAACTGGAAGTTACTATAATGCAAATATATGGCTCATAATTTAGAACCAGTGTGCTCTGACACTAGGCATGTAGCAATCTGCAACACATTTGTTCAATTATCTTTTTTGAAACCCTGGAAAAGTGCTCTTTTTCCCTACATACACTGATTGCTGGGACATTTCCCATTTCTCCTCACCTCCCAAACACTAAAAATATTAAATATCTCAGAATCAGTGAAAGAAAAGTTGGTCAGCTAGCTAATCACATCTGGCTGCAACTATAGCCAAGAAATATTTTCAGATGGGAAAAAGTAAACAGAACAGATTGGAGATGTGTGGATCCCATCCTATTCTGAGAAATTCTGCTGGCTTTTCAGAGTAATCATATGATGGCAGGTGGGCAAAATGGCATTCATAGAAAAGCCCTGCCTCTTCCAAACCATGCTCACTTGCAAAGACCATGACCAATAAAAAGCATGGAGTGGATTCCACTCCCCCATGATCTTTTGCTTCAATCTCCCTGATAGGTTAAGCGCATTAATCACATCTCAACTCCTTGCATAGGTAGCTCATGGGCTGCCTAGTCATATCCATCTTTCCCAAAGCTACAAACGTTCAGACCTTCAAACTTGCATTTAGAAATCTATTCAGTGTAACACACCAAGTCATCCTTTCTTTCATTGATAATTCATCCCCTCATGAATCCCATTACTCTGATCAGCAGGTTTACTGACTTGGGCTTCTGGGAATTGAAGTCCAAGAACACCTGGAGAGCCAAGTTTACTGACCCCTGTGCCTAACAGATAACACTGGAGAAGGTTAGTGTTGGAAGCCTCTTGTGGCAGGATTTTGTATGTTGCTTTTGGATCAGGATGACAGAGCAGATCTGTAAATCTTGTATTTGTATTTGTATTTTCGACTTATATGCCGCCCCACTCGCATAGCGACTCTGGGCGGCTTACAGAAGAAACAGTTACAGTACATAGCACATTCATAGCATCAAAACAGTTGCAAATATTACAAATATAACATATACAATATATATATCTCCAATAACAATTGCAATTACAAAACATCAGGACATCAAGATGCAGTACTACAATAAATCAATAATAAAATAAAATACAGTGCAACAAGACAAAAATTAAATAAAAATAAATATAACACAATATACTCTGGCTACAGTTCATAATCAATATTCAGTACCTAATGGCCAATGGCAGCATCCCGCTGCAGGGGCTTTTGTAGCCCGGCATGGGGGCGAGGCTCGGGAGCGCCAGCAGGTGAAACGAATCCGGGCGCTCCCAGCCAGAGCGCTCGGATTCGTTTCTAAATCTTTAGCTGAGTCTCCAGAGAGGTGAAGAAAGCCAGGATTAGTCCCCTGGTGGACACAGAGTCTGGCACTTTATAAAGCAAAAGATCAGGTAATGCCCCCGTCCTCCCTCTGGGTCCTTTCCACCTCAGCCTGGAGGTCGATAAAAGACCTGGCGGCAGCAGGCAGTGAGAGGACGCTCACGCCTTTCCTCCGGCCCTTTACCACCGTGGCCGGAGACGACAAAGCCGGCACAGCTGAGGGTGCACGTTGTAATTATGACATTTGATATATTGTTTTCTACTCCTAGATGGAATTCTTTTGTCATTATATTGTTATATTTTTATATTTTTATACTGTATGTTATATTGTACTTTGGGACTGTATTTCTACTTTGTATTTTTGATTTGTACAGTTATATTGTTGCTTATTTGTGTTGCCACATTGTTGCTGTTTACTGTGTGGTGTCCTTTTATAGCATTGTTGCCTTATTGTTGTACCTTATTGATTGACTGTATGTTATTTTGTTTGTACACCGCCCTGAGTTGGTCGCACCAAGTAGGGCAGTATAGAAATCAAATAAATAAATAAATAAATGCAGCAAGAGTGGATGGGCTGTAAGACTACAGCTTTGTTAAGCCTCTTTTGAGTAGCACTACCAACCATTCTCAATGGTTTGATTGACATTGAACCATAATGGTTGCTTTAAGAAAAACTAGTAGCACTTGAAAGGATATGAAGACTCTTCCTCAGAAATTATGTCCATTTGTAAAAGAGGCAATGTTAAACTCAGAATTCCTCAGGATTTCACCTGACAACAGCTCCCAAACATTCGCACATTAAAATACCGTATTCACATATCAAAATGCATATCAGTTAAGAACAAAGAACATTATGTAGAAAAGGATTAAAACCTGTTAGACTTGGGTGATCACACAGGCCAAACTGCTCCAGGATACAACATTCATAGCACCCCTGACATATCTCAAACCAAGTAAAAAGGAAGACACTTTACCAAGCTCTTGGCTCCTGAGCCATTCTTAGGGCTTGTGATACTAGTACTGTACTAACATCAGAAGAGTAGCGTGCCTTGGCGGGGCACCGTATAATAATTTGTTTGGGGGCCCTTAGGAAGGGTAAAGATTTGTTTTGCTTATGCACGTTGGGGGCCCCCGTGGCCCGGGGCCCCCGTATAATTGATACGGCAGATACGGCGGTAGCTACACCTCTGACTAACATACACCAGAATCTAGCCCATTACGGGAAAGAGGACACTGAACTGCTTCGGGCTCGGGTTACTCTTCCTCAGCCAACCTTACTCCTACCTACCTTGTTACCGAAGCAGACGGTCAAGGCCCTGCCTGTGTACCTTTCCCTGCTAAATTTCCTGCTTCATCTCACTCTGTGCCTATGTGAATGTCAAAGAGGGGGGAGAGGTAGGAAGGAAAGAAAATGAAAGGGTGAATACAAATGAATTATAAACTAGCCAACTACCTGCCTTTGATGCCAGCCAGAGGGAGACGCTGCAAGAGGGGGTGACAACATGTCTACTGTGGGGAAAGGCATACAACTCTGCTCCTCACCTGAGGAGGTGAGGCAGTGTCTGCTTTATGGGTGCATTTCTGTGTGTCTGTGAATGCTTGTGTGTCTGCCTGGTGTGTACACAAGTGTGGTATATGAACGCCCCCTCTCTCCCCTCTCCATTCTGTCTATCCCACTGGCTCTGCCCAGCACTTTGACCCTGAGCTTAGAACTAATTAGTGATAAATAATTTAACCAACTGCAACCACTTATATTGGTAACAAGTAAAGTGATTACTAGTTATAATGTTACTTTTAGGTATAATGAGTGACTTCTATGTAATTTAGGTGTATGGAGGGATGCCTAGCTGCTTTTTTCAAAAACTGCTTTCAAAGGGCATTTTTGGAGGCAGTTTGACATACCTCCCCCACCCACCCTTGTTGATCTTAAGTGGAAAACAAAGTATCCTTGGGTTTGGTTCCCTCTGTTTTTACGAAGCATTTCTTGCCAGTAATGACAATGCATTGTGCTAATAATGTGCAGATCAGCAAAAAATACTTGTGAGACTGGAGCAACAACAACAGCATCCAGACTGCCAAAAAGTAATGAGTAATATAACATGTTCCTTTTAAAAAGGTGATGTTCCAAGCTCTGCAGCCACCCGCCAACCGAAAAGGCTCCAGATGCCACTGCAAGTGCAGTCACATTTCCAATGGGTTTTGGCTGGCTGCTCACGGCCAATATTTCAGTACTTCCATGTGGCAGCGATGCTCCTTCTCAACAAGTCAACAGCCTCCAGAGACACAGATTAGTTGTAGCTGCTCTTCCAGAACTGCTTCCTCTCAACATATATAAGAAGTGGGCATCCGTAGTCCTCCAGATGTTGCTAGACTTCAAATCCCATCATCCTTCACTCTAAGGGACTGCAGTGGCTCAGTGGCTAAGAAGCTTGCCTTGTTAGCTGGAAGGTTGGCAAGGCACCAGTTCAAAACTCAAGTACAGTACTACATGACGGAATGTGCACCTGTCATCTGTCCCAGCTCCTGCCAACCTGGCAGTTTGAAAGCAAGAAATTGCAAGTAGCTATATAGGGACCACTTGGGTAGGAAAAGATCTTGGGGACAGGAAAGGGGCCTCATTCGGGCATCCCCTGAGCAGAGTTCCTCCAGCAAAAATCCTTTCAACTCAGAAAGCTTCTGACAAGATTTTTAAAAGCCCTTCACTCTTGGTGATGCTGTCTAGAGCTGTTAGGAGTTACAGTCCAATGACATTAGAAGGGCCACAAATTCCCCACCTCCCAGCTTCATCCATGTTGATTTCTCCTCTCCCATATTCAAGAAACAAACAAAATATTCACAAGTATAATCACACACCTGACAAAACACCTGAAGGTCAGGGCAAAAAAGCTGCCATCTGGCAATCATGATGCGGCGTAACATAGGAATGGTTTTAAAAAGAAAACAGCTCATTTCACTTACTAATGATTTCCCTCATGTGTATAATTATGCTATTAAAAACGTCCTTAATTTTTTGCCAATCTTCAGTGACGTGCTGATAATTTTATACAAGAAAGCTAGCAAAAGGCCTAGCAAAAGGGCAGGAAGCCATGAATGAACTATGAAAACTCTTTAAATGTTCCTTTCAATTAAAAAAAGAATCCATCAGCACAAAGAATTGAGAAAGAAAGCTGACAACTATGAGTAATCCAGTGCAGGTGTCAGCCTGTGTGGCTTCAGAACTGTACATTTTTACACAAGCAGTGTGCATTGAGATGCCAGTGTGCCCACATATATAAAAAAGAGAGCAGCTGATAGGACTTTAACTTCATTGACTAAAGGTGAATGGTCTTGCAATAATATGGTGCAGTAACAGACAGTCGATGTTTTAAATCTTGGTAGAGTAGAAGGAAGGGGAGTACCTGTTACTGGGCATCAGTCCAGCAATTTGCTGCAAGAATTAAACAGGGAAGTCTGCCAATACATACACAAACTGAGCATACATAGATCAGAGTCTATAGATTGCATAGCTGACATAGACTATGTCAAGAGTACAAGGCCAAGAAACCTTCTCTAAAATTTTGCACTACATATACCATAATCCCTGGCTATTGATTGGATCTTTTGGGAATTATAGCCCAAAACATCAAATGATACCAGATTCCTTGCACTTATGATATTTCTACCATTAAGGTAGTAGAGCCATTGCAACTATGCACAGACAATTGGACTGGATCCAGATTAAACTATTTGAATATGGTTCTTATGGGAACAAACAGGTTTCAGGTCATCACTGACTTATGATGTGGATTGCTGAGAGGACTAAATTTAACTTAGGTATAACTAAACCTATCTGCACCTATCTTTCTTTATTTGTGTCAGATGCACCACCAGCATATAACATACAAAGCTAAAATTAACACATCTAAGAACAAAATAGAATTTAAAAGGGCTAGATGACATCTGCCCAATATTGGGCCACATCAACAGCATTTCCTCCTCAGTGCATGTTGAGGGGCATTGTGTGTATTTTATCATATGAGAGATAGTTTGTACTTCTCCACATTCACACAGGCTAGCATCTACAGGGAAGCTCCATTTTTCAGATTAGCCTTTGATCTTCCTACCCCTGTACACAATCTATTTAAAGCATTCCACACCAGCCATGGTTGTTCTTGGTCAGGTGGTAAAGAGTCATGTGGTTCTGCCCAGTTATCTGGTAACTCCTTGCTCACCTTCCACGGTTCTAAGGTGGTCTTTGGGATCTGGTTGTTCAGAGGGGCAGAAGTTTTGAGGAAGCTATGCCTTGATTTCAGTCTCTGTTTTGGTGGTTGGTGATCAAATTGCAGGTGTGCTTCTAAGGAACTTGCTTTGTTCCACTCTTTCTGAGCAGCACTTTCTCATCAGAATTTTGGTGGAGGGATGCCAGCTAAGTAATGCACTTTTTGTGTTGAGGCTGGTTTTAAACATCCTGTGACCAGTCTTGCTGTTTCATTTAAGGCCACATCCACCTTTTTTGTACACTGAACCAGCATACTCTCCTGCAGAGTAACATAAACCCAGCACAGAAGTTCTTAATGTGTGTGGTTGGGCACTCCAACTTGTGCCTGTTATTTTCCTCAAAATATTGTTCCAGGCAAAAACCTTCTGTTTGTATTTAGGCAGTGAGTCTTGAAAGTGAGAGTTTGATCCAGGGTAACTGCCAGGTATTTTGGGGTGTCCCAGTGTTTGAGCCTGGTGCCATTCCAGCTCACCTGCAACCTTCTTGATGCCTGGTGGTTTTTCAGATAAAAAGCACAGAATTGGGTTTTTAGACAGTTTGGCTTCAGTTGATTATCCCTATAATATATAGCCATTAAATTCTAGGCCTCTGTCACTTTTTCTCAACAGCCTCAAAGGTTGCGCACAGTGTGGTAATTGCCAGGTTGTCAGTGTAAAGAAAGCTCCTAGTAACTTCCAGCAGTTGTTGATCATTAATATAAATGTTAAACAGTGTGGGGGTTAGGACGCTGCCCTGTGGAAGGCCATTTCTTTGAATTCTCCATTGGCTGTGTTGTCTTTCTAAATGGACAAAAAAATCTATGATTTTACAATAAACAGCCTATGGTTTTTGTGAATTGAAGATCCTTTGTGATGTGGGAGACTTTCTTCAGCAGGCTGCGTGGTTGACTATGTCATAAATCTGAACCTATGAACAGAATAAATAGCTGGGGCAAGCAGACGGGAAAACATAGGAGATTATATCCAGACTTTGTTATGCTTAAAGTAGATCCACTGAAATTAACATTTATATATTTTAATATTTTTAAGATTCCTTGAGTAACATTTGGGAGGAAAGCATCTCATGAATCTTAAGTGTCATCATGATCACCATTATTGTGACATAAATGAATCATAATGATTAACTTGTCCCATTAATCCCAGTGAGTAAAAAGGGACTGATTACAATCCAGTCAAAATAGTTGAGAAATACTCTTCTGCCCTAGTCCCTCTTGTTTTATCCTATTTCTAAAATACCTTAAAATGGCTAACATGAATAAGCAGTTAGCC
Source organism: Furcifer pardalis (assembly GCA_030440675.1). Lineage (NCBI taxonomy): Eukaryota > Metazoa > Chordata > Lepidosauria > Squamata > Chamaeleonidae > Furcifer > Furcifer pardalis. Next base: position 43,474,298 of record CP126896.1, on the reverse strand, counting down.
AGTTGCCATGGTAGTTGTACCAAGGATTAAATTGCACATTAAGAGAAATGTCCATTTCCTTCTATCTCAATACTTCCCCTTTAGTCACACATTTCCATCAGAGCTCCATGATAGAGCAATCAGGATTGCAAACGAAGTATATGTTTTTCTCCCAGTGACCAATCACAAAACCTACCCAAACAAATGGGCAAGATGGAAAGATGAGGAAAGCTCAGACTAAGATAAATCGGTTCATTTATTTTTTGAAGAATGTTTGCTCCAAATCGCATCTGACTAGGTCAACAAGTTTGACTTTGAAACACTGTCAGAAATACTTTTCTTTCATTGCTAAAAGGCCAATCTCTTCTGGGGTTATTGAAAAACAAATTTTTAAATATAACCCTATCATACTGAGTTGCTGCTTTTATGTTGTAAAAATTGAATTCTACTCACCCATTTGATTTCTAGGTTTAGACCCATGATATACTGTACTGTACTTTGCTTCAAAATAGTACTTCTCTGTTCCACAGCAAACCAAGTGGGTGTGCCTGTGTTGATTCAACATGATTTTGTTTGGGCAACACTGATTTACAGCCTGCCTTAACAGCCAAGGCTTAGAGAAGCACATTCACAGAGGTCAAATATTCCTTTGTGGAAGTAAAACATGTCATAAGAAATACAATTCATAATTTCCTTGACTGGTAGAGGACTCAGGGCGTTGCCTTGCATCAGAACTTTTTTTTTTTTAACAATAATGTTTGCCCATAAAATGGGTTGCTGAAAGTTTTAGATGAGCAATTGCTCACGAAGCATAGCCTGAATTATCACCTTGTTGCCAAAGGAGTGTACATTTCACACAAACTGTAAAAAAAACCAAATAACCACCAAACCACAAATACAAAGCCTAAACGATGTGCAGGGTGAAGTTCAAGATTGAAAAGATAAAAACATTGTTGGCTTTTACAGCTAAGTTAGGTAAGCAACTGACAATAGAGCTCTGTGTTGGTATAAGACCAATAAAACACAACCACATTCATCATGTATAAATAGAAAATAAGAGGATTAGTCTTATTTTGTATGTCCAGAAATAAAATGTAAAATAAGGAAATATACTTTTTTAAAATTAAAAACTGCACTTCTACCAGGAAAAAAAGGAGGGAGGAAGATTCTCATTGTATACAAAAGAATACTGTAATCCTGTGTTAAATTCCTTCCATTAGAATCACATAAGGGTATGATGGGATCATATTTATTCCACTTTCTCCATCTTTGTCCTCACTATGTTCTACAACTTTGTGGATGGCTGTCTGCAAAAGGGAAGCAGTGTAGTTATAGTGTTAAGGATGTTCAACTAGGATTTGGGAGGTCCAGATTTGAGCCTCCACTGAAATGATCTTGGACTGTTGGGTGAGCTTTAGCCAGTTATTGTCTCTCAGCCCAGAATACCACACAGGTTTGTGGTTGTTAATGAAAAAAGGTGGTGGGAAAGGAGAGCTGTGCATGCTGCCTTGAGCTCACTGAAAGATGGTATAGATAGATAACTATTGACTACACTAATGTTAAGTTGGATGAGATGGATGTGTCACTAATACTCTTCTACACCAATACTCTTCTACAGTCCCCATAAAACTTATAAAACAAGATTTTGGATGTTTGGACAAATTTACACAAGTATAAGAGGAGAGAACATTAAAATAATCAATCCATGAGATTACCAATGAGTGGACGATTGTGAGAGAACATCTGTCCAAGTAGAGACAAAATTGTGCAATCTGGTGAAGCAGCCAAAAGGCAGCTTTAGATATTGCCACTATTTGATGATCAAAAGATATCAATGGGTCCATAATGACCCCCCAAGTTGCATACCCGATCCCTATGGGTGAGAGCAATTCCACTCAAAGTAGGGACCAGGCCACCTAGTCAGGTAGACAGCCTCTTTAACACCAAGGGCTTTTCCTTGTTGTGGTTGAGCTTCAGCCTCTTAACTTTCATCCATTCTAATATTTAGTCAAGACAATCATGGAGACATCGAACCACATCAGCTGCAGAAAATGAAAAGGAGAGAGTTGGGTGTCATCTGCATTTTGGAGACAATGAAATCTGAATCTCCTGATGACCTCTCCCAGAGGCTTGCTATAGATATTAAACAATAACAGGGAAATGATCGACCCCTGTGGAACAATCCATCAGAGTCCACGGTGTTGAAACAAACACCCCAAGTTGAACTCGCTGGGTCCACTCACCAAGGAATGAACAGAGCCCTGCAATGCAGTGCCCCTAATTCCTAACCCTGACAAACATCCCAAAAGAATACGGAGATCAATGGTATCAAATGCTACTGAGAGATTGAGGAGTACCAGGAGTATCCTGTCTGCTTCCCGGAGAAGGTCATCTTATATCTCATATTATTTATCTTGAATTATTGTTTCATGGACATAAAGTGTTGATGTAATTCCTTAGCTATACTTACTATCAATGCCTGATCATTTGAAAACATAATTTGTTGGTATTGCTTCTGTTTATGGGCTTAGCTTTTCTGCTTATGCAATCTATGTAAGTGATAAATAATAACAGTGATAGCATGCATCCCTTCATTACTCCAGGGATTACAACCATTACATGCTCAATATACCGGTATTTATTTATTTATTTAATTAAATTTATATTCCTCCCTACTCACACAGGCGACTCAGGGCGGATTACAACCAATATACAATACATAGTTAAAAACCCTAAAAAAACAAATTAAAAACCATTTAGAACAACATCTCATTCCTTTTAGTAAAAGAGTAAGAGGAATAAAAGGGTAAGTGTGAGATGGTAAATAAGATGTTAAATAAGCCAGCGGGGAGGGGTCAATAAGCCATCATATATAAAAGACATTGAAGGTAAAGTGGATAGGACTAATAATTTGGATATGGCTGATATCCAGACTTTTAAAAGGAGGAGCAGGACTCATATTTGCTGACCAAGAACAACCACTACAAACCAACATAATTAATGTAAAAGCTAAAAATCCTAGAACTAACAGTAAGTGTAGGCTTTGTAAAGAAATGAATGAGTGCACCACATTATCAGTGAATGCGGTAAGATCACAAAGACTGACTACAAAGGGCAACATAAGAGTGTTGCTTTGGAATCTGTGCAAGTATTATGGAATGCCACCTTCAAAATACTGGTGGAAACACAAACCTAAAAAGGTTATTAAGAATGAGGACAAGATGGTTAAAATGATCAAAATTCCTCATTCACTGCTGTGACAGAAAAGGGGAAGGGATTTGCAGGGGAGAATTGAGAGTCAAAAGAAAAGTTCAGAATGCTCACCTTGCCTGTTTACACTTCACTGTAAGCAACTCTGTTTACTCATTGGGATGATGAAGGCAACATAGGGCCCCCGAAATCCAGTTGTTAGTGCTAACTGGAGCAGATCAACTGAATGAATGGAGCTCGCTAATGCTTGTGCAAATCCCAGTGCTTCAGTGGGTTTGCTTTACTTAGGATCAGCTATGGGAATGAAGCCCCTTGGTTCCACCACATCCATGCTGGGATGCAACAGAAGGTTGTTAGGAGTTTTAAGGTGTGACATTCTCACAAGTCTCCAGTCATGATTGCTTCCACTGTGTTAATTGTTACTTCAGTGGCATGGGAAGAAAAAAAAACCCAGCTCAAGCACTGGTACAGTGTACAAAAGGTCCCAGCAAGTTGACCTAACCAGAGCCAGAGATTCTGTGGCTTTCTAGTAGTTGTCAATGAGAGCTCCTCCTATGGGTCATGCTGTCTGGTGCTTATGAGAACTAGAGTCTAACAACATCTGGAAGACCACAGTTCCCCATCTCAGTTTAAATGGTGGTTATGAAGAGGAAGTGAAGATATATCTTTCATAGTCAGTGTTTTTCATGTGACAGAGCCTTCATCCATGCTGCTAACACCTGTCTTTGAAAGACTGCAATGTTTGCTGTGGTGTATACTGCATCAAGGATGGTTGTGAAATAGCCCTGCAGCAGGTTTTCAAAGATGCTTGCTTTTACACCTCGATGGCTTTTTCCATGCTTCTGGTTTACCACATAGTGGCTGAATTAAGAAGACAGGAAGCCGTCTGGACATGTCCTTGTTCTGTGGTAAAAACTCTGCATGAGACCTAAGAGATTTTCTGTTTGTTTGCTTTTAAAAAAAAATTAAGTCTGAGAGCACAAATTCATTCCACTCTGTTTGTGGTTGAAAGCCAGACAGGCTTCTTTCAACCCCATTTGTTACTTGGAAACCACAAGCAGTACATTTATGGCCACTAAAAATCATATGCATTTTCTCTACGTGAAATACTTCTTCTTTTTTCATGCTTTCTTGCACATGTGAAATTTTATACATATTTTACATATTTCCACCTTCCCACTCCTGCCCGCAGAGGATAGTGCTTTCTATGGAGAAGATGCAAATTGTCTGAAACATCTCTTAGGATTAGAAAAAGAATGTTTTTAGAGTTTCTTTTTAAAAAATCAATTGTCTAATGACAACACTGTGTATGACTAAGATCATACAGAAGCACTTTTCATTTCTATACCTGAGTTCCAAACCAGGTGAGATTTTACAGATACAGTGGGGCCTCGCTTAAAGAGCATAATGCATTCCACAGGATTGCTCTTTAAGCGAGTTTGCTCTTTAAGCGAAACGCCATTGTAAATGGCCAATTTGTGGGGGGTACTGCAAACCCCAATTTATTTGTTAAGCAAGTTTTTGGTTGGTTTTATTTGTTAAGCAAAGTGAACATTCAGAGAAAATTCTGCTCTTTAAGCGAGTTACTCTTTAACCGAGACACTCTTTATGCGAGGTTTGACTGTACAGCAGAACACCGGATAACGCTAAAACTTGGTTCCACAAGTCTTGGTGTTATCCGATTTTTAGTGTTATCCGATCCATGTTAAGATCCTATGGGATGGATCGGATAATATTAAAGCTCCACAGAGATACATTGTAACCGCACAGGCTTTAGCGGTTGATCCATCCCATAGGACCTTAACGTTATTCGATCCAAATCTCCTCCCCAGATTACTTAACGTTATGCGATTTTAGCGTTATCCGATCCAATCGTTATCCGGTGTTTTACTGTACATACCAAAGGCTTGGATTCCACATAGACATCATCTGGTAGCTACCATAGTTGAGTTCTTTCAGCCATTCTGAGATACATCCCCAATAGGCAGAATTCTAGTTGCTGTTACTTGAAGCTACTTTCTCCACCCTCTGTAAGGGATGGTTCACATATAAAATACTGCAGTAATCTAAACAAGAGATTGTCCAAAGTTAAATAACAATGACAAGCATTTGCACATTGTAAAGCTACTCCCTCTTTTTTAGATCCCTGCCAATCTTGGCTGTCAAAATCAGCCAAGGATACAATGATTGAATGGGCCACCCAAGTCATCAGTGCTTCTTTTCAGGAAGGTCATCTGCCCTCCTGTGCTGAAAACACCCCCTAGAATGAGGCCATTCTTATAAAAAGTAGTTTGGCAACAGATGAAATGAATTATATAACCATCTACAACAGTTCCTTTTTGAGCAAGTTAATTGAAAGAGTGGTAGCTGACCAGCTGCAGGCATTCTCGGACAAAACTGATAATCTGGATCTACAGTAAAAAAAACCCTGACTTACATATGCCTCGAGTTACATAAAATTCAACATACCATGATTTTTTTTTTTGCTAAAACCATGTCTTGATTTATGTAAATGTCCCAATTTACATAACACGATTTCCTATCGGTTTGCTTCGAGTTTCATAAAAACATCATTTTCCCCATGGGTTTGCTTCAAGTTACATAAAAATTCATTTCCCTATGGGTTTGCTTCAAGTTACGTAAAAAATATTTTTTCCTATGGGTTTGCTTCAAGTTACATAAAAAATGATTTAAGCAAAAGCCTACAGAACAGACTTTTTACATAAGTATGGGTTTTTACTGTACTTCAGTCAGGGTTTAGGCTGTGGCGTGATACCGAAACAGCATTGGTTATCCAGCAAGATGATATCCTATGGAAGGCAAGTGAATTGCATCTCCAGACAGAGCTGCTGCCCTTCAGAAAGGGGGTGAAGACCTGACTGGCGGGGCATGTGTAGGCTGTGGGCCAGGTGGTGAGTTCGGTTAGCTGGCTCCTGTGAATAACCCCACCTCTCTCTCCCCACTGTGGTTTTTAACTTAATTTTTAACTTTTTAGTCTTTTAATCCTTGATTTCAATTCTTGAATTGTAAGTGATGTGTTTTAACGGTTTTAGATTGTAAGCTGCCCTGAGTCCTTGGGGGGAAAAAGGGGGGGTATAAATATAATAATAAATAATAAGGCAGTACCCTGTTGGTACTCCTGGATCTTTCCGCAGCCTTTAGTACCTTCAACCATGTTATCCTTCTGGAAAGTCTATCAAGTTTAGGGATTGAGAGTTCTGTTCTTCGCCTGTTTTGTTTCTTCCTTGATGGCCAGTCCCAGATGGTACAGCTTGAGGAGGCCATCTCCACCCACTGAAACTTCTCATATGGGGTCCCACAGGAGTCAAGCACCTCTCCAATCTATATGAAGCTGCTGGAAAAAACGTTCAAAAACAAACTGCTGCAATGCACTCTATGTAGGGCTGTCACTGAAAACAATACAATGAAAACAATACAGAAACTTCATCAATTCTAAATGGTGCTGGCCTGACTGATTACTGGGACCAGTAAATTTGATTTTATGTTTTCAGTCTTCATCCACCTTAATTGGCTTCCTGCCAGTCTCCTTGTTTCATTCAAGGTACTAATCATGACTTATAAAGCTCTTAAAATTGTAGGAATACTAGCCGTGTTAGTCTGTGTTTCAGGCATATCAAAAAACAAAACAAAACAAAATAAAAAAAACCTGTAGCACTTTAAATACTAACTGCTATATTTTTATTGTTAGCTTTCATGGATCAAGTCCACTTCTTCAGACAATGCGTGAAACTTACAGGCATGGTTTTTATGCACCAAATTCAGGGGTCAAAGGGAGAAGGGTGTGTTCAAGCAAAATGACAGACAAGCAAACACAACAATACAGCTTCCCACAGCCATCAGCAACAATAGATTATTCAGATTAGCTCTAAATGTCTCCCTTTCAATCTCAAAGGGTCTGAGAAAGCCCATTCTGGTCTCTGATCAACCTTTGACCTGCAAAGAAAAACTCTGTACCTGGTTACTTCCTGTTTTGCTGGGACATTATCAAATTTGATACACAGATTGCTATGTGGCATGCTGCTAGATATTTTATATATTATATTACAACTTTCCTGCCAATTCTCTTCAGCAAAACAGAGACTAAAATACAGGGTATAATTATTTTTGTTACATGCGGCATTGGCCCTGATGCACTCAAGAACAGTAACCCAGCATAGAGTTCAGGGTAGATAGCATGTGAACAGTGGTGGGCAGCCAAAATTTTTACTACCACACTGTGGGTGGGGCCAACATAGTGGGCAGAGCCAATATCATGATGTCATGGTGGAGCCAATGTCATGACATCATGGGCGGAGCCAATGATATGGGCGGAGTCAATGTAAAACCCCCATAAAAATAAGTACACATAAAAATACAAATTGAATAGACATAAAAATACACATAAAACACACAAAATACACATTAAAATAAATACACATTAAAGAGACGTAAAAACACTTAACAATAAAAAAATTAAATACAGTAATACCTCAGATAACGCTAAGACTTGGTTCCACAAGTCTTGGTGTTATCCGATTTTTAGTGTTATCCCATGCATGTTGAAATCCTATGGGATGGATCGGATAACGTTAAAGCTCCATAGAGATACATTGTAACTGCACAGGCTTTAGCGGTTGTTATCCGATCCATCCCATAGGACCTTAACGTTATTCGATCCACTTCTCCTCCCCAGATTACTTAAAGTTATGCGATTTTAGCGTTATCCGAGGTAAACGTTATCCGAGGTATTACTGTACACATAAAACACGTAAAATACACATTAAAAATAAATACACATTAAATACACATTAAAATACACCCACCCATGCCACATACAATGGTGAGGCACTTACCCTGGGGAGCAGGCTATAGGGAGCTTCAGGCTAGCAGCTTCTCTTCCTCCTCCCCGCTTGGGAGGAAAGCAAGGAGGCCAAGCATTTATACCAAGTGCTATAGGCGTGCATGCACACCAAGTGCTTGGTGCGGTGAAAAGGTAAGCCCCCAAGGTGGTTCCCCCAAAGAACCACTACCGGTTCTCCAGGACACTGGGGGGAAATACTACCAGTTCTGCCGAACTGATGCAAACCTGTTGCTCCCCATCACTGCATGTGAACATGGCTATGTCCACCAGTTTTGAGTTAGTTGCTCCATACTTGCTTAGTCCATAAACTGCTGAAGATATTGATAGACCATGTAGTACTCACAGTGACATCCTAGAAGACTTCCAGATGTTCAGTCTTGTCAATGTAAATATGAGGCTGGAGACTCTACATTCTCTATCTGGAACGGAGCCAGTTTACTTCATAACAGATTAAGATAATTCTGAATAACAGAGGAATTATATTTTCAAATCAGAGAATCAACTCCCCCCCCCCTTTTTTTTTTCTTTTTTCATTGCTTACGCTATTCCTAGCCAGCTTAAGAATCAGTCAGGAAGAAAACTGGCATTTGATGAGTCCAGTTTGGAAGACAGCAGCTTCTCCTTCAGTATTACATCTTAAGTCAACAGGCAAACTACACAATATGAAGATCAAGCTCTTTCCCACTTCTCTTCTTGCTATTTCTTTTTTTTTTCTTTTTGGTAATATCATGTATGAAAAAGAAATCTGGATCTCTTGAAAGCCAGCACTGATTTTTATGCCTTTTTTTTTTTGGCTTAATGATATTATTGTAATAGGGATTTTGGAATATAATTTTGAAACACACTTTTGTAGTTATAGGGCTGCAGTCTCAATAAATGAAAGAGGAAAATCATGTGGTTCAGAGTGCTGACTTATGCCACTGCTATATACCATGTTATTAGTCTTGCGATGACAAGATGAGTGGGATTTGTACTACAGGCCCTTAGTCCTTTAGCATTCAAATAGATTTTTAATTAATTGAAGAAAACTATTTTAAATTGTAACTGGAAAGTAGTTATAGTTGAAATTTCTTAAAGTAACTTTTTGCAATACTATGCACAGTAAGAGAGCAACCCTACTAGTCAAGATGGCCAAGGACCAGATAAGGCCAGTTATATTTATTTTACATTCAAACCCCTCTCAGCCTAAGAAAGTTGGAATCTATTTAGGATGATTCTCTCTTTAGTTGGCCCAGCTTTGTTCCAGCATCATGTTTGTGTTCCTGGGCTTGATGAGGTTTTGATATAGAATAACAACATTTCTCCCTCCCTCCACTCATTACCTGCTTTCTTTTCATTCTCTTTTGCCAAAAGATCTAAGCCAGGAGAAGGGAGTCCAAGAACATTTCCATCAACGTATTTCTGTAAGCAGAGGAGGCTTCCGCCTATTCCAAACAGGTGGTATATCTCTGAGTTAGGATTTGATCATAAGATGCTTTTTGAATGGCATAGAGAACTGAAGAAGGGAGGGGAAGGGAAGAGGACTCTACTAGTAAAGAGCAGTTACCCCAATACCAGATTTAGATTGATTTTCCCCATGACAACTAGAAAGCAGAACAGTGACATTCCCTGAACAATCAGCAATGCAATCCTCTTCCTAATTGCTTAGAAATTATGGCTATTGTATTTAATGGGTTTATTGCCTTTGTAAGTGTGATTTGGATTTCAGTACAATTTTGATTAGTAATACAAAGAAAGGGTGTCCAAAAATCACACATATCTATGCATGTATGGTTGGGCCATCTGTCATTTATATGCATATGTGCCTCTTTTTGCATCCTCTGTGTGTGTGTGTTTTAAATAGCCTGTCACTTATCAGTGTTATATCTACCAGCACTCCTGAGTAGACGAAGACACAGATTTGACAATCTACAGAACACATGCATGTTATTATTATGTCATGGGGACACAGCTGTTCTTTTAAATATATCCATTTTATCTCTGGGAGGAAAAGTCTGGGAGAAGGTAGATAAGCTCATTAAATATCTCTGCATAATGAAAAATCCTCTTAGATTGGGCTGACTCTTAGAAGCAGTTATAGGTAAAGGTCAAGGTCTTTCTTGCTGGAAAGTTAGTCATATCCAACTCTAGGATATGGTGGTTATCTCTGCTTACAGCCAAAGAACCAACATTATATATATATATATATATATATATATATATATATATATATATATATATATATATATATATATATATATATATATATATATATATATATATATATATATATATATAAAATATTATATTATATTATATTTCGCATTTGCTATCCTGCCCCAATCGGGTGTACCCGACTCTGGGCGGCTTACAAAACAAATACAATCGCAAACCCACACAATAAAATACTAATAATTAAAAAGTTTTAAAACTGTAAAAGTTCATAAAAACAGGGAACAAACATTGTCTGCATCTGCAGGTGTTCCTGTGGTTATGTGGCAAGCATGACTAGACACCGGAGCAAATGGAACACTGTTACCTTCCCATCAAAGTGATATCTATTTATCTACTTGCAATGTGCCATTTCTTGCTTTCGAACTGCTAGGTTGGCAGGAGCTATGACAGAGATAGGAGCTCACTCCATTGAGTCTCAGATTGCTGACCCGTTGACCTTCCAGGCATCAAGTTCAGCCTCTTAGTTACTAAGTCATCACAGTCAGACACTGTTATATCAGCACTTTATTATTTTCCTCAAAGAATGGTTACTGTAGTACAAGTATGTTGGTAGCATGATCATTATATTGCTTCCTCCAAAAGGTAACTATAGGCCCATGATGGCGAACCCAGGCCATCCAGCTGTTCGTCATCATTATAGTAGTACTAATGATGGTGGAAGGGAGGCAGCCACTCTCCTCAAAATGATGGAGGAATTTTTGGAAATAATTCTGAAAAGTGATCTTCTGTTTCTAAAGCCATTTTTTTTAAAAAAAAAGGAAAAAATACAATAATTGTTTTCTAGAAAAATATCTTAGAAATTTTGCCTCAGCACTGCAGGGCTCAGACCTTCCATATGTTATATTTTTAGGAGTCATTGCAGGAATAGACGTAAAAGCTTATAATATAGCTCCGTCCACTTCATGGACACCAATCTCCTCTCAAGCTCTAAATATTAAACCAAAAGAGGCCAAACTAAACCTATGGAGAGCAAAATCAACACACCTTGCTAAACAGATGAAAGCCAACAAATGTCTTCACCAGGACAAGAGTAAGACTAGACAATCTGGAAGTAACTTAATAATGGGGCTCCTTGAAAGCAGGACAGGTTTTCTGTGAAGATAGTACAATCAATTTACCACTTCTGTGCATGCAATTTGTACCCTACCACATGTACAAAAGATCTAGTAAATGGCTAATATTAAGCTATTGAAGAAGCCATTTCTGGTCAAAAAATATTCTAATTATTTTAACACTTTAAGACATTTCAAATTTTATTTATATTTCTTATATGTGCATATTTTTTTTTAAATTGTCCAATGCTCTGCTACAAGAAAAGAAAAGAAAAACAAGGCAGAAAAGAATATAGCTCTTTTCCTTCCATTCCCTGTGGTGGGAACAGTGATTTGTTCAGCTCCAGGAAAAAGATGACACTAATGCTATGCCATAATTGGTCTTCCAGTTTCCCCAAAGTTTTATCTCCCCTTGAACGAAGCTTCAGTTTTACTGCCTCATTATCAGGGCCCTTTAGACTGTTTTTATATGTTTTAACTTCCTGTAACATTGCAAGGTAGCTGCGGGTGATGCATTTTGTTGTTGAGGTTGCTGTTGCGACTGCTGTCGTAATTCTCTTCCTCTTGTATGTCTGCTCATTTTTCTGCATCTTTCCTGGCTACCCTTGCTTCCTGGTCTGAAAAGAAGAAAAACCCTGTGGAATGAGTGACCTTATTCACTTTTTGAATAATAAAAATATGTCACCGGGGGTGGGACGGGGTGGATCAGGATTTTAGAGATGCTTAAGTCACACATGGTCAAAAAAAAGTTGGGAACCACTGCCTTAATTGGACCTGTTACCACCTTTTATTAAGTGGATGTGGGATTGGATTTTGAGAGGCTTTTTAAGATGTGCAACTAGAACAAATGTTGAAGGCCTTTCATGGGTAGCAGCTCAGTGTTGGTGAGCTAAAGAGGTAACTGGGTTGATTTTCAGAGAGTAAACAAAACAAAATGAGAAAAAATGTTGTGGTCCCTTAAAGACTAACTGCTGCATTTTAATGTGAGCTTTCATGGATCAAGTCCACTTTGTCAGACATAAGAGAGAGACTTCATGGCATTAAAACACACATAGAAGGTACAGAGGCACACAATGGTTGGTTAGTATAAGTTTACAAATCAGTGTGTCTTTTTACAACCAGTAATAACAGCAGATCCCTGATTGGGGTTCAGATATATTACTGTGATGTTTGGTTCTATTGAGTTGTAAATGGTTAGTAGATGGATGCAAAATAACATTTTGATTTTACACATCTGCTAATGAGTTAATTGAGGATGGTGTGAGTGACCTATTCAGAGGCTAGTTACTTACTTTGTTCTGTGAAGTGGCCTGAGAATCACTGACCATCCTTTTGAAGTATGTCCTGTAAAGGCGGTATGGGTAAATTACAATGTCAAACAACCTGTTAGTTGTGGCATTTTAAATTTGATAATGTCCCGGAAACCCTTCAAACCTTTGAGATGGGTACCTAGCATATGTATATATTTTATCTCTGCTGAATCTCTCTGAATCCTTGTCTTGTATTTTTTTTTCTGTTCCAGAATGTCAGCTTTCAAGTCTTATGCAGAGTGTCCAAGTAGGTTGAAATTATTTGAAACAAGTTACTGTGTACTACCATTCCGATGTCTGATTTATGTCCATCACCTCATCTGCACAGAGATTGTCCTGTTTGTCCTATGTAGAGTGCAGAGGGACATTGTTGGCAAGAGATATCATAAATCACATTAGCGGAAGAACAAGTAAAACTGCCCTTAATGTTGTGTGTGACATTGTTGGGTCTAGTAATAGTGTTGCCAGACTTAATGTTGGTTTTTGTTTCAGTTCAACTGTTAAAACTGCAATTGTATATACCAGTGATGGTGAACCTTGACACTCCAGATGTTCTTGACTTCAATTCCCAGAAGTCCTGATGCACAGGAGTGCTGACTTGGGCTTCTGGTAATTGAAGTCCAAGAACACCTGGGGTGCCAAGGGTGAATTAATTGAACAACAGCAAAAATTCATGGTAGCAGGCAACGTTAACCTCACTGAAACAGCTTAAAAATGTACTCATGTGTCATATCTTTCATAGGTTGTATGTATTTATTTATTTTTGTCTTTATCGAATGTCTTCCCCATTGCTCCCTGGCATAATTTTTACATGTGTCCTAAAGAGGCACATGTCCAATGCCCACACCCCTCAAAGCCAGCCTTGTACAGTAATACCTCATATAACATTAGTATCGAATAACACGAAAATCGCATAACATTAAGGAATCTGCGGGGAAGAATTGCATTGGATAACATTAAGATCCTATGGGATGCTTCAGATAACAACCGCTAAAGCCTGTTACAATGTATCTCTATGGATCCCATAGGATTTTAACATGCATCAGATAACACTAAAAATCGTATAACACCAAGACTTGTGGAACCAGGTTTTAGTGTTATCTGAGGTTTTACTGTACTTCCACCCTGCTCTTCAGTTCATCTGCTGCAAGACGCTGAGCTTGAAACTGGAAGATCAGGTTTGATACCTGACAACTGCACTTGGGGATATGAAAGGAGCCTCATTCAGGTGTCCCCTAAAAATCATTTCAACCCAGAGTAATCTCTGACACGAAAAAGCAAGTTCATCTGCTGCTCTGCATGAGAACTGAAAAGCCACTGTCAGTCAGCAGGAAAAAAGCACAGTACACACCCAGATGTAGACCTTACTCCAGAAAGCTGGTATAAGGCTTGACCTTTCCCAACAGTTTAGTCACTTTGATCTATGGACCTACTTGATGGCTGAATGGGTGCCTCTGAAATACGTGTACATGAATCACTTCCAAATTTGCTTCATTGAAGATGTGTGTTGACATACCGGTACTGAAAGAGAGGCAGTAAATGCAAATCTCATATTTCTTTGATCTCAGCTATTCAGACTCTTGCACCACACCTACTATAATTATATCATAAGCTTTCATCAGCAGTTTATTAAAAAGTGATCTCTTTTCCTCTGTACACTGAAAGGAATATGTAGAGAATGATATTTTAAAACATTACCTGGATATAAAACTCCACATGATTTCAATTGCAGTGGAAACATCAAAAAAAATACCAAGTAGAAGGATGAGGTGGGGCAGTTTCCACCACTTGGAAATTTGAGACTATGAAGCATCTTAGGCATCCTGTGCCATAATAACATGAACAACAGGTATGTGAAAGGACACAGATAAGCTATGCTTGATGAAGTTAGCATGACACACATGTTGACTCTAAATTTAAGCAACTGCCTCGGATTATCAATGTTGGATGGGCTGTAAAAGCCTTCAGTCATACTTCTTGAGTCCTCTGGCTATTCCTCTCTGTTGGGAAATAGAAATTTATGTGCTACCTCTGCACCTTGTTAGTTAGCCTGCTTCCTCTAGGTGCAGTGGAGAATAATTTTTATACTCAGTGCTGAAGTAAGGTTCAGATATCTTTCCATTTTCCCTCTGTACATAGGAGAGGCACTAATTCCCACCACTCTGTCATAGGTTATGAAGTGTCTCAAGCCAGCACTGTATTGATGGTTCTACAAACCCAATGTAGGAGATTCAATAAAAGTCTAGTAGACAATGAATAGAGCAGTGTTTCCCAACCTTTGGTTTTGGACTTCAATTCCCAGAAGCCTAAATCAATTCCCCAAAGTGCTGATCAGCCAATGTACTGACTTAGGCTTCTGGGAACTGAAATCTCCCTGTGGCTTTTCTGCAGGTCAGGAAATTTAATTCAATACAGTTGTGGCCCACGTTTAAGTCCAACTGTGGTATCTGACTTTTTTATTTGCTGTTGGGAAGGAATGTGGCACTGATTATGAACTGTTGACATCCAATACAAGAGTAAAGCTGGGGACCATCACCCCACCTAAAGGGGCCCATTATCCCATAGCTGTTGGCCCCTTTAGGGAGTCGGGTTATTTACCGCTGTCCAACACTTAGCGTTGAGTCACTGGCTATACTATCTACTCCATTACCATAGTGGGATGTCCAGCCAGACTAACTGTTATGCTCTGCCGTAATGATGTTAAGATAACATGCAGAATTTAGAAATAACTAAATATAGATATTATAGTTACCTGAACTAGTTACTGGCAATATAGTTATCAGTTATACGGTTCCATGTTGCTAGTCACTTTTGAATAATGGAACTAACATCCATAATACTAATTTTTAGATATAGTGGTTAAGTCCTAATTACTTTCAAAATTACTTTTAAAGTAGTTGCAATTTTAAGCAATACTGACAGGTTTTCAGATGTTAATGCCAATTCCACTTGTTTTAAACGTTTTTATTGTGTCTCACCTGTTTAGGAATAACTAATAGGTTTAATTTTTTTGAATAGTAGCCATGTTAGTCTGTGTTTCAAACATATCAGAGAATGCATAAAACAAAATAAAACAAAAAAACATTGTAGCACTTTGAAGACTAACTGTTAAAATTTAATATTAGCTTTTGTAGATCAAGTCCACTTTGTCAGACATGGGAGTGGGACTTCATGGCATCAATTTATATACATCAGGTACGGAGGTAAAGAGTGATTGGTTAGCATAAAATATTGCATATTTTCTCTCAAAGACTGTGGGGAACAATGATGGGTTTGCATTACTTTCTGGCTGATATCTGCAATTAGATTTGACAATCAATAGACATTAAGGTGTGTTTGTCCTTTTTCTCAGAAGTGACTGAAGAAGGAAATGTTAGATTATCATGAACATTTAGATCAGAAGCGTAGCATGCCTTAACGGGGCCCCGTATAAAAATTTGTTTGGGGGGCCCTTGTGAAATAAAAAAAATTGGGAAGTTTTTATTAATTTTTTCTGTAGGGGGCCCCCGTGGCCCGGGGGCCCCGTATAATTGATACGGCAGATACGGCGGTAGCTACGCCCCTGATTTAGATTAATTCTAGCATTCAGGAGCAGTGAAAGGTTCTGGTAAGGAAACTAAAGAAATACAACCACCAGGTCACTGTTTGAAAAGGGGATGATTGTAAAGATTTTTTCTGTCAAAAGAAACAGCTATATTATATTTTCTCAATTTTTTTAAAAAAAATTAAGTAAATTCATAAATGGTATAGTGAAAGATCTGGAATAAAAGCTACTTATACACTTATAGTTTAAAAATCCTGTACATTAATTAGTAAGGCATAGAGGAAGATAAAGGAAACTCTTTCAGACCAAGGGTGAAATTCAGTTTCAGATTCTTAGTGGCCACATTCCATGGATTAGCCAGACCAAAAGGTCAGAACAAATATATCAGCATATTTCACCTGGAGAAAATTCAGGTTTGAAATCTTCAAATTTTGCTTCAAGTCCATTTAGAACAGAAGTTCTCAACCTACAGCCTGATCTGGCCCACAGTGTCATTTCATGTAGCCCCCCCCCTCGCCTCCCATGTGTGGTTCCTTTTAGGGTAGCCCATAAGTCCCTACCCACACAGCACATAGATACAATGGATACATAATATATATGAATGGGTAGGGACTTATGGGCCACCCTGTAAACAGCATTTCAAAGCTGTTTACATGGCATAGATTGCAACTGTACCGCTGGTGGGAATGAGGACAGTGGGCCACATGAAATGGTGCCACAGGGGGAGAACTGTTGGGCTCCTGGCCTTGTCTCACCCAACACCAACACCCCCGGCAAGACCTCAGCCCTACAAGGAAGGACTAGCAAGCCCTACTCACTATTTCTCTGAGCAGCCAATTCATCTCAGTTGGGGAGGGAGGTCCGAAGCCTCCTTTGAGGGTTGACATCTCCCTCCCTCCTTCCAGGGGGAAACAAAATGGTCATGCCTTTGAAGCTGTTGGGACAAAATGGCTACCTTAAAATGGCCACCCTCATTGTGCAAGCAGGGGGAAATGGCCCTCTGGCCCCTCAGCTGTCTGAGAGAACGTGACCCAGCCCCTGGCTTGAAAAGGTTGGGAACCCCTGATTTAGAACATTACTTATTTTGCAAAGTGTTGAATAACCCAGATTAGATTGCAGCACTTTTAGAAGTTGATCATTAAATTTTCCAGCTACTTTCTCCTTTGCTTGCTTTAAATTACTCTCAGTTGTTCTGTTCAAATTTGACTTGGCCAGTAGAGCAAAAATTCATGCCAATCACCATAACATGTCAGCACAGTTTGCTGTCATTATTGTAATGGAATACAGTATAATATATATTTAAGTAGAAAGCAGGACAGGTAAGCAATTTTATTGCTAAAACAATATTCATCTTTACCTTGTCTGCTGTAAAGTTGGGAAATAAGCAGCCTGCAAGATGTTGGACCACAAAATTCATCAGCCCATGCCATTGGCCATGTTGGCTGGGATTAATGAGATCTACGGTTGAACAACATCTGGAGGACCTAATATTCCCCAGCTTTGGTCAAGTTGGTGCTTGATTTTAATTTGGCAAGTACAAAAATACATCCTGAAGTCTAAGTGTATAAAATTATCCCATTTTTAGTTCCCATGGAGAACTGTAAACACTATTACAAGCTCTTTTGGTTTACTAATCTCTTTACCAAGCTAAATGTATTTGCAAACATATTTTGATCAAAGTTATTTCCATTTTTGTATGCACACATTGTTATTTTGAGTGGCATGCTATTTATTGTTTTTGTTCATTGGTCTATTTTGCAATCCTGCATCTGAACATTTGCAATTACACCAATATCCACAGTTTGTACAGATATGTAAATACTGCAAATAGAAATAGAAAGTTTAAAAAAAGAAGAAGGTGACTCATGTGATGAAGAGTTTCAGATAAAGGACAAACAACAACAGCAGTGGTTAAGAAGATTGCCTTGTTAGCTGGAAGGCTGACAAGTCAGCAGTTCAAGACCTGGGTACTGTATGATGGATTGAGTGCCTGCCTCTGTCCCAGCACTTTGGGACATGAAAGGAGCCTCATTTGGGCATTCCCTGAGTTGAGTTTCTTCTGCAAAAATACTTTCAACCCAGCATAATTTCTGACACAAAATTATTATTATTATTATTATTATTATTATTATTATTATTATTATTATTATTATTATTATTATTATTATTATTATTATTATTATTATTATTATTATTATTATGTTAAAGAACAAGAACTGTTTAAGACCGTTAAACAAAGAAAGCTCCAATACCTTGGGCGTATCATGAGGAACAACATGAAACTCCAACTTGTTATGCAAGGGAAGATTCTTGGGAAGAGAGGACCTAGACACAGACAGACAGAAAGAAAATGGGTAGAATAATGTTGCAAATTTCAGGGGAAGGATTTTACTTGACCCCCTCCAGGTGACAGCATTGTCAGGGAGTGGGGGGTTGAGTGAACTAACCAGGCAGTGTTGCCCATCTCTTGTCAATAATGTTATTCATCGGATCCCTTGGGCAAGGTGAAACCCTGCATGTAAATGGACTTGATTTCTCAAGTGCATTTGCATGTGTGGAATGTCATTGCAGAGAAGTCTACCAATGCATGGACTCCTCACAAAATAAGGACACCAAGGTATCCAAGGTATTTTACTTGACATTGTCAAAAGAAAAAGATGCATGGGGAGGTGGCCTTTATTATGCAGGTCATTCACAACTTCAAGCATCTTAGAAAGATGATGTTTCACCTAAAAGGTTATCAGGTTGGAGCCACATTGTCTCTTTTTTTAAATAGCAACTCTGCCTTGGGCAATAACTTTGACACCTTCCTCAGATACATATTACTTTTTTTAAAATGTATGACCCTCCTCCCTATTCCTCTCTGAAGAGTTTTACATAATGTAATACACCCAATATGAAACTCACCCCCATGCCAACAAACATCTTCCCAAAGATTATTTGGAACACTGCATCTTTTTCATCCATTCAGGCAACAAAGTTTTCCCCAACAGGCATTCAGTTTGGTTTTGGCTTTGATTTTTTATAATTGTTGCTTCTATGTACCCTGCAAAGATATTGAAGTTTCAGAGAAGCTGTTTTAGTTCTAAGAGCTATAGTAATGAATTCAAGTACTGTACAGTAATTTATCACAAATGACATCCTCATTTCTGTCTCTAAAGTATGTTCCAGGAATTATGTGAATGTGATAATATTATGGTTCAAAATTTACCACATTTTCTTTTGTCATCCATAACACACCTTGGAGGTGGGGTTTATTTTTATTTTTTATTTTTTGGGGGGGAGGTTACTATTATTACAGAAGATACTCTGTGTGGGTGGGAGGTGTCTTTTCCTGATTTGCACTTCAACCAATTAGGATCAAACACCAATTCTGGAAGACAAAGAAAGATTGAACAGACAGACATCTTCACATATAAACAGAAAGGGAAGGAAGTTCTTGAGTGATAGAACTTCTTCATCTCTAGACCTCTGCACAGATTGTTCACCAGCATGGAGAGCTTCCAAAAAATGTAATTAGCAACTCGCTGCAGACATATTTTGCATTAGCTAATGATCCAGCTACACTTGTAAGTAAACAGCACCAACATATCTAATCACTGCAAGGAAAGAAGAAAAGAAAAACAAAAAACCAACAGAATGCCTATTAAACATCTGGATGCAATTTTCCAGTTTGGCTTAGAACAAAATGAAAACACATGCAGGTTCTTTTGATGTGGGCCTCAACAAAGAAATTGTTGGGCTTTAGAAAAAAAATACCACACTGGCCATTCAATGTGTCATTTTCATAAAACCAGGTCATTTTTCTTTAAGTGTTCCCAATTTAATTTTGTTGGTTTCCTGCAATCTCTAATTTTACCATATTGTGTGAAACCAAAAGAGAGTCTTTTGAGCTGATCTTTTTTATGCTTTAAGTGCTCGTAATCTCTGCTACTGTTTTTTTTCCACCTTCCACTTAAGGGTCCTTCTTCCTGTTGAGATCAAAACACCAGGACTGCTTTCAGACACAGGTTCTTTAGTGGCCAATTCAGCATACTGTTGCTAAAGTAGGAAGAATGGGTATGTTTTAAATAACCATGCCAAATGGGGTATTTGCAGTCCAAAAAAGTAACTTTTCCAAGCACATCAATTAACATACTGTTCTTCCTTCAGGCTGTGTCATGTGCGCGAATTCTTATAAGTTTTGCCTGTTGAATTAGTTGAGAAAATCACAGAAAGTGGGACAGTTTTACATTGAGAAAGCAAACAAATAAGCAAAGAGGAGGGGTGGAAAGAAGACAGAGAAGGGAATAATAAAATAATAAAGAAGTATGAAGGGGCTGTTGTAAAGGCCATCTTTTCCAACTCTCTGCAAATGCAGGAGACCCCACAGCTAATGCAATCTTGACAGATGGGCATCAAAGCTCTGCTTGAAAATTTCCAGCATAGGAGAATCATCTGCTGAATAACGCCTATAGTCAGTTGTTACTAAAGTTTTGTCAAAATCCTTCTTGAATTTTGAACCCATTACTTAGGATTTACCTAAAAGGCCTGTTTCATCTTTTGTGTAAGACCATATCAAACAGTTAAGATGGCTATCTTATGAGGGTTAACATTTAAGATGGCTGTCCTATCTCTAGCTTCTCTTCTCTAGGCTAAAACAACATTCTCAGCTCTCTCAACTATTACTCATAGGGACTGGTTTCTAGATCCTTTATCGTCTTTGCCGATCTTCGCCAGACATGTTCAAGTTTGTCAGTTTCCTTCTTAAGCTGTGCTGCTCAGCATTTAAGATGAATTCTCACCAAAGCAGAGAGAGGCATGGTTATTCCCCTTGATCTGGACAGTATACTTCTGTTGATACAGCCTAGAATGATATTAGCTTTGTTGTTGTTATCACCACAGAG
The DNA here is from genome assembly GCA_030440675.1 of Furcifer pardalis. Classification (NCBI taxonomy): domain Eukaryota; kingdom Metazoa; phylum Chordata; class Lepidosauria; order Squamata; family Chamaeleonidae; genus Furcifer; species Furcifer pardalis. The sequence continues at coordinate 43,453,242 of CP126896.1, read as the reverse complement.
AGATAGATGAAAAGGTGATCGCACTGTTCAAAGACTCCTGAGAGCAGGTATAGCTCAAGTTGTTAACTTGCCTAGTGTAGGGGTTGTATGTGAACTGGCATTGGGAAGAATCAGCTTCAAATCTCTACCGAACCGTGGAGTGCAGTGGGTAGCCTTAGGACTGGCACTCTTCCTGAGTCTTCAACCATATTTACTGAATTTCTTTGAGAATAAAATAGGAAAGGTCCACATGTCTTGCCTTGAAAGAAAAGCTGGGATATAAACAAAATCCATAAGAGGTAGAAAATGCAAATGTATTTACTAGTTAGCTCTTCCAAGCAAGTCTGACAGAAATGAATGCACAATGATCTGTTTCATCCAGTGTTTGTGACAGAGTCCAGGTGGTTTATGTGTTCTTAGATGAACTCAATCAATGTTTCACTTGATGACCTCCAATAGCACCCCAATCTGTCAACTGAAATGGCCACTCTACCCCATTTTATGGCACAAATAGAATCTTATATTCTGATACTTCAGCATTGGATGCTGAATCTTCATACTACAGTAATTATTTAGAGAAAAGATAATATAGGATTTGTTGTTCAGTCGCACAGTCGATTCCGACCTTATCCATAAAGCTGAAGTAGATGGTGTGTCTCTATGTCTTTTGAAACACATGTGAAAATATTCTGTAGTGTAACTATCCTAAGAGGAGAAGCAAGGTCTGACCTTAAACCTCATGCCCTTCATTAGTGTTGCCTCAAACAGCACACAATCAGCCCAAACAAGTTATGACTTTGCTAAATACTGTAAGAAGGTATTTGTGTATCCTTATAAAAGTAGAGACTTTTAAATGAGACCTAAGTCACTCTGAAAAAATGCAGAGCAACTAACTAATCACTAGCATCATGTTTATCAAGGAACAAATGTTTTTATGTAGACATAAACAAATAAATCTAGATTAGGACATTCAGAAGGGACAATAAAAATGCTTTTTCCCTGAAGGCAAGTTTTGTGTAAAGAGGGAGACAGTTAATCCAGCATGTAATGTGGGAAACAGACTTTGAAAAAAGGAGACAGAAAAAGATGGTTATCCTTTCTAAAATGTGGCTGTATAATCTGAATCACCCAGTGGGCAGTTTTTTTCTATCTGCGCACTTCCACAGGAATGCAGGCTTTCCCAAATCAACTGAAAGTTAGTGCATTAAGCCGAGCGACAACAATATGGTATATTCATGATTGGGAAAATAAAGAATTTGTGACACAACTACTTTCATATGTTATTAATGTTTGCTGAAAATTATTGCCTGAGTATTCAGGGCAGTGTTAAGTTATAGAGCAGGGGTGCCCAAACATTTTGGACTGTGGGCTGGTCATGTGGTTCAGTGGGCTGGTCATGTGGTTCCTCCCACCAGAAGAGGAAGTAAAACACGCCTTGCAATCTGTTTTGCAACAGGATGAGATAGATTTTAGGCTGCCATCTTCTCTGTTTAAACCAGGGGTGCCCAAACTATGGCCCATGTATTACTCCAAATCTGAAAATTGCTCCTCTTTTTTTGCTTTTTTAAAAAAGATTTTTATTATCAATAAAAACACTTTTACTCTTTATTTTCCATTTCCCCCCAACTATACCCAGTGGGCTTACATGGCCACAAACACCACACTATACCATGATTCACTTGCAGGTATAACTGCAAGGGTTGATTTTTAATTTTATTTCATTAGCAGTTATAATTAATAAAAAAGTTCCCATGTACTTTAATCTATGCTGATGATGATGATGATGATGATGATGATGATGATGATGATGATGATGATGCCCCAATTGCTTAAGCAACTCTGGGTAGCTCACAACAAACAATAAGACAATAAGACCTTGTGCATATTTTAGAGTTTTAAAAAATATAAGACAGTGTCTTATTTTCGGGGAAACACGGTATTTTCTTTTATATTTCTCTTGCTCTGTATAGAATAATTTGATAAGTGTTGGTTCTTCCTTATAAACTGCTATATATGAAGGTAAAAAACTAACTCTTTAAATTTGCTTCATGTCTTAGAAGGTCAAATTGAAAAGGAACCAAAGACAGATAGAACAATGGGTGCCATTTAAGCCCATCAGGATGGGATTATCTGGGTGGGTACTGCAAAGCACCTCATCAAGGGAAGTCCCAAAGTTAATTCCAAAGATGCCATTGATGCTGATTGGTCAGTCAATTTCTGACTGGTCCCTGTCTTCAAGCCAAGCATGCTCATTGGAGCAAACCCAACAATTCCACTCTGCCATTGGCTACTGTACTGACCTGTCTCCACCTAATCCCCCATCTCCTCCCACTATCCTTCCTGGAATTTTGTAATCTTTTTTTTTTTCTAATACAGTAAAACCTCATATAACACTAAAACCTGGTTCCACAAGTCTTGGTGTTATATGATTTTTAGTGTTATCTGATGCATGTTAAAATCCTATGGGATCCATAGAGATACAGTAATACCTCATATAACATTAGTATCGAATAACACGAAAATCGCATAACATCAAGGAATCTGGGGGGAAGAATTGCATCAGATAACATTAAGATCCTATGGGATGCTTCAGATAACAACCGCGAAAGCCTGTGTGGTTACAATGTATCTCTATGGATCCCATAGAGGATCAGATAACACGAAAAATCATATAACACGAAGACTTGTGGAACCAGGTTTTAGCGTTATATGAGGTTTTACTGTACATTGTAACCACACAGGCTTTAGCAGTTGTTATCTGAAGCATCCCATAGGATCTTAATGTTATCTGATGCAATTCTTCCCCCCAGATTCCTTAATGTTATGCGATTTTAGTGTTATTCGATACTAATGTTATATGAGGTATTACTTGTACAACTATTTACATGAAAACTTACCATTGTAACTTGAAGTTGACTTATTTACCTATGAAATAAGAGCCTGCTGCTAGGTTATTGTTTCCTTGTAAAAACTTTATTGTAACATTAGATGATAGGATTTGTCTGTAGTTTGTAAAACTGCATAAAAAGATGATGTGATGTCAGGTCTTCAGCTTTCTTTGAACAAATTAGGAAAGGAATCTCATGGGTAGATTTTTATAGAGGCAAAAGGTGAGAAATGTCTTTGACCAGCAGCAGGCCACTGTTGATTAAATGCATGCTCAATAAACCATTTCATATTTGCCTGAAATTTAAGACTCTGTGGTTCTTGGGGGGGCTCTGTCAGTCGATGAACTTTTTAACTTTATAAATGCATCTCCATCTTAGAAAAGGTAAAGTGAAGGGGGATGGGTTTTGGAGGATATGGAAACCATTTATAGATCATACGCATGGCCCCTGTATCGGAACAAAATGATTTTTGGAAATTATGAGGTTGCATAATTCCCCGGACAATGTATATAGCACAAGGGTGATAAATATGATGTAAATTGCAGCAGGGTAAGAAAATATTATGTATTAGAAAGAAAAAGTAAAATGAGGATAAATTTTGTTGATGTATGAATTGATATATTACTTGTTACTACTTTTAAATGTTACTGAGGGATGTTTATTCATATTAGATTAATTGGCGTGGAGATTTAATGTTGCATTGTTGTCTGAGTTATTTTATCTTTTTATTTTCATATTCTTATATCTTTATATTCTTATATATATCTTTGTAATTGTTTTTCTTTTAATACCTAATAAAAAGAATTAAAATTAAATAAATGCATCTCCAGTCATCCTGTAACAAAGAAAAAGGCAGTGATGGGCAGCAGCCAGTCCACCAGAACCGGCAGTAGCTTTCCCCAGTGCCACGAAGAACCAGTAGCAGCTTTTGGGGGGAACCAGCTTGGAGGCTTACCTTTTTGCTGGTTCCCGCACTGTGCATGCGCACCTACAGCACTTGGTGCACATGCACACCTACAGCACTTGGCATGCATGCACGCCTACAGCGCTCTGCCTGCCGAGCCAAGCAGCCATTTCCACAGAGCATTGGGCGGCCATGCACAGCCACAGAGGAACTGGTGGCAGCTAATGAGGCAGCTGATGAGGCCCCAAAAGGGGAGGAGGAAGAGCAGCTGCTGGCCTGAAGCTCCCTACAGCCTGCTGCCCAGGATAAGTTACTCAACTTTGGGTGTGGGGTGGGTGGGTATATTTTAATGTACATTTAATGTGTATTTATTTTTAATGTGTATTTTTATGTGTTTTATGTGTATTTAATGTGTGTTTTTATGTCTATTTAATTTGTATTTTTATGAGTACTTATTTTTTTATGTTTTTTTAACTTTGGCTCCGCCCATGTAATTTGCTTAACCCATGATGTCATGACATTGGCTCCATCCATGATGTCATGATGTTGGCTCCATCCACGTTGTCGACTCTGCCCACGGTGTGGTTGTAAAAAATTTGTCTGCCCATCACTGGAAAAAGGGGATAGGAATTTTTAGGTAACACATGGGCTGGATCCCCCCCCCCCCAACAGGCATGTTTTACTTCCACTTCTGGGAGAAATTAGGGCAGTGCAGGCCAGATGAATTGGCATCAGGGGCCAGATCCAGCCCATGGGCCATTGTTTGGGCACCCCTGTTATAATCAAATGATATAATTAGTCTATGAGTTTCAGCTGACCATATCTTGCCACTGGTCTTCTCAAGCAGCTTTACAATAGTGAGGTCTAAGTTATTGTCCTGACCCACCTGGGCAGGCATGGTCACTGCACAGTAGTGCTACACAGAGAGTCTTGTTCGAAGATAGTCCAGATATCAAAGTCCAAAAGGCAAGGCGAGGTCTGTTTACCAGTAGTCCAAGTCAGCATCTAATCCAAAGGGTGTCCACGGGCATCATCAGGGTTGGCAAAGAGGTCAGGGTCACAGCAGACAGGCAGGTCATGGTCTAGACTGGCAGTCTGGAGTCAAGCAGGATGTTGGTCTTCGCACAAGAGTTGTACCAACACTGGCAGGCTGCAAGAAGCTTGCTTATAAGCCCCCCGGATGATCGGTATCAGGTGGCAGCCTTTTTTGGTGCTTCGCTCTAACCTGTCTGCATCTCAGGTGTAGCTGTTTCCTGTACCTCTCCTTGACTGAGGGCTAATCACTGTCAGATCCAGACTCCTGATCTGACAGGTCAGCTGCTGGGGGAAACAGACTTGGGCAGGGCAGAAGCTGAGATTCCTGGCTTGGGTGCAGGAAGAACTGGGCTGGGCATAGGGAGTGCCCCCTGATCCAGGTCCTCTTCAGAGTCAGAGGAGGGTTGAATCACAACAGTTATAAAGTGTGTGAGAGGGTCTTAACTGGCAAGTACAGTTGGAGTCCTTGTCATCATTGAGTAAGTCTCATTTGGGGCTCAGTGAAACACACTTGCATTCTGGGCAGAGGTGTATAAGATTTGTAGTCCATCTTCCATTCTCTAATTAAGTTTATTTCTACATATTCCAAATATGGACAGATTAATAAGTAAATTTAGTTGTGTACTGAATACTAGGAGTGGGTGCAGGAATAATTTTAAAGATTCATTTGTACCAGGTTCTTTTGCAGTGGAGAGACTTTTATGCTGCACCCTCTCACAAAAGCGACTCTGGGCAGCTTACAGGGATAAAAGATACAGTTACAAATTACACATGATCAAATAACATCATACTACGGATTAAAAATCATCACAATTTAGATAAACCCAGAACAATAAATACACAATTAATTAAAAGATTTGGCTACAATTAGCGAAATATTAAAAAAAAAGATTTAAAAGTTAAAGTTTAAAACAGCGAGAAGGGTGGCTGTCCTATCAGATCAGCCACCCAACATGGGACCCCACATTCCTGGGGCCCCACACCTGCCCTGCCTTACATATACAGTATTGCCTGGTGAGTAAGCCAAATTTGCCACCCTCTGGGCAGGGCCTAGGATGCCAGCACCTGCTCCTGCTAGGGCTTCTGGGAATTAGTCCAAGAACACCCATATGCCCAAGAAGTGCCACCCAGGGTGCCCCCCCAGGACCCCCATGCTACGCTACAAGGACCTTGCCCCCACCTCTGGGCCTACACCAATGGTCTGAGGGAGAAGTCACCATGTCCTAGCAGACAGCTGAGGACTTCACCCCCACCTCTGAACCCACACCAATGGCCTGAGGGAGAAGTCACCATGGCTGGAAGGAGGCTGAGGACCTCTCTCCCTCCTCTGGGCCCACACCAATGGCTTGAGGGAGAAGACACCTTGGCCTGGCAGGTGGCTGAGGACCTCACCCCATCTCTGGGCCCACACCAACAGCCTGAGGGAGACGATGCCATGGCCTGGCTGGCAGCTGAGGACCTCTCCCCATCTCTGGGCCCATACCAACAGCCTGAGGGAGAAGATGCCATGGCCTGGCTGGCAGCTGAGGACCTCACCCCCATCTCCAAGCCCCCATCAATGGCTGGAGAGGAGTTAGTGTTCTGCTTTGGTTGTTTTGTGAAATTGTATTTTATGATTGTTACTGTACTGTTGCTGTTTTGACTGTAAGACACCCTAAATTGCCTTGGCAAGTGAGTGGCAATATAAACCTGAACAAACAAACAAACAAATAAACATGACTGTACTGGTGGATTTTACTTCTGCTTCTGGGAGTGACAAGGGCTTTGCTGGCCATATGGGCACATTTTACTTCTGCTTCCTGGAGCGTTGAGAGCTTTGCAGGTTGGATGAATTGGTATCAGGGGCCAGATCTGGCCCCTGGGCCACTGTTTTGGCACCCCTGGTCTACTCTATTGGCATAGCAGGATAACCTCACCAGACTGGCTTTAGAAATATGGATCTTTGGTAAATCTCAGTATGAGTGAATTTCAGCACCAACATTGGCTTGTAGAAATTAAGGGTCTTTCAAATACCATGTGACCTAAAATAGGCCACTTTTTGACCTCTGTGCCTCCATGACATTTGGCCGACCCCCTCCCCCTAAATCATGTGATTTCTCCATTTCCCCTGATTTGAAGAGAACGGATGGCATTAAAGTCAGCATTGCCATTGCCACCAACACTCCCCAGGCCAGGTCAGTTGGGGAGGGAAGCAGGAACAGCTGCACAGACCTGGTCGGCTTCAGCGCTGCCACCACTGCCATTGCCACTGAAGCTCCCCGGGCCAGGCAGGCTGGGGAGGGAAGTAGGAACAGCTGCACAGACCCAGTCGGCTTTAAAGTCAGCAATGCCGCCACTGCCACTGACACTCCCTGGGCCGGGCTGGCCAGAGAGGGAAGCAGGCTGGCGGTGACGGCAGTGGTGGAGCTGAGCACAGCGGACAGCGACTGTGGCGCTGAAGCTGACCAGGGCCGTGCAGCAGTTTCTGCTTCCCTCCTCAGCTGGCCCGGCCCAGGGAGCATTGGTGTCAATGACAGCAGCAGTGGTGCTAAGCCAACTGGGGCTGCACAGCTGTTCCTGCTTCCCTCCCCGGCCGGCCTCGCCTGGGGAGCATTGGTGGCAATGGCAGCAGCAGAGGCACTGACTTTAAAGGTGATCGGGGCCACACAGTCACATGACTTCATGCCAAACCACCTCCCCCCATAACTTTTAGTCAAACCCCCCAACAAATGGTCACGTGATATTTGAAAGGCCCCTTAGGTGTCCCTCTGGCAGGATGGGCAGAAGACATTTCTGGATCTAAAGCTAAGGCAAGAGTCCTGTTGAATGCTGGTAGAGTGAAACTCTCCACTGGAGCAGTTCTATGTGTTCTCTCTGCTTGTCATCACAGATATTGAGATCTCCATTCTCTGTGAATGGGTATAGAAAGGCCTTGTGTTATAACCATTGTGCAAGTGGTTTGAGGTGCATTGGATCCAGTTCTGGAAAATTTGCAAGAGATTGGCAAGGATTTCCATGTTCAAATTAATAACAGTAGTAGCAAAATGATTTCTCCCCCATCCCCAATTATATCAATGAACTGAAGAAAGTTGAGAGTAACCTGGAGAGTGTGTGTTTACTTAAAAATAAAACTTTTTTTAAAATGACTTTTTAAACTCTAAATGTATGTCTTCTTCTTGAAGCTGATTTTTTTAAAAATTAACTGCTTTATTGCTTTAATTATTTGCTCTGTAAACACTTCTATAATAGTTCTGTGGAATGCTGTAAACAGAAATTAGGTGAAAAGTCTCATCAATTAAGTTCTGGAATATTTTATAACCAACTTTTCTTTTATATTGCATTGCCTAAAAATAAATGTTTTGAATGGGGTTTTTTTTTGTTATACTAAAACAGACAAGCATGATTAGCTCATTGTAAACTGCAACAGGTAGCTGCTTTCTCTCCTATCAAAAACAGCCTCTTAAATTCATTGGGCAAAGTACTGTTAGAAACTTACACATGCATAAGTTGATAGGGACTGTGGTAGCTTAGTGGTTATGATGCTGAACTTGATGACCAGAAGGTTGGCAGGTCAGCTGTTTGAGACCCGAGTGCTCCACAACAGAGTGATTTCTCATCTCTGTCCCAGCCGCTGCCTACCTGCTTACTGACAATTTCCTGCACAAAGTTACACGCGGTTCACTATGTTCCTCTGATTCCTTCTTTTGTGAATAAAGATGAGGCTTTTCTTACACAACTGCAGTTCTACATCAAGTGGAAGCTTAGAAGACATCCAAATTATGGTGAATTCTGGTATCGTTTTCTTGTATTTGCCTGTTGTTTATTTTCCCCGTTTTGCTTGATGAAAATCTGGTAAGGCAAAAAGAATAGAATAGCTACACTCTGCCTTTTAATTGTGAGTGGAAGGAACCCTTTGGGCATTTCTAGGCTGAAGCCTCCTCATGCTAGCAATTAGAAAGCACTGTGCAACTATTCTGGTTTTTTCCTTTTAAAGGATTTTCCATGGTAAGGAAAGAAAAAGGCAGAGTAAGTATTGGGGGGGGGGGAGGAGAAGAGTATGAGAAGAAGATGTCCTTGTCTGAAGCCCTTGCAAAATTCAGTGTGATGCTGTGATAAAAACCTGATCCGAAACTGCTCTCTTTGTGGGAGCACCCTATGGCTTTTCATTTGTCTGCCTTTGAGACTTTCAAAGCGGGGCACGTCCCTTTGTGTTTCTGTAGGGAAGTTTACATGGAGTGGATCAATCCACCCTGAGATCTTTTCTTGCAATCCACTAAATCACAGGCTCAGGTCCCCTGTGCAGTGATGAGATCCCTTGACCAGATATGATTGGGCTGCATTTAAGAGTAAGGCTGCTGAAAAGTGGCTCATGACTCTTGATGGCCACATGTGGCACTTCAGTCGGGCCCTTCTGACAAATGAAAGGGAAAACTGTCGAGAGACTAGGCGACATTTCCCCCGAAGCCCTCCAGAGATGGGCTGCTCGGAGAGGAAACTTTGATACAGAGCGCTCTGAACACCGCATTCTCCAAGGCAACATCAGGGCCTTGCGTTCTTCCATTAGCTTAAACAGGGAAGCATCCATCTGACTCTAGCTACTGCCTGTCCTGTACGGGGGGAATGCATTATTTATCTCCCTATGTTATTTTCAGAGATTTTCTGGAGAGAGCGGGGCAATGTAAAGGAATAGTAATAATAATAAAGAAAAGAGAGAGAGAGAGCGCCTCGCCCAGCCCTCTCTCTCTCTCTCTCCCTCTCTAGGTGCCCCACGTTACATTGATTGACAGCTCAGCCTCTCCATTCTCCTTCTCCCCGACCTTCCCATTCCGACTGCTTGTCTCAACGTTCCGTCGCCTCTGATTGGCTCGCTCGGAGGAGTCCTGCCGCTCAACTAGAAAGGCTTTCTAGCGAAGGCGGAGAGAGGGCGAGCGAAGAGGCGATGCTTGACAGCACGGGCTCCTATTGGCTCGACGTCACGAACCCACGTTGGCTCCAGAGCAGGCGATTGGCCCCGCGTCCCACCTCGGGGCGGGGCCGAGGGGGGCTGGTTAGCTCGAGGAGTGTGAAACCGCGTGTTAATGTAACCAGCGCGGGCGGATACATTGTGTCCCGTTTAGTGAGATCCTGCCGTCGCCGAGCTTGGGGCTCTCGTGTCCCGCGGAGTTTTCCCATCACGGCCCGGTCTCGTCTCCATGGAAGGAAAGTCCTTGTGATTTCTTTTTGGGGAGGAGGGTACGGGATCGCCTCCTCCCCGCGACGGACCCTGGAGGTTTCCCCCGAGCGCTCCTAGGAAGAACTTTGGACCGGGATTGGGCAAGACCGACTAGGATGCTATTGTGGTTCTGAAGACGCGTTTTTCCTTTCGGGGCTCTAGCTTGGGCCACCGCATCGTGCGGTCCGGAGCCAGCCCTGCGGATACCCCCCAGCGGCGGCCGCCCTTTGTTTTTGCGTCCCATCGGCGGTGTGGGGGGGGGGGGGGAGGATCGGGCGTTTGGAGGGTTAAGGGTGTGCCACGCGTTGGGGGTGGCATTTTTCCTTCGCAACTTTCCGGACGACTCGGGGGTGGTGGTGGATTTCCCTTTGGCTGAGAAGTGGGACTTCCTTCCTCGCGTCCCGTGCGTGGCCTGGCCTCGATCTATTTTTTCCCCCCCTCCGAACAAGACGGCTCAGAAAGGGGGGAGAGATCAGGGCCTCTCTTCCCTCCTGGGTGACATCCGAGTCTCTCCGTCGGGCTGGACACTTGACTGAGTTGGATCGCAACCCTTCCCGGTCGTCGTAGCGAGCCAGGGAGAGACCAGGGATCGCCAACGCCCCCGCCTTCCTCGGCTTTTTCATCACGGTCTCTTGCAAGTTCTTCCACCGGCCGGGAGCGTTTCGTCTGCTGGGGAAGGGAATTGTCTCGGGAGCCCCAAAAACAGCAGCCTCGGCCGCAACGGCGACGACGAAGGAGGACCTGGTCCCGCCTCAGCGTCCCCGGCGCCCCTTTTGCCCGGCGACTTCTGTTCGGCCCCCCCTTCTTTCCCTCCCCCTCCGAAGCCAACAACAAAGGGAGCCTCGGCGGGGCGGGGAGGAGCAGCAGCGAGGCGAGGATGGCCCTGCCGCGGAGCCCAGCCGCTGAGTAGCGCCAACAGCCGGGCAGGCGACTCGCCCGCCGTTTTCCGTGCCTCGTTGTGGGGGTGTTTTTTAATTTTTTTTTCCAGCCACCCTCGTTCCGGGATAATAAAGTTGTGGGGGGGCACCGAGCCGACGGCATTGAGCTGCCCAGGAGCCGAGCCGCCGCCCGAGCCATGTTCCCTCAGAGCCGGCATCCCGTAAGTGGCCCTCGTGCCGGCCGACGGCCTCGAACCCCCGTCTCCTCCCTCCCTCAGTGGCGCGGAGAGCTTTGTTGACACGGGGGGGAGGGGGAGACGGCGGCCCTTTGGGCGCTTCGTGAGGAAAAGCGCGCGCGGGGTGGCGGTGGGGGGGGGAAGGGGAGGAGGGTCGAGCCCTCCCCCTTCTTTCCCAGTCACGGCCTGGGAAACTTCAGAGGTTCACGCCCCCTTCGCGGTGGGGAAGCCCCCACCTCCCCTGAAAAGGGGGGGGAGAGGCTACTCCTTTGTTTACTCTTGGACTTTGTCTGCCAGCTTATTTGGGGAGAGTGTCTTGGGGGGGGGAGAGTGAAGGGGGAGGGGATAGAATGATCTCTTCTCTCCCCTTGATAAAACACACACCATGAATTGAGAGCTCACTGAGGGTGTCAGATTTTCCTTTTTATTTTTTTGAACACCCCCCCCCCCCCCCAGGGAGAAAGGGACCCCCAGCCTGGTGGGAAATACTCTTTGAGTCTCCAGTAAAGGTTTTCCTTGCTCGAAAGCCGGTCGTATCCGACTCTAGGCGTCAGTGCTCATCTCTGTTTCTAAGCCAAAGAGCCAGCGCAGACGTTTCCATGGTCATGTGGCAGGCATGACTAGACACCGGAGCGCGTGGAACGGCTGTTACCTTCCCACCGAAGTGGTCCCTATTTATCTCCTTGCAATTTCTTGCTTTCGAAGGTTGGCAGGAGCTGGGACAGAGACGGGAGCTCATTCCGTCCTGCAGTACTCAGGAATCGAACTGCTGACCTTCTGCCTCCCAGTCAGCGTCTTAGTGACTTGAGTCTCCAAGGGATCATATAATGCCCAGTCAACTTCCTAGGTGGGCCCCTACCATCCTTTGGCCATACCCGGTGGTGGTTCTTTAAAGAGTGCCTTAGCTTGTGCCCGGAAGGACTGCCCCAAAAAGTTCTGAGATGATGGCAGCCCAAAAGAGGGGATTTCAACTCCTCGTGAAATGGCCTCCTCCCAGCTTACAACACCAGCACAAAAGCACCACCCATGGCTCTGAGAACATTAGACCATGCACCCTTGAGGAATGTTTTTCCACCTTCATCCTTTGCAATGTTACTCCAATTGTTCCTGTGTACACAATATCACCTGCTTTACCTCCCATCTTGACTCTTTTCCCCCCTTTCTCTTTCTACTGGCCTGCTACGGACTCCAGACGCCCCACCAGGCTGCAGGACAGCCCTTTAAGTTCACCATCCCAGAATCTCTGGACCGGATCAAAGAAGAATTCCAGTTCCTCCAAGCTCAGTATCACAGGTAAGGCTGACCTGGCTCAGATTGTGGACTCCCTTGCTTTCCAAGCTGCTGCTGAGTTGGGAATCCCAGGTCACTCCAAACCATGCTGGTTTGTGCCATAGGCTGTGCTCTGCTTCTTCCAAATGTATTTAGTTTGCCTGCCCAGCTGGTGGCGTTGGAGTCAGTCTAAGGCTTGTCACTCAGGACAAAAGGTGTCCAGAAGGTTTTTTAAAAACATATATACAAATAAAAAGAGTGGTCATATTTATTTATTTACACAAGTCTCTGCAGTTCAGGTGAATGTCCTGCTCCTCCCCACCACATAGAATGTGTTTTTTCAGAGCTGGGCAGAAATTGTCAATATTTGCTTTGGAAACTTTTGAAGGAAATGGATTTGATGTTTGACCACTCGGTGTCCGTCCTTGTCTAGTCTACCATTCTGCTTGAAATTCTGTTTAATCGTGGCTGTTCTACAAAGAGCTATGTTGGGATACCCTCTAGTAAAAGGTTCACATCCCCCATCTGTGGTGCCTGAACACTTGCAATGGGCACCAGGTATGGATGGCCCAGAACTAACTCCAACTTCATTCAGGGAGACTTATTCTGAAGGAAGTGTTCATCAGATGTTAGTTAAATAGATAGAGATAGTGCTTGTACCTGTTAAAAGAAGGAAGAGGGTCTTTTGGTTCACCTACAAAATATATTTGTTAGCATGTGCAGTAGAAATCACATAAAAGCAAACACTTTGTAGGTTGGGCTATTAGTGCTTTATCTCTGTAACAACACACCCACTCACACTCACAACTCGGGGCTAAGTGCTATATTGCTTGAGCACTCTGTGTACACAGTCTTAACTCAAAAGATCAAGCTCATGCAGATAAGTAGTGTTGAAAGAGCAGTTTTTAAGATGATGTGAACTGATCAGGTATTATAGTATACAACTGCAATCACCCTTTAATCATAATAGCAAAACTCAAACCCTTGAATTTTCTGAAGGATTTTCCTTGATGGCCTTCAGTCTTCCATTCTGAATAATAATACTTACTTCATTGTTATCTTAGTTGCTGAAGTTTTAGTAGTAAATTTCAACTGATGTTAATTTTGTGTAAAATATTTTGAGGCATACAGTCTGATTTTGTACATGCTTCAGAGTAAACCATGATGTTTTCTTACTACTAAGTAAATGTACATTGGACTGTAGCTAGCTAGGTGTTGTACATTTATAAAAGTTTACTCTTTAAGTCTCACTGAGTTTAATCTGGATTTGTTCTACGTTGATATGAATATAATCCTCAAATCTATTATTTTCACGTTCCATTGAAAGGCACATATTGTTAATATAAAAATACAAGTTAACAAGCTGTTCATGATTTCATTGAAATTGTACTGTACTTATGTTTTTTTTTAAATGGTTAGGACAAGTACCATTCTCTATTTTAGACACTGCTTCATACTGTTGTCATTTTTTGAATCAACTTCATAATCCTAGGCAGAATTGTATTTCCACATGAAATAACTTTGAATTTAAAGTCTTTCTACCACTAATTGTTTAGGGAAAATATCTAAAGAGGGGTATATTTGAGATCATCTTTTATTCTCTTGTTTTATCTCGTGGAGTGATTAACTTTCTGAAATCTCATGTTGAAGTATATTTTACTGCCATTTCTGAACAACCATGGTTTCCCATTACATGCATGGTTCTGTTTACTATCTGAATGAGTAGAGGTGTATGTGTGTAATCTGACATGAATAGATATGTATTCCGCATATTTAAACTTCGTCTTCTTCATTATGGCAGCATGCTCAAGCTTCTCCATATTTACACTGTGATATGATATATCCTGTGATGATTTTCCAAATTATTTTTTCCTTGGAATGCAAATAGAAGTAAACTGTCAAAGTGACTTACCTAAGAATGTCTATTTTTGTTTTCCTAGCCTTAAATTGGAATGTGAGAAACTGGCAAGTGAAAAGACAGAAATGCAAAGGCACTATGTGATGGTAAATACAACTTTGGCTGCTTGTTTGTTTTGTTAAATCACATACAGAATCAAAAGGGGCTTTGGAAATCATCTAGTCCAACCCTGCTCCCACTGTAGTGCAGGATGGACCTGCAGCATCCCAGATAGAAGGCCATCCAATCTTTGATTAAATGCTTCTGGGAAATAAGAGTCCACCACCTACCGGGCTAGATTGTTTTACTGCCTTACATTATTACAAAGTCAGCTGAAATCACCCTGTTCACTGTGTGGAGCAAGAGAGAACATGATTTGTGTATGATGACATTGCAATGTTGCATTTTTACAGATTTCTCTCCCCCCACTTTTTTTTTCAGTACTATGAAATGTCATATGGATTAAATATTGAAATGCACAAACAGGTAAGAAATAATTACAAATAACAAAATCACTAGAGTTGTTTTGATGGAAAAGACATCGTATTTGCATTTAAAGTTACCAGATAATAACTGATCTTGAAAAACAATGATGGGGAATGATGGATGTAAAATAAGCATATTTTCTGTACACTTCCAGTTGGCAATGTGAGCAATGTAAGAAGCAATTAACATTGCTGCATTACCGTCCTCTTCCTCAAAAGTGCTTTAAAGACATTTGAAGCTAAATGCTTTCAAGGAAATGTATTTCTTGTAGGAAATTCCATTTTGGCACAATTTTGGATCCACCTACCTAGTCTTTTATGTCTATGCAGCATATGTTGATGGTTGCTCAGATCTGAGCAGTTTAAAAGCATAAAAAGATTAGTGACTTGGAAAGCTCTCCTTACCACTGAGTTTGCAAGTTCCCATAAAATTCACACTTATGGCCACTATAATGGTGAATAAAAAGAGTATTGAACTGGAACAAGGCACTAAGGACCTCGTAAGAGAAGAAAAGCTAAGTGATTGCTCAGCCCAAAGGACCTTCAATTGAGTAGTTATTGTCTGCCAAAGAAAGCATTAATGGCAGGGTGTACGTATTCTGTAGATATGCTGACATCCACTTTTTCATCAAGATGCTGGTACAATAAGTCTTTCAGAAATCGATGGCCTCTTTAAAAATTATCATTAGATGAAGTTGCACAGTTGGACACATTTCAAAGTGCAACAATACAATTCTTTCTTGATGTATATGTGCTATTCCATCTAAAACTCTTGTTTCATTAAATTAAAAGAGCATGGCTGACCGGCTAGGGCACAGCGAAGAAATTGATTAGTTCAGGCTTCACATCTTCAGTATATTCAAAGGCTTCCATTAAGCAAGTGTGTTTCTGTGCTGAATTCTGCTTTTGTAACTTTCAGCTCTTTGATTTGGTGGTGGTGGGGTTTGGGTGGGAGTATAAGATCCATAAGGCTTCAGAATATTGTATTTGAAGATCTAAAGCAATAATAACACAATTTTATTCACTGGTGTATTTAGGTGTAGGTAGTATATTTGGTACTGCATGATTACATAGAATTATTCACATATGTGATTATCACAGCTTTGGATTTATTGCAGATGTAGCAAAAACATTTAAAGGGAAAAAGAATTTGTTTCTGTTCTTTGTAATAATTTCCTGCTGTGCCTACACTAAAAACATTTTTCTTGTACTGTATTGATAAAATGCATAAAGTTTATTTTAGAAGAACAAAAGGTCTAAGCTGCAATATGGTCACACTTTTTATTAAACTGAGATTTACATGCAACACCTTGTTCTATATAATGTTAGTTTTTTTAAACTTAACATTATGACTGACATTAAAATATCTTCTAGCATAACAGAATATGATGGATAAATTAGAAAAAGGAATTAAACACTGAATTTACCATTAGACATTAAACTTGGGGTTCCAAACCCTTTTACACCGTGGGCCTGACCACACACCCCAGACAGCTGAACGGGCCTGACCATGCCCCCTGGAAGCAGATGTGGGTGCAGTTACAACAGCGATAGATGTGTCCACTTCTATGTTTACAACAGGCATGGTCACGTTTACGCATGCACGGGTGCATTTTATGGCTGATGTAAACATGTCCACTTCTGGGTGTGGTGGCAGCAGGCCACATGAAATTGTGCCGCAGGCTAAGTCCAGCCTGCAGGCCATAGGATGGAAACACCTGCATTAAACCAACAAAGTTCAAAGTATTTTCAAGTGGAATCTGTGAAATTATTTTGCCAGTTTTGTTACCTTCTGTTTTTGCATACATCTTTCAGGCATTGTGGCATTATATACAGTAATACTTCGGATAACGCTAAGACTTGGTTCCACAAGTCTTGGTGTTATCCGATTTTTAGTGTTATCTGATGCATGTTAAAATCCTATGTGATGTATCGGATAACGTTAAAGCTCCATAGAGATACATTGTAACTGTGCAGGCTTTAGGGGTTGTTATCCGATCCATCCCATAGGACCTTAACGTTATTCGATCCAATTCTCCTCCCCAGATTACTTAACGTTATGCAATTTTAGCGTTATCCTAGGTAAACGTTATCCGAAGTATTACTGTATTTTAGTTTTTGAACAACTGCATGAATTTCCACATTAATTCATTTGTGTAATGAATAAACAAATAAAATTAGACTGCACAGTAGAGAAATGTTAACCTTAACACACAATTCCTTGTAGTAGCATTGCTTTCAGTTGCACAGAATTCAATAAATCCCATCTCCTCAAGAACAAAATGTTCTTTAAAAAAGAAACCTGGTGTTTCTTAAGACTGTCTAAGTAATTTTGGGGTCTTTAAAACGTAGGTGGGTGGGATGGGTACAAATGAAAAGATGGAGAGCATGTTCCTACTGGGTATTTGGTAGAGAGTAATCATAATTCTTATTAAAACTGGTGATGCTTAGCCCCTAGGGTGTAGCCAGGCTCAAATTGATGCTTTTTTGCTGGCTGATCACCAGCCTGGCCTAAGTGTTCATTATGTTGTAGAGAGAGGGCCTTCAGAGCTCTCATTACATTTGACAGAAATTCTCTCTGGGGGAAACTGGGCATTAGCTAGACTCATGACAGGCTGAAATTATTCCTGCTTTATGGCTTATAACCAAATGCTTAGCAAGGCATCATCAGGGGACACAGAAGTTGTCATATCTGACAACATCTTTTTTCTCCCTACTGAAAAATGCAATGATGGGGAAACTTTTCACCAAGCTTTAATGTTAGTGAAGTGTGTATCCGTTGTTTTTTGTGTGAATGTCTTACAAGATCTCTCCCTGCACAACAACAACAACCCTTATTATTGTTGTTGTTGTTGTAGTTGTAGTTGTAGCAGTAGTATACAAATCAACCATTTTATTCACAGTTCAGGACTGGAATAAAATTATCGGTTCAAGCCCTAACCAAGGAGTTGTTTTTTGGAGAGTTAGGATGTTCAAGTCCAATAAGTCCAAAATTTCCAAATACCTAGTGCAGTGGTGGTGAACCTATGGCATGCGTGCCAGAGGTGACACTCAGAGCCCTCTCTGTGGGCATCCATGCAGTCACTCCAGCACAGAGTTTGCCCCACACCTTTGCCCAGCATTCCAAGGGGAGCACTTCCTCTCTCCTCCCAGCACAGAGTTTGCATTGCATCTCTGCCTAGCAGCTCAATGGGAGTGTTTACTTTCTCCTCTGTTGCTGTGTTGGCACTTTGTGATAAATAAGTGTTTTTTGGGGTTGCATTTTGGGCACTTGGTGTCTAAAAGGTTTGCCATCACTGATCTAGGGAGTCTTTTAGGTATTGTTCCAAAGGCTCCAATCACTATGGGAACCTTAAGGTTTTAATTTCTGAATTCGTAGGGGGATTGTTTAATTGTTTTGCATTTCTTGTGTATAGTCTTTCCCCTTTTCTGTAAGCCGCCTAGAGTCAGGTTCGCCTGATTGGGGCGGGATAATAAATCTAAATAAAATAAAATAAAACAACAATAGATTTCTTCCTCCATAGGCTAGGGATTCTCAAAATGTGGCCCACAGCCACATTCATGAGCCCCCACCACCAACTCCCCCAACCAGGAAGTGCCATGTGGTGGAGGAAGGGCAAAATGGCCGTCTGGCCCCCTGAAGCTGTCTGAGGGAGTGTCCGACCCCTGGCTTAAAAAGATTGAGAACTCCTGCCATAAACATTCAATTTCAATTTGCAAATCATGATATTTTGTGATTTTCTCCAGTTGTTTGTCTTCAATTCATGCATCTCCTGGTATAGCAATGTCAATAAACCAAACTATCTTCTTTTCCACAACAGTTATATCAGGTGTGTTGGGAGGCTGATGCCTATCTGTTTGAATTTTAAAGTCCCTCAGGATCTTGACTCTCTCATTTTTAGAACGTTCTCTACTTGATGTTCCCAATGATTTTTTACTGCATTTAAATCCAAACTTCTGGTAAAGTTTCCAATGAATAATTTTTGCAACCCTGTTACGTATGATGTTGCAAATAATCAGTCTGTGAAATTTTGCTGCATCTGCTGATCAGATGATCTACTGTTTCCTCTTTTTCATTACAAAGCCGGCATTTACTATTGTTGGATACATGCAGTATTTTTGTCTTCATGCAATTTGTTGGCAACACTTGTTTCTCAGCTGTCAAGATAAATCCTTCCATTTCCTTTTCCTTCTTCAAAACTCCTGCTCTTAACCATCCCCATGTCAGCTTTGGGTCAGCCTTGCCTTCAATGTTTTTCAAGTATTGAACATGTGTAGACTTGGTCTTCCAGCAACCTCTCTTAGTGCCGCAAATTTTTGACTCACAGGAGGCTCTGAAAATTTCCCCGAAGCAGTGATCGGTTTCAGCAACGGCCGCTGAGGGGAAAGGACTGAGCAAGAGGCTGTTTGGAGCAGCCTGGAAAAAGTGTGGTTGCCGCCTCCGCGATCACCACTGCTGACATTAAGAGGTGGGGATGGGTGGGGGCGGTCCATGGTGAGCCCAGGTGCTCACCGTGGGCTGCATTAATTATATGCAGGGGCCTAATTGGGCCCACAGGCTGTAGTTTGAGCACCCCTGCTCTACTTTATGTCACCTGTAGAAGTCCTCTACCACCCTCAGCTCTTGGTAAGCACAAACATTCAACCTCACTTTTTGGGTGCATTGTCATTAGCTTCCTTGTTTTTCTGTCTAGGTTGTCTTAATTAAATTTGGGTTCAGTCAATTATTCCAGCTGAATATCCTATAAATAAAAGGCACTGCCCAGGTATTTACTGTATTGCCTTTACAATATTGCCTCCACTCAGTTTTGACCTCAAGATTTTTCAGACCTACTTTATGTATTTTGTAGATGTAGTTCTTTTGACTTGGTTGTGTAGCAGGTCAGAAGCTTCCAGAATGACTAGGTACTTGTATCCTTCTTCTGATGTTAATGCTTTGATACAGTCTTCATTATCTAACTCAAATCCATCACTTTTGACAATTTTGCCTGCCTTAACAGTAATTGTCGCTCACTTGTCAATTTCAAATTTCATTTTGATGTCTTTACTAAATTTCTTTGTACTTTCCAGTAGTGTATTTAATTCAGCTCATGTCTTTCCAAACAATTTTAGACCATCCATGTAGAACAAATGTGAAACCTTCAGTTCTTAGCCAATTCATATCCACAGTTTGTTATATTTAGATTAGTTGTCAGTGGTGCCATTGATAACAAAAATAGCAAAGGTGATAGTGAGTCACCTCGAAAAATTCCACGCTTAATTTCAACTTCACCAAATTCTTCTCCACAGGCCATTAACTTTACTTGCCATAGCTTCATTTTAAGTCTTCATGAAGCGTTGAATGTTGTTGCTAATTCCAAAAGTGTCAAGGCATTTCTCAATCCAGCTGTGTGGAACTGAATCAAATGCCTTTTTATAGTTTATGCAAGCTATGAACAAATTTATTCACCTTTTCTTTGAATTCTTCAAAACCAGTTTGTCAATTAATAGCTGATCTTTGGTTCCTCTGGAGGTTTTGCAGCACCCTTTCTGCTCTACAAGCAACAAATTATTCTTTTTCAAATGTCCATATATCTGATTTGCAATTATGCCTGTAAGTAATTTGTAAGTTGCTGATAGACAAGTTATTGGTCTGTAGTTTCCAGACCCATTTCCATTTTAAAAATCTTTCTGAATTAGCAGTGTCCTTCCAATTGTTAACCATTTTTCACCTGCTGGTGTTTCCAAAGACTGATTCATTTGGCTTGCCAATCTTGTATGTAGGTTTGTTAGCATTTTTAGCCAGAATCCATGGAGTCCATCTAAACCAGGAGCACTCCAGTTTTTGATCTTCTTTGCTTGATCTTGTATAACTTCTTTTGTTATCTGAAAATCTTCCATTCTGGATACTTTTGCTAGATTTTCAACCTGCTTGATCCATATTGCATGTTCACTATGCTCCTTAATGTTTTTCCACAAGTTTTCTCAAAATTTCAGAGTGCTTTATCTGTTAGGCTTTTTGCTTGTGCAGGCTTCACGCCCATTTACAAGGGTCTTGTAGAAATAATGTTGGTTAACTCTAAACTGAATTTTGTTGAAACTGCATTACTCGGTTATCATATCGCTTGATGAAATAATAATAATAATAATAATAATAATAATAATAATAATAATAATAATAATAATAATAATAATAATAATAATAATAACTGTAATTGCTTTTAAAAACATGAGTATATAGACATTATTTGAGAAAATGGCTTGATGAGAAAATTATGTATTGCACATTTTAGCCATGATGATTTTTTATAAATTTTAATGCTACTTTTTTTAACTCAGTGAAGTAAATAGATGTTGGGGAGTATAGTCTCATATTCTGTTACTTGATCTCCCTGCTGATTATCTCCCCTATCCAAAAGGCAGGAAAGGGAACTACCTTAGTGATTCCTCAGTTATGATTCTGTATTCTCCAAGGTCAAGATGTTATGTTCGTATTCTGATATACAATGTTACATCTGGATTCAAACACCTGCCATATACTACTTCAGAGAGGACAGTAAATGGTCATGTAACTTCTTTTAAGTGGTCTTGAAAAAGATAGACATTCCTCCCAGGAAATAGCAAAATTGACTGTGTAGATAAATCTGTGCTGATCAACCTATTCCCATGACTTCTTAATATAGTGAAGCTCCTTCTAAGTCACCTTTGCATGTAACTTGTCTTATGACAAAATTAGGAGCACCTGTTGCATTCTGCTGGGTCTTAGGATGGGCATGGTATGCTCTCACCACCTAGTACCACCAAATATATTTCCCTGAGTTTTGTTTTGCAAGCAGTCTGCTAGTTATAAGCCTTTAATTGTGATGTGGAATGTTTACAGCAGGGGTGCCTAAACTATGGCTTGTGGACCATATCTGTTCCCTGATGCCAATTCATCTGGCCCATGCCATCATCGTTGTTCCCGGAAGCAGAAGTAAAATACACCCATATGGGCATGTTTTACTTCCGCTTCCAGGAGTGACAAGGGTGGCATTGGCTGGATGAATTGGCATCAGGGGCTGGATATGGCCCACGGGCTGTAGTTTGAGCATCCCTGGTTTAAGCAGAGAAAATGGCAACTTAAAAATCTATCTCATCCTGTTGCAAAACAGATTGCAAGGTGCATTTTACTTCCACTTCTGATGGGAGAAACCATGTGATGGGCCTGCTGAACCATGTGACCGGCCCGCTGAACCATGTGACTGGCCCACAGCCCAAAAAGTTTGGGCACCCCTGGTTTACAGGATTCAAGTAAACTAGTATCAGGGAAGTCATCTCTCAAAACAGTGAAGTTCTTCCATGAGCAGAGCTGTTCTCACATGATGTAAGGATCTAAAGGCTTTGTTTCTGTGACAAAGTCAGAGAAATGCAGAAGAGGGCAGAGGGGACAAAAAGCTTTAATTTAACATCTGTACTAATAATTTTCTGCCTGATATAGTAGTAATAATGTGGGTTTTTTTCTTTGCACATGCACATTGGTTAGTGTCTCTCTTAGCTTGCAGTATTATCAGTTATTTGCACATTGTTATCATTAGGTGTATTCAGCAGTAAATTTCTTCTCCAGCTAATATTTGGGGAAACTGAATTGGCACTCAGTCTCTAAACCTGATGTAAATCTTTCTAGGAAACTGCTGTAAAGGTTATTAGTTTTATGCCAGTACAGTATTTCATTTCTAAAAGATTTGCTCATTATGGCAGTTCACAGTTAGCAGTGGTTACTGTGGTAAATTTATTGCCAAGACACAGAGCGGTCTTGGATATTAGTAGTATTTGGGAAGATTTCAGTGTGTCATTCTCACCAGTCATGACTGTTGGTGTTTGGAATAAACCAGAAGGTAAACCTTCTTGTGTGTTAGAAGCCCCCAAACTGTTTAGGTGTAAGATTAGCCTTTGTTCAGTGTCAGCCAGCCAAAGCAAGATTGATCACTGGTGAACTCGGTGACAGACTACATAAACTACTACAGTGCTTGAGTTCCTGCCATCCTAAAACTGACAGGTGGCCCTTTGTCTGCTTTGGGTAGATTGCTATGATCTTTTTGACCTGCCTTCAGGCTCACTTGTCACTCTGTTCCCTCCCCCTCCCCTCCATTTGGTTTGCTGCTTTCCTGCTACCAAATAATTATACCTTCAAGAAAGAGAGGTACAGACCGCAAACAACACTAATCTTCTCTTCTAAGGAACCACTCATGTATTCAGGATGCTGTCTTTTCTCCAGTTGCCTGTTGCACCATCAGTAATAAGCAACCACCGAAATAGCAATTTAGAGATTTGTTTGATTCTTCATAGCCCTTTCAAGAGCAATGGTGGTAACAGCCTCAGTCTTGCTGAGGTGATAATGTTTGAATCTGGCCCGCGCTCACTGCCATTACAGTGGAAAGGAGCTTCTTAAACTAAATGCCAAGAAGCCAAGCTTCTACTTACCTCTATTCTGCAGGCAGGGATCTTGTTCTGTGTTAATACCTCTCTCCAGGCTGATGTGGTGTAGCTCAGACACAACTATACTACCTCAGTAAAAAGTAGTCTAGTCAAAGATAACTTCTTTGGTAGCTTGCAATTTAATTGCCATTTTCTTTTGGTAATTAAACCATTGAGCGGAAGAATTTTGTAACATTGAAGAAAGCACAAATCAGTCTGGTTCCTTGGGCCAAACAAGATATTTGGTGATAAACCTAAAGTTCAGAGAGTGTTGGGAAAACAGCAGTTAGAAAGGGGATGCACAAGAAGTAGAAAATATGATACAGATTAAGATCCTAGATAACTATAATATTCTCCCTTCCCTGGATTTAAGTTATTTAGTGTTTTGTAGCAGTGATCAGGAACCAATTTCAGCACAACACAATTCTTTGTGTAACTATTTAGCAGTGTACTCCACTGCAACAATGCTTGGGCATGCAAAACACATCTCAGCTTTGTACATTTCCCCTTAGGCATAAGCCCCACTGTGATACCTTTCAGGCACTGAACAATTATACATGAGTCTGCTTGGGAGTAATTCACAGAGGAGAAACATCATGGGCTGCAAACTGGAGCTCATTGCAGTGCGACCGCTTTCTTGTCTTTAAATACCTTCTTAAGTCTAATTATCAGAGGTCAATGAAAAGAGCAAAGGAAATTTGCACCCAGAGGTGCAATCTCCACTTCAAAGGGAGAAGAATCCCTCTCTCTGCTCTGTAGGATCTTGTGTTAGCTTTTTTACATGGAGGTAAAGCAATTTAGTACATACATTCTGATAGTATACATTCCTAAGAAAAAATAATACCATATGTTCCAGCCAGATGTAAGAAAAAATGGACAATTTTTTATTTGAAGCATGCACATTCACATAGTTGGATTTGCCTCTTTCCTGTTGAAGAACAGCAATGAGATCTGCTTGATGTGTGTTAGGAGTACTTATCAGGGTTCTTACCTTGGTTAATCAGAGTCCTCTAAACAATTAAACTAATAGGAAATGATTAAAGTTCAGACACAGCTGATTTGCCATGTACTGTGTTCCTTCTAGATTAGTGACAGAAACCTATGGCTAAATGGCATCTTTGTGTAGCAAGGCTTTCAAAAATTATTGGACAGAAAATCAAGCTGCCTTTTTTTGTTGTGTTCTCAGCCTTTTGATATCTTGAGTAAACAGTCAGTCGAAGCAGCTTATGGAGTAAGGTGACCAGTCAGTGTATTGACAAGAACAGACACAATAGAAAACTGCATTAGGAGCCAAGCCATTGGGATTTGCAGTAAATATATTACTGAACACAAGTGAATTGCCAATACTGCTTGTTTAGCAGTTTGCAAGGGCAATGGCAGTATGGATTTTTGAATTAGAAGGGAAGGACTGTTCTTTCTCTCTGCTGGAACATTGAGTGGATGGCTGAGAAGAAAATTGATTTAGGGAACAAAATGCTGCAACCTCTGTTTTGTGCCATGTGAAAAGCTTCTATGGATTAGTGAGTGAAAACACAAAGGTAGCTTTCAGTTTTGTAGAAGGAGAGCAAAGCAAAAAGGGTCTTTGTTTGCTGGCTGGTCAAGATGGCATTCAGCTAAGCCTAAAAGATGTGGGGTGAGACATACTCCCCTTCCCCCATCAGCTCTTTCAAGGTTTTTTTTTTAAAGTTTATTCCACTTGGATTAAAATTGCCTGAAATAAGGTGGGTGTGCAAACTTGCTACAGTGAGCACTGCTACTGTTTTATGTTTGAGGTGAAAGGTCCATTTCACATTGCTAGAAACAAATGGTTATGCAAGTTGTCGTGGTAGAGAATTGCATTTCCTCTAATGATTGTAACTCCCCTTATCCATTGCTCCATTAGTCATCTGCAACTGAATGTTACATGTACTTAACCAAAAGTAGACTCTAATGCAGGGGTGGCCAACCTCTGGCCTGAGAGTCTAATCTGGCCCATGCATATCATTAATCTGGCCTATGGTGGCCACTCAGGGACCTCTAGACCTGCCCCCCCCCACTGCCAGAAGTTGCGATAAGTCACCATGGTGACGGCGGCAGCAGGAATTGTGACCCACCCCCCAGCTTTTTGGACACACTCCGCTGCTTTCTAGGGTGGCAGGAGGCTTTCGGAACAATTTTGCTTCAGTTTGGGATTTTTCTGCCCCTTCCCCACTGTGCTTCGCCAGCTGGAGCATGACCCTGGGTGACTTCCAGTGCCAGGTGGAGCTAACATCAGCGCCTGGGATGACTGTGTGGAACCAGGAATTAGCTCACAGTGCTACTCTAGCTGCCAAAGTGCAGTAGAGAAGGATCATAAAAATCTCCAAATGGAGCAATCATGCTCTGAAAAGTTTTCTTCCACCCTGGGAATCAGTGGAGCTTGTCTAAAACCCTGGGGTGGGAGGAACCATGTGATAACCCCTGCTGCTGCTGCTGATGACAACAAAAACGTAAGCAGTGGGCACAGCAATGTCTCCGGCCACTGACTGGAAGTGTTGAGGGCAGGTCCGGCCCCTGGTGAGAAAACGTATGGAACCGCTCTTCTAATGGATTTGTAGGGTGCATCATCAAGTAGCCTGTGAAAGTTTTCAGCTGTAGTGTGATTTTGCAGACCCATATTTTTACTCAGAATCTTCAACATACAATATGATATATGTTCACATATGGATAATTGAACAAATCTTTCCAACAGGAAGGCCCAAACACATGTTCTCCTTGCTGGTGGAGAACAAAGGCTCATATACTTCACTATTCTGCTCCCACAGTAGCCAACCAGATACCCGTAGAAAGCCAACAAGAGGGCATGAGGGCAATAGAACATTCTCACCCTTATTCCCCAGCAGCTGGTGCTAAGAGCCTATCCCTGGCACAGGAGGTAATTTGTAGCCATCATTTGAGATGGTGCTTGAGAATCCCAGGCTCTGTGAATTTGTTTCATCTCCTTTTACAGCTGCCCAAGTTCGTGGTGGTCATTCTGTCTTACGATGGTGAATTCTACCTTAACTGTGTGTCGTGTGAAGAAATGCTTTATATTACTGGTTCAGAATCTTTCTCTGTTCATACTGGTTCTGGTATTAGGAAAGGAAGAAAGGACAGAGCTTTCATATTGCTTTATCTTGCTCTGATGCAGTGTTCTTAAGTGAAGACAAATCATATTTAAGCTGAATGAGAAACTGTGATAATGTGGTTGGGGGATATCTGCTCTGAGATTATTATATTATTAATGGCATAAAATAGATTTGAGTATTGGTTGAAAACATTCTTATCACTTCTTATGTAACTTCATTTCATGGGAGATAATTAGAATATTAGAATATTACCCATTAGCCACCCACCCTGAGGAAAGCCGAACAACTGGGGAGGGCTGGTTGCTGATTCAGGAGATGATGGTCCCTTTGCCACAGTTGTCAATGTATGTGAAGTCTTTTACGTTTTATTGCACTGTTACCTTTTAGTGTATTGTTATATTTTATTGCATTGTTACATTTTATTGTATTGTTATATTTTATTGTACTGTAATGTTTGATATGTTGTGATTTTTGTGAGCCGCCCTGAGTCGGCATACGCTGAGTGGGTGGCATACAAATCGAATCAATCCATCAACCAACCAATCAATATTCCCCATTGTGATATAGTGTAAATAATAATGACCTGGAGCATTATTGGGTGTGAATAAGATAACTACTAGTGCATTAGTGTACTCAACAAAACAAATATTGTCTAATCATGTCTATAACAACTTCCTTAGGATTTAGACTTATTATGCGTAAATAAAGAAGGCCCCATGACCACAGAAATATCTGCAGAAGCAGACAGCACTGGCTCTTCAGCTTTGAAACAGAGATGAGTACTCAACCCTAGAGTTGGATACAACTGGCTTTCTAGCAAAGGAAACCTTTACCTAAAGAAGTCTAGGCTTGCTTTGTAAATGTATATTTTCTACATAGTTTTTGCTTTAATGTAGCACATAGGGAACTATATAGCTCTGTATGTATAAATGTTGTATGTGAAAAATGCAGAAATATGAAGAAGCAACGACTATTGGGAATCTCCAGTAGGCCCAGAGATGTTCCAAAAATAGCAAGTTTGCATCCATGACATGTGATGCAGAATTTTCTTTGTGGAAGTGATGCTATTGTTGGAAACTGATCATGCAAGAAGTAGCCCTAACTGAAAACAGAAAGCATAGATCTCATGATTGAAAAGAAATTGAAAGGTGAACAATTAACAGTCTCATCTGCTAACCAGTCTGCTTCAGTCAAATTACTCTGGTTTCAGTTGACTTGTGAATTAGACTGTGAATGACCTACTAAGACAAAAAACAGGTTGTTGTGTAGTTGTTATCTCTGTTTAAATTTAGCATCCAAAAATGTTAGTGCTATCAGACAGCATACAGATATGCATGAGTCAAAATGTAGTGATATATGTTAATTTACATTCATCTGAGGGGAAGGAAAACATATGCAATGTATTGTTTTTCTTATGTGAATGCACCATTATTGCACTGGATATAAAGGCGGGCGGGAAGATTTGTAATGATGTTCTGTTGCAAATGTACTTAGATGGTCACTGATGAAAGCTAGTTTGAAATGAGTATATGCGCCTTTTCAGTGTGACTTTAATCTATTTATATTAAGTTTTCCCACTCCTTTCTGTTGATGACAGTGTTAACAATGACAGAATGGATAACTTGAAATATAGGTGAAGGCCACATTCTGTGGCTTTTGTGTGTGTAGTAGCTAATATGGCTGTAAATAGGAGATGAATGTGGCTACTTTTCTAAGTCTATTACTCAGGAGGCCTGTAAACTTGATTGGCTGTTACAATTCTAGCAGAATTTGATTTGAGGGCAATAGAGAGATAAGATATCCAATTACCCAAATGATTTGCAGGGCTAGCCAATGTTGTCATGGAGACGTGAGTTGGAACAAATTAAATTTTACGCAATAAAAATAATCTTAAAGCACGTCTGGGAACAAGAACATTTGGCAGTGGCACTTACCTGAATTGAATCTTAGTTTGACATGCTGTTGTTTGACATTGATATACTGTAGGGGTTTGAAACTTTTTGAAATGACACATTGTTTTTTAGTGTCTTGCCAGAAGAAGGTAAGAGCCGGTGTAGTTTTAATAAAATATTAATAATGTTTGTCTTTAGGGTAGGGGTGAGGAGGAGGACATTAAGCCCAAATTCAATTGTCATTGTGTGCAGCAAAATATTTAGATAGTCAATAATGTAAAATGTCTGAATATTTAGCATCTCATTTTTAACTGTAAAATATTTTTCTTATATCTCCTTAAAATTAACTAGACTACAAACATAATTCAAAATACAGTAATACCTCGGATAACGACTGCATCGGATAATGCTAAAATTGGATAACGATGCAAAATTTCTAAAGAAAATTTGCATCAGATAATGGTCTGTTAGTGTTATCCGATGCAGTCATTTTGTAGCAGCAGAGTGGCTGGAAAGCTGAATGGGGTTCTCTGTTCAGCTTCCCAGCCACCCTGCAGTTGCGGAGGCAGGGGTGGGGTGGCTGGAAAGCTGATCGGGGGCTCACCTGTCAGCTTCCCTAGCCACCCTGCAGCTGTAGATAGGGTCCTCTGATCTCCCTGGAGCAGGCAGGGGGAACAGAGAGCCTGAAATGGGTAAAAAAGTGTTTTGGCTTGCTCCACTGGCCGGGGACATCGGGGAAGCCCAAAAACAGTTTTCCCGACATCCCCGGCCAGTGGAGCAAGCCAAAACATCAGGGTTCGAACCCTGACATTTTGGCTTGTTGCACTGGCCGGGGAGGTGAGAAAAGCCCAGAAAAAGCTTGGATCAGGTCCTCTGATCTCCCTGGAGCAGGCAGGGGAGTCAGAGAGCCCAAAATGGGTAAAAAAATGGACTTTTTTTTTTACCCATTTCGGGCTCTCTGACCTTCTTGCCTGCTCCAGGGAGGTCGGAAGACCCGATCCAAGCTTTTTCGGGACTTCCCCCACCTCCCTGGAGGCTGTAACAAGCCAAAACATCAGGATTCGAATCCTTACATTTTGGCTTGTTGCAGCCTCCAGGAGGGTGGGGGAACTTTGGAAACAGCTTGGATCGGGTCTCCCAACTTCCCTGGAGCCAGCAGGGGGATCAGAGAGCCCAAAAAAAATGGACTTTTTAAAAACTCATTTTGGGCTCCCTGCTGGCTCCAGGGAGGTCGGAAGACCCGATCCAAGCTATTTCTGGACTTCCCCCACCTCCCTGGAGGCTGTAACAAGCCAAAACGTCAGGATTCAAATCCCGACATTCTGGCTTGCTGCAGCCTCCAGGGAAACAGGGCTTGTTAATGCATCGCACAACGTTAAAAACCGGATAACTACGAGACTTGTGGAACCAAGTCTCATCGTTATCTGAGGTACTAGTGTATGGCCATATTGCTGAGTATATCCTTTGGGGTGTGCATGCTTTGACTGCTCCGATTTGTATTGGGATCTCTTTTTCGGAGCACAAATTAGTCCAAGTGACTCAAGTAGTCCTGTTTGGTCATTCTTACCTGTTTTTTCAAAATTGTACCACTAGCACACAAAGGTGCTTACTGGAGTGAAAGGATTTTTGCTGGAGGAACTCCACTCAGGGGATGCCCGAAAGAGGCTCCTTTTATGTCCCCAAGATCTTTTCCTATCAAAGTGGTCTCTATTTATCTACTTGCAATGTCTTGCTTTCTGAATTACTTCATGGGGCTTTTGTGAGGGCACATCAGAAAGAAGTAGAAAGGTTCATGCAGCCCTGAGCTAATTGGAAGAAACCTTTTGGGACTGAAATGTAACTGATAAAAACATGTGCTGAACATGTAAGGAACGTGTAAGGAACTTCCATTTGCTTGGGAAGGTTGGCAGTAAACCCAAGTTTGTCCTCTGATGTCTTACTGGAGGACTTCCTTGTTTTTGAGTGCTAGTGTTGGTGAGAGGCTATAGATTGGGGGTGCCCAAACTTTTTGGACCGTGGGCCGGTCATGTGGTTCAGCGGGTCAGTCACATGGTTTCTCCCACTGGAAGCGGAATTAAAATGCACCTTCCAATCTGTTTTGCAACATGAGATAGATTTTAAGCTGCTATTTTCTCTGCTTAAAACAGAGGTGCTCAAACTACAGCCTGTGGGCCAGATTTGGCCCCTGATGCAAATTCATCCAGCCCATGCCACCTTTGTCACTCCTGGAAGTGGAAGTAAAATGTGATGAGTGATGAGGGCACTGGGGGCCAGATGAATTGGCATAGGGGGCTGGATCTGGCCCATGGGCCGTAGTTTGGGCACCCCTGCTGTAGATTCAGGAGTTGTCTTTGTTACCCTCCCTCTTCCATTGATCAAGATTAAGGATAAATATCATCCTGGTGCATGGTAGCATCTTTGGATCCAAGCTATTGTGTCTCATTTTTAAAACATTCAGAAAATAGCCTCCAGAGAGAAGGGAGTATTTTCAGATGACAAGGAATAACAAGCTAAGTATATTTTCATGTCATGAAAGGCAACTTTCCCCCTATTAATGTTATGTCAGACTGATTCCTGGCTTGCAGTTTGGGTATTAAAAAAAAGACCATACGAACACCCTGCAAAGAGCTTTTATCCTTGTATCTGTTAGACAGATGGAGACAAAAATTGGTCTGAGGTCAGGCCATTTGCTGCATACTCACAGCCTTCGATTTTCCTCACCACAGATCATCTCAAATGATTCAGTAATGACCAAAAGTGCAGCCTTGACCTTTATTCTCTGGTGGATTACTGTTACACAGTATAAATGGCAAGAAGAACATTTTGTTCATTCAGATGGAGCTTTCTACTCTGTTTTGTGGCGCCTTCTGCAGCACAAGTGCAGAGCTTTAAAGTGAATTGCTTGCTGCTTCTATGACAAACCTAAATGTATTTTTTTTCAGTTTTAATTAGGTGATAATAGTATCTTTTAAAAAAAATATGAAAAGGATTTCTTTCATAGCACCCTAAAGACTCATTTTGTGTGTGTTTTTATTACTTCATTTGTATTGTAGTGGGGGAGCAGTTTCTCATCTTGTCAAAAGTAGCAGTCCTTATTGCCATTACAGTAATACCTCAGATAACGATTGCATTGGATAACGCTACAATCGCATAACGATGTAAAATTTTTAATTTCTTTTTGCATCGGATAGCAATGTCTTAGCGTTATCCAATGCAATCGTTTGTAGCAGCAGGGTGGCTGGAAAGCTGAATGAGGGCTCCCCGTTAAGCTTCCCAACCACCCCGCAGCTGTGGAGGCAGGGGCGGGGTGGCTGGAAAGCTGATGGGGGACTCCCCCATCGGCTTCCCAAGCCACCCCGCAGCTACACAGGCAGGGGTGGGGTGGCTGTGGAAGCCGATGGGGGTGTCCCTCCATTGGTTTTGACAGCTGCCCAGCAGCTGCAGATCGGGTCCCATGACCTCCCCGGAGCCGTTAGGGGTGCTGGAGAGCCCGAAATGGGTGGAAAAAAACTTCTGAGGGTTTTTTTCCCCATTTCTGGCTCAGCGTGTGACACCCTTGGAGTCAGCACCTGCAGGCGCTGGCACAAGAAAGCCAGGTGCCTGAGTCTTGAGCGTCCAGCACCCTTGGAGTCAGCATCTGCAGGCGCTGGCTCCAAGGGAGTAGGACGCCTGAGGTTAGAGCATCTGGCACCCTTGGAGTCGGCGCCTGCAGGCGCTGGCCACAAGGGAGTCAGACGCCCGAGTCTCGAGCGTCTTGCACCATTGGAGTCAGTGCCTGCAGGCGCTGACTCCCAACAGAGCCGGATGCCCGAGGTTCAAGCATGCGGCACCCTTGGAGTCGACACCTCCAGGGAGTCAGATACTCCCCAAGGGAGCCGGATGCTCGAATCTCGGGTGGATGCCTCCCCGAAGTCTCCCTCAGCCCCTGCGATTGATTGCTGGGGGGCTTCGCGGAGTCAGCACCCTTAGCCTGATCGATTGATAGCTGGGGCTTGGGGGAACTTCGGGGCGTCATCTGCTCCCCCAAGGATGGAAACAGGGCTTTTTTAAAAATGTTGTTTGATCAATGCATCAGACAACGCTAAAAATTGGATAACATCATGACTTGTGGAACCAAGTCATAACGTTATCCGATGTACTAGTGTACTAGATTTTCTTTAAACACTTTCATCCCTGTCCTGTCCCCCCCCCCCAAAAAAAAATGGCAAAAACATTCAGCACAGAATTGTGGTGTACTGTCTCTTGTATAATCTGTTAAGATGGCTGGTGGCAGGGGGGAATGGTGCTAATAAGACTATATTTGCTATGTGCATTCAAAAAGGGCATAAGACAGTGGTGGGATTCAGCAGGTTCATCCCAGTTTGCCAGAACTGGTAGCAGAAATTCTGGCTTGCCCCTCTGCCCATCCAAATTTTGAAATAAAGTAGGCCTAATTTGGGTGGAACACAGGGCTTTCCCCCCTGACCACGCCCACCATACCATGCCCACAGAGTAGGTAGTATTTTTTTTTAATCCCACCATTGGCCTAAGAGTTTGGAAATCAGCTGTAGAGGTATGGGATACCCCTGTGGGTTTCACTTAATAATGAATACATTAAATATATCTAATAAACAAGATAGACCTAATGATGATTACAGTATAAACAAAATAATAATAGGCTAGAGATTATTGATGTTAGGGCTGCACTTGCTACTTCTGTTGATCTGATGTGCCACAAATTGGGTAGAAATGGGGCACATTTGAACTTGAAGAATGCAAAATGTACAGAAGATGCTTGTGACTATTAAATGCTAGTGGCTTTTGTGTTGCTTCCGTGATTGCTCCTTTACATGCTTCAACTAATAGAAGGAACATTCACCCATGTCCCTGTAACATGTTGCATAGAATGCTTCCTGGTTCAGTTGCTTTTCCACACTTAACTTTTTTATTTTGTTTCTTTGTATCCTTTGAATTGTGGCTCTCATTAAATACTTGATATGGAATAATCCAGCACTGCTGCTGCTTCTAATCTTGTGCAAATTCCTCACTATGGATGCAAGAAGTAAATTGACCTCTTCAAAATGAATTCATAATTGCTAGCATATTATGGTATTTGCATAAGATTTGTGTGACTTGTTATGGCTAATTGCAGCTAATTGGTGAAGTGTAGTTGAATACATGACCAGACACACAATCAAGATTCTCTCTAGCATTTAGCAGATTAGCTGAAAGTAAGTGTAGGATTTTATACAAGATAATTTCAGCCAGTAATTTAAACAACACTAAAAACTCAAATAATGGATGATAAGATTATATACACCATAGTTATATTTTCCATAAGTGCTAGAGTACATTGACCTAAATCAAATTGTTAGTCCCTACCAAAGTAGATTAATTTAATTTATTGTTCAGCAACTATTGGGTTTATTCTACACTGATTAGATCAAATAGGCTGATTTAGGCTAGTGTACCACATTCTTTTGGGACATGGGTCTGCATTAGAGTGCCTACTGCCTAAAGAGGGCCATATCTTAAATCAAAATGTAGCAAAATATTAACCTATCAATTTAGATCAAAAGTAAACATTCAGAGGTCAATGAAGAAATGTTCATGTTATGAGTAATTGACCTCTGCCGGCTAGCAAAAGCACAGGATAAGACCAAGAGGGGGCTGACAGAAGGAACCATGGTGGCTGAAGAAGCTACATTGGTGCTGTGTTTTGTTTTTTGTTTTTGCAAGAAAAGGACAGGAAAAAACAGCCATAGATGGTGTGGCCTGAGACAGGAAGAATAGTGCTGGCCTGAGGGAAATGCCTTGTGGGTGATAGCAAAGCAGGTTAGAGGGCCATACAGAAAGATCTTGGGGATTGCATGTAGCCTGTGGTCTGAAGGGTTTTAGGCCATTCAGTGACAGGTACCTTCCCAAAGAGCTAAATTTGACGTAGCTCTTTAAACAGTATAGTGTCAGAAATGACCAGTTTCTGTTGGCAGAGCATTTCATGAGGAATATGCCAACATATTCTGGTGGTATATCTGGCTACATAAGGCTGGGGAGTGTCAGTTTATGTGTGTGTGCATACCCAGTGCCTCATTAGTAATGTTCCCTCCTTACTGGAAGTCTGTATCATTAAAAACAATGAAGTGTGGTGATACAGAATCTGTGCAAATACAGGATTCTGGACTGGGAAATACCTTTTATTGGATCACTAAAAAGTTGCAAACAAGGTGAGTTTTCAGATACAATTTCTTTGTAGTTTGCTCTCCATCGAAGGTGCTTTGGAATAAGATAGAGATAGTATACAGTATGTTTATCTCAACAGTTGAGATTTTTTTTTCCAACTCTCTGATACCTTTTTTTTTTTTTTTTGCAGTCTTCTGATAAAGGCATGTGTGGAAATGTTTGCAAAATGTGTCCTGCACAAACAACATTGGCTCAGCTTTTGTACACATTTCTTAGTTATTTGTTATCAACAAAGTTGAGTCCAAGATGAATGTGCTTTTATTGAACAGGAGAAAGTAAGCAGGAAGGGATTAGTTCACTGTAGTAAGTCACCTTCAGGAAGAGGCTGTTGGGTGTTATACTTATTTAGTCAACCGTGGTTGGTGGAGTTACAAATGTCATACTTATTTATCCCACAAAGACAAATTTTGTATGATTGGTGAGATTTTTCTCATGATTCAAACTACCATATATTTCCTCAGTAAAAGATACTTAGAAGAAATCAACCCAGAATG
The DNA here is from genome assembly GCA_030440675.1 of Furcifer pardalis. Taxonomy (NCBI): domain Eukaryota; kingdom Metazoa; phylum Chordata; class Lepidosauria; order Squamata; family Chamaeleonidae; genus Furcifer; species Furcifer pardalis. The sequence goes on along the minus strand of CP126896.1, from coordinate 43,418,356 downwards.
CTCCTTAGAAAGTCAAATTGTAAAGATGAAGCTAAGGTACTTTGGACATCAAATGAGAAGAGAGGATTCACTTGAGAATCCCTTGATGCTGGGAAAGGTGGAGGGCAAAAGAAAAAGGGGGCGGCCAAAAATGAGATGGTTAGATGGTATTGTAGAGACAATGGGCACAGAACTGAGCGAGTTGAGGAGGATGGTGGAGGACAAAAGTGCCTGGCGGGCAGTGGTCCATGGGGTCGCAGAGGGTCGGAGTCGACTGTGCGACTGAACAACAACAACAACAAAAGATACATACACATACTGCCTCAGCATATGTAAACTTGGCTTCTAATCCGTCCGCTGCCTTCTCCCAATGTTGAAACCGTAACATACCAATAAAATGAGCTTTTAAAAGTAACCGGCTTGACATGATGGGGTTGTGTTTTATGGCAGTGAAGTCCACACTAGACACTTAGTTGCCCTTTTAATGTATCTCTTAGGTTGGGGAAATACCTCTTGCTCCTCAGATCCTCTTCCCAATTTCAGTTCTTAATGGATCTGCCTTTGTGCAAAGGTCAGAAACTTTCTACAGAGATAAGCCTTTGGAGGAGATGGGAGTCTGTGTGGTTGAGGAGCCTCTTGTGTATGAGAAGGACATTTAATAAAGACGATAGCCATAATATCAAAAGCTTGCCTTTGCAGCAGAATGTATTGTTTTATCTTATCTTAACATGCTATCATGTAGGTATTGTTGGATAATAAATAATGTGGTTCTTTTAAAAATAATTGTTTACAGATGTTTTGATGGAACATATCATCGTATTGGGAATTGGATGTAAACTTGGGATTGGTAGAGTAGCCATGGTGGCAATTAGCAAATACCACTTTTGAACGCCCCCTCCCATGTTTTTCACTGTTGCTTCTAACTCTTCTAAGTAGAAAACAAGTGTTGGTCCAAAACTTCTCTTCTTCTTCCCTCTATCAACTTTTTGTGTTTGTGGGCTTAATGGGTAAGATGCTGAACTTTTTGACTAGAAGGTGGGCAGGTCAGCAGTTCAAGACCCAAGTGCTGCATGACAGAATGAGTTCCTGTTGAATATTCCAGCTCCTACCAACCCAGCAGTTTGAAAGCAAGAAATTGCAAGTAGATAAACAGGTACCAATTCAGTGGGAAGGTAACAGCGTTCCATGCATTCCGGTGCCTAATCATGCCTGCCACATGTCCATGGAAACGTCTGTAAAAAAAAACCACACACACACACACACACACACACAAAATGCAGACAGCACTGGCTCTTTGGCTATAAACGGAGATGAGCATCTAACCCTAGAGTCGGATAGACTGACTTTTGAGCAAGGGCGACCTTTACCCTGCATGCCTAAAGCTCTTTACCTCTTTGCTCTGCTGTCACAGTCTCAACATTCAATTGCCAAGCAAAGGGATATGCTGCTCTTAGGAGCAGTTGCTGTACCCAACCATGGAGCAGATACTGTCTCCTTTTTTGCTGACTTATTGCCAACCCAACAGTCAGGCAAATGGCAAGCACTAGCTGTTACCTTTGTGTATCTATGTATCACACACATACATAAATGTCACTTCATGTCTAGTGCATTTCATATGTATATGCATGCCTATTTTAGTGCATTGGAGAATGTTATGTAGAGTCTTTAGTACTGTCAGGATAGTTTATCAATTTATTTAAAGTTGGTCTGGACCCTGCTCTTTCTCATTCATTTCAATAATGACCTTTTGTCAAAATGACAAGCAACAGCACTTATAGTTCATCACATTTTAGGTCAAAACACTTAATGTTGATGAGAATAAACACACCCACACCCACCTCTTCCACAAATGAACAATTTCAATGAACAATTTCATTCTCAACTTCATCTTGCAAAATGCAGCTTAATTCCTTCATGTTAATTTTAATGATGCTTCAAAAAGGAAGGCAACACTTGAGTCTGGGGCCCAGCAAGCTTGTCATTTACAAATAAATCAAAAGGCCATCATTGGGACTAATGACTGGCGTTGCTGTGCAGTCTTTCATAGGCCCCACACTCAAATCTGCTATTAAAAATGAATGCATTCAAGAGGCCATGCATTAAGGACATAAACAATTAAGGGCACTTGAGCTGCTCTACAGAAAGCTGTCATACAAATACAAGGGCTTTCACATGAGGCACAGTCTCTGCAATGTGCACCGCCAGTTAGCCTGTGATAACATGTGGGCCATTACTGTGGATGTATATGCTATCTGCAATGGGTGTTTTTATGTTCTTTTATCTCATATTGTTTTAACTGTCCTCTGTGTATTTGCCGGTCAGAAATCTTAACTGATAAGCTTTATCAATCTGAGGAAAGTTCAGAATGCCATGAATAGTTTATTAACTTTAGATGGTGATAGGCATTTGAGAGATGTAGTAGTAAGCATATTATATAGTGTATCTCTGCACTATGGTTTATATTTAGATTGCCCAGCTGGTTTGGATTTCTCCTTTTTCTTTTAAAACTTAACTTGACCAATTGAGGATTTCTAGAATTAGATAGTTTTTGTTTTTAAAGACTGCCATAATCTTGCCTTTGTGCTGTATCTAACACTTTTATTACTAGCTTCAGGATATCTCAAACAAATCATGGCCTTGGATTTTACAAAGAGAAAGAAGGGAAATATTGCCCAATTCATGTATTGAGTTAGTGTAGAGCTCTTAAATGGAGTGAGCTTCAGGAACTGAGCCAATGACTTAGAGTTAAAATAGACATTTGGAAAGAGAAATATTTGTTGGTTTGGAGCATCTGGGAATTGTAGTCCAAAGTAGCAATATATCCAAACTATGAGCAAGGTATGATAGTTGTGCAAAATTCCTGATACTGTAGTCAGATACAGTAATAACATGCTTGAATGTTTCTAACTCAAATTGCTAATAGAAAATATTGCAGATGCTATAATGATGAAATAATATTTGGTCTATATGAATAACATTGCAGATATGCTATGAAACATGGCTTTCACTTGAAATCAGTGGGATTTATGGAATGGACACAAACACTGTCTTGTTTGCCATATTCTGCCTATTTCACCTGCTTACATGCCTCCATGCACACATTTGAGTCCTGAGAACTTTGTTTTCTCTGTTCCTCAGAGGGTTCAGTGTAAGCAAAGTAAAGTGGAGTGTGGCTTGTGGTATGACAACAGACTTTGTATTATTATTTTTTGCAAGACTGTTGGTACACCAAGAAAGCAGAGATAGTATTTTTTTCTTTAGCTAGCCTCAAGGCATCCCCAGAATAGAATGCAGAGTTTAGAAAATACAACATTGATTCATTTCCCCCACTCCATCAGAACATTTTGGAGTGGAACTTGGTCATTGCCACCCAGACACATTGGATTTCTCCTTCATAGTTTCCTGTACAGGATATAAAAGCTGACAGAAGTATAGTTTTACCTCGTTTAAATATCATAATATGTCCCACAGGATTGCTCTTTAAGCAAGTTTGCTCTTTAAGTGAAACACCATTGAAAGTGACCAATTGTGACTTCTGGTGGAGGAGATTGCGAACCCTGATTTATTTGTTAAGTGAGTTTTTGGTTGGTTTTATTTGTTAAGTGAAGCGAACATTCAGATAAAATTCTGCTCTTTAAGTGAGTTACTCTTTAAGCGAGGTGCTCTTTATGCGAGGTTTGACTGTACAACACTGCCATTCTGAGCACATGTCATAAGAAAATTACAGCTGTGGATTGTTAGCAGCCCTGAATACTATACTACTAGGACAGAAGAGAGAGAAAAGACATCTGTACTGTATTCTCAAAAGTGTATCCCATGATAACCCAAGGCTTAATAAAATTCTTAGTAATTCTGTGTTTCATTGGAAATATACAGTAGCAAGTACTGGTTCTAATGCACCATACAGGTCCTATGGTAGATTTTCCTCAGAGCTGGAAAACTTTGAGAAAACATACTCTGAATTAACACAACCTGTGATAAACTGAGATATTTATGACTACTTAAGGACAAGTGCTATATAGATGACTTTGTGAAGGTCACTATGAAATGTAATTTTGTAGCCTAGATGTTGGTTGTAGTCTGTGCAAACGCTGAGTGACTCATCAGTACAGCAGAATGCTATACTTCTGAACTTCGTATAATGAAAATAATTTGTTCTACAAGACACTTCGTTATATAATTCTTTTCGTTACACGATGCATGCATCGTACAATGAAAATCTCTATGGGGAAAAAAATCATAGAATGAAAATTTTTTCATTGTACGATTTTTTCCCCATAGAGATTTTCATTGTAAGATTTTCCCCATAGAGTTGCATTACATCATGTAATGAAATTTTTGTTATACAGGGCACAAAGGGTTTTTCAAATCCTCTCCGCTGTACGAGTTTTTCCCCCTGTAAGAGGCATTCGTTATATGGGGTTCTACAGTAGTTAGAAATCTGTTGCTTTTTACCATGTACAGGGATGAAATTACGGAAGCATGGTATTTGATGAGGTGCATGTCATGTAACCAACAGGCAGCTGGTGTATTGTCAATTGGCTATGGTGGCCTCTTATTTTCTTTTCCAGGTGCAGTAAAAAGCAATAAGATTCTGGTTTACATGTCTCTTGATTTCTTAGTTCATGAGAATGGGCAGCTTCAAGAAGTTTCATAGCATTTGCATTAGATAATGCAGGCTTGAGTCAGACATTGAGTTTAAGCCCTGGTTTATTTTTAATCCAGGTTTATCATCTAAATCCATTCAAGGCAGCTCTGTATTACTTCCTTAAACCCATTTTAAAGCACATGAAACACTAATGGGTGGAGCAATGTTTGCAGCTATCTTGGATTATAAATTTGCTTAAGGCTTATCCAGAGATAATTCTGGTACTATGCAATCATAAAATTTAACCTGACTTGACAGATTACTTTGATGTTAATTGGAATAAATCTTGATTTCATGTCTTCCAGGCCATGGTGACAGTTTATCAGAGGAAAAAATAACAGCAGTCTTGTCCTGTGGCTAAGCCTTTACTAGAGAACTATCCTTGCTCTGTAGTTGTCCTTCATTAGAAATTTTGGGAATGAAAAACACAGGATGCTTTCTATCACAATGTTTTCCCCATTAACTTGGCTAAGCTTTTAATTTGCTCAGATATCTTGTCTTCAATTCATTACTGCAGTGTTCAGTGTACAGTGACAAATGATTTCATATTGTGGTCTAATAACTTGGAAAGCAATAGATTTATCAATCTATAAGCCTTTAGCTCATGCTGGATCTTAACTAGTGCTTTACTTGCTAATGAGCTACTTATAGAAGGATAGATTTGTGCTCCAATAAATGAAGATGGTAAATGAAGGTACTGGAAACATAACAGATGTCTTTCAGTAGGTAGAACTCTGCTCTGATTAACACATGTCACTCTAGACATTTTACGCAATGTTGAGCTACTTTAATTTTTCATAACATTTGTACTTTACATAATTTTATAAATTGAATAATATACATGTTTTAATCCAAATTCTTATTTTTCAACTCTAGACAGAAATTGCCAAGAGATTGAATACAATCTGTGCACAAGTCATCCCATTCTTGTCTCAAGAGGTAAGTATAAATGTTTCACTGTTTAAAGTGAAATTATGTTCCATCTTTGTTTGTAAATTTAATTTTTAAGATGTTAATTTTATATTTCACCAGGGTGAGTAACATCTGTTATACCTAAAGTACCCAACTCTGCTGTTAATTTGGTCTAGCAAATGAGATAAGAGACCAATGAGACCAATTGTATAACTGGTAAAATAACTGAACCACAAAATTATTATTTGCAACACAGGGGGAGGTTGACTTATAAAGATTACCAAGATTTTTTTTAATGCCAGTGTTAGACTGGCAGCTGCAAGTCTAGCAATTTTTTAAATTCTGTGTAAATAAAAATGTTGGCATTTAATGGTAGCTAGATACATGTTTTAGAGTGGTATTTGTAAAATGTAATTCTTAGAGAGGTCTAATGTAATTAAAAAACAACAACACTTGGAATCCTAATACTGAATTGAAGCACAATGATGATAGGGGACCCAAGAATGGGGGCCAAGGTCTAATGATTCTTGTTCAAATGGTATTTCATTTTCTGGCCTGTAGAATTGTAACATTTGACGTACTTTATAGACACTAGAATGACCCAGTCCAATAGGAATGTACTGACGTGTTTAAACAACAAACTTGGGTAGTTTTTGACAGCAGTACAGTGTCATGGCAGTGTGCCATTGATCTATCACCTTAGTTATTGTTGTTTCCCCCACATTTATTTGGCTGGAACAGCATCTTATAAAATGAGTCCTTGTTATTTCTTAAACTACAAGACTATGTATGTGATTACAGTTGTAATATCTTGGAAAGCTTAGCTATGTCAGCTGTAAGATTCCAACTGGAGATACAGCCCAAGGACAAACCTTGGATTATTTCTCTGTCTTGTTGAGAGAAAACAAAGCTGGAACACAAGTTCCTGCCAAGTTTGTACATTATCATAAACAAACCACAGTTCAACGCAAGTGGGCATGATCCAGCATAGATCTTTTTTCCAGTGTTCTGACTCACTGTGATGTGCAAACGTGGCCTCTGTGTTGAAGCTTCTAATTGGTATTTTTAAAAAGTGAACATAGAGGATACATAACAACACCCCCTACACTCACATGAACATGGGTACCTGTCTGAAAGTTGATGGGCCCACATGTAACTTTTGAAGACCCATTAACAGGCATGGCAATACTTTCCCTTTTGCCCCCCCCCCCCACTCCAAAAATAGAACTAACTGTGATAACAACATTTGCCCTATCATTTAACTCAGTTAGTGGATTTTCTGTAATGGAGATGGCATGTTTATCTTTCCAGCATCAACAGCAAGTGGCTCAAGCCGTAGAACGTGCCAAACAAGTTACCATGGCTGAGCTGAATGCCATCATCGGGGTACGTGGCCTTCCAGGTCTACCTCCTACAGTGTGTATATCCAGCTTTCCTTTCTTATTGCTTTGGTACTTTTGATGTCTTAATTTTTGCTATATAATAATTAATTTTATGATTAATGCTAGCTCTTAAGCATCATTTACCTTGGCACCTTCACATTTTTCAAATTAATAGAATTGTTGAAAGCACAGTTTGTAAGGTAATGCTGCCTGCTTAGGCTTGTGTGTCATAATTGTAACTTTATCCCCCCCCCCCCCCGATGTAATATATTGCTCTTTGTAACTTGGGGTTTGGCAGTTAGGAGGTTGTAATGGTGAACGTTGCCAAAGTTGAAACAAAATCACTAGGATTAATAGATTATTTGTATGTTATCCGAAGCCTTTGAGTCCCCAAGTTTTGGGGTGACTCCACTTTCTTTAAGTAACTGAAAACCTGTTTGCTTTTCCAAAGTAGGAAGGAAGTTTTTTGCTTTCTTTTCTACCAAAGCACAGGTCATGTCATCTGGACCAATAAACTGGCTGACAATGGTTAATTTCAAATTGTAAATGCTCAAACCAGTGTGTTTGGACTAAACATAGTTAATGTTAACCACAATTCTTGGTAACACAGCAAGCTGTGTGGAAGCCAATGTGAATGCTTCAAAAATTCTCTTATAAAAAGAGGAGAAGAAAAAAGCACAAATTTCCCTGATTTGACCTGCTGTAGTTTGTTCTCCTCAAGTGCTCTTCTGTAGTTTAGTGTGTGGTTGTGAGTGATTGCCAATTGCAGTGACTGGGAGTAACTTGTGTAACATTATTGAACTTGGTGAGCTGTTGTAATCTCTCTGCTGTGCAAGTTCAGTTCCATCATTCATGTTTCTTGTCCATCCATAGTGAGCAAAAACAACAACGCTGGAACAGGCAGTGGTTCTCCTTTTGATTTTATTCATATGCAAGTGCCTTGAGCAGATTCAAATTATTCATTTATCAATTTATGTTAATTGCTTGTGAGAAGATGCCCTGCTGGTCTTTATAGTTCCCTCAGACACTTTGTAATGATAATTAGACATGCTGCTGTATGGATTAACAGTGCCATAGTCCAATGACGTCTACAGACAATGGGACCAGTTAATCCATCTGTGCTTAAAATTACATCCCAACTGGAGATGGAAAAAAACATAAGAGCTAGGGAGGATTAAAAGAATGAGCCTCAGCTTGAAAACTCTCCTTTTATCAGTTTCTCAATTGTAGATCTGCTGTCGCTTTGCCTGTGGTAAGCTATTGACAGTCAATTAGGTGAAATAAACTGAGAGGGTGACCTTCATTTCCTTTTAATAGCTATTCCTCTCTGCAATAGGGAGTGTCAGTGGATTTTCAGCTTAAATTTTATTCAAGCTGCTTTATTACACTTGACAGATTAGCTTTGCATAAACATACCCTCTTTTCAAACCAGATCCTTGTTTGTCTCCCTGTTCCCATCCAATCAACTACTTAAAAAAATAGTAATTAAGTCTCTATTTGTCTGCTTAATTCACAACCATCTCTTCTCTCTCTCTCTCTCTCTCACTCACTCACACACACATACACACACACACACACAATCTTAACAGTTCTTAGGCTCTTGGTTAGATCTTGAACTGTTAATTTTATACCAGTCTTTGACTGTGAATCTAATGATGATAATGATAATTTCGTGTCAGAAATTATTCTGGGTTGAAAGAGTTTTTATGGAAGAAACTCAGCTCAGGGAACACCCAAATGATGCGCGTCTCATGTCCCGAAGAGCTTGGACAGAGTCATGCACTACCCGGGCCTCAAACTGCCAACTTGCCAGCCTTCCAGCTAACAAGACAAGCTTCTTAACCACTGAGCCATTGCAGCCTCAATAATAATAATAATAATAATAATAATAATAATAATAATAATAATAATAATAATAATAATAATAATAATAATAATAATAATAATAATAGATGCCTTTGAGATGTGATATTGGAGGAGAGTTTTGGGAGTCCCCTGGACAGCGAGGAGAACAAATAGGTCAATCTTAGAAGAAATCAACCCCGACTGCTCCTTAGAAGGTCAAATAGTAAAGATGAAGCTAAAGTACTTTGGACACCAAATGAGAAGAGAAGATTCACTTGAGAAGGCCTTGATGCTGGGAAGGGTGGAGGGCAAAAGAAGAAGGGGGCGGCCCAAAATGAGATGGCTAGATGTTATTGTAGGCACAATGGGCACAGAGCTGAGCGAGTTGAGGAGGATGGTGGAGGACAGAAGTGCCTGGTGGACAGTGGTCCATGGGGTCGCAGAGGGTCGGAATCGACTGTGCGACGGAACAACAACAACAATAATAATAGGCCTGGGAAGATTTAGTGACCTTACCTGGTTTAGTTTATGTTTATGTTTGATATGAAGTGCTTCCTCCTTAGGAGAGTGAAAGTTTAACCAAGGAGACGAAATACTCTAACTTGTCCTCTTGTAGTCTCCATACAACTGAGTACAAGATACACATGGCAGTGTGTCTCTGGTTTGCTCCCTGTAAAAGTACATTTTCTCAAAAGAATCAGACTACCATTTGTTAGTTTAATAACTTAATTTCAGTTTGATTTGATCTGAAAGCATTGTTCTGTAAAAGTGCAGTTTTGATTGTTACTTAATGCAGGCTTTTCTGCATGTTTATTTAGCAGCGCCATTGCCTTCAAGGAAGCGTGTGCCAGGATTTCTGTCTTCTAGGATATCAAGTATTGACATCCCACTGCCATCAGAAATTTACTTCAGTTTTCATTGGGTGCTCATAAATGCTACACACACTCTTGTCTAGCCACAACTTCCACAGTCCAGCTTTTCTCCCCATCTGAGCTTCTTGCACAACTGATCTGACAATTCTATTATAGCTTGAAGAACAGTTGTGTGCACTACAACAAACCTCACTACTTTACTACTGTTTGCTTCCGCCCACTTCTCTCTCTTTTTGAACATTTCCACTACGTTGGTCCAATAAGAGATCATCTCTTCCTTCAGCACGTTTGCATACATCAATAATTATCCCCACACTGCACAATAAGTTTCATGCTCTGACATATGCTTGATTCGTTTGAAAGGGATTGTATGTGCAGGCTGGAAAATTGGAGTAGCATAAAATTGGGCTGACAATTCAGTGGACCTTTGCTCCTCTTCATTGAACATGCACTGTGTCAGCCTGTCTCCCCAGAGGGGAGGAGGCATCAGGAGTCTGTCTGTTCCTACAAGCAGCAGCTGCACTGAAAGTAAACGCAGCCCAGTTTGATAGCAGCTGTCAGTATTGTTCAGAGACCCAACTTAGTGTAAAGAACAATCGTGGAGGCCATGCTCTTAAACTGCAGTGTCTTTCAAGCCAATAAAAGAAATAGTAATTTAACGGTTTAGACATCCATTGTGAGCCTGAAAGGTCCTGAAAGACTTCTTTTTAAAATGCAAATCAGCTGGTGCATTCTCCAACATTAGAAACACAATCAAGTAACCAGAAGCTTACGGATGTTGAAGATACTTCTCTTCTCTGAAAGAATGCCTTGGGAAGGAAAGCAAAGCATGTTTTTGATAGGTGTTCTGTAAATAGTTTCTTATGTACACTGGCTGAACCTGCATCTTAATGTTTTACAGTGAGGCTTAACAGTAGGGGGAAAAAAGAGGCTTTTTAATCTGGGACAATGATAGCAAATAATGGTTGCTAAATTCTGCCTTTTACCTCTTTAATTGAGAAAGGCCTGCCATATATGCAAGCCTGAATATGTGTTCCCACCCTGCACATAAATTATGGGAGAAGTGTGTGTGTGTTGAGGGAGGGGAGAGTAAACCTTAAATTAGCAAAATATGCAACATTGGTAAAAGATTGATGAGTTCTGAAATACGCACACCAGGTGAGAGTACCAAGCATATACAGTGTAGAGAAAATATAGATACTAGAGTACTTACTGAAGTGAAACGACAAACGTAGCATTTGTCTCTACCTATTGCTTCCATCTGAACAGTAGCTTCTGTAACATGTTATGCAACCAGGTAGTTATAATAGTGAAATAATAGCTGGTTCTGGGGATTGTGGAAACAAACAGCAGAAGATCAATAGAGCATAGTGTGTGTACCCTACTTTTTAGACAACAGTTTTATTTGGTTTGAATGAAAATGGAAAAAAAATTCTACAGTTAACTATTTTTTAAAAACATTTAACATTTCTAATATTGTGCTCTTTCTGTGTCTTGTTTATGAATGATAGTCTATTTTTTCTTGTGGAGAGAATCTAGATTATGGCATGAAGGCTTTAAAAATGGATTATTTTGGTAGAATTTGAAGGGATTGGAGAAGGAGGGAAGATAGTTAAGCAACAGGCTGGAAAATTAAAAGTTGTGCATGCCAGGAAATTTGAATGGCAACTGTAATTAGACCACAGTGGTTGCCAATAGAATTGCCTTATGAAGTTGATGTAGATTGAGAGAACATGAAAAGAACCGACAATTTGATGAATTGGGAAAACAACTCTGAGAGTGAAACACAGCATTCATAAGAGGAAAAGGCAGCATGCGAGGGCATTTCAGTTTAGTCCCCCCACCCCCACCCCCCCGCTCCCCGGCAACAATTTTATACTTGAGAAGTGTCAGGTTTCCCTCTCACCCTTTTGAGGTACACTGCTAATGGTTCTGTGAAATGTATCTCTTGGATTGACAGTACTTGTGAGACAGATTGAGTTGTTGGCCTCCAAAGGGCTTTCCATCATTGCATGAGGTGATTGACTAAAGGATTAGCAAGATGCTGGATTATTTTTCCTCTTCTTGGCTGTGGTTGCTAGCTATCTCTAGATTGTAGTGTGTGAAGCTTAAGAGGATGAGGTTAACCTCTTGAGGGTTTATTATGAGCATGCAGTTAATCTTTAGAAAGTCTATTAATAACTAGGATCCATGTTTTGTAGTAAAATAGAAATATGAATGCAAAGAGAAGTGAAACCAAAGGGAGGATGGTAAGATTGTCTAGTTCTTATGTGGCATGATTTTTTGAACCTTTAGCTGAAGTCTCTAGTGTCAAATTCTCTAAGGTTCCAGATGTGTTTCAATATTTTTTCCCTTTTTTAAAAATGGGTTGAGGGGGAGGCTAAAATAGCATCAAATGCCTGTTAGATGATATATAGAACAAAAGGCTGAAAGCCTATCAGTGTATTGAATAAAATGTCTTATACAGACATTTTATTCAGTACAAGTACAGGATCAAGTACAAGTACAAATCCAGTCATTTTTTCACCTAAGTGCCGAAGTACCGTATCAGACATATTTTGGGCCAAATTGCATGCAGAGAGACATTTATTAAGGCAGCTAAAAGGCATGCCACATTTTGTTGCTCCAGTTTCCATTTCAGCTTTATCCTTAAGCTCTCCTAATTTTGTTTCCAGTCCTGTGGTGCTTTATTTGTATTCCTTGTCCCAACACTCTTCCCAAAAATGAGAGTTCAAACGCATTAGTTACTGTAAATCTTGTAAATCTGGTTTGCTAAACATCCTTCATGATATACAAAGTGCAGATTTCCTCCTTAGCTTTCCTGTCCCCCACCCCCATTATTTTCCCACAGAAGTGAAGTTTAAGAAAAATCCCCTGAAGATTTAAGCTCTGGCCTGTACTAGGAAACATTCCAGTGCAATGGAAAGCAAACATTAAATTGTTTTAGTTATGAAAGTTTAACTTTGTTACCATTCTTAATTCCAGCCAAAAAAATGAGTTGGCTTCTTTAATTTGCCTCTGCTCTCTGTCAGTTTCTTACAAGCATGGCGATGGACACTCTTAAAAGTGCAGGATAGTTTTCGGTTGTTTTGGTTGGCTTAGCCGGTTATGCTTTGAAGCGTATTTTGATGCATTTCTTCAAACATCTTGGCTGAGATTATGATGGTAGCTGCTAACTGGGGTGGTGGTGGTGGAATCACTGTAGGTTCCCCATTTAATTCCTCTCAATGCATCACAAATTAGGAGGATGTGCGTTTTTCTTCTTCTAAAACTAGAATTGTCATCAAACCTTCTATGGCTGTCCAACCTTGGTGACTGTTGCCTTGTTTAAGACTTGTATGCTTAATAATAATAATAATAATAATAATAATAATAATAATAATAATAATAATAATAATAATAATAATAATAATAATAATAATAATAATAATAATAATAAAAAATCAGAAGCTAAAGAAAAATTTAAAAAATAAAATGGCTCTAAAACCTTTTGTTGTGTGTAAATTATTAATACATTCTTCCTAACAAGTATCATCTCTGAAGAGATCCTTCCTTTCATTTTAAAGAAGCACTTGCTGTCTTCTGCCAATCATTATGAGAAGAATGATGACGATCATCATGACAGCAGGCCATAAAAGAGCATTAGTTTACTGTTTCTTGGTTTAACTTCTTCAGAAGCAGCCAGGATCTCAAACAGTTGTTGGAAGGTAACTTCACACTGTGACTTTTTTAAATGTCATTATGTATGGTTTTCTGGATGAGACAGTTGGAAGATGTCCCTGTCTGTCTATCAACTCATACACCAGGAATAGAATTGCATCTGTGGCCAAAACAGGTGCTAATAAGCATCCGTGAAAGTGTATTTCACTACTGTCAACTTATTAGGGAGTATGTCTATAGATAAAGCATTAGTACTTTATTTACTGTTTTATTTCATTTAAGACATTGCTCTTTAAGCGAGTTTGCTCTTTAAGCGAAACACCATAAGTGACCAAATGTGACTTCTAGTTGGGAGGGGGGATTGTGAACCCCAATTTATTTGTTAAGTTAGTTTTTGGTTGGTTGTATTTGTTAAACGAAGTGAATATTCAGAGAAAATTCTGCTCTTTAAGTGAGTTGCCCTTTAAGCGAGGCGCTCTTTATGCGAGGTTTGACTGTATGTAAAATCAATAATAAGTGAAACAGTTCCTCTTCTCAGGCTTCTAGTTGAAAAGAAATGAGTTGAAAACATCTTCACATCACTTTTAGGCTGGTCCCCAAATGGACTCCTAATCCTAGAGCTTTTGGGGAAAGCAAATCAGATATTAGAAGAACTGTTACAGGGTATTTCCCCTCTCTTTATAAATTTGTGTGTGTGTGGGGAGGGAGAACTAACATCTTCTACATGTGTTGAAATAATGCTCAAGAAAATTTATTTGTCTTCATAGGCTTTCAGCGTTCTGTGTGCTCCCGTGTCTAGTCATGCCTGCCACATGACCACAAAAATGTCTGCAGAAACAGACAGTGTTGGCTCTTCAGTTTTAAAACAGAGATGAGCACTGAACCCTAGAGTCGGATATGACTGCTTTTGACCAAGGGAAACCTTTCCCTTTACCCTTTAGACTTTCTCTGATCCAAACTGCTTGGGTCACAAGACACACACACACACACAACACACACACACACACACACACACACACACACACACACACACACACAACACACACACAGAGCTATCTGTGGGGGCACTTTATGTGATGTAGGACTCTGGAAAACTAGAACCCTTGATCATTTAGAGGTCCCTTTTGGATAGTGAATACTCTTCACATTTGTTGCAGTCTATATAGAGATAGAGGGGTTATGCAAGAGTATTCTACATAGTTTGTAACACTTGAATAGGGCTACTGCAGGTCAAAAGTCTTAAGTACCATCAAATATGTGCATAGAGGCTGTATGTATGGCACCCAGATTTGGATGATTAGTGGAGTATGGTTTCCTCTGTTGGTAGTATAGGGGTTGATCACACATTTGATCCTCATTCTTGCATCCTTTGATGACTCACTGCCCCCACATTGTCATACTGGCTAGTCTCTATTAAGACTGTGGCTAGTCAAAAACTGGTCCACTTAATTCTCTTGTCTTTTTAATCCCCTGAAATGGAATACTTGTAATATATTTGCTACACATCAGTTCACATGTAAAGCCAGTAAGACTACCACAGCAATTCTGGTTTCTCAACGAGCTATTGAGAAAAAAAAATTAAAATAATTTTTGAAATGCATGATTGAGCTATGGGTGAGCATGCAACTCACATTGCCTGAAAAAACTGCTCAGTTTTTTTTATACTGGATGCTGGTGTTATGAAAAAGTTACAGAAGAGTAGTTGGTAAATGTGGTGGCAGAGTTAAAACATCATTAGAATATACTAATGAACTATATTGAACATAATAAATGGGATGTGTTTATTCTTCAGTAAGTGCTCTAGGTTCTCCATTGAGACTATTAGAACATGCATACAAAGTTGTTTGTTTTTGTATTTAGAATTTTTGCTGTAAATATGAAAGTGGATTTTAATATAAATCCCCTCAGTAACCTTGGGGAATAACATGGTAGGAAATATAGCTAAGGTCATGACTCACCAAAAGCTACCCACTGAATTTCTGGCTAAGATTTTAAGTTAGCTTACTCCAATTGCTATGTACTACATTTCACTGGATGTCCAGATGATTTGTTTCCAAGGTTTTATAGCAGGTGGCCAATTTTAATCTGAAAAGTTGAGATGTTTATTTCATATTTTTGATCTCAAGTACATGCAGAGAAAATAAATCTGTTCTCCTCTAAGTCCCCCAACTTGAAATTTATTTTGCTCCTTTTTAGAAATAGATTACTTTGACAATTTCCTTTCAAAATATGTTTTTGAAAATTTGAAATTTGAAATGGAACATATTCACATGGCCTGATAAAGCCAGAATTGTAACAAATTCCAAAGCATCATGGATGATACAGTATAGCTGCATCCACTGTTGAACTGCTTCCACTGTAAGAGTGAGTGATTAAACAAATGACAGATCTACTCATTGTGATGTATTTATTGTGATATGTGAATAGAAATGGACAGGTTGTTGTGGAGTGCAATTAATGGATTATGACTCTGGTTTATCTTCAGAGAAGCAAGCCTACATTTCTGGTTTGCATGTTTCAATAAACCACTGGCGGAAGGTCCACAACTTCTTTAGCCACTCCTGTGTGTAGGAGGAGCCAAGCAAACATGATTGAGCGATGTGTTCTAGCACTGTGGCTTATGTCATATAAATCTGAAACATAGTATCTTGGTCGAAATTACCATGAACTATTCATCAGAGCAACCATCTGTCTTTGTTCTGGCCATATTCATGACAGGCATTAATTTACAAAAGTTGTGGGTAGAGGAATAGAAGCAACAGGTTTATTATGAGGAGCATTAAAAGATGTTGGCAGTTAAAATGTCCTTGGAAGATAAGGTTTTCAGTTTACTGATTGGTATGGGAAATACTCCTAGTGAATGTGCAGTGACGCTTTCTAATTTGTCATTTTAAAAAAATCTTTACTGAAAACAGTTGTGAAAATAAGCTTTTTTCAGATGGGGAGAGATGGACAAACAGTATTTTGGTTGCACTAATTCTGTTAATATAGAGGTGGATTTGGAGAGATGCCAGATGTCTTTACGAGTCTAGACGGCACAAATCTCCTGTTAGTCGGTCTGTAGATTAAATTACATGGCTTAGTTCTGTAATACAAAAGAGGATCAATATCTGAGGAAATATTCAAGCAGTTGTGAAATCCAGTATGGGGTGATTAGCTGGGACAGGCTGAAATAGGGTAGGATTTGGAAACAGGAAGTTGTATTGAGTTCAGCTTGCTAACCCATCCTTCCTCATTTTCTTTCTTTCCTTCTTTCGAAACGGTGCTGCTCCTAACTTGGAAATGCCATCTACAAAATACAGCAACAGCAATTGCAGGCTCAGCACCTTTCACACGGTCATGGACCTCCAGTGCCTCTAACTCCACATCCATCCGGACTTCAGCCACCTGGAATTCCTCCACTTGGAAGCAGCGCTGGCCTGCTTGCCCTCTCAAGTGCTCTGGGTGGGCAGTCTCACTTGGCAATAAAAGATGACAAGAAGCACCACGATGCAGACCACCACAGAGGTGAGAGGCATGGAAAGCCTGATTAGGACTGTTGTCGAATGAATACTTGCACGTTGCTGCAAAAATTGCAAGCATCTGCAAAGAAACTGAGCTGTGTAGAACAAAAATTAAAAAAGCCAAGAACAAACTCATTGCCAAATGTTAAAAGTAGTTCTACATGTATTTCACTGGAACAAAATACAGCTTGAAGTTTTCAGTATTTGAACTTGGAGGTCACTAAAGATCTCATGCTTTTGATAAAATGCAGGGCATTTTGACATCCTGCCAGATACATGGTTGTAACCTCAGTGGCCTGCACAATATTGTGGAAACCTGTTAAAACAGAATAAGTGGGTGATTTTATTTCTCTCTTTTCCTTTATTATTATTGTTGATAATATTATTATTAACAATAAAAACAAAATAATAATGGAAAGAATGAGAGAAAGGTAAGCAAACAAAAGTCAAATTTGGAGGAGATTGTGTTGAAATGAAAAGTTTTGAGCATTACATCTGTTTTTAGCTTTGTTTAGGACACCGTTAAATATTGGGGGAAATTGCACTTGAATAATTTTTGAAGAAGAAAAAAATAATTTATTCTGTCATGGAAAGAACTAGGCTTTGTGTATGGTTAAACTGTAAATCATGTTTACAAAATGTCATTTTCAGGAAATCACTGTATTAGGAATGTGCAATGACTTATATAAATAAAAGCCATTTTAAAACAGTTCGTGGCTTGTGTTCTAATTTTCCCCCCTTTTTTTATTTCTGTTCTTGCCTCTGTGTCTGAACGGGCATGTCTGTGCATTTCTTGGTTTCTACGGGAACAGACAGAGATCCGGGCACTGTAAGTACCAATATTCCTGCTAATGCTAACATTTCCAATTACAACAGTAGATGGTAACCCAGATACTCACATATCCTTCCTTGTAGGCTTATTTGTTACTTCCTTCCTATTTTAGACAATGGGCAAGGTACTTCCTCCCTAAGCCCTGCAGTGTTTTCTTGGAAGAATTAAAATAATATTAATGTCTGAACATTATTTCTAGCTGCTGTAGTAAAATCCCTGCAAATTAATGTGGTGTAAAATAGTAACTACTCAAACCTCTATTATGTACAGGTGAGATTAAATAAACATTGCACATTATCAGTCACTAAGAATTTGAAGTTTTTCTGACTTTAATTTTACACACAGTTAAGTATGTGAATAGTGTATCAGACATTTCCTATCTAATCTACTTTTTATACTCAAATGTATTATTAATGTTAAAACTGGCATATATTTTTTAAAAAAATATCTTGCTATGCTTAGGTTGTGATAGTCCCTCTTCCCCCTCTCATTTTTCTTCTCCTATGTCCCGTCCCATCTTTCTTTTAGGAGTTTTATTGATTTTTAAACAGTGGTTCTCAACCTTTTTAAGCTGTGGGCTGGGTCATGCTCCCTCAGATAGCTTTAGGAGCCAGACAGCCATTGTGCCTTTCTTTCACCACATGGCACTTCCTGGTGTGGTGGAGGTGGGGGGGGGGATTATGAAATGGTGCTGGGAGCTGAATCTGGTCTACGGGCCACAAGTTGAGAATCCCTGTTTTAAAAGCTATTCATTTAGAATAGTATGGTACATACTGTCATATTCACTGCTTGGTGCTATCTAGTATGCATTCACTGCAAGACTGTTGATGCTGTGGTTGTTTTGGACCCATACATTTCTCTTCTAGACAATATTTCTAGACACAGTAGCAGAGTCAGTAGTATTTTAGCATTAAATAGCATTTTACATTTGAATTTGGAGTTTCCTCTTACATTCAACTGGTTTGCAAGATGTGAAATGAATGTATCCCTCAATTGTTTCAAAAATTTTCTGTCATTCTCATCCTATAGTTCAGGAACTTAAGAAAACCGCTTAATACTTGTAGCCAACACTCTTGAAATCTAGATTATGTGATATGATAACATAATCAATTAGATATTCAGTACTGCATATTAGTTAATTACATCCCATAAGAAATGTAATTGGCTATGCCCCTTGTGCTATCCATTCTTCCTTGCTTTCTTCCTTCATTTCCTATCTTCACATAGAAGAATCATTTATAAAATGTGCACTTAGAATGTCAATTTAAGGTCACATTTGCCATATTAGAGGGAATACAGATCACAAGTTTATCTCCTTTGACGTTCCAGCTAAAATCTCTTTAAGGGGCAAAATAAAATTCTCCCCTCTGGCAACAATTTTATCCAGCTGCATGTATGTTACTATTTTGGTTGTCATCATGACTATCTCATCAATCTTCTGGCAAGCCTGCTTCTCAGAGGTATATTGAAACTGAATGCTTGGAGTTTAGTCAGGATATATTTTATCCTTTGGGGAGAAACAAGCTCAGGATATCACCATCCTCCCCACACTAACCTTATAAGAATGGAACGTGTATTTTATGACTCTTATGACCTTCCTTTCTTTTGTATCTTTTTATGGACAAAGTCTCCTTAAAGCCAGAAGAAGCACTTCCATTAGATCAGAAGCCACTAACCTCCATGCATCCTCTATAGAGAAGGGTTAGTAGACTCCATCCTTTCTTTTTGTGGCCCCCTGGTTTGAAGCCTATCCAACAGTTAGGCTGTTGTCACAGATTGTCTTTGTTCTCCCGCAACAATTCAGCTGTATGTCAGGCATAACTGCTTATTTTCTCTTAATAGCCAGGCAAGCATGTTTTCCATTCTGCATATTTATACTGCAGGTACGTCTTAGAATAAATCTTTCTTTCTACTAGGGACAGTGAAGATTCCATCATTTTAAGTGAGTGAAACTCAATATTTCACAAAAGCAAATGCTAATGTTTCCGTTTCAGCATTAAAGCTACAGCAGCAAGCTTCTACTTTGCCCAGATTGAATGATCTTAGAGATCACATTCAGTAGGATAAAAAGATTGACCCTGTTCTTAATCACTTAGTCTCTGCCTATATGGTAGATGGCTTTGGGCTTAGCTAGGCTTTTATACTGCACCATGTCAGAAAGGCTCTGGTGAAGGCAACAAAGTAGTTCACTCTAGCAATTATGGTAGCTCCCAGTACCATCAATAAAGAAAGAAAATAATGTGTACTTTCCTACCCTCCCAGAGTCCACTGGAATTAAACAATATGTCAGCTTCCAAGGCTGTATCACGGGTTTTGAAAATACCCAGGCCATGATTTGTAACTTTCCCTACATCAAGAAATGTAGAAGACTCTATCCTTCATCAACCACTGCTACTGTCCTATATGCCAAACAAGTGATAGATAAGACAAGGTATACTATAGTGTTTTTATATTGCTTATTGCTCTGAAGCAAGTCTGGAGCAGCATTCTTTCTAGACTCAAACAACTTTATATATGGATTTAAAACTACCATTCAGCATGAGGATCTTGTTGCTCATATAGGTGGATTTGAGTAAGCAAATGGTATAGCAGAAAATACATTTTCCTATCTTCATAAAATACAGCTAAATGATAGAAAATTTTTCAGATTTAAGCATCATCTGTATTATGATTTGATGTTTAGACTCTCTTGGGATCTATGCCAAAGTGTTAAATCTCCCAGTACAGTGAGGCTGATAAGAATGCCAAACCATCCAGAAAAAAAAAGAACCAAATTGTAAAGCCTCCAGGCATAAGGTATTCTTCTCTCCAGACAGAAGGGGGGGTGGGGTGACGGCGACGATGGACAGACCATTTTTGCATGGTAAAGTCTATGGAAGCTTAAATTAAATAAAATTTGTCAGCCTTTAAAGAATTACAACACTCAGTGCTTTTGCTAAAGCAGACTTACTTAGCTATCTATGCGAAGATCATCTTAAAGTCTTAATGATTTTGTATCTTTAGCATTCCTAGTTTGCCATATATACTTTCAATGAATTATTTGTAGAGTTTATATGATGTAAACCACCTGAGGCAATATGTTCATTTCATAAATAGTATTACTGTCATACTACAGGCAGTAGGTTTCACAAGAAGTAGAGTTCCAAACAATATTTGGTTTTGGTAGGTTGAGAAATAATTGAGATGTGTTATTATGTGACATTAGCCAAAATCCTTTTGTGTAGCTATGCAGAAACATAACCTGGAAGGCAAATTGACACACATTTAATCTATGTCAATATCAGCTGTCAAATTGCACAACTCAGTGCTCAGCTAATAAAATATATGCTGATTTCTTAACTTAGGGCAATTCATCTTCCAAACTTACACTATTTGTGTTATGCCAGCATAACTATGTAAAAGGATTTGAGCCATTCTCTTTCACACTTAAAATAAAAAGGAATGGTTTCTGAAGGACACTACAGTAAAACCTCTCATAAAGAGTGCCTCACTTAGAGACTAACTCACTTAAAGAGCAGAATTTTATCTGAATGGTCGCCTCACTTAACAACTAAAACCAACCAAAAACTCACTTAACAACTAAATGGGGGTTTGCAACCCCACCCCCCCACCCCCGAAGTCACAATTGGTCATTTACAATGGGGTTTCGCTTAAAAAGCAAACTTGCTTAAAGAGCAATCCCATGGGACACATTATACTCTTCAAGCGAGGTATCATTGTATCTCCTCATATTAGCCTGTTCCAGTCTTTCCTTCTTTTCTGCTACCTTCACACAAGAGAGGCCCTTTTTGGTGGATGCTTCCAGACTATGAAACCCATTTCTATGGAGGGTCAGGCAGATACTCTTCCCTCCCCTTTCTAGTATCAGACAAATATGTTTTTATTTAGACATGTCATTAGCCACTGGCTAATGAGAAAGGACACATTTATGCTGTCAACCATTCTAGGTCTTGCAAGGAAGAAAGTTGGAGCATAAATTATTAAATACACACCCAGAACTAAAATTTATGACTGATTCTGTCTACTCTAAGGATGGCTAAAACTGGATACAGCTCAATTCACTCATTCTCTCAAAAATGTAATTCTAGATTATTCTGATCAGCCGGTGTACTGATTTGGGCTTCTGGTAATTGAAGACCAAGAACACCTGGAGAGCCAAGTTTGCTGACCCCTATTCTAGATAATTCGGTGAAACCAAACACTTTAAGGCAGGGGTGGCCAAACTCTCCAGGCCACGGGCTGGTCATGTGCTTGAGTGGACCAGTCGCATGGTTCCTCCAGGCGTAAAATGCATTCATTGCTGTCATAAACACATTTATGACAGTTGCAGGTGCATTTATGGCAGTGTTATGCTCATGCACGTGTGTGTTTTACTTCTGATTCTGGGGGCGGGGTGGGCTGGATGAATTGGGACCATGGGCCATAGTTTGGGAATCCCTATTTTAAGGGATGTACAGAGCAAGCCTAAAATGCAGCTATTATAGGGCTAGAGATATGTCACTGCAGCATCAGTGGAACAATAGCTGTGTCAGCCAAGGACAGAAGTGGAAAATGTAGAATAAATGTACAAAAGGGGCAGAACAACTGCCTGCTAGTCCCAAAATGTTGGAAAGAAGATGCCCCACACTTCCTATAGTTAAGAGAGTCAATGATCAAGGAGGTCTTTGAAATCCTAAACACAGTTCTCTTCACACAAAATCCCTATTCAGATGTCAGAAATCAAAATGAAAGTCAAGAAGAACCCTGCCTCACCACCATTCATCATTGCTTTTCCCATGTAGAAAGAGGTGAGACTGAAGAGGAGCAGTTCTTAGAAAACTGGCTTGCTTTTAAACATGAATAGTCTCTGTGCAAAGATGACTCTCCCCTCTTCAAATTATCCATACAATGATGGAGGGGCAGGGCTAATGTATTCACACAAACCTCAAAACCCAACCAGCTCCACAGATCTGGTGATATGCATTGCATCTACAGATTTTCTTGATTATGTTGCAAACAATTTACTACTGAATGAATTCTCAGCTCACAAATACAGTCAATTAATGCAAATGGTGCAGTGCATGTGCAGGAGGTAGTTAATGTTATTGGGCTTTACTGGCTATGTTGGTTATGTCTTAAACCCATGGCGCTATTTAAGAGTTATTTACATTATGTGCAAGAAACAAATTCTAGTAGTTAACATAGACATTAATAAATTATAGGGCTATTTCATAAGATTTTTAAAATGCAGTGCTTATGTAGTAATGCTATTTTATATTAGCACATTATATAGGATTACATGTTAGGGAAATGACATGCATACAGTCATACCTCACATAACGAATTTAATTTGTTCTGCGAGACTGCTCGCTATGTGAGTTTTTTGCTATGGGAGTCGGACTTGCATAGCAAAAATTCCTATGGAAAAACTCGCATAACAAGCTTTTTTAGGGGGAAAACTCACATAGCGATTTTTTTTCATTATGTGAGTTTCCCCCATAGAAATGCTCATTGTGCGAGTTTTCCATAGGGAAAGTACGACTCACATAGTGAATATTTTTGCTATGCACGTCGGAGTCGCATAGTGAAAATTTTTTTGTTATGCAAGTTTTCCCCCATAGAAACGCTTTCTATGCGAACATTTCCATAGGGAAAGTCTGACTCGCATAGCAAAAATTTTCGCTATGCAAGTCGGACTCACATAGTGAAAATTTTTGTTATGCGAGTCGGATTGCTTTTTGAAAAACCCTCTCGTTATGCGAGTTTTTCGCTAAGTGAGTCGCTCGCTAAGCAAGGTTTGACTGTACTGTGAAATACCAAGCTTCTCTTTCCTGTTCATCAATAAAATGTTCATGAATCTTTTAACTAACAAGCTGTTATTGTTGTCATTTAAAGTAGGCATGGCCTTAGCCACATTTATTGGAATAAACTGGTTATGTTGCATGGGCTCTTGTAAATTATGTGAATTGGGTTCAAGATTTTTGGAAGATAACAGCCTCTCATTACAAACCTACTTAGACTTCAGGATTTTCAGGAGCAAGGCATCCTGTAGGTTCCACAATCCTCAAAAAAGTGATAGCTTTTGAGACACCTTGTTAAGGAAGGTTGGGCTTGCATTGTCCTTCTGCAAACAAGAAATGGCCTTTCTGTTTGGCCACTGAACAGTATTTGTGGATGAAAATGCAGGGTATACAGACTAATCCATGTAACTGCAAAAATTACAATGAGACGGGTGGTACTCACCATTATACCAGTGTGACTAAAAGTAGTGATGATAATGATGATGATAACCCCATGGGTAATAGATACAGCTTCTAGTATCCTTCATGTTAGCCTGTCTAATAAAGAAGGCACTCTTAGATAGTATGTGAAGACATTTTCAGTAAAGTGGCTTTTGAGATCATTGTACAAAAGCAGCAATCCACCCCCTCCCCAGTATTTTATTGTGTAAAATGGAGTTTAGATTCTTTCTAGTCATTTATATGGTTTACAGGAAGTGATTATGATCTCCCTTGGCTTATTATAGCTAAGCACGAACACTGTGTTTTACAGAATGCATAGACTTACTTATTGTTAACACATACATCTCTTTATTGATGATGGCATGTGAAATTTATAATCCTGTCTTGCCTGGGTATGTTTTGCCTCTGCTAAAGGCTCTAATAAATGAGGTACTTGTACTGGGTGGCATTTGGATACAACAAAGGGAGGCAAGTTAAAAATGTTATGTAAGAAGGAACAGTTTGCCAGACATTGTATATTTGGGTCTAAAATATAATTCTGGCTCTCTTTCTTCTTGAGGAATGAGGACGTAGTGGAGATAGCCCTGGTATAGGAATAGGATAATATACTAGCTACAAATACACACCCTTTTCTTCCAAGATCAAGAGTTTTATTTCAGTATGAGCTTTTGTGGGTTATATACCATTTCTGCAGATATTTGCCTTCTGTCTGAAGAAGTGGATTGCAACCTACATAAGAGACTGAAATAAATTGCTTAGTTTTAGGAGTATCACATTTTTAAAAAATGTTTTGTTCTCATAATGCAATAGTGATTTCCAGTCTTACTAAAACGTTTATATGATATTTTAAAGACCTTTTTGGGGGGTGGGGGACGAGATGCCTGAGGACTTAAATATTCAAGATGAAATTTGGCACTCGGGTGCTGCATAATATTTCCCTTCCCTAATTTGCATACATTTTCTTTCAGTTTAAACTTCAGCTTCAAACATTCATAAAGGGGTTAAAATAAACACACCAGGAGAAGAGTTGCATACTTTCCCCATGATTTGCAAGCCATAAAATAGTGGTTACGGGTACATGGAGATCCTTCAAGCATTGCAGAGAGCAACAACAGGGGGTGTCAATGTGGAGAAGACAGTGCTGCACAGTCCCCTCATGTGTATATTTTAAGCCTGTTTGGAACACCTGGATAAGTCATCTGTCTCTCTGTGCACGCATGCATATGCACTCATGATTTGATTCCCTTCTTTTAAAGTCTTTTGGCTAGCAAAGCTCTTAGGCTAGCAAAAATTTCAAGGGGCATATGAAGGAGAACATATAGTTGTAGAGGTCCATGAATAATATAGACTATGTTATAGTGGGAATTGCTTTGTTTGTGTACTTGACGTCCTCTTCCAAAGAACCAATTCACATGATTGGCAGTTAGATAAGGCCATAGCCTGCTTGAATGTCCATATAGAGGGATTCTCAACCTGCAGCCCGCAGCTCCATTTCATGTGGCACCACCACCACCTCCACCACACCAAAAAGTGCCATGTGGTGGAGGAAGGGCAAAATGGCTATCTCGCCGCAGAAGTTGTCTGAAGGAGCATGACCCGGCCCCCGGCTTTAAAAGGTTGTGAACTCTTGCCATATAGTATCACAGTCAGAGCCTTGGCTTGGGTACGGAAATTCTTTGCTCAGATTCCCATTCAGTTTCAAAGCCCCTAGAAACCCTTTTGCTAAGTACTTTTTAAAGTACTTGTTTTAACAATTTTTAACGATTTTGTTTTAATATTTTTTTGGTCTAGCATGTGGAATGGTGGATGTATTCAGAGAGGCAGCTGAGCAGGCCGGACTGGTGGTCCCCTCACCACAAACGCTGCCATAAAACACATCCATTGCTGTTGTAAATGCATTTACAACAGCTGCGTGAGCATTTATGGCTGTCATAAAACACGTCCACTTCTGATGGTGTTGATGACACAGGCCACATGAAATGGTGCTGCAGGCCAGGTCTGGCCCACAGGCAGTAGGTTAAGAACCCCTGTTTTAGAATAACATTGTGAACTTTCCTTGGTTAAAATATACGTCTTCAAACATATCACCCCAGATACTATGTTCCATGTCTCTGGTCAGTCTCATAGGTGAAGGGTGAAAATGTACACTGCTGATCTTTTTAGAACATAGAGACCTAGTAATGTAAATAAATGGAACAGGCCCTTTGGAAACATCAAAATTTCCAACATATTTTGATATTGGAAAGAACATTCATTCGTAGTAGAGCAAAAACAGAAAATATGTCACTGAACATCTTACCCTGAAAGATTGCAGAAGGCAGTGTTTGGACAACAATGCTAAGAGTTGATATAATAATGGGGAATTACTTATGAATATAATTTAATCACTTAGACCAATCTGGATGTAAAATTTAGGCTTCATGTTCCTAAGCCTTGATAAATTGGGTTCTGACCATGAAAGTGGGGATTATCACCAATTAAAGAGTCTAGTCTACTGAAATTAAGACAAAACAGACCAGTTTGATGTTTCTTTTACTAAGGCAGTAACATCTTGACAGACATGCATTCAAATTAATTTGAAGTACAGAATTGGATAAAAATGTTATACTGTTGAAGCAGAGCATATTGTAGGGCACCGTAGTAAATCTGATGAACATGTCTTGCAGGAATTCACATGTCCTGACTCCAAACACACTTTTAAATTTAGCTGTGTGTTATTTAGCTACAAAGCAGGTCAAACTATATGTGAGGAAACTTACTGTGCACTTGTATTTAATGAAGTAAACATTGGCTGAAATCCTATTGCACCGCTTCATCTGCACAGCAGGGGAAAACAGCCTCTGATTAAAGGTTTCCTTTCCCAAATTTGGATGGACAGAATGCCTACACAATGAGACAAAATGTCTTGCACCCTCTAATTAGCAAGAGAATGCTTTAATCATTGACAGATCATCATTGCTGATAATGTTGTTCTGCATGTAGAATTGTGTGCAGAATGTCAGCTACTGTACTATGCATTGACTGAACAGCTTCTTCAGGCATTCTTCAATTTGCATAAATCAGGAAGTAGAGAAGACTTGGCCCACTTATTATTCCCAACAAAAGGTTGAAAGTACAGTCTTTGTTCTGTATGCATTCTACCTTTAAATTTTGCTGCTTTATTTTCAATTGAAAATAGAGGAAGCTTGGGAGAAGTTTATCTTTGAGTCTCAGAACCCACAAGCCTGCAAGCTCAGCAGGCTGCCATCCGTGCTGTAGAGGGGTGGGGCAAACTCTGTACTGGTGGGAGGGAGGAAGCACTCCTATTGGGCTGCTAGGCAGAGGGACAAACTCTGCTGGGAGAGAGAAACACTCCAACTGAGCTGCTAGGCAGAGGGGCAAACCCTGTGCTGAGAGAGAGAAGCACTCCAATTGGGCTGCTGGGCAGAGGGGCTGGGTGAACTCTGTGCTGGGGGAGGGAGGAAACACTCCCATTGGGCGACTGAGCAGAGGGGTGGGGTGAACTCTGTGCTGGGGCAATGGCGTATGTACCTACAAAGAGGGTTCTGAGTGCTTCCTTTGGCACACGTGCCATAGGTTCGCCAGCACTGGCTTAGGTGAAACAGATTTTCAGTAGCTGCAGTTTCAGCGGCTTTCTAAGTTTAGTTTTTCTTTTCATTGTTTTCATTAGTTACTTGAATGTGTGGCAAATTTGCTTCAGTGGAACTAGATATTTGCCTGTTTGCCTGCCCAAGATAAGAGTTCAAACCAAACTACTATCAAACCCAGCAAACATTTTCACAAAAGCACCTCCTTTCTTTATGAACAAATCATATTACTGAGTCTTTAAGAAATGATACTGCATCCGTTGTGCTTTGTTTTGTGTTTGTTTTTCCTACTGCTGCCTTTGTTAGCAAACCATTAAGCCTCTCTACTCTAGATTTACACTTAAGATGTATACAAATCTTGACTGTGTAATTGATTGATAGTCTCATAATCTGCTTTGCATTGTTTGGCTTTGTTAAACTCTAGAAAATTTCTATTGATTCTCACAAATTTGTATCCACATCAATGGTAACATTAAATAAATCCCAGAGCTCAAAAGTCAAAATCAGTTTGTTGAAAGACGTTTTTTAGTCAACATTCATGGCATTTCAGGTCTCTTGTATGAAACATCTCTCCTTTCATCAT
The DNA here is from genome assembly GCA_030440675.1 of Furcifer pardalis. Lineage (NCBI taxonomy): Eukaryota > Metazoa > Chordata > Lepidosauria > Squamata > Chamaeleonidae > Furcifer > Furcifer pardalis. The sequence goes on along the minus strand of CP126896.1, from coordinate 43,390,332 downwards.
ATTTTCACATTTTTGCCATCTCATTACTTATGACCAAGACTTTTAAGAGGCTAAAACGTGCACCAAAATTTTTGTTTTCACAATCCTTGTATTTTAACATTGGAATTTAAAAGTGGTAGAAAAGCTGATTTTCCAAGAAAATCAGGTGGAATTTCAAGAACATTTCCATGAACATTTCCTGCTCATTGGCAGATGAGCATCTGTAGTTATTGCCTCTTGCACATGGCTTGAAATCTCTGTTTTTTGATCATGTGATCCTATTTTGTCATGTTGTGGAGGTGTCCATACAAGATGTTTGTCATAAAGAAACAACCAAAAGGTTTTCCTGCACTCAGGTTCAAGTGTATTCCAAATCGTTCAGATATTTATCTGAAGTTGTAATCTGCATCATGCCATTTCCTCAAATGCTAACTCAAGGTCTGAATGGGCTCTTATTTGTTCATAATACTAATGTATATACAAGATTAAGTGGCTATGAGAATTGATGTAAATTGCCACACTACCTTTAAAGCCTTATAGTTTGCCTTGCTGCCTATCAGGCATCCTGGACAGTTTACAAATAGTAAAATCTCTTAGTAATATAGTAAACTGCATTTTATAAAGTCAGACCATTGGAAAATCTAGCATCATGATATGTATTAGAGTTGTAAAGCCTGTGGCCTTCTATGTGTTTTGGACTAAAAGTCACAGAACCTGCTACCACTGATCATGCAGCTTGGGGCTTCTGGGAGATATATTGGAGAATAAAAATTACTTAACTCTTGTTTACTCAGATAGGTAGCTCTCTTTATGGGAGAACTTCCCCTGTCATAGTTGGAGATGCAGAAATTTAAGCAGTAATATTGTAAATGCAAGGCATGATTTATACTTTTAAACCAGCCATGCACAGGCCGGTGCTCTGTGATGTACTAGCAGCTGAACACATCTGGAGAGTATCAGGCCAGGCAGGACTGCACTACTAAAGTGCAATTAACAATAACAGTAAAAGTATGCTACAAAGAACTGTAAAATCTAAATTTAAGGTGATTTTTTGACAATACAGTGAAGTGATAGCTGCTTTGTAAAAACTTAGGGACAATCTCCCCCCCCCCCAAGGGATAGATGAAAATCTGATAGCATTCCAAGTCATAGGGACTAAGTCTGTCAAAATCCGAATAAAAATACACCAACAGATATGGAGAACAGAACAATGGTCCACTGAATGAAAATATTATATATATTTTTCAGTTCCTAAGAAAAGAGATGCGAAGGAGTGCAGTAACTATAAGATTATTACATTAATTTTTCATGCATGCACTCAAAGTATTGCAACACAGACTTTTACCCTATATGAAGCAAGAAATGTCAAATGTTCAAGCTGACTTCTGTAAACTTTTTGAACTTCAATTCTCAGAAGCCCTGATCAGCAGGAGTGCTGACTTGGGCTTCTGGTAATTGAAGTTCAAGAAAGCACACCTGGAGTCTCAAGGTTTGCCATCACTGCCCGATTTGTATTCCATTTGTATGTAGAACATATCATAAGGTAAGTCAGATGAAGAAGGAGTGAAAATTCATGTGAAAAACATCAATAATTTAAGATGTATAATGCCATTATCCTACTGGCAAAAAGCAGCAATAACTTGAAGAGCCCTTGTGGCTGAGTGGTTAAACTGTTCTACTGAAGCCAAAATATTGTGAGTTCAATCCTGATAGTATCAAGGTTGGCTCAGCCTTCCATCCTTCTGAAATCTGTAAAATGAGTACCTAGCATGTTGGGGGAAAATGCTATTTACCCGTAAACCGCCCAGAGAGGGCACTAAGCACTATGTAGCAGGATTATAATTGCTAGTGCTAGGGCTATTGCAGACATTTAATGGAAGTGAAGGAAAAAAGTGTGAAAGCAAGACTGCAGACTGTTTAGTAAGGAGAGAAAAACCTTGACTACAGATTCAGAATAACTACATAACTTTAATGTTTACAAGGAAGAATTAAAAATTGTTAAAGACTGTATAATTTGGTCCAAATGGAGACTGCAACCAAGAAATCGTAAGTCTGAGACCTGGAACTGCAGCAATGAAGGAACTAGAAAATATCACCAAAACGATCTATGTTGTTGTATTTCTGAAAATCTGGTCAGTGAAGGCAACAGGAAAAAAGTTGATTCAACCTGCAGAAGAGCTGTGTGGATACACTTAACTGCCCGAAAGACAGTGGGTTTTAGATCAATACATGCATGAACTTTCTCTGGAAGCAAAAATGATGGCACTGAGATGCAACATGCAGTGGGTAGGTTCTATTGAGTACATTCTCTGCAAAATGCCAGGATCTGCCTTGGAAACAATATGAGTTTTCTCAGCTTTCTGTTTCATCCTTAATAGATGACAATACAGTTGTACCTCGCTTAAAGAGCATTATGCGTTCCACAGGATTGCTCTTTAAGCAAGTTTGCTCTTTAAGCAAAACACCATTGTAAATGACCAATTGTGGGGGGGATTGCAAACCTCGATTTATTTGTTAAGCGAGTTTTTGGTTGGTTTTATTTGTTAAGCGAAGCGAACATTCAGAGAAAACTCTGCTCTTTAAGCGAGTTATTCTTTAAGCGAGGCGCTCTTTATGCAAGGTTTGACTATTAGAGTACACAGTAAAGGACTTGATGCATCTTGTTTTTTTGCAACCCGTATTCTCTGTATGGAACATACATTTTGAACTTGAGAGACACAGATGCCATACTAATATGAGAGCTGTAGAGAGAATGGATTTATATTACAGTAATACCTCACATAACAAATGTAATTCATTCTGTGAGGCTGCTCACTATGCATATTTTTTGCTATGTGAGTCAGACTCGCATAGCAAAAATTTCTATGGAAAAACTCGCGTAACGAACTTTTTAATGGGAAAAACCTGCATAGCGATTTTCTTTTTTGTTATGCGAGTATTCTATAGGGAAAGTCCGACTCGTATAGTGAATATTTTTGCTATGTGAGTCAGACTCGCATAGTGAATTTTTTTTCGTTATGTGAGTTTTCCCCCATAGAAACACTCACTATGCGAACATTTCCATAAGGGAAGTCTGACTCTCATAGCAAAAATTTTGCTATGTGATTCGGATCGCTTTTTGAAAAACCCGCTCATTAAGCGAGTTTTTCGCAAAGTGAAATGCTCGTTAAGCGAGGTATGACTGTATATTTAAAGTGTTGCTATCTAAATAGCTCAATCAGTTAGGTAGAGGCTGAGAGTTTGATTTTCCAGTTGACTCCAGGAGAAGAGCCAGCCTTTGTAGCCTAAGGCAAGCAGTCCCAGAGCACTTCCAGATGAAAGGGTGTGATAAACTATCTCTTACTACTCTATAAGTGAATCACTCTGAAAAGGGTCACCATACATCAGAATCGACTTCATGACTATACAAACTTCATCAATATACTACTATCATGTATGAGGTGTTTTACTGGCCATTCTAAAAGAATTTGTCTTGCCCATGAGCAGATTTGTGTATGGAAGAACCACACAAGTATTCAGTGCACCCTAACACCTCATTTCCTCAACACCCGACAACATCCATAAACTTTAAAAAAGTCTTTTAGATTTTGAAATTAGCACCTTGGATAGAGAACTGTAATTTTTAGAGCAGCAAAAGAAAGGTGAAATTAAAGTATCTTGCTACATCTTCAGCAAGAAAACACTCCTATTTTGTTATTTGCTGTAATCCATATACTGTACTGTTTTATACCTCATAATCCAATTGTTACTACTCTCAACTAAACTAAGACCAATTACCATTCCACAGTGAATTCAGTAGGTCTCTAGTTTGGACTATCAGTTGGCCATAAAAGACAATGAAACTAAACTGCATGCTACTAGAGTCTTGGGTTATCCTTCCTTCTCTATTTCATTACTCATTCTCTATAAAAATACTTCATTGGAAAAAAGACAATGGATCTCTTTAATTGAATTGTGGATACAAACACAAAGCCAAGTGAATATATTTAGAAAACAAGAAAATAGTTCTATTCAAGGAGGCCTTTAAAGATCTCCCTGCAGCCATGTAGTTTGTTTAGCCTAGTTTAATTTGTTCTTTTTAAATGTTAGGGTAATTTGTTTAATTTCCTGAACTTTTGTTGGGTGGGTAAATTTATTGAGGTCTATTTACCATCTTTAAATATGCTGCCTCCAGGTGTGTCCTGTTCATTATTCATCTGTCTATATGGATTTTAACTGTGTAAACTGTCCAGAGTTAGAACAATACTGAGATGGGTGGTATAGAAATAAAATAAATACAGTGGAACCCCATATAATGAACAGTTCATGTAACAAAAAAAAAATTGTATAACACAGCATTTTTGCACTAAGCGCAATACCATGCATTATGATTTTTTCGTTATATGGGGTTTTTCATTAAGCGAGGTATACCCCACATAAAGAAAATAAAATGTTCATTATACGGGGTTTTCCTTAAGCAAGGTATACCTTACATAATGAAACCCCATACAGTCAAACCTCGCTTAATGAGCGTTTTGCTTTGCGAAATATTCGCATAACGAGTGTGTTTTTCAAAAAGCAATCCGATTCACATAACAAAATTTTTCACTATGCAAGTCAGACTTCTCCTATGGAAATGCTTGGATAGTGAGCGTTCCTATGGGGAAAAACTCGCATAACGAAATTTTTTTCGCTATGCGAGTCGGACTTTCCCTATAGAAAACTCGCATAATGAGCGTTTCTATGGGGAAAACTCGCATAACGAAAAAAAAATTGCTATGCGAGTTATTCCCCTAAAAAAGCTCGTTATCGGAGGTTTTCCATAAGAATTTTCGCATAGCAAAAAACATGTATAGCGAGCAGCCTCACAGAATGAATTAAATTCATTTTGCGAGATATTACTGTATAAGGAACATTTTATTTTTGTTATGCTGGGTATCGCCAATCGCGCTTCATTTAACAAAAAAACTTGTATAATGAAGAGCCCTGTGTAACGGAGGTTTTTTTTTTTTTCTATACGGGGTTCTACTTTAGATAAATAAAGTGTGCATTATTTACTTAATGGCAACCCTTGTCAAGAATTTTTAGGCAGCAAATTTTCAATATTAGTTTACCATTCCCTTTATGTGGAGGCATCATGGGACTGTACAGCTTGCCCATGACTACACAGGCTGGGTTTTATCCTTGGAGGTATAATGAGGAATTGAACACCCAATCTTTGTCTCTACAGCCAGATACCTAAACCAATGAGCTATCTAGCCACCCTATAATAATTGTGTGCAATCAAGTCAGTTCTGACCTAGGGCACCCCTTGCAGGGTTTTTTTAAAAGGTAAAAAGTATCTAGAGGAAGTTTATTGTTCTCTTCCTGGAGCATCCTGGGTCTGTTCCGTTTGTCGAAGGCCACACAGACTAGTCCTTTTGGGAAACACAATGGGAACTGAACTCCCAACCACAGCCAGATACCCAACACACTGAGCTAACTGGCCAATAAACACTAAATATGATCTGGAGAGAAACCAGAGGCAAAATAAAAACCACCAATTCCGCAAACTCTTCGAGCACTGTTTTTCTTAACAGAAGAATCAGCTTGCAAAGATGAGTAGAAAAACTCAACTTCTGATATGTTGCACTGACTGTTGAGTAAAAGGACTCTTGTTTAGAGATTTCTGTCAAAGTCATTTTGCTGAAGCAACACTCCTCTCCCTTATGTTTTTCTGTCATAAAGTGTTTTGGGAGATTTTAAAAACATATCAAATTGGAACTTTCAAACAATGATTTCCTACTCCAAATTTCTTACTCTGTATTCACTAAACAAAATCAGATAACTTCAGCATGTATAGGAATAGTCAGTGAAACATTTCACTGGACATTTTGGGTTTGGAGATGTGTATAAGCATCAGGAGTAGCAACAAAGAATGGCTAGAATGCCACACCTGAACAGAGATCCTTATTGTGAGAATATTCTCATTTCAGATTTGTGAGATTGCTCACCAATTGTCCGTGGCTGTCTTTCTAGTTTATTTGATTCAGTTAGATGGTTTAAAAAAACAAAACCTAACTTCACTCTCAAGCTAACAAGTTCAGTGATCCAGCAAGCCTACCTTTTCAGCCACAACACACTGTGGTAATGACATGGCTACAGTAGCTTTTTACTTGATTTCATTACGTCCTCCTGTGTGTTTGATGTAAGATTCCCCAAGTATGTAGAGCTTGAATAACCAGATTTTTTAAAAAAAGAAAAAAAGATGCTGGAATTTTAAAAAGCTTTTAAAGTGCAGTACAGATCATTATGTGTGCTCTTGCTTGTTATGCACATGTGTGTGTTTCCCACCTCTTTGTGGTTAAGATGTAGCATAACAGGACTACAAAGCTAGTAAGGTAATCATACCTGCCCCCACCCCAACTAGGTGTAAATGATTTAGAATATGCAGAGATGAGTTCTTTGAAGTAGCCTGGTGGCGCATTTTTGTATAATTTCAAAAAGCATGTTGGCATTATGTTTCTTGTAAATTTGACTTCTAGAAAGGAGCCTTGTCAGGTCTTTGTCAAAAAAGGGCCTCCCTTCCCCATTCTCCCTCCCCTTCATTCAGCATTGTGCATGGCATTAACACACCATTGAACAAATTGCCCTTCTTGCATATGCTAATCCTGAACTTAAAAGAGCCCATTGTGACATGTTTAATGCTTTAGCTGGAGGGAAGATGAGAATTGGAGGCATGTCAAATTATCATGTGACCCAGAAATATCTAAAATGCCTCTCTTCCCCTTTGGGTCAACAGTTTGTACTTAGCATTATCTAAAAGAAAAGAGCCTGTAGATTGTGGACAAGATTACTTCTTGCTCCTTTTACTTTAGGAGTTTTATCTAGAATGCAAAAGAAAAATATGTTAGCAATTAATTGGGCGAGACTAACCATTTCCTACTTTTTTAAGTTAAATAGCACAGTTCTGTTTTGTGCTTCTGTTGCTTCATTTTTTCTTTGCATGTATATATAGATTAATGTTTATACTTTATTCACTGATTATTTGATGCGCATACCAACTTCCGACACTTCTGAATAGCAACATTAATGTTACATTCCAATTCATGGAGATGAAAACAAATTATCGTTCATTCAAAAATACTCTTGCAGTTCAACAGAGTACTTTTGTTGTTCAGTTGCACAGTCGATTCCGACACTTTGTGACCCAATGGACCATTGCCCACCAGGCACCTCTATCCTCCACCATCCACCTCAACCCGCCCAGCTCTGTGCCCATTGCATCTACAATACCATTTAGCGATCTCATTTTCTACCACCATCTTCTTCTTTTGGCCTCCACCTTTCCCAGCATCAAGGCTTTCTCAAGTGAATCCTTTCTTCTCATTTGATATCCAAAGTACTTCAGCTTCATATATACTGTTTGACCTTCTAAAGTACTGCATCAACTTAAATCTCTTAACTCGTTTCCTATCTTTTTCTACCTTTCCCTGATTCTCACATAGTTTTTTCCTTAAAGTTTCAGTAATGTAATCAATAAAGCAAGAGTTAGGGGTGAAATTTAGCAAAATTTTCTCTAATTTCTTTTAATAAACACAAATCCCTGTGCTTCATTAAAATATTTTCCATAGTAAAAAAAAACGGTCCCCACTACAGATTCTTCTTATAAACAACACTTGAATAAGAATTTATACATAATAATAATTTCGTGTTAGAAATTACTCTGGGTTGAAAGGATTTTTCTTGGAGAAACTCTGCTCAGGGGACACCTGAATGAGGCTCCTTTCATGTCCCCAAGATAATTTCCCATCCAAGTGGTCCCTATTTATCTGCTTGCAGTTTCTTGCTTTCAAACTGTTAGGTTGGCAGGAGTTGGGAGAGAGACTGGCGCTCATTCCATCATGCAGTAATCGGGTCTTGAAGTACCAACTTGCCAGCTTTCCAGTTAATAAGGCAAACTTCTTAACCACTGAGCCACCACAGCTCCTAATTATATTATTAATTCATACATGAACTACCATTTCCACCCACTAGTCTGACTTGTACAAACTCAGTGGTATCATGCACATCTGTCTAAAATAGTTTCCCTGCAGGATTCAGAAAATGTGTTCAATGCTTTAATACTTTCTAAAATTTACCTTTGTTTACATTGTCAGTACTGTGTAGAAAGGCTATTAAAAAACTTTAAATCGCAGCAATACAGCTTCCTGGAGTGATTGTGAGAGTATCATGTATCCTCAAGCTACATGTTGCAGAGGTTGACAACCTTGTGCTTTTGTCTGTATTTGCAGAGTAATTCACTCTTGGTCCCTGACAGCCTGCGGAGCACAGATAAACGTCGAAATGGGCCAGACTATTCCAATGACATGAAGAAAAGAAAGGTGGATGATAAGGACTCAAGTCACTATGTAAGTAAATCTGTCAAAGGTTATTAAATTAATTTGCACTTACAATGTATGAAGAGCAAAACTGCTAGGCTGCAGAAGAGGAACAAACTAGAACTCCCAGTTTCCTTGTAGTAGTAAGCACGCCCCTGATTGAAACTCTTGAGCCAGACAAGGATGATGGATATACTGGTATGATGCTTTCATGTTCACAGTAGCCAGAATTCTCAACAATTCTGGTTCACTGTGACTTCTGAACAAGGCCATTAATTACTTAAGCATGTCACAAGAATCTAAGAGATAAGGAGAGAGTGATGGAAGATATTGTGTATTTTATGTTAATTATTTTACTAATTAACTAATTGGTAAGTACAAGTACCTTAAAAATAATCACAGCAAAGAATGCTTGGCCATAGAGGCACCTTTTCTTGCATCCTTAAATTGGGATAAATTACACAACACCATAAATTGTTTGTTTCTAATATAAATATTTTGAAGCAGAACATGCTTTTGATCAACGAAAGGGAAAGAAATTAGTCATCAGTGGAAATGGCTCATATGTTGTATATGCAATGCATTTGAAGTGCAGTTTAGTTGACAGAAATCTGAAATAAACATTTTTTAAAAATATCTAGGACAGTGATGGGGACAAAAGTGATGACAACTTGGTTGTGGATGTGTCTAATGAGGTGAGTTGCTTTGCATTGTTCTGAGGTGACAGAGTTGGTGCATACATATCTGGAAAATGTTCCTTAAAGTTTTAGTTTAGGGATGAGATACTGAAAGTTCTTTGGGGCAACAAGGTAGCTTGAACTGCAGCACTTGCTTCTATGGATTGCAATGCTAGCTGGTAGCTAAAAGAATGGAGTTTGATTTCCTGCTGTGCTTTCCAGGAGAATAAGAAGCCTGAGTAGCCCCAAAACACAGGAGTGATAAACAAATTTGAGTACTCTGTGCTTGGAAAGAGTTGACATAAATCAAACCTAATAAAAAGTAATTATTATTACAGTAATACCCCGGATAACGCAAGTACCGGATAGCGCTAAAACCACATAACGTTACAAGATTGTATCGAATAACGCGATTTTTAACGTTATCTGATACAGTCGCTCTTAGCAGCAGGGTGGCTGGGAAGCTGAACGGGGTTCTCCGTTCAACTTCCCAGCCACCCTGCAGCTATGGAGGCAGGGATGGGGAGGCTGGAACGCTGATGGGGGGGGCCTCCCCCGTCGACTTCCCCAGCCATCCCACAGCTGCGGAGGCAAGGGTGGGTGGCTAGGGAAGCCGACAGGGAGTCCCCATCAGCTTCCCCAGCCACCCTGCAGCTGTAGATCGATCGGGTCCTCTGATCTCTCTGGAGCAGGCAGGGGACATGATCCAAGCTGTTTCTGGGTTTCCCCGACGTCCTCAGCCAGTGCAGCAAGCCAGAATGTCGGGATTTGAACCCTGACATTTTGGCTTGCTGCACTGGCTGAGGACGTCGGGGAAGCCCAGAAACAGCTTGGATCAGGTCTCCCCACCTCCCTGGACCTGGCAGGGGGGGTCAGAGACCCTAAAATTGGTTTTAAAAATGTATGTGTTTTTTTTACCAATTTTGGGGTCTCTGACCCCCCCCCCCCGGCCGGGTCCAGGGAGGTGGGGAGACCCGATCCAAGCTGTTTCCAAAGTTTCCCCACCTCCCTGGAGGCTTCAGCAAGCCAAAATGTCAGGATTCAAATCCTGACGTTCTGGCTTGCTGCAGCCTCCAAGGAAACAGGGCTTTTTTTAACATTGTGTGATCAATGTATCGCACAACGTTAAAAACCGGATAACGATGAGACTTGTGGAACCAAGTCATAATGTTATCCAGGGTACTAGTGTATTTATTTATGCTATTGAAGCATTTAAAATGTGAATTGATGAGCAATGGAAATCTGTATAACATTGTTATGATTGTTTTGGTCCCTCTTAGAAGTTTCCTTTTTAGAATCCCTAAACCACTAGATTTTCAGTTTTGGGAAATTAATCTAAAATTTGTTCCCCAATATATATCTTTTAAATTAATCCCTGATCTGTGTGGTAATTTAGTCCTAATTTAGTCTTTGAGGCCAGTTTACACGGTCTAAATGCAGTGCAAGGTTAAGGTGAGGTAGAATGCATTTCATTGCAGTGGAGTTAAGACTATATGTCTGATTTGGATATCTTCTTCTGCCATATCTAAATCTAAATATTGGCGATCCTCATGGTGATCAACCATGAAGACTGTAGTGAGAATATAATGAAGGGGTCCTTTTATCTGCCTTCCACATCGCAGCATGACACTGTACTACTGATCCAGTTCTGTGAGTCACTTTCTGGTCCTGAACAATTTTTGGCATACAAATTTCTCATCAGCCCCAGGCCAGTATTGATAAAGCTGCTCCCCTCCATCAAGATGGATTCTAGTGGGATTGAATCCAGTTGGGGGCCATCTCCTTTTCCTGGGAACTTTGCCACCCAAGGCCGTTAGTCCTCAGGGTTCTCAGGTTAGTTAATGCCTGACACTGGGCATTGAGTCTCTGGCAGTATGGTCTACTCCATTACCATAGCAGGATAACCTGGCCGGATAGTTGGATATAGTCCAAAATATTCCTATCTTTAACAGGTGTATATTTCTAAACCTGGTTAATTATACCATGAATACACTAATTCCAGTGCATAACTTTAGACATCCCGCTTTCCTAGGACCCTTCATCTCCACGAGCAAGTCCTGCTCACTCTCCCCGTGAGAATGGCATAGACAAAAACCGTATCTTGAAAAAAGATGCCTCTAGCAGCCCAGCATCCACAGCCTCCTCAGGGAGCTCTACTTCAATGAAATCCAAAGAAATTGGTCTGGTGAGTATTTTCATCTACATTTGGTCTGTTTTCCAACAAGTTGACAGATAATTACAATAATTATTACTGCCTCCTGATTTGATAGGCCATTTCAGAAAATTGATACCAATTTTTTTTGCAGTTGCTAGGGTGGAAATATTCCCTTTTTATTTAGAACAAGATATACAGCTCTATCTCTCCTTTTCCATTTCAACAATGAATGTTCTCCAGAATCTGGAAAAGTGCCTGGAGGCAATTCTGGTGTGGATGGAGAATAAGAGGCTGAAACTGAATCTGGACAAGGTGGAGGTTATGTTGTTAGGGGACAACTGTCCTCAGGTTGAGTGGATCTCCCTTAATATAAGGGAGCATTGCTTACCTGAAGCATAACCTGAGATTCTTGAACCAGCAAGAATGGAGGACACGTGTTGTTTGATGGATGCATGCAGTATAGAGAGAAGATATCCTAATGTCTCTTATTTTCTTCTTCTGGTTCTTTCTCTCTAGAACAGCCTTTATTGAAACATTTCACAGAGGATTTAACACACACAATGGTGAATGAATGTCCCCCCCCCATCACCTGTTCGCCATGCTAACTTTTGTTGTTGTTCAGTCGCACAGTCGATTCTTTATGACCCTATGGACCATTGTCCTCCAGGCACCTCTGTCCTCCACCATCCTCCTCAACCCACCCAGCTCTGTGCCCATTGCGTCTATAATACCATCTAGGCATCTCATCTTTGGCCACCCCTTCTTCTTTTGGCCTCCACCTTTCCCAGCATCAAAGCCTTCTCAAGTGAATTCTCTCTTCTCATTTGATGTCCAAAGTACTTCAACTTCATCTTTACTATTTGACCTTCTAAGGAGCAGTCAAGGTTGATTTCTTCTAAGATTGACCTATTTGTTCTCCTCACTCTCCAGGGGACTCTCAAAATTCTCCTCCAACACCACATCTCAAAGGCATATATTCTGCGCTCAGCTTTCCTAATGGTCCAGCTCTCACAACCATACATTACCACAGGGAATACCATTGCTTTGACTATACAGATTTTTGTTTGCAACCTGATGTCTCTACTTTTCACTATGCTCCCCAGATTTCTCATCGCTTGCCTCCCAAGAATCAGTTGGCTTACCATAACAGCTTTGCCCTTACAAGTCATGGGAAGAGAAGCAATGTGTGCTATTGATCAGTCCTATTCAGAGAATTTGTTCTCATGATTAAACTGATCAATTGACAAGAATGAAACACTGACCCATTGAGGGAGAGTGTTTGCAATCTGGGTGTGTGGCTTGACCAGTCTCTGACCATGAAAGAACAGGTGTCAGTGATAGTCAGAATTCACATTTTTTTTCATCTGCTGTGCATTGTCCAGTTCCACTCATTCCAGGACAGGAACTCTCTGGTGACACTGATCTATGCACTGGTAATCTCCAGAATCAACTATTGTAACATACTCTTATGTGGTGCTACCCTTGAGTCTGGCACAGAAACATTAGCAGGTGCAAAATACAGCAACCAGGCTGGCTGTTGGTATTGGTTGATTTGATCATATCATTCCAGTTCTGTCTAGTCTTCATTGGTTACCCAAGGTGTACTGTCCCAGATTCAAGGTGTTGGTAACCACCTATAAAGCCCTTAATGGTTTGGGACCATGCTATCAGAGGAAGCACCTGTTCCTTAAGAATTATACCCATTCTACCCAAATGTTTAAGCTTCAGGTGATCATCCCTAAAGAGGTAAGAAAGGATGTGACTAGATCCAGAGCATTTTTGGCAGTAGTCTCTAGGCTGTGGAACAAATTGCCAGCAAAAAATTAGATCTGCCTCAACTCTGCTGGCATTTCGGAAAATTTTGAAGACATTTCTGTTCCCTAAAGCCATACCCTCTTCACATGCCAATTGTTAGTCTGATATATTGTCATATGATTTTGGGGAGATTGGTTGGGTACCTGTCCTAGCTGTTTTTCATGATGCTGTTGATACCTGGGAGGTTTGTTTTATTTTTCTATTGATTTACCACTCTATTGTTTTGAGGCTGTTTGTTGTCTGTGTTATATGAGGGTTTGTGCTTTTATTTCTTGTAAGCTGCCCAGAGTGGTGTTCGACCAGTTGTGCAGGATATAAATGTGACAGATAGACAGGATAGAATACAATTAGAATGGAATGAAATAGAATGATCTTTCTAACTAGCCAAAACCCATTGTACTTGGATGGAATTTCTGCCTCTTAAATTAATCAGGGCACAGAATAAAAGGTAGAATTTGAGAATTGAGTTTATTGGGAATTACACCTTTGGGTAGCTGTCTACTGACTGCAGCATCGTTGATGAGAGCTTGATTCAAAATGTGCTGGTTGTCTGCTAACAACACTTCACCTCTAGGAATGTTGAACAAAGAGGTGGGCTTAGATAGCTAAGACTTGGGGAAGTGCCCCCACTTAGCTGAGAAGATCTACAAGGTGACTTTGGAAGGACTACATGAATTGTCAGATCGCTTAGATGCCTAGTTGATTTCTCATGTCTTGCCAAATCCCATGTTTTGCTCATATAGACTTCTGGCCGTAAGCTGCCCAATGTCATGTACATTTACTTGAAGCCAAACCCATTCTGAATTGGGACTTGTTTTCAATTAAGCATCACTGCAATTTTTCTTTTAATAGCTTTGCATTTGTAACCTCTCCTTTAACTATAACTGGATATTATTTAAGTTGTATTAGCCAGAGGATAGTTCAAATAAGGTTTTTGTATTTTCAATATGTGGTTTTAATATGTTTTTAATATGCAAGTTCGTCTTGTTAGCCACCCAGAGTAGGATTACCTCCTAGATGGGTAGGGTATAAATGTAATAATAATAATAATAATAATAATAATAATAATAATAATAATAATAATAATAATAATAATAATAATAATAAGAAGAAGAAGAAGAAGAAGAAGAAGAAGAAGAAGTAGTAGTAGTAGTAGTAGTAGTAGTAGTAGTAGTAGTAGTAGTAGTAGTAGTAGTAGTAGTAGTAGTCTGGAGAAAAGCTATAGAGAATTCCCCACTAACCCATTTTGATCTCAAGGCCTATTTTTGCATTAAAATATTAAGTTTCAGAGCAAGCTCTTATGACTGGTTGTGTAATAAGTTTCCATTCTCCAGGTCATGGCTACTATGTGGTCAAGTTATTAACAATGTTATTTATGTATGCATCATACCTTGATGATTGAGAAAGAAAATCTTTGCAGAGGCAAATATCTACACCAGGGGTTTCCAAACTTTTTACACCATGGGCCTGACCACCACCCCTGGACAGCTTAGCGGGCTGGTCATGTGGTTCCCATGCCATACACGTTGCTGTTGTAAATGTGTTTGCAGTGGGCACATTTGCACAGGTGCGGGCATGTTTTATGGCTGTTGTGGATGCTTCTGCTTCTGGGATGTTGGTGTCGCAGGCCACATGAAATGGTGCTACAGGCCAGGGCTGGCCCACAGGCCATAGGTTGGCTACCCCGAGCTACACCATTAGAGCAGTTTTAAACCACTGCTCCATGGTGCAGTGGTTAACCTGCTGTACTGCAGTCAAAGTGCTGCTCATGATCTGAATTTGATCCCCACACCTCAAGTTTGACTCAACCTACTGTCCTTCTGAGGTTGGTAAAATGAGTACCCACTTTGTTGGGGGCAACTTGTAGTTAGTGTAGTTATCTTGCAAACCACCCAGATATTTCTTTAGCGATATGGGGTGGTATTTAAGCAGCTGCATTTGCATGTTTGCATTTGCACTTTAAGTGATGTAACTCCATTTTACAGTATTCAAGGATATGTAATCTGGTGAGATACATAAAAATTTCTCCTGTAGTTCAGAAGGGAGTATTAGAGCTCACTAGCAAAGATTTCTGTTTATCTTGGCAAACTGTGAATTCCAGGATTATGCAAGATGACACACTGATAGTTTTAGTGATATTACACTGGCTAAATGGGGAGAAAGGCAGCATATAAATAAAATAGATTGTACCGTATTTGCCGGCGTACAAGACGACAGGGCGTATAAGACGACCCCCCAACATTTCCACTCAAAATATAGTTTGTTATATACTCGCTGTATAAGACTACCCCCTCTTCCGCACACCTTCCACACACCAAATAAAACGTAAAAGAACATCAGATTTGATTTCAACATGTTAATTTATATTCAAATGCTTATGACATGCAGAAAAACTGTCACAAGGCTGTATGTTATCAAACATGTACAGTAAACATAAAACAGTGCAAGTTTATTAAACGTTATTCACCAAAGACAATTCACTAAAGCTGAATGGAACAATAAACCTATGGGAGCTGCCATGCTGTTTGTTTTCTAATCTGTTAACCAAACTGGAACTGTCAATGATAGAAGGAAGATAACAAATAGAGGGAGAGAGCAAGTGCCAGGAAAGTCCCTAACAAGTTTGATGGTGTGACAGTTTCCCTTTAAAAGCCTTCAAACTCCTGTTCATCATCTGCTATTAAAAATTGTTATTCGATCCATCCCATAGGACCTTAACGTTATTCGATGCAATTCTCCTCCCCAGATTGCTTAACATTATGCGAGGTAAATGTTATCTGAGGTAAACGTTATCCAAGGTAAACGTTATGCGAGGTATTACTGTATTTTATTCAACTGAAGTGTACCCGGCATACAAGACTGCCCCCCACTTGGAGGCATGTTTTTCAGAGGTAAAAAGTCATCTTATATGCCAGCAAATATGGTATATATAAAAATACTCCCTTCTGGTAGTGCGATTCTGCATAGTTGTGTTATGCTCAAATCTAGGAAAAAGTAGATAAATTGTGGTTGTTTACACAGAGTACACCGATTATAACTTTAAACTGACAGGATCCTCCATCCTGTATTGCAGATACCTTATTATATATTGCACATCTGGAACATCTGTATTTCAGGTGTCAAAGGACTGCAGTCCTTGGCATGCTTCATTGTTAGCTGCACTGACTCTGGCCACAGAGAGTTACAGTCTAACAACACCCAGAGGGCCACACTGTATCCACCCCTTCTATTATTTCAACATGGCTCACAGAGGAGTTTCTATTGAGGTAGCTGCTACAACTGCATTTAAATTAAAATGGCTGATAAAAGTTAAAAGGACAGTTATCTAATCAATACAAGTTTGTGCCAGGAAAGAATATAATTAAAGCAGTTTTACATGTCTTGCTTTTTTGGCAAAAATTAAGTTCAGTAGTTTTAACTTGGCTTGGATTTTAAATTTTGGGTCTATTCTCTCTGGATTTTGGCCAGGGAGAATAAATAGTAAGTGCCTATTCAGAATGATGTTGTGATATGTTGGCTAAAATCTTATTTCCTAAGTTACATTGGCATATTTGTGTGACATCATCAACTGAGGCTATGCCATGGACATTTTGTTGGTGGTATAAGCTGCCTTTCCCCCCCTTCCAGGTTTTGGGGATCCCTAAGTATTCCTTCCAACCGAGAAAGCCTTTGAGAGCCATGGAACATCAGGGGAGGGTTTTTACACTGGATTTCATTACCTTTGGCTGTGGTCCTGCTGCCGGTATTCTGGGATTAGTGGCAGCAATTTTCAGGGATTAAAGAGTTCCCTCCTTTATTCCAAGGTTCTTACATATGTCCCATAAGGATCCCTGAAACCCAGAGCAAGGTAAAAGTGTTGTAATGCCCTTGAAATAGCATTGAATGACATCTGTAAATGACAGCTATGGATGACATCACACAGGTTTTGTCACATACCTTGCAAAATGGAGTTTTGACCATTGTGTAAAATAATTTTGATGTTTGTTTGTTTAATGATGACAGCATGAAAAAGCCAGCACACCAGTTCTGAAATCTAGCACACCAACTCCCCGAAGTGATGTGCCAACCCCAGGAACCAGTGCAACACCAGGACTTCGTCCAGGTCTTGGCAAACCTCCAACAATGGAGCCTTTGGTCAATCAAGCTGGTAACACAAAGATCTTTTGTTTTTCTTTGGTTAATTATTCCTCGTATAGTACTTGAGGTGATTGTCATGTATTTGTAGAGTTAGAGGATTTTGATTGTTAAGTACTCCTGTTCTTAACATTCTCCTTGGGTTCCTATACCTTTTACTTTCTGTGTGATCTGTTACCTTCTCACATAATACCACCAGTAGAAAGGTTTCATGGAACTTCTCATTATTCTGAGTGCAAGTTTCTTCTTAGTCTATTATCCTATATTTTACACTGAGAGAGAAAATATTTGCTGAAATGTATGTCATGACAAACACAAAATGACACTTTGGGCTGTTGAGGTTCAGCTGCAGTGACATCAGATGTATAAATCTTGCCCTAACAGGGAAATAGCTTCCTAAAGTGGGATATACAGAGGGATGTTGGATACTATAAAAAGGTTTGGTGTCTGGCCAGTTTATCCTGCTATGGTAATAGAGTAGACTGTACTGCCAGTGTCTCAATGGTTAACTAACCTAACAACCCTGAGAATTAGTTGCTTGGGTGCCAAAGTCCACAGGGAAGGGTAATGGTACCCAAGTTGATTAAACCCCACTTGAATCCATCTTGATGGAGGGCAGCAGCTTCATCAGTACTGGCCTGGAACCAGGGAGGACTTTGTGTGCCAAAAGGACTCAGGACCAGAAAGTGACTCCCAGAATTGGATCAGTGGTATGGGGGTCATGCTGTGATGAGGAAGGCAAATGGAAGATATACTGCATTATATTCTCAGGACAGTCTTCATGGCTAATCACCATGAGGATCACCAATATTCAGATTTAGATTCAGCAGAACAAGAAGAATAAAAGGGCTGCCCATAGCTTGAAATCAGTGCAACCAGGTGCCAGGAAATGACAAATGTAACTATTGTTTTTTTTTTAATATTTTTACATTTCTTTATATGTTGTGCAAACAGTAAGATTGAAATAATTAATTACACCCAACCTTTGGGCTATGAGACTCTCACTATTTAGCTGGTTTGCTCCTCAGGTAGCAAGCTTGGAATCTACCACCAGGGTCCTACCCAAAGCCTTGATGGGTAGAACATGGCAGAGCTTGACTATCACAGACATAGCCTTTGAGAGTCCAGCAACCCTCTGGATGAAAAGTGATAATCTGAGAAGAAAAAGTAGCAGTTTTTTTCTGCCTACTTGCTTTTGGGGGAAGAAAATGGCATCAGAATTGCTCTGCACAGTCTTGCACTCTGTGCATGTGTGTGCGTGTGCAAGCAAGGGGGACGGGGGACGTTGGCTTCCTCTCCTTTTGTTGTTCATGAATATGCAGATAACAGTGCTGCTTTTAAAAAGCATTGCAGTTAGAGGAAAGAGAGAAGGTTGGGTATCTCTTGGTAGAAGTGTGTCACTAGTTTTTGTGGAAAGTTGCCAAGAATCTTGGACTTGGCTTAAATAATGTCATTTCCTTTTACTGCAGCGGCTGGCTTGAGAACCCCTCTCGCTGTACCTGGACCATACCCTACTCCCTTTGGAATGGTACCTCATGCTGGCATGAATGGAGAGTTGACCAGCCCAGGAGCAGCCTATGCTAGTCTACACAACATGTCCCCTCAAATGAGTGCTGCTGCAGCTGCAGCAGCTGTGGTGGCCTATGGCCGATCCCCGATGGTAGGTTTGCTGCCGAAACTGGGTAGGACTACAGGCTGTGGAGAACAGCCTGTGTACTGAGCTCAGCTTTATCATGCCTGGAAGCAGAGCTGGAAAAGTCATTTTGTAGGAGAACAGTTTCCACAATCCCCCAGCTAGCATGGCCACTGAGGAATTTGGGGAGTTGCAGTCCAGTAATTTTTCCAAGCTTGATTTCTAACAACAGGAGAAAGATAGCATTGCCTTTTCTCTCATTTAAACATTAAAAGTATTGTTGTTTAACTTTATTAGATGCATGCATCTAATTTCACCTTGTTTGCTGAGCTCTACTTTGTTCTCCTTTGTTTAGTTCAGGGGTTGCTCAAACTTTTCAGCCCGTGGGCCAGTCATGTGGTTCAGGAAGCCTGTCACTATGGCCTGGGGGCCAGATCTGGCCCCTGACACCAATTCATCTGGCCCATAAAGCCCTCATCGCTCCTGGAAGCAGAAGTAAAATGCTTATGGGTGCATTTTACTTCCACTTCCAGGAATGACGAAGGCTTCGTAGGCTGGATGAATTGGTGTTGGGGGCCGTATCTGGCCACCAGGCCATAGTTTGGGCACACCTGGTTTAGTTCAGAGAGCCCTGATAGCACAGTGGATAAACTTCTGTACTGTAGCCCCAACTGCTGCTGATGTGAGTTTGATCAAAATTGACTCAGCGGGAGCTGTGATTTAAAAAAAAAAAAGCCACCTAAAACCCAAACTCCAAATATTTCCCATTCCTGATGGTTACTTGAAACAAGCTGAGAACAAACTCTGTTTAGCTGCCTTTAGACATCACACCAAGCTGTGTTCCATTTCATTAAATATTTGTAAACTCTGCTTTGTTGCTGTGCTGGGGTACAGGGGAAATTTGTGAGCCCACATTGAGTGCACCTCAATGAGTGGCTATCCTTGTTGAATCTTGCCTGGGCAAGACATTTCTCCCAGATTGGGGGCTGAGTGTGCTCACCCCAAGAAAAGCTTGGAAGTCCACCACAAGAGCCCCAGTGTTATGGAACAACATACCCAATTATATTCATCAAGCCTCAACACTCCAAGTCTTCTGCAAGCTTGTAAAAACTGAGCTGTTTAAAGAGACATTCCTTTAGAATGAGGCTGGCTTAGACTGAAATTATCTGTGGTGTTAGCTGCCATCAGTGGGTAGTTTTAAGTTTAAGGGGTTGTTTTGCATTTTAATTTATTTTTATTTCTGATTTTGTGGATTTGTTTTATGATCTATGTTCTATTATTTCTATTAACCACACAGAGTGGCCAATGAATTTGATGGGCGGTATAGAAATCTAAGAAATAAAGAAATACTTTTGGCATAGAATTACATTCTAATGAGGCTAAAATATAGGGTTTTTAATGAATTCCACAAGATATTCCAGACTTCTTTGTAGCCTCTAGGCTTTGAATTTCAGAAGCCATATATATTGAGAAGGAAATGACAGCATATGTCAGATGAAATAGCAACACATTGGGCAATAGACGGTGGAAACTTCTGCAGAATCAAAGAAGTAGAAGATTGGACTGAACTTACTCACTGTCCATTTTTAGAATAGAATTCAGAAGCTGTTTAATTGCATGCTGCTCTCTTTTCATTTTTAAAGCATCGAGGCCATAGACATTTATATGTCCTTTCTATAATCCTATGCTATATGACTGTATGAATGATTTGTCCATTATAAAAAGTGGCTGTTTCAACAAATAGCAATATGCACATATGTAAATATGTAAATATAAATGTACTGGTCTCAGAGCAATATCATTCCTGTTAAAAATGGTGCTCAATAGAAATGCCTGTGTTTCAATGCTGAATTCATAACTTAAAAGAATGGATGGAAAGAGAATGGTTTTTCTTAACTAGTCAGTAAGGACTAAGGTGTGTCTTACTGTTTGTTGTCAGGTTGGGTTTGATCCTCCTCCGCATATGAGAGTACCTGGAATCCCTCCAAATTTGGCTGGAATCCCTGGAGGAAAACCGTAAGTAGCTTCTGACATTGTACTTAAGTCTAAATCAGCCAGACTGCTCTTTATTTATGTCATGTCAACAGCTGAAGAGTCCCAAGGGGAGCAATAGGTTGAGTTCTGTCAGAAAGTTCTACTGATGATTTAAAAGCATCAAACCCCTCATTGTTACAGTCTACAGTACTTCATCCCATTTGTATTATCTACCACAAGTCATTTCTAGACTTCAGAAAAAAACTGAATAGATCTGAGCTTCATTCACCCCTTGGCTTCAAACCTGGAGATACATTTGCAGTACTTAGGCTCATGATTATTTAAGAGCAGAGCTTTGAAAGTGAATTGGAAGCAGTAATGGGTCCAGAGACATACTGAAGCCATCCCAAAAATGAGCCATGGTAGGATGATGCTCTTGTCCCAGAGTGATTTCCACATGTCTTTATAGCCATTCTTTTGAAAAAGTCACTTTCCAAGTTCTGTAAAAATGAGGCTTATCAGGCACAGCTTAGTCCTTTTAGGTAAAATGTTTGCTCTGCTTTTGCTTCATTCTTAGGCTTGCATACGTTCTGGACTTCCAAAATTCAAATTCTGGGCCAAGGTAATTCAGATACTTAATCAAGGAATATTTAACCTTAAAACCTGTGTACAACGATACAGATAAACTATATTTGTATATCTTTGGTTGTTTGCACAATTATGCTCCTTCCACTCTTGGGAAGTTCCTTAAGCTAAGAGGACATCAAAATCTTGTCCGTCAGGAGGCTTGAGGTTTGCCCAGGCATGGATTCTGCATGTGCAAAGTATAGTTACAAATTTTTCCTGTATATACACATGAAGCACAGATGCCTTAAAAACAGGCTTCTGTATTCTTACGGTAAGGTTATACTGTCTTTTCCATTCCATTTTGTAGAGCATAGTGCAATATCTGGCACATGATGTGGATTCTGCTTTTGAGATCTGCATGGGTTCAATATTCTGTTACATTCATTATTTCTAAGCAGCAGTATTTTGTCCTGGATAGTTGTTGGGAGGTTAATTTATTTTAAAACATTGTGCACTTGTGAAACATCAGAAGTCAAACAGTAGAGCCGGAGTTGAAAGACTTCAATCTTTTGAATAGCCTCATGTTGTTTTCCTGTCTCTTTTTTTGTAGACTTAACTTACAATCTTTTCCACATTAATAACTGCTATTTTTCTTACACACACACACACACACACGCACGCACGCACGCACGCACGCATACCTATGGCTCTCTGGCTGCTACTTCCATCTTAGCGTGTGTGTACTATACAAATAGACAAGATAAACTTTGAAAAGCCTAGGTGCTGAGTTGATCTCCATTCATTATTTGCCTTTGAAACTAGACTGATGCTATGCCTGATCAGCCCAAGGCAGCAGGATGCCTTCAGTTACCCATAGCAACTTTCTGATGGCATATCCTTATCTGCAGTAGATAAGTCTATTGAAAAATTTCAGGTGTAGGAGTTCAGATAATGCACGGTCTGTGGCAGATTCATATTGACAGCAAGAGAGTTTTCAGCCTCTGTTTGAAAGCTAGTTTCTTTCAGCCACACAAATCAGGATGTCACATTGAATTTATTTTGTAAATGGGATGCAACCTCCTAGCTGTGTATCATCTTCTTCATAGGCGGTGAGAACTACTTTCCCCTCTTCTTGTCCCTAGCTAATAAAACTTCTCCTCATTTCTCAGCTGATTCATGGTGGTTGTTGTTGTTGCTGTTTAAAAGAAAACATATACTGAGCAACCTGTGGGCGCTCTGCATTGTATGTATGTATGTTTTTTAAAAAATCCTATGGGACTAGTTCTGCCTTTCCAGTGAAACAGCATCTCTGTGCAAGCAAAGAACAATTAGAATAGAACTGATGATGCTGTTGTTTTTAAAGAAGTAATCAGCCTCTTAGGAACAATCTCTTGCTTTCCATTCAGCTGCAATTGAGAGGCCTCCCTCTGGGCCACCTGTTTCCTCTTTGTTCTCTGCCACCTGACAACATGCTAACACAGGGGTGCCCAAACTATGGCCCAGGGGCTGGATCCAGCCTCCCGACACCAATTCATCCTGCCTGAGAAGCCCTCATCACTGCTGGAAGCAGAAGTAAAACGTCCCTGTATGGACGCTTTTACTTTCGCTTCCAGGAGCGATGAGGGCTTTGTGGGACGGATGAATTTGCATCAGAGGCTGGATCCAGCCCCCAGGCCATAGTGACCAGCTCCATGAACCACATGATTGGTCCGCAGCCTGAAAAGTTTGGACTCCCCCAGAACTGTTTTTAAAAAAGAAACCAACCTAGCCCTTGTTCAAAGTTTCCTGTCTTCAAAATCCTAAGAGTGAGCATTAATGATGTACCTAAATATTAGAAGCAGGGGAGGAGTATGCCTTATGTATTTGTGTTTGTTTGTTAATCATATTTCTATGCCACCCTCCTCATGAATGACACAGGGCAGCTAACAACAATATAAAAAAACAATCATCAATAAAACCCACAATAAAATATTATTATCATTCAAAGCTACAGTCAACTTCTTTCCACAGACATGCTTCTGTAATGTGCCCACTATAGCAATAGCACTTACACTTCTTTACTGCCCCATAGTGCTTAGTGCACTCTCTGGGTGGTTCACAAGTTAATTAGCATTTTCCCCCAACATGCTGGGTACTCATTTTACTGACCTCGGAAGTATGGAAGGCTGAGTCAACCTTGAACCCCTATCAGAATTGAACTCACAATGTTTTGCACAGCCAGGGCTTCTTACTTTTATTGCTTATTATTTTATATAGCTCTTAGTTTTATGTAGCCTTGTAACACTCAGACAGCAATCTTGATCATGTCTTGTTTGGGATAAACTCATTGAATTAGATGAGATTTCCACGTAAATATGCAGAGGATAGGGTTGATTGCACTCTGACCATTGTAAGTAGACATTTAAAAAATCCTTTATTATTTTAGCTTCGACTTCCCAATTTGTTTTTCTTTCGTGTTGCTTATTTTTGAGAGACCTAAGGATTCTTTATCGTACAATGGCTATTCTATTTTTATTTTCAAAAATAATTAAATAATGTTTCTTTATAGCTCTAAAATGGGTAACCAGATGAATATTTCCATGTTTATGCATATTTAACATGTTGTGAATGTATTGAAAATATACTGAAATTAAATTTCATGTGGGCAGAACAAAACACAATTATTATTTCCCATGTCTCCATCTCTGAAGCATCTCCTCTAGTTCTGGTGATGGTCTTCAGGGAAGTAATCATGTCACCAGCCATGCATTAGCAATTAACCTCTTCATACAAGAACATTCTCCCTTCATTCTCCACTTTGCTGCTTCTAATGTGTGAGGTCAACATATGTGACCTGTGATCCCCCACCCTGTTTCTTTCTTCTTATCCCACACAGAGCATACTCATTTCATGTTACTGCAGACGGTCAGATGCAACCAGTTCCTTTCCCTCCAGATGCTCTTATTGGACCAGGAATACCTCGGCATGCTCGCCAGATCAATACCTTGAATCATGGGGAAGTGGTGTGCGCAGTTACCATAAGCAACCCAACAAGACACGTGTACACTGGTGGGAAAGGGTGTGTCAAAGTCTGGGATATCAGCCAACCTGGCAACAAGAGTCCTGTTTCTCAGCTGGACTGTCTGGTAAGACCATAAGACACTTCTGGGAGAGATATATTCCAGTGGAATCCAGCTTTCAAAACAGAGCTTGTGGGGGGATTTTGAGAGTTGTCATGCCCAAATGTAAATTTCCCAAGTTGTGATTGAAACCTATGTCTGTGTGCATTTAACTAGGTGACTAGCTAATTGATAGCCTGTTTTGAAGAAGAAGAAACAGTCCTCAGTCAGTTCCAATTGAAAATCAGGCCTAAGCCTAAACCAACCAACCAGTCCACCCAAAACACTAAAATAAACACTTCCAGAGCCAAGAAGTAATGTGATCAGTTAGATGAATTTGGCTAGCCAGCTTGCTCAAAGTGGAAAGGGCATAACAGCATCTTGAGAAGTATGTTTCCAACCTGTGCAGTTTCAACCAAAAATACTCCATCCTGCATGGTTAAAATGTTCCTTTCGATTTTACAAAGCAGTGACAATGAAACTGATCCCACTTTTGATGGCCCGCAAGACTGCCACATTGTCAAAAATGTATGCAGGCCCTTTGAAAATTTGCAAAAATTTGTGGAGATCACTTTTGTTCCCCCTGGAGACTGAGTGGGATTTTACTATGTAAACGATATTACATGATTGTAATATGTTTAAATTTAAAACTCTTCAAGGAAATATAAACATTGTTTAGTACAACCTATTAACTTGTCAGTTATAGTTGTTATTTGAATTGGGTGGGGTCTTTTGGGAGGGATCTAATAGGCATCAAAATGTATATCTGTATTTCATATTTAGACAAGAAAAACAATCCAATGGAAAAGAAAACCCAGGCTTCACTTCTGACTTTTAATTGTGGCTATCTGGAAGATAGCTCATTATTTGAGCTATTATAATTATTTTAAGCTTTGAAAATTGGAAGATATGGCTGGGCCCACAGAAGTGCAGCCTAAGTTTGTGTGACAGGCATGTGTGAAGAAGACTTGCCATTTAAAGTACTGAACCCAGGAAGCCCTATGGAAAGGGTAATCTGGATGGTAATCTTTGGTGGGTTGTCATTGGACGCCAAAGCACATTTCCTCTATTGCTACACCACCCCATTACTTCATAACGTATGTTGCTGAATATACATACGGAAGACAGGAAGCTACTTTTGTGCTATGACAAACCTTTGGAGGATCTAACTGGTATGATTGACATTTGGGATCATCAGGGATTTGGACAGGAGCCTTAGCCAGTCCTACCTAGAGAAGCAGAAATTCTGGGGCTTTCTGATTGGTAACCATGTCCCCTACTGATCTGAAGCACAGTGTTTCCAGTATGATTACTTAAGGATATGCTGTGATTTATTCATTACCAATGACATTAGAAAATAGAAGAAAAAAATCATACCATAACAAATATGTCTTCTGTTATAGTAAAAATAATACAAAACAGAAAAGTAATAGCTTTTTCTGCACTAACTCTGGTCTGTTCTTTACTGGGTTTTATCCTCTTGGCTGCCACAAAAATTGTATTGCTATACTGTGGCTATTAAAAGGAAGAATATTGCGATTGGTGCAGTTATGGACATCAAAACCTATAATAACTGAGGACTGGAACATATTTCATTCTTTCTTTCCTCCTTAGCTGTTCTGCAACAAGTCTTCTCAAATGGGAACCTAGAGATGAAATTGTAAAGAGAACTTCCATGAGCAGTGAAGACTAATTGTTGTTGTAAAATGATGCCTTTAACAACATGTTTGATCCTATTCTCACAAACCCCCAGACTTATTTTGGTTTTGGGTCTTTTAGCTAAATTTTATTTGCAGCAAGATGGAACAACTAATGTCTTCCGTCACGTTGAACACAAAGCTGAGGGTCACATTTTTTTCAAGGAGAAACATTAATGTGTGTTTTTAAAGTGGGATACAGGATTTGCAGAAGCTTGTGTTCTTTAGAATTTATAGCATGATAGAGTCCAGATGCATTGTGAAAACTATCATTACCCATTATTGCAGAACATGCATAAAAATTACTGAGCTGGTTTGTGCTTTTACAGAACAGAGATAACTACATTCGATCGTGTAAACTACTCCCGGACGGATGCACTTTGATTGTCGGCGGGGAAGCCAGCACGTTATCCATTTGGGACCTGGCTGCCCCAACTCCACGCATCAAAGCAGAGCTGACATCCTCTGCCCCAGCCTGCTATGCTCTAGCCATCAGCCCAGATTCAAAGGTCTGTTTCTCCTGCTGCAGTGATGGGAACATAGCAGTATGGGATCTGCACAATCAAACACTGGTCAGGTTAGTCCTTCATTGCTCCCCCCCCCCTGTAATGTTGGTCTGTCAAATATACTTTGTGTGAAAGGGCTCAAAGGTCCATATTAATAATTGATATGGTACAGGCAGCCATTGAGATAGATCAAAAGGGTGCATTTCCCCTGAAGGATTAGTGCTCCTTTTCAGCATTCTATAATAAAATATTCAAATAAACTATTTAATACAGTTCACAGAATGGATCCCCAACTTTTCTGTCTGCCATTTTGTTGCTCTACTATACATATGGGTGGGGGTGGGGAGGTTTGAAAAAGGTATCTCTTTTTAGATATCTATTGCCTGATTGATGGCCATCATAGGTTTCCTTTCATGAAAAAACAGTTTCATTACCACTTCTTTACCTTATGCAGGTGGCCTGATGGTTTTTGATGAGGAGGTTCACATCCATTTCTATCTGTGGTTAAGACATATCAGAAAACAAAAATAAATAAAATAAAATAAAAAACAATAACACTGCAGCACTTTAAAGACTAATTGCTATATTTTTATTGTTAGCTTTCGTGGATCAAGTCCACTTCTTCAGACAAAGAGTGAAATTTACAGGCATGGTTTTTATACACCAAATTCAGGGGGTCAAAGGGAGAAGGGTGTAGTCAAGCAAGATGACAGACAAGCAAGCACAACAATACAGCTTCACACAGCCATTAACAACAATAGATTATTCAGATTAGCTCTAAATGACTCCCTTTCAGTCTCAGGGTTGCTGAGAAAGCCCATTCTGGTCTCTGATCAATCTTTGACCTGCATGTCAGAAAACAAACAAAAACACTGTACCTGGTTACTTTCTGTTTTGCTAAAAAGAATTGTCAGAAAGGTTGTAATATAATATATAAAATCATATAGCAATCTGTGTATCAAATTTGATAATGTCCCAGAAACCCTTTGCTAATATTTAGTCCCCTGCGATGGGTGTCTAACAGATGGATGTATTTGATTTCTGCTGTCTCCCTTTCAATCCTAGTTTTGTAATTTCTCTGATTCAGAATGGCAACTTTCAGGTCTTGGATAGAATGTCCAGTTAGATTGAAGTGGTTTGAGACAGGTTTCTCTGTTTTGCCATTCCAGATGTCTGATTTGTGTCCATTAATTCTTTTGCATAAAGATTGTCCTGCTTGTCCTACATGAAGCATGGATGGACATTTTTGGCAAGAGATGGCATAAATCACATTGGCAGAAGCACAAGTAAAACTGCCTTTAATATTGTATGTAGGGCTGTTGGGTCCATTAATGCTGTTTCTAGAGCGAATGTGGGGGCATAGTTGACATCTGGATCTGCAGCAGCGTCTAGTTCCCATATCTGCTCCACTTCTGTGTAGTCTGTTGTGTGTCAATAGTTGTTTGAGATTGGAGGATTATCTATAAGTGAGTTGGGGTCTGTGCTTAGTTTTTTTCCAAATAAATAACTGAATTCCCTGCTGACTCATCTCATTGTCTTTTCTCTTGACTATCTTATCTGGATTGAAAATATTTCCTTATTTTAAAAATGCTTTCTCTTCAAGTTCTCCACCTGGAAGTGTATCTCTCCAGTAATTTGATGAGAGCTTGGAAAAATCTGCAAAATTCAAGCTTGTGTATAGAAAAGAGCTTCCTCAGGAATCTCAAAAATGTAGCAACACAAGTGAAATAATAGATTTTATTTATTAGCTTGTTTAAAGAACACAGTTGTAACCCTTGTGACTACACTAGGTATGCTGATATCCACAGAAATCTTAGAAGCCAGAGAGACAGATGGGCAGGCAAGATTTTTAGCCATTGAGAGTTGGAGATAGCATTCCTTATCATTATCAAAATGATTTTGCAAGCTAGTAAAAATAGCACAATAAATTAAACAACATTTCTTAAGGTCCCATAATTTGTTCCAAATAAATTCAAACTTGGGGGGAAGGTGGATACAGAATTTTGATTATCTTTGCATCAGAATACCACTTTGTTTTAATTCTTGTGAGACAAGACACTGTTCCTTCCTGACTCCAAAACAAACATAAAGAACAATTCCAGCCTTTGGGAACCTTCAAGGCCATGTGACTTTCTGACAATATTTAGGATATTGCTATTTGATCATGTGAACCCTCTGACATTGTGCATTTCTTTGAGGGGTGTTGTTGTTTGTTGAGACTACCAACAAAAATGTTTGCTACAGAAGCTTAATCGTGTATGTGGTGGCACAAAAAAGTATAGCTGGCCACGGGCTGGACCCAGCTCATGCTGGAATTTTGAAATGACTACCACATTCTGAGTAGTCTCCTTTTCTCTCTTTCAGAAAATGTCTATTTCTGATTGCATGCAAATAAACAACGTCATTACCTTAAAAAGAAAGAGATGGCTGCTAGCCATCTTTGCTTCTCTGAAGCACAGCAGGTGTGCTCTGCAAACTCCTTTGAAACTGCTGAGTGGCCAGAATATTAATAGCTCATTTTCAGGTTATCTGGTTGTCCTCAATTGCTTTTGGTCTAGTATGCATCGGGGAAAATAGAAAGCAAAAAAAAAATCATTGGTATGTCTGGAACTAATGAGAGAGTAGCAAATTTCCCATCGGGCTAACCTTCCACTTGGGAAAGTTGACAATATGATAGTGAAATTATGGCGGTGTTTCTGCATAATTAACCCCCTTTCTTTTATATGCAAATCATGAGCGTCTCCTTCATTGATGTACACCATCCATTCTGCTGTCATACTTCAGTTTCCTTTCATTCTCTGGTGGGTTATTCAGTTTGGGTTTCTGCCTCTCATGTCTCATTTCAGTGTCATGTAACTGAAGTGGACATAACCAATTCTTCCTGTTGTGCTTCTCCTTCCTTCTCAGCTTCCTTACTGGTCCCCTTTTTGTCTACTGCTTGCTCCATGTTCTTTAGGACACCACATACACCACATAAAACTTTTATAAATTTCAATATAGTAATACCTTGGATAACGTTTACCTTGGATAACGCTAAAATCGCATAACGTTAAGTAATCTGGGGAGGAGAATTGGATCGAATATGGGATGGATCGAATATGGGATGGATCGAATATGGGATGGATCGAATATGGGATGGTCCTATGGGATGGATCGGATAACAACCGCTAAAGCCTGTGCGGTTACAATGTATCTCTAAGGAGCTTTAACGTTATCCGATCCATCCCATAGGATTTTAACATGCATTGGATAACACTAAAAATCGGATAACACCAAGACTTGTGGAACCAAGTCTTAGCGTTATCCGAGGTATTACTGTACTTAACTGTGATGGTCACACCTTTTCCATCTCCATTTCCTTCCTTGTTCCCCATCCTGATCTCCAGCTCCACATTCCTCAGAGTGTCAAATACACACTGCAAATCTTTTATTTCAGCATTGCCAGTTAAAAACACTTGCTTCCTTCCATTTTACAACAAAATTCCTTTTTCGCAGCACATGGAATGAACACAGACAATACAAAACAGCTTTAAAGATTTCCCTTTAGTCTTATGAATTGCATACTTCTTGAGTTAATACAATAACAAGTTTTGTAATTCTGCTGTAATACAGCTCTACTTAAAAATATCGAAAGAAATGCCTGTGATTCAAGCCCTATTTAGGTATTTTATTTTGCCACTCCTGGAGGGGAAAAACTTGGCCTACACCATCCATTTGTCTCTTTGTTAATTGCTACAGCACCCTGAAAGAAAAATAAAGAATGGGTTGTAGCTTGTTTATAGATTCTAGGTAAAGAAAACCAGTCATATCCATCTCTAGGGTCCAGTGCTCATCTCTGTTTATAGCCAAAGAGCCAGTGTGGTCTGCATCTGCAGATGTTTCTGTGGACATGTGGCAGGCATGCCTAGACACCAGAGTGCACAGAACGCTGTTTACATTCCCACTGAAGTGGTACCTCTTTATCGACTTGCAATTTCTTGCTTTCAAACTGCTAGGTTGGCAGAAGCTGGGACAGAGATGGGAGCTCACTCTGTTGTGCAGCACAGGTCTTGAACTACTGACCTGCCAGCCTTTCAGTTGTCAAGTTCAGTGTCTTAACCACTAATCCACCACAGTTAGTTCCCCTGGAAAATTTGCATAGATCCCTCACCTAAACGGCAACACTCTCTTTGCAGAGAAGAAACACCAAATGAACGGTACCTGAAACAGAGAGTAAAGTGATGGTGAGGAGTGAGGCTATGTTATGCCCCTCTTAAGTATATTGAATGCCAGCTAACATAATATCCAAAGAGGGCTTCTGTTTAAACTGTATGATGTTTGCTAACATCCGAGCCCAGACCTTCTTTCAGCTCTGTTTGCTCCTTGTTCCCTCACTTCAGAATACTTGCAGAAGTTTTAATCCAGCTACTCTGCTGCAAAGTCAAAGGATATACTTTTTAATTGTCTAGCTGGACATCTCTGAGAAGTCTTGAGTGCTTCTTCTATAGGGAAAAACCTACTGATCTAAATTTAGTGGTTTTTCTGCTTCAGTCTCCTGCCAGCTAGTACACTGTGTGGGAGCAGGTCTGTCTTCATCCCCCCCCCCTCCAAATATGCAGCTGGTTATACTGAATATTAGACTGTCCCAAAGCTTCTGGCAGTGAAGATCCAAATCCACGTGACAGCTCTTAAATCTTGCAGTGGACTAACTTACTGTGCCTGGTTACTTGGTTGATCCGTGTTTCACACCAGGTTAGAGTGGCAGATTGAAGCATTATCTTCCACTGTTTCCAATCCCATGCCACTCTCATCCAGGGCCTTGGGAACTTTGCCCTGAGCTGGTCTTCCCATCAGGTTGCTGGCCTTCCTAGGGGTCACTTTATGTCAAGTAGTATCCATTCTGTGATAGCTTTCATCTGCCTGACATCTTTGAAATGGCACACCAATGCCTTGCAAACTCAATCACCATTGACACTTGGTTTCCACCTGATCTTATATGCAATCAATCATATACGTAGCATCCTTTGTTCAATTGCGCTTTGTGCTACATCATTTTTTTATGTCAGCTTTTGCAGGTGTCCAAGTTTCACTGCTGTATAATAAAGCAGGCAGAATGGTGGTTGGGGGTGGTGGATGGTGGTGGTGGATGTGCTTAGTGAAGCAAAAACTGGAAAATTACGGGTTAAACTTGTCAACACCAGTGAACTAAAGGGTAGACAAAAGCAGAAATTAACTCTCAAGTTTGCTGTGGTAAACATGCCCCTCCCCTCCCTCTAGGAGGACTTTTCATTTTTTCAGACAGGATTTTTATGGTTTTGCAAAGTAGGAAGGAAGTCTAATTAACACAATGCACACATAAGCCATTTTCTTTTCAAGCTTTCTAGATTAAAGGATGAATACATTTATATACCTTGATATGAATGCCTTTGGGGAAACATGGACTTCTAACCGTCCCTAAAATAGCTTTGTGCTATGACAGTGCTTTGTGGACTGCAAGACCAAATTTTCAAAAATTGGCAGCAGCCCACAATAAATCTCAGCAAGTAGTGCCGACATTTGCACCTGCCTTGGTAATGAAAGGCTATTTAAAGTATCAAAGTTTGGGTGCTTAAGCATTTCTAGACACTTGCAGCCTGCATGAGTCATCCTAATTATGAACAGGCCTGTGGGAACTTGGCACTTAAAGGAAGTATCTAAATGTTATGCCATGGTAGTCAAAAATTCAGATAAATCTGGTTTCTGCAACTTGAATTGCTTTTATATAAGGTTAGCAGGTTTGCAGATCTGCATTTTACATAATGAATTCTGTTTCAGCTAGCAATGGAGACTGGCAACCAGTTGGCAAGGGCACTCACCAGATCCTGGCTTCTCAAAATGCTGAGCTGCCAGTTCCCTCACATCTGACATTTCGATCAAGTATAATTTTGCTCCAGCCTGTTATCTGCAATGTTGCTTCATTAGGGAAAAAAATTGTGGGTATTTTCTAGCTGATGATTCAGTGCCTGTTTCTGGTTTCTGTTTGTATGATTCAGTCAAGACTTTGCAAAATTTGTTGTTCAGTCGCACAGTCGATTCCGACCCTCTGCAACCCCATGGACCATTGTCCACCAGGCATTTCTGTCCTCCACCATCCCCCTCAACTTGGTCAGCTTTGTGTCCATTGTGTCTACAATACCATCTAGCCATCTCATTTTGGGCCGCCCCCTTCTTCTTTTGCCCTCCACCCTTCCCAGCATCAAGGCTTTCTCAAGCGAATCCTCTCTGCTCATTTGATGTCCAAAGTACTTCATCTTCATCTTTACTATTTGACCTTCTAGGGAGCAGTCATGGTTGATTTCTTCTAAGATTGACCTATTTGTTCTCCTCACTGTCCAGGGGACTCTCATAACTCTCCTCCAACACCACATCTCAAAGGCATCTATTCTTCTGCGCTCAGCTTTCCTAATGGTCCAGCTCTCACAACCATACATTGCCACAGGGAATACCATTGCTTTGACTATGCAAATTTTTGTTTTCAAGGTGATGTCTCTACTTTTCACTATGCTCCCCAGGTATCTCATTGCTTGCCTCCCAAGAATCAGTCGCCTTTTTATTTCGTGGCTGCAATCACCATCTGCAGTCAGCTTTGATCCTAAGAAAGTAAAATCTGTCACTGGTTCTACTTCTTCCCCATCTATTTTCCAGGGGCTGACAGGGCCTGTTGCCATTATCTTGGTTTTCTTTATATTGAGTCTCAAGCCAGCTTTTTCACTCTCTTCTTTCAAACTAATCAGGAGCTTCTTTAGGTCCTCCTCACTTTCTGCCATTAGGGTGGTATCATCTGCATATCTCAAATTGTTAATGTTTCTCCCAGCAATTTTGATCCCAATTTGTGATTCCTCCATCCCTGCATTGCACATTATGTGCTCTGTGTATAAGTTGAATAAGCAGGGTCACAAAATGCAGCCTTGTCTTACTCCTTTTCCTATTCCAAACCACTCAGTCATTCCATATTCAGTCCTAACTGTTGCTTCTTGATTCATGTACATATTTCTCATGAGGCATATAAGGTGTTCTGGTATTCCCATATCTTTAATTACTTGCCACATTTTGTTGTGGTCCACGCAGTCAAAGGCCTTAGTGTAATCAATGAAACAGAAGTATACTTGTTTCTGACATTCCTTTGTTTTTTCCATGATCCATCTTATGTGTAAATTGTTTTACCAATACGTAGAGCAAGGGGCTGCAGAGAAAGAGAGAAAGACAAGACCTCATCCCACTGTGTGGTCCATGGGTTGCCCTGTGCTAGGGATGCTCCTTGTACATCACAGATTGTAGGTTTTCCTCTTTAAGGAATAGCAACACACTTATATACCGCCCCATAGTGTTTAGTGAACTCTCTGGATGGCTCACAATTTAATTAGCATTTTGCCCCCAACATGCTGGGTACTTATTTTACCAACCTCGGAAGGAAGGCTAAGTCAACCTTGATCCCGGTCACGATCGAACTCATAATGGTTTGGCTGAAGTTCAGCATTTTAGCCACCACACCACCAGGGCTTCTTTTCCATCTTCCATGTGAATGTGGTGACTGCTGCATTTGCTTCAGGTTGGGGCAACCATTTAATATTTTTCCTTTTGTTTATAATTGTATACAAATGAATTTGGGATTTATGTCTTTGGTGTGCTGTCTAATGCGTGAGGGGATGGTGTGGGGGAACAAACAACATCCAGTAATGGATGTTGTAGCCAAACAATGTCAGAGGTATGTAATTTGCCTGGAGAAAGAAACTCTTTCAAAATTGCCATCTCTTGCAGCGGGTTTGTAAATGGAAAAGGCTTCTGCTTATCCCCTGGCTAAATTTTTAACTGACTGTGGAGCAATGGAGTTTTTTACTAGGTTTCCTGAACAGTAAGCGGCAAAATCTGATGTGGTTCATTTCTTACCCTCCACTTGAGAGTTGGCCAGATTAGGAGGAGGTGAAAGGAGTGCCATAGCTGATAACTCCTTGGATTTTCCAGCCACTGACTCCAGACATGCCAATGTTGATTCATCACTTGTCCCATGGTAGTCATTCTCTCTTTCCCTTCTTTTGCTGCTAAGGCAGGCGACTCAAGCTAATTGCTGATGGAAAAAGGCAGGAACTCTGAACACGCCAGTTTAGGGATTAAGGAAGGCTTGCAATGACACTTTGTTACAGAGAGCAGGGATTGCTGAACACTGAGGTTTAAGCCATAAAGCATTGTTGAATAATGATGACAGCTCATGACCTGCCCGCTATCAAGGGCATTGTTTTTGCAGGCTCAGCCTAGGCAAAGCAAAAAAGCGTAGGATTTTAGATCCCTTCCTGCATGTGTTTATATAGCTGAATCTTTTAAAGTGTTCTTTATGTTCTTGATTCATGCTTTAAACAAAGCCTATAAATAACAGGCTGAGTCTGCAGAGGCAATTTGTCCTTTGTACTTTGAATGTAACTTCATAATCGGTTAAATTTTATTTCCAGGTGTCTTCATAGTGAATTACATTATAGCGCCTCAGATCAACTCCTTTCCTTTTTTTTTTACAGAGCTGTTAGTTGAAAGTGTGGTTAGTTCTTGTTTAGCCAATTTGTGGTGCGTTTCCTGTGTGTTGGCGGTGTGTTGGCTGCTTGTGGCGAATCTGCCAGCTAAGAGAGGGATGATACACACACACATGTATGTGCATGCATGGACACACACACACACACACACACACACACACACACACACACACACACACACACACACACACACACACACACACACACACACACACACACACTCTGTCCAAAACAAACAACAGTGTGTACCTTGAGTTCTGGCAGGAAATCATTATTCAATCTGGTTTGTTTTATCAGGCAGTTCCAGGGCCACACAGATGGAGCCAGCTGTATTGACATTTCTAATGATGGTACCAAGCTCTGGACGGGCGGTCTGGACAACACCGTAAGATCTTGGGACTTGAGAGAAGGGAGGCAGTTACAGCAGCATGACTTCACATCCCAGGTGTCATACATTCGCTTGCTACATATTTCAAGGCACTGATTATTGCAACGTTTAGCTTCTCTTTTATACTGGGGTAAAGTTATTCAGTGTGGGGTGGGGTAAAGTCAAAGTATTCTAATAGTGAAACTCTGACAGGTAAAAGTAAAAGGGCAAAAGCACTTACTGTAGAGAAAATATTTCCAGAAAAACTGCTAAGGTAGTCTGTAAAAATTGTTGCCGCAAAAACAACGGAGAGTTTTGGGGTGTTTTAAAAGCAAACAGGTTTAATTAGGCATAACCAGCCACATTTTCAGAGGCAAGGTGTCACAACTGGAGCAAAATCATGTTTATCCATGAAGTGCTCATTAAACTTTTATCTTGTTTGTCTGAAGGAACTTTTCCAAATAGAATTATTTTCTGTTTTTTTTTAAATGGCATTAAAAGTGTTGAATTAACACAGGAATCTTATCAGGCTTTTTTTTTGGGGGGGGGGGGCTTAGCTGGGATGGTCTGAGAAAATGAAAACAGAAATCAGAATTGGGAAAATGTACTGGCCATGTTGCTTGTCTTAGCGAGGGAGATGTAAATCATGTTTCCCAGTTCAGATATAACTGCCAGGAAACATTAGGGACAAGTGAGTTTCACATCATAGAATTAACAAGTGAGTACACTAGTATTTGCTGAATACATTTCATTGTTGTCTTTTGGCTTCATGTATTCATTCCATGTTAAATGACCTTCTGTGTTTATCAGTTTATTTTCCCCATTTCTTTGAAATAACGCCATCTTCAATTTTCCTTTTATTGCACAAGATATTTTCCCTTGGCTATTGCCCCACTGGTGAATGGCTGGCGGTCGGAATGGAGAGCAGCAACGTGGAAGTACTGCATGTCAGTAAACCTGACAAATATCAGCTTCATCTGCATGAGAGCTGTGTGTTATCCCTCAAATTTGCTTACTGTGGTAAGTTGGAAGAAAAGCAGTTGGAAGACATTCCTATTTTGACATACTGTTACTTAATTTAAGGGCACTTGAATGCTTTTGATCAATATTTATGCCTATAAAGTGGCAATACCATCAAATCAACATTCTCACACATCTACTGGCAGACATCCGGTGTGGTGGATTTTGAATGATGTCCATTGGTCACTCAGCTGGTCGTTTCTTTTAAAAAAAATTAGATGAGGGTCTTAGTGGCCAAGACGCTGAATGTGATGACCCTGGTCTAGTGTAATACAGTTTTGGAAGGAAAATATAGGGGCCTCTTTTCTTCCATGCAGGATCACCAGATTAACATTTGAATTAATCCACTGGTTATGTTAATTTAACAAGTTAAATGCTTTCCATTTTCAATATTAATCACAACAAAATAATCCCCCAATTTCTAATGGTTAACTTGAAGAAATTACTTTTTCAGATCTGGTGTTCAAAGCTCTTTCCTTAAGATAAACATAGTTTGAAATAGTCCATATGCTGCTGTAGGATGCCTTACTAAATTCTCATTGATGGTCTTATTTCAGGCAAATGGTTTGTAAGTACTGGAAAAGATAACCTCCTAAATGCATGGCGGACCCCGTATGGCGCCAGTATATTTCAGGTAAGAAAAACTGTGTTTGCAAAATATGGTTTAGAGTAGGGGTTCTCAACCTCTCCAAGTTGATGGCCAGGTCATGCTCCCTCAAACAGTTGAGGGGGTCGGACTGGTTTTTCCCCCTCCTCCATTTATGGCTGTCATAAACATGTTTATGATGGCCACAGACTCATTTACGGCTGTTGTAAATGCATTTATGAAGGCCATAAATGAGTCCATAGCCAGTTGCGATGGCGGCTGGAGTGAGGGTGGGGGTCAGATTATTTGGTGCTGCAGGCTGTTGGTATTTGTATTCTTTGCATTTACAGAGTTGCTCAGAAAAGTGAGCATGGGGATTATCTCATTCAGTTTTGGGAAAATGTGGTACCACCATGTGTCTTTTATATCTCAAGTCAAGTGAACCCTGAACTTGATAAATTCTGAGAAAGAGTAAACAAGGGTTAGGGTAGGGGTGCTCAGGCTTTTTGGGCCACAGGCCAGTCACGTGATTCAGAGAGCCAGTCACTATGACCCAGGGGCCAGATCCAGCCCCTGATGCTAATTCAACCAGCACCATCAAGCCCTCGTTGCTCCTGGAAGTGGAAGTAAAATGCGCCCATACGGAGCAACAAGAGCTTTGCAGCCCAGATGAATTGGTGTTGGGGTCCGGATCTGGCCCCCAGGCCATAGTTTGGGCACCCCTGGGTTAGGGTCTCTGTATCCCTTTCAATATCTATCTCTCATTATCTTATCACACAGAGACTTGTACAAGTTACAACTATTTTCTCTTTCTTCTAGTCCAAAGAATCATCTTCTGTGCTTAGCTGTGATATCTCCGTTGATGATAAATACATAGTTACCGGCTCTGGCGACAAGAAAGCTACTGTTTATGAAGTTATCTACTGAGAAATTGTTTTGGGAAGATAAAAGAGTTGAACTGGGCCAAAATGTTTTTAATTTGTAGATGTAGAAGGACTTTGCCTTTTTTTATAGTTTAAAAAAAGGAAGGACTTGGCTTCCACATCTTCCTACAATACTATTTAATGTGATTAAAACAGAAAACAACTTTTTTGGCATCCAGCTACTGGACCAATGTGAAGCAAGAAGGCAAAATGGATTAATGTAGCATAGTTTTGCTGGATTTTTAAAAAGAGAATCTGCTGAAAATGATTGCAGCTTTTTGGGCCCCCACACCTTCTTTATGAACTCATAAAAATCATTTTCATTGCTTGAATAAGTCAAATTATGTTTCAGCAGTTGCAGTTTCACTTTCATTTTGTCTTGTGTAGAAAAGTGGTATCTTGGATAAACTTGTTTCCTGATTTTGCCTCTTGGGATATGGGTTTTTGTATTTTTTGTTGGTTGAAGATTAAACATTTGTATAAATTGTAAATATATTTGGTTTATTACAGTAAAGGCTTTAGTATCAATAAATGGTCTCTTTCTTCCTCCACCGCCCTTTAAATGATCTTTTAAAAATGTTTGTAATTTAAAAGTTGTAATAACCTGAAGTAGAATTGTGGAGTATTTTATAAAGTTTTTATATGCTGCAGATCTTATGAAAATTGATTTACTAGGGGTAATTTCCTTGAAAACATTTTGCATTCAGATTACACCTTCATACTTCAAAAGTGGAATAAAAAGCCTTTTTCCATTGAAAGGAAATGCAAATGTAAAGTTGTAATAGCAGTGTATATGAAAACATAAGACGGAAAGGAATCAAGTTAAAAACTGTAGGTAGATACTCTGCAACCTATGGTTGCCTGCAGTTTGTCACCTCTGGGTGCTTTTCATGTTGCATCAGATGATAGATTTTTCTAGAGCCATTCCATTGCTATGTGGGATGCTATATTATTATTAAATTAGCATGAAAAGGCATAGGTTTAAATGGTTCAAGAACAATGTAGGAATAAAGATATTTACAGGCTAATATACCTGTATACATATGATGATAAGATTTGAGGCATAGGTTAGTGGTGTGAGAATAAGGAGAAATACTTTTAAGCCTAGAAATGTTTTAGATGTTCATTTCTTTTATGGTTGGTTTGTTGATAAGTGATGAGCTTATCTACAATGACACAGAAGGTTACCTAGAAGCCAGAGTGAGACATATCTGACTTGAGGCGAGCATTGGTTTAACTACAAAGCATTTAGGGGCAAATTTCCCTTCTTGCATCTAGTGCCTGAAGCAACATTGGTGCTCCCCCAATTTACCTGCTTGTTCTATTGAATCCATTTTATAGCATTATTGGATAGCAATAATGCTAATATGTATTTCTTTGCATTTTGAATGTAAAATGTTACTTGATGGCTTTAAAAATAGTACTATATGTACCAATAGAAACATGTATCACAGATTCTCTTTCTCAAGATAGATAACTGTATTTCCATGGGCATTTGGCATGTATTTCTTTGGTTATCAGGCAATTATGCTTTTCAGTAATGCACTTGAAACTATAATGTATCATAATCTGAGAATGAAGCTACAGTAGCAGCAGATAGTGAGCGAGTATGGACTGCTTTGGATTGGGTTAGAATGATATAATCAAACCTGACTGCTCACACAGAAATGGCTCCTGCCAATATTGTGAATATTGGCAAACTTATCTCTTCCTCTGCTCAGCAAAGGGCAGAGGAAGCAATTTTTAAAAAAGCTTTTAAGACTACCTCTGGTGCACTACATCAGATTAGAAATATTTTCTTTGCCTCACAAGTTGGGAAAGCCAACTACAGCAGAAGCCATCACCATGGACAACCACCAGCCCATACCTTCAACAGTCAAAACCATGGGCTAAACAGCCCTTGTAATCAAGCTCTGAGGCTCATTAAGACTGCTTCACATACTGAGGCACTCTTCCTTCTCCATTACTTTCCTGTTCCTGAATTCAAAGGTCCTTAGTCTAATGTATCTCAACCATTGGTGAATAGAGTGGAACGCCAAAACAGCTGAAGTGAAATACATGGTTTACATAAAATTATTAGGAATGTTATCTTCTTTAATATCCATGTCCTCTTGTTTTCTTCCTCTTATAAGCATGATTTTCTGTCATCTGTTGTAAATGTCTCTGTGACCTATTCTCAGAACACTTTTGTTACACTAATTGTGATGATGGACCCACATACCTAAATTCAACTGCTAGTTCTTCTTTGTGGTCCCTGCGAATCCATATTAATGAGTTAAACTGTGTGCATGCCGAGTAAAATTTGGAATCTTCCATAGCTTTACTGGAGTCTCAGGCTCCACTCTTTGTGCCTCAGGCATGCGATCCTGCTCAAATTCCTCCTTAGTTCCTTTTTTGCCACTGCCAAGTACAGTCGATTTTTCAGAGCTCCTTCATCCAAATTGTAAACATATAGTTTCCATATAAATAGTTTCCTTCAACCTGTTAATTTATAGAATTCCTGTGTAAGTAGTTTAAGTATTTATTTATTTATTTAAGCAAACTTTTATGCCGCCCACCTCAAAAAGACCCAGGGTGGTTGACACAGCTCTTAACAAATTAAAACACAATAAAAACATAATATAAAATAAAGATTAAAAGATTAAAAAAATATATTTATATTAAAAAAAGAAAAAGAACGTTAGTATATAATTGTTCCAATGCCATTAGACTTTCTATTACATTCTTGGACTTTTATCGCTACAGGACCCCACCTCACCCCACCCCACCACCACCCGAAAAAAGAAAAGAAATTTGAACTTTCTTGTTTATCCTGTTATTTTTATGGCTTCTTCACCTTTCAGGTAGTGTCAATCTTGCAGTAATAAGATCCTGCTAAAAGACAGCCATTCCCCAGTACTTGTGCTATTTGGGTGAGGGCCATCAAACTCAACTCTGTCAGATTTATGAAAGTTTATATGCATGGCTCTATGCAATAGAAAGTCTTGCCTTAAATTTTATCTTTAACAGAGATCACTACAGACTGTAGAAATATTACCTTCAAAATTACTAAAGACTGCAAGTCTAGACCAAGACCTTCAGCCATGGAAAGTCTACACCCAGCTACCTCTTATGCCACCCAACCTTCCCAGAAGGATAAACAGAAATCCTCTGTTCACAAAAAAAAACAAAAATCTTCATCTCATTCAGATGAACAAATCTAAAACAAAACCTCCATCTCAATAATCTAAATCAAGGGTTCCCAATCAGATCCAGGCAGCAGTGCCATTTCATGTGGCTCCCTGCCCCTCCAATGGCATTCAAGAAACAAAATGGCCACCCCTTTGAAGCTGTTGGGACAAAATGGCCACCCCCATTGTGCAGGCAGGGCAAAATGGCCATTCAGCCCTAAAATATGACAGATAGTGTGACCCTGCCCCCCCAGCTTGAAAAGGTTAGGATCCCCTGATCTAAAGCAAAGAAAACTTTCACCAAACATCACTAAGAAAAAAAAATCAAAATAATTAAGACTATCCTCTTCAGATTAATGCTCCAGAACACACTCATCCCAGTTTAGCAATTCCCAACATCAAGAAGATTGGTTTGGGACACCATCCGAACCAGAACAGTCATCTTTTCCACAGCAATTTCAATAATCTGGTCCTCATTCTTTGGAATGGCTCTTGCAATTAATGAACAGCTGCATAGATGAATTTAAGGTTCCTAAACTGCAGAGACAGGCGCTAGAGGTTTATTTATTTATTTATTCATTCATTCTTCAGTTTGTATGCTGCCCAACCCGCAAAGCGACTCTGGGCGGCTAACAAAGAGCAAAATAATTACAATCACAACTACAAAGCATCAAATAACAAAAACATTTCAATAAAATATACATCCTAACCACAGTCACAAGAAATGTCCGCTGGCGGCAACGGCTTTATGGCTAGGCCTGCTGCACAGCTGCTCCTCGCCGCTCCTCCCTCCAGGCTGGGGCCAGCCAAGGACGTCTGGTGGTGGCGGGACATCCAGTGGTGGTGGTGACAGTTTTATGGCTGGGCCCACCACACAGCTGCTGCTCCTCGCTGCTCCTCCCTCCAGGCCAGGGCCGGTTGAGGGTGTCCGGTGGTGGTGCAGCATCTAGTGGAGGTGGTTTTATGGCCAGTGCCACCATGCAGCTGCTGCTCCTTGCCACTCCTCCCTCTAGTCCGGGGCCAGCCGAGGACATCCGGTGGCGGGGCGGCATCCAGTGGTGGTAGCGGCAGTTTTATAGCCAGTTTTATAGCACAATGCAGCTGCTGCTTCTCACCATTCCTCCCTCCAAGCCAGGAGTTGCTGCTTTATTGAAACCTGGCACAGACCCAGCTGACTCCAAAAGCTACTGACCAGTGTCACTCCTTTATTACCTTTATAAGACACTGGAATGGATTATTCACAACCACATCTCCAAATTTATTAATGGAAAGATCATGAAGGAGCAAGCAGGCTTCTGGCCAGGCAGGTCATGCTGTGTTCAAATCCTTAACCTTTTGAAACACATTGAGGATGGCTTCGAAAGAAAACAAATTATGGGAGCAGCTTTCATTGACCTAACTGAAGCATACAATACTGTCAATCATAGGATTCTGCACCATAAAATAAATAATCTTACCAAAGATAACAAGCTTACTAGGGTCATTGGCAGCTTCCTCCAGAACTGAAGATTCTATGTGACAATGAATGGAAAGAACAGCAGATGGATGTTGCAGAAGAATGGACTGCCACAAGGAAGTGCACTGTCTTCAACTTTGTATAATGTGACATCCAAAGAACTAATGGGTGAATAGCAAGTGAGCTTGCTATTCACCCATTAGTGGATTGACAGGGGCCACAAAGAAGGAGGACAGATTGCTTATCTGTAACTAGTTTTTCAAGTGGTCACCTGTGAATTCACACATCCTGCCAAATCGCCCCTCAAATTGTCACTATTCACTGTCCACAACTTTTGTAGCTGCATCAATATTTGAATTGGATTTGTATGGGACCACATGTGGAAGGCAGAAAAGATAGAACCTGAGGCTCCGGTAAAGCTCTGGAAGATTTTGAAGTGTACTGTGCATATGCACAGTTTTACTCATTAGTGTGAATTCACAGGTGACCACTTGAAGAACTAGTTTTAACTAAGGAACAGACCCACAGAAACAAGTGATTTAGACAAATATAACATTAACATTCATCAGTTGATACTTTGGCTGTATTACTCCTGGGTCTAACCATTGGATTAAGACGTTGGTCTTTTTCTTTATCCCCTCTATTTTTTGCTCAACACTTTGTCATAAATAATATATTGAATGCAATAATAGGATGTATTCATCTCATAGTGAGGCTTAATCTCTTTTATAGAAGGATTGGAGATGCATAAAATACAAAGGTTGATAACTGCTTTAATTGTTTGATATTTTTGTAAACAATGTTATTTAAAGGTTCATAAGAGTTGATGACTTATTTTGCACATGTGATGGTTCTGGCTTTGTGGATAAGCAGAAGTGGTTATATACATTTACATGAACCCAGTCCCCCACCACCACTACCACACACACACACCCTTGAGAAAATAGGAATGGAAAGTAACAGTCTACTATTTCTCTTTATGCAACTTGGATAAGCATATACAGTGTTCATTTTTGCATACTTTATGTCTAGTTGCAGATTTCTAAATGAGTACAGAATGCTTATATTTTAGCAGCATTTCCTAGTCATGGATTGAACCCACAGAAAGATAAAGTTACAAGGCTTAGCATAGTACATAGCCGTAGGGCTACCAATCTTTTCTAACATGTACTATAGGAGCATCTATTAAGGTTCTTCTGTCTATCAGGTTCTGAGATGAGTTTGTGTACAAACTGTCTGACCCTCTTGAAGTAGCTTTACAGAAACTAGTAATAGTTAACTCCAGGAGGCCAATCCTACTCTGTAATTTTCAGTGTTAAGTTTCAGACTTTTCCTGTTTCTCTTGTAAATGTGGCTGGCAGAACTATATTTTGCAGTGAAGATAGCTGTATATTCCTTACTTTACCAGTTTCCAGGTGCAATTTAAAGAAGCTCCTGGTCTTGACCTATAAATCCTAAATGGGCTGGGAGCAGAATGTATCAAGAAGATATTCCCCCCTGTAAAACCACCCAGGTACAGTGATCCATGTCACTCATTTTATCTATGCTTGATGCAGAAGAGGTGTGCACAGAAGAGGGTCTTTCTTGGGTTTTCCTGCCCAGAGTTTGAAGAAACTACCTATGAGGTGAGACAGGCAGAAAGCAGGGCTTACCCCACAAACATCAAGGCAAGCCCTGTCCACCCCAAACTTGATATGCATTGCTGAGAGCCCTAAGCCTCCTCTCCATCTGCAACCATTATGTCTCCCATTTGTCAATGACAAATGTCCATGAATGCCAGAAAGACTGTTTTATTCTATTTAACTCCCCCTCCCAGGGTACTTTCAGTTTGCTTTTTTCTTTTGCGAAAAGGGGTAGATTTTCAGTCATATTGGTGCAATTTTCTTTCTTTCTTGGTAGATTTATTTTGGTTATGTTCTTTGTTTATTTATAAAGAGCAGGCATACATAACTGCCAGTTGCCTATAAAATAGCCTTGTGGACATTGTTGAACAACAGTTTCCATCAGCCCTGGCCAAGAGAGAAAACATAGAGAATCATAGGAGTTATAGTCCAGGAACATCTGGAAGGCCACAGATTTCCCATCCCTGACTTAAATAGATAACAAGCACAGTACACCAAGCCATG
The DNA here is from genome assembly GCA_030440675.1 of Furcifer pardalis. Classification (NCBI taxonomy): domain Eukaryota; kingdom Metazoa; phylum Chordata; class Lepidosauria; order Squamata; family Chamaeleonidae; genus Furcifer; species Furcifer pardalis. The sequence goes on along the minus strand of CP126896.1, from coordinate 43,345,573 downwards.
TGTTTACTGACATTTATTTATTTATTTAATGACCAACCTCGTTAACACCATCATCTGTGATAGCACAACCACCCCATAGAAAAACTATGTTGAATGCATAGAATTCCTTTCCATGATCTCTGAAGACCACCGATACTTGTTGGGGTTTGACTGTGGTGGCTCAATTGGTTAAGATGCTGAACTCGAAGACTGGAAGGTCAGAGTTTGATTCCTGAGTACTGTACGACGAAGTGAGCTTCCATCTCTATCCCAGCTAGCAATTCGAAATCAAGAAATTGCAAGTAGATAAATAGGTACCACTTCAGTGGGAAGGTAAACAGCGTTCTGTGCACTTCAGTATTGAGGCATGCCTGCCATGTGTCCACAGAAACATCTGCAGACACAGACAGCGCTGGGTCTTTGGCTATAAACAGAGATGAGCACTGAACCCAGTTGGATACAACTGGCTTTCGAGCAAGTGCAACTATTTACTATTGGACAACTGCTGCTGTGAATCCAGTCCTTTCTTCTGGTTATGTGAGCTAACATTTGGAACAGGAGGCAACCATTCCCTTGGAAGGCCCAGTAGCAAGTATGTGCATATGTTTACTTTCAGGACTGTGGTCATACAAGGTGGATAGCCTACACACAACTCCCTCACATGCTGGAAATTATTGTTTGAGGATGAGCATGTTCATTCCAGCTGCATGTAAACTGTTGTATGAAACAGCTCTTATAAAAAGGATGGAAAATGCAGCCTTGTGGACATTGTTGTACAAAAGTTTCCATAGCCCTTGTCAGGGCAGACCATGTAGGGAATCATTGGAGTGCTAGTCCAGTAACATCTAGAAGGCCACAGATTTCTCATTCCTGACTTATAGATTTGGAAACTAATGATGGGAACATTTGCAACTGGAAGTAATAAACCCTCATTTTTTTTCAAGGATTGTGCTTAATGACAAATCTTTTTAGCAAGCAGGCTAAGAAGGTCACAGTGGGAAGTTAACCCATAACATGGAAAACTACAAAATCACTTGTTACATCCCAGGGAGTGGGTTTAATTTGTTTAAAATCAAATCCATCTGTTCATTTCACACACTTTGTTCCACTTCCTTGCAGCAATCCACAGTGGAGTACTCCATTACTTTAAAAATTGGCTGCAATTATGATAAGCTAATAACTCTTATTTTGTGGTTAACTGCATCAAGATATTTTGGATCACTTCCAAACTCCCTCTTAATTTTTCTGAATTATCCAAATCATCTCTCGGCCAAAGTTTTCGCTGCAGAACTAGGTTTAAAATTAATGCACTATTTTAATATTTATAAATTCTATATTAATACTGTCATTCAATTACTTGTTTCTAGTGAATCAGCCATGTATATCCTCTTAATATGACAGTAACCTTAATGTCAGATTGGTATTTGCAAATGTACTGCATGTTTTATTGAAGAAATTACACATTAAGATTTTACTTGCTCATTTCTCTTGAATGTCACTTGATTGTAGCCAGGAAAAGTTAGCAGTTGCCAGTGTAACAGTCTCTGGTTCTAAGGGACTACTCATCTATATATCAAATGAGGATTGCAAGCACAAATTTAACAAAATATTTACATGTGTTTATATAATAACAACCGTGGAGATATAACAAAATTGAATGCTATAATTTATATACCTGAGTTCTTTTCAATTCTTTTCTGAGTTGCTTAAAGAATTAAATAAGAATCCAAATGGCTCTTTGAAACCAAATGAGAAGAGAACAAGAGAGATCTTAACCAAAGTCGGACATCTACTAGGTAGAGGAATTGGCTCCAAATTTAAAGTCTTTAAAGCCCTAAAATAAAATATAAATGCAAATACATAAAATCTCTATGTGGATTCACCATTCCAGTGCCCCTCCTGCACAAATATACTGAAATTCTGCTACCTAAACCAAGGTGACAAATATCTTCTCTTTGGAAAGAGCAGCTCCTCCCTCCCGAGTACGCCTGTCCTAGTCCATCCCTAGGATTTCTCCAACCATTGGGATGAACCAAATAGTTCATAGGGTTTTTTTTATTTTTTATTAGAGTTTGACAATAAAATAGAAAAATATTAAAAAGAAAGAAACAAAAACAATTACAAACAAAAAACAATTACAAACTACATCTTACAATATTGTAAGTAGAAAAAAATACATCCAATATAACATAATGTAATAACACATTAATTCAATGATTTTCAATACAATCAATGTCTTAACCATACTACTTATATAGATATATACTGTATACTTTCACATTTTATATCAATTATCCTCTTCAGCATGGTATTACAACTTTGTTATGGGTTTTTTTCTCTTTTTAAGTTAAAAAAAACACACATTATATCACCCAAGTCCACAAAGGTCCTTGAGTCTGTCAGCCATCCCTTTTACAACTCAGTCATTTTGCCAAAAATACATTGTATTCGGTGCAGGTTTTTCACCTTTATTTTCCCTCAATGTATGGTGCAAAAAAGGTTTCCAAATGTCCCAAAATCTATTTTGTTTTATTAACCCCCTTTTTATATTTAGTTCACATGTAAGTTTTTCATTTAGCACCATGTCTCAAACATCGGTATACCATTTACAAATTTCTAAGTTCATATCACCTTTCCAATTTCTGGCTACTTGTTGTCTTGCCAACGTTAAAAAAATAGATAATACCTCTTTTATATTTTCCTCTAAGTTCAATTCCTCTAGATCTGTTAATAAAACATTTTTTTTCATTTAACTTTAAATTGAAGTTTAAAATTTTTGCTATTTCTTGTTCCATTTTATGGCAGAAATTGGAAATAATTTTACAATCTCACCACATATGTTTATATGTCCCGGTTTCCTGATGACATCTCCAACACTTTTTTGAGTTGATACTGTTTATTTGGTTTAGCCGAACTGGCGTCATATACCACCGCCACAGAATTTTGTAGTTATGTTCTTTAACTTTTGTGGACAGGTTTCGCATAATCCTAGTTTTCCATTTTTTCTTCCAATTCTTGTCTGAAATATTAATACTTAAATCCGTTTCCCACATTCTTTTAAGAACATCCTGCGTTTCTTCGGTACTGTTTATCATTTTATATAACTTACTTACTACTCCTTTTATCCCCGTTGAACCCCATAGGGGTTATACCAGGGCATTGGCTGGGTGTTTAATCAAAATGTGTCATTGAATGTATGATGTCTCTCAGATTCAAACTATACTTAATGTGAGTAAAATTAGTCTCTCCTTCCCTCCATCCCAATGAAAATACTGAAGGGGCCCAATCTAAACTAGTACCCTGATATGCCAGGATAAGAATTCTAATGTTTTGCTGCATGCTGTAGTCTTCATTTAGATCAAGGCATCATACCTTTGTTGTCCCATGGAGAAAGATCCATTAATTTCAATGGATCAGTCTTTGATGCCATGAAACAATTAGGACTGGGAATATGATTACCAACAAATAGTTGTCTACCCACCAAATGAGGGGCCCAGCCAGTGTTGCCTCCCTTATACTGATTTCTGAAAGGGACCTTTTTAGATAAATTTAACTTTATGCACCATATTGAAAACATTTCATGAACAAAAAATGTAGCCATATGCTCCAAATTTAAAGTTACTATTGTTCTGGCTCTTTTATTGCCCTAAATCAGAAGTTGGCAACTTTTAAAGTCAGGAGCCAGGTCACACTCCCTCAGAAAGTTGAGGGGGCAAAATTTAGAGCTTTGCATCTTAAGGGTGCACCCCCCCCCCTCGTGCACTGAAAGACCATGGAGAGGATTGTGCTGCATAGTCTTGGACCCAGATCACCAAGAAACAGGGTGAGTACTCTACTTCTGGCTGCACATTCAACAAGTTATGTCAACAAGTTATGTCAACAAGTTATGTTCCTACTCTATATGCCTAGACATGCCTGCACACAGGACTTCTCCACATAAGGAGAGGATGTGATTCTGGGTTGCCAAGAACCTAGCTTTTAGAACAGAGGTGTCCAAACATTTTGGGCCATGGGCTGGTCACATGGTTCAGGGGGCTGGTCACTATGGCCTGGGGGCAGATCTGGCCCCTGATGCCAATTCATCCAGCCTCATCGCTCCCAGAAGCAGAAGTAAAATGTGTCTATATGAGTGTGTTTTACTTCCACTTCCAGGAGCAATCAGGGCTTCGTGGGACAGATAATTTGGCTTAGGGCCAGATCTGGCCCCCAGGCCATAGTTTCAGCACCCCTGTTTTAGATTATACTTTCTTCTGCAGGTAAGTATTTTTCTGGTGATTAGTGTTGAACAAGGACATGGTAGAGCCTCACATTGGCTGAATATGTCATGCAGTTGCATATTCCTAATGTCTGGTTCCCATAGGATTTTCAATGAAACATGTAGGATTGTTACTTCTTCTCCAGTATCCAAATCTGAACATTGGCTATTCTCATGGTGATCAACCATTAAGACCTTCCTGAAAATATAATGCAGTGGCCTTTCCTCTGCCCTCCGCATCACAGCATAACACCCGTACCATTGATCCAGTTCTGTGTGTCACTTTCTGGTCCTGAACTCTTTTGGCACACAAAGTCCTCATTGGCTCCAGCCAGTATTGATGAAGTTGCTGCCCTCCATCAAGATGGATTCAAGTGGGATTTAATCCACTTGGGGACCATCATCCTTCCCTGTGGACTTCGGCACCCAAGTGGAAATCCGCAGGGAACTGGCTAAAATTGTTACTGGCTGCCTAAAACCTATCTCCACTGAGATTGCCTCTTGTCAAGAGGTGATGGCAAATTATGAATGGAATAAGGTAATATAGCACCAAACCATTCCATTTCATGGACACCAGCCTCTTAAAGGATGGCTAAAATTGAGAAAATGTTTTCTACACATCTCTCAGGCACTAAATATTAAACCAGAAGGCACTACGTTGAATCTAAAGAGAACAAAACCAACACACCTTGTCAAATGGATGACTACTCAAAAGTATCTCCCAGCAAGACAAGATTCCAGCTGGACCACGTGGGAGACGCATAATTGAATGAAAAACAAAGTAGAAAGCCAAAAGTTTCATCAAGTAAAATGGGACAACTTGGACACAGGACAGATTTTCTGTGAATGTGGAGAAATCCAACAAATGGTTGCGATAAGACTTTTGAAATAGTCAGCTTCTGGTCAAAAATAGTCTGATCATTTTATCATTTTAATTTGTTTTGGATTTTACCTGTCTTTCACACACACCCATAATTTCAAATTATGCAATGCTCTGATACAAATAAAGAAAAGAATGGAACCAGAAGCTCAATAAAAATTGTGTTGATGTTAATGTGTGTACCACTTTATTGGCATGCAAGGCAACATGCTGAATTGAAGATCTTGCAGGTGGGCTTAATTGAAAATTAGTCCAGGTGTGTACATTTCCACGATCATTTTGCTTCAATTCAGCTTCCAAGTCAGGATCCTCAACCGGCTGCTTTGCAAGTACAGCTGCTTGGCTCTTCTTTTTTCTCCCAAAGCTACATTTCAAATGATAATTATATATTGCCTCTTATTGGTATCTGAGTATAAGTCACTAACTTTTTCATGTTTTGAAAGAGCAGCACTTCATTAAAATGCCAAAGATGAAACTGGGTATTAAGTGGCTTGTGGTTTAAAACTGAAGAATTAGAATGAAAGACTGTTTTGACACTTTCATGGTAATTGTACATTTTTCATTAGTGAAGTAATTAAGCTCCTTAAGATCAAATTTATGGTGTAATTCTATATTTTCTCTCCCACTGGAAAACATTTATTTCACACAAAAAATACATTTCTCCTCCTTACTTTGATGGCTGGGGGAGGGTAATCCTCCTGTTTGCTATGTCCTATTTCTTATTCCCTGCAACACACACACACACAAACAATAACATGTACAAAAAAGTTACTTGAATGAAAACACTTTTGGTTGGGTTCAGCCCAAGTGTGTACAGTTCACATTTCTCCTGTGCTTGGTGGATAACAAGTAAATAGGTTGATCAGATGGGGGGGACCCTGAGGCTCCTGTACTTTTAATTATTGATTAGAAGAATAAATTTCAGCAGGTGCAGCTTTTAATGCAAGGTACAGCTGCTGAAATTTCTTCATTCACACAAATGTGAAAGAGGCAAGAGGGCTGTCCTGTTCTCCTTTGATCCTGATAACACCTAGACCAGAAATAGAGCAGCTTGGTTCCTCCAGATGTGGGACTGTGACTGCTACATTCCTTTACCATTGTTGTGTTTTCCAGGGAGCTGCAGTTTAAAAGGGGCAAAAGTTGTTTAATTGTAGCCTAGAACATCTCAATATGTGAGTTTTAGCCTCTGCCTTAACAATAAATATCAATTTATTGTTAATTATACAGTTTAGGAAATGAAGATGCAGTCCTGTGAACATTTAACTGGGAGTATAATCATTGTACTATCAGGTAAAACATGCACAATTGCATGATGTGTCTATTGCCTAGGATTTCTTTCTTTACAAAATAATTTTGATGAGATTTGAGAGAACAGAATACAGTCATACCTCGCAGAACGAATTTAATGCATTCTGAGAGGTTGCTCGCTATGCAAAAAATTCGCTATGCGAGTCTGACTCGCATAATGAATTTTTCGCTATCCGAGTCAGACTTTTCCCCATAGAAAAACTTGCATAATGAGCATTTCTATGGGGAAAACTTGCATAGCGAAAAAATTCGCTAAGCACGTTTTCCCCATAGAAACACTCATTATGTGAGTTTTTCCATAGGGAAAAGTCCGACTCGCATAGCGAAAAATTCGTTATGTGACTCAGACCGCTTAGAGAAAAACCTGTTCGTTATGCAAGTTTTTTGCTAACCGAAATGCTCGTTATGCGAGGTTTGACTGTATGTACAGAAAAATTACTTTGACAGACTAATATTTTAGTAAACATAGCAGCCATGTAGCAAACAAAACAACAGTCCAAGAAACCAAGCAGGGATGATAACAGAAGATCTTTCCATGTCACTAATTAAGCAAGTGAGAGTATATCTTGACTTGCTTAATTTTTGGGAGAATCGATGTATGATCACATGGTGTTTGAGGCAGTTTGTGCATCTATTCCTGCCCAGTCATTTAATCAAAGAAGAATACAACAAACCAGGAATTGGTGCAAAATAAACAGCCCCTGGTTCGTAGTTTACAATAACTCACATTTTGCCTTCACCTGGCTGTTGTGTATTCTTTGATCTCTGAATCAATTTTTAACCTGGAGAAACTGATGCAAATGTAGGATTATTATTATTTTACTAACGTAGACACTTCTTGGAGGAGAGTCAGAGATTATGTCCATTATCAAGACAAATTTAGAGGACAGCCAAAATTATCACAGGCACTGGGAGGTTAAGATAGCTTAAAGGGCATGTTGCTTCCAAGAACTCTGGCTGCTACAGTCAGTTATCTTACAAATATGACAGTCATTTCTCACCCATTCACACCTACTGCAGGTGAGAAACAGCTATCAAAACAGATGGGAGTTCTTTTCTCTTCAGATGTGCTCTGCTGTAGCCCTGCACTTCTCCTAGACAGAACTATTCTACCCTTTGTGTTTAAGAGTTACAACTCTCTGGTACTTAGAGCAACTTTGCTACTACTTTATTGCAGATCCGCTATCTTATGGAAGATGTGGGTCCACAAATGTCCCTCTGGAGACCCCAGATCCTCCTGGATTTGGGTGTGTCCTAGAAGGTCTACTTTAGAGGCTCTCTATCCCCATCCAATGCTACTGAGTTGGCTGGTTGCTCAGTCCACAGCCATAGCATGCCCAATATGGGGGGGGGGGCGGGATCCAGGAACATGAGGTCTCATAAGATACCCGTCATATGCCACAATTCCAGCCAAGGGCTGGAACACCACTGACCCTCAAAGTATATGCCAAAGCCATGTGCCCCAGTGGTATTGGAATTCACATGTTGTTAAGCATCAAGGGGGTATGGTGTCCTCCAAAAAGAGAGACTGTTAAATTCCTGCAGCAACCTACGCCATACTCCAAGGTCTTCCCTGATGCCCTCCATCACACGGGTACAGTGGTGGGATCTGAGTAACGCCTCCATGGCATCACACAGATGGCGCACAAGCAAAGTTGAGGTGACAATTTAGTTCCTGAAGCTCCCTAAGGGTTGTCTTATTCCTGGCCATCATAGCGGCCAGCTTGTCATCCAACAGGAAGATGGGGCAGATGTTTTGGGAGGCCCCCAAAGTCCAGGGGCAAATTTTGTCTCCTAAAGACTGCCATGGGTTGCACACGCCTTTCAAAATGGTAAGTGGTCTGGAAGGTCACATCCAGTTGTTGTTAGCAAGCAAACAGTAAACCTATGCTGCCTTGTACCTTGCTCTTGGGGAGAATCACTTTTTATGGGGAAGAGGCAATTTTCCATTTTGATAAAAATATGAAGAGATCTAAGGAAGCTCACAAAAATGGGGAGCCACATGTGGCCTGTCAGCCAAGTAATTTCCATCCCTAGTGTGGGCTCTTCAAAGGAAAAAAAATAACCCTGATTTTGCAAAAAAAAAAAAAAGCCTACATCAATGCAAAGGAACCAATCATGACAGCCGATGCTGGAGGGCGGAGGTTTGCCCCCTTCCCCCGGGTAGATGGACTCTTCCAACATGCCCAGGGTATGATGGGATGAGGGAGGGAGGACCCAGGTTGCCTAATGGGCAGTTCCTCCTTACCCTTGTCCTCTTTCTTTGGCAGTAGGTGAATGGAAGAGGATCGTTTGCCTGCTGCTCCGGACTGCTTCCTGTGCTGCCGCAAGTTATCATGTCAGTGGTGTAGTATGGAGGTTGGCAAGGGAGGCTTTTGACACGCGCATGGTCCGTACATGCCCATGCCTGCGGGCACCATTTTAGGGGGCTTGTCTTAGCCCTGCCACATTTCGCTACCTCCTTCAGCCCCACTGTGCTCCATACAGGGGTTGCCAGGGAGGCTTTCTGGCATGCGCATGGCACACGCACACTGAAGCCTGCGGGCACCATTTTAGGGGGCTTGTCCCAGCCCTACCATGCCTTGCAGAACTCTCCTCTTTGGTGTTCAGCCAGAGGTATCATCCTTACTGTGGGAGGGAGCGACAAGGGCCCCCATCTGGTGATCCGTGGGGTGGACCTGGGTTCCCCTCACACCACATGCCCATGGTCACCATTTTGGGTCAGGTGGCCATTTTGAGCAGGGTGGCCATTTTGAGTAGGATGTTCATTTTGAGTGGGGTGGCCATCTTGTGTGCCCCTTGTTCGGATCTTGATTTCAGTACATTGGCACCAGGGCATGGGGCCGAAGAAGGGCTCTGGTGCCAGGACAGGCAAGCGACAGATATAATTGTGGCCACTTTGTCCAGTGCCCTGCCACCGCGGCTTCACCCACCAGCTGATGGCGCTTCCGGTTCCACAATGCCTGGCCTGTTGGGAGTTTGTGGTGCTGGGATGGTGTAACCATAGGAACTGTAAGTACCAGCACGAATGCTCCATCTGTCACAGGCTGCATGCCGCCACCACAAGTTTCAAGGCTGGATTTGGACAGGGGTGAGAAAAAGACCTGGACGGAGGACCAATGCCCGCTGTGGTGCCTGGGAATCATCCCAAGGGGCCCCAGCCCAATTAAATTACCTGTCCTCGAGCGGTGGCTGCAGGCTTTCCCGAGTAGGCGCAGTGCATTGTATCTTTTGGATGGCTTTACCCTTGGCTTCCGAATACCTGCAGGAGGTGAACGCTGGCCACAGTGGGCGAATAATTTGCATTCCATACAGGGCATGGAACATATAGTCTGGGAAAGGATTTTTGATGAGGTAATTAAGGGGAGGGTGGCCGGCCCCTTTCCCATGCCCCCCTTCGTGAATCTCTGGGTATCACCTCTGGGGCTTGTCCCCAAGAAGGTGTCCAGAGAGTACCACCTGATCCACGATCTGTCCTTCTCTGAAGGGCAGTCGGTCAATGATGCCATCCCTCATGACTCGTGCTCCCTAAGGTATGCTTCCTTTGACGCTGTGATGATGTTCCACTTGTGTGGCGTCAGGGCCTTGTTGGCAAAGTGTGACATTAAGTCCGGATTTCGGCTCTTACCTGTCCATCTCGACCACATTGAGTTGCTCACCTTTGCCTTCGATGGCCAGTACTTTGTCGACAGGCCCCTTCCATTTGGTTGTTTGGTATCCTGTGAGGCCTTTGAGCATTTCAGCTCCTTTTTGGAATGGGTTCTCAAACACCAGGTGGGGCTGGTGTAAGTGGTCCATTACCTTGATGACTTTTTGTTTTGCAGCCCACAGGGGTCAGGTTTGTGCCAACACTTGCTGTCGTCCTATCAGGAACTGACCAGGGAACTGGGGGTGCTCCTTGCACCAGAGAAAACAGAGGGTCCAGTGACCAACCTGACTTTTTGGGGGGTCAAACTGGACACTTGTGCACAAGCCTCATGTCTGCCACTGGACAAATTGAGGACGCTGGGGGGGGGGGAACTGGCTGCTATGCTAGCCTGTTGCAAGGTAACATTGAAGGAGCTCCAGGAGCTCAATGGCCACCTGAATTTTGCATGTAAGGTGGTGGCCCCAGGGCGGGCCTTCTTTCGGCATCTCTGTGACACCATGTGAGAGCTGTCCAAGGCTTATCATAGGACCAGGGTCACTGCAGGCATGAGGGCAGGTCTCAGGGTCTGGTTGCACTTTTTGGAAGATTTTAATGAAATCTCCTTCTGGATGACACATTGCCAGCTTGATGCACAATTCCAGGTCCACTATGATGCCTCCGGTGCCCTGGGCTTTGGCATGTACTTCCAGGGTCATTGGTGTGATGGGTCATGGCCAGTACAGTGGGAGGGGAAAGGTTTCTTGAGGGATCTCACATTCCTAGAATTTTTCCCCATCCTGGGGGCTCTATAGCTGTGGGCTGAGGAGTGTTCTAATTCCTCTGTCTGCTTTTGGTGTGACAATTTGGCAGCATTTGGGTGATGCCCTTGGTACACACTTTCGTTCTCAGGTGCCTGCAGTTTAACATACTGTTTCAGACCATGCATGTGCCAGGCCTGGATAATTCAATTGCTGATGCCCTGTCACACCAACAGATGCCACAGTTTCGACTGTTGGCACCTGGGGCAAGGGAACTGCCTGACAGCTTGCCGGAAGAAGTGTGGACCATTGGAGTGTAGAGGTAGACAGAGCTATTGGGTTGGCCTTGGCGCTGAGGACCCATACCCCTCTATGCTACTGCACTTAAGGATTTTCTAGGTTTCTGTAGGGTGCAGAACCTGCCAGACCTATGTCCTATTCCAGTGGACCATGCATTGCAATTCATCGTGTGCCTGCATGCCAAGGACCTGGCACCCAGGACTATTTGGAGTCTTCTGTCGGTCCTTACCTTTCATGCCAAGGCTGTGAGGACTCCTGATTCATTGGGTGATTTCAGCATTAAGAAGGTTCTGAAGGGCTGGTTGCAGGAGCGTGGCCATGTGCCAGACCTTAGGACGCTCATCTCCCCAGATGTACTCCTCTGCCTGATGAAGGTGTGGGATCGTTTCTGTAGCACACCTTTTGAAATCCATTTGTTCCAAGCAGCTTCACTCACTTTGGTGCCCTCAGGATAGGCAAATTTGTGGTGGCATCCAAACTGGATGGCTCAGGCAAGGCCCTACAGGTGTCGGATGTCTGTGAAGTTGGGGGTTGCTTTTGCTTATGTATCCGGTCATCCAAGACTGACCCATTGGCCAAAGGGACCTAAGTTAAGAGGCACTGGCCTGCTGTGCATTTCATCTGGTCTGCAGTTCTACCATGGAGGCAGTGGAGGGCAGATTGTGACCCCCAGCTGATCGATAGGGCCAGGCGGGGAATTAATAAGGCAGTGGCACGATTCTTCAGCAAGGGGTTGGGCACGGTTGTGAACCACCCTGAGATCCAGTTTGACTGCACTGGCCTATATAGGGAGGATGGGGTACATCTCACCGCCCTAGTTATTGATATATTTTTGACTGACCTGCAGTGTGGCCTCCAGGCTGGTGGGGGCTAGTCAGTGGCATAGCAGAATGCTAGACACTTGCAGTAGCGGGTAGTGCTGGTAGTGCTGGTTAAAAGGATAGATGAAGGCCTAGAATTATTCAGGAATGGGGCATGGCATGGCACACAGCCAGGAATATAGAAACCTATGCTTCCATGTCTGGCTGGGTGATATGTCCATGGCCTGTTGACTATGCTGTTGGCCTGCAGCCCTGAGGCCTGAGAATATCATCTGTCATTATACCCGAATGGTGAACTGGGACAGGGACTGTTAAAGAACAGGACGGTCCCGGTGAGCTGGTAGTCACCTAGATGTGAGTGGAGAGGGTGAAAGATGATTACTTTAGCTCCATCATCAAAAACAACACTACTCAATCCCTGCTGCAAGTTAAGCAGAATTACAGTTAACAAAGTTATACGTTAATAAAGTAGCCCCGAGTTTTAATCCAAAACACTTTCTCCGCCTCTTTACTTGGGGGTTGGGGGGGGGAGGCTTCCTGGTGGATGCTTTCCACACATCCAGGTCAATAAAATAAGGGGGAGGGGGAGGATACAGAATACAAGTTCCTGTCCTTGCTTTCACCCCTCACAGATTTATTAATAGAACTCTTGATTAGAACTACAGATTGTGATAACTGCATTAATACTGAAACATGAAAAATAATTACCATCACTGTTGACAAAAGAATGTTGACCTTAACTGCATCCCAGCATGGTTAAACTAATTCACACCTGCAGTGAGATAAAAACCCATTATCTCAGTTCAAGCTATATGTGGTACAATTGAAGAACCTGATAAAGTTGTAATTTAGCTGTTTCCTTGGAAGTTTCCTTGTTCCAGTAAACAGATTGTCTTGGGGAAAAGGGTGCCTGCAGGATTAATTTTTTGTGGGTGGGGGTGGGAAGGAGAAGACATACTTGCATTTGTCTGGTTATATTAATGTAGACATCTAAAATTGTGTGAATTTCTGTATCTGGAAGGGATTGAAACATTAATTTACTTACTTATAACCATTTAATGCTGTGCCTAGAGACCCATCGGTTTGTGTTCTATATAAAAGACAAACAGCATAACTGATATTAGTACAGCACTGAAAGATAAGCAACAGGAGTGTGCTCTTTCATGTTTTTGGACTTCCATTCCCAGAATTTTCCAAGAAGTCTAAGAAACCCAAATAAGCAGTTGGTTCCATCCTCAAGAGAAGGGCGCTTTTTTGGGGGGAGTGATTTACCAGCATTTGCTTCCCTGACCTTTCTTTTTTTCCTTTTGTTTTATTTTGATGATTTGTCTGGAAAAGGTAAGGAAAGAAGAAAGATGCTATGATGTTTCCAGGGAATTGTAGTCTCCCTGCCCATTGGGCTCTCTAGGGCAGGGGTTCCCAACCTCTTCATGGTGAGGGCTGGACCACACACCCTGGACAGTTGAGTGGGCTGGTCATGTGGTTCCTCCCACCATAAATGCTGCTGTAAAACACATCCACAACTGCCGTAAATGCTGTGGGTGCATTTACAGCAGTGTTTACAGCAGGTAATTTATGCATGTACGGGTGCGTTTTGGGGCTGTTGTAAACTTGTCTGCTTCCGCACTGAGGGCAGCATTGGGCCATATGAAATGGTGCTGTGGGCTGGGTCCAGCTTGCATGCCATAACTTGGCCACCCCTGCTCTAGAGGGTGCCTCCCAAAGAACTATCACTTCAGCAAACGGTGATGGCTTCTCTTTCTCCTTTGTACAACTCAACAACAGGAAGCAACAGCAAATAGAAAGGCTGAAGTAGCCAATAGTGCTATGAGACTGGAAACCAATTCACAGTAGAGGAATGAAATCTACAGCTATGTCAATTTGGTTTCTAGGCTATAATTTCAAAGATTCCTGGAGAATTCTGGCATTTGAAGTCCAAAAACACAAATTAGGACATCTCTAGTGAGCAGCTGAACAAACTCTTCATACTGCAGCATATTATCCACTCTTTATGTGCAAGATTGAACTGAAAGGCAGGGGAATTTTGGGAATTTTGCCACCTTAACAAACAACTGTGATCATCCTCAACACACCAATTTCATTTGATTTCAGAAACAATAGGGTAAGAATAGAAGGTCATCTGAGAATAAAACATATAAGTGGGTTTAGGAAATATTTCTTCCTGAAATCCAGGACCCTTGTTACTGTCAGAGATGATAGTATTAGTCTCACAGAATGAAGTGAATCTTTACCATACATGCTTTGTGATAGCCATATTCTTCTAGCTATCGCATATTGCTTGAATAGTCCACAAAACTTTGCTACTTTTCCGTTGCCTCCCAATTCCCCATAATGCTCTTTTTTCCACTATTTTTGGGGAAGCGGAGAAGGAGGCATCAAGGGCAAATGCCAGTTAGTTCCATATCATGGATGAATGCTCAGGGAATTATTCTTTCCTTTAGGAACTAGTCTCCTGAGTCATAGTTTGACCTAGTAACATATAGGATGCAAATGTCCTTGCTGAATTACAGCCATTCAGAAATGCAAATTGCAACCTAACAAACCAAATTCTCAACATCAGCAACACACCAACAAAAATAAGCTCCTCGGTTAGGCCTTGCCTGTTATGACTCCGCACAATCATTGATCTACACACACTATTTAATGAGTGGGACATTTTTTGTACGGTGATTCTTTAAATGTATGGCATTTCTCTGAAACTTCAGTAAAAATTAATTTATTTGGTCTTGGCAATCCCCCAAGATGATTTGCTGCCTCTCCATAAAACAGATGCCAAATGAAACTGTGCATGTGTCTCTGCATTTCCTTGTTTTGAATCCAAACAATGTCTAGGAAGCCATTTGAAAGACAGTTAAACCACTAATCATATACAATCTATTGTGTAACCGTGGGCGATATATGTGGTGATAGCGAATTCAGATGGAAGAGAGATATGAAATTCAGAGAGCAGCTCGAATGATTTGGTGATAGCATGGGGCCCAATAACACTACAAAGCTGTAAACTCTGTCAATCTAGATTGCCCAGTTAGGTGGCAGAGATGCAATTTGTCTTTTCTGAAGCCGCCTGCTGCTAGCTAGCTCCATCTCCTGTCACAGCCTATTAGCTCCCTCTGAAAATTGGTGGGAAATTGCCTGCAGATTGTAGGAAATTGCATCTCCAGGCCTTGGGAGAGAAAAAAAATGTAGGATAGGACAACAGTGACCCTCCCGGAGCAGCTATTAATATAGCAAAAGCTGACCTTTGGCTTGGTGTGAAACAGCTTTGCTATTTACTGAATAAAGGCCATATTATGTGTGGCTGCAGGAAGGTACAAATTATTATCCTGGCTATCCTGCTTTGGAAGAGGATCTTTTTTTTTTTTTTAGCATTTAAGCTTGAACCTTTGCCATGTATGTTGGAAATGGCAGAGCAGAGTTGTCTAGGGCCTTGAGCATAAAACTTCTTGAGAAGAAGGACAGAAGATTTCTTCTGCTTTTGTGAAAGCTTTAAAATCTAAAATTGTAAGCATCTGAACATCATCACTTCCTCTTTCCTGCCACTGACTGTGTGACAGCACAAAAGTAATGCTCAGGATACATTAAAACTAGGATGGCATTTTCTGAATTGGATTTGTGTGGACTTTAAAAACTTGTTTATTAAAAACACAACAGTGCTATACATTTCCATTTAGGCTGTAATCCTGCAGCCACTGATCTCTAAGTAAGCCCTATAGAACTAAATCTGAGTTCTTTCTGAGATAACATGTCTGGTAATGAGTATACTCCATTTATAAGTCACATTTATTTATTTATTTATTTATTTATTTATTTATTTATTTACATTTCTATACCACCCTCCTCCCCAAGGCGGCTCAGGATGGTTTGACACATCATAAAACATCAGAACAATACAGATTAAAAAATTTAAAAGTTCTTAAAATCTATAAAACCAATTAAAATTATAATTGAATCTTTGTTTTAATTTAACATTTAAGGGAGCAGAGGGAGCCGGAGGGGGGAAGGGTTCAAACCAACCAGCAGGCTGAAGTCATTGTGCCTCCAGTACCTGCTAGCCAGGTTTTTACACCCTTCCAAAAGGGCAGCAGCTCTGCCTGGAGGCACAGCTCAGTTGGCAGGAGGTTTCAAAGGGCCGGAGTGGACACAGAGAAGGCCCTCCTTCTAGTGCTAGAGATGTGCCTCTCTAGCTGATGGCACTCTCTAGCTGTCCATCCTACCAGAGCCTCTCCAGTACACTCTGGTAGGATGGACAGATGTTCTTGGGACAATGTGGTCTCTTTGGTATCCTGGCCCACTACCATGTAGGGCTTTAAAGGTAATTACCAGCACTTTGAATGGTACCCGGAGGCACACTGGCAACCAGTGCAGCTCCCGAAGCAATGGTGAGGCATGAGCATAACGCCCGCATCCCATCACCACCTGGGCAGCTGCACTCTGTATCAGTTGCAGCCTCCGAATGGTCACCAAGGGCAGCCCCATGTAGAGCATGTTACATTAGTCAAGTCTGGAAGTGACCAAAGCGTGTGTGATCATGAGCACGGAGTCCTGATCTAGGAGTGGTCACAACTGGTGTATAATGTGAAGTTGTGCAAAAGCCCTCCTGGCCACGACTGCCACCTGCTCTTTGAACCATAGTCACAAGTCCAGGAGGACCCCCAGATTACGTACCGGGTCTGTTTGGGGCAAACTGCCCCATTCAGAACTAAAGATGGTAACTCCCATGATAATGCAGGAGCCCTGACCCACAGCCACTCAGTCTTGCTGGGAATCAGTTGTAGCCCATTGTCCCCCATCCAGACCCTGACAGCCTTTAGGCACCTGGAAAGGACTTCCACTGCATTGCTTGGCTCTCCATGGGCTGAGATATACAGTTGGGTGTCATCAGCATATTGATGATACTTCACCCTGTGTGAACGGATGATCTCACCCAGCGGTTTCATGTAGATCTAGAATAGGAGAGGCAAAAGGTCCAAGCACTGAGGCACCCCATACTGCAGGAGCCTGGGGCTGGACCTCTCGCCTACCAGCAACAACGACTGGGTCCAGCCCCTCAGAAATGAGGAAAACCAGGACCATACAGTGCCCTGGATCCCAAACTCTCAGAGCCTTCTCAGAAGGATACCATGGTTGACAGTATCAACAGCCACTGAGAGGTCAAGAAGAGCAAGGATGGATGGATGACTTGTGTCCTGCTCTCTCCAGAGATCATCCACAAGCGCGACCAATGCAGTTTCCTGACTGAAAAGGGTTCAGATAATGTACTTCCTTCTCTCCACAGGTGATACCCCAGCCAGGGAGTGGTCTGCTCCCAGACCTAAACTCTCTGTCATCAATTCAGGCAAATAAAAAGTACTGGTCCCAGAACTTCCAGCCTAGGTAGACTACACCTTTCTTAGGCCACAGATTTATTCCCCAGCCACGAGTCAAACCTTAAGGTTCTGAAGTCCAGGCTGTTGAATACCCCATGGTCCTTACCCATAAATGATTGGGCCCCAGGTACGGACCCCAGGTACACCTAGCTGCATGTCTTGCTTCCCAGTGAATGTAGCTGTGGCCAACCAGCAAAACAAACTTTGGTGCTCCTGCCAATGCAGGAAATAAAAAGAAGAAAAAAACATTCTGCACACAAGGGGACACATGTAAGACCAAATTTTTCCCGATGCCCAGCACCCCACTTTTTTTATATCCCATGGAGAATAACCAATCACAGCCGCTGTACATGTGGCCCTGATATGGAATGAGTGCATTCAGAAGCAGATCCCTGGCAGCCCAAACACCTTCAGAGCACCACTGGTAACCCTCCAAAATTGATATCACATTAAAAGTGTCTGATTCGCTTGCATGAATAACAACCCAGGGCTAGAACTCTGTGCTGCCAAGTATTGTCTGTTAGGATGTGTAAGTGCCTGCCTGACACTCTGGTGGATTGCAAGGTTTATTATAGCTATGTTTCTTTAAGGCCTGGCTAAAGGAGCACACAGGTGTCCTGATTCTGCCTTGCTGTGTGCTATTGGCCGGTGTATATAGTCAGGAGCTACAGAGAGCTCCTTTGAGTTGTTGTCTCCACGGGTTGTTGTCTTCAGAAGTGGTTTTGACACCATATGAAGAGCTGTTCCAAGGCTGATGTCCAGAGCTATGTTACAGGGACTGCTTCATCACTGTTCGACTTTACAGCTACCAGCCTATGGTGTGCAGACAGGGCCGGATTTTCCTATAGACTAACTAGGCTTCAGCCTAGGGCCTCAAGATCAAGACGGGCCTATATATTGATATATATCACAGTAATGATGTACTTTATTATCTCTCATGAAATTTACAAACTTAGGGGGTGGAGCCAAGATGGAGACCTAAGAGGTTGCTTTTTCTTTAGCTGCAAAAAAATGAAGTCACATTTTGTGGAATAAAAGTGGATACAGTCTCTTTAAAAACGTAATAAAAGGACCATAAGGATTACAGAGTCAAGGGGAATTTTTTAAAAGTTGTTTTCAACCAAAAGTTTGCTGTGGCTGCTTCAGGACGGAGATAACGGAGATAACGGAGCCGAGCCTGCCGGCTGAACTGTAAGCATTTCAGTAAAGTGGGGGTGGGGTGAAGACGATTCCAAGCCAACATTAAGGGAAGTTTGAACATGTTTTCCCCCCAAGATTGTTGGCTTGAGAAGTTAATTACAAGGACTGTGGATCTGGAATTTGTGTGAGGACAAGGTGAAGATAAGGAAAGATAAGGAAGTTTTCTTTATTTCTTCCCAGCTGCCGTCCGGCAATTAATCTTTAAAAGTCCTCACCCCTTTACTTACTAACTATAAATCTTTGATAGCAGCCAATTAAACTGTTTAGACCCTGTATTGCTTTGAAATAATTGCTGGGAGAAGAATTGTTTTTTTTCTCTCTTGTGGACACTGTTTACTGGAGCGAATTGAAAGTGAAACTGAGGACTGCTGTTGCTATCTCTTTTTTGTTTTTCCCTTCGGTTAAGTGATTTTTGGACTCCTGTTGCTGGCTTTGTTGCACAGAATATATATATTTGTTTTCTAGCCCTTCCATTTAAGAAGAAGAAAAGTCTTTCCTTGATTTGCATAAGGGGGGACTTGATAGCTTAACAAAATGTTTTATTGGTTATATTAATTTGGAAAAGAAGAATTGCTGGCTCCTATTTATCTAGTTGTAATTGTGTAAATGACTTTATGATTTTATGATTTTATGAAACTTTGTAGTATATTCATGGCTCTTTAATAATTGTTTTTTGCTGTGGTGAATGTTACCTTGATGAGTAAAAGAAGGGATAAATCTTTGGAAGATAGACAAGATAGACAAGATAACCCTGCGTGGGTAAGACTTGGATGGCTGACAAGAAGAGACCAGCAAGGGAGGGTGAAATCACTGCAGCAAGAGATTGAAGAGGCGGAGAAACTGCAAAGATTAAGGGAGAAAGTTCATCAACAACGACAGCAACAGTTTCAACAGCACAGAGACAGATCACAACAACGAAATAAAAAATCACAACAAGAGCAAGAAATGGAGTCAAAGGCAGAACAAGGGGCCATAAAAAAGAAAATAAGTGAAAAAGACAAACCTCAATCTGATTTAAGCGAAGTTATGTCAGCATGGATAAAACAACATGAAGAAAATGTTGAGAAAAATTATGACAAATTTAAACAACAATTGTTTGATAGACTACAGGCTGCAGAAAATCAATGAGTCAAAGAGCAACAAGAACTCATCGCGATTATTCAAAAAGATATAAAAGATTCGACATCAAACTTGTTAAAAGCCACATCTGAAGGAATGAATAATTTAATGAAGGAGATGGTGGAAATGAAAGAATCAGTGGTCACAGTAAAAAAGGAGGTAGTGGAACTAAAACAAGAAGTTGCGGAGGCGAGAGAAAGAGAGAAAAAGCAACTAAATTGATTGATCATGAAAAAAGAATGGCGTATCTGGAAGATCAGATAAGAAGGAAAAATGTGATAATTAGAAAAATCCCTGAGAATAAACCAGACAACTTGAAATCAAGACTGTTGACATGGTTGAATGAATTGAAAATGGGGAGAGATTTTGTATCTGAGGACACTGAGAGTGTGTATAGACTGGGTCCAAAGAAAAATAGAATGGGTTCTAGAAATGTGCTGTTAAAATTTGCAGATTTGAATGCAAAATTAAGATTGATGTCTCATATTAAAAATGCTGGTCCGAATGTTCTCAAAATGGAAGGAGTGGATATTGAAATTTTCAACGATATAGCGTTTGAAGAAAGAATTTGGAGAAATCAAATTAAGCCTGTTACAAAAAAATTGAGAGATAAAGGAATCTTATATAATTGGAAATTTTCAAAACAGATGAGGTTTGTGCACCTGGGGAAAACCTTTTATATAAAGGAAGATTCATATGTGTTGGATGTGTTAGTAGAAACAAAGATTCTGGAAAACGGAACACAAGAGTGGAAGGATCTCAAAGAAGCATTATTATTGGCAGGAGCAAACACAGCAAAAAAACCAGAATCCACAACTGAAGAGGCTCAAGGAGCAACTGGAGGCAATTAAGATGAATTGTATTATACTGTAACATCTGCAGCTGAAGTATTACTGGAAGAATGATTAAGTTTTGTAACCACATGACTCCCCTCCCCCTTCTCTTATTAGTAGAGGTGTTTTTTTTTTTTTTGAAAAAAGAAGGGGGTTATTATCTTTTTGTTTTTTATATGTTTTTCTATGTCATATATGTTAAATTGTGGGTAGTGGGTAACACGTCCTTTGAAGTCTGCCAGCTATTTCTTAAAAGGTCAAATAACGATAAAACATGAAAAATATTAAGATATTGTCATGGAATGTGAAAGGGGCAGGTTGTCCTACTAAACGTAAAAGGTTGGAAATGGCCCTAAGAAAAGATAGAGCGGACATCATTTTTTTACAGGAAACTCATCAAAAAGTCATAAAAATAATTTATATCTTGGTTGGACTCAGTATTATGAAAAGGCCTTTGGTTCTTCCAAGGCAAGGGGGGTGGCGATTATGATATCGAAAAGATTGGGATTTACGAAAACAAAAATGATAGGGGACCCAGAAGGCAGATACTTGATTATAGGTGGAAGTATAGAAGAAGAAGAAATATTGCTGGTCAATGTCTATGCACCAAATGAGAATCAAGACCAATTCTTGACTAAACTGAGTCATATTTTGATAAAAGAAAATTGTGATAGAATGATAGTTGCTGGAGATTTTAACCTAACAAGGTCAAATATTAATTGTACTAATATAACTAATTATAGAAAAGGTTGGAAAGCCAAATTGTTGGATGATTGGATGAAAAAGTTTGGATTGAAAGATTCTTGGCGGGAATTGAAAGGGGAAGAACGAATTTATACATATTACTCCCAGGTTTATAATTCATATTCTAGGATTGACTATGTATTTGTAACACAAAATTTGTTGAAGGATTTAAATGATGTAGAAGTAGGAATCTTTAAGGAATCGGATCATGCCAAAATAATGGTGGAACTACAATTTAAAATAAATAGAAGTAATATTAGAACTTGGAGGTATGATCCGAAACTATTTAAAGACAAGGGGATAAAAGATCAGATAACGAAAAATTGGGAAGAAATTTGAAAAATCAATGATAATAACGAAACAAACTTTAATATAATTTGGGATGCCATGAAAGGAGTATTTAGGGGTGAGTATATTAAATTTAAGAGTTTAAAAAACAAACAATATAAAGATAGACAATTGGAGTTGGAAAAAGAGATTAAATTATTGCAAACTAAACACACCAAAACAAAGGAGAGGAAGACCCTAGAAAGGATACAACTGTTACAGAAGGAGATAGCAGGAAGGGATATTGAAAAAATTAAAAGAGATTTAATTTATTTGAAAAGGGAATATTTTGAGTATAGTGATAAAAGTTCAAAAATGTTAGCAAAAGCAGTGAAAGAGAAGAAGGAAAAAAGGGAGATAGGAACTTTAATAAGGGAGGATATGAAAAGGTGCAATAAAACAGTAGAGAAACTCAACATAGTTAAAAAATTTTTACCAAAATTTGTACACAGATAAGAAAATAAATATAAGCTAGTTAGAAAAATATTTACAAGAACACAAGGGGGAGAGCATAAAAGCAGAGCACAGGGCTAGAATGGAAGAACAAATTATAGAGAAAGAGATACTAGATGTTATAAACAAATTGAAAATAGGGAAAACTCCAGGAGAAGATGGATTACCAGCTGAATTTTATAAAGAATTTAAACAAATTGTTATTCCAAAATTAATTAGGTTATATAATTATATTTTGGAGGGGGGAGAATCTCCAAATTCATGGCTTAGATCCATCATAGTATTAATACCAAAACCAGGAAAAAAATTAGAATTGGTTGATTCATATCGTCCAATTTCTTTAATTAACCAGGATGCAAAGATTTTTACAGCAATTATGGCTAACAGGTTAAATAGTTTTCTGGGGGAATATATACATACAGATCAGGCAGGTTTTTTAAAGGAAAGATACATGTCCGATTTAATAAGAAGGGTGTTAAATTTGTTACAAATAAACAAGAGAAAAGAAGGTAGACTATTATCTTTAGATATCTTTAAAGCTTTTGATTCTTTACAATGGATTACTATCAGGGAAATAATTAAAAAAGTAGAATTTGGGGAAAAATTTAAAAACGTAGTTAATCAACTTTATAAAAGTAGTTATGCCAAGGTAAGAGTAAATGATTCATTTACAGAAGATATTGAAATTAAAGCAGGAATGAGACAAGGATGTCCTCTTTCCCCCATTTTGTTTATAATGGCTATGGAATTGTTGGCTAGAGCTATAAGGAGTGATACGAATATAGAAGGGATAAATGGAACAAAAATAAGTTTGTATCCAGATGATACTTTAATTATAACGAAAGATCCTATAAAAATATGGAAAAGATACAAGATCCCTTGCAAAAATTTGAAGAGATAACAG
Source organism: Furcifer pardalis (assembly GCA_030440675.1). NCBI lineage: Eukaryota > Metazoa > Chordata > Lepidosauria > Squamata > Chamaeleonidae > Furcifer > Furcifer pardalis. The sequence goes on along the minus strand of CP126896.1, from coordinate 43,322,677 downwards.
GCCTGGGAATAAATTGGGGGAAATCGGAAGCAATTTTTAGTAAATTAAATAAGGAAGAGATAGGGAGAATTAAGGAAAAATTTAAAATTCAAATTAGGAAAAGTATAAAGTATTTAGGAGTTAACATTGCTGACAATGTAGAGGATTTGAAGAAATTAAACTATGATAAAGTGAAAGAGGAAATTAAGAAGAAAATTGTTTGATATAGGGTATTGAAGACCTCCTGATTTGGAAGAATAGCAGTTTGTAAAATGAGTTTATTACCCAAGATTAACTTTTTATTTGAAGTCCTCCCAATTAAACAATCTGAAAAAGAACTAGGAGTTTTTCAAAACTTATTGAATGATTATTGTAATGGAGGGAAAAGAGCAAGGATACCTAAAAGTCTATGGTATAAACCGCAGAAAGAGGGTGGTTTAGGGTTACCTAACATTAAATCGTATTACAGGGCGTTCCAAAGTAAAGGCTTGGTAAAACTTTTAATGATAGAGGACCTTATATGGAGAGAGATAAAAATGAAAGATAGTAATGTGTGTGCAAAGGGAGAATTTCTGGAAAATACAATTTTTGATTTAAAACCAAGAAATAATGTCCTAAAGTCTATGATAAATGTATGGATAAAGTTGAAAGATAAATTGGCACCAAACACCTCTCCAATATTAGAGTTGCAAGATCTTAAAACATTCCCAGTTAAAAATTTAGAATTATTAAAAAATATTAAGTATAAATATGATATAATTTTACTAAAAGATTGGCTGGATCGAATTGAGAATGAAGAAACAAAAAAAGAAATTTATAAGGAATTAAAGTTGAACTGGCTTCAGATACTAACGTTGGATAAGTGGAATAAACAATATAAAAAGAAATTACAGCCAATAAGGCAGCTGACAGACTTCGAGGAGATGGTATATAAAATAAGAAAAGGTTCAATGGGGATAAAAGGAATAGTAAGTAAATTATATAAAATGATAAACAATATGGATGAATCCCAGGACACCCATAAAAGAATGTGGGAATTGGATTTGAGTATTATTATTACAGATAAGAATTGGAAGAAAAAATGGAAAAGTAGGATGATGCGAAATCTGTCTACAAAAGTTAAAGAACACAACTACAAGATGTTGTGGCGCTGGTATATGACGCCAGTTCAGTTAAATCAAATAAATAGTAGCAACTCAAAAAAATGTTGGAGGTGTCATCAGGAAATTGGGACATACAAACATATGTGGTGGGATTGTAAAATTATTTCCAATTTCTGGCATAAAATGGAACAAGAATTAGAAATTTTTTAAAAATATCTGCTTAAAGTTGAATGAAAAAATTGTTTTATTAACGGACTTAGAGGAATTGAATTTAGAGGAAAATATAAAAGAGTTATTGTCTATCTTCTTGACGTTGGCGAGACAACAAGTAGCCAGAAATTGGAAAGGTGATATGAATTTAGAAATTGGTAAATGGTATGTTGATGTTTGGGATATGGCATTAAATGAAAAATTTACATGGGAATTAAATATAAAAAGGGGGTTAATAAAACAAAATAGATTTTGGGACATTTAGAAACCTTTTTTGCAACACACATTGATGGATAATAAAGGAGAAAAACCTGCTCCGAATACAATGTATTTTTGGCAGAATGACTGAGTTGTAAAAGGAGTGGCTGGTAGACTCAAGGACTATAGTGCACTGGGTGGTAGGTACCATGTACAAAATAATAAAATTGTAATATTGTGATTAAAGAGGAGAGTGGATATAAAGGTGAAATTATACAGTATAGTAAATGTATTGAAAATAACTAAAGTAATGTCCGACTAGATTATATTATATTGATATGTATTTTTTTCCTCTTCTTATCTTTTAACGCTGTAGGATGTACGTGGGAACTACTTTTTTTCTTTTTTTTGTATGTAATTGTTTCTTTTATGTTTTGTAGATTGTTTTGTTAGTTTGTTTTAATATTGTAAAAACCTTAAAATAATAAAAAAAAAAGAAATTTACAAACTTAAAAATGGGAGGTGAAAGGGCCACATAAATGGAATAGCCTAGGGCCTCTTTTCATGTAAATCCAGCCCTGTGTGCAGATGTTGTTTTGCTTGCTTTAATGCTTGAACTGACCAAACTCTCTGTTGCCAGGAATGCAGAAAGGCTTCTACACCTACTGACTTGGACACTGGGTTTCTGGCTCTACCTGGCAGGCTATCTTCAGTGAAAGAACTTGGGTAAGCCATCAACTGAGGAAAAACTAAAACTGTGGAACTCTGTGACTTTTTCTTGCCCACAGCTACTGAACTGAACTGTATGAACAATATATAGTGCCGGTGAACTGAACCAGAGAATGTAACTGAGAGACCTTTGTTTATTGCCCTGTAAATACTTCTGCACCTTGCTTCTGAGTAAACCAGCCTTTAAATTTGTTCTGCACCAAACTGGCTGCCTGTTTGTCTGGCTGTTTGCACAAAGAGCCAAACCTCAACAGGTGTGTGCCAGACTACAGCCCGCTAACTCTGCTACCCACTTATACCAACATTGTTTAAGTGCTAGCAAGGGACAAATGTCCTGGTTGGAACAGGGGCCCAATGTTATTATAGCACCTTTACCCAGCTGATCAGCTTTAGAGCGGCAGATACATAACCTTAATATCTCTCAGTTGAACTGGATATTGGACAGTCTGAGGGCCTTGCTTGATGCTTCCGACTTGGATGCTGCAACCAGCTCCTCAACGCCTAAGGCCCCAAAGAAAGCCATTAGCAAAGCAGTACAGAACAGAAGCGCTTCAGTGTGGTCAGCGCAGACCACTTCACAGATCCTGGACAGGTGCATAAGTACTGCTGAGGAAAGGGGCCCCCTGGTGTCTAGGGTATAGCCACACTCCCACTCCCAAATCTCCAATACCTTCCTGATCTGGAAGTCTCCCAGGTGTTGGTGTAACCCCTGGCCTTGGTGTAAAAGCTCAGGGTGGATAACTGCCCCCTGATGGTCCATGATCAGCTGGGTAAAGGTGCTATAATAGCATGTTCTACTGCAGTGGTTCCCAACAAGGGGTACACAGCCCACAGGTGGACTTCAATTCCCAGAAGCCTAAGTCAGTACATTGGCTGATCAGTGCTTTGGGGAAATGACTTAGGCTTCTGGGAATTGAAGTCCAAACACCAGCATTTGGGAAACACTATTCTACTGGTATTGGGCATGTGTTGTGCAAACCCTTAGCAACCCAAAAAATTGAAAATTCCCTACATGCAGCTGCATAGCTACAATGGATCCTGGGTGAGGCCATGTTGCTGTACCCTCCATCTTTTCAGTTGCAAGGGGGACACCAAGCTTGCCCGCCAACTCTGGAATGTGGACAACAAGTGTTGGCACTCCCCAGAAGCCATGGGGCCATAAAAAAGAAAACCGTCAAAATAATGGATGACCCACTTGCTTCTGACCTGCACCGAAGGGCCCATTCCAGAAATGAGCTAAAATATTCAAAAGCTGAGCAAGAAATGGAACAGCCAAACAGCAGGGCCCTGTCCACAAAATGCAAAACCTAAGAGTTCAAAGTTGCCAGGGTGCACCAGAAGAAGCCAGAAGGCTAACTTTATGTTACACTTAGCCATGACCACCCCCATGCCACTTGACCTGACCATTTCCATAGCACAGTCAAAAGATGCATACCTTGCTGAACAAAGGTTGTGCAAGATGGCGTCATTGACTGAGCCACCCTCGGGATAGGACAGATGATGGATAAGCCGAAATTCACCGAGTGCCTTCTCAGGGACAATACCCAGAGGAGAAACCCAGAGATTCACAAAAGGGGGGGCAGGAAAGGTCCAGCCATATGCCCTTCAGCAGCCTCCTTAAAAATTTCCTCACAGACAGTATGCTCCATGCCCTTGACTGAATTTAAGTTATTGGCCCACTGCGGGCTCTGTGCACCGACTGTAGGTGTGCAGAAGCCACAGGCAAAACTGTCCCTTAAATATGCAGCGTCAGCTGCACAAGGATAGCCCTACAACCAACCGTTCAACATTTCAAGCCTGATTGGGCTGGGCCCCTTTTGCAGGGAGGGCTGTATTAGGAGTGGGGCATTTAGTGCTCCTGAATGCCTCTTCCGCCCCTGTCCAGGGCCCACTTTAAAACAAGAGGAGGTTACATGGGAGCCCATGCAGATCATGCACTCATATCTGAACTTGCACTGTTTGCAAGAGCATCAACTTTCAAAACATTCTTCAGATGCATTAATTGGTGTATCTTAAACTTCTGTTCATACAAAATTAACAATTTAACATTAATGCATTAAATTTAATATTATTTCTAAGATCTGAATTTAATGCATACCACTGAGTTCTCCCCTCCTTCCGTCCTCCACATGGTGAAACTTACATGACAATGTTCAGGTTAAAGCTAAGCTGTTCCAGGGGAGAACTTTTCCATCAAAATGAAAAATATGTTGTATCTTAAATTTCTAGTTCTTCCATCTCCCTGAGATAACTGCACAGATATTCTTCACTTCCTGCCATCTGGGTGTAGGAAATAAAGGATGTGTTAGTTGGGTGATTTGATATGTTGTTCAATTGACTAATTACTCTTTTAAAAATCCAATCTTTCCATTGAAGAGGTGGAGTATAATTTCTCCAGATTTAGTACATAGTTGTAACAAACACTGTCAAACTAGATCTGGTCTGTTTTGAATGAGTGTTGTTTGGTATCTTCAAATAACTCTAGTTCCCTTTATGTTCCCTTATGCTTAATCTATATTTATAGTAAAAAAAAATGGCATATGTAGCTGTCATGACATCTAAACACCACATGAGTGTTTATCTAACCAAGATAACACCACAAAAGCCTTCTGTGCACTATATAGAAACTTCTTCATGGGATCTAGGGCAAATTCTATAAAACCTAGATTTTGTTGGGGCAAAAGCAATCTTGTGTGCACTAATGCTAGTTATCAGTGGGATGGTGCTATATAGTTTAATGTGATTGCCCCTTGCCATTAACTTGAGTGATAGAGTTCTTTTTCTGCCTCCACTATTTGAAGTGAGTTCCTGCCCCATTTCCCTGTCTCTGCTCCCATTGTTTTGTTGATACTTCTCTTCTTTCTTTGACTACCAATCAAGCAACAAGCATAGACATTCTCTCCATGTACTGGCAACTTCATTTTTTCCCTTCTGACTGTAACTACAAATGGCAACCACAAGTAAAGAAACCTTTTTTTCTACTTTAAATGTTTCTAGAGTGATTTTATCATACAAAGTGCTAGTTTGTATGAAGGAAACCAAGGGCACAGCAATGATGAGACTGGGGCTAGTTAATTAATCTTACCATCAGGGCTGCTAAGACTAATAATACCTTACTTTTCATGGGATCTCAATGTCTTCTGATAATTGTGTGGGATATTCCTCCCTCTTGCTCCCTGTCATCTACCATATAATATTAACTTCTCTTCTATTCTGTGCATAGAATAGAGCTAAAGAAGCTGATACTTTGAGATTTTCTGTTCTTGAGGTGTCTCAGGAGGCACACATATTTCTGTCAAATTATAGGTTCCTCAGGCTTCTGTTTTATTAAACTACAATTCTCTCAGCTTTCCATCCTGGCCAGAATTCTATTTGTTATTTCCTGATATTTCCTGTCGAACTGCACAAGATCTTGTTAATCTGCATAAGGGAAGCAGTTTATATATACCTCGTGTTATTCTTTTCATCCACAGGAAAAGTTTGTAGCACAGTCTCACTCTTCTTGAACCTCTGGATCCTGATATAATGTCCCTTCATTCCCTGTATGAACTTTCAAATCAGCATGTTGGAATTTTATTTTCAACTTCACATGGTACCTGCAGTTGACTGAGAGGACTTTTCTGGGCTGGGGTGACTAACCAATAGTTCCTTCCCACCTCTTTCTCTCTCTTTATCAATTAGTATCATTTCTTTTGTTCCTGTTGGTTTGTTTGGTTAGTTGCTGGCATGTGTGCAGTAAAGAAAGAAGCATGCACACATCTTAATTTTAAGTAACTGTAAGTAAAGAAACATGTTGTATTATTTCTCCTACAAATGTTTCAGGATGAGTTAGTGAGACTTTGTGTGTCAGTCAATGAGAAAGTGATGGACTCTGGGAGACTTGTATCTAATTTCTTCTGTGGGTCACTGCACTTCTACTGCACAGCTTAAAGAAATGTTACCAGAAATTCAAAATTCTGCAACATACTTGGCATGCTCTCTCTCCTTTCTCCATTAATCTTCAACCACCTGTGGCACATGTTAAGCTGAAAGAGTGTCTGGTTCAAGGTCACCCACTGAGCTTCATGGATGATTGGGGATTTAAACTTGGGTCTTTTCAGTTTAAATCCTGAACTCTTGTCACTACACAACACTGACACAATTACTGAGGCATGACAGCCTGGTATTGACATTTATATCTCAAGCAGCAGGCCAGCTGTGAAACAAAACTCAGCTTTTTTAACCAAACATGAAGGAAAGACAAACAAAAGAAAACCATGTAGTAAGGAATAAAAAGCTGGCTGTTTATAGATAGTTTGATACTGTAATACTATACCCACTTCCTTGAAAGTCTATTGATTTCAGTAGGACTTTTGGATCCATCAGCCACATGTAGACTTGATGACTCATTTGGGTTGATGCACTTAACGAGCCACCCCTTTGGCAAAAGAAAAAAAAAGTAATCTTCCTGTCCATGAAACTCTATAAAAGTGTTCTTCTAAAGAACTACCTTGCAGTCTGTAGGCCAGATGTGGCCCTCAGCACCATTTCATGTGGCCCTCCACTGCCTCCACCACACCAGGAAGTGCCATGTGGTGGAGGAAGAGCAAAATGGCCATCTGGCCCCTGAAGCTATCTGAGGGAGCATGACCCAGCCCACTCTTAAAATGTTGAGAACTGCTGAACTACACCCTCCATGAAGATATAGGACTGCCACGAACCACCGGGCCAGTCTCTTTCCTGAACATGAAGCAAGGCCTGAGGTAGGCCTTGGTCCAGGTGAGTAAAATGTAGGTGTCTCAAACTATGGGTAGGAACTCCCAAGAATTTGTCTAGGGAATAATAGAGAATTCTGGGAGCCAGAGTCCAAACCACCCGCCCCTAAAACAAAACACCAAATGGCACACTCCTAATTGCTAGTGTGAGACATTTGAGTTGGGTTCATTCTTTTGACCAGCTGAAGGCTTCCTCATTTTTTTGTTGTTTTCCTGGGGGAGGGCAGGGAGTGGGTAGGTGGATGATTTACCAGTGAGTACCAGTGGCCTTTCTCCATAACAACAAAACCTGACCATATGGAAGAACATTTTGCATTTTTCTTCCTTTCTGCTTCATTTCTCTGGAAACTTTTTATTCATCAGGACATCCAGCACTGTGCCTTGGAAATCCATAACGAATGTTCACAGCAGGTATCAAACTGGAAAGAGTGCTCAATTGGACTGGAATTTTGCTCACAGTATTGCAGGAAACTAATATGACGTACCGCCCAACAGGAGCCAGGAGAAATTTTATTTATATTTTACCATGGGGTTGCACTCCATTTCCCTCCTCTCCTGATGTGTGTACCTGGACCTTGACCTAAATGCAGGTTTTTACCCTTTCTCAAGCTTGTGGTAGACTTTTGGTTCATTGGTTTGGTCTGTTGTGAGAAGTGTCGATCCTCTCCTCCCCTGCTCAAGAGCAAATTCATTTGAAAAGAAAGTGTAGCTTATTTGCTAAAAAAGAGGAAACACTGTATATATTGTTGTAAAAGCAGCAGAGGTATTCTGTGGATTAAAACAACAAAACGTTACCAAGTTATGCTGTTTAACTCTGGTCATATTCCAGCTCAAACCCACCTTCTCAAATTGTGGTTTCTTTGCTAACCAGAGTTAAAAGCCCTGGAGATGCATGCTCTTTCTCCTCTTCTCAGACTCAGGTGCTTAGGCTGCTTTTGGCTGTAAAAGCCCCATGAAATGGAGTAACAGGATAGTCCAATTCAGGCATTCCCCTGACTGTGTGAATAAAGTTATTATCATGATGGAGACATGGGAAAATATGTAAGCCCTAATCCCCAACTATTGCCCCCTCCAAGATCATTTGACATGTATGTTGAATATGTCAGAAAGTAGATTGCAGGAACATTTGGCATAATGCACTCACAGAACTTCCTAGATAAGTTAAGGGGCCTTCATAAGCATGCCATTATCCCATTTATAGACCCTATTCATGCATTAAGCAAATACCTGAATAGGGTAGAATTTAATTTGGAAATCATAACCTTTTAACTTGATGTTGATAGTCCTCTCTATCAGAAAATCAGTGATCATGTGGCTTTTGTACATTACACCTCCACCTCTATACTATTGTTAGGCCATAATCCCATTCACAGTCATGTTAGGAACAATCACAGAAGTGTTTTCCCTTGGCAGCATGTTCTTCATGCATCTAGTTTTGCAACCTGTACGAGACTAGTTGCATGAAGGGGAGAGAACAAGAATGGGGAAACCCTCAGTGTGATTGTTTCTTCACATATACTTTTTATATGTGTAGGCTATTTAAAACTCCGTAAGTCAAAGTGTAAGAATCTGAAATTAGCCACCCTAGAAAGATTAATAACACCTTTTGCCTCGAAATATGTCTGAATTTTCATTTACATTTCAGAATGCTATGAATGTTTTCTTGGTTTGATTCCAAGGAATTTTTTCCCAATCCCAAATGGCTAATTATGAGGAGATGCTTATGATAGTATTGACAACAATGCTGTGGTCTGTATCCACTTACAATAGACTCTTTTTGTTTAGCAATACTAAACACTGGATCACAGTGTAAGAGTATCATACACCATATTTGAATGTTTGCTCAGTGGGTACCAGAGAAGAAAAACAGATGTCTGTAGTTCTTCTAACTTCCCAAAACTATTCCAATCATAGAAAAATTATGTAGAATAGAAAACATTTTCCATGAGAATCAGTATTCTTTAATGTAGAGTGTATCAGAAAACAAAAGTGTTACAGTCTTTCCCCTTTATTGGGATAAGAGCAACCTTGCATGCAGTTCAGTGGGTGGCTTTATCATCTAATGTCACTGCCCTTCTTCCTCTGACTTTCTCTCCATTTCCTCTGTTTTTTCCTTCTGGCTGTAACTGTAGATCAGGGGTTGGCAGCCTTTTTAAGTTGGGGGCCAGGTCACACACTCTCAGACAGTTGAGGGGGGTGGACAGGTGGTCACCCCCCCCCAAACACTGTCATAAACATGGCTGTGGCTGCTTCTGGTGGTGCTGCTGCCATGGCAGGGGTGGTTGGAGAGAGGGCGGGGGATGGAGGATTTGGTGCTGTGGGCCAGATTTGGCCCTTGGCCCATAGGTTGCCGACCCCTGCTATAGATGGTAACTATACGGGAATATATCTTCTTTCTTCTTTAAATGGTTCTAGAGTGATTTTATCATGGAAAATGCTAGTTTCTGTAAAAAAAGAAAACAAAGGAGCAGGCAGCTGGATTCACAGAAGGGCTGTGGAAAACACAAGTTTCAGTTTCTGACAACTGAGAGATACCTTATTCATGTGTTCATGTACCTCATTATTTAAACACAAAACTGGCAAGCAGGGTCCTGTCATGTAGTCCTCTCTCAAAGCCAGGCCTAAAACTCATCCTTCTGCATCTATGCACAATCTGGTGGCATCTCCAAGGAAAGACCTATGCATGTATATCAGCCTACAGGGTGGTTTGCACACACATCCATTCCCCACTACCATGGCTAGTTGTGGCCCTATTCAAGTATTCTTGTACCTATGTTCAAGAACATAGACTAGGGCTGCCTGCAAGAAACTGGTGAATGGAGAAGAAGAGGTGGCAGGGTAACAGGGAGGGGTCATAGACAAACAGTTGATGTGAGTGCCAAACTAAACAGAAAAGTAAGGCTTTTTAAAAGAGCACTTGAACTAATCTGACCCTCGTGACAGTGGCTAACAATGACAAAGAGATACTTCTCCGTTCAGAGGTCAGTGCTGGCCTATTCTTGCAGTAATTGGTTTCAGAGTAAGTGTGGCATCATTCCAGATTAATTAAATGCCTTTGTCTACTCCAATTTTGCCTGAGCTATTTGCAGAACTATATGCAGCACAGAATCCTTGGGAGGGCCCTGTGCTTGCTGCTAAGGTTTGCTTATTTCAGGGACAATAATAATGGCTCCCTGAAGTCCGGAGGCATTTGTAAACACCTCGTTGTTGTCCTCAAATTAAGAAGAATTGATTAAATCAAAGCATTTTCCACTTCTGGAGGAACCATAGATAGCAAGGACCTGCTGCCCCCCCCCCCGCCCCAGAAGAACACTGCAAGGGGTCCTTTGTATCCCATATGGGGAGTTCTCTGTGTCAGTCATTTCACAGTGTTGCATTGCAGAAAGGAAGGTTTGTGTCACTGTTTAGATCACATTTTTACATTCTGGAATATTCTTCTTTGGTTTTGTTCTTCCACTCACCATAGTTGACTAAAATTTATTGAAATATTATTCCATGATTAAGATAGAGTCTGTGAATGTTCACGGAAGGATGGTTGTTGTACCGGCTTTGAGTGGATAGGTGCAGTGGTGGGCATAGGCCAGTTCGTCCCAGATCTATAGAACCGGTGGTACGGATCCCAGATGGCCTCCGGGGGGGGTACTAACCTCCCCAGAAGACCACCCGGGGTGGTTGCCATTTTTTTGAGGTGACCAGTTCGGTCACCTAACTGGCTGAACCACTCTGCAGCCCAAAATGGCAGTTGGTGAGTGTGCATGCATGAAAATAACAATTGACCCGTGAGTGCCTCCAGTATTCAGCGTGCATGTGTCAATTGGTATTTTAATGCATGCACACTCACCAGCAGCCATTTGGGGCTGCAGAGTGGGGCAGCTGGAGATGTCCTCAGTGGCCTCCCCAGAGGTGCAGCGGCAGCAATGGTGGTGGTGATGGTGATGGTGATGGTGGCGGCCCTTGCTCGAGTGGCCATGTGGTGTGCTGCCATGCCGCTGCCACTCACTACCACCAACTGCCACCATTCACCCCAACCCACCCCCACCACTCACTGCCACCAACTGCCGCCACACACCGCCATCGATGCTCACCATTGTGCTAGGCCAGGCCGCGGTGCACCACTGTGCCGTGCTGGGCCAGGCTGCGCTGCTGTCAACCCAGGCTACACTGCCAGGCCGGGCTAGGCTGTGCCACCGTGCCAGGCTAGGCCATGCCACACTGCTGCTGTTGCCACCTGCTCCCCAGGTGAATCACTCGGGTTTGTGTTTGGGGTGGGAGGGTGGAATATGTAATGTGTATTTTAATGTGCTTTTACGGTATGTGTTTTTATGTAGCACTTTAAAGACTAACTGCTATATTTTTATTGTTAGCTTTCGTGGATCAAGTCCACTTCTTCAGACAAAGAGTGAAACTTACAGGTATGGTTTTTATACACCAAATTCAGGGGGTCAAAGGGAGAAGGGGGTGGTCAAGCAAGATGACAGACAAGCAAGCACAGCTTCACACAGCCATTAGCAACAACAGATTATTCAGATTAGCTCTAAATGACTCCCTTTCAATCTCAAGGTTGCTGAGAAAGCCCATTCTGGTCTCTGATCAACTTTGATCTGCATGTCAGGGAAAAAAACAAAAATACTGTACCTGGTTACTTTCTGTTTTGCAGAAGAGAATTGGCAGAAAGGTTGTAATATAATATATAAAATCATATAGCAATCTGTGTATCAAATTTGATAATGTCCCAGAAACCCTTTGCTAATATTTAGTCCCCTGTGATGGGTGTCTAACAGATGGATGTACAGTTGTACCTCACTTAAAGAGCATAATGCGTTCCACAGGATTGCTCTTTAAGCGAGTTTGCTCTTTAAGCGAAACACCATTGTAAGTGACCAATTGGGGAGGGGGATTGCAAACCCCGATTTATTTATTAAGTGAATTTTTGGCTGGTTTTATTTGTTAAGCGAAGTGAACATTCAGAGAAAATTCTGCTCTTCAAGCAAGTTACTCTTTAAGCGAGGCGCTCTTTATGTGAGGTTTGACTGTACAGTAATACCTCATATAACATTAGTATCGAATAACACTAAAATCGCATAACATTAAGGAATCTGGGGGGAAGAATTGCATCAGATAACATTAAGATCCTATGGGATGCTTCAGATAACAACCGCTAAAGCCTGTGTGGTTACAATATATCTCTATGGATCCCATAGGATTTTAACATGCATCAGATAACACTAAAAATCATATAACACCAAGACTTGTGGAACCAGGTTTTAGTGTTATATGAGGTTTTACTGTATTTGATTTCTGCTGTCTCCCTTTTAATCCTAGTTTTGTAATTTCTCTGTTCCAGAATTGTAACTTTCAGACATCTGGAATGTCAACACAGAGAAACCTGTCTCAAACCACTTCAATCTAACTGGACACTCTATCCAAGACCTGAAGAATAATAGATAGCTTACTGAAAAGTTAATATTTTGGCTACAACAGAAATTCTTGCGGAGAGAAAATTCATTTTTTTTATTTTATTGCATGGCATAGTATTGTGAATAGTTGAATGTTAAATATTAATTGTATTAAGGTTAATGCATATGTGGCTCTCTTTCTCTGCCATGAAGTGGACTGTTTTCTGCCACAAACTCCAGTCTTTTTTCTCACTGTGCTACTACAAAGATTTATCCATAGCAATTTCCCATGTTTCAGTGCAACGACTTGAAAAAGATGCCTCAAGCAAAACATGCAGTCAAAAATAAAACATGCCAGTTATTGACTGTGTCTTCAACTCCTTAGAGGGGAACTTACTGTTCTACTGGTCTGAAGAAATCCATGTTATGAAAAACAAAATGAAAGATGGCAGAAATTAAAGATGCCCGTTTTCTCTGGGCCTCTCATAACATTTTTTAAAAAATCCTGAAGTTTAGAGTCCCTTTCAATTTCTCTTCTTCTGATTCTTTTTCTCCACTGTAAAGACTTAGATCTGTTCCACACGCTTAAAGGGGTTTCTCTGTTTCCCTCACATAACTGCATCTAAGCCATCTATTTCACCTGTAGGCTCTTTCTGCTTATATAATTCTCACCACATATTGTACATGGGTGTATTTTTCTTCTTTGTTAGCGACTTTGAGACCCAGAAAGGTAGAATAAAAAAGTACTAACCAACCAACTAACTGTGAACTCCATATAACAGTGAATACTCTTTCTTTGATTTTCCTTGTCTCTGAGGGACAGTTTTGCACCTTACATATTTAAATGAAGTGAAATAACAAAGATATTTTAAGTATTTTCATTTGCCCATTTCATTTGCTCTTTTAGACCTAGCATTTGTTCCTTCCCTTGGTGTTCCATGAAACAATTACAACCTGAATACAATAAGGCGAAATGTCTTTTTCTTTCCCTTCGCAGTGTGTCTATTCACCTCCTCTGTTGGGGAGCTCAAAGCTGCATTTTAGCTTCACAAGTCCTCTCTGAAACACATTAAGCTGTGGGAACCATGTATTTGTTCAAGGCCACCCTGTAGGCTTCATAGCTGAGTAGGGATTTGAACTTGGGGTTTCCCACTTCCAAGCCTGTTAGAGCTACAGCTCCACAACTATGCAAATTGTAAACAGAATGACAATCCACAGCGAACTCCAACTGCTGAAATCCCCCAGCAATGCTTGCTATTAAGAAATGTGTGGTCTCGGTAAAGCCGGTTGCCAACCACTGGGAGTGCCTCTCTGTACATTCACTGTGCTTGCGGTATTTCATATAAGACACATCAATCAACTCATTCAGGGCTGATCACTGAATCTGCAAAGAGGCCATTATTGCAAAATGGTTTAGGATGTAGGTTGCTTAGGATGTTATAAATAATTTGTATAAAAATCTCTGCTTAGTAGATAGTTATAAAAAAAACCTTTAGGATTATTAGACCTGGAATGCTCAAAATTTAGGCTTGCTCAACCTTTTGTTAGGTATTGAGCACTGTTTGGGTAATGCTATTTTTGGGCACATCTCCAGTTTTATAGATAATATATGATTGATTTAAGAATCCTTTCCCATATTTTCTTCACATTACTACATTCCCACCATAAATGAAAATATGTCCCAACTTCTCTTATACATCTTCAACAATCTTTTATATATTTTGGATCAAAATAACTTAGCCACACTGGAGTCATATGCCATCTCCACATTGTTTTGCAACAGGTCTCTTTAATTCTAACTGACATATTTTTCATGATTTTTTGTCTCCACACTCTAGCAGCCCATTCCTTCTCTTTAATTTCACCTGCTAAATTATTATGACTTTAAAGTTTCAATTGTTCAGTTTTTGTCAGCATCTTTCCCCACTCCCCTCGTCTTTGCCAGCTCCCACTGTAACCTTCTATTCTTCTGGGTGTTTGAGATTTTCAGTCTTTCTTCTCCACCATCCCAGGACCAGATTTTTCTGAACCATGCCCATTAGTATTAAAACAAGGTATTAAAGTGAAATGAGAGACATCCCACCATCAGCATTGTGCAGGGGTTCAGGTTTTTGGGATTGAAACTGAGGAATCCTGGCTTTAGCTCTTCACTCAGACATGACAGTGGGATAGTTCTACTCTCTTGGCTTGACTCACCATACTAGTTGATGTTAGGATAAAGTTCAAAAGAGGAGAGTAATTGTTAATTTGATCTAAATATCAATTGAAAGCCTCTGGTTCAGAATTGTCTCATTTTGTCCCCCCTTCCCTTTGCTAGAATTTAATTCTTCACGCCAATTCTTTCTTTACATGCCAATCTCAGCCTGATTTCTTCCTCATTGTTTTCCTCACTCCAAATTTCACTTCCTTTGAAATTTGGGATTTTAAAGGTTTTTCTACCCCCCTTTCTGTCAACACCAAATTCCTTTGTGCATCTTTTGCAATTTTGACTTTTAATTTTTTAAAATCATAATCTGCTTTAAAATTCTTCATGGGTGTGCACCTATTTTCAAGCCGTCATTCACTACAAAGAGGTCAATAAACAAGTTTAATAAATATAATAATAAACAGTGACAGATCGTTATGGGTGGAAGTTGTGAGGAATGTTATTGTGGAGATGTCTACTCACATAAGAACTCCTTGCTGAATAACGAGGCCAAGGTACTCATGAAACTAATATCTGTGTTTCTAATTCTACTGTAGATCAGGGGTCACCAACATTTTTAAGCTGGGGGCCAGGTCACGCTCCCTCAGACAGTTGAGGGAGCCGGACTGGTGGTTACGCCACTGTTTATGGCTGCCATAAATGCATTTATGGTTTTCGTAAATGAGACTATGGCTGATTGTGGCTGCAGTGGCTATGGCAGCTGGACTGAGGGTGTGGGCTGGATAATTTGGTACCATAGGCCTGATCCAGCCCACAGGCCGTAGGTTGCTGACCCCTGCTGTAGATGTAAAAATGACCTTTCTCAGCATTGTATTGTACCTCACAGTTGAGCCACAGAAGACTCTTGTTCTCTCTCTCTCTCTGTCTGAGTCTGTCTGTCTCTGCCTATGTCTGTCTATGTGTGTGTGTGATTGGAAATGTATACAGATGTCTGATTGGTCCCAGAAAGTTTAAAATAAAGCCTAAGAGGAAATAGGGCACATTGTCTTGTTTGTAGATACAGCTGAACAAACTGCTCCTGGAGCGTCAAAGGCCACTGCAATGTAAACAGAATGAAGCAGTGACCTACAGCATATGTTGGAGACACAATAAATACATTCTTTGCACTGTTGCTTGCTTTCTGCTGAATCAGGTCTCCATAAAAAACCCAAGGGACTCCTGGCAGATAACTTTGCTCCCACTCTCACACACTCCAAGCTAATTTTCTTTATTTACTTTCAGCTAGAACTGTAAGAAGTATATCTGAAGGTATGCTGCTGGCAGAGCACCCAAGAAATGGAAGAGTCTAAACAAACATCATTCACACTCTAAGCCAGTGTTTCCCAACCTTTGGCTTTTGGACTTCAATTCCCAGAAGCCTAAGTCAATTCTCCAAACCACAGATCAGCAAATGTACTGACTTAAGCTTCTGGAAATTGAAGTCTTCCAATGGGACATGTGCCCCACATTGGGAACAACTACTCTAAGCAGATTGCCCAACTGGACAATGAGAGAGATCATGATTGGCCGATACTCAATTCTCTGCTGCTTCTGAATGCAATTCTCTGCAGGCACAATATGTTCCAGTGCCTGATGCAAAAGAAAAGATGGGACCCCCTTTTAAACAGCAAACTGTACTGCTAGCTGGACCTTGTTTTAACACTGAGTATGGCTCTAGCTGGCTAGTTAGGGTCCCATAAAAGGTTACGTGGCAGAGACAGTGCTAGCAAGGGGGAAGCAGCCATGAGGAAAAGCTGGGTGGTTGTCATTGCTGACCCCCCCCCCCCAGACCCAATTATCTGACATATTCATAGCATTCTGCCTAACAGTAGGACCAGCCATTGCTTGAGCTTACAAATAACTGAGGAAAACATTCCTGGTTTTATGATGCTGCCCTTTGCTCTTCTAAGAAATGCCATATAAACATAGGCGATGGTTAATGATACTTCTTTATACCTACATGCTATCTGTTTGCCTGACCTTTCATCAGTATAGTTTATAGCCTCTGTTGAACCTGATTTAGCATGAGAAATCCACATTGAGATTACCCTTTGTAACATCTCTCTGAAGCATTTGGTACTGCTGATTATGATGTGATAAGGACATGCATTTTGGACCTGGATAAACATCTCTTGAATCACACCATGATTTTTCGTTAGGTAATTTTAGGATCTATTCTTGGGGTGCCACAAATAGAGGAACAGAGGTGCTCCTTGATTGCTTGCTGGTGGGGGGGGGGGAAATAAAAGAACTGTATTTGTTCCTTGGATCTACCTCTTATTTCTGCTTCAAGGAGAAGGGACAACAGAAGCTGCAGCAGGTACTTTGTGGTACTGGCAGAATATCTTTCCTGTTGTTGTAAAGTGGATTCCAGAATCCTTAGTGGTGCTAAATATGTATATGCCATTTCAACCAAAGTGAAGGCTCTCTGAGAAGAACCTGCCAGGGACTCTGGATTGTAATCTTAAATCCCAGTCCTTTACAGATAAAGCTGCTCTATCAGAATCCTAGGCATATACACCAGTGCCTTGAGGAATGGAGGCAACAGGCACTTGGCTACCACTTTTAAGTTTTTGTTTTAGCTGGAATGCTCCCAAATACATGACCCTCTTTAAACTAAACCTCGGAATGCTCAGGCATCCTTGTTTGATGTGGCTTCTCCTCTTTTCAAGATCTGTCAACCTCTTTCTGCATCAAAAGTCCTTATGTAGAAGGAAGGACCTGAGTCATGCCACCTCTGCTTCTGAAGTTGCATGGTTGCCTTCCATGTTTTTCATGTGTTGAATGTGGGCATCTGTAGAGGGACATCTGTTCCACTTGCAGGTGTCCATGGAAGCTAACAGTTCATACAGCAGTTGGAAGCCTTCATAGTTGTGTAGTGGTAACATTGGAAATGCAAAGGCAATCATGATAGTCCCCAGTGCCAGCTTCCTTATGAAGTCCACAAACCAAATCTAGACTGAACCATCCCTGGATATATTGCACCCCAAAAGCAAAGGATAGCTTGAAAATGTAAAGTCTTCTTAGGAATTACAGGTAAACTCAGAGAAAATAAGAGTCCTGGGGGTGGGGGTGGCATAAATTTTGCTACTGAAAAAGTCCTAGGGCTTTGGGTCTGCTACTCCTGACTCTTACTACACCACTGCATATAAATGCTTTATTTTTTGTCTGTATAGAGATGAACTGGAGTTGGTCTAGAATTGGGAAGTTCTCCTCCTTGTTTGGAAAGCCTTTTTGGCAAGCTGATTAGTCTGAATGTGAGATTTCTTAAGAGCAGACAATTAAAAAATAATTTGGTCTCCCCTCTACTTATTCTCTATCTCTAAGCAAAGAAAATACAGGTATAGCCTACATTTCTATTCAGTTCATACTTTGGTTTTTCAGGCTTCGTATTAAGCAAAGATTCAGGGGGGAAAGCCATCCTAGCTTATAGCTGTATTAAATGTGATATTTTTCATTCTTTCACTTTATTTCTTTGTGGAAGTTTTGGATGACTGACAGCCATAAAATACCTTGTGGTCTGCCAAAGTCTAACACATATGGTCACATTTTATGTGTGTTTCAAGATACAAATGGTCTCTGTGGGTTCATTAGAGCTAAATTATGACTCTTTCACCACTGTTCCCCTCCACCCTAGGCATAATTGGTAGTGTCTAGGTGAAATTTTTGAGTGTCAACCCATATCTTTTATAACAAAAATCAGATGTCTAAGTTTAAGCAGTTCAAAGTTAGCAAATCATTTTAAAAATTAGTTTATCTTTTCTAAATCAGATCCAGGCTGGGGCATTTAAATTATGGGATACCTTGTGCCAGGCCTCATGCACCTTTTTGTAATAAAATAATAATGTATAATGAGTGCTATTAGTCTATTGACAGGGATAATTGCTATCATGACTTGCATGAGGGAGCTATGACCAATTCCAGACTGAGTAGCAGTTTTCAATAAGAATCAGGTAAGATATGTCTGGTTTTGTTAACTATTAAGGGAATTGGGAATGAAATTATGGCATTCTTGCTAATAACAGATGCTTAGCTTTCTCCTTACTTGCAACCGAAACCCCTTGGTGTGGATACAGAACTGCAATGTTGCACTATAGCGGATTTATGTCATATACATTGATTGTATATTAAGCCTGAGATGAAGTCAAAACTAGAGAGGATATCACAATATTCTTCATTAGTGTCAAGAACCTGAAGCAGTGCTGGGAAAGTCCCTAGCTTATATTGGCTACGATCACCACATGATTAGGAGAAATAATGTTGCCTTTATTTTAAATAGATAACAACTAGAATGATGTTAACACCATAGCTTTATACTACTATAACATTGCCATATCTACCTAGTACATTATCTCTAAAGTTAGAAACAGATGAGAAGTCAGTTTGGCAATTAGAAAGTGATAAAACATTATTCCAAATATACATTGCTTCAAAGATTTCTTGCCTATTCAATCAGCTTATAAATGGGTCCTGGGCTTATCTCCTGACAATTAATCATGAAACTAAAACAAGCTAATTTATAACATCCAGAGCGGCAGACAAATTGTGGAAGTTAAGGAAGCTTCTGTTTATGAAGCTGGTGTCTACCTCTTCTCAAGATCATTTCAGAAGCAATGGATCAGAGGGTTGGGGATACTAATGAAGGTATACTGAGCATGTTGGTGGCAGGTTGCTTTCAAGATGAAAATTCTTCAGCAGTCTGGCCATTAAGACCACATATTGATGGACCAGAAGACCGTGCTGGGCTTTTTGACATCAAACCTCAAATCCTGGCTGAACTGCTACATTTCTGGGTGGTAGGAACAATTACATTTGCCTCAGTTCCACTGAGTGTCTTGAATTACCTATCAGGTAGTTAAAAATTTATACTGTACCCTATTGGCTGGCATATAAAACCCACTTCCCCACCTTAAAATACACTGGAAATATAGGGTGTGTCTTATACTGTATATAGTGGCATATAGTGGGCTATTTTGGTAATAATGGGGTATGTTTTATACTCGAATGTGTCTTATATGCCAGCAAATATGGTTTTTGTTGCATTTCATTGCTGCAACAGAAAGCATAAGGAAGTTAGGTCTAAGCAGCAGGCCCATGTAATATGTTCAAGATCCATCCACTACATATGCTCTTCAAAAGCTTCTTTGGCTCTTGACTTTCAAATGCAAATGTGTTTCCTAGTTTACACAGCAGAAAGGCAGTTTCCTGCTTCTGACTCATCTTCTTATGTTGACAATGTGGTTTTCATCCCCTTTTATACAAAGTGCACTGCACTTTAAGCTTCTTTGCAGAGAGTCTTGGGTCGCAAGTTTGACGCCTGAGGCAAACAGAATCTCTGAAATATAAATATACATCTACCTATGTCTTGTTAGTCCTATGGGTCCTGCAGGCTGACAGCCCTCCTTCCTTCCCTCCCATTTTTGTCTGTCTGCTAACCAGAGGAACAGGATTTCCCCCCAGTCTTGCTACCTGCAGCCAAGATCTGAAGAAGCACATGTGCTCTTGTGGAGTGGAAAGAGGGATGGTAGCTGATTATTCTCCAGGCTCCTCTGCCTCAGGTTTTGATCAAAATATTAGAGAAAATAACTTTAATTGTACTAAGCTTCAGGGTGATTTACAACAAGGATAAAAACAAATTAGTATACTCATTGGCAACAAAATCAGACAAAATGCATCAGATAAGACAGCAAAAGTGTTTGATAATGTTTAGGTGGAAAATATATGCTTTTTGCTTGGAGGGTAGGCATTACATTCTGTTGCTCCAGAGATTCACATAGCTTTGAGGAGGGCGAGATTTAGAAAATCACAGGCTGCTGCCCCAAGAGTAGGAGAGCTGAACGTGTCTTGTACTTGGAGAGGATCATGGGCAGTTCTTTAGATTTCCAAGCATCAGAATGTAAAGTCATGATGCAGTACTATTCTTCAATGTATTCTTAGAGTGAAGGGGCTCTTAAGAAAATAATAATGTGCTGTCAAGTCAATTCTGACTTATGGATACAGTGTCCAGGGTTTTCTACATAGAGAATGCACAGAAGTGTTTTACTATTCTGTTCTGGGGGTGCCCTGGGACTGTGAAGCTTGCCCATGAATACATAGGGTGTTTCTTCTCCCAGTGAAGAATCGGAACACCCAACCTCTGGTTACGTAGCCAGATACCTAAACCACTGAGCTCCAATGGTCTGTGGGCAAATGAAAGGAGAATTGTTATCCCATGGAGTCTCTTTTCTATCTGTTAATTATCAACACTCAATGACAGAGACCTGTCCAGCAATATGATAGATAGCACCAGCTCGTGTTGCGCCAAACAACATTCTAATTATTTGACTCTGTGAGCTGATTGCATTCTTATTTCAGATAATAAACCAAATTGGCAAACCCCATGAGGAGCTAGGAGGAGGGAAGGCATAATGCAGCAAATACATCTTGCTGGTCTTGCCTTCTGATTCTGTAAGTGCTGTTTTGACAGCAAACAGACAGGAAGTAACACTGAAGCCCAGTCCCACATAGAAAGGCATGCTGAGAGTGCCCCAAAGAAAACTGGAACATTGAAGGGAGGCAAAGGTCCGCAGCTGTCAGACGATAAGAGAAAGCAGCCACAGATTGCAAAATTTGTAGAGAGAAACATAAGGGTCCACAGAGTTTTGCAACTCAGATGGACAAACATTTTGTGTATGTGTGTGCGTGTGCGCATGTGTGTGTGCATGAGTATAATCTGGGATTAGACCAGTGGTGGGCATCAGCAGGTTCACACCAGTTTGCCAGAACCGGTAGCAGAAATTCTGGCTGACCCTGCCCATCCAAGTTTTGAAATAAAGTAGTCCTAATTTGGGTGCAATGCAGGGCTTCCCCCTGGCCACACCCAATATACCACACCCACAGTGTGGTAGTAATTTTTTTGCAGCCCACCACTGGATCAGACCTATAGGGGTCTCCACTATTCAGAACAAAATGATCACATAGTCTAAGATGAACTGCGTGGCCTACATGTATGTAAACATTTATCATCCACTGAATCCCCTTCCAACAAACCAAGATAAAAAACTAAGAGTTGGGTAAATTTAAAGATTATTACTTGGTTTATTTGTGGAGAGATACAGAATCTGGCTCATTTGCTGGTCTGACAATTATTACCAGAAACATGTGTTGATGAAGATTTAATTTTGGCCAACCACAAAGACAAGAAACTGGCTTCATTTTGGCAGTTCACGTTTTGATCTGGACCCAAAAGAAGAAGACTTGGATTATTTAAGCACAGAAAGAGCCCTGGAGTGGGCCTGTGGTGGAGAATAATTAAGAACAACAAACATGACCAGGCCTTATGTCTGGAGATCCAATTACTATTTATTTATTTATTTATTTATTTATTTATTTATTTATTTATTTATTTATTTATTTATTTATTTATTTATTTATTTATTTTTCTGATTTATATTACTGTTCTTGTCATTCTCCCATTCCACCTTTACATCTTGAGAGTGCCCTCCTGAGACAAATTCCTCTGTGTTCCCCAACTTTCAATGTGTGGATCATTCAGGGCCTCGAGAGGTTCCTCCCTAGACTTGTGCCACTTAGTGCCCCCCCCCGGCCAGTCATGGGACTCCTTTGTCACAGTGAAGATGCTTGGGGTGCATATTCAATCTCTGTATGTGCCCCCTGTGCATTGCCCAGCATAGGAAATGACAAGCCCTGCTCTGTCCTTTTCATGTCACCTGCTATGGATAATATCCTGCAAACATCACACACTGACGGACGAGAGAAATATCAAGCCGGTTCCATTGCTAGTTAAACACAAATGTAGTTCCTCATTTATCTGTTGTCTTTCATTTTCATCATAATAATCCCCCTAAACAACACGTGGGGGAAAGCATGTAACCTGGGGACGAGAGGAGAGGCTTAAAAATGTGAAGTTTATTATTACATAAAAAGCCCCACAACTGTTCATAGAATCATAGCAGCTTTGATTCCCCAAGGAAAAGAGAAAGAGGCTTCAGATTTCTTCCAATATATTTTTAAAAAACACCTTTAGTTACTTTTTTTAAAAAAAAGTAGTCAATAATAATAAAAGACTTGAACATTTATATGTCGTATTTATAAACTGTCAGGGTATACCTCAACAGGAAATTCCATCTTATTCCATTAAGCAGGAATAACAGTCAAGGAGGGGAACAAAGTTTCTCATTTCCAGACCTCACTTTTGGAGTTCAGTTTGTTTCAAGGCAAATTAGTCTGTTCTTGGACTCTACAAATCAGGATCCATATTAAATTTTGCAGTAGTTGTGCATCCCTAGTCTATGGTCTAGCACCATGATGGAGAACCTTGGCACTCCAGATGTTCTTGGACTTCAATTCTCAGAAGCCCAAGCCCCCTGTGAATCCACATGAATGGGTTTACTGCGATTCATCCAAGCCGTGCTGCCCTCGTCGCTCATACAGGCACGTTTTACTTCCGCTTCCAGGACCAATGAGAGCAGCGCGGGCTGGATGAATCGCAGTAAACCCATTCGTGTGGATTCATGGGGGGCTGGGACTTCTGGGAACTGAAGTCCAAGAACATCTGGAGTGCCAAGGTTCGTCATCACAGGTCAGGCAGAACTGCAAGCAAAATCCAAAGGAATGCATACCACAGCAAACACAAGGAAGAACAGGCAGTTTGGCAATGGACTGCACAGAACACACAGAGATGTCAAAGAGCTCCTTGTCAACTGTACCTTTCAGAGAAGTATTCTTCCTGGCATGAAGTGTTTGTTTCTTCAGCTGGCATAATCAGATAAGTATATTTGGAGGAGATGGGTGTCAACAAGGAACAGCTGAGCAAAGGTTATACTCTTCTGCTCTCATTCAAGCTCTTTGCCTGCAGGTTCTTCATGGAAGCAGCCACCTAGCAGAGAAGCTTTATGACAGCTGAGTTATTCTATTTTTTCAGTTGAAGACCAATCTGTTGTCTATGATACTTCTTCCAGGCTTTTGTCCTTTCTCTTCCTACTTGATAGCAGACATAGTGGTCAATCTGCATCTGGTCTCCACCACTTCCATCAGCAAATGTCAGTTCCTCTCCTAGTATTCCTTCTTTAAAGTAATAAATATCAACTACAACAAGAAAGACTGTGTCGTCAAGTCAGTTCTAACTTACAGCAAACTTTTACGGAGTTTTCTAAGCAAAGAATAACAAGTGGTTTTCCATTCCCTTCTCCTGAGTGAATCCTGGGGCTGTGCAGCTTGTCCATGGCTACATAGGCTGGCTCTTCTGGGAGTTACAGTGAGGAACTAAACTTCCAACCTCTGGCACTGTAGCCATATGTCTAAACCACTGAACTATCCAGCTTTCCTATAAATGGAAAACTTTAATGCTTTCTTTAATATTTTTATGTCTTTTGTTATTATACTTTCATTTTATTAGTTGTGTTTTATTTAATTGCTTTATTTGTTGTTATTTTACTGTTTTTATATGTTTGTAAGCCACCCTGAGTGGTGCATGTACCAGAAGGGTATAAAAGCTAATCAACCAACCAACCAACCAGTCAATAATTTACTTATTAATGTTTTATCTTGCTGTTCTCAAGGAGGCATGTTTGGCTTTCTTTCTCCTTACATTATCCTTTCAACAAGCAAGTAAAATGTTAACAAGGTTGCTACAAGTTGTGTTTTTTGCAATCACTGTAATAACAGTTGCTAACAAGTTTTTTAAAATCTTTGTATGCTCTAAGAATGGAGAAGCTGAGAGAATGTGACTAGTCTGAGGTCTCCCAATGAAGGAATCCCACTTGAGCACTCTAGCACACCAGCACTAGGGAGAGATAAAGGTTCTAGCATAACTCCCTGATGTACTATTTGTCTAAAAGTTGAAATGAATATGGATGTAGATATACATACATCAATCTCTGTAGAGGTTTACATGTCTTCCATGGTAGAATAATCAATCACATGTATCATCTGTGTCTGAAGCGGGGCAGTCCAGGCACAGATTTACTGACTCATCATCTGCCTGTGAGAATCAACCTTCAGAGCCAGAATAATCAGAACAAGTGCTTAGTGATTACCAATTTTCTTTCTTTCTAATCCCCCGCCCCTTTTTACAGGAACAGCAACAACAAAAGAACAGTCTGTTCATTCTATCTAAGGGGGCTAATCAGACCTCTGTGTGAGGTCTTTGGCAAAATAATCTCACTCAAAAGATCTAGGTGGCTAGAATTCCCCTCCACCCCAACCCCTATTTTACCCTGTATAATACAAATCCTTAAGTGTTAAGTGAGGCAGAAAATGAGTCTACTCTACATTTGTCTTGTTGAATGGCAGCCAACCCCTGCCTAATCTTTCAACATATATTTGTTGAATGAATAAATAGATCCTATAAGATGTGTGGTGGGTGGGTAGAGGAAGGTGTCTACTTGTGTTTGATTTTTTTAGCGAACCATGGATCATTTTGTATGTGATTTTAGGATAAAGTACACCTTGGATTGTGTCTGTGCAAATAGCCTGGAATCTGTGGTTAACAACATCCAATGCACTGATACAAATAGTTGACTTGTAGCACTATCATTAATATTATTCATAAATGCAACAACTATAACTACTACTGTCTAAGGTATTTTTAAAACTACAGCAATTTGTAAATAGCAGGGGACCTTTAGAATTAAATATTATGTGTCAGAGAAAATTCTCCGTAGAAGATGTCAGCCTAGATGTAGACAGGACATTGCTTACCAAATAATAATAATTCTTCTTCTTCTTCTTCTTCTTCTTCTTCTTCTTCTTCTTCTTCTTCTTCTTCTTCTTCTTCTTCTTCTTCTTCTTCTTCTTCTTCTTCTTCTTCTTCTTCTTCTTCTTCTTCTTCTTCTTCTTCTTCTTCTTCTTGCATGTCATGGATTTGGTCTTGGGGAATGAACACCACTGATGTGATCACACATATATGTGATCACACGCACATTTCCATCTGTTCCAAAATGAAAGGAATTTTAACCAATTTTTACAAGAAAATAGACCAAGAAATCATCAACATATGTGAACATGACACAAAGAGTACTTGTCATTTTGATTGATGTAGGCTCTTTTAACTTCATCAGACAGCTTGATGAGGAATTTTCAAGCATATTTATTTTTTTATTCGTATTCATTCTTTTAGAAATGTTAAAAATATACTTCAGCTTCTCTTTAGACCATATAGGTTTTTTGCCTTGATACCCCACCTTTCTCTTAGAAAGGATGGCTTACTGTATTAAAAAACAGTATTAAGAGCTAAAAACAATAAATGATTACACTATTTTAGAAAGCATTAAACAGGTATAATATTAAAACTGGCAAATAAAAACAGTTCTAAGGACACATTAAAAAGAAAGAACATTGCCCCATTTTAGGAACCCAGCATTGTCATTCATAAGAGTATCACCTAGTACCACCACTACCCAGGGTTCTGTAAACATACCCTCACAAGATTGTTCTCCTCCAGGTGAAGGCAAGATAAGAAAGGTTGTCAGATACTGCGGAAAACAATGAGTAGAAAATGGCAGATAGAAGAGGACCCCTAAGCTATCTTTTGGATGGTTCTCTTTCTCAGTAGGAAAACAATGGCACAAGCCACAAGATGAAGCAGGGAAGATGAAGCAGGACCCTCCATACACCTTGTGTTTTCCATCTCAGTAGTTGAGTAGGGAAACAGTGCTAGATATGTACTTCAGAATGGAAAACTGGAACTTGAATATTATGCAAGTCAGTGTTTTTTTTTTAAAAAAAACATGGGTTTTAATGATGCCAAGTTCAATCTCAATCACAAAACTAGAAGCTAACATACATGTGGCGTGACCAGGATGTTATGCAGTATCACAAATTACGCTTGCATACCAATTTATTCTCCAGGCAAATTTACCTTCTTTGTTCTTTGTGCTTCTAGTCCCAAATCCACATGAGGAAGATGTAGTGGCTATGAGCAAGCAACCACTCTGCCTCTTTTTCAAATACCTGAACAATACCTGAAAAAATTCACCTGCAAGTTATCCCATGCTTTTTGGTGACTTACATCAGGAGGTGGCAGGATGACCTGGAAAAGAGGAGATGGATGTGTCCTCTGACACAGAGAGGATGAGTTTCATGTGGGTTCATTCTGCTTGCAATATGTTTTGTACAATGGTTACCACTGTAGAACCACATGAAAAATAGCATAATGATAATGAAGGATGTGAGAAGAAGGTTCCTTTAACACCATAAACAGAAACTGTAAGTCCCTTCTGACCTACAGGGTCTGAGACAAGATTTTGAGAGGTTGTTGTATGGCAAATATTTCTGTAAATCCTGCTTCCCTATTCTTGCTTACTTAGTTTTAGGAGAAGAAAACAATTATTGCAAATTGGTTTCTGAGATGCAGTGTTTTCCATATATTCCCCTAAGTGGCTATAATCTGCCATGTGCTGGTGTCTGATAAAACAGATCAAATTATGTTCATGCTTCCAACGTCTCATCTTCAAAGCAGAGTTCAAGCCCTTGTTATCTGAAGGCTATCTCTGGTGCAAAACAAATATTTCATTTAAATATTCAGACTTTGCAAATATGTAGTTTCCTGCCTCACACTCTTTGTATAATCTTCTTAGCTTGGCTTTTATCACCACATTTAAGCCATGATTCTCCTGTCTTCTGGGTGTAATACTTAACATTACACCTAGAAATGGGAGTATTTCAGCTAAAGGGTACAAGAGTGTTTGTAATGTGCCATCAAATTGCATCCAACTTATAGCAACTCTGACAATGCTTTCAAGGAAAAGATATTAAAGGAATAGCTTTACCAGTTCTTTTACCTTTCCATGAATTTTCATGGCTGAGTAAGGATATGAACCCAGATCTCCTGGGTCCTAGTTTGTCATTCTGTGTACTGCATCACACTGGATAAACTCTGCATACATACTATGCAATAGGCAACCAGCAGTTCAACTCCTGCAGGGTAGTTCTGTATGGGGCTCCAGAGGCTAGGATTTAAACCTGAGCCTTGGGACTATGGCATCACTGGAGACAATATATCATCGGAAAGCCAGATCCGGCCCACTATTTTCTCATCTCATGAGCCTACCATTGACTCCCCTGTTCTGAACTGGTTTGGCCAAGCCTCTTGGAACATCTCTGCCTGTTTGAATGTCTCTCTGTCTGGCCTGTATCTCAATTGCTACAGATTTCCAATCTCACTTGCCAGAATTACCTGGTTTACTGGTAGGACTCCATTAATTTCTGCTTGGCCTCTACAGTGCTGCTTTTCTATCTTCTGTTGCTTTGCAGTGATTTCAGATTGCCCAGATGTGGCCATTAGGACTAGCCTGTTTGCCAGCTGCTATACATTGCACATGGTTTTAAATCAACAACAACATTTTTCTTTTCAGATTATGAATGAAGTTGTTTTCTGTGTGTTTTGCTCTGAAAGATTTTCTTTCTTTGCCTTCTCATGCCAGTTTTGCAGCATGATTGTTTCAATTGAGTGTCAACCTGTCCAGCTTGGCTACTGAAAAAGTTTAACCTTTCATTATCCTTAACGTTCCATGGCAGCTTGCTAATTTTTAATTTTATTGTTGCAATTATACTTTTGTAACCACCGCATGGTAAGATGAATGCGATGATTGCTGAGCATTCACTGTTGCTGAAGTTGGGCACTGCTTCATTAGAGCATTTGGAAGAACAGGTCAACAGTGAACAGCAGTCTCATCTGTCTTATGCCTAAGACATTAAAAAGTCATGATTAAAAGACTAGCAATAATAGCTTTGCAAAAGAAAGTAGCAGTGTTTTAGAGTAATGGCAGGAAGGTGAACCATATATTCCTGCCATTTAGCAAAAAGCAAGGACATTCTGACAGGGAAAACCACCTGTGTTCACTAGTATTGGCAAGAGAAAAGGCAAATAGACCTACAGCATCCATGTAACATTTGATTCATTTTTTAAAAATTCTAATTAGAAATGTTATAGTTTAATTCACACATTTGTGGAAGTTTTGCTGTAATCTTTTTAATTTAAAAGTTTCTGGTCAATATAATGACACATTTTTCTATGTCCATGGATAAATTATATTTAGGTACAGGCTAGGTAGAATGTTGGGGTACTTACTTTGGTGCAGTGGGAGCTGGAGCTCAGGAGAACTGGGTTCAGATCTCCTCTCAACCACAGAAACTCATGGCGGCAGTTTGAACTGGTTAAACCACTCCTTAAATATTTTAGTGACCTTGGAAGTCCAGTTAGGGTAACTATGATTTGGTTCCAGCTTGACAGCAAGTTGGCATTTCTTTGACTCATGTCTCAGTCTCCTGCACTGGTTTGGAGACCAATTTGGAGCTAAGAAACATATCCTGATGTGCTATGGAGTGATTTTTGTCTCTCCCTTTATGATTTATACCTGAGATCTGAATCAATTTTTAAACCTCCCATTGACATGCACAGAAAAATCAGTATGGCTATAAATCTTTGCTTTTGCACTGGCATACATAACACATGAGATGTCTGAAGAAGGCTGCTTGAGTGACTAAAAAGGATATAATCAGGAATGAGGTTATAAGAGAAAGAATTGGAACAAAAACATTTTTTGCACTACATCATCGTTGTTGGTTGCTACTCATATCCAAGTATACATTTTTTCCTGGATGTCATTGGCATGAATTTGTTTAAGGTGGATCTTAGCTTGCCATGAGTTGCTTCGGCGAATAGAGTGGCATACAAATCCAAATACAAATGAAGTGACCCAGCCAGACATGCTACATACAAAGACAGCAAATAAAGTAATTTGCCCATTTGGAGAGAATGTCTTGGAACTTCATAATTTACAAGGCATATGTGGCAAGAGGAAAAGGACAAAGACCACACATCAGATCCAGAGGAAGGTGGAGAGATAGCATCAGAGGAATATTACAAGAACACCAAATAACACCAGTTACAAGAATATTACAAGAACACCAAATAACACCAGTGAACCTTGCATCTCCCTTGAGACCTGATGAGATAAAAGAGGAAGCAAAGAAGAATCAGTACATGACGCAGAGATGTGATCTTTTTGAAAGAGAGGAATATGCCTGACTAATTACAGAGCTAGTTTCAGGAGCTTTCATATAAGACATATTTGAAGCTTGCTTTAAAATATGGTTATAATAATTTGTGTCCTATTTGATTTGATTTGTTCTCTAAACACAAATTGATTTGTACATTCCCCTTGCCCTAGAAGAAAAATCTCGCTGTTCACTTCAAACTAGATCTCATTCAGATCTAGATTATCCTGATTTGGTTCAGAATTGATCTGAAACAGGTGCATAGTTCTGGCATTTGTGCCTCATTTAATTTGTTGAATCCAGTGTAAGTACAGATCATAGTCTTCTTGAACTAATCTGTGGCTTTTGTGTTCTCATGCATGCCAATTGAGATTCTTGGTAACTGAAGGGTTTTTAGAAACAGTAATGAGAGAGGAGAGACAAGTGATGCCTAAAATATATGAAACTAGATAACAAAGCAGGCCATTTTCCCAGGCATCTGTAGTTTATATCTTCCTATTAAAGACAAAGACAAACGCTCAATAAATCTTGGTCCAGTGTGGTAAGAAGCAGAATCTGAAAGGTTTACTATAGTTTGTGTCACATATGCTGAAGACTAGCTGGAAAGATTAGAGTAAATATGACAGAAATTCTTCAATCTGTCTGTTAAGCTATCCTGGGGATAATTTAAGTCTCCATAAGAAAGTATACATATGGCTCATTATAAAAATGTATTTCTATGTGACCTACTCTAGCAATGAATTCTGGCTGAAGCTGCTAAAATATTTCCCCCTTTCTTTTTATATATCAAGCAAATGCTTTTGTTCTATTTCTGTAATTTCTTATGCACGGCATCTCTCAAGGGACTTCAGAGTGCAATTAGCCCTCAGTAGGATGCTAGACTGAAACATCAGCTTGATCAAGACTTCCTTCCATATTCTGTTTGTTCTGTAGATTTGTGAAACCACAATTAATATACGAAAGCAATGTGGCCATCTTTAATAATATTCTCACTGAACTTCATAGCTCTTGAGGAGAAAATTAGATATAATAGATAGATCTTAGAAAAGTTACTTATTGGAATATAGGTCCATAAATTTTTTTTCCAGCTCAGATAACAAAGGATAGGAAACAATCTGTGTTTTATTTATACATGCACTATACGGAAACATTATGGACTTTCAAATAAGCCCAATTCAAACAGCATAGGAAAACAGGCCCATATTACCCATTGGGGCCAAATTGTGTGTCATTGTTTTAAGGAACACACATTTTGTCTGTTGGCTTTCAGATGACCTTAGAACAATTCTGTGTAGCCTGTTAGTTTTTGGATTAACTAGCAAGACTTGCATTCGTACATAAAATGCAAATTCTGAACAGTATTAAAGTCATTCTGCAAAACCATTAAGTACTAATAACACATCCTCAGAGAATTTTATCATGAGAGAAAATTATCCCTCCTCAGAGATTTACATTCTTTTCTAGGTTGGTTGATGCAATAGAAAATAATGTAGATGCTAAAATCAAAATGAATTGCCTGTGTAGAAAGTAAGTAATATTTAGTTTAGTATTCACAAAGCATCCAGCATGTGTATAACTAATATTCAGCATCTAAGGTATTATATTCATTTTATTTGCCTGATTTTAGGGGAATGACAAGTCAAAATCTTACTGATGATAAATAAAATTCTGAAAGCAAAAGCAATAATACAATGTGGTAAATTTAGCCTGCTCTTTGTATTTCAAGACCTCTGCAGCTAAAGTTCCAACCAACCAACCAGCCAGCAAGTAAACAAGCAAGCAAGCACTTTACAACTGAGTAATCAGAAGTCCCTTAAAAAGTCAAATTCACTGAAGAATAGATCAACATTAACTGTGTTTTCCTATAAACTGTATTGCTGCAGTCTAGATAAGGTGGGTGAAGATGATAAATAGGACATCATATTGTTGCTTCTTTAGTAGCTGGGGGCATGTGCATGCAAGAAGTCGACTGCAACCAGTAAAAGATGGGATGGAGAAAAAACATTTTGCATGGTGTGTTCTGCACTCTGGCCATGCACTTCTTCTTCTGAAATGAAAACATATTTCAGTGGAAGCTCTTTCAGAGCAGTTCCAAGAACAATCTCTGCACATCCAAAGATAAAAAGGCCTTGCTGCCAATGGAAGGCTACTCAGAATCCAAAAAACAAAGTTTCCTCACAGTGATCCTCAAATACCTCAGTGCCTTCTCCAAACACAGGCACAATTGAAGAGCAGCTCCTACAACTGCCTTCAGACACAAATGAATGGGATAGTTCTCAAGATGCTTGTTGCCCAAGGGAAAGAAGAGCTAGGTGTGCAGCTACAGCACATGAACACTTACTTGAACCTGTCTCAGCAGAAACATGTAGAAATACTGAGAAGCAAAGTTAGAAAGATCTATTTTTTCTATTTTTTTCTGTTTTTTATTTTTTTCTGTTTTTTATGTCTCTTTTTCTGTTTTATTTCTGAAATTGTGGGTTAGGGTAGGGGTAGAGGTTAGCACGTCCATTGAAGTCTGCCAGTTATTTCTTAAAAAGTTAAAAAAATGATAAATCATGAAATATATCAAGATATTGTCGTGGAATGTGAAATGGGCAAGTTGTCCTACTAAACGCAAATGGTTGGAAATGGCCCTAAGAAAAGATAGAGCGGATATCATTTTTTTTTACAGGAAACTCACCAAAAAGCGGTGGATAAAAATAATTTATATCTTGGTTGGACCCAGTATTATGAAAAGGTTTTTGGTTCTTCCAAGGCAAGGGGAGTGGCGACTCTGATATTGAAAATATTGGGATTCATGAAAACAAAAATGATAGGGGACCCAGAAGGCAGATATTTGATTATAGGTGGAAGTATAGAAGAAGAAATATTGCTGGTAAATGTCTATGCACCAAATGAGAATCAAGACCAATTCTTGAACAAATTGAGTCAAATATTGATAAAGGAAAATTGTGACAGAATGATTGTTGCTGGATATTTTAATTTAACACGGTCAAATAGTGATTGTACTAATGTAACTAATTATAGAAAAGGATCGAAAGCCAAATTGTTGGATGATTGGATGAAAAAGTTTGGATTGAAAGATTCTTGGCGGGAATTGAAAGGGGAAGAACGAATATATACATATTATTCTCAGGTTTATAACACATACTCTAGGATTGATTATGTTTTCGTAGCACAAAATATGTTGAATGATTTAAATGATGTAGAAACAGGAATTTTTAAGGAATTGGATCATACCAAAGTAAGGGTTGAATTACAATTTAAAACAAACACAAGAGGTATTAGAACTTGGAGATATGACCCGAAATTATTTAAAGATAAGGGGATAAAAGATCAGATAATTAAGAATTGGGAAGAAATATGGAAAATTAACGATAATAAAGAAACAAATTTTAATGTAATTTGAGATGCCATGGAAGCAGTATTTAGGGGTGAGTGTATTAAATTTAAGAGTTTAAAAAAAAACAGTATAAAGATAGACAACTGGAGTTGGAAAAAGAGATTAAACTACTACAGATTAAACATGCTAAAACAAAGGAGAGGAATATTTTAGAAAGAATACAATTGTTACAGAAGGAGTTAGCAGGAAGGGATATTGAAAAAATCAAAAGAGATTTAATCTATCTGAAAAGAGTATATTTTGAGTTTGGTGATAAAAGCTCAAAAATGTTAGCAAAAGCAGTGAAGGAGAAGAAGGAAAAAAGGGAGATAGGAACTTTAATAAGGGAGGATGACAAAAGGTGTAACAAAACAGTAGAGAAAGTTAGTATAGTTAATTTTTTTTTACCAAAAATTGTACACAGATAAGAAAATTAATACAAGCAAGCTAGATGAATACTTACAAAAATACAAGGGGAAGAGTATAAATGCAGAGCATAGGGCTAGAATGGAAGAACAAATCACAGAGAAAGAGATATTAGATGTTATAAATAAATTGAAAATAGGGAAAACTCCAGGAGAAGATGGATTACCAGCCAAATTTTATAAAGAATTTAAACAAATTATTATTCCAAAATTAACTAGGTTATATAATTATATATTGGAAGGGGGAGAATCTCCAAATTCATGGCTCAGATCCATTATAGTACTAATACCAAAACCAGGGAAAAATTTAGAATTGGTTGATTCATATCGTCCAATTTCTTTAATTAATCAGGATGCAAAGATTTTTACAGCAATTATGGCTAATAGGTTAAATAGTTTTATGGGGGTATACATACATACAGATCAGGCAGGTTTTTTAAAGGAAAGATATATGTCTGATTTAATAAGAAGAGTGTTAAATTTGTTAGAAATAAACAATAGAGAAGGTAAAATAGGACTATTATCTCTAGACATTTTTAAGGCATTTGATTCATTGCAATGGGTCACTATCAAAGAAATTATTAAAAAAGGTGAATTTGGGGAAAATTTAAAAATGTAATTAATCAACTTTATAAAAGTAGCTATGCTAAGGTAAGAGTAAATGACTCTTTTACAGAGGATATTGAAATCAAAGCAGGAATGAGACAAGGATGTCCTCTTTCCCTCATTTTGTTTATAATGGCTATGGAATTATTGGCCAGAGCTATAAGGAGCGATACAAATATAGAAGGGATAAATGGAACAAAAATAAGTTTGTACGCAGATGATACTTTGATTATAATGAAAGATCCTATAAAAATATGGAAAAGATTCAAAATCACCTGCAAAAATTTGAGGAGATAACAGGCCTAAAAATAAATTGGGGGAAATCGGAAGCAATTTTCAGTAAATTAAATAAGGAAGAGATAGGGAGAATTAAGGAAAAATTTAAAATTCAAATTAGGAAAAGTATAAAATACTTAGGAGTTAATATTGCAGATAATGTAGAGGATTTGAA
Source organism: Furcifer pardalis (assembly GCA_030440675.1). Taxonomy (NCBI): domain Eukaryota; kingdom Metazoa; phylum Chordata; class Lepidosauria; order Squamata; family Chamaeleonidae; genus Furcifer; species Furcifer pardalis. The sequence goes on along the minus strand of CP126896.1, from coordinate 43,288,259 downwards.
GAAATTAAATTATGATAAAGTGAAAGAGGAAATTAAGAAGAAAATTGTTCGATATGGGATGTTGAAGACCTCTTGGTTTGGAAGGTTTGCTGTTTGTAAAATGAGTTTATTACCCAAGATTAATTTTTTATTTGAGGTCCTCCCAATTAAACAAACTGAAAAAGAATTAAGAGTTTTTCAAAATTTATTGAATTATTATTGTAATGGAGGGAAAAGAGCAAGGATACCTAAAAGTCTGTGGTATAAGTCACAGAAAGAGGGTGGGTTAGGGTTACCTAACATTAAATCGTATTACAGGGTGTTCCAAATGAAAGGTTTGGTAAAACTTTTAACGATAAAAGATCTTATATGGAGGGAGATAGAAATGAAAGATAGTAATGTGTGTGCAAAGGGAGAATTTTTGGAAAATTCAGTTTTTTATTTAAAACCAAGAAATAATGTCCTAAAATCTATGATAAGTGTATGGGTAAAATTAAAAGAAAAATTGGCACCAAATACCTCTCCAATATTAGAGTTGCAAGATCTTAAAACATTTCTGGTTAAAAATTCGGAATTATTAAAAAACATTATGTATAAATATGATATAATTTTACTAAAAGATTGGTTGAATCGGATTGAGAATGAAGATACTAAAAAAGAAATTTATAAGGAATTAAGGTTGAACTGGCTTCAGATACTAACATTGGATAGATGGAATAAACAATTTAAAGAGAAATTACAACCTACAAGACAGTTGACAGACTTCGAGGAAATGCTATATAATATAAGAAAAGGTTCAATGGGTATAAAAGGAGTAGTAAGTAAGTTATACAAAATGATAAACAGTACTGAAGAAACTCAGGATGTTCTTAAAAGATTGTGGGAAACGGATTTAAGTATTAATATTTCGGACAAGAACTGGAAGAAAAAATGGAAAAATAGGATTATGCGAAATCTGTCCACAAAAGTTAAAGAACACAACTATAAAATTTTGTGGCGGTGGTATATGACGCCAGTTCGGCTAAACCAAATAAATAGTAGAAACTCAAAAAAGTGTTGGAGATGTCATCAGGAAATTGGGACGTACAAACATATGTGGTGGGATTGTAGAATTATTTCCAATTTCTGGCATAAAATGGAACAAGAAATAGTAAAAATTTTAAACGTCAACTTAAAGTTGAATGAAAAAATTGTTTTATTAACAGATTTAGAGGAATTGAACTTAGAGGAAAATATAAAAGAGTTATTATCTATTTTCTTAACGTTGGCAAGACAACAAGTGGCCAGAAATTGGAAAGGTGATATGAACTTAGAAATTGGTAAATGGTATACCGATGTTTGGGACATGGCGCTAAACGAAAAACTTACATGGGAACTAAATATAAAAAGAAGGTTAATTAAACAAAATAGATTTTGGGACATTTGGAAACCTTTTTTGCAATATACATAGAGGGAAAATAAAGGTGAAGAACCTGCACCGAATACAATGTATTTTTGGCAGAATGACTGAGTTGTAAAAGGGATGGCTGGCAGACTCAAGGACCTTAGTGCACTGGGTGATATATGTATTATGTAAAAAAAAGAAAGAAAGAAAGAAAAAAACATAAAGTTGTAATACCATGCTGAAAGAGGATAATTGATATAAACGTGAAAGTATGAATATAATTAGTATGGTTAAGACTTTGAATGTATTGAGAATAATTGAATTAATATGTTATTATATTATGTAATATTTACTTGTATTCTTTTTTTTCTTATCTTCAATGTTGTAAGATGCCGTTTGGAATTGTTTTTTGTTTGTTTGTAACTGTTTTTTTGGTTTGTTATTTTTAACTTTTTTCTTTTTGTTGTTAAAATCTAATAAAAATATTTTTTAAAAAAAGAAAGAAAGATCTGCTGCAGATGTCCAAAGACAGTTCAAGAGCCTTCAGAAATGTTGTCAGCAATTAGGAATGCTCAAGGCCAAAGAAAGATGTAAACAAAGAACCAGTGCTATAAACCTTTGAGATATTCTTCATAAATAAATAAATTTTGTGTCAGAAATTACTCTGGGTTGAAAGGATTTTTGCTGGAAAAACTCCACTCAGGGGATGTCCAAATGAGGCTCCTTTCATGTCCCCAAGATCCATTGTGCAGCATTTGGATATCAAACCCTGACCTTCCAGTCTCCAAGCTCATTGTCTTAACCACTAAGCCACCACAGTGCTTATTCTTCATAGAAAGAGCAGTAGCATGCTTGGCAGTAGCATGATACAAACACAGGAGGCATTTAATTACAGAGCTCAATTTGTTCACAGTGGGGTTACTGACTGAATCATATTTCCAACCTACACAAAATGTGGTGGTAGACAATTCCCACTCACACCCCATCAGCTGATAACTAGCATAGTTTCTAACCAAAGACATAAAATACAGTGGCATCATATGAAAGAAAAATCCATACTTCTTCTTCTTCTTCTTCTTCTTCTTCTTCTTCTTCTTCTTCTTCTTCTTCTTCTTCTTCTTCTTCTTCTTCTTCTTCTTCTTCTTCTTCTTCTTCTTCTTCTTCTTCTTCTTCTCCTTCTCCTTCTTCTTCTTCTTCTTCTTCTTCTTCTTCTTATTATTATTATTATTATTGTTGTTGTTGTTGTTGTTGTTGTTGTTGTTGTTGTTGTTGTTGTTGTTGTTGTTGTTGTTGTTGTTGTTAATTTGACTTGTATGCTGCCCCACTCGCAAAGCGACTCTAGGCGGCTAACAAAGATACAAAATATACAGTCACAATTACAATTACAAGGTACCACATTATCATACTGCAGAAACATTTCAACATACAATAATATCTCCGATAACGTTTACCTCGGATAATGCTAAAATCGCATAATGTTAAGTAATCTGGGGAGGAGAATTGGATCGAATAACGTTAAGGTCCTATGGGATGGATCGGATAACAACCGCTAAAGCCTGTGTGGTTACAATGTATCTCTATGGAGTTTTAACGTTATCCGATCCATCCCATAGGATTTCAACATGCATCGGATAACACTAAAAATCGGATAACACCAAGACTTGTGGAACCAAGTCTTAGCGTTATCCGAGGTATTACTGTATCATCATCACAAATCATTAAAAGTCATAGTATCAAAAAGTATCACAGTATCAAAAAACATTACAAAAAGAGAAAACAACCTCATTTGAGAAAGTCCCACAGTAACACCTTTGCGAAGTCTCACAGCACTCATATGAGAAGTCCCACAGAAAGTCCGACAACAACAAAAACAATAGTCAAAAGTCACCGCTCTTGTCCCCCTCCTGGCCGATGGAAAAGGGCCAAGGAGGGTGTGGCAGTGCGTTGTCGTCTTCAGCCTCCTGTAGCCACAGGGGCTCTTATCCGCCTGGCTGGTGGGAAGGGCCAGGAGGACACGTCATTGCATCATCGTCTTCAGTCTCCTGTGGCCATGGGGGCTCTTATCCTGTATGTCCTCAGCTGTTATGTCTCCTCTACAGCAGTGGATAATAAAAGTAGTATACAATTGCCATATGTAGAAAATGTATTTCAAAAGAACGTTAAAGTTCTGTTGTCTGTAATGTACCTGGTCCGAAGACCATCTCTTCACGGAGAGATATTTCCATCAGTAGATGCTGTTTTGTTTTTGGGGTTGAAAATTACCCTTGAGAGTCTTAATGTTAAGTCTCCTCCTTGGAAATAAATATAAAGTTTTTCCTTTAGGGTTTATGTTGGTTTCCTGGTGAGGGAGATTTCAAAACAGGAGCTTTTATTGAAAAAAACCCAATAATAACATATATATTGGAAAACGTGTTTTGAATAGCTGACAGCCAAGAAGAATGCTGTTTCTTATATATATATTAGAGAATATCACAACTTCTGTACCTATGACTCTTACAGACATGGTGGTTTTCGGCCTACAATATCCTGAATTTCCCATTGGATTAGAGGCTATGGTAGAAATCACAGTGCAGGATCTGTTCTCAATCATCCCAGAGTGCAGGACACATTCCCTTGCCCCCATCCAAATGAAGAGTCAGACAAAAGTGTGGAAGAAACTGGGCCACCTTTATTAATAACAACAGCGCCTGAAACAAAAAATATATACAGCTCCCTGCCCGATTCTTTGCAAGGGTTGCAGTAGGGATGGGAACAGAGAAAATACTTGCTCTCTTTCCTTTCTGTCATGGCAGAGTCTCCAGCCTCCGGGAATGACACCATCAAGCTGCCATCCCTAGTTAGCCTTCATGAAGAATTTTGAGCCTCCACTCGTCCGTTGCATGGTCCAAGGTGAACTAACCAATGGCCCACAAATTGCCTCCTCCAAGTCTGGATTTTGTCCCTGAACAGCTCAGAGGACCACCACCCCATGCTGAGGCCAATTTCTCTGCACTACCCATCAAGGTGACGGAAAGACAGCCTCCACACATTCCAATTGCCCAAATTCCAAAGTTCAGGACAGGACAGGAGAAAAAGTCCCACACAAATAGTCCCACATTCATGGGCAAAAATTTCCTGTCCAGCCCCTAAGCAACTGGCTCTCATGTACTGCTCTAAGGGCAGGCAGGCGGGTCCTTGCTGAAGTGCACAAGGTGAAGCAGGAAGGGGGGACTGCCCTGCCCCACCACTGGACACATGGCAGAATTGGATTGGGTTGTGAACTGGTCCAATTCAATTTGAAGTAGGGTGGTGGTGATAAAGAGCACCCCCACCTTGTAGGCATGGTGCTGGGTAGCCAGTCTAATAATGGCTCCTTGGATCTGTTTGTCCTGCCTGGTTGGTCAAGGTGTCCAAGGCACTGACAGGCAGTTGGGTCGGAGCAATAGTCAATGCATCTTTGCAGGAGGGGGTGTTTCCTCCACCATTAAAACATGCTTTGGTGCACCCCCTCCTTAAGAAGCCAGTGCTCAACCCAGCAATAATGGCCAATTATTGGCCAGTATCCGACCTCCCCTTTTTAGGGAAGGTTTTTGAGAAGGCAGTGGTGAGGAAGTTACAGGGGGTTCTGGATAAAGCAGATTATCTGGACCCATGTCAGTCAGGATTCAGGCCAGGATATGGTACCGAGACTGCTTTGGTCACACTGTTGGATGATCTCGGGGGGGGGGGGAATGGAGGTAATCCCTCCATCCTTGCTCTTCTTGACCTCTCAGTGGCCTTCAATACCAACGACCATGGCATCCTTCTGGAATGGCTCTGAGGATTGGGGGTCCAGGGCACTGTGTGGTCCCGGCTTGCCTCATTTCTGAGGGGCTGGACCCAGTCGGTGTGGTTGGAGGATGGGATGTCCAGTCCTAGGCCTCTCCAATATGGGGTGCCTCAGGACTTGGTGCTCTCACCTCTCCTATTTAACATCTACATGAAGCCATTGGGGGAAATCATCCATTCACACGGGGTGAGGTATCATCAGTACGCAGATGACACTCAGCTGTATATCTCGGCCCGTGGTGATCCAAGCGATGCAGTCAGAGTCCTGTCCAGGTGTCTGGAGGCTGTTGGGGTCTGGATGGGGGACAATGGGCTTTAGCTGAATCCCAGCAAGACTGAGTGGCTATTGGTTAGGGGCCCTGCATTATCTTGGGAGCTACAATCTTTGGTTCTGGATGGGGCTATCATTCCACAAACAGAACCGGTGCATAATCTGGGGGTTCTCCTGGACTCACAACTCCTGCTCAACTAGCAGGTGGCAGTCATGGCCAGGAGGGCTTTTGCACAACTTTGTGTCATACACCAGTTACATCCGCTCCTAGATCGGGATTCCTTGCTCATAGTCATGCATGCTCTGGTCACCTCCAGACTGGACTATTGTAATGCGCTCTACATGGGGCTGCCCTTGATGACCATTTGGAGACTGCAACTAATGCAGCTGCCCCTGTGGTGATGGGGTGTGGACATTACACTCATGCTTTGCCACTGCTTTGGGAGCTGTACTGGTTACTGGTGTGCCTGCGGGTACAATTCAAGGTGCTGGTAATGACTTTTAAAGCCCTACATAGTAGTGGTCCAGGATACTTAAGAGACCGCATCACCCTGAGAGAATCTGTCCATCCCACCAGAGCGGACTGGAGAGGCTCTCTTATTGTGTCATCTGCTAGAGAAGCTTGTCTCTCTAGCACAAGAAAGAAGGCCTTCTCTGTGTCTGCTCCGGCCCTATAGAATCTCCTGCCAAATGAGCTATGACTCCAGACGGAGTTGCTGCCCTTCAGGAAAGGACTAAAAACCTGGCTGGCAAAGCAGGTGTGGGGTACTGGGGATGGCATGACCCCCACCTGCTGACTGATATAGTAATATCACTCCCTCGCTCTTTTTAGTTGTCGGGCTAATTTTGTATTGTATTTTTAATTGGGGTTTTTACTGGTTTTAAGTTTTTTATAGTTCTCTAGTGGGATTTATGTAGTTCATGATGTAATTTTTGTACACCGCCCAGAGTTGCTTGCTGAGTGGTCAGCAATACAAATGTGACAAACAAACAAACAAACAAACAAACGAATAAATGAACGAACGAACAAACAAACAAACAAACGAACGAACGAACGAACGAACGGACGGACGGACGGACGGACGGACGGACGGACAGACGGACGGACGGACGGACGGACGGACGGACGGACGGACGGACGGACGGACGGACGGACGGACGGACGGACGGACAGACAGACAGACAGACAGACAAACGGGGTGAAACTACAGGAAGCCAAATATAGGCTGAATAACAGGAACTGTAATGTTAACATCTTAATTGTTAGAGCAGTATGCAGTGATGGGCAGCAACAGGTTTGCACCAATTTGCCAGAACCGGTAGTAACTTTTCCCAGTGTCCTGGAGAACCGGTAGCAGCTTTTGGGGGAAACCACCCCAGGGGCTTACCTTTTTGCCAGTTCCCCCACTGCGCATGCTCACCAAGCGCTTGGTGTGCATGTGCACCTACAGCACTTGGCAGCATGTGTGGCCTCCTTGCTGTCCTCCCAAGTGGGGAGGAGGAAGAGAAGCTGCTAGCTTGAAGATCCCTATAGCCTGCTCCCCATGGTAAGTGACTCACCTTTGGGTGTGGGGTGTGGATGTGTATTTTGATGTGTATTTAGTGTGTATTTATTTTTAATGTGTATTTTTATGTGTTTTTATGTCTATTTAATTTGTATTTTTATGTGTACTTATTTTTATGGGTTTTTTTACGTTGGCTCCACCCACATCATTGGCTCTGTCCATGATGTCGGCTCCAGCCACAATGTTGGCTCCACCCACAGTGTGGTAGTAAAATTTTTGGTTGCCCACCACTGGCTGTATGACAATGGAAACAATTACCCTGGGAGGTGGTGAGCACTCCAACACTGGAAACATTCAAGATAAAATTGGACAACTGATTAGACTCCAGGTCTCATGATACCTTCCAGTAGTAGGAACTGGTATATATCCTTTCCATGTGGATTCCTTGCCTGTTAAAGCCTATGAAATTTCCTTGAAATATATTAAGTTCATACTAATTCAGAACTTACTAGTTTGGGAAGGAGTGATAACTGCTGGATAGCTCCCCCTGAACCTTCTTGACAGAGGCTGGACCATATGAAACATGGGATCCTTTTCACCTTGGCATTTCCATTACGGTGGTGGTGGTGGTGGTGGTGGTGGTGGTGGTGGTGGTGGTGGTGGTGACTAAGCATTTATATTGTTCTGGCTACATGTGAAACAGCTTTTACAATTGATATATTTACCCATTTTTCGGTCCCCAAGGCATGGATCAAACCAACTTTGACTTTGTTTTAACAGTGCTAACAGTTTCAGGAGTCTCCATGATATATCTGTGATGGTGTAACACAACAAATGTTTCCAGTACAGGCCTGTGTAGGTGTGTGTCACTTTTAACTCCTTTGACAGATCTTCTGACAGTCCATCACACTCCTCAACCATTCCAAGATGCCATTTCCTCTGTGGTATGACATCCAGAATACTGAGGGCCTAATAAGGTTGTGTTTCCCCTCAATATAAATAATTTAATCAGATTAATGACATTGTTCTACCTGAGGGATTCTATAATCAGTAGACTACTGAAGCAGCAAGCCAAGCTATCTACCATTAGCACCTGGAGGAATTCCTGTTGTCTTCTTTGGTGGAATTGAATATGAATATTCCTGTCATGCAAACTGTAAAGATAATAAACCAGTGGCATTTTGTAAGCTATATAAATCCATGGTTTCACATTAAATATTTAAAGCACAAGAGGTGTTATTTGTTAGGGTACTGATAAAAGGAGTTCAACCATTACTGCTTTCTCTCTTCCCCCTCCTTTCTCTTGCCAAATTTCACTTTGTGTGAAGATGCTTTCCTGTCATTCTGTATTTGTATTCCCCCTGCGGTATTTTGTTTCAGCTTCTCTGGAAGTGGGTTTCAGACTCTGTAGGTGAAACATTCCAAATATTTTTACAAAAGCTTTATCCTTTTGATCTAGAAAGGAAATTCAAACCTAAGCATAAACATAAGTTAAGCCGTCTGAATGTCTCAAATTTAAGCAGGTCCTTAAAATATCTACAGAGGGCTGCTTTTCCCCTTGACTCATGTTTACAAAACCAGTCCAAATGTCCATGTCTTCTTTGTCCACATTGGCACTAATGCAAGGGGGGAATAGCAATAGCAATAGGGATAGTAAAGATTGCCAAATAGAGGCTGTAGTTGGTATTTAGTACCATATAATAAGCTGTGTATCAATGTTTATGCATTTTATAAGTATAAGAACTCTTTGTCCTAAAAGAGGCACTTAGAAATTATCAGGTGAGTTAAACTGTGAAGAAAAATTCTTTTCTTTCTTTCTTTCTTTCTCTCTCTCTCTCCCTCCCTCCTTCTGTTTCTAATGCTCACCAGATTAAGCTGCAATGAAACAGATAACCAAAGACCTTTTAAAAGTCCTTAGGATAAGTTATGGTTTGTGTGCAAGCAACGATAACACTGTTTAAAAGATTTATGTAATAGTTCTTCAAAGAACTCAAGACATTAGCACACAGTAATAAATTAGCAGGAGATTGAAGATGGAAAAATCCTAGAATTTCTTCCATAAACTCATCTCTACCGTGCATCCTGTTTCCATTCCAAAAAAATATATTAAAGATTTCCAGCGTAGTGTTGCCTGGATGACTTTTGTAGACACCTGCAGAACATATAGATGAATTGTTGTGCAGTAATTAAGAACGTACAGTACCTTGATAAAGATCACAACCCTCCCCTGCTGGAGGGGAGAAAGTCAGATTCATTTCAGTAGGACTGAATTCTAGAGATCTATAAATGCAAGATGTGTCACAAATCATTCTTTCAGACTGAACAATGAGTTGAAGCTATCTCCAAACTTCCAGGCTTCCTTGGTGGCCCAACTATATCATTGTTGTAAGAACATATTTCAAACTTTACCCATTTTAGCAATAGTTTGTCTGTCTAAGTATATCGGTATCTTACCATTATCCAAAGTTACACTTATATGTGGGAGTATAATTGACCACTTTATTTTTAATAGGTTTATAGATTTTGCTGACTCAGCAGAACACAACTTTTCTAAATAGCAACAATGATCATATATGCCTACTAAGTATTTATAATAACCTGTCATGCCAGTCATGAATGCGATAGGAGGCCACTAGTCACCTTACACTCATTTTCCTCTATAATCCAAATACACTCCCAGCCCCAGTCCCAAAATGATAAGTAATTAGAAAAATAAATATAGTTTGAGTAGCAGAGTCCAGCAACTTTTTTTCCATTCTGGGAAAGAGGATAGAGAAACATCATCTTGTTGTTACAAAGGGTCCTTCAGCCAGACCAGCACAAAAGCTAGAAGTTGTGTAACCAAAGGGCAGATGTACTGTCTCTATTTACAACTGCATGGCTGATGCAGAACTTGGATAAAATTTCTTTTCTATTAGAATTCCTCAGATACCAAGCTGCAATCCAAAAATGTAACTTTTATAAACTTTGGATTGCTTTTGGAAACTACTCTGCTAGGATGACCACATTAGCCAAAACTGCTGGAAATACCATGGATTGGTCTGATTTGTATTTTTTTTCCATTGGCCACACAATGCAATGGGGAATGTGAAGCCCCCCACTAAATCATTGAAGTCCATGGTGAGCAAGCATTGAGTTCTTTGTAGACTTCTTTTAAGCTTTCTATGTTTTATCAGCAATTCAGGCATGTGCTTGTATGATATTAATATATGTGGGATTTGCCTTATATTGCAAATGGGAGTGTGCCTCCTGCAAGTAAAGTCAGCTTCTGTGACCTTGGGCAAGCTGCACCTTCCCAGGCTATCCCTAGAATAAGGTAATGGTAAACCACTTGTGAGTAAATTCTGTCATAATCTTAGGTTGAACAGCTAATTACAAAGCAACTATATTTTTCTCTTATCTACTCATATCTAAGACGCCAATCAGATTAAGTCAGTCACAGGCGTTAGACACCCAAGTGTTAGACAGCCAGACACGACCTCATGCATACATTCCTAAGCCAGGTGTCTTCCCATGAGATCATGCATTCCACAGACACCTGCAGACAGGGAATCTTCCAGAAGCTTCTAGAAGATGAGATCATTGAATTATTAAGGGTGGGTAACTGCTCATTTTGCCTATATAAACCAGAGGTTTTTAGACACAAATTGGTTCTCTAACCCGGAGACAAATGGCTGACATTAGCAGAACTAAAAATTCCCTGAGGGGAACACTTATCCAAGGCAGGAGGAGAAGAAACTGGACTAGATTCTATCTTGGAAGTACCTTGCCCAACTATATCTCAGAAATCTGAGACTCTGTCTCTCTACAAACTCATATCTTTCTTCAGGTATGCTATTATGCTTTGCTTCCATAAAACTGCATATTGAAAAATAAAGCTCTTTGTGAGTTTTACTAACTGACTGCGTTGAAGTCTATTTAACAGGCATATCCAGGTTATATTGCTCTCTGCCTTACATGCTACCAAACTAAAGAACTGCAGATTCCCTGTATCCAGCAAGTGGGAGCATTGAGACTCTGGGTTCTGGAAGAAAAGGTGACAAAAGGCTGTTGAGGGGGTTTGTTGAGTAAAGGAAAATCTAACAGCCTTATTGATCATACCCAGCCCACTGAACCACGGCAAGGGTCTATTCTGTGGGACTCTCTACCTAGAAAACCCTGAGAAGGGTCACCATAAGTCACAATTTGATTTGATAGTATGCAATTAATTAAACTGTATATCTTGTTTCTTTTTTATTAATATTTTTATTAATTTTACAATAAGCAACAAAATAATGATAAAAAGAAAAAACACTTAACATAAAATACTAAAATAAAAAAGCTAAAGAAAGAAAAGTTATATAAATGACAAAAAAGAAAAAACAATAATACAGATAATAACAATAGTGATAATAATAACATATACTCATTATATTCTCATTTTCCTAACTTATTCTTCTAATTTAAATTTCATAAAATGTTATATATATCAATATCTTATTTGTGTATATATTTCAATTTATATTTATTATATTTCTAACAAAATTTCTATAATCTATAAACTACACTTGTTATTGTTCTATGAAGTTAATACTAACCTAAACACAAGAAAACATAATAAAAAGTAAAAGTCCCTGTGATATTTACAATGCCTTGGTGATTGCGGTCCTCCACAGCCTTCTCATATTATATCCAGAATCTCAACTGATCTGGTGCTGGCCTGCCACCTTTACCTTCAGTCAACATATAATTCAGAAAGGGTCTCCATATATTCCCAAAATTATTTTAGCTAATTAAACCCTTTTTATAATTTAATTCCCATGTTAATTTATCATTTAATGTAATTTGCCACATTTCTTTAGTTTATAGCAATATTTTCATATACTGTATCTAATATACTACAGAAGACTGGTGTTTTTAATTTATGGAAAAGCAATTTCTCTGCAGATTTCCATCAGGATGTGTCATCAATATGGGAGTCATTCAAGATGTATTCTCTCATCAGTACAACAACACTGCATACAAATTAACATTTAGCAAACAAGCCCATGTTTTATGTGCTTGCTAGTGTAGGTTTTGGACATGACAGTATTCCAGTTGTGCTATCTAAACCCGATCCCTCCACAATGTGCAACATTTATGAGTCAAAGCTACTTCACATTTATATACCAAGCAACAGTGACCATAATAGTGGCATGACTTTTGCTTAGAAAAAATACTGAAGTAGCTAAACACATGCAGGTGGGGATGAATTTGAATTTTATCTTTGATACCTAGGTGCCAACTTTATGTATGTGGGATAGTTATACATAGAGAAAAAAGTTTAATTTAATGTTCAGATTGATTTTAATATCTCCTTAGGTCAAGCATGGGGACTCTGTCACTGGGTAAAATAAATGGTGTTCTATTGTAACTATCCACCTCAGTTGTCTACTAATCTTGAGGGCATCAGATTCTCTACCTCACAAACATTAGCATGAACAAACATCTGTCTTTTTGTGGCTGCTCTATTCTAACTATGCTCCCTTCAAAAGCAGGATGGAAAAGGCCTCATGCTGCGCTGTTGTCAGAATTCTATTATATCAGCATCACATACTAATTGAATGTCTTCATGATGTAAATGAAATGTACTCTAATTATCTGTTTAGGTTGTTCTCCCACCTTGTGGGCTTTCTATTATCTTAGCCATGAGATAAGAAGCCTGGTTACATTAAATCTATACACTTTAATGCAATTAATAACTAATGTTCCCCTCTCTCTTTCCCCCCTTCTCAGCCAGAGATTGAGATTAGATATGTAGGTACAATATGAACTATTCCCCTGCCTCTATCATGTTATCCTGCCAGCTTCCAAAGCTTCTTTCCATTTGTTTATGGACTTCACAAGGAGCAGAAATGTGTTAATTAGACTACATTTGTGTGGCTATTTATATAAAGATGTGCTTGCAAGTTGAAGCTTCTTTTCAGGCTTCCTATTAGCCAAGGGCCATGATAAAAACAAATATTTATGATCATCTGTATTCCAGCCTTGTCCATTTTCATTTCCATCATCATTTTTGTGGTGGGAAGAGCATCTGGCTGCAAGACTCTGTTATTTTCACTCTACCAGCCACCTCCAGTTTTAATTTCAGGTTAGGTAATGTGCAATCATCTGCAAACCACTTCAAGAAGACTACTTCAGGTTGAGCAGCTTCAGGAGTTTCTCCCCCTCCTGTAAAATCTTGCTCCACAGGTTCACTCACGTCTCACCCTGATCCCACAACTAAGGAGAGAAACCTACTAGCTGCAAAAAACAAACTTGGCTGTACAACAAGAGATAGTTCTAAGGCTAGATAGGACATTAGTTTAAATAAACAAAAGCAAGGTCATTTCAATCTCCTTATCTCATGCCACAGTAGTGATTACTTAACATTCCCACCCCGCCTAATCAGTTTGTGTATCTATGAGGTACATAATAATCTTAATCATACTACTCTTTGAAGTAGAGAGGTTGGTTTCCCTGACGCATAGGACTGAGGTAATGATATTCTGCCCTTGGAGGAAAAACTCGGCTTCTGTTTTTGAAATTATTTGTCAGATAACTTGAATCCATATTACAATTAGAGAGTTGCTGGAGGGTTCAGTATGCTTACATACTGTTTGTTCCTGGGAATCTGGAACAATGTGCAACTTTGCTAGCACAAGCAAAAAATACAGGTACATCATTCACCATAATGTTATACATGAACAACAAGTCATGTTGGCCGTAGTGGTAAATCAGGAAAAGGAATTGTGAATTTTCCTCTGATTTCTGCACATCTGGCCTAATCCATTTGTGTCAGAATTCCTGAAAAACCATTTTCAGTGTGGCACACCAATTAGATTAGATTTGTTCCATGTTGTTGTTCAGTTGCATAGTCGAGTCCGACCCTTTGCAACCCCATGGACCATTGCACTGTTTCAATAGATTTTTCTGCCCTCTTAGACCGTTGTGCCAAGATATCTTGCTTCCTTGCTCTAGACCAGGTGAAAGGAACTGCAGAATGAACTCACCAAAAGGTGCCTTCATTTTGGCAGTTTCACATTTGGCCTGAACACGGAAGAAGAAGAAGAATGACCAGAATTTCACCCATGATTCATATAATACCTGCAAATACCTGAGTTGGCTATGCCAAGTAGGGCGGTATAGAAATTGAAATATAATAATAATAATAATAAATACATTCAGGTGTCCCCTTTCTGTGTGAAAATTATGTGGACAAACAGGAAGTTTCTTGCACTTCCTGTTTATGTTTTCCCTATAACTCCAAAGAAAGGAAGAAAGAAAAAAGAAACTTTGACAAAATAAATTGCACTAACAGTCCCTGCAGCAGGAGTTTGCAGATCTTCCATCTCCAAAAATGTGGAAATAGTCTATTTAAGATGAGATCAAGAAGTATAGAAACAGGACATTTGAGTCATTGTATTTCCTGTCCCTCCTTTCCCCACAACATATGTACAGTATCCATATATAAAATGTTGCTGTGTTGGGAATATCAACTCTTACAGCCCCAGGGCCTACAAAGTAAACAGTTTGAATCATCTGACCCTCAAATCATGCCACATTATCTTAACAAGCCCAAGAAAAGTAAACTAGAAAAAAGTTCAAACACTCATTTAAGACCTTGCTTTGAGCCTCTCTACATGTTGATTTATATTGGCCCCATTTCCCTTCGTCTGTTTACTTACATAAGAACACCATCTGCCCCTCAAATTTTAACTCACTGGATTACTGAAGCAGCCACCTGATTAGCAATGAGGTTGTATATTAGCGAATCAATACTGAATTGTTTTTAAAAAATCACCAAATTTAGGGCTGTATATAAGCAACTGTGTTGGGTTTTTTTGACAGTCACATGAACCAACAACATTCCTTCTTTTGATTAAACGAAAGCTTTAAAAAACTGCAAAGGGGGGTCATAATTACTGAAAGATCTTAAATACCCATCTAATTTGTCTGATGTCATTGTTTTAATTAGAAAGATTCACATATGACTGAATGAAGCCTATCATAGAGAAATATGCATTTATTAATGATTTTGTCACTCGAACACATTTATTTATTTATTTATTTTTCAAATTTATATCCCGCCTTGCTCAGGCGAACCTGACTCTAGGCGGCTTTACACAGTATATATATAAAAAAGGGATTGTGCTATTAAAGGATTGTGCTAAGTACTCAACACAGCATAATTCTGTTTACTTTGCTCAATTTCTTTGTGAGAAAAAGCAAATTTGATAAGGCTGCAACTAAACATTTTATATTAGCACAACATTATAAAGCAGTGTTATGTATATGTTTAGTTGGTTCAGTGCTAATTTGAATGTTTATTTGGCTCCTCCCTACCACTTTGAACATTCAGTGTGTCTTTGCCCATCTGTGTGTACACATTTTGCACACACTCAGTATTCTTTCATATAAACCACTGGTTTCCAAATTAGATCCCCAGATATTGTTGAACTCCCAGAAGCTCCAGCTAGCATGAGGAATAATTCTGGGAACTGTAGCCCGAGAACAGCTGTGGATTTAAGGATGTCCAGGTAGAAAATTACCATGCAACGTATGTTAGAGTTCAAGTGGTTAAAATAGTTTCATTACACTACACCTAAAGCTAACTGCATTGAAGGCTACACTTTTTTCATGTGGCTTTTTGTTTAGCCATTGGGCTACTTTACTGTATTTGTACCAATTCAGTTGGCATTGCTCTCCCCCCCCCCCCCCGCGCTCTTGGTATATAATTCAAAGGAGGACTCAGGAGTACAGTACATCCAGTACATCCTACAGTGGTGCTGATAGTGACATCTCCAGGGAGACTTGCATCTGTTACAGTCAGATGGTGGTGGCGATGGTGACAATAGCGCTACTGCTACTGCTACTGCTACTGCTACTGCTACTGCTGCTGCTGCTGCTGCTGCTGCTGCTGCTGCTGCTGCTGCTGCTGCTACTGCTGCTGCTGCTGCTACTAGTACTACTATTAATAATAATAATAATAATATTTTTTTGTCAGAAATTATTCAGGGTTGAAAGGATTTTTGTGGAAGAAACTCAGCTCAGGGAATGCCCAAATGAGTCTCCCTTCATGTCCCCAAGAACTGAGACAGAGACAGGTGCTCAATCCATCATGCAGTACCCGGGTCCTGAACTGCTGACTTGCCAGCCTTCCAGCTAACAAGGTGAATTTCTTAACCATTGAGCCACCACAGCCCCCTACGTCAGATGATGTCCTTCAAGTCAGTGCCTGAGATCTCCCTCTGAACAAATTGTCTCATTTTGTTGATAAATATATATGCCTGTCAGGTTTAGTGCTGTGGTAAATCAGTGCTAGACTGCTACTGGTGCTTTGCTTGTTTGCCTTCTGGAAACCAATTGGGAGGGGGACATGGCCTTCTCACCATGTTAGGAAAACCCACTCAAGTGTAGAGGAGTTAGTCAAGGTTTCTTGCCACTTTAACAACTTGTGAGTCTTTTCCCCACCCCTACACTGTCTTTTTGACCTGATCAGAAAGCCTTGCTGGGATGCAGATAGAATTGACCATGCTAATCAATGTTTCAAGTGCTTTTATAAACTTCTTGTTTCATCCCTCCCACCCACCCCAACCTATTTGCATCATCTGAGATCTTGGTTGGGAATGTGACCAACACTAATCCATAAATCCAATTAACTGCATTTGGGTAATTAGCATCCCATCTAATTTGGCCCTATATGTATGTAGGCAAAAAATATATCAATTTTTCACCTTTTTATTAACAATGTTCCAGTAACCTATACCAGCTTTCTCACTTTCTCCATCTCTACCTCCCCGTTGTAGTTCTAATTGGATTCTTAATTCTAAACTGCAAATATGCTTAAGGTCCAGGTGAGAAGGAAATGGATTCAATACCTGTAAATATCAAAGAAGTATGAACAAGCTTTTAAAATTCTACTTTATTGCTGCCTTTCTGCACAGTCCTTTTGTACTGAGATATTTATTATCTTTCTGCCAACTCCCTACAGGGTTATTTTTCTTTCTGATTTCAGGATAACTGCTGAGTGCTAAGAAAGAGGTATGTGCACATCTAATGATGCCATTTAGATCATATTATGCTATATCATCTTTATTACTTTTCTCAGTTGTGAACTCTGCTACTGTGTGTAAAATGACTTAGCAGAAATGGAAACCAAACTAATTTATCCTGTCTAAATCCCTTTCTTCCCCAATAATAATTTCTGCTCATTTATGAAGACCCAATCGGCATAGACTTCATACTGGAGTGCAACTACCACATAGAATTGATCTGGTAACACACAAACAGTGTTACAGTGCTACAGTGTTTTTTTTATTTTGTTTTGTTTATTTTGTTTTGTTTTCTGATAAGCCTGAACCACAGACTAACACGGCTACTATTCCAAAACAAAACACACAAACAAAAGTTATTCTTATGAAGATCTAATGCAAATATTTAACAATTCATATTACTTACTTAGACTTAGATTCCCCCACCCCACCCCCAACTATGTAGCATATATGGCAGCAAGGGATTTCCAGTAGCTTGGGTGGGTACTTGGCATCCTCACAAGTCACTTCCAAGGTCTTTACATCTCCCATGAAGGTTCTTCACCATGTGTTTTGAGGGTGTCCTCATTGTTATTTGGCGTTAGCAGGATCCAAATTATTGCCAATTTAGGGAACCTGTTTTAATTCATACAGAAAATATGACCAGCATTTTTTTAAAAAAAGATGATAACTAGAAATATAGTATTTATGCATAGCTATTCTGCTAGGTGAGAGCCTTGTCACAGTACAGGGGCTTGAGCACAGTGGTGGGCAGCCAAAATTTTTAGTACCACACTGTGGGAGAAGCTGACGTCATGGGCAGAGCCAATGTCATGATGTCATGACATCATGAGAGGAGCCAATGATGTGGGCAGAGCCAAAGTAAAAAAATAAAAATACTGTACACATAAAAATAGAAATAAAAAACATATAAAAATACAAATTAAATAGACTTTAAATAGAAATAAAAACACATAAAAATACACATTAAATAGACATTAAATACACATAAAAGCACACTACATAAAACACCCACCCACATCAACCCACCTCCCCACCCCAAACACAAACCCTATTCACTTACCTTTGGGTCAGGGAACAGCAGGCAGGTGGAAACAGCAGCAGTGTGGTGGCCCGGCGGCCCGGCCCAGCCTAGCCTGGCCTGGCCTGGCTAGGCTAGGCCTGGCAGCACAGCCTGGCCTGGCAGTGCAGCCTGGCCCAGCCTGGCCCAGCCTGGTAATGCGTCGTGGCCTGGCCTGGCGTAACAGTGCAGCGGTGGCAAGGGAGCAGCGTTGGCGGTTGGTGAATGAATTGTGGTGACGGATGAGCAGTGGTGAGTGGCAGCAGAGCAGTGGTGCAGGGCGGTGGCACGGCATGGTGGTGCGGCGTGGGGTGACTCGAGGGAAGCCCGCTGCCACTGCTGCTGCTGCCCCTCCAAAGAGGCTGCTGAGGACTTCAACAGCCAACCACCACACCCTTCACTGCAGCCCAAAATGGCTGCTGGTAAGTGTCCATGTGTCAAAATACCATTTGATGCATGCATGCATCCAGTATTCAGAGTGCATCCAGTATTCAGCATGCATGTGTCAAATGGTGTTTTGATGCATGCGCACTTACGAGCAGCCATTTTGGGCTGTAATGAAGGGTGGCTGGAGAGGCGACCGAATTGGTCACCTCCAAAGAAAAGTAACCATTCCGAGTGGTCTCCCGGGAGGGTTACTACCCCCCTGGGAGACCACGCAGGATTGTTACTACCAGTTTGGTAGAACTGGTCAGCACCAGCTGCTGCCCACCACAGCTTGAGTGGTCTAACTAGGCAGTGTTGCCCATCTCTTCTCAATGATGTTAGGCCAGGACTAATACTCAGCAAAGCATCCTCCATCAGATCCTTTTGGGCAAGGTGAAAGTGGAGAGCACACACCTTTGTCTGCCTAGCCAGTGGGTGATGTGATATTCAACTGACTAAAAAAAACCCCGTATGCAGATGGACTTGATTTCTCAAGTTCATTTGCATGTGCGGAATGTTGTTGTGGAGATGTCTACCAATGCACAGACTCCTTGCTGAATAACAACTCCAAGGTATCAAAAGAATTCTGCTAAACTGCTTCAAGAAAACAATTTGAATTGAAATAGTGGTCAGCTGTTCTTTATTGGAAAAAATAATAATCTTGACAAGATTTGTTAACAAATGTGCATTTATCTTGCATAGTCTTGGCACAGTAATGTCACAGTATTCTTATGTGTTTAATGTTGGGAGAATTTGGGTCTCATTTAGTTTTCTTCCCCAAAAGCTTTCATTTTTTTAAAAAAAAAGGTTTTGGCAGGAATGTTTGTGTATCTTTGGAAAATTCTGTTAGTTGCTTTGCCAGCATAGATAGGATTTCTAGGAGGTTTAACTTTTGAAATATAAATAAAAGTTGCAATCTGCCCTACGGAAATAAACAGGCTGAGAAATTAAATATATAAAAGTAAGAATGATTACAAGATTATATTCATTTTATGAATTACCACGTTGAGCAAAAGTTAAATGAACAAAGTATTACCAATACCACTTGATCTGGTGGTTGAATGGACACAGATTATTTGTGGTGTTTTTTTGCAATAAAGTACCGGAGGCTAATTAGTCTTTATTTCAATATATATAAAATGAGAGACTGTTTTAGCAAATACAGTGAACTCCCACTTTAAGGAATTATCCATTCCATGGGCCTTTTGTTATACTGATTTTTTCTTATAGCAAAGTGCAGTTTCCCATAGGAATTTATTTATTTATTTATTTATTTATTTATTTATTTATTTATTTGGATTTATATTGGCGCCCACTTGCCGAGGCGACTTTTAGTCAAAACAGCAACAGTACAGTAAAAATTATAAAATACAACCTCACAAAACAACCAAAGCAGAACACAATTGAAAACCCAATATTGCATTCTGGAGCTCAGAAAAATATATGTATAAAAAAAAGTATTTTATCCTTTTAAAATTATGTATAAATGTGGTAAAAAATTCCGAGGTGCTCTTTATAATGAGTTTTGAACAGAAAAAAAATGGTTTCTTTGGCTTATTTCTGAACTTGGGAACATAAAATTGGTTTTCAATGCATTTCTATGGGAAACTGCACTTTTCACCCTCTAGTGGCTACCTCTGGTAATGACCCACCAGTTGTTTCCCTCATTTTCCCTCCATTGCCAGATGGGCAAAGGGTGGGGGTGGGTGGGAGGGAGTCCAGCAGCAGTGAGAGCACTGGTTTTATCAGCCACTGGACTCCAAAAAGCAGTGTCCTCCTTCCGCCGGGCAGAAGAATACAGAATACAGAAAGGAAAGGAAAGAAAGTCGAACTGCAAACTGGAAAAACAAGCCTATGCGTGGTCAATATTTTGAAATTCAATATTGAACAACATAGGAGGCAAGGCCAGCCCAAAACTGACATGGGGATGGTTAAAAGCAAGAGTTTTGAAGAAGGAAATGGAAGGATTTATCCTGGCAGTTCAGGAACAAGTATTGCCAACAAATTGCATGAAGACAAAAATACAGTATTTATCCAACAATAGCAAATGCTGGGGTTTTAAATGAAAAGGATGAAACAGTAGATCATCTGATCATTGGATGCAGCAAAATTTCACAGACTGATTATTTGCAATGCCATAACAAGGTTGCAAAAATTATTCATTGGAAACTTTGCCAGAAGTTTGGATTTGAATGCAGTATAAAAATTGGGAACATCAAGTAGAGAAAGTTCTAGAAAAAGAGAGTGAAGATCCTGTGGGACTTTAAAATTCAAACAGATAGGTATCTGCCTCACAATGCACCTGATATAACTGTTGTGGAAAAGAAGAGGGTCTGGTTTATTGACATTGCTATACTAGGAGATGCACGAATTGAAAACAAACAACTGAATAAAATCACAAAATATTGTAATTTGCAAATTGAAGTTGAGCATCTATGGAGGAAGAAGTCTGTTGTTGTATCCATAGTGACTGGAGCTCTTGGAGCAATATCTAAAGAACTCTCTAGATATTTGGAATTTTTAGACTTATCAGACTTGAACATCCTAACTCTCCAAAAAACGATTCTACTAGGAACTGCATATATACTTGACTGTGAATCAAATGATTGATTTGTATCCAATGATGATGATGATGAGAACCTACACACACAGAGCAAGTTTCCTATTGCAGAGATCTGTTAAAAAAAAATAGTGGGGTGCCAGAAGAAGCTTCACGGCAACAGGCATGGATTGGCAGCCCCCACTTTTTTCTTCATTTGTTTTCTTGGCATGAGTGACAAGCCCAGTCAGCCTAGATTTCTAATAACTTCCTCACCTGCTACACTTCTTTACTCTGATGTTGAAGGAATCATCAGACAATACATAGAAGCTCATTAACCATCTAGAGTGGTTTCCTTTCTGCAAAACCTGTGCTGCCACCATCTCTGTGCCTTATCAAAAGCAAAAATGTTTAATAACCAGTCTTTATCCCAGTAGATTGTAGCCTGAAAGGTCAATAATTGGCATAAGATTCCCCTTACCCAAATACAGTTTCAAATGCTAGAACTGATTTTATAAATTTCATTAAAAAGGAAGCAAACCTCCAAAAGTTGATAAAACATGGGGTGAAAGTTGCAAATTTTCTGCTAAACACACAGATGGGAAGTAGACAACAAATACACATAAAACATAACAAAGACACATAATGGGTCCAAAGACAAGTGGTGTTGAGGACAAGACATTTTGGAGATTTCTCATTCATAGGGTCACCAGAAGTTGGAGAGGACTTGATGGCACACAGCAACATTATAAGATTTCTTTGTGAAAATGATTCCCTTAAAACAATTTATATCTGCTAAATCTACATACAGTGAACACTAATGATTTGGCACCAAGAAAACAGAGAGCTCTGCTGTCTGTTTCTTTCAGATTTTCCAAACTATGCCTATGTAGATGGAAATAAAACTCTTTATCTGTAAAGAGTAGATATTAGTAAATATGCATAAAATGTGGTTGCAAGGTGGATACCTGCAAAAACTGTATCTGGCATTATGAAAAATAACCATTGAGCTGAAGTCTTCATTGAATTTCCGGAGTTAAGGCCTCCCACTTTTTCTGGTAATTTGCATCTTTCTAATGATTTGCAGTTCTGAAGTCATGTAGCTTTGTGGACAGCCATTTCCATTTCAATGGCCAAATTGATTGGTCATGGTAGATTAATCCACTTTTTTGGTCAGAGGCTAGCCAATACTTTCTGAGTGTTGGAATACTCTAAGGAGAGTTTACTGTTAACCTTCCCATGAAATACTGTTCTCTGCAAATTTGGGCTTGTGACCAATCTAGCACTCCTTTACTCTGAGGTAGGGACTTTTGGCTCTCCAGGGCTTTTCGGTCTCTCCTTATATAAGGAAAACCTGCAAAAGTCTCACCATTAAGTGCAGATACATCCCAGCCATAGGGAAGGTAAGTGTGGTCAGGTTCAAGATCATGGTGAAATCAATATGACCAGGATCAAGTGGAAGACTAGCAACCCCAAAGGCCTTGAGTTTCATTTCCAGAACTTCAAAGTCTTATATGATTTCTTTGTAGTTTCTCTTGGCTGTGTCACTTATTCCCATGCTGATGAGAAGAAAGAGATGTGCATATGTGGGTTTTATGATCGCAGATTGGTCATAGTTTCTGATCCAAGAAAAGAATGAAATCCCTCTTCTTTGGAAACCATCCATTTGATTTTTTAAAAGAGATATTATCTGAATCATAATCATCAGAAGAAGGCAGCCAGTCGTTCAATTGTTAATACATAGTTTAAAACTATTGACAAAGGTAGGTGATCACTTTCTGTATGACATCTAATGTCCATAGAAATAATATCTGGTAGTAAACATGGCTGACTTGGGTTATATGAGTGATGATAATTCTTCTGTGACATCCCTAATCCATCCAGGAAGACAGCATACCTGGATCTTCCTGGCATTTTGCAGTTTCAATTCCACTCAGTAGGGATTTTCCTATTACTGTATAATTATACTACTCTTTGTAGCATTTGTGTTTGGTGATTTTGCTTGGAGGAGCTCATCCTGTGGGGTTTCCTGTATGTCTCTCTCTGCATGCTGTCTGCCAGATTCTTCTTGAAAAATCTGAAAGTGGTTTGCAACTCCAGTGATGAAGAGTGTCTTCTTCTTTTGCCTCCATCTGTGACTCTTTCCTATGGTGCTTCCCCCACTATTTATGTTCTTTCCTGAGCATTCACCTCTTTTCCTTTGTTTAACTATTCTTCCAACCCTAGTGCCTCCTTTGACTGCTGATTTCTGTCTATAAACTCTTCATCTTCTCTTATAGAGTGAGTGCACCCATTTGCTGATCTAGTTTTTTTCACCCTTTTGTCCAATAGTACTACCAGTTTGTTCTTGTTGCATTTGCATGTTGTGTTGTTCTCAGGTATAAAGACAATCATCACAGCAGAAGAATACCGAGGAGGGGTGAGGGGGGCAGCCCACCCCGGGTGCCACTTTGTGGGGGATGTCTATGCCACTGCCCCGGACTTCCTGGCAGCCAGGGCGGGTGCCAGGACCCTCTGTCACCACCAGGCTAGAGGGCGGGGCCCTCCGAGCCCAGTGGCGGCAGCGGCACCCAGGAAGGCGGGAAATGAGGCCGGCAGTCATTGCAGCCCAGTGCTGGCCAGGCCGAGGACCGTCCCAATTCCTGGCAGCGCTGCTCCTGCTGCTGGGCCGCAATGACCACCAGCCTTGCTTTCTGCCTTCCTGGGTGCCGCTGCTCCCACCAGGCTAGGAGGCAGGTGGTCGTGCTGCCTGGGACCCCGGTGGAGCAGGCGAGGGGCTGGGGCGGTGCGGTGCAGGCCCAGTGGTGAGCCCACCATCAGTGTCCCAGGCGTGTGGCCATCCCGCCTCCTAGCCTGTTGGCAGCAGCTTGTCCACCTTCGGCAGCGCTGGTGCCCAGAGGGGCAAGGCCGGTGGTCTTTGTAGATCCACGGCCGGAGCAGTTTTGGCCAGGCCTTGCAGGGGGAGTGGTCCTCCAGCTGCATGCGCTGGGCTGTGACGATCACCAGCCTCACTTCCTGGGTGCCACTGCCACCTAAGACAGACGAGCTGCCACCAACGGGCTCGGAGGTGGGGCAGCTGCGCACCTGGGACCCTGATGGTGGGCTCCCCACTGGGCTCACACTGCCTGCCCCAGACCATGAGCCTCGCCCATGCCATTGGGGTCCCAGGCACAGAGCCGCCCTGCTTCGGAGCCGGGCAACCCCCCCGAAGGCAGGACTTTGCTACCTGGGGGGGGGCAAGTTTGGCCTGGGACCCCGGGCACCTAATCCCACCCTACGCCCCTGCATCACAGAACATTTTGCAGGTCACCACCATGAAGTCTCTCACTTCCATAATTCTGTTCCTTTTAACTCTCTAATTAGTCTATGAGTTGTTCTGTTATCCTTGAAGGATGTTGGGAAAGTCTTCTAACTTATAACTATCTAGAAATAGAAACAAAAAGTCTTAGTGACTGCTCTTTCTCTCTTGCCTTACTTTGCAAGGGAACAAGACTGCCAAGACCACTTCCTTCATGACCAGATTCTTAATGTTTGTGATGAGATGAATAATCCCCTGTATATCAGACAGTAGTTGAGGAGGATGGTGGAGGACAGAAGTGCCTGGTGGACAATGGTCCATGGGGTCGCAGAGGGTCGGAATTGACTGTGCGACTGAACAACAAAAGTTTAGCTTCTGCTTGACAGCAACTGTGGTATTGTTCCTGGTGGCAGCAGTGAGATCAGTACCAAGAGATCAAGAAAATTCTGCCATTGATCCTGCTTTATCACAAAGTCTCCTTGGAATTGCTTCTCCTTCCCTTCTCCTGGCCTTCTTTCTCTGCAGGGAAATTAACAGCCAATCCTTGGCACAGCAAGAAACAGCATGGTCCAAAAGGTGACATTCCAAAGTGCCAAGAAATTCAACTGCCTCTCCAGTGTTCCAACCAGGCCAGTGTTTTCTTGTTCTTCTTCTTTCATTTCCTTATCAAACCCTGGACTGCCAAAATGAAGCCACATATTTTAATTTGGTTTTGCTCTTGTGTACCCTCAAGAATGTTTGTTCTTGCCATAAAGTTCTTCCTGGATCTGAATGTTTGCTAAGCCAGACCTTCACATGCCTTCCCATCTCCATCCCCTTAACAACAGCCTCCTCTGCTCTTCCCTGAAAAACAAACTGATGGACATATCAGAAAACAAAATAAACAAAACAAAATAAAAAACACTGTAGCACTTTAAAGACTAACTGCTATATTTTTATTGTTAGCTTTTGTGGATCAAGTCCACTTCTTCAGACAAGGAGTGAAATTTACAGGCATGGTTTTTATACACCAAATTCAGCGGTCAAAGGGAGCATGGTGTGTTCAAGCAAAGTGACAGACAAGAAGCAAGCACAACAATACAGTTTCCCACAGCCATCAGCAACAATAGATTATTCAGATTAGCTCTTAATGTCTCCCTTTCAATCTCAAAGGGTCTGAGAAAGCCCATTCTGGTCTCTGATCAACTGATGGATGACACTGCCCCCCCCCCAAAAAAAAGGTCCCTTTTATGTTAAACAAAAGGACCACTGCTGGAAACAAAAACAAACACCCCTGAAAAACCACAAATTGAGAGAAAAATGAATGCTTTTTTTTTTTGCTGTGCACTTCCCTAATGGCTAATAGAAAGTATATAGCTACTTGTTTCTCAGATTAATGACAGGGTAAGATTGAATAAAGAATAAAGCAAGTATGCACAGGAATTCTAGTTTGCCAGTTTGTGTACACCTATAGCCCATTCTTAACATTTTCTTTTTTAGTTACCCTTCTTTTCAGTGTGTAGCCTTTTGCCAGCCCATTTGAGGGTAAGGATATTCCCATACCTAATAAACACAATCCCTGTGGGAAATTCTGAGACTTTTTTTGGAAGTGAGAAATATGAAATAATATAAGAGGCAAAGGATAACCCTGGGAGCTCAAAAATCCAAACACAATCTTAGTAGTTACTTTGTTATTTAAGTACTGGAACATAGCTAACATAAGCTTCATCTATCTATGCCTAGCAATAGTCATGCCCAAAGTGCATTACAAACTTTAATTTTATCCTTAGTTTCCTCCATGTTGCCTCAGAGGAAACTAGGGCAAAGAGCTTATCTGACTTTCCCTGAAGGTCTCATGTTTTCTGTAGGGAAAGGAGCTGAAAATTGACCTCCCTCTTCCCTCTTAGTCTTATTTCCAGGCCACATAGCGCTCTTACTAGTATTCTTCATGTGCCCTTCCCAGGAGAAAGAATTTGTCTCTGGTGAGGCATGGCTTTCTCCTGATTCCACTGTACTATTAGCAGAATTCCATCTTAAATCCTGTTCCAAGGTTGTGAATAAATAAAATAACCCTCATGATAGGGAAACAGGCCCTCTCAGTCCCTGGAAAATAGATGGGGAAGAAGTAGAAGCAGTGACAGATTTTACTTTCTTGGGATCTAAGATCACTGCAGATGGTGACTGCAGCCATGAAATAAAAAGGCGACTGATGCTTGGGAGAAAAGCTGTGAGAAACTTGGGGAACATAGTTAAAAGTAGAGACATCACCTTGCAAACAAAAATTCACATATTCAAAGCAATGGTATTCCCGGTGGTAATGTATGGTTGTGAGAGCTGGACCATAAGGAAAGCTGAGTGCAGAAGAATAAATGCCTTTGGAATGTGGTGTTGGAGGAGAGTTTTGAGAGTCCCCTGGACAGCGAGGAGAACAAATAGGTCGATTTTAGAAGAAATCATCCCTGACTGCTCCTTAGAAGGTCAAATAGTAAAGATGAAGCTAAAGTACTTTGGACATCAAATTTGAAGAGGAGATTCACTTGAAAAAGCCTTGATGCTGGGAAAGGTGGAGGGCAAAAGAAGAAGGGGACGGCCAAAAATGAGATTAGATGGTATTGTAGATGCAATGGGCACAAAATTGGGCAGTCTGAGGAGGATGGTGGAAGACAGAGGTGCCTGATGGGCAAATGGTCCATAGGGTCACAAAGGGTTGGGATCAACTGTATGATTGAACGACAACAACAACAAC
Organism: Furcifer pardalis; assembly: GCA_030440675.1. Classification (NCBI taxonomy): domain Eukaryota; kingdom Metazoa; phylum Chordata; class Lepidosauria; order Squamata; family Chamaeleonidae; genus Furcifer; species Furcifer pardalis. The sequence continues at coordinate 43,261,213 of CP126896.1, read as the reverse complement.
ATGGTCTAAATTATCAGCTAAACTATAAATCGCCATAGCAATCAGGATTTCAATAAAATAAAATATTGTGTTTTGCAGAATCATAAACTTTTTCAATGAGCAAGATCAAGAATATTTCCATTCCACTATCCTTTTCCAATACATGGACACAGGGCACTCAAAAGTGAGAAATATTGAAGCTAGCCATTCTCATTTCCCACACTATTTAGTCCATGCATTTTGCAGCTGTAGAGGTTTATTTCTGTCAAGAGATTGTGTTTGAGCCATATCAGAAGTCATCTACGATCCTGACCATCAGAACACTCTTTAGCCAGACAGTCAATTGCTTCCATCTGGTTTTCCCAGAACCAGCTTCACCCGGTGTGGGGAGATGGGCATCTCTTGCAGCTGACTGTGGATGTCACAAAATGATAGCAATTGGTTGTCTAGCTTTAACTATGTAATACATTAGATTTACTCTCAAATAGAGTCACTTTAAAGATTTTGTGCCTCACATAACAAAATAACCAGTTCAATTTTGGGTACTAGTAATAGCAATAGCAATTACACTTATCTCCCACCCCATAGTGCTTAGTGAACTCTCCGAGCATTTCACGATGTAATTAGCATTTTGCTCCTGACATGCTGGAAGGATGGAAGGCTGAGTCAACCTTGAACCAGGTCAGGATAGAACTTACAATGTCAACAATTTTGACTGCAATATAGCAGTTTAACCACTATGCCACCAGGGCACCTTTGAATTGGTGGTGGGCCATTTGCTATTCTGTCTTGGGTAAAAATGGTCTTTCTTTCTTCTGAACCTGGTTTGTATGACCCAGAGTTCTGCTAAAGACAAAATAAACTAACTTCATTCACTCCTTCTCCAACTCACAGTTATTTCCTTTTAGTTCTCTTTTTATTGAAAAGCTAAAACATATTAGGTTGTTCCTCCATAAACAAGATGTATCATCCTCCAGATGAGTTTAGTTGCTTCTCAATGCCACAAGGCTTTCTCCTCTACCATATCCCTCATAGTATAGGGGAAAACATTTGTGCAACTACTTGAGAGCGGTGTCATAAGTTTCCAGTGACACATGGAAGAAAATAAATGAAAACCCACAAGTCTTCAAAGCTACTTAGGATCTTTCATCATGCCCCTTGTCATGATTTTCTCTGGCACCCAAAACAAATGGCCATTATTCTACACTACACTCTTCCTTCCTATGGAACACATTTCAAATCTTGAGCGGGTGGGTGAAATTGGTTCTCTTACCCAATACTACAAAGAGACTGAAGAGACTGAAAAATGCTGGCCTGAGGCACTTCCAACATTGCACAAGCATTGTATTCATCTCTTAAATGTAATATATTTATAATCATGGCGACATGACCCGGTTTTTATTTTAAACAAATCTGAGGCAGCAGGCTTGTGATGTGTGTTTGTGTGTTTGTGTGTGAGTTTAGTTTAAACCAGGGCATCCATTCATCAAGCGCCTTGCAATTTAGTTAATCTCTTTAGGATATCTCTTTATATTTATGACTTCAAAAAGAAAGCACTGAAGTAAGCAACATCCCAGGGAAATTTAGAAATTGCAACTGAGGGTAGGGGAGACATTTTGCCCTCTATCCGTTCTTTTCTTTGCCAAGTTACAGTCTTAATTATTCAACATGGCATGAAACATTCTAAAAAAGTCAAGGCAACATTTATTACTCTTCTAAAATCTGATCACAAATACCAGCAAATGCCTTGACTTTTCTACCATCAGTACCGTTTCCTCTTCTCTCTGATCTGAACCACCTCAGTAATTAAAAACTCAAACTGTGTTTTTCTGCTCAGGTGTTCAGATGTGCCTTTTATAGTGTCCTGAAAAATATATTTATTTCTCCCTCTCCAAACCCCTCCCCTGTCTCTGAGGATGCAGGCCGCACTGTGTAAATATGTCTCCATCTGTCATTTCCAATCACATTCATGCTAGTCTATAAACGTCTTCTCCAGTCTTCGGCTCCTATCTCTTAACTGTTTCCACTGGATAGAGATGTAATCCCTTTCAGTAAATCAAATAATCCTTAAAAAGCCAGAGTGGTTCAAGTTAGCCACGTGCTGGTCATTGTATTGATTGTATCAGATAAAAATAAATAAATTTCTAGAACAGATTAAGGAGAAGAAACCTAACCTATTTAAAAAGAAAAAGAAAATAAACAGCTATCTCCCTGACCCCTCCTTTCTTTCTAATCTTTTGCAGGCCACAAGGTGTTCTATCTTGGAGATGAAGGAAGGGAGGGCTAAACTAATTAACTAACCAACAATGATCTACCGCCCCAGCACCTTGCATTCCTGAAGATTTATTCCATTTTGAATTCATCACCATTTCCCTCCAGGGAAATAAAGATTGCTGCCTATTAAAGATGGGGACAGAAAAAGGCACCTTCACTGGAGACAGCCTGTACAAGAAAATAATACTGTAATCATTCCCTCCAATCAGCTGAAAAGGATTAAATCTTCTGCTTCTAAAGTAATGTTCCAATTGAGCCTTGGGGAAGAATAATTCATGATTAGGGAGAAGGCTGGTCTAGCAAATGTGAACATTATGTCCATTACTTAAACACACTTCCTGGGCTGACTGCTAATGTACTCAAGGGACCTTGCAGCGGCGGCGGCAGCAAGAACTGATAGGAGCAAGAAAATAGGCCGACAAGGACAAGAAGTATGATCATCTGCATTCAACTGCACTACATAGACTTTGCCACTGCTAAATCACTGCCTTTGGTAAATAGCGCAGATAACTCATTTTAATAGAAGAATTCTTCTCTTCTTTATGTGTATTAAACAACAGATTCTTATGAGCTGTGGCAGAGTATTGATTCCAAAGCCAGGCAGTCTGCATACCAATTCTGTAATTTATGCTGCTTTGTGGCCATGGCTGTATTTGTTATGCATAGTGTATTAAACATTCAATAGCTCAATTTAATCTTTGCAGCCAAATTGCACAGCACATCATGCCAGATAGTGGTTGTTTCATATACACAGCCCATCTGCTTCCTGTTCTATAATTCATTCAACAGGCAAAGTTTCTGGATGCCTCAGGCAAATATATATATATATATATATAGTCACATATATATAGTGATATCGTCTTAAAGAGTCCAGAAGTGGCTGGCATTCACTTGGCTTGTGATCATTATTCATGCATGTAGAAGATGAGGAAAGAGAAGAAAATGCCATATCTTCATTTAATCTAATTTGAGGGTTGGAGAGCTTCCCTACTATCTTAATAACAGGAGATGGCAGCTGGTCCAAAATGCGGCAGCCCGGGTAGTGATGGGGCGCGGGCGTTATGCTCGGGCCTCTCCACTGCTTAGGGAGCTGCATTGGTTGCCAGTTTGTCTCCGGGTGCAATTCAAGGTGCTGGTCATTACCTTTAAAGCCCTATATGGTAGTGGGCCAGGATACCTAAGAGACCGCGTCACCCTAAGAACATCTGTCCGTCCCACCAGGGCGGATCGGAGGGGCTCTCTTGTTGTACCATCGGCTAGGGAGGCTCACCTCGCTAGCACCAGGAAGAGGGCCTTCTCCGTGTTCGCCCCGGCCCTCTGGAACCTCCTCCCAACTGAGCTGCGCATGCAGACAGAGCGCCTGTCCTTCCGGAAGAGCTTAAAGACCTGGCTGGCAGGACATGTGTGGGGTTCCAGGGATGTGGGATCCCATGTGGGGTGGTTAGTCTAAGGATTTTACCCTTCTGACGACACCCCCAGATACTGTTTTAGTCTATGAATTTTTAAATTTTTTATTGATGTGTTTTAACTTGGGTTGTAAGCCGCCCAGAGTCGGGCTTGCCCGATTGGGGCGGGTTAGCAAGTGTGAAATATAAATAAATAAATAAATAAATAAATTCTGTCAGATGTGTTAATATGAAACAAAAAAATCAGGTTGATTACACCAAGAAGCATTTTGTGCATGTATGATTAAGGGTTCATCTTTTATTACTTGGTGGCTCACATGTTCTTGGCATGCAGTGGAACAGGTAAGGTGACTCATCTTTTTTTAATGTTATTGACTGAGATCCAGTAGCCTAACGTGCCACCATGTAAGACTGATGACATCATCAACTGTGGCCATTTTTCAGGGATTAAAATTTTCTGATCCCAATTGCCCCCCCCCAACATGTTTTAAGGCACATTTGAAAAACTTTTTTTTTGTAATGGGGAAACCTTTGAGAGGGCTGTAATTTCTAAAACTTGATATTACCTGTTGATGGTCATTAAAAAAAATTAAAGGCTCCTCCTTTTCACAAACCCCTCCCTAAGGTGAAAGGGATCTAAAAGGAGTCTCAGGTCCTTGGGTGGGTGGGGGCTCCAGGAATATGGGGTCCCATGTTGGGTGGCTGATCTGATGGGACAACCACCCCTCCCTCACTCTTTTAAATTTTTAAAATCTTTTTAAACTTTTTAACCTTTTTAAATCTTTTAGATCTTTGTAAATTCATGGTTTAATTTTTTTTAATTGATTTTTAAAGTAATTTTGAACCTCAAGGTTTTAATTTATGAATTTTCTGCAAGCCGCCTAGAGTCAGGTTCGCCTGATTGGGGCGGGATAATAAATCTAAATAAATAAATAAATAATTGGAAAATGTTAATGTCTGGAAATCATATGTGGCTGATGATGTCATCAGCAGTAAGTGCATAACTTTATGCTATTGGATTTCAGCTATTGTGTATATGGTGATGTGAAAAATTTTATATGCATCAACAGCCATAAAATGATGTATATACATTTGTGAATTTGCACAGCATCATCTTAGAGGAAGAAAAGTGATATCAGAGATGGCTTTGAGAGCAGCTAGTTTAGGAGGAAAAGAGAATATAGAGGGTGTATACAAACTATCCATGCAAGCAGACGTGACTCTTCTTCATTCCTAAAAATGCTTTCATGAGCATCTTCATTTGAAGAAGATACAAACACTATACCTTTTCTAAGAATTTTTTTATTGTGAGGCTTTATGGCAGGGGTTCTCAGCATTTTTCAGCTGCGGGCCAGACCACGTCCCCCCAGACAACTGAGTGGGCTGGACTGGTGGTTCCCCCCACCATAAATGCTGCCATAAAATACGTCCACGGCTGTCATAAACATGTTTATGACAGCTGCAGACTCATTTATGGCTGTAGTAAATGCATTTATGATGGCTGCAGACTCATTTATGGATGTCGTAAATGTGGTTATGATGGCCATAAATGAGTCGCAGCCGATTCAGGCAGTGGTGGCGGCGGCTGGAGTGAGGTCAGGGGTCAGATTATTTGGCACCATGGGCTGGGTCCAGCCCTTGGGCCGTAGGTTGCAAACCTCTGCTTTATGGTTATTATTCTCAGCAGACTGTAGAGTGTATTTCTTCTCTCCCCTCTTTCATAAAGGCGATCCAAAGAATTTCCATGGGGTTGCATATTTTAATGTCTGAGAGTTTCTTCTTGATGAAGATAATAAATGGAGACCAACTTTTACAGTAAGTTCATTCTTTTTACATGCTCCTTTGGCTAATCCTCTGTGGTGAACAAATCATTTTGAATGTGTGATCTTCCATATTTCATATAACCAGCTTTATATTGAGAATCCAGATGGATATTTCAATACTGCACACTTCCTGAGCAGGCAGTCATTTGCATAAAGTTAGTGACCTTCTAGCAGTGAAATTAATTACTCACATTTTTCTGAACATAGTCATGAACATCTTGATGTCTTCTTCTGTGACCACTTACCCCAGGCAATATTCACACACACAAGATTAGGAGTACTGTATTAGTTTCAGTATAAGTCCATATTTTTTCAGACAGCACTGACTGTTAGTTGGACAACTCATTCTGGAAGTCTAGGCAGTTTCCGCCACAGCATTGAGAATGCTTCATTAAGTTGTTGCACGAGTGCAGCATAAATGACCCAAGCAATGTCATTAACAGCTGTATACAAATAATGTTCCACACAATAGAATCTAGCCAGTGGAGCATATTAAAATAGTCTCCACACAATTTTTAATCCAGTGTCCATTTGGAATGTGTGCATATGCGTGCATAAACTTGTTTTACCCCCTTCAACATACCCACAGTGAGTTGAAGCAAAGGATCCCCTAATTCCAGAGGGTTTAATTCTAGCTGTACTGTTTTACAATGTCCTAGTTATTTCCCCAGGGGAACAGAATATTGTTGTTGCTGAGTTTATTGAGAGCCTTGGAAATGAGAAACATGTGAGTGTGGAAGCTTAATGGGCCAAAACACAGCACTTCAATGGAGCCATTCTCTCTACAAAGCCAAATAACTGTCAAGCCTTCCCCCACAACAACTTCTAGCCATTATGAAGTTTAAATTCTAATTAGTCAAGATGGACAATTGGGAAGCAGATACTGTACACTACTAAGATGATTGCTTCATAGCCAGAGGCTTGGCTGTGATCCTGAGATCAATATTTAATGTCTTAAGACTGTGTTGCATTTCCCTTTACTAGGTAAACTTCTCAGTTATTTTCTCTCACTGCTTCCTTAGTTTAATCCAGCCTTGTCTCTTCCTAGATTCTTATTTTTTTAAATGGTGTTTGAGAAGGAAGAAGGACACTGTAATGCACTGAAGTTAGACAGTATGAAAAGGTGAAGATGACCCAGACTGGAACCAGCTGAGAGGAAGTATGATAAGTAACTGTCCGCCCCTACTCTGGAAGCACCTATAATAAAACCTCTCATAAAGAGTGTCTCGCAGAATTTTCTCTGAATGGTCACCCTTGCTTAACAACCAAAAACAACCAAAAACTCACTTAACAACTAAACCAGGGTTCACAATCCCCCTCCCCCGCCAGAAGTCACCATCGGGCAGTGGCCGTGCTTTTTCCAAGTGTTTTGCATAAAGAGTAACTTACTTAAAGAGCAATTCCATGGAACACATTATGCTCTTTAAGAGAGGTGCCACTGTATTTCTCACTTCTTACAAAGTCAAATTTGGGGACAGATCAATTAATGCCAGACCCAGGCAAACAAGATTTTCATGTGCCACAGCCCTTCCCACACATGACTGACTATTGCAGAATGAACATATCAAATAGCTTAAAGCAGTGTCTTCCTCCGGGGCATACAGTAATTTGACTCCTTCTTGGTGGAGTCAAAAGGAACATTTCCATTGCCCCTTTAAAATCCTTTACTTTCTTTCCTGGCAGCTGCTTCATGATGCTGATGGGGCTTTCTGTTGGTACTCACAGGAGGAGGAGGGGGAGGGAGGGGGAGGAGGAGGGGGAAGAAGAAGAAGAAGAAGAAGAAGAAGAAGAAGAAGAAGAAGAAGAAGAAGAAGAAGAAGAAGAAGAAGAAGAAGAAGAAGAAGAAGAAGAAGAAGAAGAAATTTTTAGAAGGAAATTTTTTATTGATAAAATTCTTACTACAGTACCATCTGTCGAGGTGAACTACATAAACTTGTCATCACTTTCAAAAACTTAGCTCAGTAAACATAGTTACATATATAGTGATTGTGGAAGGAAATATACAGTATATACAATACCAAAAGAGCAATGATATTTACAATTATACTGTCATTTACATGAAACTAAACTTTTAATATTCTAAGTTATCCCCAAATTTCTTTCTGTCAACCACTGCCACCATTTGTATCTGTCGGGTTCCTTCTGCCTCACCATCATTCTTTTAGCATATACTCTGAGCCTTGTCATCACACTGCCCACCGCTTGTTTGGGATCTGCCAGCTTTCCCGTCTTCCCTTCCTGTCCCCTTTGGAACATCAGAGCGCTTAAAGCAAACAAATTGATTAATCAAACCAAGGACCAGGGCACTTTCCAGTTCTCCAGCTTCCCTTTCTTTCTCAGCCCCTTCCACCCCTTTCCTGGCTCTGTCCCCGATAGAATCGTCTCTGCTCTCTGTTCCTTTAAATAAGGACAGTCCAATTTACTTGCCAGAACTCCCCAAATTTCTTGCGATGAAGGACATTCTTTTGCAAAATGCGAACAGGTTTCTTTCTTTTTATTATTATTATTATTATTATTATTATTATTATTATTATTATTATTATTATTATTATTATTATTATTATTATTATTATTATTATTATTATTATTATTATATAGGTATTTAAACAAAATAAACATACAGAAATAAGAAAATTAAGAAAAAATAAGTCATAAAAAAGGAAAAAAGAACACATTCTCCTCATTTACAATGATATCGATATGAGTACATTACATAAAACATGTATAAGCAATAAAAAAAACCAAACTCTATTAAACACATAAAAAAACCTGCATAGTCCTTCCTTAATAGCACATTTCAACTCATTCTCTAATACATTTAATTTCCTACACTACCATAAGTCACTCTTTCATTAACACCCCTGTGATATTTACATTGTCCAAGGGATTGTAAAATCTCATAATTTCCAAAAGTCATTTTGTTCCGGTACAGGAGTAACCCCTTTCTTCTTAACAGTCACATATTCCACAAAAGGTTTCCAAATTCTCCAAAAATTATTAACTTTAGCTCTACCTTTTTTAAATTTTAACTCACAGGTAAGTTTATCATTAAGTGCCAGCTCCCACATTTCTTTATACCAATCTTGTATTTTTATCGAAACATCATTTTTCCAATTTTTCACAATGCAAAGTCTAGCCGCTGACAACATCACAGACAACAATTCTTTGTTATCATTACTCATAGTGAACTTGTCGACCTCTGTTAGCAAAACTATATCTGGGCCCCACACGAGCTGCATATCTAATATGTTATTTACTTCATTTTTCACTTTTTCCCAGAATTTTTCCAAGCATTTACAACTCCACCACATGTGTACATATGTTCCCACCTCATGTTTACATCTCCAACATTTATCACTGACCCTACTATCCATACGATGCAGCCCGACTGGGGTCCTATATCACCACCAAATTAGCTTATAGTTGTGTTCCTTCACTCTAACGGACATAGTTCTCATAATCCTTCTTCTCCATTTTCTCTTCCAATTTTCTTCTGAAATTGTCTCTTTTAATTCATATTCCCACTTGTTTTTTAAAACTTCCTGTATATTTCCACTCTTATTCAGGATTTTATGAATCTTACTTACTATCCCTTTAATACCTATGTCCCCTTTCCTTAGTTTGGTCAACAGTAGTTCAAATAAAGTTAACTCTCTCTTTATACTATTGTCTGACAGATATTTCTTATTCCAATTATTTATTTGGAGAATCTTAAACCAATCTAGCTGCATTTGCGAAAATATTTATATTTATTCATTTTATTTATTCTTCAAATTTATACCCCGCCTCGCTCAGGCGAACCTGACTCTAGGCGGCTTCCATACTAAACAAAACAATATCCCACCAACCCCCCCCCCCATTGAGTCCTCTATAGCCTCCCAAGACCCCCAAGTTCTCTCCCTTCGAGGCCGGGTGGCCGAGGGAGAGTCCAAAATAACTCCTTTTTCTTTCACTATCTTTACAAATGTTTATCCAATCTTTCAACAAGAAAGCCTCCTTCTCTACTAATATATTCCTAATCCTGCTATCTATTTGTATTGGAAAAGTGCTCAAATCATCTAACTCTAAGACAGGCGAGGTACCTGGGACAAGCTCCTTTTTTATTCTGTTCTATTCTTCTATTGTTGTTTTTGTCAACTTACACCAAAATTTCTTTTTATAATTTTCCTTCATTTCGCTTAAAAATATTGACTTATCAAATTTCTGGGACTCATTTCTTTCAATTTTTTCCCATATTGCTTCTTCCCTATTCAATATTTTGATAACATTTCTTACTTGAAAAGCCCTACAATAATTACAAATATTAGGTATTCCTAAACCACCCTCTTTTTGAGGTACATATCATAATTTCTTGACTATCCTAGCTCCCCGTTTACCATTGCAAAATTTGTTTATTATATTCTGATACTCTTTTAATTCTTTATCAGTAAACTTAATCGGTAATGCATCGAATAGAAAATTTAGTTTGGGTAACAACATCATCTTGCTTAATGCAACCCGTCCAAACCATGATAAATTTAGCTTATTATACCGAATTATTTTTTGTTCAATCTCCTTCTTCTGTTTACCATAATTTAACCCTTTAAGTTCTCCAAATTTGTTAGATATTATTATCCCCAGATATTTAATTTTATTTCCAATCTGGATCTTATACTTTTCTTTTATTCTTTTCTCTTCTTCCTTAGTCCCATTACAAAATATCATTTCGGTCTTGTCCCAGTTAACTCTCAAGCCTGTTATATCCTCAAATTTACTTAAATGCTCATATATGCTTTCTATTGCCTTCGTTGGATGTTTTGCAATAATTAGTGTATCATCTGCGTATAAATTTATTTTGTTACCTTTTATTCCTATTATGTCCTCATCCTGACGTATTGAATTCGCTAAAAACTCCATTGCCAGTATAAACAATGTTGGTGACAGTGGACAACCCTGTCTTGTGCCTGCCTCCAGATTTATATTTCCTGAATATTCACCATTAATTCTAACTCTAGCTGTTCCAGATTGATATAGCTTTTTAATTACTCCCTAAAATTTAACACCAAATCCATATAATCTAATCATCTCTTGAATTGTTAACCATTGTAAAGAATCAAAGGCTTTAAATATATCTAGTGACAGAAATCCCACTTTGTCTTTCTTTTGTTCTGATAGGTCCATTAAATCTATTACTCTTCGCGTTAAGTCTGACATATATCTATTTTTGACAAACCCTGCCAGATCCTCCTTTATGTAATCAGATATAAAACTATTCAATCTATTTGACATTATTGATGTAAAAATTTTTGCGTCCTGATTAATTAGTGAAATCGGTCTATACAATTCCACCTTTTCTAAATTTTTGCCTGGCATAGGGATTAATACTATTGTTGATCTATTCCATGAATTTGGAGTTGCTTCACCCTCTAATATTTTATTAAACAATTTACTCAACCTCGGAATGATCCAATTTTTAAAATCTTTATAGAACTCAGCCGATAACCCATCTTCCCCTGGGGATTTGTCTACTTTTAATTTCTTTATCGTTTCCTCAATTTCTCTTTCTGTAGTTTTTTTCCTCCATTATATTTTTATGTTCTACTGATATTTGTAACATTCTTTGATTTTCAAAGCACTCTCTAAGTTTTTCCAAGTTTACTTCCTTTTTTGAGTACAGTTCGTTATAAAAATTTTCTATTATCATCATTTTATCCAATCTTTTATTACATCTCTTTCCATTTTTATCGATCAATACCCCAATTTGATTTTTAGATTTCTTCTCTCTAGCCGCCTTTGCTAATACCTGTAATTTAGAATTCTTATTACTGTACTCAAAATATTCTCTTTTTAAATAAATCATATCCTTTTTAACTCTTTCAATATCTTTTCCATCCAATTCCTTCTTAATTTTTTGTATATCCTCAAAAACTCTCTGATTCTTAGTTCTTGCATGCTCCAGGTGGAATTGTTTTAATTTTGTTTCTAACTCCTGATACCTAATTTTATTCTGCTTATTTTTTATACTATTTATTTTTATAGATTCCCCTCTGAATATCGCCTTCATTGTATCCCATACCGTGCTGTAGCTGACCTCATCATTATCATTCCAATTCCAATATTCCTCCCATTTTTTCATTATATTTTCTTATTAGCATCTTCCCTGAATAAATTTGTATTATATCTCCAATTATATACCTTTTTCCCCCCACTGCCCAATTTTATATCCATTAATATTTTTACATGATCTGATTCTTTGAACATTCCTATTTTAATATCTTCGATAGTTTTAACTAACCCCTCTGTAACAAATATATAATCGATTCTGGAGTACATATTATGTACTTGGGAACAAAAGGTATATTCCCTTTCATTCCCCTTGATTTCCCTCCATGTATCTTTTACCCCTAATGCCTTACTCCAGTCATCCAATATATATTTTTAAATCTTTTTCTTACTACTTGAGCTATCATTTTCTGATCTTATTAAGTTAAAGTCCCCCGCTATAATCATATTTTTTGAAGAAAGATGACATCAGCTTTTTCTTTGTTAAGTGCTATTTGTAGTTTCTTCCTTTTTAACACGTTACTTGTACCCCTCACATTCCATGTTAATATTTTTAAATTCTTAACCATCTAATCTTATTAACTTCCTTAATTTTTTACAATCCTCCCTGGACGTGTACCACCTACCCCCTACTTTACAAAAACTATAAAAACTAAACAAGAATAACCTAAAAACATACTAAAGCTAAACTGAAAATCATAATAAAAATATAAGCAAAAAAACTTACCTATTCTTCTACCTTCTTTTAACCTCCCCACTCCCTTTCCAAGGATGTCGCCTCCGTATACCAAAGAGGGGAGGGTGGGATCGGGAAAGAATGACATGACTTCCTCCAAAGTCCCTCTCTTCCCTCCGCCGGTGTTTCTTTACTTTTCATTGTTCTCACTCTACAATTTCAACACTCGGTTCTGATGTGTCCAACCCTCCCACCGCTCCCCCTCCTCTCCCTCCATTCTCAGAACTGGCCCCATTTCCCTGGACGTGTACAAATCTGTTCTTAGACCAATCCATTCACTTGAAGCCACTTTGATCAAACCAATGTGAGTTAAATAGCCCAGAACATCCATCTTTGAGTCAATAATGTGCATTTTTTTATCATAGAAGAAACTCAATTGTTGTGGAAACCTCCAGTTGTATTTAATACCCTTGGCAGTCAGCAGTTTTGTAACTGGTTTCATCTTGTATTTCCATTTTCTTTCATCCGGGGCAATGTCATTGTAAATTTCCACATCGTCACCTTCAATTTTTAGAACGCTAGAACCTGCTTGTTTAATGTAAGCCATTACTTTTAGCTTATCTGCCCAATTTGCAAATTTGACCAAAACATTCCTAGGTGTATTCTTACCCCTTCTACCCCCAATTCTAAAGACACCTCCAAAATCCTCTGGTGCAAAATTTTTCCCCATTTGTAACAAGTTAAGCCAATCAACTATCCGTTCTTTAAGCTTGTCTGGCGTTCTTTCAGCCATTTTTCGAATCACAATGTTCTGTTTTCTCTGCCCCTCCTCCACCAGAAGTATCTGTTTCTCTTGTGCCACCACTCTTGCCGAAGTATCATATTCATGAATATAAAGTTCATTCACTGTTATCTTCATTTGTTTTACATCCTCTTGAACTGTGTCTGTAATCATTTTAATCTTTTTTGTATTGTCTGTAACTTCTTTTTGTAGGTCAGAAAGAGATCTCACCAGGCTCTCATGGTGAAGTCTGGCAAGCTCCCTGTCCGTCTTCATTTCTTCGTTGTTATTTTTTATTTCTGATGACATCTGTTGTAGCATCTTAAACATTCTGTCCATGTCAGGTGACTCAAAACTAGGTGTATCAGTCACAACTGGAGTCTCCATTATCGGTGATGGGGTGTGTCTTTCCTTCTCCTTTTGATTCTTCTGCTCTCTCTTATCCTTCCTGGTTTTGGGCTTAACTACCTCTTCCTCCTCTCTCCCCTTCCCTCCCTCCATTTTAACTTCAATAAAATCAATTAATAAAGCAATCAATCAAATCATACAGTCAATAAAAATCAATATCTAAAATCAATTTTTCTTTTTAACCAATTTCCAATTAAATTTCAAATTTACTATTCTGTTTAAAAATTTAATAAATTGATTGATTACATAATAAATCCAATTAATAATACAATTAATTACTTAATAGGAGCAATGTGCAATATTAAATTGTTTTATATTCCCCTTAACCAATCAATTCAATCAATACCTCTCTAAGAAAAATGAATTAAAATAGTACAAAAAGTGTGTATATTTTTCCCAATTAATCCTCCTATAAAACTCTGATGGTATCTTTTTTAATATCGAGTCAGTTCCTTTCTTCCCCCTTTATATGTATGTGCTTTAATAAATTTAATAAATTTATTAAGAAAAAGAGATTAAGCAAGAGAGGGAGAAAAGGCAAAGAAAAAAGAAGATTTTTTTTATTTAAAATAGATAGGAGAAACCCAGAGGAGAAAAAAAAACCTGTAGTCCTAAGATATACGTTAAAATATAAAGACTATAATATACAAAAGAAGAGAAAGGGAGCCAGAGTACAAAAGCAAAGAGAAGAGGGGGGAGAGGGGGGAGCGAGGATCAAGTCATAAGCTACGAGACCGCTAAAAATATCTGATGGCTATGGAAAAATGAACCTCCGTCAATAACCAACTCAAAAGGACGAGGAGGGGGGAGGGGGAGAGAGAGAGACAAGACGCAACAAATGAAATAACAATACAAACCAACAAACATATAACACGTAAACAAAAAGAGAGAAAAATGGCGCTTCTCTTTCGCTTCTTGCTTCTAGCTTGCTGAGTTTCGTTTTAAGTCTATATAAGTTTCGCTTCACTCCGCCATCTTCGAACCGCTTTCACCAGTCCGTTTAATACCTTTATTCCTTCATAAAAAAGTTTGTAAAAAAAAGTCCGAATATCCACTCCTCATTTCCCCAAAACTCATTCAGCAACCCTTCAGAGTAATATATGGTTTAACTTTAAAAACACTTTAAAAGCAGTAATTCCTCCACCGTTCTTTCCACTCCTTTATCAGCGCTGACATACCAGATGCTGCGATTCTTCTCTCTCGCACTCCCCTCGCATTCCCCTCTCCTTTCCCTGTATCATCGCACTGGAAACTGCCGTCAGCCTTCTCTTCATGGCGCCCTGTCTGCCCCAACAAACTTCAAGATCTGACTCACCACATCCGCAATTTTTTTTGTTCTTAGGCAGACTTCGGCACCGCAGCAAAGCGCTTTCCATGAGCGACACCACAGTCAGGTCCTCCGTAAAATTATATATCCCAACCGTTCCGTTGCTCCATTCTGGTTTCGGCAAGGCTCGGTTCCGCTCAAACGGGCGACTGGCTTAAACCCAGCGACTCTTCCAAGCCACCGGTTTGCCCCGCCACCCGGAGCCCGAACCTCCGAACCTACACCACTTATCTCCACTTTTCTCCGCTTTTCTCCACTTGTGCAACTTCCAAATGGCAGCTCCTTGCCACTCTTTTCTTAAGTTCTCAAACTCGATCCCCGAGTTCAATTTTTTTTAACAAAAATAATAAAAATACCCATTAATTCTGCATTGAATCGGCGGAGTGAGGAGAACCCGCTGCTCTTCCTATGCCATCCAAACCACGCCCCCCGCGAACAGGTTTCTCTCGGGGGTTTCTGGCCTGTTATCCCACCTCTAACATTCTGGCATCTTATCCTCCTGCACTGCTGTTCCTCTTCCTTTTTCCATGGGTAGGTCGCTCCTACATTAAGTACCTGATGATATGCCGTCCACCTCGTTTCCCACAGACAGAGGGGTATATTTCCATCTTTAAACACAGACAAGTCCTCCTCCCCTGGCTGCAGATATTCTGGCAGATTAGTCTTAGAAGCCCACTTCTCTCTGAATGACCTAGCGATTCTTTCCTCTATGGCCTCAGTGTAAATAACTCACTTTGACTCCCTCACTGTATCGGCAATCTTAAGTGTGTTTGCCCTCACCGCCCAACAATTGACTCCCTCCCCCATATCTCTAACGTACGGCCTCATTCCTGTTTTCGAAGCACTGGTCAATCTGGGAGAACGGAGTTCCTCCTCCCACCACTGTTTCCCCTATCCTCTGCTTTGCCATTATTATTATTATTATTATTATTAAATTCAAATTTATATGCCGCTCTCCTTGCCGAAGCAACCCAGAGCGGCTAACAATGTTACAATAGAAAACATAATATACATATAATATAACAAGTATAATACAATCAATGTGGTCGACAAGACCTTCATAAAAAATAATAATATATATATATAAATACAGTACAGTCAAAGAAATACAAAAAACAATCATGGATATATAGTACAAAGCAATAGGGAAAGTCCTCATCCCTTATAAATATTTCAATTATTAAATATACATTTAACTGGAGAGTGGTTGGCCGTGGTTCAGCTGTGGCGGTAATAGCGGGACTGGCGTCTCTCTCTCTCCAGGCCGGACTGGACGAGGAGCCGAAGTTCATTGGGGCGGCGGCAGGTCTTATAGCCGCCCGCCCGCACCGCGCAGCAGCTGGGCTCACTCTCCGGGCCGGACCGGACGAGGAGCCGAAGTTCGTTGGGGGCGGCGGCGGCAGATCTTATAGCCGCCCGCCCGCGCCGTGCCATAGGTTGCCTTGCACACCCATCGGTCGGGATTCTCCCTCATTAGTCTTCTGTTTCAAGTTATTGGCCAAAAAGGCACCTAGGAAAAGAGGGCCGAGAGCCGGCAACCCTAACCCACCTTCTTTTACCGAGCGGTACACCACTGCCCTAGGGAGAGGGAAAACCTTCATTCCCCACAAGAAAACAAAAACTCTTCCCATCACCCTATCTATAAGTTTTTTTATTGGAAAATTGTTAAAATCTTCTAATTCTGTAACCGGTGAGATACCTGGGATAAGTTCTTTCCTTACTCTATTCCACTCCTCTATTGTTGATTTTATCATCTTTCCCTGTAATTTCTTCTTCTTTTTATCCTTTTCTTCACATAGAAACAATGCCTTTCCAGTCTTCAGAAATTCCTTTCTTTCGATTTCCCCCCATATTGGCTCATCTCTAATTAATAACTTAATAACATTTCTAATTTGAAAAGCTCTGTAATAATTACTGATATTTGGAATACCCAATCCACCTTCTTTTTGTGATAAGTACCATAACATCTTAACTATTCTAGCTCCTCATTTTCCATTACAAAATCTATTTATAATATTTTGGTACTCTTTTAGTTCTTTATCTGTATGTTTTAATGGCAGGGCATCGAATAAAAAATTCAATTTAGGTAACAACATCATTTTGCACATTGCTACCCTGCCAAACCATGACAGATTCAATTTGTTATATTGTGTTATTTTCTTTTCGATCTCTTTCTTTTGTTTGCCATAATTTAGTCCTTTAAGTTCCCCAATTTTCCTAGTTAATATTACCCCTAAATATCTTATCTTCTGTTGAATCTGTATGTTGTGTTTTTGTTTTATTAATTCCTCATCACCTTTATTCCCGTTGGCTAAAATAATTTCTGTTTTATCCCAGTTCACTCTTAATCCTGTTACCTCCTCAAATCTTTTCAAATGTATGTTTATCTTTGGAATTGCTTTTATTGGTTGTTTTACGGTTATTAATGTATTGTCTGCATATAAACTTACTTTAATCCCTTCAATTCCAATTATTTCCTGATCCTGACGAATTGAATTTGCCAAAAATTCCATAGCCAATATAAATAGCATTGGCGACATTGGACAACCCTGCCTTGTGCCAGCCTCTAATTTTATATCTCCTGTATAATTATCATTGAATTTGACTGTTGCTATTCCTTGTTTATATAGGTTTTTAATTATTCTTTGAAATTTGTCTCCAAATCCATATAGTCTAATCATCTCATGTATTGTTGCCCATTGTAATGAGTCAAAGGCTTTGAAGATATCTAATGCTAAAAAAACCACCCTTTTCTTTTTTCTTTTCAGATAAATCCAATAATTCCACAACCCTTCTTCTTAGATCTGACATGTATCTATTTTTGACAAACCCTGCTTGATCCACTTTTATATAATTGGCTATGAAGCTGTTTAGCCTGTTTGCCAATATTGTTGAGAAAATTTTTGCATCTTGATTGATTAAGGATATCAGCCTGTACGATTCTACTTTCTCTGGGTCCTTTCCAGGCTTAGGGATCAAAACAATTGTTGATCTATTCCAAGAGTTCAACAACCTCAGCATGATAGTTTCCTCCACATATTCCCTGGTGGCTTTCTTCTCCTCCACCCCTCGGTACCTCAATCTTATTACATATCTCTGCCTTTCATCCCGTTCCTCTGGCAGAGTCTGGTAGTATGCATCTAACATTTCCTCATCCTGTATTATATCTCCCAAATCCTCCCTTCTCTCACCCAAACCACCACCCCGTCTTCCCACTCCAGATGTAGCCACAGAAGCGTAACTCATCCTGGGAGGCCTCCCTCTAACCCCTTCCAAATTCCTAGCTTCCGTCCGAATTCCTTCATTCCTTCCCCTTTCCTCAGTGATTAGAGTATCCTCATGGAGACTCATGCCTTTGCCCAGGTCAGCACGTGTCACAGAAAAATCTGTCAGGCCTGGTGGGTGGAGGGTCTTCCCCTTTCTTTGTACAACACCCCCTCCCCCCAGAGTAGGGAAGTCTTCCTCCAGTTCCAGTCCTCCTGTCCCTCCACTCGCTTCCAACTTACGGCCTGTTTCAGAAGTCTTCTTCCCCCCAGTCCAGGTCAGTTTTTTTTTAGGTCCAGTCTTTTGTCTGTCAGAGTCTGGTCTAGTTTCATCCACCTCTTTCCTCTTAGTCTCTGTTCCTTTCATTTGAAATGAATCCAGAGGGGACCAGTACCTGATTTGTCCTTCTCCCCAGTCCCCTCCTGACAGTCCTCTACCTGCCCTGTTTCATTTCCATTGTCTCTTCCCTCTCCAGTGATATCTATATGGTCAAGAGTATGGCCAGCTGGTCTGCTTTCTGTTCCTTTCCCGTCTTTCCCCCCTTTCTTCCTTGGTGGAGAGGAAGGACTTGGCATGGGACAAACCTCACCCAGAACTGGTTCTCCATCTTCTCCTCCATCTCCACCCCTCCCTTTTGGTATTCCATTCCCCTTCCCTCCTTACTTTCCTGTTCCCCTTAATCTCTTCTCTCATCTCCCTCAGAAAAGAGCAAGGGTGATCCCTCCCCCTCCTCCAAATTCTGTTGAACATTTTCCATCACCTGACTCGCTTGCATGGGCTCAACCAGAGCAGAGACCCCCTTTCCATCAAATCCAGCTGTCTCTCCCAACTTCTCATCCCTCCATCTCCTATGGCTCTCCTTCTCTGAGTTGAGTCCTTTCCACTGCTCCAGTCCAGGCCCTAACCCGCCAGCTTCCAGCAACTGCAAGCCATCCATTTTTCTCTGGACACGATCCTCCAAAGCTTCCTTCAGGTACTTCATCCAATCTGCCATCTTCTCCACAGTCAACAGTGGAAATTGCATAGCTGAGGTGTCCCAGTTCCCTCTCATCCCGGTGTCCTTTGGTCTCAATCCACTACCTTCATCACACCAGTAATTTTCCAGTCTGGAGAAAAGCTCGATCAGTTGAGATTCTGTTAGCCAATCTGGGGTCAGAACATCACAAAGTTTTGATTTCCTTCTTCTCAAAAGTCGTTCCAGAAGACTGAGAGTCAAGGTTTTTACATAGTGTCCCCTTTCCTTGTCTTCAAAATCTTTCCCCATAATGAAATCTACAATCTCTTGTTTTAGAGAAGACAAAGAGTCAAAATGTTTTTTTCTGACTCCAGTTCCTAAGAACACATTTCAAGTCAATGTGATTGTAATCCATACAGTAAACTACAAAACCCCAAAGCTTCAGTAAGTCATCTTCATCCCAAGGGGGCTCACACAGCCAGTCTTGAAATTCACGATAGTCCTTGTTTAATTGTTGGGTCCAAAGATCCATAATCATTTTTCCCCTGGACCTCTTAGGTTCTTTTCGTCCTCTGCCCCTTTTGTGGGACTTCCTGCCATCTTCATCTGAGCAGAGATAGTCCTCCTCCATGTCAGCATAAGAGTCATTTCCCCCTTCTTCCTTAGGTTTCCACTCCTCATCTTCCTCTCCCGACACAAGAGGGGAATATGCCAAACTCATCTCTCCATCTCTTTCCTCCCCTCTGTCACTAAGAGGGGATCGGTCTCATTTCTCCACAGTCCAGTCTGCCCATCTGGCTTTCTTTTGATTTTTCTTAAATTTATCCCTCTTGGCCTCAGCACTATTTCTTGTGGGTCCCAGGGACAGGGGAGACTCTCAGGTTTCATCAACAAGAGTCAGATCCAGTCTTAGGTCTGGGATCGATCCTGTTTCTCTTACTGTAGAGGAGCAGTTTAAATATTGTCCAAAAGGGCCCTCATTTCTTTCTGCTTCGTTTGGGGTTTCTAAAGAGGGTGTAAGATCAGACAGCTCCTCTTCTGAAACTTCAGGGCCCACACTTTGAAATGAGTCTATAATAGTTTCCCCAAACGATAGTGTCCCCTCCTTAGTAGCACCTTTCCATACCCCTCCTTTCTCCTGGGTTTTCTGGGCAAGCTGCCTACTACAGGCTGGGGATGCAACAGACTGGAAGGCCTTAACAGGTGGTTGCTTTTTCATGGTCCCTTCCTCCCTTTCCCAATGGGTTTGGGGGTGATTTTTAATAGACTTTTGGAGGGAAGACCCTCCCCTGAGAAACTAGGGTCTTCATCTACCCCTTCAGGGTGTGCAGGGTCACCTTAAAACTCACATAACAAAGGCTGTTTTCCATCCTGATTGTCCATTGCCATATGCTTGGCAGCCACTCCATTCAGCGACCTTGAAATTTCATCCACTGACATCTTCCTCAACCGAAGGTGCAGCTGGATGGGAGATGTCTCCCTGGATGCACAGGAATTTCAGATTTCAGCTGCCCCCAAAGGTGGGGGGGCAACCCCTCTGAAAACCCAGGAGAAAACTCTTTTCCACGAGAATGAAGAAGAAGAAGAAGAAGAAGAAGAAGAAGAAGAAGAAGAAGAAGAAGAAGAAGAAGAAGAAGAAGAAGAAGAAGAAGAAGAAGAAAAAGAAAAAGAAAAAGAAAAAGAAAAAGAAAAAGAAAAAGAAAAAGAAAAAGAAAAAGAAAAAGAAAAAGAAGAAGAAGAAGAAGAAGAAGAAGAAGAAGAAGAAGAAGAAGAAGAAGAAGAAGAAGAAGAAGAAGAAGAAGAAGAAGAAGAAGAAGAAGAAGAAGAAAGGTAGGGTGAGGAAGGGAAAAGTAGAAGCAAAAAAAAAAAAACCCACCTCAGCTGCACAGACATCTGTTGCCTTATAAAAATCTGTTCTGTCCTCCCTGTAAGGTAAAGGTTCCCCTTGCTCAAAAGCCAGTCATATCTGATCTAAAGTCCAGTCTTCATTTCTGTTTACAGCCAAAGAGCCAGCAATGTCTGCAGACATTTCTGTGGGCATGTGGCAGGCATGACTATATGCTGGAGTGCACAGAACACAGTTACATTTCCCGCCAAAGTGATACCTATTTATCTACTTGCAATCTCTTGCTTTCAGACTGCTAGGCTGGCAGGAGCTGGGAAGGAGCTGGGATCTCACTTCATCATGGAGCACTCAGGTCTTGAAATGCTTACCTGCCAACCTTCCAGTCCTCAAGTCTTAACCACTAAGCCACAGCCGTCCCTCTATCCTCTCTGTACCAGTTTATAACTTGATTTTGTTGTTTGCATTTACCCTTTAGTGAGAGCGGGATTTACCTGCAGAACTGGAAACATGCAAATACTCGTGTGGGCTTGGATAAAACTCGTTGGAGGGTTTCCAGTGGTGCACAGACTGGGTCAGGGCAACAATCTGTGTGCCATTATTCAATCACTGTATTGGTCAGGCAGAGAGTTGCATATGACTAGTCATTAGATGTTGCTATGTTGTTGCAAAACTGGCTTGGGTAGCTTTAAGAGGCAGAAAAGATCCATAGACAGAGAAAGTGATGAGGAGGGATTCTGCTTGCCCACCAGCTGTTGCAGGTACAGGAGCTTGTAAAGTTGTTGTTGTTGTTGTTGTTGTTGTTGTTGTTGTTGTTGTTGTTGTTGTTGTTGTTGTTGTTGTTGTTGTTGTTGTTGTTGTTGTTGTTGTTGTTGTTCGATTTATTTGCCACCCCACTCACCTATGGCTACTCTGGGTGGCTTACAACAAAACAATACAAAACAGTTACAGCATCAAGTAGCATCAAATAGAGCATCAAATAAAAAGAACAATTCAAGGAATCCCCAGTCAAAGTCACAAAATGAGCGGGAGTCACAATGAACCATAGTTACAGATATAATGTATCAAAATATCAAGAGACAAAAAGTTTTCGTGTTTATTAAACTTTCAGTGATTTTTGTGATCCTTTCTCTATTGATAGATGGACTCAAGCCACAACTCTTCTTAACAGACAGATTCTGCAGAGCCACCTACATCAGATGGAAACCGATGGAAGTCAGAGACTTCTGGATAGTTACTAACTTTGTAGACATTTGGTGTGGTATGAGAAGCAGTTTTCTTCCCATGTTATAAAATCTTCATTCTTCTTAGTAACCATAAATGTACCGTATCACAAGACAGGTAATAAATGGGGAAAGGCTGAGAAAGTGAATTTTTAAAAAGTGTATTAAAAAGTGCTGCATCTTTTTCTTTTCTAAAAGAAAAAGAAAAAGAGAGAGAGAGCCAGTTGGAAACTTTTCTCTCAGAAACAGTACAAGACAGGAAAGGTCAATGAAGAGTATTTTTTGCCATTTCCTTAAAGTTTCTGTTGAGAGCCAGTAGAGAAAAGTAAACAAAAAATCCTCCTTATTGCCCCCTCATTTCTCTTTCTGTTTCCAAGAGGAAGTTCTGCATTTGGCATTTAGGGTTGTATTTTAAAGTGATACAGTGTGTATGCCCTTCCCTAATACACTTATTTATTTATTTATTTATTTATTGTTCATTTCCTTGATCCCTCCACAGACCCAAGGAAGTATTTAAATTGCCACTGGCTATCCTTTTCAGCCTCTTTGTAATACATTAGTACCCCGGATAACGTTATGACTTGGTTCCTCAAGTCCCGTCGTTATCCGGTTTTTAACATTGTGCGATACATTGATCACACAATGTTAAAAAAAGCCCTGTTTCCCTGGAGGCTGCAGCAAGCCAGAATGTCGGGATTTGAATCCTGACATTTTGGCTTGCTGCAGCCTCCAGGGAGGTGGGGGAACTTTGGAAACAGCTTGGATCGGGTCTCCTCACCTCCCTGGACCCGGGAGGGGGGGGGCAGAGACCCCAAAATTGGTAAAAAAAAAAGTCCGTTTTTTTATTACCAATTTTGGGGTCTCTGACCCCCCCGCCGGGTCTAGGGAGGTGGGGAGACCCGATCCAAGCTGTTTCTGGGCTTCCCCGATGTCTTCAACCAGTGCAGCAAGCCAGAATGTCAGGATTCAAATCCCGACATTCTGGCTTGCTGCACTGGCTGAGGACGTCGGGGAAGCCCAGAAACAGCTTGGATCGTGTCCCCTGCCTGCTCCAGAGAGATCAGAGGACCCGATCTACAGCTGCATGGTGGCTGGGGAAGCTGATGGAGACTCCCTGTCGGCTTCCCTAGCCAGCCGCCCTTGCCTCCGCAGCTGTGGGGTGGCTGGGGAAGCCGACGGGGGAGCCCCCTGTCAGCTTTCCAGCCTCCCCACCCCTGCCTCCGTAGCTGCAGGGTGGCTGGGAAGCTGGACGGAGAACCCCATTCAGCTTTCCACCCACCCTGCTGCTAAGAACGACTGTATCGGATAACGTTAAAAATCGCGTTATTCGATACAAGATTTTTCCGAAAATCTTGTGACGTTATGCGGTTTTCACGCTATACGCTACTCACGTTATCCAGGGTATTACTGTACTGGCAATTTAAACAGGAAGGCTTTATTTTGGTTCATGTCAAGCAGTTGCACACACTGGAAATGAACAGAGGGATTCTATCTGCACCACAAAAACAGAGGCCCCTGACAGATCAGAAAGGTGAGGCTAGTCCGCTCTGGTGGTGGGCTTGTTTGCTCCAGCAAAGATGTCATCCGGTTGCCATCTTTAGGAGAGACTCAGTGTTTCCCTGCAGTGGACCAAAGAGGGGGCTAATCTCCTGTGAAATCACACCTATTTTTGACATATTTTTGACATCTGATGGTCCCAGGATGAGTTAGATAAAAAGTCCATGCTGGGTATATATACACCAGTGGTGGGTGGCAACCTCTGTGGTTGGTGAGACATAAAACATAGCACAGGTGTGTAAACCCCAGTCACTTTTTCTAGCCACTAATGCAAGTTCAGGGGAGGCAAGCAGGCAGGGAAAAGAGATGGAGCCTGATTTCTGGTAAGGAAGTGAATAACAATGGGTGATAGCAGGTAGCAGGTAATCCTCCATTAGCCACCACTGATCTTTTGTTGTTGTTCAGTCACACAGTCGGGTGTGACCTTTTGCAACCCCATGGACCACCACCACACACTGCACACCAAGCTCCTCTGCCATCTTCCAGAGTCTGCCCAGATCCAATGCATCAATGATGCTGTCTAACCAGTTCAACCTCTGCAACTCCCTTCTTCTTCTTCTTCTGAAAAACTACCTCCCACCTGCACCAATTAAAAATCTAGTTAAAAACCTTTAAAAGCATTAGTGATCCAGCTGTAAATGAGCTCTAAATGAGCCAGTCATTGAGCAGGAGTTGTGAGTCCAGGAGGACCCCCAAATTATACACCGGGTCTGTCTGCAGCAAAAAAAGCACCATCCAGCTCCAAAGATGGTAGCTCCTGGTAGTGCCTAGAGTCTGGTTTGCCTGATTGGGGCAATAATAAATCTAAATAAATAAATAAATAACAAGGGGACCCTGACCACTTTAGCTCCATGGCTCTTTCTTATGGAATATAGGCAGAGATAGGATGTTACCGGTTCAGACCAGTTCGCCCGAACCGGTAGCACCCATCAGGAGGGGGGCACCGGGGGTAAACCCCTGGGCGACTGGTTCAGTCACCTCTCCAGCCCTCCTCCAGAAATGTATTTCTGGGCAGCCATGCATCAAACCTATTTTTTTAGTATGCATGCGTCAAATAGAGGTTTGATCCATGCACACTAAAAAAAATAGAACTGCACATGTATCAAATGGAGGTTTGATGCATGCGCAGTTCTGAGCAGCCATGTTATTTTATTTTTTATATTTTTTGGCTCCGCCCCAAACATCATGACATCATGACGTTGGCTCCGCCCATGACGTCATGATGTCAGCTTCACCCACGACGTAATGACGTCATGATGGGGCAGCGAAAATTTTGACAACCCACCACTGATTATAGGCATATGTTAGAGAGTTCTTGTGTACTCCTCAAACTGCAGGGATCATTGCAAGGATCACACAAAACTAAAAATCCCCATATTTTGGAATAATGACCATTAACACAGTATCAAAGTGCTGTAGCTGCATAGCATCAAAAGGTTCCAGCCCAAAGGAAATAGCTGAGTGGGAAAATTCATTATACAAGTCATTTGCTTCTCCACTGAACCCCAGTGGTTACCCTGAAGGAAGAAACTTTACTCAAGCTCTTATATTAACCTCCCCCAGAATAAAATCTTAGATGATTCAAAAATTGGCAAAGAGGGAACAGAGGCAGGGGTTCCATGTGGCAGCGTCTTCTTTTTCCGTGTCTAGGCCAGACAAGAAACTGCCAAAATGAGCTTATTCTGCAGTTTCTCTAAAAAGGGGATTTCTGGCTTATATGGATATTGGGCTTCCAAAATGTTAGTAGCAAAACAGAATACAGTAATACCCCGTATAACGCGAGTACCGAATAGCGTGAAAACCGTATAACGTTACAAGATTTTCGGAAAAATCTTGTATCGAATAACGTGATTTTTAACGTTATACGATACAGTCGTTCTTAGCAGCAGGGTGGCTGGAAAGCTGAACGGGGTTGTCCGTTCAGCTTCCCAGCCACCCTGCAGCTACGGAGGCAGGGGTAGGGAGGCTGGAAAGCTGACGGGGGGCTCCCCCGTCGGCGTCCCCAGCCACCACACAGCTGCGGAGGCATGGGCGGGTGGCTAGGGAAGCCGACAGGGAGTCCCCATCAGCTTCCCCAGCCACCCTGCAGCTGTAGATCGGGTCCTCTGATCTCTCTGGAGCAGGCAGGGGACACGGTCCAAGGTGTTTCTGGGCTTCCCCGACGTCCTGAGCCAGTGCAGCAAGCCAGAATGTCAGAGTTCGAATCCCGACATTCTGGCTCACTGCACTGGCTCAGGATGTCGGGGAAGCCCAGAAACACCTTGGATCGGGTTCCCACACCTCCCTGGACCCGGCGGGGGGTCAGACACCCCAAAATTGGTAAAAAAAACGGACATTTTTTTTTACCAATTTTGGGGTCTCTGACCCCCCCGCCGGGTCCAGGGAGGTGTGGGGACCCGCTCCAAGCTGTTTCCAAAGTTCCCCCACCTCCCTGGAGGCAGCAGCAAGCCAAAATGTCAGGATTCAAATCCCGACGTTCTGGCTTCCTGCAGCCTCCAGGGAAACAGGGCTTTTTTTAACATTGTGTGTTCAATGTATCGCACAACGTTAAAAACCGTATAACGACGGGACTTGTGGAACCTAGTCATAACGTTATTCGGGGTACTAGTGTATTGCAGTTGGTTTTGATCTTCATTAAAACACTGAGTAGAGTTTCCGCTTCTTATTTGCACTTGTTGTTTTATTTGAAAAGCATGGAAGCACAGTTTTAAATTCGGGGCTGCCAGTCTTCCACCAGTCTTTGAGGACTACATGAAATGGAAACATTTATGAGAAATGCAATGTTATTTTCCTTTCATAAATCTAAAATGTGGGTCAAAGCTCATTGCTCCCCAGAAGACACTTTGTTCCTGCATTTCCCTTACAACGTTTTCTTTTCTGGTACTATGATTAAATACTCAACATCTCTAGCCTTCCATTTGGGCACCTTTCACAGGGATAGCTGAGGCAATTTCTGTTCCAGCAAAACAATAAAGTCATGTGGTACAGAATGAGATTTTTGTGAATTGCAATCTGATTTCTCACATGCAGGGACTACATACTTCATTGAATACATTCTATGCTTCTGAAGATATAGATTGGAATCCAGAAATGCTTACATCTTTTTTTGTTCAGTCGCACAGTCGATTCTGACCCTCTGCGACCCCATGGACTATTGTCCACCAGGCACTTCTGTCCTCCACCATCCTCCTCAACTCGCTCAGTTCTGTGCCCGTTGTCTCTACAATACCATCTAACCATCTCATTTTTGGCCGCCCCTTCTTCTTTTACCCTCCATCTTTCCCAGCATCAAGGCCTTCTCAAGCGAATCCTCTCTTCTCATTTGATGTCCAAAGTACCTTAGCTTCATCTTTACAATTTGACTTTCCAAGGAGCATTCTGGGTTGATTTCTTCTAAGATTGACCTATTTGTTCTCCTTGCTGTCCAGGGGACCCTCAAAACTCTCCTCCAACACCACATCTCAAAGGCGTCTATTCTTCTGCGCTCAGCTTTCCTAATGGTCCAGCTCCCACATCCATACATTGCCCGGGGAATACCATTGCTTTGACAGTACGAATTTTTGTTTTCAATATGATGTCTCTACTTTTCACTATGCTCCCCAGGTTTCTCATTGTTTGCCTCCCAAGAATCAGTCGCCTTTTTATTTCATGGCTGCAATCCCCGTCTGCAGTGAGTTTTGATCCCAAGAAAGTAAAATCTGTCACTGCTTCTACTTCTTCCCCACCTATTTTCCAGTGACTGATAGGGCCTGTTGCCATGATTTTGGTTTTTCTTTATATTGAGTCTCAAGGCAGCTTTTACAATAAATCTGTTGATTTGAAGATGTCATACATCTCTTTTTGTATTTTGCTGAACAGACTGAGTCTTTCTCTGGATGTAATTTTTCATCTGTATGCACCGTGACCTCTCTGTAGTACTCCAAAAATAAACCTGATTTTTATATGAAGGCTGCAATTCTGCATGTAAGTAGACAATTAAATCTAGAAAATCCAACAAATCAAGCAATGCAGTGGCGTGCAGGACAGTGGCCCAAAGCTGTGGTATAATTCATCTTAACTATCTCAAAGCTGGGAACCAGTTTCAACAGCCTGTGTGAGCAGAACCACTTAGTACTTCTAAAAATCAGTAAATGGATTTAGTGATGAATGATAATTGATTATTTCGTGCTGGCTTATTTGTCACGGTTGAGCTGTGCTGCTGTAGGCCCAGCTGTGTTTAATTAGCACCTGTGACTTAGAAAACAATATTATAAAGACATGTGTGATGGAGCTAAGACTTTGTAGTTAAGCACTCTTCTGGGAATGAGCAAGTAGAGGGATTTAGCAGGGGGGTTCCATCAATTTCCAAGATACGCACTGCACACTTAGAAAGAAGGAAAAAATACAGGGTTATAGGTGAATTATGATTTCTAAACAGGAGGCAGCTGAAAGAAGAGTCTGTCATTATTACCTTATATTAAGGAAAGTTAAATTGCTGAATTTTCACTTGACTTTTTTTGCACAAGCCTGATTTAGGTACGATGGGGGTGCATCTTGATTTACAAAAAGTCTTACATCTACATTGATTTTCCCAGGTTTGGGATCTATTCAGATACAGAGGAATATAGTCACTAATCTGACTATCAATATGCATGTATCAAATGAGAAGAGAGGATTCTCTTGAGAAAGCCTTGATGCTGGGAAAGGTGGAGGGCAAAAGAAAAAGGGGGCGGCCAAAAATGAGATGGTTAGATGGTATTGTGGAGACCATGGGCACAGAGCTCAGCGAGTTGAGGGGGATGGTGGAGAACAGGAGTGCCTGGCGGGCAATGGTCCATGGGGTCGCAGAGGGTCGGAATCGACTGTGCGACTGAACAACGACAAAATTGTATTTAGGGACCTTCTCCAGTTTACATTCTTTAAAAGTAGTTCAGATATGTACATATTGTATTGATTGTATTTTTACTGTATTTTTATTGCATTTTATTGCACTTCATTGCATTGTACAGATTTTAAACTTTTATGTTATTGATAAGGTTGTAAGCCTAATCAATTAATAAATATTCATTCATTCATTCATTCATTCATTCATTCATTCAGATACAGAGGAATATAAGAATCACAGCTCGGACACACATTAACTAGCTGAAAAACAAGTTTATTTTAAACTAGTTCAGCAGGGGCCATTTATTTGTACCAATTCCCAAAATGCTGTATTCTTCTGTGCCCATGCTTACATTGGTGCATATTGTGCTTCTTGCTCCAAAAAAGTTTGCAGGATTCTCTGCAGCCTGAAAATGCCCACTCCCCACCCCGATCCTTACTGTTATATTGGTACAACAGTTCAGTGGTCAGATGTCATGGCAAAGAACGATTACAATGCTAGAACTGTAAAAAAAAAAAAAAACTAAAAAACCCCACCTTTACCCTGTGTTGGTGACAATTTTTCCATGTGTTGATTGGGACCACAGTGGCTTAGAGGTTAAGACACTAAGCATGTCAACAGGAAGGCCAACAGTTCGAGATCCAAGCACTGTGTGACAGAGTGAGCACCCATCATCTGTCCCAACTCCTGCTAACTTCGCAGTTTGAAGGCAAAAATTGGTACTGCTTTGATGGGAAATGTAACAGTGTTCCATCCCCTCCAGTGTCTAGTCATGTCTGCCACATGACCACGGAAATGTATGCAGATACAGACAGCACTGGCTCTTTGGTTGTATCAAGAGATGACCACCACTCCCTAGAGTTGGATACAACTGGCTTCCAAGCAAAGGAGACCTTGCCCTGTACCATGTGTTGAGTTCAGAGCACCAGCAATGGGGGCTACGTCTGACCAGCTGTGCAGCAGAGGTGAAGACCATAGTGCCGTGATGGTGAACCTTGGCACTCCAGATGTTCTTGGACTTCAATTCCCAGAAGCCCAAGCCTCCGTGAATCCACATGAATGGGTTTACTGCGATTCATCCAGCCTGCACTGCCCTCATTGCACGTTTTACTTCCACTTCTAGGAGCAACGAGAGCAGCGCAGGCTGGATGAATCGCAGTAAATCCATTCGTGCGGATTCATGGGGGTTTGGGCTTCTGGGAACTAAAGTCCAAGAATATCTGGAGTGCCAAGTTCCACCATCACGGCCATTGTGGCAGCCAATTCCCATCCCCATCAGAATGAAGGCAGGTGGAAAAGGGAATACCTGGAAACTATAAAAGCTACCTAAAGAGGGAAATCATGAGGGTGCTTTGTGGGGATGGCTGCAGGATTAAAAAATCAGGCAAGGCTTCTTCAAATCATGACACAGAAACTGGGACAAGAACCATGAGACCTTCACCTGATTTCAAAAAAGTCTGGCTGGAACTCTGATTCTTTAAGAGTCAAAATGCACCCTGGGTTCAAGATTTGAACAGGGATTGTCTTGTGTTTCCCCCTTTCCTGCTGACATCCTTATATGGAAAGCAATACATCAGAAGAAGAGAGAGGAGATCTTTCTGTTTATGTTTTTTTTTTGTTTAGTCGCACAGTCGATTCCGACCCTCTGCGACCCCATGGAACACTGTCCGCCAGGCACTTCTGTCCTCCACCATCCTCCTCAACTCGCTCAGCTCTGTGCCCATTGTGTCTACAATGCCATCTAGCCATCTCATTTTGGGCCGCCCCCTTCTTCTTTTGCCCTCCACCCTTCCCAGCAACAAGACTTTCTCAAGTGAATCCTCTCTTCTCATTTGATGTCCAAAGTACTTCAGCTTCATCTTTACTATTTGACCTTCTAGGGAGCAGTCAGGGTTGATTTCTTCTACGATTGACCTATTTGTTCTCCTCGCTGTCCAGGGGACTCTCATAACTCTCCTCCAACACCACATCTCAAGACATCTATTCTTCTGCGCTTAGCTTTCCTAATGGTCCAGCTCTCACAACCATACATTGCCACCGGGAATACCATTGCTTTGACTATGCAAATTTTTGTTTTCAATGTGATGTCTCTACTTTTCACTATGCTCCCCAGGTTTCTCATTGCTTGCCTCCCAAGAATCAGTCGCCTTTTCATTTCGTGGCTGCAATCCCCATCTGGAGTGAGCTTTGATCCTAAGAAAGTAAAATCTGTTTATGTGGAGACCCTCAAATGTATAAGAATCCTGATTTTCTGGCATTCATGATCCCATGGAGATGACATAAGCTATACAGAGAAACTTGTTATTGGGTGATCTAAAACTGTTGTTTTTGTTTTGTTTTCAAATCCATGAAATAATAAGCGGTGTCAATTAAGAGGACAGCTTTCCAAGCATGATCAAAAGGTTCATGTGCCTGCCTTTCTGATATATGTAGCAACTCTAAGACACCTAAAGTGCTTCATTCTGCTATTTAAATTATATTGAATTTAGTCTAAGAATAAAACCCCATTTATAAGCTTTTCTAATGCTTTGCTCCCCTCCCCAAGGAAAATAGTTTTCAGACTAGGGGATAGATTTTCCAAGACCATCCTCCTTCCTTTGTGGCTTCAAAGGGAAGGAGAAATATGTGTGCCCTCTCAAATTACCTCCAGGGTCAAATGCATAATGTAGCAGCTTACCTCCTGTTTGATTTCCAACCCAAGGTCTTTTGGGGATATAGCTTTATTGTTGCTGTGTTGCATGCTAGCACTACAGGCTAACAGATCAATTCAGCCTTCAAAGCATCCTACTGTCCATCAATATGAAATTCTAGCAATTGCTCGAGAGGGCCAGCTGCAAAGGAGGTGAAAAACAGCTCCTATTGATTAGCTCATGGCTCTAGAGTACAATGGACTTGTTTAAGAAAAAAACATTGATCTGAGAAATTGATTTTATTATCAAGGTATCTTATGAATGCAATAAAAGTTACATGTCCCCCAGTCCTTGCAGAATACAGCCAGTTCCCTGCCCCCACCAGACTCTTTTAAGGTCTCTGAAGAACAAAGGACACAAAATGTATACAGAACAATTTATAAGAGACTTCCGTTGTCCTTGAGGTTTAACAGATCAATCTAAAAGTATTCAGCTGATAGCTTGGTGTGTGGTTATTTTCCCCTTTCCCCTTTAAAAAATGGTTTAAAAACCATTTAAGGTAAAACATATTGTCTAGTTATGTGGTGACTCCCTAAAGGGGCCAATGGTTATGGGTGAATGGTCTCCTCAGTGGAGGAAATGCCACTGGAAACCATCATATTAGTTCCAATGGCAAAATGAGCAGAGGAGGAACCACTTTCTGATTCTTAATGGTCATGGATGTGGAAGAGGCCATGCCAGATGGACTGACTGTGAAGGCGTACCTTGTTAATATCATCAAGGCTGTGGCAGTCCATTGCAGTCCAGTGTTAAATCCTGCATGTCTCATTTCATATGTGGCACAGGAGATGGCTCTATAAGCATAGTGTATTACTTCATGGCAAGATGGGATCCACCTTAAACAAAGTCACACCAATGACATTTTTACCGCTTCAGGAAAAAATGCTTTCTCTGATACAAGTTGCAGTTGACGACAATGAGTTATGTGCTATTCTTCTTACCTCTATGTACTGGGTACTCCTCTCTCATTTGCAATATTTCTTCCAACTCATGGATAAACAAGATATCCTCTTTCTTCCGATGAACTCTAGGTGGCTTACATGACTTGCCTTCTCCCACTTTATCCTTGCAACAAAAGCTCTGTGAGGCTCACCTAGCTGAGTCTCATGAGCCCAAATTACTTTTGGAGTACACAAAGGACTGTGCTAAATGTTTGAGATCAGATCACCTATTTCATGTACTAACAAAAATAGTCACCATTCCACTTCAAAGCCTAAGATTATTTGTTGAATTTCAAGAAAATCACCATCACAAGATAAATTACAGCAATGGTCTCCCACAAGATAGCATCCTGCAACTATTATTTTTTAACAAATAATCAATCAATATCTCCATACTCCAGGAGATTCAACTATGCTGATGATCTAGCCCTGACAGCACAGAAGAAATCCTTTGAGTCTATTGAGCACCAACTACCCTATGAATTAGAAGATCTTTATGTTATAAGAACAAGGCATTTGAAACCTAACCCTTTAAAAAAAACAAGCATGTGCTTCCCAGTTAAAGAACAGAGAAGCAGAGAAGAAGCTCCAAGTTAGCTGGGGTGGCAAAATTACAGAACACTGCCCTACCCCAAAGAGCATCACTCTAGATTGAACCCTGACTTACAAAAAATATTGTCTAAACACCAAACAAATCTGTCACCAAA
Source organism: Furcifer pardalis (assembly GCA_030440675.1). Taxonomy (NCBI): domain Eukaryota; kingdom Metazoa; phylum Chordata; class Lepidosauria; order Squamata; family Chamaeleonidae; genus Furcifer; species Furcifer pardalis. The sequence goes on along the minus strand of CP126896.1, from coordinate 43,228,453 downwards.
ATTAATATACTTAGGAAAATGGCTAGTTCAGACTGGGGGTAACACCCACAAATAATAAGCTTTATTTTTGTGCTACTCCTCAGCAGAATATGCTAGTGTTGTATGTTTTAAATCAGCACATGCCAAACAGGTAGATGTAGCTCTTAATGAATCATGCAGGATTATTAACAGCTGCTTCAAATGTACCACTATTGAAAAAGTCTATTATTTGGCTGGCATTGCCCCTTCAGAAGTATATTGAGATGTGCTAGCAAATAATGAACATAATAAGGTAAAACAGCACCAAAACTATCCACTTCATGGACACCAGCTCCCAAGATGATGGCTAAATTGAAGAAAATTCCTCAAATTCATCTCAAATTCTAAGTATTAAACCAGAAGAGGCAAAGTTAAACCTATGGGAGATTGACAACTGCACACTTTTTTGACTAGATGAAGGCTGAAGAGTGTCTCCCACCAGGACAAGATTTTGGCTGGACCATCTGCAAGGTAAAGTAGGGAGACTGAAGAAAGATTAAGTAAAAGGAGGTTGCTTGAATACAGAACATTTTTTTTCTGAATGTGGAGAAATTTGATTAATGTAGAATTTATATGCTTCAAATGTATTCCCTTTTAGTGTACAAAAGAATATTTAGTAAATGGCTGAGAGAACACTATTGAAATAACCCACTTCTGGTCAAAAACAGCCTGGTCATTTTAACTTTTTAATTTGTTTTGAATTTTACCTGTATTTCATATAGAGCCATAATTTTATATTTTGCAGCACTCTGATATGAAAAATAAAATAAAATAAAGGGATTAAACTACTAAATCATGTTAATACTAAAATTCAGAATAGACTTTTTTTGGAAGTGCTACCCTATGTGATGAGTTTGTTTGTTTGTTTGTCATGGCAGATGATTTTCCTCACCTCCATATTTTTGATTAAGGATGCTTGGCTTTTTTCTGACTGGGCAGTGGAAGATAAAAACAGGCGCAATTTGCAAGCATGTACAGTAATACCTCGGATAACACTAAGACTTGGTTCCACAAGTCTTGGTGTTATCCGATTTTTAGTGTTATCCGATCCATGTTAAAATCCTATGGGATGGATCGGATAACGTTAAAGAACCATAGAGATACATTGTAACCGCAAAGGCTTTAGCTGTTATTATCCGATCCATCCCATAGGACCTTAACGTTATTCGATCCAATTCTCCTCCCCAGATTACTTAACGTTATGCGATGTTAGCGTTATCCGAGGTAAACGTTATCTGAGGTATTACTGTATCACTAAGAAAATCCCATTATGAGAGGGGAAAACAGATTAATTCTAGAATTTATGTGTTCCTTTTGGTGTCTAGTTTGATCCTAACTGGTTTCAAGATCATTCAGATAGGATTGGATAATGAGTGGGATGTGAATGGGGAAGGTACCAAGGCAGCAGCTTCATAACCAGTGGCAGCAGCTGCTGCAACTTGTATCCGAGAATGCATTTTTTCCTGAAGCAGGAAAAATGCCATTTGTGTGAATTTGTTTAAGGTGGATCCCAGCTTGCTATGAAATGACTCAAACGCTATGATCTTGGAGCCATCTCCTGTGGCATGTATGAGATGAGAAATGCAGGATTTAACATCAGTGCTGCAATGGACTGCCACAGCCTTGATGATATTAACAAGGTGTGCCTTCACAGCTAGTCGATCTGGCATGTCCTCTTCCCCCTCCATGACCATTGGGAATCAGAGTTCCTCCTCTGGTCATTTTGCAGTTGGGCTCAATGTGTTGGTTTCCAGTGGCATTTCCTCCACTGAGGGGACCACCACCCCACCTAAAGGAGCTCATCCACCTATAGCCATTGGCACCTTTAGGGAGTCAGGTTAGTTAACCGCCACCTGACACTCCATGATTAACTTCATAATAGTTCATTTATGTACTGAGGTATGACATTCTAAATATTTCCCTAGAGCATTCTATGCAAATTACTACCTTGTCAAAATGTCACATCAACACTGCACAAGAGTACATTCAAATGAAGAAAGCTGTTTAGACAAATTTATTAGGAAGCTTTGGATCCTTTCAGTCATAGCAAAGATTTGACTTTTGGAGAATATTTCTAATGCTGTGGTCACAGTATGAATTATTGATGCTACTCCCTTCAAATATGTATAACTAGCATGTGATTAGCCAGGAGGAGAATAAACAAAAAGCTAGGTCCTAGACTGTAGGATATCTTTTTGTAATATACTTGTTTTGCTCTTGCTGATCACCTCTTTTTAAAAAACTATAACTTTTTCTATGTATGTAATGGGTCTCAAGTAGTGTTGCTAGGTCAAGAGCACTTCATTCCCAGAGATTTCGGAGACCCAGAGGTGGGACCCTGTTACTTCATGGGGGAGCTCAATGGTTTTGAAGGACACATATACAACTCACTAGTGGAGACCCAGTGACCCCCAACTCAGTTGGGAATGGGTTGAGGAGTGCTTCCAGACACAAAAATAAAGGTTTCTCCTCTTTGAGTACAACCTTCCCTGAGACTTGTTGGTCTTCTTGGAGACATATTTACTTACTTACTTACTTACTTACTTACTTACTCGAATTTATATACCGCCCTCCTTACCAGGGCAACTCAGGGCAGTAGAGGCATAGCAGGTGTATGGCATATCCACACATGCAAAACAAGTTGACATTGCTGTTAATGAAGCCATGTGTATAGGGACAGGATGCATCAAATCTACACCAGTTGAGAAAATATATCCTCTTGTTGGTATCGCTCTACCTAAGACCAGGAAAGAAGTACCCTTAAGTCTGCTGATTCAGATCCAGGAAGAGCAAAATCAAATTAGAAGGTGGAGGAAGGAGCTTACTGGATAAGGGATAACATTAAAGAGAGATATGGCTGAGGATCTCAACCTCCCATACATTACTTGGAGGACCCTGAATAGGCCTTGGGTTAGAGCCCTAAAAGCAATACCAACATGCTCAAGTGGGGCTGCTGGTGGACACCAACATGCAGCATGAATGTGAAGAGATACGTAATCTGGCTCATTTATCAGTCTGCCAATTACTGTCAGAAACATGCACCAATAAGGACTTGGGTTTGGGAAATGACAAAGCAAAGAATGTGGCTTCATGTTGGCAGTCCAGGGTTTGATTGGGACATGAAAGGAAAAAAAAAGAATAGCAGCTGGTGCCCTGAGAACTAGTAGCCCTTGCTGCTAGTTGGCCATCCAGCATAAAAACAGCAAAACTTCTGACCTATTCCCAGTGAATGCATTTGTGTCATTTGTTCAAATTTCAAACAATTATCTCACAACCTGTTAAATTTCTGGATAGGAAGAGAAAAACAAGAATACCTTCTCATTTTCTGTTTCGTTATTAAACTAGATGCCTTTTGTTTCAAGTGCTTCCTGGTCTCTCTTCAATGCAAAGCTCAGCTTTCAGCAAAATTGTTAATTATAGATCATAATAAGCTGTTAGGAGTGAAACACACACATAATTTGAAAGTGAAATGAGGCACAGTACATAGATAAAGCAATTGTTTGTTTAAGAGGTGATTAGCAGTAGCAAAACAAGCAAACTGATACTTGAACCTGAAAGAAATTACACTCATTTGGAACCATTAAACTGTTTGCTTATTTGTGTATGGAAACCTAATGCAAAGGTAAAAGCATTGTAATGTCGCCAGCTTCCTCCACACCCCACACCCCGCACAGGGAGTTGCTCAACAGACATATGTCATATTTGAATCAACATGATATTAAGAGACTGGCCTGTTGAGGGAAGGGGAGGAGAGGAGAAAGAGGGGGTTCTGCAGTTCTCCAGCTGAACACAACTAGGATTTAAATTGTTCTATACCATGATAAATTATAAGCCTTTAAAGCCACTGTAATCACTGAATGAATAAAACAGTTTGCCTTGGGTAATTATGCCTTTTGGTTTCTTTTCACTTTCAGGCTTATTCCCTTAAATGTTACATGGTGTGCTTGTTTGCTGTGTCAGAGAGTGTTAATCTCAGCGCAAAACACTGTGATTTTAGGTGACGGGTAAGTGAGCCTCAAAACACTTAAGCTCAGATCAAGCTGGATGCCATCAAGTTAATCTGAACCACTTTTCCTGCAAATCACCACTTAGCTGAGTATTTAATCTGACTCTAGGAGGACAGTGATGGCCGTGGAAATGCAAAGGGCTTGCTTGGGTGGCACCAGGCTGGCTGTCCTCCAGAGGCAGTTAGGAACGCAGTCATTGAGCCATGACAGTTTCCTGCAGAACAGACCTCTGAGCAAGCACAACATGTTCTACCTCAAGGAGAATGGTGTAAATCAGAATCCCCACCCCTAACCCAAATTTCTGTGTCTCCTAAATCCAGGTGCATGAATGCATGTGCTGGCTGCATTCCAGTGTGAGTTGCCTGCCATTAAAGGTGGATGGATTGTCAAACTGTATAATCATGGCTGTGCATCAGAGCAATGAGTGGTTACTCCAGAAGGAAGCAAAGGAAGGAAACACCTCTGCTCCCCATTCCCTTATTAAAACACTGCAAATCTATGTGGGAGCATCATCAAAAATGCCTCTGTTCTTGACCTGATATCTCATTGCCCAGAGATGAAGGTGGCCGCTATGTTTTCCTAGTGAGTGTTACAGGAATGCATGGCACTGCTTTAGGACAGAATCAGCTCCCTGCCAGGATTAGAACTCTCTCATTCAGAGGCATTTGCTGAGACTAAAGCCCAAGGCAGAATCAGGAAACGAGTCACAGCCTTCACTGGGCCTTAAACAGCCTGTTGTATTGCCATTGGCAGTGTTGCCCCACTAACAGCTGACTAGAATCCAAGTGTCCATGAAATGCATATTTGCTTCACCTAGTTTCCTGGCATCATTTGCTTATTACATGCTGCTCAGAGAGCTGTCCCTAGTGATAACAATTGATACAAGAAAACAACACAGAAGTCCTGTCTCTTAAATGTACAGAATAGAGTTTGCAACTAGAGAAGAAAGCTTGTTTTCTTCCTCCTCTCCCAGATGCATGTGCTCAGAACAAGAGGGGGAATTAAAATTACTGTTTTGCAGTGAGAAACACTGTTATTAGGATGTCACTAAAGTTTTCAGGTCTCTAACCCTCCACATTAAAGCAAAGCAAAACAATATGGTTTTGTACCTAACTGTTATGCACTACGGTGAGACTTAATTTCTTCCACTAAAAAATATGGGTCATTTAGACTTGAAGTAGTAAAAATTATGGTTGGAATGTTGTCACATGCCTCCATGTTTATAAGAGTGATGACTTTTGCAGTGGCAGCAGCAGCAGTAGCAAATCAGTGCTGACTAAAGGCTTTCTTTGGGGATTTTGGGGTATACACTTCGTCAAATTCTGAATAAGCTGCATATACCGCCAAATCACCTTTTACTGGCAGTGATCTGCCAATGGTAATGATATCATCTCCATTGCACATGAAGAGATGTACATGATGATTTAAGTCACTGGATGAAATTCTGTTGATGGGACTTATTCTGCAGAAGACTGATGACATCAGTAGGTGTGGACTTTCTCCATAAGTGAATGATTTTCTGATTCCCACTGAAGACTGAGTCCCTTTCATTCTAGAGAAGTCCTTGGACCCATTTTTCAGTTTTGAAAAAGTGGATATTTTTTGAATGTAGTTCTGTCCCTTAGGTGGGGCTCTTCTGTTTCTATTTGTGCAGTGGTGGGATGTCAAAAAGTTTACTACCCCACCGTAATGTCATCACATTGTGGGCGGAGCTAACATCATGACATCATGATGTTGTGGGCGGAGCCAAATAAAAATAAAAAATAATAAAATAAAATAAAAATAAGCACACACACACCCCTCAACCCACCCACCCAGAACACAAACCCGTAAATAAATTAAATAAATAAATTAAATAAATAAATAAAATATAAATTAAAATACACCCACCCCAAACATAAATCAACCAGAGTTTTTAAACCAGAGCTTAAAGCTTATTCTGGCTAATCTTTCTCACACTAGGTCAGATGGAAGGAACTACAGAATGAACTCACCACAAGATGGCTTAATTTTGGAACTTTTCAACAGTTAAAGAAGTTAGGTACTAAGTCTTTGCCTAACCAGTTCTCTAGGATAATATGCCTTAGTGTAAATGTAAAACAGCTGTACCTCCTTCAGGGTTCTCCAATTGGAACAGCAATTGGAACAGCACAGGTGTAGCTTATTGCTGAGGTAACCTCAAGACTTTGCTAAAAAAAACCAAGCCAGGCCACCAGGCCTTTTTAGGAACTGTGGTAGTACGTCAATATAGGTAAAGGTATTAAATACCCATTAAAATACACACAGACACACCACATCCAAAGATGAGTCACTTACTCTGGGGAGCAGGCTATAGGGAGCTTCAGGCTAGCAGCTTCTCTTCCTCCTCCCTGCTTGGGAGGACAGCAAGGAGGCTGTGCATATGCACCAAGCACTGTAGGCGTACATGCACACCAAGTGCTTGGTGCGCATGTGCAGTGGGGGAACCAGTGAAAAGGTAAGCCCCGAAGGTGGTTCCCCCAAAAAAGTTGCTACCGGTTCTCCGGGCCACTGGGAAAAGTTACTACCGGTTCTGGTGAACAGGTGAGAACCTGTTACATCCCATCACTGTATTTGTGCCTCTTTCTGTCATAGATTAGTGGACACAAATCACAACAGCCAGCATCCCTTTTAGTTAAAACAGTTTAATCCAATAGGGATCACTTGACACATACACGTTCATTATTTGACAGCAGCATGAGCAGGAGTCTCCCTCTTATGAATGCAGCATCTAAAACATGTGTGAGAGTCCTGCTTTGTCCTTCTTTCCCCATCACCTTTTTGACAAAAACATTTTCAATGGTTGGCTTTTCTGCCGGTCATCAAGTGAGGCAATCAGTGATGTTCATGAAAGTGTGAACCTAGCAGCAATCTCCACACCACATCCTAAGCAGCCCAGATGGGGAAATAGTCACACATAGCCCATTTCAGCACCACTCTATTTTGCAAACCCTTAGATAGTTACTAAACTATCCAATGAACTATCCTTTGAGACACTCAGAAGAGCCTACTTCACTCCTTCAGGCAACCTGAGTTAATTTCTTCTTGGTCTTCTTCAGCCAAATTGATATCACTCAGTAATATTAATTACTTAATAAGATGACCCTTTCCATGGTTTTCTAGATAGAGACTAGACAGAGATGGTTTACCACTCTTTCCTTCTGGCATTACCTTGAGACTGTACATATTTCCCAAGGTCACATTGGCTGGCTTTGCTCCAGAGAGGCACAGTGAGGAATTGAACTCCCAACATCAGGTCCTGCAGCCAGATCCTTAAACCACTGAGCTATCCAGCTAGCAATAGTTATGATTCAGAGACATCTCTTTTTCTCTCAAATTGCTAGCCGAGAAGCATCAGTTATAATCATGGTTGCACCAAGTTGAACCTCCCTTTATTTGCAGAATAACATGCATGGCATTTACTTGTGTGTGTCACCTAGAGTTGCCATAATTCTCTGCCACAAAACCAGGACAGAAATATACTTGACAAAAATGGGCAGGTTCTCTACAAAATAGCCTTTTTTAAAAACCAAACATAATCTAATGACAGTTATAAAACACTTTCACAATCAGTAACTTTAAAAATCTGGGACTTTAACATTATTATTTTTTAACTAGCCGGGACAATATTTCCAACCTTGAATCCAGGACAATCCCAGTTTTCTGGGACATATGGCAACCGTAGTGTCAGCAGTAGGTGGTATCTCTGATCAATGCCAGGTACCAATAAGAGCTGAAGAATCACTTCCAGCTAAAACAGGATTATCCAAATAGTCTTGGTTAAGCTTGGAGGGCAAATTATGCATAAAAAGAATTTTCTGAATCTCATATCTCAGCTTCATTCATCACTAGGTAAACTTGAAGAAGCACTGCCAATTATTTTACAGTTACTCTAAACAGAGCATGTACCAGTGCAGAGCAATTAGAGGCTTTTAAAACACTCCATTCATTTAGACAACTCAGGCCAGCATCATTTTATCCATTTCTGTTGACTCATTTTTTTTCTTTCTTTGTTTCATTCCTCGTTGTTTTTTCTTAACAAGCTTCCCAGGGTTAAGATTTCAGAGACATCAAGGATCCATTTGGGGCCACAGAATCATTATAAAGTTGCCAACAGACACAGTTGATGGGTTTGACCATTTATCTCATGACCCCAAGTGCCTGATAAACAATGTGAGGTTGACTAAATTCCTTCCCTTGGTGGATTTTGCTTCTCTCCCAAGACAGTTGCGCTGAGACACAATAACCCGTCTTCATTAGAGCTCTGACTCATAACCCAATTAATAGTGTCAAGAAATGAAACACTGCCTTTGAGTGCAGCTGGCTTTTGAAAGCAAGTCCCAACATGTGCTGAGCACTATAATAAATGAGGTACTGGAGGAGATGTGCTGAATGCACTTCACATGCAAATGGAGATCTGTACCAGGGAAAGAGGAAACTGTATTGTTTTCCTTCGTGTGTGTGTGTGTGTGTGTGTTTGTGTGTGTGTGTGTGTGTGTGTGAATTCTGACATTAGGAGAAAAAGGAAGCAACATGTGAGTGACGCAGACTTGCATAGCTAAGTGCTCTGCTCCCCATCCCCACTACCATTAAATAGCAGTCAATTCTGTATTCTGATGATAGACCCACTTAAACACTTGTGATTATTTTGTTTAATATTGCTGGTGTTAAACTCCAGCTAAGCTAAACTACTGTGGTTAACACATATTTAATTAGGGCATGAATATGCTATGAACTCAGAGTGTGCAAATGCCATCCACTTTGATTTGGTTCAGATAATCTGTTTTACAAATCAGAACCAAATCACTGTGAACCAAGTTAGAGCCTGCCTGATTCAATTGGTATCCGGGTATTTTAAAGTACTTGCAGGTACAGTGGTACCTCATACAACAATTTTAATCCATTTCACGGGGCTCGTTGTTGTACGAAATAATTGCTATATGATGCATGCATCATACAACAATTTTTTTTGCTAAGTGGTTTTTCCCATTGAAAAATTGTTGTATGATTTTTCCATAGGGAAAATTGTTATGCAGGACACCATTTCCCCCCGCCCCCACCACAACCCCTAATTGTTATGCGATTTCATTGCTATACGGGCAACTGTTGTATGAGGTTCCACTTTATTTCTATTTGACTGAATAAGACTGTGGTGGCTTAGTCGTTAAGACATTAAACTTGACGACTAGTAGGTCAAAAGTTTTGAGACCCGAGTACTGCATGACGGAGTGAGCTCTCACCTCTGACCCAGCTCCTGCCAACCTAGCAGTTTGAAAGCAAGAAATTGCATGTAGATAAATAGGTACCACTTCGGTGGGAAGGTAAACAGTGTTCCATGCACTCTGGTGTCTAGTCATGCCTGCCACATGTCCACAGAAATGTCTGCAAACACAGACAATGCTGTCTCTTTGGCTATAAACAGAGATGAGCATTGAACCTTAGAGTCAGATACGACTGGCTTTTGAGCAAGGGCGGCCTTTACCTTCATCTATTTGACTGAATTGGGGGGAGGGGGAGGAGAGAAGAAGAAGAAGAAGAAAAGGGGAGAACATAGGAAAATAAAGATTCCTGACATGGGATGGGATGGATGTGTGGAACTCTGTGCCCCCAACTACTGCATGACCTATAACAACAGTCAAATGTACCCCTTTGGTATGAAGAAGTCCCTAAAACCAGACCCATGATCCAAAACTACCCACCCACCAGTGCTTTGTATCTATAGTCTTATCACCCACAACATCCTTTTAAAAAGCTCTCTGGAGCACAGAATGTGAGATGTGACCCCAAAGGCAATTCAAGTTTCTGTCTGTTTGTGAGCCAAGAACAGAACTGTTGTTTTGCTGATAAAACATTTTATCCATGCTTTTGACCTCATTTTGTAGCAGACTAGACCTTGAACTTGCCGACAGTTCAGCTGAGCTCATGCTTAGATATTTTGTCTCACGGGCTTTGTAAATATTTCTTCCTGGCCAGCTACTACAGTCTCTTTATGAAGCAAGGTTCTTGCAATTATTTTGACAGTAAAACAAACCAGGTGATGCACGATTAAAGAATACGTGTTCCTCCAGATTTTTTTTGGACTGCAGATCCGAACATTCCTCATCACTGTTTAAGGTGGCTAATGCTGATGGGAGTCTGAACCTTCAGGAACATCCACAGGGCCATTTCTTGCCCAAGAATGTCCTTTCATTCTGCATGCAGATTTACAACATAGCTCACAAAGAACCTCTGTAGGAAAAATGCATTCATAAATATGTACATTATATTAAAGCTACTTGCTTTGTATCTATATTTCTCATTCATTTCCTTTTCTCACACACAAAAACACATTATCATTCATGATGAAATAGCAACAGCAATAGCAATTATACTTATATACCTGCCCATAGCACTTAGAACACTCACCAGGTGGTGTCAGGGAATGACACATTTTCTCATGTTTCCCAAGGCTTGCAAATCGCAGTTTCCAAATAGGCCTCAGAAATCCTTTGTCCCTCTCTGTATGCCTCACAAGAGTGTCATGAGATGGCTTGTTGACATTATAGTGTTTCTGTGTTCCCATCTTTTCAGAGTGTTATGTCTTCACATGGATGTAAACAATCCATTGTTTTGAGAATATCTTTCTCTGTTACCTGATTGGCTAAAGCTAAATCACCTGACTGCAGATTCCCCATTTTGCAGAGAAGTTAGTTAGTTTGTCTCTGTTTCTCAATGGCTTAAGACCTTGGCTATTGTGTGAGATTTTATCTTCTTTTCACTATGATTACCTAATGAACTTGGACTGTTTTTATTGGACTGATTCTTTGTTATGACCTTTTAATCTACGGTTTTTCCATGGACTTTGCTATTAATGAACCTGAAGAATAAAGCAGCTGTTTCTCTTTGAAGATTATTGTTGTTCTTTGATTAG